>CM025789.1:0-1272113 GCA_014635995.1 Sarcophaga peregrina
CCTTTATTCCCCTGCTGTTCTGTTCTGTTCCGTTCTGTCCCAAGCGATGCACAGTATCGGACCGAAGATTGTTCCGTGAATTGTAGGCGTTGTAGAGGCCTATCAATCACCGTTTTAACCCGAGGTCAATTGGTTTCGGCGTTGCTGAGTTACGGTAGATTAAGAATGTCGTAGGGGAGAAGAATAAAGCCACTGCTCTTTGCTGTTGATTGCTTTGTTTATATAGCTTTTTGTTGTAACGGCTTTTGCTTTGCTTGTGACGTGTATGTGTTTATGTTTATATAGGAATGCTCTACTCCGCCATTTTGACAAAATGTGAAAAGTGGGTAATGGTGGAGTTGTTGCTTTTGGTTGTGCAGTGTTTTGTTTACTGCGTGTATGTGTTTATGTTTATATAGAAGAATGTTAGTCCACCATTTTGAAAATTTGTTAAGTGTGAGTAGTCCTCTAGTTATTGCATAGTGTGAATAATGCTGTATTGTGGTGGAAAATTATTGTAATTGTGGAAACTGTGTGGTGAGTAGTAATTGCGCTAATGATGGGTGTGGAATATATGTCGTATGGGGATATTGATGGATAATGTGGATGGTGTTTGGAATGGAAATGAATTTTGTACATTTTCGTTAAATTGGGTTGTATTTTAGTAATATTGTAGATATTAGCATTGGATACGATGCTTCTACAGTACTGAGCGAAGAAATAGTATTTTCGGAAAAATAGGGTCAAAAAAAATTTTTTTGGGTAAAAGTGGATATGGAATGGGTAGGACGTGGAGATATAGTGATGTCAATTTGGCGGCCCTAGGTTGAGGGGAAAGTGTTTTTCCCCCTTGCAGTGTCGGCGGGTCATTATCGGACCGGAAGTTGTTCCATGAATTGTAGGTACTGTGGAGACCTATCGAACACCGTTTACCCGAAGTCGATCCGTTTCGGCGTTACGGAGATATGGCTGATCACGTATTTGGTAAGGTGCGGCAATAAATCCACTACTGTTCACTGTTGAATGTTTTGCTTATATAGCTTTTGGTTGTGACGGCTTTTGTTTGTGATTTGTGTGTTGATGTTGATTGCTTTTGTTTAGATGACTTTGTTTTCGTTTGATTATGAATGTTTATGATGACTGCTGTATGGGAGGGCTAGTATTAATAATATTGGAAAATTGGGGTAAAAAATGGAAAGGGGGATGAGGACAGGTATGGATAAGGTATGGGGTGGTGACATAGTGATGTCAATCTGACGGGTCTAGATTGAAGGGAAATGGTTTTTCCTCCCTGGAATGCCAGCGGGTCACATAGGCGGATGAAGTTGCTCCATGAGTTTTAGTCCTCCGAAAGCCCTTTACGTAACCGTTTACCTCATTAAAATCGGTTAACCCAGAAAGAAGATATGCCATTTTATGTGTTTTGTATTTCCTGTTTATAGCTACTGAAGTACAACTGGTGTTTGGTTTGGAAGCAAAAATCTCAACTAGGTTTACTTTGCTTTCGAAATGCTTTTACGTAGGTTGACGGTTCCGTTGACAAGTACTTATAGCCGTTTACCGCTTCCAAGTAGATGAATGCGTTCAAATGGTATGGGAATAAATGTAGTTTGTTTACTGATATATTGGCCATTTGTTAGTAGTGAATAGAAAGCAGATTTGTCAGTGTAGGAAAATGTATTTGATGGACACTTGAATGGAAAAAGTTCTTCTAGGAATTTGAGCTCTGGATAAATACTACTGGATGCCGTTTATTTGATGGAAATCGGTTCAGGGGTTAAGGAAATATGGCCATTTAAATTTTTTAATTTTATTGTTTTTGTGCCGCAGGAGACCAACAATGGTAGGTTAGAAAGAGAAAAAATTTTTTAAAAATACTTAACTGTACTTTATTAATAAAAATGAAGTTTATTATGATTGTTTGCATTCTTTTCTAATTTTGGTTTTTGTTTTTTGGCCATTTTTTCCTTTTGTTTAGAAATTATTCATTTTTTCATAGGTGTGATGTGGGCTAAATATAGTTAAAATTACAATGGGTTTAAAATATTTTTCCAACGAGAAGACTGATGAATGAGGTAAAAATGTTGTTCTAGGAGTTATAGCCCGCGATAAATACTACTAGATGCCGTTTATTTGATGGAAATCGGTTCAGGGGTTAAGGAAATATGGCCATTTAAATTTTTTAATTTTATTGTTTTTGTGCCGCGGGAGACCAACAATGGTAGGTTAGAAAGAGATAAAAATTTTTTAAAAATACTTAACTGTACTTTATTAATAAAAGTGAAGTTTATTATGATTGTTTGCATTCTTTTCTAATTTTGGTTTTTGTTTTTTGGCCATTTTTTCCTTTTGTTTAGAAATTATTCATTTTTTCATAGGTGTGATTTGAGTTAAATATAGTTACAATGACAATGGGTTTAAAATATTTTTCCAACGAGAAGACTGATGAATGAGGTAAAAATGTTGTTCTAGGAGTTATAGCCCGCGATAAATACTACTAGATGCCGTTTATTTGATGGAAATCGGTTCAGGGGTTAAGGAAATATGGTCATTTAAATTTTATAATTTTATTGTTTTTGTGCCGCGGGAGACCAACAATGGTAGGTTAGAAAGAGAAAAAAATATGGCCATTTCAATTTTCATTTCACACTGGTGAAATAATTTGTGACGTTATTTATAGTTTGATAAAAGTCAGCAGTATTATGGTAGAGTAGGGTAGAATACGTGGAAAATCGAAATTTCGAAAAAAAATATCTTTAATAATTAACTTTTCGTTTTTAATACATAGTAATACATGAATTACCGTTATCTAACATTTTATTTAGTTCCGCGTGAGTATTTTAAAGTTATATTTTAGAACTTTATCCTTATTACAAGGTCCATATGCCAACTGTAAAGACGAGTTTGCCAATTAGTTATTTTTGTTAAGTAATTAAAGAGCTTACCATCAATTATGTATCTATTGAACTTTCAGTCTGGTTCTATTTCATACTTCATTGAATTTTAATTTTTATAATTAAAAGCGGTTTTGTAACATTTAATAAGCACAAGAATATCTAATGAAAATAACTTTTTTAAAAAAGTATTTTACTTTTCTCATTGAATATAAATTATTAAACAATGGCATTTATAAAATATATAATATTCCTTTTATTCACTATTTTATTCCATTTTATTAAACTATCAACTATCATTAATATTATACATCGATATCTGTTAATACTTATCTAATAGAGTTAAAGATTTTATTACCGTTTAAATTCAGCAAGATAGGTCGACTTAATTTATATTTCAAAGTATAATTGAATATATATTTATTATCCCCTAAAATTAACTAATAATTATATTTGGCTCTATTGCACTTTCCTTTAACCGCTTTCAAGTTAAAAATCTTTTAAGTTCGATATTTTGTTATTTCTATGAAAATTACTTTTTAAACTTAATATTTAAGTATATACGTCTAATATGATTTATAATAGTGTAATAACTATATAAGCGGTATTAAAATTTTATACTCTTAAAATAATTTTACAATGGAATATAAAATTACTATACAGGCAATTGAGATTAAACAAAAACATTAACAAAACATTTTGTTGTAATGTAATGAGTTACTCTTTTTTTGTCGTTTTAGCGTTAGCTATAGCTGCTTTCTTCTGTTCTTTATTATAGTTTTTGACATAAAATGAACTAAACATGTAGGTAAATAGACCTGCATTGAATGTTAATAAAGCGCCAATAGGTTTAGGGAATGCACAGTTTGGTTGGAATTGAATTTGCAATGTATGCACAAAAATAATTAAAAATTGAACCTGAAAGCACAAAGATTACATTTAAAAGTCATATTTTCTGATTATAAAACTATATTTCAATTACTCACAATTTGTAAAATGGTGATATATTTTTTCCACCATAAATATTTTTGTACTCTTGGACCCATTGCAGAAAGCAAATAATAGGCGTACATAATAATATGAATAAAAGAGTTTATAAAACCAAGCAAAGTTCCATGGCCACCTAGAAAAGAAAAGGAAGAATTTCATTCATAAGTTACGGAAATAATATAGAAATGTAAATCGTAAATTCAGAATATAGGTTTTTAATATACAACATTCATTGAAATACTTTCAACAGTTTTTCAAGCAATTAGTATCATAAGTATGAAGACAATAAAGTACTTTACAGAAAATAAAAATAAATTACTCTTTTATCAATTTATTTCAATAAACCGTAGGGTCTGTAAATGAACTCTTCTATACCAAGCTGTATAGCTACTAATTTTTATATTGTTTAATATATAGTGGTATTATTAGAGAACCAAATGTAATAATCGTAATAGCGCATAGTATTGTTTAAAAAATTCAAAAAATTAATTTTTAAAGTGAGGTCTTACCAGCAAAATATTTCACTCCGATAAAAGCACATATTGGCATTAAGGTATGATGATATAAATGCAAAAAGGAAATCTGACGATCTTTTTTACGCAGCACAAAAAACACTGTATCTAATAGTTCCGTAATCTTAGCAATATAATAGAGCCAGACTGCTCGTGCCATCTACAAAAAATTTTCAAAATTTTAATGTTGATATCAATATTTTGTTAACATTAACTTACTCTCATTGAAATCGGATCAGTTGCGTATGTTACGGGTTGACATCTGAAGTTATAATGGCCTCCCCATCCACCTTTGTAACCCTGCATTTTAGCAAATATGTATAAATACTAAATTAAAAATTTACATTAACAAATTATAAACTTTACCTCATAAAACAATACCCAACTTAATACAACTTGCACTGCGTTATAAACTAGCAAAGTATTCTTTAACTCAAAAGGTTTACGATCTCTCATGTACCTTGGACCAGCATACAAACAGAAATATAAATACGTGCCCAAAATCATAAAAAGTGGACCAGGTGCATTTGATAGAAACCAACTTTTTGTACGCAAATCCTCATGTTCTACAAAAAAGTTAACCAACCGATCCACTACTGTAGCCGATTCATTTAATCTAAGAGTTGATGAAGACATCTGAATTATCTAAACAAAAAATAAATCATTGTATTAAAAAATAATATGATAAATTTCATAAGAGATATTGTTCATCATTCATTTGTTTATTTTGTAATATTATAACATTGGTTTGTTCTTAATTTTAATATAATTTTAGTATATCTCTAAAGCGTTAAATATGAAAAAACTTGTTGATTAAATTAGAAATTAAATGTACATACATGTATAGGTACATACAATTATTAATTACTGTGCTGATACCAATAGTAGGGAGAAGTTTAAAGAAATTCATGTAGTCTGTGCATTATATAATTCACACTTAAATTTTACTTATTTATTATGATTATTAAATAGGAACAAATATTTATAAGCGATTTCGGTTATAATTAATTTGTTTCTCCTCAATTTTTATTAAAATGGAATTTTAGATCAAAACAAAATTTTAACGATATCGGATACAATTAATTTATTTCTTCTTAATTTTTATGAAAATGCAATTTTACAACAAAAGAAAATTTTGAGTAAATATTGGTGTGCATACTATGATTTCATAATTTGAATTGTTTGATTAAAATTTGAAATTCAAAATTAAAATAAATTTAATTGCTCAAATATTTCATATAATTATCCAAATAGAATACTTGATTTCGTCGTGTTTGTAAATTTTTTGTTCTTGCTTTAACGTCAAGTGTTTGCGATTAATACATTATACTACTGACTGGAGAACTTCACAATATAATCTAAAGCACTTAAATGCTTTAGATATTGATGAAATACAAAGTCATTCAATTTAGCTTAGTACAATAATAAACGTGCATATACTTTATTGTTCACTAATGTTAAAATTTTTAAGAAATTTCGATATTTCTAAAATTTAACACGATTTTTGCTGATCCAACAATAAGAATGTTGTTATTTCGGTTTAAAATTTATGTTATTATTGCGTATTTAAAGTTACAAAACTAACTTTAATAGTTTAAATATTTTATTTTCACTTTTTCTGTCTTTTGTTTTCTAGAAATTAATTTCTAATAGGGTACAAACCCAAATAAAGTGCAAAAAAATTTGCAAGTATAACTTTTAATGTATCTGCAAATTATTAATCAGAAATAATATTTATTTTTTTAGCTAGAGAATACTTAATTGCAGCGAATAAAGGTTAAACTTTAAATTATAATACAAATGAAATGAAGAATATCCATTTTTGGTGCGCTGTTATTGTTTGATGTTCACCACTTGTAGTTCTATTATCATTATGCAAATTTTATTTCATTGTATTATTAATCTGCCTTTTTTGCTTTTGTCGATAATACTGGAATTTTTTAAATTCAGGTTTTAATATAATTAACTACATACGAATTTATATATTTGGGATATTAAGAATTATCTGAGTATGTGAAATTTAACTTAAAATTAACTCAAATACTTTGTCATTCTACAAATACGCATTAGAGAATATAATATAAAATATAGTCGCCGATTATTTTCTTGGTCATTGCCAATTTTATATTTAGTGATGTATAACTAAATATTTAGAATGTGTTCGGATGACCTTGTGTGAATAATAAAAAAGGCATGCAGTTTTAAGTAAGTATTGTATGTATTCCTTTTTTATAATTGATATCATCGTCGGAAACAATTTCAAACAACGGGGAAAGAAGTATAAACTAATTTTAACAAAACCCTACTGAGTTGTGATCTTATATGTAATATATTGTTTAGTACATACTAACATTGACTGATCTTCAATAAGCTGTGTATGATAGCATATAAAGTCCATATCCATTAGTATTTAATTTAAAACAAATCTCGTTGGTCCCAATGAACTATTTTCTACAATATTTAACTTAATTCGTATTGACATCAATTTACAGTATGAACTGTAAATGTAAATTTAAGAAATATTAAAACTTCAAAGTTATGTTGTTGAATATTGAAATTGTGGATGCTTGATATATATATATATGTAAACAGGCCGATATGAAAATAGCCATGTTATCTTTTTTGTAACAAATTTTAGTCAAAATCTTTAATCATAGTAGTGGTAAAATTTAAATTTGTGTAAAAATTTCTCACTTTTTGTGCATCTAATCGAAGGAATAATTTTGCGATAGTTAAATCATTTTTCCTAAATGACATTTAATCACAATATCTGCATAAAAACAAAGACAGAACGACAAACTTATTCCATCAGGAAAATAATTATAGCGCAAATTTTACGTATGGTCAAACTTTTTATAATATATCATATTTAATTTGGCATTAACAAAAATATCAACAGTAAAAGCTTTGGGATTACGTTTAGATAATTTTTATTTAAAATTCACTATAGACTTTTATTAATTTGATGTAAGGTGTAAACAACCTTTTGTTCAGTTGGGTGAAAATTTTGTTAAAGATTGCTGAAAGATATTTGTCATCATTAATTATCAAATATTTTACAATCGTCGTTCCACAAGAATTATGAAAAAATTTTTTGTATAAAATTCAAGAGACTTTTTGATTCAAGTTAACAAAAGAGCTTATTATAGCAAACTACTTCATTGGAATATTTACTCTATATACTTAGTTATAAAAATATTACAGTCAAGTTTTTAGCATACCTGTAGATAATATAGTTATAAAAATATCGTAGTCAGCCTTTTAAAATCCCCATTGCGTATTGTATAATTATTACATTGATTATACATTATTCTATGTTTCGAAAATGTGATTCAATTTAATACTATTTCCGTATATGACATATTTTTAATTCTACGCACGATGTGCTAAAATATGCTCACGTTTATTTCAATTCTTTCTATATTGCTTTTTCGTATTTTTATTCGCATAAAATTAAAAGAAAAATTGTTAAGGAGTTAAAATTATTTTAAATAATGTTAAGAATTATTAATAACTTATTATGCAAACCTCATATTTTACAAAACATACGTTTGAAAATAACTTAATCAATTCAATATAATTAATTAATTAAAATTTTAAAAGTATCTACCTAAATACAAAAAAGAATTAAAGACAATTTCTTTTTGATGATAATCAGCCTCAGAAATTTGTGCAAATAACAGCGACATATTATAAGCAATATATTAAAAGGAAACTATTAAGTCTGCTACTTTAAACGTAAATCGTTTCATTGATTTTTTTAATATTGAAACTTAACACTTAATTGTGGGCGTAACGCATTTAATAATTATCAAGTGTATGCTCGTATAAGATAGGAAAATTGGTAAATTAAAATTTTAGTTTACAAAAAATATGTGGTTATATTTATTTGTATTTAACTTAAACTTGATCTAGAGTAATAGAAAGTGTAAATATTAGAAACCAAACAAATTATTACTGCCTTTTGTGTTAAAAATAAATGATAAATAGTATAAAGCCAATTTTTGAATAATTTCAGTTACATATGAAAGCAAATGTACTTATGCATACTAGAAAACGTGTACTAGATTTTTTATTAGGTTTATTGCGTATTAACTCTTGCGTGTTACTTAATTAAACAAAAGGGGATGTTAAAAATTGTTTAATAACTAAAAGAAAAAGAAAGCCACTATCAAGATCATAAAATTAAAGTAATAAATTTTTAACTTCCGCACCATTCTTT
Organism: Sarcophaga peregrina; assembly: GCA_014635995.1. NCBI lineage: Eukaryota > Metazoa > Arthropoda > Insecta > Diptera > Sarcophagidae > Sarcophaga > Sarcophaga peregrina. The sequence continues at coordinate 8,598 of CM025789.1, forward strand.
GGGTACATTTTTAAATAGTAATGTAATTATTTAATTCTAGACTTATAGACGAAATTATATAAAAATTTTATAAATATATTATTTTTGTCAACATTAAGTTTGTAGTATGTAATGCAAAAGTTCTAAGCTTTAATTCGAAAAATTAATAATCACAAATGTGTTACAACATAACTTTCGACTACGTATGTATATTTAAAAAACGATGTTCCGAAAATGGAGAAATAGAAATAAACAAAACAGAAAAACTTCTTTAGTAATACGACCATGACCTAACCTGTACCAAGATATATATCAAGATACATTGATACATTTACATATATATATATATATGTAGAAAGAAATAATATATATATATATATATATATATATATATATATATATATATATATATATACGTATATATATTGTATCCTTTTATTAAATATGCATATATATATTTATAAATACATATATAATTTATTAATACATTTTGTATCCTGTTGTTGAATATACACACGTATGTATAAATGTGTGAATTTTTTGTTGTTTATACTATTATTTATCACCAGTCCTTTTTGTTTTTGGTCTACACAAATGAATAAATGAAATGGGAAATGAATAAATATTTTGAAACATTTGGTCTAAATGTGCTTTTAAATGTGTATGTCCTATAAATATATACATATTTCGTCCCATATTATATTCATATTTTTTTGTGAAATGTGTTCTTACTCTATATTACAGTGCTAATTTGCATCTATAAACAATCAATTACCTAAATTTTCTAATACTTCAGATTGATGAAAATGTCTACAAAGTTTTACTTGCCTTTTACTATTTAGGAAGAAGTGACAGTTGGTTTAACAAATTGATATTCGAAATGTTTAAATAGATGCGTGATTTAAAATTATTGTAATAATATCTTTATTATATTTTATGCACACTATTCAAAGATCAATAACAATTTAAATTTATTGTTTTCTTTCTTGTCAAATTTCTTTTCCGCGTACTTTGAACGAACATCCGAATACTCCGCGGCTAAATATTAAACTAACTTTATCCGGGCTTATTGTACCCGTCTTCTATTTGATTTACTTCGATCTTGTCACCTGTCTACTTCGGTTCAGTTTCTGCTTCTACAAAGCAAATCAGTCTGTCAGTCTCACAACTGTTGTTTGCGTCTTATTTTGGTTTTATGTATATTGATTGTGAACTTGTGTTTGTTTCTGGCTATAGACATTCAAGCATAATCTATACATATACTCGAATCGTCGTACGTATTCGTTGTGTTGTATCATTATGCTTTGGTCACTTTAAAGGTACCATGATTGTCTGAGGTGTATTGTTATTTAACTAAAATCGAGCACATTCAGTTGAAAACGTCACATACCAAAGTTATTGTATGTACGTATATGCGTTAAACTAAGTATGTGTTTACCTTAAAGCTATTAATATTTCTTCTGAAACAACATGCTGTGTGTAAATACATACAGACGTAGATGACCAGCATGCTTTTTTTTTTGCTATTTCTGTACACATTCGTTGGAGCATCAATAACTTGCTGATCTCGCACGTAATTTTGCGAATTTTGTTGAAAGTCAATCGTAAGCATATATAATTTTTTTCTCTTGTAGTTAAGGTTATTTTAGCACCCTAGTTTATATGAATATACGTTTGTTGATTTATTGACAAACTTATAAAATACTTTTTATACAATACATACTTAAAAAAATAACGTTTTGTATAAAAAGCACTGTTCTGTAAGTAAACATAAAATTGTAAATTAATAATATGTAGGGGACATCATGGTCGATAAAGCCAAAAAAAAAAATTTATTAGTTATTTATTTCCCAGTTTATTCCACCTTACATTTATGGTATGTTATAGTATGTCTGCAAATAACGAATGCATGTTTATATGTTTCAAATACCATATGTATTGTATAAATACAATAGTATACAAAGATATACGAAGTTCATTTGCTTTTTAATTTGTATTTGTTCTTTATCATTATTTGTATACATAATTCCATCATACGGTTTTTTGCATTTAAATGAACTTCAGAAATACATAGACAACTTTTCTGTTTACATTCAGTTTTTGGGGTGAAGTTCACGTTGTTTAGTTTGGTCAATACAAGTATATTGTCATAGTTTGAATTTTTATATCTTTTAAGTTTGAGATAATTTTTAATAACAGACTTACAGTTAATCGCTGAATGTGAATCTTCGAAATACCTAATTTTATTTTCAAATTTATTTTTGTTAAAAATTGGTACATTTTATACCCAAGCTTAAAGTATCTGCTGACAACTTATAACGAAGGCTATATATTGATAGATTATTACCTCTCAATAAGTCTTAATAAAAAAACAACACATACCATTTAAGAACCGAACATGTCTACACTTATTTTCAAACACCCATATAAACATACATATGTATATAATTTACATGCTCATACATATATATTTGTTTGTGCTTGTCGATATTATAAAAGTTTGTTCATATTAATAAACTAAATTAAAAATTCTTCCGGATATTGAAGGCCATTACTTTGAAATATACGTACATCCGTACACAAACTTATACACATATACGAATTTATACAAAAATTAATTTTAAAACTATCACATAAGTAATGTGTTTTGATACCAAATGATTTACTTGAATTTATTTTTCAGCAATTTTCATAATTTTTAAATCCCTAAGCAATATTTTCTGATTTGACCTGCATTATTTAATCTTTCCACTGCACTACTATTTGTGGACTCAAACACGTCTAACTATAAATATATGCAAGTTTTAATAGACTTTCTTTTGCTTTAACTGCAGCTAATTACTTTGAATTTATTAATAGGCACACAAAATATATATATGTTGTCTCTGAATATACATTTATGTATTTTTTACTTCAAAACTCTATGCATTTTGAAAATGATTTCAAGATTTGTGGTTTAGTAACATATAATAATCAAGAATCCTTAACTTGACAAAATTTTGGATTTCTAATTTAAAATGATATTGAACTAAAAAGTATTTTTATTATTCCAAAAAATGCAAATAGTGTTAACATCTTAATCAGTCGCAGTTACTATGTGGTTCCAATTTTTTTTTTTATGTAGCATGAAAACTTTTTGTAAAAATAATTCCAAAATCATACGCATTCTTAAATTATTTTCAGAACTGGTTAGAAATTTATTAATTATTAAGTATTGCGCGATATTTTAAAATGATATTAAAGTTCAAATTATTTGTATAATTTCAAAAATTATTTGTATAATTACACACCGAACGAACGATAAAGATTGTACACATATTTATTTCAAAACTAATTTCAATAAAACAGCGTTGCAAACATTTTACATCTAAAATTAAATAATGTTAAAATTAATTTAGAGAAATTATTCTTGAAACAAATTTTATATTTTCAGTTAAAACATAAGAAACTGAAATTAGTTGTAATTAAAAAAATATAAAAAATGTACTGTAATTTGTTTTGAATTGTCCTCTCTTCATTTTAAAGCCAAAAATGCGGTCAATAGCAAATGCAGTCTAGAATACCGCGGTCGATCTGTTTTATATACAGTATTAAAAAAAATTCAAATAATACTTAATATGAAGAGTAATTTAAAAGAACAATTCATAAAGTGCTCAAAAATTAAGAGATCGTAAATTTTCCTATAATAGTATATTTTCCTGGTTTATGGCTTTTTTGCTACTGATGACGCGATAAAATATTGTCTATTCATTAATTATAAAATTTTCCCGATTTTACTTGTTGTATAAATTGTGAAGACTTTGTTACGGAAAAATACTGCGTATTATATCAAAATTTATTAAGATTCACAACGAACTAAAAAAATATATTTTGAATTTTCTTTAAAAGAACATTTATAAAATTAATACTAAATAATTTTTCATTGAACAGAAACGTTTGAAAACCTTGACCAGAAACTACAATAAACTTAAATCGCTCTCAAGAAACCTTCATTGAAATACCACCTATTATTTCTAATATTTTAAGAAACGAAGCATAAAAACATCGAATAAAACACACATCATAAGTTTAAGAGATTAAGTTGGCCGCACCATCAAAATCGATCATAATATACATACTTTTTTGTACGTTTGTATCATGAAGTCTTCTGCTTTTGCTTATACTTTAATGCCATTGAACTACTAATTTTAAGTAGTATTTCCATTTTTAAAAACTGTTGTAATAACATCGACATCCAAAATATTGGAATATGGAAATTAATAATAATTATAAACAATTAAATTGTAATAAAAATTCTATATCTATTTACTTAATTAGACATTACAACCATTCAGTCAGGATTACGACCAAGCTTCTCGCTACACTTTTGTTGTGCGTGTTTATTGTATAAAGTCGATCGACAGATTTTTGAGAAGTTTTTAATGACAACTCTATTTACTCTCAATTTTTCCCCGAAAACTGCTGAGAGGAAGTCGCCGAAGTCATATTTAGATTTGTTGAAGATGTCTTACTTGTGGTTTGAACATTGGCCTTACTCTAATAGACCAACACTCTACTCACTAGATTACGGCGACCAATTTTATAAATAAAAAAATAATATCTAGAATACTAATAGTATTATAATATGTCGCAGGAGAAATCCCAAATTGAAAACCTCTGATAAAAATGGAAGCATAGAAGAAACCGAATTCCACTTTAATAAAGCATCACCAAAATGAGTATTATGCACAAATAATCCAAAAGAGGGTATATAACTACGTTCATCAATAATAACTGTTTGTTCACATTGGTTACGTTCCCTTTTCGAATAATAATTATTAAATATGAAAGTATTTTTGGACACATATTCAACACTTAAACGATATTAAACAGTTTAAAGTTCGCGATGCGTCAATAAAGCAATTCTATTGGCCCATATTTATTGCAAAGGTCTGAATTATGGCATTATCGTTTTGGACCTTTTACTGTAATTATTTTCATTTATAATTTAACAAAGAATTTTTGTTAAGATTTTATTAGTTACACTTGGTACAGCAACTTTCGAAATTTAGGTGGTCTTCCTGCTTAACTCTCTGATTATACATATCTTGTTAACGAGTAGGCAAAGTTACTTACGCTTATTTTTTTTAATTAAAAACAGGTTATGCTATTTTAAATTTAGGGAATGGTAACATTTATTATATTGTACATTAGAATTTTAAATAAAAAATTATAATGATCAAAAATAGTTGGAGCTTAATATATTTTTATTTTAAAAAAAACTTTATAAACATAATACTTTCCAATAGTAAAATTTTGTTTTATATATTTTTAAAGAAATTAGAATTGATTTTCCTTATATTTGGTTTGATTCCATAAAACCAATCTTAAGAAAGTATAATGAATCATAATTTTTTATACTCAGAGGTCTCTTTTCTAGAAGTTTTGTTATGAAATATTTGTTCAATAAAGTCATCTTAGTTACCAAACAACTTTTCCTCATTTATGGGTTGATTTCATAAAAACAATCTTAAATAGGATTATGGAACATAATTTTTAATATTCAGAGGCTTTTTTCTAGCTGTTTTGTTATAAAATTCTCAATCAATGAAGCCTGCTTAGTTATCAAACAACTGTCAGAAAAAACAGAAACAACATCAGAGAAAAAATTTGTGAACAATTTTATATTAAAAAACTCCGATAAATATAATTACAATTTCCCACTCCAGTGGAGATTTCAAAAAAGTAAAATTTATCGATGTCTGGATGATGTCCTGAAGCTATAAACGAGACAGAAAAAGCAGATATACCTGAATAATAGTTGATTTATATTAATTAAGACGACGCTAAAAAAATAAACTAATTATTTAAGGAAAGTATAGAGAAAATTGTGTCTAGGCTCCATTGGGAAATACCTTCGTTTACCGTCTTTTTTCAAATATTAACCAATCGTGAAAATATTTTTTTAAATTACAAATATTTTTAATTTTAGTTATGTGAATATGGGAATTAAGCTTTTCCGTTCTAATTGAATTACTTAAAATGTAATTGGTTCATGTGGAACTGTACATTCTCCCACAGTTACTCGATACATAGCCATTTCAGAAATACCGTGGTAGTGTACAAAAGCTGCAGCAATAACCAATATATGGAAAAGTTGATGAGATTGAAACTAAGAGAAAAACATTAGTAAATACATAAATAATATGTAATGAAAAATTTGTACATACCCATAAATCAAATTTACCCGGAAACCAACGTTCAGGCACTCGCAGCGCATACAACAAGGCTCCCAATATATATAGAAAGCCTATAATTGAGAATTAATTATAATTCATATTTTATAATAATAATGTATATATTACCCATTAAAATAAGCCATCCTAAACTAGATTTGCTTATCTGGGTGAACCATCCTTCCATGGCACCATAATGTATGGCGGGTATAATACCCGATAAACCAAAACTCATAAAAACACCTGCTCTAAGTGGCCTCAATCCTGGTTCAGAAAACTTGTCCCAAAGTGACACAATTATTGATAAACTTCCAAGAACACAGACGACCGAGAGATATATTACTTTTGGTTGATAATGACAATAAAATCCATAGTACAGCCAAGGTACAAATGAACCCATTATAAGTAACGCTATTCCACAATAGTCTAGTCTAAAAAAAGATAAAGTATTTTATAATACATATTTCGTTTTTAACTGAATTAAACAGTTAAATGTTTTAGAAAGATTTAATCATTCAAAAATTATTTACAATGCGCAGTGCCAAATGTAATTAAAAATATTATTTTTAATTTTAAAAGCAAATTAATTGTCATTTTTTGAACGGTAAAGTTGCTTCTGTGCTCATCACAAGAGAAAAGCTTATCGAAGGAAGATAAAGAGAGAAATCAAAATTTTGGTGGCATCCACAGCAATCAAATGGAAAAGACCATATATATACTTTAAATGGTTGTAAACCGGAGCCAAAGAGGAGAGGGGTAGGCTAGCAAATACATGCTCCAAGTTGACTCCTTATAGATGCTTACCGCGTCACGAGTATCACACAGTCCATATTTGTCTGTTACTATCCTACAATTTTCTACCAAGTTTAAAAAAACAATAAAGTCAAAGAAGAAATAAAAATGCTCTTTGTTCGGGTGTATATATTTTTAAAATAACAATAACTATAAACATAATTTAAATTATACATTGGCCGGATAGAGAGTGGTACAATTGGTTGAATTTTATTTTGAATGAAACACATTATCTCTACGAGACTTAAGAGGAAATAGAAAATGGATTAAAATGCCGTAGTATAATGATAACAAAATTTCAAAAATTATTGGAACTGTAGCCAATAAATATGTATGCGCCGTAGACAATTACAAAAATTCAAAGACGTTTCATTCCATGGTAGAATTAAATGCTATTCCAACTTAGAACTGAAAAGTCCAAAAGATAGCAACTTCTTAGTAGAATTAAATTCTACAGCCTAACTTATTAAGACTGAAGTCTACAATATATCTTCTAGCTAATATAAAGTAAACAGTACAGAAGTCGCCGTAGTCTAGTAGGGTAGTGTGTTGGGTTAATGAACTGAAAGCCTGAATTCAAACCTCCGGTCAGAAATATTGCTTCGGCGGCTTCCTCTCAGCAGATTTCTGGCAAAAAACTACGAGATTATATAAAAATGGCTATGAAAAGCTTCTCAAAAATCTGTAGTTCGGAGTCGACTTTAAACTGTAGGTCCGGCCACTCTTATATAAAATTAACGCACACAACATAAGTGGTGTGAGATGCCAACTCGTAATCTTAACTGAAGGTTGCTAATAACCAGTACATCTCCAATAGTTCATAGTATTTCCTATTGCATGATTTTCATTATAATACAATATTTAAATTGGGAAATACTTTAAAATTCATGAAAATTTCTATTGTTATCTACAAACATTTATAAATCCAATAAAATCAATTTGGAATACTCTGGATTCTGACCCATTTCATTATTGTCATGTTTTTCCTGCCAGAAAGAGTTACTGCAGAAGATATTGTATTTCATGTAAAAACTATGAAATTAGTCGCAATACATTAAGCTGCATCCTATTTGCTTCTTATCGACATTTATATAACAAAAACATTACTTAATGCCAATTAATTTGGTGTGAAAAAAAAAAACAGTTAATAGATATTTTAAATTATTTCTGCCCTTAAAATTTCAAACAAACTTATCAACTAACATACACAATTTTACAAATTTATAAATGAGAATATAATTCTCACCTGAAAACATTATTAAATCTTACACACTTTTTTGTAAACGCCATTAAAAGAACTTCTTAAAAGTCGACTCCTCTGTAATATTATTTTGTAAAAAGTCCCAATATACAACGAACTCTGTATCAATGCATTAATAACAATTATAAAAGAAAAAGAAAGGCTATTTCATAGAAATTACCTAGTCTAGGATTAACATGGTGATTCAAGTATATCTACCATTTTACAAAAAACAAAACAGTTCCAAAGATATTCATATCCAACTGTTTTATATTTTTCTATTGTTATATACCCAAAATGTTGTACTACATATGCTGTAGTTACCAATGATAGTAATACATAATCCATTAAATCTTTTTCAAGCATAGTATCAATATAAATGCAGAAACAGCTGGTTTATGTATACTACTCTAATATTTTATGACAGCCCATCAGCTACTTCTACTATACTAAATTCAACAAATATTAATGATATTTTGCTAACAAAAACTGACAATCATCTTATTATAACACATACAAATTGGAAATAAATTCTTTAGAATTTTACGACTTTCTCAAATATGTATATGGAAATAAATTTTGCGTATCAACATATTTGGTAAAAGAACTTTATACATATGTTTTTTAGTACAGAATTTATACTTACTTAGAAAACAGTCTTCCTATTTCTACAGAGTGGCAACTGAGTGTATGAAAAGCGAATGAAAAACCCAAGCAAATAATAGCGCCTGCAAAAAATGCTCCAAATATTAATTTTTCCTGTACTTGAATTTCTACCGATGGGCGTGATAAAAAGTAACATGCCACTCCAATAAATGCTACGCAACCCAGTAAGTGGGTCCAAATATTGCCAGTTTCAGTGTGCAAGCGAAAAATAGATTTAAAGCAAGCTCCAAACGAAGGTAATGGCGGACGATGACCGCGGTGTAAAAAGTCGTTATCTTGTAGCCACTTGGGTAAATTTTTGTAATGACAAACTTTCCAACTCGCTTCCCAAACCTATTAAAATACATGTTAACTCCTCAAATTAAATAAATATTTAAATACAAACCTTGCGCACGAATTCCTCTGCTTGTTCTGCTGCATTATGAGCTAAGGCTCCCAAATCAATTTCATCTGACAAAACGCCAGCTTTCAAAACTTCTGTCATCTGTAAAATAAATACGTTTTATAGACTTTAATACATTTAACATTGAAATATTCAATAATACTTTAACATATTTAATAATACAGAAAATTGTTAAGCACGAAAGTAACTACCAGTAATGATTTACTAAGGCAAATACGACAGTTTTTTCTTGAATTAATTAAAATATTTTGAGAGTTATACCAATACCTAATTTATATTTTTCGGAATTATTCTAAGTATAGTAAATAAATACAGCATTACACATTTTCTATTTCAAAAGCAAAGTTGAATAAAACACACAAAGTTTTAATATCGATGATAATTATATTTGACTGATGACCAGTGCGAATATTTCGCACCGTTAGTTGTCATTTTGTAACATAAAATGAAAATAATTAATAGAAATTTTTTTAAAAGTATAAAAATATTAGAAATCATAACATATCACACATATATACATATGTTTAAATGCTTTTATAATACTTCTGTGAATACGATGTTAGAGGTAATGACGTGATCATCGTTAACTTTTTGCCCGTACGAATCCTTAATACAAACAAAAATATCTTTAACCGTACGCACTCGAGAAAAAGTGACCTATAACTGCCCATGTGAAAAGACCGGTTGAAGGGTTCGACCTTTTGCTTTGTTTATCGTCACAGCAAAAGCAACTTTCACAGGAAATTGTTTTCGTGTCATTCGGAAAGGCACAGTTGGATCAGAAGGCGTAAGGTTGATTCGGGGTATGAGTACAGTTTTATCGGTATGAATAATTTTTGCTGATATGATGTGCTCTCCCAAGTTTGTTACGATTAGCCTGGTACCATTTATTAACCCCTGTTTAGCATTAAGATTTCTGATTAACATTATAATTGCATTTGTCTTTTCAAATGCACGGTATTTATATTCTTACGTTGTACGTTATTTTTATTCTTATTTTTCTTAAAAGCCAGAATGGGTTTGAATACATACAATATTATGTAGAACTGCATTACTATTAAGCGACCCTGTATTAGCACACTTGAACAAGAACATATAATCATAATGACAACAGTATTATTATGCAGTTCTATATAAAATATAATTTTTATCAATGAAAATATTAATTTTTCAATTTCAAATCATTTTTCGCCATTAGTGTTAGATATAAGCTTTAAAATGAGATATCATTCATTAAATTTGATGCGGTGGTATGGGAGAAATTTGCAACCGACAAAAAAAGTGCTTTAGAAATAATATATATGATTGCAGTGCTTGAACCTTATCATTATCTACGAAATACAAATCATTATTAATCGTATTATAAAAATTATTTATTTATTGTGTAGTCGCCTTGATTAAGTGGCTAGTGCGTTGGCTTAACAGGCGAGAGTTGCGCGTACAAACTTTAACTCTAATATCTTGTAGAAAAAATGAATAAATCTTTAGCTGAGAACCTCTAGTAAAAGTCATGAAAAGCTTCTCAAATCGATCGATCTATTAACTAAACAAGATATTTACCCCTAAAAACAAAATTTAACAGTTGACCTGATTTAGGTTTTCATACTTCTATGAATGTTTTTCCTATTAGAATATGAATGATGAAAGAAATGATTACTTAGTGCCTTAAATTTAATGTCAATAGGCAGTATAGAGCAAAAAATAATTTCTAAAACATTACAAAATACCCAGGAAAATAGGATATAATATATTGAAGGATAATATTAAAGCTTCCGATGACTAAATTAAGCTTTTTAAATTTTAATAACCTTAGTTTTATAACTACTGCTAAAAATTGAATTATATTAGATAGTGATTATTTTAAAGATTACCTCGGCTTCAATAAGTTGTGTATCCTCCGGTGTAGAAGGCAACGGGCATCCTGCATCGTCCTCCTCAACTAAGACATCGTCATCTTCAAGTAGATCTAAATCATTTGCGCTTAATGAATCTTCATGACCCCAAATTCGACGCTTACGCAAAATCATTTTTACTTCATCAAACATGTACTCATCTTCATCGTCGCTCCTCGTTCCTTTCTCATTAATATTATTTTCAGCACATGTGCGCACGGGAGAATCAATATCACTTAATGGTTCATTTACTCGTACTTTAGAATAGTCCATCGTGGATGAATTGCGTTGGAGCATATTTGCTGCCTGATCAGGTTCCATAATTCTTTTCCCAATATATGTCTTTAACACAATTTATTATAAAAGTACACGCTTCGAAACGGCTAGATAAATGTAAACGAAAATTTTAGTATTGATAAAAAAAAAATTGACTTTATTGGAATTTTGTTATGTACACATGTATTTAATTTAAAATCTTCTACTATAATTGAACTTCGGAATAATGTGTCATTCAAAGACGTAAATAAAAAAGTTGTGTATTATTGGCTACATTTATTGAATTTCTCCCTACACAAACAAATATTAAAAAAGAAAATTATCGTATTGAGCTTAAAAATTTGTACATATATATATATATGAATGTACATCGATAGCTACGTATCTGTGTATACTACATTCAAAAATCATTAAATTGCCTAAATTTTTTTTGTAATCGTAAATATACGAAATTGTTGTTCTTTGTGTACTAACCGTTTCTAACATATAAAAATTGTATTTATATTTCCCAAAATACTTTTTATTATTCCACTCGTTATATAAAATACAAACTAAAAAACTATGAAAATGGAAAATATATAATCACTTTATTAAAAAATGTCGTATTGATAAAACGTAGGAAATATAAAACAACAGGGTGTAACAAGAAATACTAAAGTAAACACAACGTTTATACAAAGTTAACTACATATTGGCAACTAATAGGTTGACAACACATAAAGAAAACAAAAAAGTCTCAGTGTTAAAAAGGATCCAGAAAAATTGAGATCAATAAAACACCATCAAAAAATTTAATTAGATTGTATTTAATTTTTAGTTCGAATTTAAATTTTTAACATACATTGCTGTTGTAATTGTGTATTTACTTATGAATAGTGCGGCTGACGAATGAATTCTATCTGCAATATATTGTGGTTGACGTAATGTAGTAGTTAGTATATTGTTGACTAAAGGATGTAACGGACAATAATGTATTTGAGTATGCATTGTGCGATCTATTGATCAATCAGTTCTAAATGTACTTTACGTAACGGTAATATAATATTCGATTTCTGGGTACATGTTCCTTTATTTCACTAGAGAACATGCCCGTGTAATAATAAAATAGAGAAGCACAAGTCAAATCGCGTGAATGCTCTAATGAATCAATAGGATTTGATACCTTTCTGTCCTTCATAAGCACTTTCTTTTCCCTGTATACGGTCGAGAGAAATAAACTTTCGAGAGAGCAATAAAAACTCGGAAAACCGGTCCATACGCGATCGTTATATGTCATTCAGGTCAGATAGGAAGTGCAAGTTGTTTCCTTTGTTTTTCTTTACTCCTTTGTTTTCTTTAATTATTGATAATTAATAATTTAATTATTATTTCTTTTCATAAATTTAATTTATTAAATAAAAAGCAAACAAAATATAACAGTAAAGAGAAAGTGTAAATAAGTATAATGTGTTATATGTTTGCTGTAAAGTATTGTATTATCGACACGATTCAATTTTTGATTATTCGGTATTCTATCATCTACTATAATAGCAACAGTCGATATTTAATATTATATATAAGTAAATAATTTTTTTAGGGTTAATAAAATAAAACAAAAGGTTTAAATGTTCCAATAATATTAGTTATAATTTCCTTATTATTAATTATTATTGATCCTTCTAGTGCCACGTAGCGCCGCCGCGCTCCTATCGTTAATTCCAAAAATTCCAGAGTCGCAATAGCGCAAACAATTTTTTTTATTTCTATTTTAAAATTAAATTAACTTTATTTGTTGAGAACGTTAAGAAAATGTTGAAAAAATTATGAATACTGAAGTATTGTAACGGGAGTGGCGAATCTCTTGTTCATTTAAATTATCTCGTATATATGTATAGCTCTAAAAGGGTGAATTATTGATTTAATAATCTCATACATATAGATTAGTCAAACTTTTGCTTTTCATTAGCTAAGCCAAAAATCGTAACCAAATATTTACCATGTAAATTTATTTCTAATACAGTTCTGTTCTTTAAAGTGCATTACGTTTTACCTAGTTGAATCCAAGCTCTCTAGTTTAAGGCCTAAGCCGTATCCACCTTTTACCCCAGATAAATCGTAAACACTTTTATTTCAATCCATACAGTAATTTTCATTATATATGTATTTCAGACAGATGAATTTAACTCTATAACCCTGAAGTTCTGTCTTTATGTTTGTGTATTATGCTCTTTACTGTACGTTTCTAATAATTAATTAAATAACTTCTAATGATCTCCTTGACCATATTAATATCAAGCAGCAAGTTCGTTTCATACATGTATGAAACACAAAAAACACTAAGGGACACAATAAAAATATATATTTCTTTTTATTGAACAAATATATGTTTTTAGTTTTTGCTTTAATATTATATTTGAATAGGTATTTATGCTTACATTATGCCTCTTTCGTAACTCTTCCAAAGCTAAATGAGCAGTTAAATTTTAATAACTTTAACAAAAAACAAGAGAGACTTACCATTCGAATAAACTCAACAGAATAAAAATCAATGTATCGCGAAAAATCCAAAAATATTTATTTATAGTTTCGCTGAGAAAGAATCTACGTTCAGTTAGTGTTTTCTTGGCAATCGCAATTGACGGGCAGCTTAAACTGATTGCGGATAGATTCCTAAAACGGAAACGGATACTGAATAAAATTTAAGTATATGTGAGTTGAATAAAAATATGTAGCAGCGTACATAAAGTTTAAGGAAAAATCTTTCTATGTGTGGATTTGTAGTGTGTGTTTGTAAAATGAAATTATTATAAAAAAAATTAACATTGAAAATACAGTGCTATTTAGTTATTACTAAAAAGTTTAAAAGTTCTTAAAAAATCAGTCTTATTATTTAAAATAAGTTAATATTTAAACTTTCATTAAATTTTGTAGTTAACCTTAACCTAAAGCGTAAAATTGCAAAAAAAAAAAAAAAACGACAGCATTGCACAAAAAATTTAGAATGAAAATGTTGTGAACAAATTTTAGTGAAGCTATTAGCGCAGACAATGTGTTCGAATAAATATATAAATTTTGTTCTCTATGTATATAGCAAGATTTTTTCATTCAATTCATTCAAAATAATTATATTTAAATACTTCTATTTGGGCGGCTAGCCTTTTCCCATTTTAAAGTGAACAAATTCTAAATATATGTACATATGTAGTATATATGTACATGTTCATGTATACATTCATTTTACATGAAACGTTGTGGTCTTTTTTTTAATGAATTTTAATTGTTGACTTTGAACCAAAAAATGTTTACAAATACTTGATACTTTAAAAGCTATTTCAAGTTTTTCTGCCATTTTGTATTCAGATGCGGTTATACTGACATTACTAAATATTTCAGGGTAATGCTTCATAATATCGATATGAAAATAGCATCATAAGTTTTAATAATATATTTATTAAATGTTCTTACAAAATTCAAATTTCTTTTATCTGATTATTTAAATTAAATGCCCTTAAGTGTATACTTATTAAATGTTCTTACAAAATTAAATTTCTTGGAGCTAATATCCTATATTTTTATTAATAAGGAGTTTGTTAAGGCCTTAAGGTAGTAATAGTTTTGTACTAGTCAAATTAATGTAAAGCTAAGAGCTTTGGATCAATACATACATCAATAGTCATACATTTCTTTAGCAGGCTCGTCTATTTTTAAATCATATTAAAGACATATTACCTTCAAAATTTAAATATTATTCGACGTAATGAAATTTCATTGAATTAATATGTATTGAGCAATTCACAAGAAAGGTCTAACATTTTTAAAAATGCTTGACACCTCTATTTAAACTTTTTGCTAAAGTTCACAATAAATTATAAAATTATTTTTCCTACTACTATGTTTATTTAAAAATTATGAAAAAATTCCTTCTTATAAGTAATAATTAACAACACTTTCTTACTAGTTACAAAAAATTATTATTTTAATATAACTGAACCATTTAAAAAACATACTGCTAAGGTATGTGATTTTCAATAAAACTTATTGTTTATTATTTTGCCCATGTAAAAAATTATTGCTTAGATCGTAATGATTTGATTAGTGCAAGAACGAAAAAATTATTTATTTGTATTGTACATCAAAAACAATACTTTTTACTAACTAATGTACATGCAAATATATGTAGATAAGTGTGTATGAACAATGTTTTGTATAAAAGACTTACGATTTATATTATTCTTAAGGGGACTAGCCGGAAGATGGTTGGATACGAATAACTAAAATATTTTAAATTAATATGAAATAAAAATTCCATACACGTATGACTATTCCTGATGGTCAAAATTGTTTCTAAATAATATTATAACAGTCTTTTATATACGTATGTAAGTATATACTATATGAAACACGTACAGATGCTACATAAAAAAAGCTTTATCATCTTTCTCTAGAAAAGGTAACTAAATATATTAGTTTATTTATTGATATGTTAGAGTGTCTACTTTAAATAATTGCTTACTATGCGTATCACAATTTTCGATTTTTCTCATTTTTACCAAAAAGGTTTAGTAAGGTCAATTATATGTACACATGTCTTTATCATTTATAGTATTGTTAGAAATTAATCGCACTACATGAGTATTTTGTACCAGACGTAATATGCTATTTCTATTATTTTATCCTCCTATAAAAGAAAAAGCTAATTTGCAAGTTATAATTATGAAATAGTTTTTTCCTGCCGCCTCAAAATTAGGGATGAAAAAGAAATGAAAAACACGTCAATATAAAAAATACGTGGTCAGCATATTTAAAAAGTTAATTTTTTATATTATTTACATACCTTATGTCTATATACGTATATATATTGATACATATATACGTATATTTTAGTGTACTAGAAAATAAAAATATAGAAACAAAGAGAATATTTTTCAAAAAACATGTCTATATATAAATTATTTATTAAGAACATCTCCATGGATTATGAAATACTATTATTGGCAGTAACATGGATTTTTATAGATTACAATGTAAGTGGTGGTAAAATTCAATATGTTGTTATTATAAAAAATATATAAGTATCTTATACAACTAACGTTAAGCTTTATTGTTAATTACTTACAATTTAATTTATTTATAATTGTATTTTTTAAAATATCCTGGAAACCTGCCTTACTTTTGTTGAGGAATTATTATTTATTAAATAAAGTATTTCTTTAGTATTTAAAAAGATTTCCTATTCGAAACGAAATATGTCATTAACTTAAAAAAAACAATGACTTTTCATTATTAATTTTTTTATTTTGAGAAATAAATATTTTTAAAATATTTGGATTTCTGCAACAGGAATAAAATTTTGAACAATAATGTAAAATCAATCAGTTCAAGTTTAATATTTTAGTTAAAGAGTCAAGGAAGAAAAAATTTTAATTAATTTTAATACGCGAAAACTTTTTAACACTTATATTAAAACATTATGTCATATTTGTTGATTTAAATTTGAAATGGTTTTAAATTTTAAAAAGAACTAATTTTTTGTTTAAAATTGTGTATAATTTAATCTTAATCAAAATTGTTAAAAAGAAGGTCACTAAGTCAATACTACTAATATTACTTGTCTAACTTGTTCCTCTAAAAATTAAAAAAAAATTTAATTTGCAAATTTAAATTTTGAATTCTGGAAGTATTATGTACGTGTGTTATGTATTGCATTTTATTTCCTAGAACTAAAAAACTTTTTATGTATGTACGTAAGCATTTGCTTAAGACTTACTTAGGAATTCAGGAACTCTTTAGGTGCCCTAGTAGTCTACTGGGCAATTTGCTAGACAATTAGCGTGAGGGACGGGGATCAATTCTCACCAGTGACTGCCGTCTGTTACACTACACCGAGTATAAGTTCTGATTTACTCGGCTCGTAATAAATATACTATAATTTATAATTGTATTATAATTAGTGAATAAATATTAGTACCTAAAAAATCTTGGTAAACCATATCTGAAGAGTGGTTATGGTAATATTTATTTGAATATGATAAATTTTATGTTAAGAGAATGAAATAAGTTTCCGCATAATAAGAACCTATTTTGTAACTACTACATATACAATCCCTGAGATTATGATTATCCCGAATAAATTTATTATTTAATTGGGTTAATAACATGCAAATATAATGATTTATTTTATATGTATGTATGTTACAAACAATGAAACGAAATCAAAAGTTTTGGTTTAATAGTGTATTGGTATGCTAAATGTTATGTTAATGTAATGAAATATATTTCCGCATAATATTCACTAATATAACCAGTTTAATGTCTGTTACTATTTTATATTTTATTTCTATTTTGTGTTTCCATTATACATCTTTAAAACAATTCTTCCTAATGAATTGACATGTGGATCTTTTGGATAGAATAATAATGACATATACCTTCATCTATTGTTGACCATTACAACCCTTTATACATGATTACGATCCACAACATCCAAGTTTTGCAAGTTAATATTATTATGAATGCCATGCTCTACAACTTAACTTCGCTTCCAATTACAAATTTTTGAAGTCACTCGCAGAGCTTTTGCCAGCCGCCTGGTGTGGTAAAGATCGAACTAGAAGCTCGCGTAAAGCAAACCAGGACACTATTAACCAATAGACTAAGCGACCACAAAAAATGAAAAATTTTTAAAGTCATATCATGATTGTCAAGATAAATGGACTTTTTTGTGTTTGTTGCCAAAGTTTTATTTAATGATTCCATGCATATAAAATTCTGGTTTTTGCAAGTTGTGCTTTTCAATTCAATCTAATAAAATGTGGTTTCTAAAATTCTATACAGTGTATGAGAGACGACTACCTTGACTTCTATCTTGAATCTTGATTTTTCGCTTAAAAATTGTTAAAACGTCTTTTCATTTTATTTACTCAAAAATTACTCAATTGCAGAACTAAAAACTCTTGTATACAGATAAAACTATATGGTCTTATTCTCAATATAAATTCTTAAATATTTTTATTACCATACATTTTTAACAAATAGAGTTAATAAAGGAGTCTACAATCTTATTCTTTTTAAATACTTACATAATCGGCATACAATTATATGAAATAAAAGAAGCTATTTGTAATTACTTTCACATGTGAACGAAAGCATTCAAATGAAATTTGAAATTATTTAAAAGCTAAAAATGCCTTAAAATTTTCATTCATACTTTTCTCTAGCGTTAAACTCTTTTTGTACACATTTCGTTGACACTCTTATATACACGTATCTCTTTTAAAGGAATAAGTAACGACTAACTAAATCAATATAGTACTTAAATATGTATATAGAATAGTATTCATATGTGTGTAAGTATATTGGTTGGTATTGTGATATATGTAAACGCTGTGAATGCAGTTCATTAGAATTTTGTTTGCATGAATATTTACGTTTAAGATGTAAAATGTATTGCTACGGTTATACATTTCCATTCCATTCATCAGTAACTGCATATGTACTTATTGTTATAATTATTTTTAGATCAATTAGAAAAAGTAGTAAAGCAATATAAAAGTATTTTGAGAATAAATAATAAAATTTGTAAAAGTAAAGATTTCAATTTTAAAATAATCTAAAATAAAAAATTACTAAATAAATGGATCAAGAAGATATATTTTTTGTAGCTAAATATATAGAGTTATATATACATATCACAGACTTTTTATTAATATATTTTATATATTTTAGCTAAAATTTTCGTAATGACGACTTATATGAAGGTATTTAACGAGCGTTATTTGACTCTGTCAAAAGGAGTGGGTAAGTGGGTATATATATATATATATATATATATATATATATGCATTTATACATATATATCAGTTGACTTCAAAAATATAATTTTTGTTTAGATGAAACTGTAGATAGTTGGTTTTTAATGAGTTCTCCTGGTCCAGTCTTCTCAATCGTAGCAGTTTATTTGGCGTTGGTTCTAAAAATTGGACCTACGTTTATGAAAAATCGAAAGGCTTATAATTTAAAAAATATTATGATTGCTTACAATGCATTCCAAGTGTGCTATTCGATATGGATGTGTCGTACGGTAAATATTATTAATTTATTTTATCTCCGTTCATCCATTTAATAAACAAAACAATTCTTTCTTCAACCAAAGTCTTTACAAGAGAGTCGTATTACTGATACTTTGCTGTCCAAAAAATGTGAAATTGTTCGAACCCGTGAACAGAGCCTGAATTTGTATTCTGGAGCTTGGTTTTACTTCTTTTCAAAAATCATTGATCTCTTAGATACGTGCTTCTTCGTTTTACGTAAAAAACAAAATCAAGTGACGTTCTTGCACGTGTATCATCATACCATTACGGCATTGTTTTCATGGATGTATCTTAAATACGCTCCAGGTATGCAACAAAATGGTTTTTAATTATTTATTTTTCATATAAATTTTATTTTAAGGCGAGCAAGGTGTGGTTATTGGCATTCTAAATTCTGGCGTACATATAGTTATGTATTTCTATTATATGGTTGCTGCTATGGGTCCCCAATATCAAAAATATTTATGGTGGAAAAAGTACATGACAAGCATCCAATTAATCCAATTTGTTTTAATTATGGGATATATGGTGATGATTGCATTGAAGGGCTGCAATATGCCTAAAACTCTTACCTTCTTCTTTATTGGAAACACATTGATTTCCTATATCTGTTTGGTAGCTTTTACAAAAGAACATACAAATCAAATTTAAACGGTGCTACAAAAGCTGCAATGCATGCAGCTAACGGTATGGGTTGCATACCATCAAAAGCATTTTTAGCACAAGGTGATCAAATGAAACGACTTATTGACGTTAATAATAATTCAATGAAATTAACAAAAACGGAGTAATGTAACTATCTTGTTATTCTTATTATTTTTGTCAATTTATTCAATTTATTTGAAACTATGTAATTTTTCAAATAGTTTTGAGAATTTAAATTAATTATAATTACTTTAGATTATATTTTAAGTAGTATTAGTAATATTTTTATGTGCGGGCATTTATATAATTTTAATCAATGTACAATTAGTAGAATGAATGTGTTAGTATGATATTTGTGTAAATATGAATGATTGTTTGTCCGATATTATTTTACGTTCTGTAAACCTGACTGGAATGACTTTGAAATCGAAAAAAATTTGGAAGAATATAGAAATTTAAACCTTTAAAAGTAAAGAGATAATAGTAGTACTAAGCACATCTAAAAGAGTTTCAGAATCTTATCAGTATATAAAGTTATAACTATTTGAAATTCCTCTGGATTTCAATTTTATTCGTTTTGGCGTGCGGAATATTGGGGATTATCTTAAATATGTATTTAATGAATTACTTATTTAAATTGTATGTTTAAATAAAATGGAAATAAATTATAACAAATCTGGTGTGCCTTTTTTTAATAACAAGTAAACCTCATTTTTATTGTTATAGTTTTTTGTTCCCTACAGAATTTTAAGAAAAAAAGAGAAATCTAGAAATGTTTTTGAAGAATTTTATAAAATTAGAATAAATATCTCTTATTATTTCATTGGTGCGTTTTTATTCTGGAAAAGCATAAGCTATTAAACTTTTACCTAATTTTTTCTCATATTAGACCATTTAGACTTTTTATTTCCTAATGCCAAAGAGTAATTTGATTTTTAGTATTAAATAGTTTGTTTATGTTTGACGATCAAATTACCTTTCATTAGATTGGTATAAACTCAGAAGTCACAAATTTATTATAAGAAAAATTGTCACATATTATTAGTAGAAACATCGCTTCAAAAATTCACATAAAAAATTAAATTTATATATTTTATCAAATTTATGTTGGTTATTTGAAAAATTCAGGAATGATGGAGATGTAGACTTTGCATTACAACGTTTATGACTCAACACTAATTTGGAATTTGAAATTGAGATAATTCATACACGAGGAATTTAGGAACAATTTTTAACTCCAATTTGAAGTTGATGACAAAGAAATTTGAGTATTTTGTATACATAATCTAACAGTAGTTACTATGGATTGAATCAAAAGACTGATTTGGTAATATCTAATCAACAAGAATTTGGTAGAAAAAAACTAGAAATATTTGATTTCATTAAGGAGAACAATCTTATTTTTGTCTAATGTATTTGTTTAATAAAATATCTTTTAAAGCAACAAAATAATATGCAAAAAACTCAATTTCTTAAAGTAACTACAGAAAAGGCAGACCCCAAAACAACACAGTTTATCCTTAATTTGAGTTCGCCCGAAAAATACTTTCTTCATTTCGTAATCTTTAAAAACACAGGTGCTGAATAGTCAAACATCGCATAATGAGGTTGAAATATCATAAACAAATTAAATTATTAAAGAATACAATTAAAACAGTAAAATAATTATCAAATAAAGTAGTATTTTTACTATAAAAAATAAAACTAATTATTTGAAGAAATTGATGTAAATTACATAATTTTTTATTTGTACATATAGACATATATATATGATAATGTTTGCTAATTGGATAAATTCATAGATATAGACAGCAATATAAAACAATAAACTAATGATAAATTTGAACCAATCAGAATTATACTTAATGTAAACTGTCACAAAGTATCTAAATTTTATACATATATATATATATATATATATATATATATATATACTCTGAATAAATCACAATACATACATATTTTTATGGAAGGAATAGTAAAAAAATATAATTACGAGAATAATAATAATGAAAAAGGCTAGAAAATTAACTAAACTTCAAGCGAATACATGCACCTAATTCGACATGTGTAAATACTAGGGTGATCGGCCCGGGTTATAACCGATTATAACCGGTTTTTTTGGTTAAGCCGGTTTCGGTTTTTCTGAAAAGCTCACATTTCGAATATCGAAGAAACCGGTTTTTTCTAAAAGTGTGTTTTTATAAACAGATTATAAGATAGTTAATGATTCCAGTTCTAATGAACCTGATTCGGAAGAGGGTTTTTATTCATTTAACTGTAGAAGATATTCATTTAATTGGCAATATAAGAACTCTTATAGAGTGCATAAGAAAATGCGTACAATGTTTAACAAATCTTCCGATAAACAAAGGAAGCTTTAAGTTTACGCTAAAAAACAGGATAATAAAAAGTTAAAGCTCGCATGTGACGTAGCATAGATGGAATTCAATGGTAAACATGATGGCTCAATTTTTAAAGATTTATAAATGTGTAAACCATGCTGTATTGGACCTGGAACTATCACAAAATAGTGAACTTCAAATACAAGCATTGACAGAGCTTAATAACACTCTAAAGCCGTTAGAAATAGCTATTAATGAACTGTCAAAAAACTCTACCACTTTAGTTAAGCTGAAGGCATATTTCAATATATGTTTAAAACTCTGTCAAAAATTAAAAATTCTTTCTTCAACCAAAGTCTTTACAAGAGAGTCGTATTACTGATACTTTGCTGTCCAAAAAATGTGAAATTGTTCGAACCCGTGAACAGAGCCTGAATTTGTATTCTGGAGCTTGGTTTTACTTCTTTTCAAAAATCATTGATCTCTTAGATACGTGCTTCTTCGTTTTACGTAAAAAACAAAATCAAGTGACGTTCTTGCACGTGTATCATCATACCATTACGGCATTGTTTTCATGGATGTATCTTAAATACGCTCCAGGTATGCAACAAAATGGTTTTTAATTATTTATTTTTCACATAAATTTTATTTTAAGGCGAGCAAGGTGTGGTTATTGGCATTCTAAATTCTGGCGTACATATAGTTATGTATTTCTATTATATGGTTGCTGCAATGGGTCCCCAATATCAAAAATATTTATGGTGGAAAAAGTACATGACAAGCATCCAATTAATCCAATTTGTTTTAATTATGGGATATATGGTGATGATTGCATTGAAGGGCTGCAATATGCCTAAAACTCTTACCTTCTTCTTTATTGGAAACACATTGATTTTCCTATATCTGTTTGGTAGCTTTTACAAAAGAACATACAAATCAAATTTAAACGGTGCTACAAAAGCTGCAATGCATGCAGCTAACGGTATGGGTTGCATACCATCAAAAGCATTTTTAGCACAAGGTGATCAAATGAAACGACTTATTGACGTTAATAATAATTCAATGAAATTAACAAAAACAGAGTAATGTAACTATCTTGTTATTCTTATTATTTTTGTCAATATATTCAATTTATTTGAAACTATGTAATTTTTCAATAGTTTTGAGAATTTAAATTAATTATAATTACTTTAGATTATATTTTAAGTAGTATTAGTAATATTTTTATGTGCGGGCATTTATATAATTTTAATCAATGTACAATTAGTAGAATGAATGTGTTAGTATGATATTTGTGTAAATATGAATGATTGTTTGTCCGATATTATTTTACGTTCTGTAAACCTGACTGGAATGACTTTGAAATCGAAAAAATTTGGAAGAATATAGAAATTTAAACCTTTAAAAGTAAAGAGATAATAGTAGTACTAAGCACATCTAAAAGAGTTTCAGAATCTTATCAGTATATAAAGTTATAACTATTTGAAATTCCTCTGGATTTCAATTTATTCGTTTTTGGCGTGCGGAATTTTGGGGATTATCTTATATATATATATATATATATATGCATTTATACATATATATCAGTTGACTTCAAAAATATAATTTTTGTTTAGATGAAACTGTAGATAGTTGGTTTTTAATGAGTTCTCCTGGTCCAGTCTTCTCAATCGTAGCAGTTTATTTGGCGTTGGTTCTAAAAATTGGACCTACGTTTATGAAAAATCGAAAGGCTTATAATTTAAAAAATATTATGATTGCTTACAATGCATTCCAAGTGTGCTATTCGATATGGATGTGTCGTACGGTAAATATTATTAATTTATTTTATCTCCGTTCATCCATTTAATAAACAAAACAATTCTTTCTTCAACCAAAGTCTTTACAAGAGAGTCGTATTACTGATACTTTGCTGTCCAAAAAATGTGAAATTGTTCGAACCCGTGAACAGAGCCTGAATTTGTATTCTGGAGCTTGGTTTTACTTCTTTTCAAAAATCATTGATCTCTTAGATACGTGCTTCTTCGTTTTACGTAAAAAACAAAATCAAGTGACGTTCTTGCACGTGTATCATCATACCATTACGGCATTGTTTTCATGGATGTATCTTAAATACGCTCCAGGTATGCAACAAAATGGTTTTTAATTATTTATTTTTCATATAAATTTTATTTTAAGGCGAGCAAGGTGTGGTTATTGGCATTCTAAATTCTGGCGTACATATAGTTATGTATTTCTATTATATGGTTGCTGCTATGGGTCCCCAATATCAAAAATATTTATGGTGGAAAAAGTACATGACAAGCATCCAATTAATCCAATTTGTTTTAATTATGGGATATATGGTGATGATTGCATTGAAGGGCTGCAATATGCCTAAAACTCTTACCTTCTTCTTTATTGGAAACACATTGATTTTCCTATATCTGTTTGGTAGCTTTTACAAAAGAACATACAAATCAAATTTAAACGGTGCTACAAAAGCTGCAATGCATGCAGCTAACGGTATGGGTTGCATACCATCAAAAGCATTTTTAGCACAAGGTGATCAAATGAAACGACTTATTGACGTTAATAATAATTCAATGAAATTAACAAAAACGGAGTAATGTAACTATCTTGTTATTCTTATTATTTTTGTCAATTTATTCAATTTATTTGAAACTATGTAATTTTTCAAATAGTTTTGAGAATTTAAATTTAATTATAATTACTTTAGATTATATTTTAAGTAGTATTAGTAATATTTTTATGTGCGGGCATTTATATAATTTTAATCAATGTACAATTAGTAGAATGAATGTGTTAGTATGATATTTGTGTAAATATGAATGATTGTTTGTCCGATATTATTTTACGTTCTGTAAACCTGACTGGAATGACTTTGAAATCGAAAAAAATTTGGAAGAATATAGAAATTTAAACCTTTAAAAGTAAAGAGATAATAGTAGTACTAAGCACATCTAAAAGAGTTTCAGAATCTTATCAGTATATAAAGTTATAACTATTTGAAATTCCTCTGGATTTCAATTTTATTCGTTTTTGGCGTGCGGAATATTGGGGATTATCTTAAATATGTATTTAATGAATTACTTATTTAAATTGTATGTTTAAATAAAATGGAAATAAATTATAACAAATCTGGTGTGCCTTTTTTTAATAACAAGTAAACCTCATTTTTATTGTTATAGTTTTTTGTTCCCTACAGAATTTTAAGAAAAAAAGAGAAATCTAGAAATGTTTTTGAAGAATTTTATAAAATTAGAATAAATATCTCTTATTATTTCATTGGTGCGTTTTTATTCTGGAAAAGCATAAGCTATTAAACTTTTACCTAATTTTTTCTCATATTAGACCATTTAGACTTTTTATTTCCTAATGCCAAAGAGTAATTTGATTTTTAGTATTAAATAGTTTGTTTATGTTTGACGATCAAATTACCTTTCATTAGATTGGTATAAACTCAGAAGTCACAAATTTATTATAAGAAAAATTGTCACATATTATTAGTAGAAACATCGCTTCAAAAATTCACATAAAAAATTAAATTTATATATTTTATCAAATTTATGTTGGTTATTTGAAAAATTCAGGAATGATGGAGATGTAGACTTTGCATTACAACGTTTATGACTCAACACTAATTTGGAATTTGAAATTGAGATAATTCATACACGAGGAATTTAGGAACAATTTTTAACTCCAATTTGAAGTTGATGACAAAGAAATTTTGAGTATTTTGTATACATAATCTAACAGTAGTTACTATGGATTGAATCAAAAGACTGATTTGGTAATATCTAATCAACAAGAATTTGGTAGAAAAAAACTAGAAATATTTGATTTCATTAAGGAGAACAATCTTATTTTTGTCTAATGTATTTGTTTAATAAAATATCTTTTAAAGCAACAAAATAATATGCAAAAAACTCAATTTCTTAAAGTAACTACAGAAAAGGCAGACCCCAAAACAACACAGTTTATCCTTAATTTGAGTTCGCCCGAAAAATACTTTCTTCATTTCGTAATCTTTAAAAACACAGGTGCTGAATAGTCAAACATCGCATAATGAGGTTGAAATATCATAAACAAATTAAATTATTAAAGAATACAATTAAAACAGTAAAATAATTATCAAATAAAGTAGTATTTTTACTATAAAAAATAAAACTAATTATTTGAAGAAATTGATGTAAATTACATAATTTTTTATTTGTACATATAGACATATATATATGATAATGTTTGCTAATTGGATAAATTCATAGATATAGACAGCAATATAAAACAATAAACTAATGATAAATTTGAACCAATCAGAATTATACTTAATGTAAACTGTCACAAAGTATCTAAATTTTATACATATATATATATATATATATATATATATATATATAATATATACTCTGAATAAATCACAATACATACATATTTTTATGGAAGGAATAGTAAAAAAATATAATTACGAGAAATAATAATAATGAAAAAGGCTAGAAAATTAACTAAACTTCAAGCGAATACATGCACCTAATTCGACATGTGTAAATACTAGGGTGATCGGCCCGGGTTTTAATAACCGATTATAACCGGTTTTTTTGGTTAAGCCGGTTTCGGTTTTTCTGAAAAGCTCACATTTCGAATATCGAAGAAACCGGTTTTTTCTAAAAGTGTGTTTTTATAAACAGATTATAAGATAGTTAATGATTCCAGTTCTAATGAACCTGATTCGGAAGAGGGTTTTTATTCATTTAACTGTAGAAGATATTCATTTAATTGGCAATATAAGAACTCTTATAGAGTGCATAAGAAAATGCGTACAATGTTTAACAAATCTTCCGATAAACAAAGGAAGCTTTAAGTTTACGCTAAAAAACAGGATAATAAAAAGTTAAAGCTCGCATGTGACGTAGCATAGATGGAATTCAATGGTAAACATGATGGCTCAATTTTTAAAGATTTATAAATGTGTAAACCATGCTGTATTGGACCTGGAACTATCACAAAATAGTGAACTTCAAATACAAGCATTGACAGAGCTTAATAACACTCTAAAGCCGTTAGAAATAGCTATTAATGAACTGTCAAAAAACTCTACCACTTTAGTTAAGCTGAAGGCATATTTCAATATATGTTTAAAACTCTGTCAAAAATTAAAAATCCTTTCTCACAAGATTTACTCCTATACTTAAAGAAACATAACATAACGCCGTATCAAAATTTTAAGCTCTTTGATACTTTATTTAAGCATGGGAAACTTTCCTGTAGGTGATGCATTCATTAATTATTTCATCAAAACTGAGACAAAAGAATTTGCTTCTCAATTATATTATCGTTTGTTTAATGATATGGAAGATATTGGATCTGAATCTGAAGATCTAAATAGTGACGATTCTATAATTTGGAACATGAATTAAATAATTATATTCAAAATAATATTATAATATATCTAAAAATGTAGAAAATGATCTCTTAATTTGGTACTTAGACAAAAAGTTACTTCGAAACCTGGAATCTCTGAAAAAGTGTTCGTATCTATTCTTTATACTCTATTTTATTATTTTTCTTTGTTAATTTGTACCTCACTGATATTCTCTTGAATTTAAAAGCCATTCAAAATTGTTAATACCATATTGTGGTCTTATTGCTTACCACATTATAAAATGAATTAGATGTGTTTAATGTACATATGTTTACCACGTTCTGTTTTGAATGGTACGTGTTTTTATAAAATTTAAGATAGAATGAAGAAATAAAACAAATTAATGTCTATGATTCTGTGAAAATATAATTGTACAATTTGAGACATTTAACATCCTTTAACGATAATATCGCAACCGTATGTGTCGTAGTTAAGATATTGAATCAGTTGAATAATATTTACAAATTCGACCAACATAATTACTTTTGATATTTTTGTATATGCGAGCATTTAAAGCGTTGTGAGCCGAAATTATTATGATGCTTAATAGTTTTAACGAAATATAATATATTTAGATTATTTTATAGAAAATAAAGTAAATGCGTGATTATTACAAAAAAATCTACTATATTCCAATTTGATATTTTGTTGTCCAGACTTCAGCAGACGGTACTGCGCTGCTTCTAAGCACCCAGAATGGCATAGCATTTATTTATTTTTTGTTGCTATCATAACAAGATATGTATATGCAAATCTAATAAGTGCAAATCCTATGTATAGAAAACAAAAAAAAAAAAAAAAAACAATTTAGAATTTAAAAAGACTGCGTAAATAAATAAAAAAGTTAAAAGATAAAAACATTTTAAAAACAGTAGTATTTACATCAATACAAAAAAAGTAAGAATAAAAGTAAAACATATATGCATAAACCAAAAGTCACGTAAAATTTTTATTTCGAAAATAATTTCAATTACTCATTTGTTGAACATATCGCACGCACACCCAATACGAAAGTGACTCAACTCAAAATTTTAAATTTTTAGAAATCGATGAAAAACTATTTTTAACTTAATTGAAAATAGTTAAAAACAAAATCTTTGGACTATTTTTAGTAACAGTTGACAACAACAAAATACACTGATATTTTTTTTTTCTAAATAAGCAAGTGTATTCTACATAGTTTAAGAATATTAACTCGAAAAATTAAAATTTTAAGTTGTTTCAGTACTGGGTGTGCGATATGTATTGCCTAAATTTTGAATCTAATTTGGTAAGTAATTCAAAAAACTTATACTGTTGCAGTGACCGAAGTCTTCTATAGTTATTGTACAATATTTTTATCCCAGTAAGATCTAGCAAACTTAATTCGGCATAATAAATATGCCAGCAATTTCCAGTTAATAATTTCATATGAGATTCGACAAAGTCAATTCTATTTCCCTCAGTACTCAATTCAAGGATGACAAATGATCTATTGCTTATGGAAAGTATACTCAGAAGGGTTAATGCTGATGGCGATTTGTCATTTCTACTAAATCATTTTTACAAGAATTAATATTCTTTATACGGGTACTAGTATAAAGCTGCACATCATCAGTATACATATGAAAATTACAGTTAACTAAATCATCAGGCAGATTATTATTTTCGCAACGAAAATTAAAGGAGTATTTCCAAACTGATTATTACATCAACAACATAAAGATCACTTTTTTGGAACTCTTTAGTCAATTCCTATTTCCATTTCCATTTAGATTTATTATCCATTGCATTTGAAAACTTTCTACAATAAAACAATGTTTTTTTTTACTCTTTTATCCGTTTGGTAACTTCTGTCTGTGTGGATTTGTAAAGACCTTTTAAATCATTTATCCTGAACCTCTTCCACCGCTACATCTTTGTAGGGCCTACAATCTCTCTTTTCAATTAGTGCTTTTATTTCAGTCCTAAACCACTGTTACTGTTACTGTTACTTTCAAATTTCAAAAAATCAAACTATACATATTGAAGAATATAAATGTATGTAGAGAACAAAAATTTTGCCAACAGTTTTATTTTTTATCTAACAAATTTTAAATTCTTTAAAAATATACATATTAAATGAAATACATTTGTAATCATTTGTGCTTCATATCTTCGAATATTGTTAATCAATGGCTTTTCAATGAACTCAGGCAAAACCGCTTTAACTATTTAATATTGCTATCTTATAACTTTACATATATTAATTTTCTATGCTCATTATTATTTCCACTTATTAAAGTCAAAGCGGCTTGGTCAAGATCATGGTTATATGTTTTATAAATAACCAGTTTTATATTTTTTAATATAAAATGTTACCTTAAGGCATGCCAATTTGAAAAAAAAAACACAATAAATAAATACCGGTGCAGTTTTACTTCCGCAAATAGAAGAAATGACGTTAATTGAACTTTGTTCATATTTAAATAAGGGTAGTACATATGTATTTTTAAGAACTAACATTTTTACCAAATATATGAATGTACAAATATGTACATGTAAGTTTGTGTCAAGGTTTCCCACATACATATGTACTTATGTACGTGTACGTATATATATGTATGTTTTTCTAAGATAGATATATATATAGATAGATAGATCCATATCTACCTTGGCTATTTGTAAAACTGTTAAATAAATATACAATACGCAGAACTTACTACACTAATATGTTTGAAAAAATATTCCAAAGCTATACATGCAATACACATTTATATGTATATACATATTTATGTATAGTGTAAAATAAACATAATTTTTGAGTAATCATTCAAAATCTTAATTTTTCTTTTTATGCTCCTTTCTAGTTAAATGCCTAGAAATTTATATAGAGCCTATTCATTAGCTCAACAATATAAATGGTTTTAGTAAATGTTCAAATCTGGACAGTGCTTACTACTATCCTAATATCCTAATATATATTATAAATCTTTCTGTAAGTCTGTTTTTTTTTTGTTAGCCAATCACGCCTGAACGCTTGAAGTTTGGAATATAGATCGGACTTTTGTCGGTGCAGGTTATAGGCTATAAATCTTTTCAAAATTTTGACCAAAAGGGGAGAAAAAATGGGACAAATAGGGAAAAACTGGGACAAATGGGGAAAAATGGTAATAGGGAATTTTTACAATTTAGCATGGTTAAGTTTCCTAAATACATAGCTATTGAAGGATATTCCGTTTCTAAAGTTGAAGCAAAAGGGATCCAAAAAAGGGATCGCCTGAACCGATTTTCTTGAAATTTTGGAATATAGAATGAGCTTTTGTCGGTACAGGTTATAGGCTACAAATCTTTTCAAAATTTTGGCTAAAAGGAGAGAAAAAATGGGACAAAGGGAGAAAAATGGTAACAGGAAATTTTTTACGGCTTAGCTTGGTTAAGTTTCCCAAATAGCTGTTGGAGGTATTCCGTTTCTAAAGTTGGGTCCAAAAAGGAGGAAAGGGGCGAAAAAATAACCCGCGCAACGCCGGGTAAAATCTGCTAGAATTTTATATAGATTCATGGCTTAATAAGATATATTTGAATTACTTTTAGGTAGAACGCCCTCGTAATCTATTGGGTAGTGGCTAGACTATTAGCGTGAGCGTCGATTACCAGCAGAAAATTTGGTCGGTGACACTACACTGAGCAGTAAATATAATTTGCAATTATAATGTAATTAATAAATTAATAAAATAAATAAAATACTTTTAAGTACTACTGTCTAATAAAAAGTAATGGTTCAATTTCATTTTGTGATTAACAATTTCTTTACGCTACGACTACTTCTTAGAAAGTGCCTTCCGCTTTAAAATCTTATTTATAAAAATTATTCTCATGTTGTTTCTTCATATTTCATAAACATTCAAACAACAGAAGCAGTTGCATTGAAATTTCACGTTATATGTTTGGAAATACAATTCAAATGAGCGTGTCACCTCCCAACAATTTCTAATTGTAATTATATACGAGCTGAAAAACTTCGACCATGTGCTCGGTATAATGTCATAGACCAGAGTCTCTGCTGGGAATCCAACCCATGATCCTCACGCTAATAGTCGAACACACTACCCACTAGACTACCAGAGCGCTAAACCTCCCATACAAAGTGGGTAGCTATTATTTTTAATTTAGAAACCTAATGTAAACTAAATTTCTCGGCATAAATAGGATGTCGGTATTCATTATTTAAATAATAATTGAATGACAGCATCCGGTAAGGTACCCTTCATACAAAAAGTCTTTTAAATTATTAAGTTAACTAAATCTGCTGAAACTGAAGATGATAGGAGTTGAGAAATTATGTTGTACTGTTTATTTAGATAACTAATACCGATGTTACAATTTTTAATTTTTATTAACATTATTCTTCTGTTAATTTAAAGAACTTGTGGAGGTAGACCTTTCAAACTTGGCAGACATCCTTTCACTGTCAACCCTTAAAATTCAGACGAAGAAGAACAACTTATTAAGTATTAAGCTTGCAGCATCAAGTTTATGACATAACTAAAACTATTTTGACTAATAATAAATAGTAATATGAACATGTAGATTACTACCATTAATATATGAAGAAATCATAGTTAAATAGAAGAAAAAACTTAAACACGGAAAATATATAATGACAAATGTTAAAAAGTATCTACAATAATTATATTAATGCAGGGAATCTAACACTTGACTTTAATATATGTATGTTGATCATTATTTTAAGATCATCGATTAGAAAGAATCGTCACTTATTATGGCTTTTGACGATGTGTTTTTAAATTTTAAAGTAAAACTGTATATTAATATGATATACAATACGAGGACACTACTACTTTTCACATACCTATGTTTGAAAATAACACCAAAGCTATACATGCATAAAATTTATTTATGTATGATAATATCATATATATGTTATATGTAAAATAAACATTAAAAAAAAATTTTTGAGTAAGTCATCAACAACTCTTAATTTTCTTTTTATGCCCTTTCTAGTAAATGCCTAGAAATTTATATAGAGCCTATTCATTAGCTCAACAATATAAATGGTTTTAGTAAATGTTCAAATCTGGACAGTGCTTACTACTATCCTAATATCCTAATATATATTATAAATCTTTCTGTAAGTCTGTTTTTTTTTTGTTAGCCAATCACGCCTGAACGCTTGAAGTTTGGAATATAGATCGGACTTTTGTCGGTGCAGGTTATAGGCTATAAATCTTTTCAAAATTTTGACCAAAAGGGGAGAAAAAATGGGACAAATAGGGAAAAACTGGGACAAATGGGGAAAAATGGTAATAGGGAATTTTTACAATTTAGCATGGTTAAGTTTCCTAAATACATAGCTATTGAAGGTATTCCGTTTCTAAAGTTGAAGCAAAAGGGATCCAAAAAAGGGATCGCCTGAACGGATTTTCTTGAAATTTTGGATATAGAATGAGCTTTTGTCGGTACAGGTTATAGGCTACAAATCTTTTCAAAATTTTGGCTAAAAGGAGAGAAAAAATGGGACAAAGGGAGAAAAATGGTAACAGGAAATTTTTTACGGCTTAGCTTGGTTAAGTTTCCCAAATAGCTGTTGGAGGTATTCCGTTTCTAAAGTTGGGTCCAAAAAGGAGGAAAGGGGCGAAAAAATAACCCGCGCAACGCCGGGTAAAATCTGCTAGAATTTTATATAGATTCATGGCTTAATAAGATATATTTGAATTACTTTTAGGTAGAACGCCCTCGTAATCTATTGGGTAGTGGCTAGACTATTAGCGTGAGCGTCGATTACCAGCAGAAAATTTGGTCGGTGACACTACACTGAGCAGTAAATATAATTTGCAATTATAATGTAATTAATAAATTAATAAAATAAATAAAATACTTTTAAGTACTACTGTCTAATAAAAAGTAATGGCTCAATTTCATTTTGTGATTAACAATTTCTTTACGCTACGACTACTTCTTAGAAAGTGCCTTCCGCTTTAAAATCTTATTTATAAAAATTATTCTCATGTTGTTTCTTCATATTTCATAAACATTCAAACAACAGAAGCAGTTGCATTGAAATTTCACGTTATATGTTTGGAAATACAATTCAAATGAGCGTGTCACCTCCCAACAATTTCTAATTGTAATTATATACGAGCTGAAAAACTTCGACCATGTGCTCGGTATAATGTCATAGACCAGAGTCTCTGCTGGGAATCCAACCCATGATCCTCACGCTAATAGTCGAACACACTACCCACTAGACTACCAGAGCGCTAAACCTCCCATACAAAGTGGGTAGCTATTATTTTTAATTTAGAAACCTAATGTAAACTAAATTTCTCGGCATAAATAGGATGTCGGTATTCATTATTTAAATAATAATTGAATGACAGCATCCGGTAAGGTACCCTTCATACAAAAAGTCTTTTAAATTATTAAGTTAACTAAATCTGCTGAAACTGAAGATGATAGGAGTTGAGAAATTATGTTGTACTGTTTATTTAGATAACTAATACCGATGTTACAATTTTTAATTTTTATTAACATTATTCTTCTGTTAATTTAAAGAACTTGTGGAGGTAGACCTTTCAAACTTGGCAGACATCCTTTCACTGTCAAGCCTTAAAATTCAGACGAAGAAGAACAACTTATTAAGTATTAAGCTTGCAGCATCAAGTTTTATGACATAACTAAAACTAATTTTGACTAATAATAAATAGTAATATGAACGTGTAGATTATACCATTAATATATGAAAAACATATAATAAAACAAAATCGGTTAAAAAGTATCATAGCAATTAATTATATTAATGCAAGGAGAAATCTAACACTTGACTTTGAATATATGTATGTTGAATCAGTTAATTTTAAGAATCGATCGATTTAGAAAGAAATCGTCACTTATTATGGTCTTTTGGACGGAGTGTGTTTTTAAATATTTTAAAGAGAAAAATGATTTAGTGAAACTGAAAGAAAAAATATTTTCTGTGATTTTAATAGTGGATCAGTACCTCAAATAGCAATTTAATTTAGCATTGAGCATAATATCATTTTTGTACTTCCACTTTTCACATACCTGTAGTTTTTCTATTGCCTTTAAATATAACAACCATTAGAAAGTAGCTTATTTTTTACATTTTAGATTTTACTTTTTAAAAAAAAATATTGATTTACTGTCTTAATGATATTATATCAAACATATATAAATGTTATTATTCTAAAATACAGGGAAAAGATGTGTAAAAATATATATACGTATGTAGTGATAGGAGAAATTAAGTAAACAAGAGCTAGACGAATATACATACATAAATCTGAATATAAGGTCGACTAGCTTATGTCCTGTAAATTTTTCAGGTGTGTATAATTTGATGTCATGCATCTATTGAAAAATGACATAGTCATATCATTAATTAATGTTCCAATCCTTCGTTAGAAAATGCTTAGATAAATTACATATATGTGTGTATATACGTTTTAAATTTTGGTTTTGAATTATTTTCAATCTTTTTTTATAATTGTACGCACAATGTTTCTAGGTTTAATACATAAATTGTATAAAAGTATTTATATACTTATATATACACATACATACATAATTAGTCATTACGACCCTCCAGTCAGGATTACGACCTTCCAATCTTTCACCACTTATGTTGTGTGCGTTAAATTGTATACATGAGTCGACTTTGAATGACAGATATTTGAGACGCTTTTCATGGCAATTTTATTTACTCTCAGAGTTTTTGCCAGAAATTTGCTGGAGGAGGTTGCCAAAGAAGTATTTTCATATTTTCGTTTTGATATCTGACCTGGGATTTGAACTCGGGCATTCAGTCTAATAAACCAACACACTACCTACTAGACTAAAGTCAACTTTTACCACTTGTAAGGAGAGTGCCCGAAAAAATTTTACGATATTTCGAATTTGTAATTTTTTTATATGTTCCAATTTTAAAAACTGGCAATGTAACAATTTTAAAATACAAATAACGATAATTTAATAATGTATAGTTTTTTATATACACTTTCTTTTGGCGCTCACTGTATATATTAATATGTACATATCGCAACATAATCATATCTCAAAAATACGTGAACTTGGCAAAATGTGATTTAAGTTTTCAAGACATAAGTCCTATGATCTAATTGCCTCAAACACCTTTTGCTATAACTTCGGTTCAGCTTGGGATATAAAACTGATTTTTTTTTCATCATGTACAGAAGGTCTAAAAGAGTAGTTTTGCTTAAGTAACTATAAATTTTTAATTTTTTGAGATATGACTATGTTGCAATAAAGGAGCGATATATATACATATATATAAACATGTACATATATATCTATATAAATATATATATGCATACATACATATGTTTTTATGTATACTTTTATCTGATTTTCGGCCAATATTCATCAATATCTTCTACTAACTACCGAGGTACATAAAGAAAAATTAATAAATTTTTATTAATACATGTATATATTTATTGTATAATCAACGTGATATAGAAAGATATGAATCTTATAAATGAAAGTGTTACGGTAATCAAAAAATCAAGTAATCAAGAAAGAAAATTATTGCTCAAATAATAAAATTTGGTGACTTTACTTTTGTTTTCATCCTATACAGAAAAATTAATTTACTATCAAAATATAACTTATTTATGTCAGACTGAGCAAAAAGAAGAGAAAACAAGAAAAACATCTTTCTATAGAGTTTTATGTTCTATTATATGGCACATCTTTGTACTTAAAAAAACAATAATTAAAAGTTTTTACGAAATTTTAACTTTATTAAAAAGAAATTAATAGACTTATTTCTATGTACCGGTACAATTGTATCCATAGAGGCCTTATATTTATTTTTAGGTAATAACTAAAACTTAAAAGAATTCCATATGCATAATCTAAAAAGGAATTAAAAAATAATAATTATAACAATCTTACATAATAAAGCTAATTATCATAGATAACAAAATAATCATTTACTAATTGCTCTGATTTATAAAATTTACAGCTCAGTGAGGTAATTACTTTTACATTAACATAAAACTATAATAATTATTCTTATAGTATCTTCTTAGATTCGAAAGGTACAGTGGTGCCATTATAATTTTTGGCAAAAATATTGTTGTTATTACAAATCTCAGTCGGCTTTTCACATTCCATGTTATTCTTTTTATACGACTTCTTGTAAAAGTCATTAAATAGGAAATAGAAAAACACTGCATTGGGAAGAGTGAAGCACACAGACCAGCGAGGATAATTGCAATCTGTATATAGTAGTTGCGTCTGATGAATGAAAACCATACAAAATTGTATCTTAACATAAAAGAAGAAGGAAAATTGTATTATTTTTAGTTGATTCAACTTAGATGATTATATGATTACCATTTGCAAATTTGTGATGTACTTCTTCCACCATAAAAATTTTTGCATTTTTGGTCCAAAAGCCGAAAGGAAGTAGTAAGCGTACATAATGATGTGAACAAAAGAATTAATAAAGCCTATGAAAGTACCATGTCCCCCAGGAAAGTATTTAGTGGTACCCCAAGATATCATTGGCATCACTGTATGGTGGTATACATGTAGAAAAGTAACCTGCCGTTCATTTTTGCGTAATACGAAAAATATGGTGTCTAACAGTTCAGTAATTTTTGCCAAGTAATAGACGTAAACACCGCGAGCTTCCTGCAACATATTAAAAATTTAAGTTATATAACTCAGCTTTTTAGCAATTATCATACTCTATAAGCCATAGGAGATCTTGAACGATCCACTGGTTGACAACGCCAGCTATAGTTTTTCCACACTACAAACCCCTGAAATTAATCGTATATAAGTGTATTATTGTAAAATCAGTGATTTTGTTATATAAAATGATTTATATTCGTATTAAAACTACCTCATACACCATCCAAACGCTGATGATAACCTGAAACAAATTGTAAACCATTAAGGTCTTTTCCAGTTTAAATGGTTTGCGATCTTTCATAAATTTGGGTCCCCACGATAAAACAAAATAGAGATAAAAAACAAGAATTGTCAGAGTGGGTACCGGTGACTTAATTAGAAACCAGTCATTTGTACGAGGATCTAAAGTTAAAATAAAAGATATACATACAATTCATGGAAATAATCTTTACATAACTGTGTACTTTATTTAAAGTCATTGCTTACCAGCCAATTCAATGAACAGCAAATTCCAATAGTCAGTCTTTGTAGCATTCATTCCCGCCATTTTCAAAAGTTACTTTCTTCTCAAAAATTTGCTAAGAATGTTTGCTATGCGGTTTTTTATCTCAAAGGTTTCTGGCGTCTAAACTAAATTAAAATAATGGAAATAGCTGCCATTAAAACAACATAAAGTAATTTAAATAAATAGACAACATTTGGGTGCGCTGATAGTCTAGCGGATAGTGTGCTAGACTATTACCGTGAGAGTAGTTTGTTCGATTCCCACCAGAGGCTCTGGTCTGTTACACTACACCAAGCATAAGGTCTAAGTTACTCAGCTCGTAATAATTAGATACAATATGTAATTGTATAGTAATCCTAATATATATTATAAATCTTACTGTAAGTCTGTTTTTTTGTTTGTTTGTTAGCCAATCACGTCTGAACATCTAGACCGATTTTTTTGAAATTTGGAATATAGATCGAGCTTTTGTCGGTGCAGGTTATAGGCTATAAATGTTTTCAAAATTATGACCAAAACGGGAGACAAAATGGGACAAAGGGAGAAAAAATGGGCAAAAATTAATACCTTAATGCATAAATGCTGTAATTTATGTGTTTTAAGGGTATTTTTTTACGATTTAGTATGGTTAAGTTTCCCAAATAGCTATTGGAGGTATTCCGTTTCTAAAGTTGAACCAAAGGTGTCCAAAAAGGGGGAAAGGGGCCAAAAACGGGCAAATTGGGTGCATAGCGAATCACGCCTGAACGCTTGAACCGATTTTCTTGAAATTTGGGATATTGATCGAGCTTTTGTCGGTGCAGATTATAGGCTATAAATCTTTTAAAAATTATGAACCAAAGGGAAAAAAGGGCAAAAATTAGTACTTTATGCATAAATGCGGTATTTTATGGGTTTTAAAAGTCTTTTTTACGATTTAGCTTGGTTAAGTTTCCCAAATAGCTATTGGAGGTGTTGTTTAAAAAGTTGGACCAAAAGGGGTCGACAAAGGGAAAAATGGGCGAAATACGCGCAAATTGCATCCATTTATATTTAGGACTTAGGAGTATTCAAAAAACTGAGTTGTTTGATAAACCGGTTGCCGATTAATTTGAAAAATTGCCTTTTTTAAGAAGCCGGTTTCGAAACAGGATTTTTATTTATTGTTATTTTTATAACCCGCGCAACGCCGGGTACAATCTGCTAGTTAATAAATAAGTAAAGAACCCCTTTGTGGAAAATTATATAGCTTAGAAAAATGAGACATATTTTCGCTCTAAGTAAAAATGAATGTCAAACTAATAAATATTCCAAATGTGGAAATATATTCGTAGAATTTGCATCCAACAATAGCAACAAATATTTTTAGTTTAGTATATGCATATGTATAACTATTAAATACACGTTTTTAAGCAAATATGTAAAAATGTATGTGTGTACATAGATACATACCTATTCGTTTAATAGTTTAATAGTGTCTTTTGTATCTTTGTCTCTTGTTTTGCAATGGAATTTGGTAAGAAAACTTTAGTTTTTCTGGAGCTCGCTGCCGGTTGGTACTTTATTAGTATGCGTAATTTACGAAATCGTGAAATTAACCTAAACCGCCCAAAAATAGTAGTCATGTAACAGCAATTTATGATTATTATTTTCTTTACAAAAAACTTGGATGTTTAAAATTGGTGAATCTCCTTGCCACATAATTAAGTTGCGCATGTAATGTAAGCCTCTTTTTCTTTTATAACTTAATACAGTTGAAACCTTTTTCGAGAGATTTTTAAAACATAAATTGAAACGTTTAAATTCAGGTCTAGGTAAAGAGCATTTGTTTTTGCTGCAAACAAAATTAATAAATAAAAAGTAATTTAAAAAATGTGTGTTCACTTTAAAGCACATTTACTCTACAGCATCTTGTAAATATTTTAGCAAAACTAAAATGACTGAAAATTATCAACATTTCTGTTAATGCGAAGATTTTAAATAAATAGTACAGTTAATGACAGTTAAATCATAAAAATCGCGATGTATTTACATACGTATTGTGAAAAATATTTAGAGAACAGTGATTCTAACTACAGTGAGCAAACTCGTTCCAATTTTTATTAATTTTATTAATGGAACCTGATATTTTTTGAAATTTGCAAACGAAAGAAGATAAAATAATATTAAAAAATAAAACCAAATCTCTGATTGTTTCTCATCTACTAATGTACCCTGAGAATTTGTTCATAAATTGTCTAATGAGACCTTGAGTCTGTGTCGTCAATAAAATCTTGTTTATGTGTACACATGTGTTAAAGTGTTAAAAGAACCGCCAAGTCATTGATTGTCACACAATCTCCATTAACACAGGTACATCATTTGAATTTGTGGTTTTATGGGTTGTTTTATACATTAATAATTATCAGTTACGGCTCGGCAGGTCTTTTTCAGTAGGAATGCGAGTTGGGTTGGTATTCACTTTTGCGAAACGAAAAAACAATATATAACGTTCATAAATCTAAGAGATAAATATTTATTGTCCACTTGATTCAGGTTTTATTAGGCGTATGTGTATTTATTATTGTATTGCCTTTATTCGTTTTGTTATTTCTCTTTTTTCTTTTTAATTACAGAAATATTTAAGATTTTACTTATTTAGAGGTTTATGTGGTATATTAATTTGAAATATATTATATGTACATATGTATATTACTCCACATTTATAGGCTTTTAAATTCTTAATTAATTGATTTTTTTATGGATTATATAATATTGTTAACTGTATTTTATAGTATGAATACCGTTTTTATATTTTTTAGTTATAATAAATTATTATGCATTTGAAACTTTTACGAACAAAGACAAAGTAAAGTAATTATATACATTTGTTTTACATTATTTGATTTGTGGTATAAGTGTATTTAATGATTTTGCAAAAAGTTTGGGAAATACAAAAAATTATTTTAAATAAATACTTTCATTTGTTGCACTATCAATTTATCACTTTTAGTTCATTTATTTGTAAATTTCGTTAGTCCTTGTGCAGATGAGATAAAAAATTGCTCACCTTTATTATTAATCTTCGATGATATCTTAAGTATAATTTACATTTACGTGTTATTAAACTCTTAGTCTACTACACTCTAAACCTTTGACATCCGCTATCCACGAAATCTATTCACAAACTGAGCTTATCATTAACAACCTACTCGACTAAGTATACAATCGCATGTTAAATAAAATCTCCCAACAAAGGTAACATCTAACTTTAGGTGCGTCTGTGTGCTGCTACACATGCGTAATTGTTTCGGCTAGTATGAATGTATATGTTCATTTCATTTTGCTTTTCTGGGTTTTACCTATTTATGTGCAAACATATTCTTTAACAATAGTTCTTCTGATCATGTTTCTTTCAATTTCATTTCTGCAGTAATTAAGTTTTAGGTGTCAAGAGTTTTAGTAATAAGCGGAGAAAAAAAAAATACAACTATTGAAATGATATACCTATGAAACAGCCAAATAAATTTTTTTTTTTTTTTTGAAAAACTAATTTTAATATTGTTTAAAGAAGATAAAAGAATCATCATTGCCTATACTTCTTTGTTTTAATATGTATTTCCCTCAGTTCAGAACATATTATTAACATCTACATATATGTATGTATCTACATATATCGATATTCAATCGAAAGTTTTTCTTTATTTCAACGATTAAGTAACATTAAAAAATAAATAATTAAAATAACATGAGAAAATATAGAAACTAAAAAAATTATATAGAATTATGCAAGAAATTAACCGGAAAAGAAATTTTTTACCTCATTGGATTTATATTAATTTTATACAATGAGAACTTATAACTTGATCAGGCCCGAGATCTGGGCATTTTAGGGAGCAATTGAAAGTTAAAGATATTGACAGGTATATTGCATTAGTTTTAAACACCTTCAATTTTATACAAACATTAATAATTCTTTCGGCATTTATATGTAGCGTTTGCAATTAGTGATAAAGATATCTGAATAAGCATATAAGAATCACACTTTTGTCTTAAATTAAGAGGAATTATGAGAACTTATTAGAACAATGCTAACCTGTACAAAACAGTATATTACATATACATATATGTATGTATGTATGTATATCTGTGGTCT
Source organism: Sarcophaga peregrina (assembly GCA_014635995.1). NCBI lineage: Eukaryota > Metazoa > Arthropoda > Insecta > Diptera > Sarcophagidae > Sarcophaga > Sarcophaga peregrina. Next base: position 50,824 of record CM025789.1, read on the forward strand.
CAAGCTATAACAGCCGAAGTCGAAAATGATACTTGCTAGAAAAATTACTTTTTATATACAGAAGTGTTTCTGATAAAATTTAGAAAGTGCTTTAGAGAAAGTCTGCTGCAAAATTAAACATACTAATACGGGCAAGCCTAAGATCAACAACGATAACGTCTCATTTCTTATTATAAATATAATAAGACTTCATTACGACATGTTTTTATTAATAAAAAGTTTTATTAGTAAAATATGGTAGCATACATAACTCAAATTAACCTAAGTCTACTTAGGCTGTGATTTTTGGTACCGCAGAGACATAGGTATATGTGAACAGCAAAAGTCTCGGTACTCCAATATACTTATATGTTTATTTAAACAAGGAAAATAAGTAAAACTATTTAAGGACTATATATATCAAAAGTGTAGGTACTCCCAGAAGAAGAGAGAGTATATTTGTTATTAAAAGGTTCAACGTATTAAAATGTTATACCTAATATTTAATAGGATATCCTTTAAAATCAGCCAATCTATTTAACCTTACTAGTATTTCATATACCATTTTGTTGTGTTTTTGGTCATATTTACTGTCATTTACTCATAAGCAAATTTTTCAGTTAAGTTTTGTTTAAGATTTATTAATTACGCAGCCGTTCTCCCAAATGATTCTCTAAATACTCTCAGATCGGTGGAAGATTATAAACCCTATGGGGATTTCAGATTGTCTAGGATCATTGACCTATTGGAAGTAAAATCACTTCGAATCCCATGTTCTCCCGCACTTTAGCTAGAATGCTTCAGAATGTTTAAATACGCTGACTTATTCCTCGCTTCCTCAATAAAACTCAAACTCAGGCATATGAGTTTGGTAGTATATCCCCACAGCATTATACTACCAACACTGAACTTGACCATTTCATGCAAGTTCTTTAGATTCAACGCTTTATTCTAGTTTTTGAAAAACTATCTATCTATTATCTTAGAAGAAGAAAACGAAAAGAAAAGCTCGATTTCAAAAAACGATTTTAAGAAAAAATATGAAGACAATTTCAAATCTAAAGGATAAATTTTACAAACCCTTCCCTTTTATTAAAATTACACTATTTGTATATTAAATGTATAATTTAAGGCCTTATGATCCGTATAGGAACAACAGAAACTTATATATGTATATAAATATATAATTACATATATAATATATCATTTATTTTAGAAATATTTTTAAACTTATATCTTCAGTAGTAAAAATTCATTATTACAAGCAATTAAAAGCGTATAGACAGTAAGTGTCTTTAATTTTAATTATGATTTTTATGATTTTCTTGTTCTTATATATTTTTAGTATTCTATTATTTCAATAATAATTTTTGCTGTAGTTTCTGAGTTAAAATATTTTATTGATTAGTACTCACACATATATTTTTATTCAAAATTGTATCACATATGTATACAGATTTATACGAGTATTTGTATCCATATATTTGTATATATATATATATATAGTATATATAACAGGTATAAATATATCTATTAAAATACTAATATGTATAGAAATTCATTGTTTTTATTTATTAGTTGTGGTCAATGTTATTTCCGCATTTGAAGATGTTGTTTATACCGTATTCTCGTTCAGTAGTTTATACAGTTAAATTGGTTGTACTTGGTATTGAACTTATAAGTTAAGAAACAGCATTCATGGCTATGAACCTTTTCGAAACGTAATGATTAATATACCTGTGACTTTTTAAACCCGCAGTAGGTCAGTGGAAGAATTGAAGATTAGTTAAAATTCAAATATAATACTTTATTATTGTATTAGTTTTTAATTTTTTACATATTTTGCGCAACAATTCAAGATTCCAGCTTCACAGAAACAAGCTACCATTCAGCAACCCAACTATGCTGTTAATTAACAATCAATCTAGTCAAATAACAAAAATTCCAAATGTATTGTTAAAAAGAAGAACATTTAAATTCTTCTAAATTATATCTACAGATTACATTATGGACGCCTTAATTAGAATTCAGGATTTGATCAGAAATAAACATAGACTATGCAGAATTTAATAAAACAATCGAAATTCAACAAAATTCAATAAAAAGCCTTTTATATTCAAAAGGTTCTACATAAGGCCAAAAATGAAGTGATTGAAAATATTATATCAAGTTTAAAAGATTAAGGCATACAACATAGATAGCGTATGTTAAATTGAGAATAAAAACTAAGTTGAAAACAAAAAAAATTGTTCAATGACATTTTTAGAAATTCATCAGGCGTTTCATAAAGTGTGGTAAATTGGCTTATGTTATAAACCCAAGAAGGTGCTCCCAATAGCATTTATCTACTCTTTAAATCATATTTAACTAATAGATTATTTTATATTAAACAAGAAAATGTTTTAGCATCTATTCTTTAAACAATTTTTAGAGCAGATATGGAAACCATTAACTGTGTAATAACTGCGATGTACGTGAACTTTACTGCAATCTTAAAATCCGTTTTATCACAGATCAGTTCTGTACAAACTGAACTGAATTTATTTAACTCTGGCTTAAGAAGTGGAAAATAAAAATAAAACCTATTAAAAGTAAACACATATTATGTGTGCTTTAAGAAAAAGTAATTGCCCATATATAAATTTACACAAGAATTCAATACCTCTTTAGGTTTACGCTTTGGTAGAACACTGATCTGGGATGCATATATTAAAATTTAAAGAAAAAAATCATATCTCGTTATTAGAGTCAAATCAAAATTCAATATGAAATATGAGTCGCGGAAGAAAACTCTGGGGAACGGCCTATAACATTAATTTTGAAATTCTCGAAAGATATCAATTGAAGACCACGAGAGTGATCTGTATATCAAATAAACTAATTCACGAAAGTCTCCATATACTCTGGGTGATAGATAAAATCGAACAATTTATGTTCTAATACTAATTCATCACACAAATTCTTTGACTAACACAAGAGAAGAGATGAAAAGATTGAGAAGGTATCATATTTTTTACTTATCTTTTAGAAACTAAGCTTTTTATTTTTTTAGTGCAATATTGTGAGCCCGGAAGAACCCTGCACTATATATTTTATTAAAATTATGAGTGTGGCGCAAAGTGAATAGTAATTTAGAGGACCGTATAAAAGACAAGCTTTATGTTAATTAATATTATTCTTTTTTTTTTTTTTGATAATTGTCAACATTTGATTTTAGAAAGCAAAGTTATACATAAACTTAATGTTGAGTGTTATTATCATCGAAGTTCGGTATTTAAAATCGTTAGATAAAATATTTACACTGTAGAGCTATTTTAACGTGTGTCATGTAACCACTTAATAAATATTAATAATGATCTTAGTTTCCTCGTTGAAATGTGCTACTTTTCAGTAAAATTATTTCTCAGCAAAATTTGTTTTTGTTGTGCATTAGCGGAGAACAAGAGCGAATACTTCTCAACTATTTTCTCGTTCTAGTTGCTTTCTCATCAAATCTACAATTTCCACAATCTCCAGATTTATGTCTTTATTATCTTTTCAGTCACTACATATCACTTCCTTATATATATTTATTTCATTCATTATGAGTTAAAATAATCAAAAGGAATCTTTTTGTACCTGATGCAATGTCATGCATATGTCACACTCAGTAACACAAAATCCGTCAGTCAATATCGATTTAACAGCGTTTTCAAAAATACAAATAACAGGCCAACGCACAGGCATAGAAAGTTTGGCAAAACGAAAAATAACGTTGGGATGAATATGACATTTATTTTGGTTTCAAAAACAATACAAATTTACAACAATTAAAGAGGATTGTATTCTCGACTTATTTATCTGTAGCCTTTGGGGCTTGTGAGAACTCATCAAATTTATTTTTAGCTTTTTTTATCATTTGGCCTGTGTAGCAGGGTAACATTTCAATAAAATGAAATGTGTTCTTGACTCCTTCATTATAATAGTGTTTCGCGACAAAACGAATTTCACCCGTTTGAGGTAGAGCCGGGATCTCAAAAGGCAATTGCTGTTCCAAACGAACAGCATGGGGGCGCAGTTCATTTTTTATATCATTATAAAGTTTTTCAGTTTCTTCCGGACTTCCCCAAACACCAGCCTTTTTTGTGTAATAAAAAGCACCAACTAGTAGTCCAGACCGTATTACAAAGCTAATTGAAGAAAAATGATTACGTAAACATAAATGAATCTTAAAAAATGCATTTCAGCTAAAAAATTTTACCCGACAACCATTTTAATGTAACTATGCAAAATTATTTCCACTCAAAATAATTTGTGTTTAATTTTCCGCAATATAACTGGAAATGTAGTGTGAACTTTTAAAGAAAACAAAAATTTCACATACACATCGAACTACACAGCTGATTTTAAATTTTGACAATTCGTAAGAGAAGAACTTCTTGCCAACACATACGATGCAGTATAATTTTAAATACAAACAAGGTAACACTAATAAATTTAATTTTTAAATGATTATATTAATATTTATACTATGTAATATATACATTCATTTTTAAATGTTGTAAATATGAAATATGAAATAAAAAATTATTTAATACCTGATTTTTAAAATATTATTAAAACTCGTTTCTGCATCAAAAACAACAGTAAATTTCAGTTGACTATACTGAAAAAAATCCATATTAAAAATATAATTGAAATTTTTTCCTTGCACGTTTCGATTTTTAACCAACTCTTTATCCAATTTTGATACGTTTCACCAAATCAAATTCTATGAATTTCATTCAACCAACGACCAACCAGAACTTTTGATCAGGCAGTACAATAAATCCCAATATATTGAGCCGCATAGAAAAATAAAACACCATATTACGAATATAATTGATACCTAAAGTTCTGCCATTGACAAGTATTAAAACAAATTTTATACAAAATTTTTAAACGTAAGGGAGTAATATAATATTTTTGAAAATAAGTTTAACGCGTCTTCGGTCTAAAAAATATATGATAATAAAAGAGAAGACGAATCGTCAATATTATGTTTTTAATTACCATTTATTACTTGAAAATATACTATAAGTAATAATATTTGAATAAAATTTAATTACAAAACAGTTTTCATCATCCATCCTTTTTATTATAACAGCGATTAGCGGTGAATAAAACTTTGCTCCTAAAATTGACATATTTCTAAATAACTTGTAGATAAAGAATAATATTAAATACAAACACCAATAAACAAAAAGTTGTTGTAAATATTTAATTCTTAATTTTGTAATTAAAGTCATATTTATTTCAAATAATCCGTTTTACAATATCATATATAAATCATTCTTTACCAAATTCTATTATTGTCGTAAATGTTTCAATTTATAAATAGATATGGCATCACTTATTTTCCGCTGTCAGTAAGATCATTCTCCAGCATTATTATTTATATAGAAAGCAAGATAATCACTGAAAGAATTCCAGCCAGTAGAAGAACTTTTAGATAACATCGATTAGAGCATGAATAATGTATAAAAAAAAAATAGGAAATTAATAATAAATTACTTTACAACCACAGATAGTAAATACATATATTTCATATTTTCGATAAAAGCCAATAAAATTCAATTGCTAATGATATAAAATATAAACTTAAGTCTGAATAGAACTTCTTTGTAAACTAATTATAGATTTGCAGGATCGATTTATTAAGAACTCAAAACTGATTTTAAATGTATTTAAAGTAAGCGATATGCATACATACATTTATTTTTACTAATTTTGTCTGAAACACCTCTCGTTTTATTATTCTTAAAACGAATCCCGTTTTGACGGATAAAGTTATAAAGGTAATAACAGTAGCCAAAAATAATACATTAAGGACATCTTATCAATCCTCTGTTGTAGTTGCCTAAAATTTTCATATTTTATAAATTACTAGTCAAACAGAAAACTATTTCTATTTTATTCCTCATAGCTTTGTTATTGGAAAACCCATTCGCAATAAATGTAACATAGAAAATGTAAATGCATCCAAGTCAATGTTACTTGTAAAAGCATAATACCTAATCCATAGAACATTTTACAATTTCCCTAAGAACAAATAAATGGAATTTCCTTTATGTGGATGAAGAGAAGTGGAAATAATTTTACATGCATATGTATGCTAGCACTGACGACAATTTCATATTAATAATAAATCTAAATACGACATTATATGTTATGTTATATTATAGTGTTACATACCATCATACAAATCAAATTTTTCAGTATGCAATGAAAACACCTCGTCCATTTTGTTAAATTTTATTTGTTTTCAAACAGATTTTAAAACAAATTTCTGTACATTCGAGTTCAGCAATATGAATATATATATATATATATATATGTTTTTTATATAATTTCATATGAATTAAATTTAATAGCATTTATTAAACGGGATATACATTGTAATTTTATCACAATTAGAGAAATTTTAAAGAAAACAAGTCTGATGTAATCTCAAATTCTCATAATCACATGCGTTTTACTATTATTAAGTGGGCTATTATTATCTAAAGTTCATCATGTTTTCCAGATGTACGTATGTTAGATATAAGATTTAGTTTTAAATTATCACCCTTAATAATAATATTACTGCTTCTTCAAGCACAGGTGATGCGATACTTTTTATTTGATCATCTAAATTATGTAATTATTTTCTTTCTATAAATTTCCGATTTTTCACTAAAGTAACAATAACTACCAAAATTAAATAAATCTTTGTTCACATAAAACATTTTACTAATCGATTTTGACAAATAAAAATATGATAAAAATAGTACGATTGTGTGTGGCCAGAGAATATAAAAGGCTGTCAAATGAGATTGTGAAAACTATACATAAAAAAAGAGTTCTTACAGGAACGGAATGCAGTGCTGTCAACTGTTAATAAATAAATCGTTGATGTATTATTTATTACATATTATTATTGCACATTTTTATGACATTTACTCTATATGAAAATCTAATAGATTATAGATATTTTTTGACATTTAGCTTTATTTCAATTCATTACAAAAACCATTTCAAGGATGTAGTATCAAAAATTTGTATCTTCGAATTGATTGATATATGTTTTATAAAAGTTATACAAAGTAGTAGTTTTATACTATTGCAGAAACCAGTGATGCGCCTTACATAAGCAACTAAATTTCTTGAAAATATGTTACATATAAGATACGAACGTTCGTTGTTCACTTCGCTCATAACAAATTCATGACTTTGCAAAGAAAATTAAGAGAATGCAAAAGACACCTAAATAAACTAGAAAATTTTTACTAAAATTTTGACCGTACTCAATTTGACTATTTTTTAAACAGTATATTATTTATGAAAGAGTAACTTCTCACAACTAATTTACAAATAAACGTTTGGTTATATTATAACTTAAGCTATCAAATTAATACAAGCAAAATAGGTTTGTAGTTTACATGATTTTTATAACCTGCTTACATTCAGAGTAATTGTAGTATACATACAGCCATGTGTATAAAAAATATTGCTATTAAAATACAACATTGTCAAGTACAGGATTTTAAATCGCCCCTGTGTTTGTTTCCACCAAAATAGGTGAAATATTCTGGTTTTTTACCACATTTTCGTTTGGTGTATATAAAAAGAACTTATCACATACTAAGCATATGGCTCGTTGGTCTAGGGGTATGATTCTCGCTTCGGGTGCGAGAGGTCCCGGGTTCAATTCCCGGACGAGCCCAAGGAATGTTTGCATTTTTTTAATTTCCTGAAAACTCGATTGTAAAATTACATTTTTGCAATAATTACAAATTAATTGTACATATTATGATGGACGGTGGTTAGAGTTAAATTTGCCACAATTTTGTGCAACTAAACTGATGGAATCTATTTTCTACTACAGAAAAATCATGTAAATCATTACATTTGATGTAATGTAATTTATGTGTAATGTAAGCAACGATTGTGTTTTAATGGGAAATTTTATAACAAATTAACATCATTCAATCAAAACTAGATAAATGCTTGCGGTATATACTGAATATTGTTATTACAATCTTTTTATATTTTAAAAGTTTCCGCTTATAAATTTCATTTCAGTTTTTATTTAATTTAGTTTAGTTTTTCAAATATTTTGTATTTTGAGAATAGTTTAAAATTGATGTCGAAATCAGTTGTTAAATTTGTTTGCATTAATACTTTTTGAACAACTAAAATACAAGGCTAGCGATATGACGTGTTCTTAAGAACCGAATTTGCTATTACGACACCAATTTTATGAGAAAATATTACAAATAATAATAAATCTATAATTAATCAATTAATTTTTTAATATTAAAGAGTCTAAAGTGAATAGTAGTGCTTGTTTTATATCACCTAATCGTTGGGAAATAATAAAATTTTAAAAAAATAGAAACATGAATAAAAAAATTAATTTTTTATCATACGCAGTCAATTCCATTTTTTGCAAAATTTTTGCATATAACCAATATGTTTTATTCGTATTCCAAAATATTTTTATGATAAAACAGCAAATAGCTAAAAGAATATATATAATAGAAATTAATAAATAAAATATTAAAAAAAAGGAATTAAAATTACCCCTCGCTGTCCAAAACTTGTTTTAAAGTTGCTGTTGTTATTATATGATCATCACATTTAACCCATGTGTCCTTGTGGTGTCGCACATAGGCTGTATAATGACCGGCATCGATGGTGCCAACATGATTTACCACCGCATATAAGGAGTAACGAAAATCACCGTATGCATTATTTTTATCTGACATAAAAGGAGTCATGTCAAACTCAACAGGGAACGATATAAAGGTAGATATTTTTTTATCAATTAGCGATGAATGCTCAAATCGTTTTAAGTGGAAACTAGCTACACTGGGCAAAGTTCGAAGACTAAATTGTTTAGTAGACTCTTGGTAAGATTTGCATGTCGAGCATTTAATTTTTGCACTAGAACCCAAATGTTCGGCACGAGTGTAACGTTCTAAGCAATCAATTAGAGACTTTGGAGTTGTGCCACCATGAGCTGTTTCTCCTAAATCTAGAGATATATCCCAAAATGGATCAATTGTTGTTGAGACACCATTACAAGATTGGCATACTACATCACTTTGCAGCATGCCTGTAAAAATTTGATCAATAATGCAGTTACATTGAGTAGGACAGTTCGTCTGTGTAGTAGACGAACTCGATTTATTTGTATTTTCTGATTCAGACTTTGCCTTAAGACAATGTCTATGTAATACGTCCAATGTCGCAATAAAAAATTCGTGGGCATCTTGCTGTTCATAACCTGCTAAGTGCTTAGCGTGGTTCCAAATTAAATGCAACAATCTGTGTAATGACAAAGGCGATCTTGATCCAGAATAAAATTCCTTTAAATATATAAACATGTTATGAGAATTCTATTTTTATATATATTGCATATAGATAGATACCTGAAAGAGCCTTGAAACCTCGCAAACTAAACATTTTAGCGACGATTTTGCGTTGCATTCGTGGCGATCTGATAAAAAGTAGTCGCTCAACAGAGGAGTATGTATTAAAGCCTATAAAATAGAGTCTTTTATTTATAATTCATTAATATTTGATAATTTTGATGCTAATCATATTTAGTGCTCCGTCGTCGTAAAATAGAACTCTTATATTGATCCTCTCCAAAAATTTAAACGTAATAAGCTACAAAATATTTGGTTCCCTAAACACATTTTCACATAAATGTAATTTTTTTTATTATTATTAATAAAAAATTCTAAAATAAAAATTCTAAGATGCAAAATACACAATCTAAACCATAAATATTAAGCGAAAAATCTGCCTATCAAGAATAACTACAAATTAGAATAATACGCTAATCTTTGTAGATCTAAATATATTTCCATACTATTGCTGGGATAATATTTTTATTGAAAAATTTGTAAATTTTCTTTTGAAATTGTTTAACCCATAATCATAAGTGATTGTTATATAAAAAATTCGCTACAGAAAAAGAATTATGTATACCATATAAAATCATTCTGTACCCAATGTAAATAATGTATGTATTAAAAAAACTTTTTTATTGCATTCTTAAGACGTATGCAATATAAATTTTAAATGGTTACCTGTACAATACAATTCATAAAACAAGTCGAGCCCAAGTTTATTAGTCCTCTCAAGCCTACAGTTTCATTAGCTCTAACATGTCGGCGTCTTGGATTCGCAAGCATAAGATTAGTTTCTTTAGGAGTGGGAATCCATGGCGTCCAGCTGAGACTCTTTTGTAAATCTTTCGTTTCTAGTTTTCGATTAACTGATGCAATTTCTCGGCATCTAGCATCATATATAAATTCACGACATGAACTACAAAACAACGTCCCATGCGAAAGTTCCAAAGCTATAGAATGTTTCTTTGAACGAAGATGAGAAGCGATATGAGCACCTCTGCAACCAAAATATATGCAATGAAGGCAGGCAAAGAGTTGAACACCAAAGCTACCACATTCAAAACAGCAACAAGTTAAAGCCTGAAAGGTTAATAAGTTAAGTACTCCTCACGAGACTTTGTGTTATATGAATTGATGTCTTACCTTCTTCTCTCTTGCATCTTTATTAATACAAGCTGAAAAATACGCATCTATTATTCTATATGTATCTAAGCTATGTTCCTTAACAAATGACTGAAAATGTTTGCAACCAGTCTCGGACATTTTATTTCTCACATAAATTATTACAAGTGTGACGTATTAGCTTTTCGCACGTTCTAGTAGCTATGCACAAGAGTTGAAACATACATATATAGGTTATTATAAAGATTATTCGTCCATTTGAAATTTTCATAGAAATACTACTCGATCTTAAAGTCGGGTTTAAATAAAAATATTAATTTAATTACAATCTTTCAAACTTCTTCAATGCTTTTGTTGTTATAAAATTCATATTATTCTTGGAAAACTATACCACAGAGTAGTGTAACTATGGAACTAAATGAAAGTTATTAAAATAACCTGACTTAGTGACAGGATAATTTTATCAGACTACAAATAGATAAATGTAAACAATTGGTGTTAACGAATTTATATCAACTTTTCCTTTTGTCGTCCCCTAATCAATTTCGTAACAATAGCGCAGATAGCTTCCAAGGGCAATAAAATATTCCTAAAATGACTACGACCGGCTCCGGTTTATTTGTTTCTTAATTTATTCTCCTCCCAAAAGAATAATACATTGTATTTTTTTTTTTTTTTTGCACCAAGTATTTAGTCATTTCTCACTAGAACAATGTTCCAACACATAACAAAAACATACATAATTCGCTAAATTTATTAAGTATTTAATGTTAAATTATTCATATAAAAAACACAATTTTTATATATCCATTAGAAAGAAAAACGCTGTGGAAGTTAACCAAGGCGACTAACTTAAAATTGACGGCGTGATGCCGTCATTGACAGCTAATGTCGCCGGAAAGCTGTAAAAAACGCTAAAATAATAAAGTGAAATAAATAATTTATGCTTCGAATCTTCCAATTAATTTTTTTTAATATTCATAAGTCATTTTGAATTAATAGTGAAAATGATAAAGGTAATTAAAAACTGAGTAAACAATTTTGCCGTTTCCTATTAATAAGTTAGAGTTATAAAAATTCAGTAAGAATCGAGTACAAAATTTTGAGTCTTCGCACAACTGTCTCATTGTACTGAAGTCTACTCTGCATAGAACTGTCATTTTATTTCCGCAATGCTGTAAATAGATGGGGTCTATTTAATGTTAGAAATATTTTCGAAATTTTTAATAAAATTTTTTTATTAAGGAAACGAAAACAGCTACAAAAATATATAACAATAATATTGCGTAAATAAAATACCTCCAGAAATATTTTTTAAAGAGGTACCAAAACAAAACAAAAAATAATTTGCAATTAACAATCTTATTTGTAAAATAAAACTTGTATTAAACGCACACATTTACATATTTGAGCTTAATAATCAGTTACCTTATAATATCAAACGCTACATACCTTTCAATCGTACAAATATTATTGTATCCGTTTAATCTATTTCTATTTTACATCCTGAAATTCGTACTTCTGTATATACTGTATATTATTTGGTTTAAACATAGTTGCATATAACCAACTTTAGTTTTAAACAGCTATCGAAGCTACTTAATAAACAAGTTTTATATTCTTAATACATCACAATTTACTTACGCCATTTTAATAAGTTTTATGTTTATTTATCAAAATCTGTTTATTCCCGTGTTGAGCTTCATTTTCTTTAGCTGTTAAGTATTTTAGTCAACTGTGTGGACCTAATTACTGTATACTTGAAGAGAAAAAAGGAAGTACTGTTATGCTAACGCCCTTCTATTTAGGAAAAAGTTGCAAATTAACCTTGTACACGTATTATCTGTTTGATTTAAATGAAAATATATTTGATTATGTATGCGATAAATTATAACACTTATTATTTGAAAACCATATTATTTAAAGAATGTTGTATTTATTTTAAGATAATTATAATTAGATTATTTAACATTGGAATTCGAAAATATATAAAATGTAAATGTATTGAATATCTTAAATCAAAAGCAAAAGTATATTATTATCAGAATCATAGATCGTATGATTAAATACATCAATGAAACATTATTGAGATGAATTATCGATATTTTTCTTATTTTGTTTGTAAAATTTTTAACATTTCCTATCAAATAATTTTTACTTCAAGTAAACTTCATTACTTCTCTCTTAGGTATTACGTATTTTTCCGGGAACATAATTTTTATCGATAACACTTTCTTGCAAAAACATATGTAAACACCTTTCATTTTGGGCTAGAGGATGGCCGGCAATTTTGTTTATAAATGCCTCTAAACCTTTGCGTCGTTCTTCAATAAAGTTCTCATCAAAAATTCCTTCATCATTACGAAATGGCATTTGTCTTTTCCAAGCTTTTCCGGGTAAGGGTGGTACAACAATCTATGAGTAAGAGCAAAAATTTTAGTAAGTCGAGGGATACATTTTAAGAACTTATTTTTTATTTAATTATACCTTGCTGTCGCGTTCTAACTCGTTTCTTAACCATTCAAAATCACTATAACGACGTCGTACACTAGAGTCCTTTACTTTAAACACAGGAAGATTTGTCTATAAAAAAACAAAATTTTAATGGAAAATAAGTAAATGCAATATGTATACATACGTTTTTTTATTGTACTAAATACTGTAAATAATAATTATAATGTGGTAGTATATCCTTTACAGAAAATATGGATATGAATTATTTGGTTAAGTTTTTGAACGCACCATTATCTTAATTGTACTCATACCGACCCAAAAAGCCACCAGAACCATTTTTTATCACATTTTTTTTATTACATTTTCATCCTATTCTTAATTACTGCTCGGCAATACGGCATACTTTAATAGTTAAACGTATCTCATCTTAAAAAAAAATATATATATTTAGAGTGTAGATTGTAAAAGAATGAATGAAACGTTTCAAAAACATTTTATATTGCAAAACAGCATAAATAAATAAATATTCTCAAAGCTAAATGTACCAGTTTTTAATTAATATTTAAGAATGAAGATTGTAGAAGGCTTGAACCTGTTGCAAACGTTAGGATTGCATTTGATTATATTAATAATTTCGTTAGTTTGAAGTGGATCAGAAATAAAAAACACATGGATTGACGGATTAGACTAAAGGATAGGATCACAGCTTAAATGGTGAATCGTTTAGATTATAGTTATCATTTTCATATATTTCGAAACTAATGCGACTACAACGCCGAGTACTGGGTCTCGGTATTCCGTCTTGACAGAATTCTTTAAAATTGATAATGGAAGTCTAAATATGTTTTACTGCCAATATTCTTGATATACATATTCTGTGAACAAATACAGTTAATCAATTTTATATTATGTCGAAATTTAAATATAATTTTTTATGTTCAAGTTTTAAATCTAGAGAGACTATATGAATCATATGAAAATATATTTACGATCACTGCCGATGACTAATTCCCATTGTACATAATTATTGTCCTCAAATTCTGTAATTGTCGAATATCAAAATGAATTAAACTTATCAGTTTCTTTATGCAAATAACACTTTACGCCCCATGTTATAATATATGTAGTTACGTATGTACACACATCTAAACATATATACTATATATAGTTCATCATATACATAGTAAAATAAATAAATTTTGGAATTACCAAATCTTACTTTCTTTACTTTTGACAAATATTGCATTATTTCGAATGCATTTTAATGTAAATATATTGATTTATATTTAATTGATAATTACCCGCATCTTGACTTCATAATCAGTGTATCTCTTTTTGCCTGCCGCCATAGTTGTCTGCGGATTCACAACGTCTATTTCCAAGAAATTGGCTGGCACAGCATAGGCATCATCCAATGTTTGCTTCTTAACATTTAATCTACGGGTGGCGTCGGTTGTCCCATCGGATTCCACCATCATAGTTTTGATGTTAAATAGAAATGTAAATCGGCAATAATTTATCTTTTTTACTCTTTCGAATTATGTAGGTATACTTGACTTCTAGAATGTTCAATATTCTTTTGAGGTCCTTTTGTAGGCTTTTGTTAAACGATTTGTTTAAATTAATTAAAAATTGTTTTGTTTACCTTTCCAAAACGACTTTACAACTTCCTGTTTTCTAAAAATCACTATTTTTCTTTTTAATTAAGAAATTAATTTTGCATTATTTTATAATAGTGATATCAAATAAAAAGTAATTTGTGAGTCGAGTTCAAATATAAGTCACACAAGGTTGCAATTGTAATAATTTTTATTGCAATACACTGAGAAAATTATTCACACATATTATTCCAAATAAAGATAAATTAATATTGCAAAAAAAAAAAAAAGAAAAAAACATTACCTGACACTTCAAAATAATTAGTATTGTGCACATACTTTCAAATGTTTTGTTCTTTTGTTAGATGAGACATTTAACGAGTCTAGTTTTCTTTTTTTTTTTTATTAGAAATACACTTTAAAAGTAGTTTAAGTTTGATTTGTAAAAAAAACATAGCTAAATAATATACATCCGGTATTGTAATACTTAAATAAAGTTTGCTTATAGTAGATTAAATTACGGGTATAAAATAGATTCGAATTCAGAAACTTTTCTAGACTAGCGCGTATCGCTAGAGGTAGGCTTGCCGTTTATAACATAATGTTCATTCACCAGCCTGCCAACTTGAGGCTATTTGGTAATACGGTAGTCGACTGGTTTCTCTGCCTATACAATTTGGCTTTATGTTAGGATTTCCAATTTAGGAATAGAGTTCTTTGTAACTCTGAGGACAATTATATAATTTTCTGCAAATGGTAATGATCACAGGTGACTGCAAAACGTTAAATCTGTTAACTACAAAAATGATATAAGCGTTAAAATTAAAACAAAGACAAAAGTGTTACGTTGACATCACTATTGTTTTCTGCTTCAAAAAGAAATAAAGGTTACACTGTGAAATAAAGCATTAATTCAGATTTCTTCTAGATGTTGAACTAAATTTTTCTAATTTTTGTTTAGATTTTATAAAACGTAAATAAAATGGAAACATCTCAAATTGGTAGTATGTCGGAAATATTAACAATGCCAGATAAGTTAAAATCGGATGCCCACGACTATCGGTTAATTACAAGAGCGAGCGAAGAGTTTGATAGGTCTGTACTTGAAATTATTAAAAATGAAAAATGTGATAAAATTTTCCTTTTTCAGAGGCAATTACGAAGGATGTATTGAAATGCTAGAGCAATTGGAATCTTTAAAGGATAATGACTTAAAGCTGCAACACAATAAAGCTGTGGCAAAATTTTACAAAAGTTCATGCAGAGACTATAATGGTTTACTAAAATCCATAGAGAAACTAAAATTAAAAGAAGTGAGTATTAATCAAATAAAATTAAACGGAACCTTTGAATAGATCTTTCACCTCAGCGAAATTTCAACATAAATTTGTCACAAATTTTATTATTTCAACGACAAACCATTGACCATAATTTTTTTACTTCTTCAATTAAGGGTATTATTGCTGGAAAAAATATTAACAATATACTAAATTAAAGTTTTTAAAAAAGTTATTCTATAAATGAATTTTCTTAGTACATATAGTAATTTCTGGTTACTTTAAGTTTCAAATTTACTCAGAGGTCACTGTAACTAATGGGGAGTAAAGATAACTATGAGCAATTTTTAGTTTCAAAATCCTAGCGCTAAACTCAGTTCCAATTAATAGGTACTTTACGAATAGAGTAGGGCTTGTTCTAAAATACAGCGATAGTTAACGAAATTTATAATGCAGTGGCAAAATAAACAATTCTATATTAAACATGAAATTTTTAAATTTTTATTCTTAGAATTAATGGAAAGACTACATTGAAAATAATTGTTTAAAGACTGCATTCTTTCCTGTAATACGTTATTGCATTAAAGAAATGGGACATTTGCAATCTACCAAGCACTGACTGCTAATTAATTTTTCTTAGGGTTATATATAGGATTTACATATGAACGTATTATAGAAATTTCTTTTCTTTAATGGAACGACTAAACTGAGAAAAAATGTAGCATGAAAATGTAAAACATACAATCACATAAACAAACGTTTCAGGGTTTACCTAACGTTAACAAACCTAGTTACAATCATTCTAATGTTTGGTCTACTTGTTCATTCCGCTCTTATTTAAAATTAACATACCAAAATCTTTATTTTAGTACTCACCATTGTTGAATAATACGGAAAACTAGTTTAATTGATATTGGGACGGTTTTTGAGTTTACTTTTTTTTAAGAAATTTTATGATATTTTTGGGCTCAGGATTTTGTATTGCTTCCTTTGGTGCTAAATTTATAATTTTGTTTAATCTTTACAATTCTGCAAGGCTCCGTGATTTTTCAAGGTTTTCAGGAGTACAGAAAATCACCTCTTTTGAGGACTTCCCAGAGGATGACTGAGGCCGCCGATCAAGGCCTTTCTAGTGGTTGTCATGGATCTTTGCCTCAATTTTATACTGGCCGGCAATCGCAATAATTTCATATGGTTTTAAATGCATCAAATATTGCCCGGTTGAAACATCAATGAGAAGAAAAGGTACTGTTTAAACATTATATATACATACATAATAGGCCTTTGCAATCCTTCAGTCAGGATTACGATGTAGCTTCTCATACCACTTATGTTGTGTGTGTTAATTTTATGCATGAGTGGCGGGACCTACAGTTTAAAGTCGGCTCCGAACAACAGATTTTTGAGAAGCTTTTCATGGCAATTTTATTTACTCTTAGAGTTTTTGCCGGAAATTTGCTGAGAGGAAGTCGCCAAATAAATATTTTCTTATTTTCGTTTTGATGTCTAACCTGGAATTTGAACTCTGGTCTTACGTCTAATAACCCAGCATACCACCTACTAGACTACGATGACTTCTAAACGTTATATATGTATATATTACGATTCCAAATATTTTTGTCGTTTCAAACATAGAATATGCGTGTGCAATCCCACTCATTGCTGTCTTTTTTTGTTGTTTTCTGTTTTGCCACATCTACACTGCGCAGCAAATTGGTGTCTGCGACCATAATTAAAATATTTAGAATAATGATACTTTCCTTATAGGATCCTTAGGTTGGTGCACTTGCCGTCGAATATTCCAGGATTATTTATGTAAGATATTTGAATTGGTAAAATTATATTAAACATGTTGATATGGCCTTTTCTTCGTTTGCATCCACGCCGCAATTTCATCATCTGCAGTGAGTTTCACCTTTGCAGGCACCATGAGTCAATGATTAATAAAAATTTTCCTCATCCAATTTTTCGACGTTATACATCGTTATACATCTTTATAATTCCTTTGATTTCTATTTCTTCCACAATATGATATTATATTTTTCTCTTTTGCTGCCTAATTGAGTTCATCCTAGATCCATAACCAGTTAAAGTTTATGTTCTTTATCCAGGGAAAATTAACAATGCGTGTCACGCAGTTATAAAGTTGATTACGACTAAAGAAGTAAAATTTTTCACAAGCTTCAAACAAAAAGGAAAAATGACTGTTAAATAACAATTACATTAGTCCATTAAAAAAAGCAATACAAAGTATATATAAATCTAATTTTACAACACTATAATATATTAACGCCTTTATTTAATTTTATTACGATAAGTATAATAAGTTTATGGACTGGAGAAATAAAGTGCATGTTTTCTGCAACGATTGTTGTTGCAGCTCTGCTGCTGTTCTAGAAATATTTCCCTGTTAAATATTAAGAAAATGTAAATTTTATATGTTCTATTGTATGCTTATGGGATCGTCGTCGAGGTCAGGTAATTGGAAATTTTAGGAAAACCGCTACTTTTATTGGACTCAACTACAAGCTTACTGGTTGAAGGGTTGTCAGTTTGGCAAAGCACCCAAAGTGACGTGCCATGTCGTGTGGTCCTTGATTACATGATGTGCTGCGATCCATGGTCCCCGGGCTAATCCTCGCCCTGTAACTGTTCAGGATGTTCGCCCAACCTGATCTCAACTGCGCTAGGATGGTTCTAGTTACCCTGGGGAGCTGCCTTGTCAGCCACAACATTCGCCAATAGCTGCCATAACCGTCTATTGATGTAAGCAACGTTGCGCTTCCCTTACTGATTGTAGGTCCATTATTGTTGCTATTAGGTGCAACGACGTGTTGCATTGTCGAAAGTTCTGTCTTATATGGCGAAGAGTTGGATCGTCATTGACTATGTGGTGATTGAGATGGGAGAGTAGATAGCAGGCCCCAAAATATTGTTTGTCAGGAGTTCGCTTTCTGTCATCACTTCCACATCCTGTAGCGATACGTAACGCGTTGTTCTGCGTCGTTTGTAATGCACGCGCTTTAGGTACCGCTCAGGGATAAAGTCCATTTTGGTGCGACGTAATTAAGGAGAGAGCTGTCAATTGACTTGTAGGTGGTAATGATTGCCTTCTTGTCCATGCCCCATGCACTTCTTGCTAGCGCCTTCAAGATTCTCTTTATCGTCCGTATTTTGCTGTTGATGTTGGTCGTGCGTGAGCAACAACTGCGCAGTCTTCTGCATATGACACCATTGAGACATTTGGGGACAGGTCCGCATCTTGTGCGCTCTACTTCAAACTTTCTATGAGAAGCTTTTTGTTCTCAAAACTAAACAAATGCTTGGTATTCAATTTAAAATACAAAAGAACTGTGTCTTCAACAACCTTAAGTCTGACGAAATTTAATTTAACTACAATGAATTTTTTTGATTTTGACATAGATGACAATCATCTTAAAGGAATAGGGATTATCGTACTAGCTCAAAAATGTTAATATAGTTTTGCTACAATATGATTAAAAAGAAATCAAAACGATGTAGTCTCTTTAAATTTTTTTTCTATTTATAACGCTTAAAGCAATGCAAATATTTATAATACATGTAGATTTCTTTGTTCTTAGGTACCTACCATGGCAACAGATGCTATGCGGTCAACATTGCCATTTTTGATCTATAATAAGGCAATAATTTTTTATCATCGCCACATGTATCGAACAGCACTTCAGATAATTGAACCATTATTTGAAAATATTGAAACTTACAATGATAATACATTAGGAGTTCTTGGAGTTTTGGAGCTGCGACTGCTGTTAGCTTCTAATCAAGTAAAAAAAGCCCTGGCTTTTCTCGAATTACTTTTGCAAAAGCTTGGAATTAGTTTATTAAATTTAACAACATCAGAGGAATGCAATTCCCAAGAAGTACTAACAAAATTAGATAATAAAGTCATCAGAAATTTGAAACTAATGTCATTATTAACCCAGGTTGTTAATAAGACGACAGTATTAGTTCCAGAAGATGGCGTAAGATATTTGTATCTACACGAAAATTTAAGGGAATTATAATACATTTTTCTGTCTTAGTCGCCAGAATTTTCAGCTTTGAAAGCCCATCAATATTATATAATGAAGGATTTTCAAATGGCATCTAAACAATTGAAAAAAATTAATGTATCCGGATATATGAACGGGTAAATAGCTTAACTTTAGTTTAAATGAGAATAAGAATTTTCCTATATATATTTCAGAGTATATAATCAGGAATTAAATACATTGATTGCCAACAATATGGGTGTTATACATTTACGGGTTAGACATTATGCTATTGCTGCAAATTTCTTCCAAAATGCAATCAATTTCGATA
Organism: Sarcophaga peregrina; assembly: GCA_014635995.1. Classification (NCBI taxonomy): domain Eukaryota; kingdom Metazoa; phylum Arthropoda; class Insecta; order Diptera; family Sarcophagidae; genus Sarcophaga; species Sarcophaga peregrina. Next base: position 71,020 of record CM025789.1, read on the forward strand.
AGCACATATCTGCTAACCTTCGTGACACCGATTTACATCACATGAGTTCAGCTAAATCTTGTGAGATTTTATACAACTTAGGAATTGCTTTGCTACATTTACGACGACCAAAAGAGGCATTTCAGTGCTTTCTCGTTCCATTAAAAACCTATCATAGCAATCCAAGGTTATGGTTCAGAATAGCTGAGTCATGCATAATGGAACACGAAATAGTAAGTATACATCTTTTATTTTTAAATTATTTTAATACCGAAGATTTGTAAATAGTCCAGTAAATAATTCTAAATATCTATCATAATACAATTGGTAAAATAGTAATACTCAATGCTGCAAGGCAAAAATTAAACGTACATATGTACTGTAACTGCAGTTTATTTGAATGTACAATTATATATTCAAAAGTTTTAATCTCTCTTTTATATTGTAAATGATCATTTACACAAATTAATTCATTTATTGAATACTTAAATGAACTATGTACCAGCTCTTGATGGTGGCTTTATATCCGATGTGTCCAAACTGAGAGAAAAATACAATAAAGAAAAATATTTTAACGTTCCTACTGAGGGCTGGACAGTTCCATAATCTCTAACTACGCTCGTATACTGTAAGAGTCCCGCTGGGATGTGTACCAGGTCCTTGTCAGCGATCAAAAACTCGCAGTGCCACATAGGAAACCTAGTAACGCTAACTTAATCCAAATTTAACAACAAACCTGGTTTAGTACCATCTATTGAATGTTACTGTTAGACACATGAAAACCCAATTCTTGACTTCATAAGATAATGAAAACTCACTACCACTTAACCTTGGTGATCTGCAAGTGTTAATAGCGTCGATAAATATGTATTACCTACCAGAATAACTACCTCATCGACATGAATTGGCAGGCTTCCTTAGTACACATTCATATGTACGTCGGAAAACAGATTTGTACGTTAATTTTGTTCTCCATTTTTTCATCCATTCTAAAAATTAATCCGGAGATATTTGGAGTTTTGTGCAGAATTCCATTTCGTAGTCGCCAACTGATAGTATACACGTATCATCAATGCTGCCATTTTGTTGCCGTTATCAAGGGAAGATATGTCTGCTGTATATAATAGATATAAGAAAGGACCGAGTGTACTGCCCTGCCCTATGGTATCCATGCACCAATTGTTCTTATATTGGAGTGCCATACTAATGACAGCTTTTCTTGAAAGATTTTTAAAAATCTCACCATTTATTAGGTCGAAACCATGACATTTATTAATTTTAAAATTTTGTATTTCCTCAATTGTTTTAGATATATAGTAATGCTTGAATATCTTTCAATTTGTGTATTGTACTAGGGTTATTAGAGTCTCTCATATAGTGGGGTTAGAATGTCGAATCCGAGTGGCTCACGTGCCACTTTTACCCTTGGTTAGTGATTTGTGAACAGTTGGTTGTTTTAGACAGTCCGTTGCTTTCCATAACGAATAATTAATATATAGTTATGTATATGTACATGTTTGTATGTATTTCAAATGAATTAATTTTAAAATTAGTGTATATGATAAATTAATACAAGTGGCATACTATCAGAAGATCAGTTATTCGCTTTGTGTATACCATTGTTCAATATATTGATATTGAATTTATTCCGCTGATGTTTTTGTAGCGATTATTTTAGCTTGAGAAGTACTACAAATATCGGGTAACTTATGAGACAATTTTTATTTTTCCTAATCCGTTAGTGAATACTTGGATGAAGGTCTGTGCGAGTCGCAGGCCGTTGTCATGAAAGCTGGATTGAAACCGGTTTCGCATATCGTTTATTTAACATAAATATCCAAATGCTTCCTTCTTTGACTCATCTGGTGGTAATCAGTTAAGGAGCGTGAACTGTGCCGTTAATATAGTATTTCTATGAGTATTTGTTATCTTGATCGGTAGAAATATTCTCAAATATTTTTCTAATAAATATTATGTAGACATAATGGTTGTTAAATCGAAATGATCACGTTAGATAATGTTAATTTTTTAACCAAAGTTGTGTAACTTCAAATGTAATAATATCAAGTGTAATACATAAAAATAATATACTAATTAATTGTAAAAATAATTATAATAACATTCTGTATACAATCTATACTAAAAAAATCAAAATACCTCTAACTTAGGGAATAAGTGAAAAATTCACAAAATCCAGTCAGGGTAGGAATAATCGCAATAGTAGTTAGTTCCCTGGGGCTACTAGTGTAATTAACTGTTTAGGACTGCATACGAGAACATTTATGGAAATGCAGAAAATTGTACTCACCAATGTCCTGGCATAACGAATATAACACATGATACAAGTCGTAACAACTTTGGTCATTAACCAGGTGATTGAATTCAATATAACGCTGGGAATGTACAATTCATAATAAAAGTAATAAAATTAATAATAAGAAGAAAGAGCTAAGAAGTCGCCGTAGTCTAGTAGGTAGTGCGTTGTCTTTTTAGATGTAAGACCCGAGGTCAGACATTAACACGAAAAAAAGCAAATCCTAATATATATTATAAATCTTTCTGTAAGTCTGGTTTTTTGTTTGTTTGTTAGCCAACCACACCTGGATCGATTTTCTTGAAATTTGGGATATAGATCGGGCTTTTGTCGGTGCAGGTTAGAATAGGCTATAAATATTTTAAAAATTTTGACCAAACCGGGAGACAAAATGGGACAAAGGGAGAAAAATTAGTACTTTTATGCATAAATGCTGTATTTTATCTGTTTTTTTACGATTTAAGTTAAGTTTCCCAAATAGTATTGGAGGTATTTTGTTTCTAAAGTTGAACCAAAATAGATCCGAAAAGGGGGAAAGGGGTCAAATATTACCCGCGCAACGCCGGGTACAATCTACTAGTATGAATATAATTTTTCGGCGGCTTCCTCTCAGCAGATTTGTGGCAAAAACTCTGAGAGTAAATAAAATTGCCATTAAAAGCAATTAATTAATTCAAGTCAGATCGTAATCCGGACGGAAGGGTTGTAATGACCAATTATGTATGTATGCAATAAAGTTAATTATAATAATAAAATGAATAATAATAATAATAAAAAGACTTAATATAATTTAATAACTTTTTAACTATTTTAGAAAAGGCTTGAAGATAAATCTTCTATGGACATCGGAAAAAGTTATCTGTTTTCAAATAGGATATCTTACCTGTAAGTAAATTTTACAAACCTAAATCTACACTTACATATTCTTTCAAAATACATTAACAGCAATCGAATATCTAAAAATCAATTATTTATTTATTGAGCTTATAATGACAATAAGGTATGAAAATAAAGTCAATATAAAATTCAGGTACTAGGGACTATGGTTTTTGATCTAGAATCTATTTACAATATAAGATTTTAAATAGGATAATATGTATATGTTTTAATTTTTAAATACATCACTAGCAGTCAGCATTTGTAATAAAGTGGATAAACAGATTTTAGCTAATAAAGTATTTTGAGTTTATTTTGTAATGATGCAAATTAGATATATATGCGTTTCTTCGATCTAGTGATGGTAAAGTGTTGTCGGTTTATTATATTAGGAAAAGTTGATGTATTTTTTAAGGTGTTAAAGAATTTATAGTAGCGTTGATAATTGTTCCGGGAGTTCCAGTGAAGTCTCATATTTGGTAACGGGTGACCTTGTAGCTATTAGATTTTTTAATGTACTGTAGATTATTTCAGTGTGAAATAATTCGTGATATGTGGTACTTCCAAAAAAATTCAGTAAGATTTATCACTTCGCCATTAATATATTAACAAAAGAACAATGTTTGCAAATCATCGAGAATTTGATTGAAAGTGTGCCAAAACGCATTTTGGAGAAACAATTTAAAATTCTGCAAAATAATGATTAATATGTGTGCAGGATTGGATACTTATGATTATTTGATTACATTTATTTTAATTTTATTTTTCATATTTCTGAATTTAAATTTTCAACTATTACTTTATTGAGTTTTTTTTAATATAAAACCGAATTAATTTTTATGTATTTTACATTTTAAATTTTATTAAATAAGCATATATTCACAAATTCTTCCCACCATTTATATTACAAAATGTCCATTTTTAATTCATAGTTCACAATAAGTGAATAATGAATAAATAAGAAATGTTTGCTTAATGCTGTCCATAATTGTTTTTTTTTATTTATTTATTATTTACAATACAATTGTTTGTGACATAGTGATGATTGATGAATGGATAAGGAAATGTATCAGTTTATTTTATAAAAACTTTTCGGATGTCACAGTTGCGTTTAAATTTTTGTCTAACACATCTAATTTATATAAGATTACATAGTGAAAATCTTTAAAATATTTCCAAATACTCTTGGGTAAGCCCGAAGGCTTAATTTTTAAAAGTAAATAATTCTAATTTAATATTATAACGAAATTTTTCTTTCTCATTGTTATGAAGAGAATCCAATCAATCATCTGCTGTACTAGAACCTACTATGTCATTTGCTGCATTATGTCTTCGCAACACTTTGACGCTTACAAAGTTTTATTTAGCTGAATTGGACGTTCATCAAACGAATGAAGAAATAATAAATAATATGAGCGAAAGTGAAAATGTAAACTGGAACAGTATTAAAGAAAACAGTTTTTTCTCACCTTCTGGACCAATTAGTGAAGATACATTTTATGCATTTCTTTCTTCTGTGTATGCAGCTTACAGTTATGTTTCCTTAAGATTGGGAGATTATGCTACAGCCCTTAAAATGGCTGAGGAATTGCTCAATATGGAAACTCTTTCTGATGCCCACAAGTAAGTTCGCAAAAGTATAAATTATGATTTATAAGATTGATTGATCACACTTATTAACTTTTTACAAGAATGCTCGCTCATATGTACGCTGGAGAAGCTTTGATAATGATGGAAAAATTATCTGACGCTCGAACACATTTGGAACCGACACTTGTGTCTAATCTGAACACATTTGATTTTGAGACAAAGGACTGGCAAGTTAAGTCATTGGACGCTGCCCAAAACGTTGCACGTTATAATTTTGCTATTACTATGTTTCTACAAGGAGATATCGAAATGGCTCGGGGACTTCTTAACACTTGTACACATCCAATCGTATCTAAAAAAGTAAAAGTCTTTAAAACTATACAATCAAAATGTTTCGGTGGAACTACGTTTATAGTTTAAATAAAAAATAAAAAAAAAAATATTCTCTTATCGTGAATACTTTCACTCTTATCGGAATAATTTTTTCATTGAAAATTGCAATCATAAGTAATTATATTAATTAAATTCAAGTTAATTAAAAACTCATTACTGGGAATTATTTTTCTGTCAAGTTTGAGGTAAATCGCTTTATTTTTTATTTTAATAAAAACAAACAAAACAAGAGTACATAACATTGATTAAGTGTGACTAAAGTTTTTAATTGCTTATGGATTTGTAATTTTTGGGACGCAAAACTTGCTGAATTTTTTAAATATGGAAATGATATTATTTAGCATATGAAAACAGTTATTAAGTCTCCATTTATTCAAATTTTTTGTAAATCCGTTTTTAATATAGCAAGGATTCTCATCTAGCACTTCCGTACAGTATTGCATTGCAGGTATTGTAAGTTACCAAATCAAAAATTTCAAGTTTTGGCTTCTAACTTGGATTTCAAAGAAAATAAATTATTGAAAATGGCTAATTTAGCTCCTGAAGAAAAGAAAAGTTTAATTCATATTAAATTAATGATCGAAATACATTGTTTTATATTTATTTGTTTATTTTATTTTGTTATAAAACAGAAAATTGTTGCACTCATGAGCTAGTTTTTCAGTCTTAGGTTTAGTGATTACGCTACCGTTTACCAAATGATCTCCCAAATACTCTCTTGGGGTTATAACCATTACGAATTCTTAATGCTTCTTATTACTTTCTCAATAAATTACAAACTGCCCACATTTGGTCATAATATTCTACTACCAAGGTCATACTTAACTCTTTCACATAAGTTTCCTTTTTTTCGCATAATTTGTGGAAAAGATTAAAAATGTATTATGTTTTGCTGTAATTTAGAAATATAATAATTTTTATGTGTTCGAAATATTAATTTATTTTTATATATTCAATATGGAGATACATAGCTTACTAATCATAACTTAAAATCTAATAATAACAAGTGTTTAGTTCATTTTCTTTTACATTAACTATTTGCACAACATCTTCCTTTTTAATTACATATATATTTATAATAATAATTTCAATCCTATTTATTTTATTTATTTATACAAAAATACATTATAAATAAATTTATAATATATATAAATAATATATATATATATATATATATATCTATATATATCTATATATATATATATCTATATATCTATATCTATATATATATATATATATATATATAGAGGAAAAGCGCAAGGTATCTAGACCATATTGCGCGCAAAGTGTAATAAATTTAGAAGTTAAAAATTGAATAATTAAAGGAAATTGACACAATTAAGTAAATATTAAATAAATTAAAAAGTTTGGATATAGATTTAAATGTTATAAATTTGATGTTTAACAAATGATTGTCTGATTTCTGTAAAATAGTGAGGATTGGAACAATCAAGTATTTCATCCAGTGGACCCGACATTTTGGACAGCTGACACTCCTTTAGGACGTGATACACATTCATTGCTCTATTGCAGAAATTGCACTGTAGTGGTTCAGTGTTATTATAATAATGTTGAGAATTGAACAATGCCTTGCCTACTCTGAGACGAGCAAATATTATGCACTGTAACCTGGTAAAATTGCTATTGTATTTGGGTCTTATAAAAGAATCATTATGTTGTCTCAAAAAACAGTTGGAATTTTGCCACTTGATTTGTTGTTCAGATTTATATGTAGATTTAAAAATGCTTGTTAATGCAAGATGATGGCATGGAACTTCAGTTATCAGAGGAAACCTTAAGGCTTCTTTTGCAGCGTTATCTGCGAATTCATTGCCCGCAATGCCGATATGTGATGGTATCCATAAAATAATAATTGGGTATTGTACATTTGGATTTTTAAAAATGTTGTCGTAAATTCCATTTTTATTGAAAAAAATACTATCTATACTACTAATAGGCTATCAGTACATATCAGGGTTTTAGTATGCATTTGAATGGCATAAAAAATTGCTGATTTAATAGCAGCAAGTTCAGCCGAAAAAATTGTAGTAAAAGCAGGCAAGTGTATTTGCTTTACAACTGCCCAATTTAAAATATTCTGACGCTTCACCACAGCGTAAGATGATAAACCATTTTGGAAAGATCCATCAGTATATAGTTCAAGTTCTGGCGCAAGGAGAGAGAATTTCCAATCATGTGGATAAATACCGCTATATAATACATTATTATAAAGCTTAATTAATCTATTTTTGAAAGCTATTGGTGTATTTTTAATCATTGTGTAAGTTATTCGATCTCGCGAGGGTGTTGTACCTTTAACATTACTGAGTACATAATTCAGCTCATTAATAGAAAAGTCTTCACACATAAAATTATTTATACTTTCAGTGGAATTATCAAGCAAAGAAATATAAGACTGTTTTTTAGAAATTATACTTGCTTCAAACATTACATCAAACCCAATAGAGCTCCAATAACCTGCAAACTTATTTGCAATATCGATGGGGTCATCCAATATTGTATTACCATCAATTATAGTTGGAAAGTGACTTCTTCTTTCTGTTCTTAAGTTTTTAACTTTCGTCCAAAGTGCTCGAATATCTAACAGAGGATTTAATGAATTTACAAAATTTTCCCACGTAAGTCGTTTCGCCTTTTTAGATTCTCTTTTTACAAGCGCAGTTGCCCTCCTGAAGTTAATGGCATTTGTTGGACTGCGGTGTCTTGTAAATAGATTCCATGCAACATGTTTATTTTGTATTAATTTAGCTATATATGAGTTAAACCAAGCTGGTGAGTTTATCCCATTATTGTTTTTACTCTGCGGAATCGTTTCATTAGCAGCTTTTCGGATTATTCTCTTTATTTGCGCAGATTCTCTGTTAATGTTATCAGACTGATTAAATTCTTCCATGAAACAAGAAATCTTTGTGGAAAAGGCAGACCAATTAGCCCTGTTCTCCAAAAACTTTGGTTGAAATCGTTTTCTATAAATTGTGCCACCATTATTAATTAAAATCGGGAAGTGATCAGCAGTTACAGGGGAACGTAAGGTCATCCAGTTTAGATACGGAGCCAAGTCTGCACTTGCCATAGAAACATCTACAGATGTTAATGTATTTCTTGTATTAAGCAATGTGGGAGATCCGTCATTTAGTACTATTAAGCCCAATTCATTAGCAAATTCTTCCCAAATTACGCCATCTACTGATGTATTTTGAGAACCCCATAAAGTATTCTGAGAATTGAGATCTCCGACTACTAAATGATGTTCATTATTAAAGTTGTTTATGGAATTAACCATTGTAGTCGTCAGAGTCACATTACCTTCTTTATAAATATTTGTAATGTTTAAATTTTTATTTCCTTTTATAGTTATGGTCTGGAATAAGAGTTCACCAACAGATTTAATATGTTGTACTACATTGATGTTATTTTGGACCATAAAGGCTATTCCAGACTTAGCATAATCGTAACATTTATTATGATGATAAACTTTATAACCCAGAAGATGTAAAAACTGTTTATTTCTCTGAACAATATGCGTTTCTTGAAGAGCAATGATGTTTGGTTTATGTTTTGCGACTATATTTTCTAACGCATATTTGTGGGTAATAAAACCCTGAATATTCCACTGCAAGATCGAAATATTTAAACCTATATCCATGATGTCTACTAACTTTAAAATTGTTCATCGTTTGTTTTATTAATTTGAGACTTAGTCCTTCTAAGAGTAGTAGGAGTTATTATTACATTTAAATCTGGAAATTTTTTATATAAACTGCTGCAAGGTGATAAATTTAAATTTTCTATAGAACTATTTGTTGGTGAATTTAGTACTGATTTTTCAGAGAGTTGTTGACTCTCTTTTGTATCGTTGCAACCAAATTCCACACTCATTTCTTTATCCAATTCAACAACATCAATCATTAATTGCTCTGTTGTCAAATCATCATTTTCTGTAACGGTATTTGTATTTTTATTTGAAGAAGGATAATCTACTGCTTTACTTATTTTGTTGTTGTTGATGATTTTGTTTTGATTAATAATATTGCTGTTGTTAACATTTGTAAAATTAGTATTATTTTTAACGGTTATTGTCTCTGATGCGCTTTTACTTTTTGTTACTACGTTATTTGTGGTTAGTGATTTTGTGTTATGTTGTTACGGACTGCTTCTGAGTATGTTAATGGTTTTTTCGAAAAGGGTTTAATAGTATGTGTAGAAGGATTATCATTAAAAATTTTCCAAGCTTCTCTTACAGTACATCTTCTATCAGCCTTAATTTTGTTGACAGATTTATGTTTAATAAAAGTTGGGCACGAAGAGTCATAAGATGTGTGGGAGTCTGTGTTGCAGTTAACACAAAACTTTCTAATGCATTTATCATGAGGAGAAATAAAAGCACATTCTCTACAAAGCTCTATATTCTGGCATCTGTTTTTTGTATGACCGAGTTTTTGGCAATTGATGCATCGCATAGGGTTAGAAATGTATTCCTCAACTTTTACCCTTTCCCAGCCTAGTTTTATGATGTCAGGTCTATGTATTAAGTCAAATGTGACTACAGCTGCACCAGTAGCAACAATTTTATCACCTTCTTTCTTCGTGAACTTACGAATATTAGTAATTTTCTGGTCTTCTAATGATTTAATTAGTTCATCTTCGGGTATGTTTATTATTTTTCTTGAAAATATTCTGCCTTGGACGGAGTTAAGTGTCTTGTGCATCTCAATTTTAACTGGTACGATGTCAATATATTTGGCCTTGAGGAATAGGAAATCGAAGTTATTTAAAAAGTTTGTTAGATCAGGTTCTGATATTGATTATGCTCTTTACTCTAGGGCGCGTGCGGATTATCGTAGAATGAATCATTACTGTTATGAGGAATACATGATTCGAGTCTGGTCGAATTTCGCTAATGATCCTAAGTCGTTTTACGACGTCGTTCGAGCTAAACGTAAATCATCTTTGTTTCCCACTGAGATGTTTTACGGGGATGTATCATCCTCCAGTCACCTTGATATTTCGAATATGTTTGCTGACTTCTTTCAGTCTACTTATAGGCAGTTGGACCCGGGCCCTGATCTGAGTGGAGGGTATCCTTATTCAGTGGGAAGTGTTTCTATTCCTAACATATACTCATTTGATGAGGAGTCTGGTCTTGATGCTTTGTCTGGACTGAAACTTACATACTTGCCGGGCCCTGACGGGGTCCCGGCCTGTATTTTAAGAAAATGTGCTGTTGTCTTGAGTGGTCCTTTGACCTTTATATTCAATAGGCTTCTGAGGGTTGGTCATATTCCATCTATTTGGAAGAGTTCGTTCATAATTCCTTTGCACAAGTCGGGTAATAAATCTAATATTTCCAATTACAGGGGTATTGCCGAGCTCAGTGCTATTCCCAAGTTGATGGAGAAACTTGTGACGGATTATCTCTTTTTTAATACGAGATCTTTAATATCTCCTTTCCAGCATGGTTTTTTGTTACAAATCTTCTTGAATTTACTACACATGTTTTCAGGGGCTTTCTTGTCGGTGCTCAAACTGATGTAATTTATACTGATTTCAGTAAAGCTTTTGGTAGGGTTGATCATAGAATTTTGCTTCTTAAACTTTCACTAATCGGTATTCCTGATATTATTCTTCGTTGGCTAGACTCTTACCTCTCCCTTAGGACTCAGAGGGTATTGTTTAGGAATGTATTGTCTAAGACTGTATATGTTACTTCTGGTTTTCCGCAGGGTAGCCATTTGGGTCCTTTACTGTTTTTATTGTTTCTGAATGATCTTCCTTCCGCTCTTTCTGATTGTAATATTCTGATGTATGCTGACGACGTTAAATTATTTTATACTTTTGATGATGATCATGGCCAGGCTGTTCTTCAGCGAAATATTGATTTGTTTGTTACTTGGTGCAGGATAAATTTAATGGATCTTAATTTGAGAAAATGGAAATGCATGGTTTTCTCTCGCCTTGGTGTAATCTCGTCCACTTATGTGATTAATTCTTGCCCTTTGGAAACAGTGCCTTCACATCTTGATTTAGGAGTATTATTGGATATTAAATTGTCTTTTATTGATCATATTGGTTTGATGATTGGCAAGGCTCGAGCTGTTCTTGGTTTTGTGAAAAGATGGGCTAGGGAATTCATTGATCCTTATATAACAAGACTACTGTACATTTCACTTGTTAGACCTATTTTGGAGTATGCGTCTGTTATTTGGAATCCATACTATCATTGTCATAGTGATTCAATCGAGTCTGTGCGGAGACAGTTTTTATTATTCTGTTTACGTGGCTTAGGATGGGATTATACCAATGGGCTTCCGCCGTATGAGGATAGATTAGCTTTGATAAAACTTCCAACTTTGGAACGTAGAAGGTCTGTTTTAGGTGTTTGTTTTATTTTTAATCTGGTTAAAGGTGATATTGATTCTGAGTTTTTGCTTTCTAACCTGAATTTCAGCATTCCTGCAAGATTTACACGGCACTATCGTCCTCTTTCTTTAGATTTCTATAGATCGAATAATGCATGTAATTTTCCTTTTCGTAGATTATGTAATGATTTTAACTTACATTATGATTTTATAGATTTTATTTTATTTATTTATTTATTTATTTATTAATTACAATACAATTACAAATTATATTCTAATTCTATACGAGCTGAGTAACTTCGACCATATGCCCGGTGTAGTGTCACAGACCAGAGCCTCTGGTGGGAATCGAACCCACGACCCTCACGCTAATAGTCTAGCACACTACCCACTAGACTACCAGGGCGCTCATTTATAGATTTTAATTGTAGTGTTTGTAATATAAAACGTAGCTTGTATTCTGACATTAATTTATAAATTATCGTATAAAAACGTATTTTTGTCCTTGTCTTAGATAGTTCCGTTTTTTTTTTTTTTGTTACCTTGTACAGCTTGTGATTAAGTTCTGTAGCTGTTTTATGTTCTCGTTGCCATAGCTTTTCCCTTTCCCGCTACAGTCCAGACTGTGGTGTGTACGTGTCCCTGCGTAATGGGGACGAGCCCTCCGCGGTCGGGTGAGGGTGGGTTAGTGTGAGGCCGGGACGTTCGTAAAAAAAAGATCTTAAATTACCTCAGAAAGTATATTAAATTTAGGAAAATTTTCTTTATCACTTCAGGTGATATTGTTATAGTTCAAGCATACATCAGACGGTGTTCAATTTATTTGAATCCTGATATGTTGGTACATGTTTTTGAAGCGAATTAGAGAGGTGCATCAGTTTACTGGAGCTCTTTCTTAATGTTTTGATTGGTGGCAACCTAAACACTAGATCACGCCTTTGTTGATTATAAGAGCTTGGCCTAGTATAACACGTTCCCTGCCGCGTGTACCGTTTTCGGTGCACACTAAACCTCACTTCTACGTTAAGCTGAATTTTTTAATTTAAAATGTTTATATACAAAATTTAATTATTGGTAGGACTATTTAATGTAAAGTAATGATGTTTTGAGCAATTTTAGAGTGATGTACCGATAACGGTACATGCGGTGTGGTAGTTAGTTATCTGAACTTTTCTTGAATACGACAGTTGTAAATGCATCGATTTTATATAATAAAAAGAAAAACAGTTCAATTTCATTTTTTAAAATATAGAAAGTTACTGATTTCATATTTATGTAATACAAATAATGATGTATTTTCTGAAGAAGTTGACCATGTCCTACCATCTAGAATTACACCATGAGTTACAAAACTGTAATGGCAGACCAGAAAAAAGGATGCAGCCGTTCCACGGTATGCAGAAAGTATAAAAAATTATAATAATGTAATCAAACTTGAGCAAAATATATATTCTTTTTTGTACATTACCCTTATGTCCCTTATTCTAGGTGAAATAAATTTAATTTTTTATTGTTATTTTGTGCAGTTTGCCGTTTGAACAGTAATAATTTTGAAAATATCATATATTTTCTCAAAAATAAAAAATAACATGTATTTATATAGATATATAAAAGTAGTTATCGTGTACCGAAAATGGTACACGTGGCCTAGAAATGACACCTTCTCATAAACAGCTTGGCAGGGAACGTGTTAATAAACCCTCTAAAATAGTTACAGGGTTTTCAATGATGGTTGGTCCACTTTCAGTTTTTTTCCAAGAGCCAGAGGTAATGTTTTGGAATGAGTGGCGATCATGGGCTTTGAACTTAGTCGCAGTCGTCATCGCTGCGGTAGTTATTGGCACTTAGTGTCTTAGTGTTTCCTTTAATGGTAATCCAAACACGAGGGAAGCTTGAACATTTCTTGCTGCTGTCAGAGGTGGAGTCAGGGTTAGGAATAGAGCCTTATAGGACTTTATCCTATATAAGGATCATTTAAAAAACCAAGTTCCCCTTGTCGGTACAATTGAAATTAATGATGTTGATAATGCTCTTACTCCGGTAGGGTTGGCTATTACTTTTGCTGAATTTAGTGATATTCTTCGCAACAAAACAAAGATTTGAATTGTTCAGAAATATTAACAGAAATTTCTTTTTGAAAATTGTAATAAATCCATTTTTTATTGAACTGAATTTATACATTTATTTCTGTTTGCCGTTATTACTCGTATTTATTGCCATTTTCTTTCGCTTTATACTCAACAGTATAAAATCGCAAATAAATCGTACAATATGTACTTATCTATTTTTTTAAGTTTTTTTGGTTTTATAATTTTGATTAGTTTTTAGTTTTATTAATTAGCTTAATTTAATTCGCTTTTGCTGTTATAAATAAAAAGTATTATATTTACAATAACGTCCCTTAAAAAATAAGAATTGAGTGTCCATTCTATAGAGTGGTTATGATTGAAAGAATTGGAATTTACTTTTAGTCTTTGTTTGTTCAACAAATACAACTAATAAATTGCCAATAATTTTTATTTTAACTACATTTGCATTTATCCCATATTTTTTAATCAATGCTTTTTGATTAGATAGCATTTGGGTGGAATGTTATCAATAGCAGAAACGAAAACCTTCAAAAATGTCATAGTATAAAAAAGATTTGCCCCGATTATGGACAGACTTGTTTTACTAATTCTATCAATATTCACTCTTTCCTTAGCGAAAAATATAAATAAATATGATCCTTTTGTGGATATTCCTTTCAAACCTATAAAATCCTCAGTAAGTCAAATATTTTTAAATGTTGTTAAATATATGTTAGAATGCATATAAAAAATTCATAATGATTTCAATTTATAGGCTGATCGAATTCGTGAACATGGTTATCCTGCAGAATCACATTTCGTAGAGACTTCAGACGGATACGTTTTAAATTTGTTCCGTATACCATATTCGCTAAAATTAAATAATAATCATGTACGTAAACCCGTTGTACTTCTTCAGCATGGTCTATTTTCTTGTTCGGATTGTTTCTTATTGAATGGACCTAATGACGCCATTGCTTTTAATTATGCTGATGCAGGTTTCGATGTCTGGCTAGGAAACGCTCGTGGAAATATATACTCTCGTAATAATACTAAAATTTCTATAAACCATCCCTACTTTTGGTCGTTTAGTTGGCATGAAATTGGAGCCATAGATATTCCAGAAATGATTGATTACATATTAGGGAAAACAGATGAGAGCAAGTTACATTATGTAGGACATTCACAGGGGAACACAGTATTCTTTGTTATGGCCTCAACTCGTCCCGAGTATAACATGAAAATCAAAACTGCTCATATGTTAGCTCCACCAATATATATGGGTAATGTTACTGATAGTATGGTAGTGAGTCTGGCTCCATACGTTGGTACTCCAGGAAGAGGTTCAAACATTTTGGGTAACCAACAATTTATACCTTATAATCCACTAATACAACGACTTTTAGATACAATTTGTGGAGGTGAAACGTTGCTTCCAGAATATTGTGCTACTTTATTTTTTCTATGGGCTGGTGAGGAAAATAGAAATTTAAACAAGGTAATTTACAGTACATTACTACTTAAAGTAAATACATATTTTTAATAGACTTTTTATTTTGTAAGACTTTACTTTCCCAATTAGCGGAAACACATCCTGCTGGTATTTCAACGAACCAAGGAATTCATTACATACAGGAGTATGTAAGTAACGAGTTTAGACAATTTGATTATGGCATCAAAAAGAATTTGCAAAAATATGGACAGCCGAACCCCCCAAACTACCCAATTGAACTTATTACAGCGAATGTGTACATTTACTATGGCCTTTCAGATACATCTGCAAATTATAACGATATACAACGTCTTCGCTACCGATTGACTAACATTAAGTTATTTTACGAAGTACCAGACCCCTACTGGGGCCACTTAGACTTCATATTTGCTCGTCAAGTGAAAGAAATAATTAATAATCCTGTAATCAAAATATGTATGGATTATGAATCTAATGACGTAGGAGCAAATATGCCTACATAAATGTATATAAGTACATACTTATTTGTATTAAAAAATTTAAATATTTGAAATTAAATTTGAAAAGCAATACTAAAATTTATTATTTATTTTCTATATTTTATTTCCTAATTTCAGGAAACATGAAATTTTTGTGGATACATTTTCAGAGAATAAACGTTCAGCAATTTTTTTTAGTCGCAATTAAAAATGACTAAAAAGTCCTCTAAATTAACATTATCTTATCTTGTTTTAGCAAATTAATTTACGTTCAAATAAAATACTTTTAAATATAAAATACTTTTCTTAAAGATAACTTTAATCGTTTTTGAGCGGCCACCCTCGAATTCATCTAATCAGAAACATATAAATATAAATGTACATATATTAACAAGATTCTTCAAATATGATTACATTTGATCGATTTATGATTGAAAATTGTATGCTAACTGAGCTGCTTTATAAAGAAAATGCAAATCTAATTTACCCTATAATTGGTCAGATGATATGAAAATAAAATTTTATATACAATGAGTGTGGATATTAAAAATCGATCTGAATGCTGATTTTATATGTGTTTGGCGTGAAATTATTTCAAATTCATTTCATGTTAATGCATATTCTCTCTGTTTTATTACTACACTTTAATTTTTTTTGGTTTTTAATAGCATAATATGTATACTGAGACATCAGAAAGAATCATATTTTTTGATCTAAAATATAGAGTTATGGTTTTAGTTTCCAAAATTACTAATTCCATTAAAAATCAGTTCCATTTACAAGGTTATACTTCGTGACTAAACTATATATATGTAAAATAGTTAAACTGATTCGATTCTCACTAATATCTTTCGAAATATTTTTGCTTTATTTATTTACCTATAATTTTAGACAGTTTTACTTAGACGTTTAAGCTTATTAATGTTATGCTAAGAATACTTACATTTAATTATTTTGACATTAAACGTGCAATTATAATTTGCGAGGAATAGAGCACTTTTATTTCTACGTTAAGAAACTGTAAACAGTCTTATATAGTTTTTTAAGCATAGTTTTGTTAAGTTTTAAACCAATCAGAACAAAAATATTGAAATGAGCGTTGTTTTGTTTATATGGCAAAATCAGCTTATAGATATTTTCTAAAAACTATTAAAATATAATAAAACATCCTACAATCAGTTGAAGAGCAAACTGTTACGCAATCGTAGTCGAATTGATAAGTTCTTTAAATGTGTTTGCATGCAAAATAATCATGTAGCGATTTCGGACCATGTTACCTTTCCAAATTCCAAATTCGAAGTGTGTATAATAAAAAATGCACAAAATTACTAATTAAAAATGTTAAATCTTTCTGATTTATAAAAGATTAACAAATATGTAAGTGCTATTTATAATAAGCATAGGAATTGTTATTCAGTTGCTTAATAAAAATCGTGTAATTTAAAGTATCACAGCCAAAATTTAAAATCTTTCAAAAATTTTTGTTTTTTTTTATCAACTAAAATTCTATAATAATAACACAGATCATAAAGTTTAGTTTTCCGATCCTTAAAGCAATGCATTTAAATTTTAAATATGTATAAAATTAATAAAAAAAAACTAAGTTATTAATTAGAAGATCATATTTTACGCTTTTTAAATACAAGTAGTAAAGAAATAAGTCGATCTAAAATGTTTAGAGCTCTATAAAGCCAATATGGCTGCATTGTAATGTCTTAGATCATAATCGATAAACCAGTTGCAATAAACATTAAATGTTAAAACAAATTATGATCATAAAACATATTGTATGTATAAATGATATATTATGTAGAAACGTTCTGATAAGCATTTTAAACAAAGAAATACGGTGAATTCGGCGACACTCTGATAAGATCAGATGAATTGTAGTATATATAAAAGATGTTTCAGCTATTGGAAATGTCAGTATAATTAGATTTGTGAAATTAATTGCAAATTCAGAAGAATTTCAAAAATGGAAAGGTTCACAATAATTATGAGTCTATTAATAATTGGGGCAGCAGCGAATCCTACTCCACGTAGATTTGTATCTACAGTAAGTTTATAGTTTTAAAAAGTACTTGCAAGATATAATTGATGTTATATTTGTTTTAGGATGAAAGGATTAGAGGCCATGGATACCCAGTAGAGGAGCATAAAGTTCAAACCAGTGATGGTTATATTTTAACAATGTTTAGAATCCCCTACTCACCGAAATTAAAGAATCAGGAAGTTATTAAAAAGCCAGTCGCGTTTATAATGCATGGTTTGCTAAGTTCGTCTGATTCGTGGGTTCTAAACGGACCAAATGATTCTATAGCATTCCTTATGGCTGATGCTGGCTATGATACGTGGATAGGAAATTCACGTGGTAATGTCTATGGCAAGGAACATGCAACTTTATCTCCGTTATTTCCTTCGTTCTGGGACTATACCTGGGATGAAATTGCAACGAATGATGTACCAGCCATGATTGACTATACACTTTATCACACTGGACAAGAGAAAGTACATTATATTGGCCATTCTCAAGGCACAACCTCATTTCTGGTTCTGCTTTCTACTATTCCCAGTTACAATTCGAAAATAAAAACTTCTCACCTTTTGGCTCCTGTTGGATTTATGGAAAATATGCAATCACCTCTTGCAAAAGCTGCAGCACCATTTTTGGGCCATCCTAGTTTGCTGGCCGAACTTTTTGGAAATACCGAATTTTTGCCTAGCAATAAACTATTCCACTTGTTGGCTCCGGAAATCTGCCAAGAAAATTCACTTTTCTTACCAATGTGTACCAATATATTATTTCTGATCGCTGGTTGGGATTCTCAACATTTCAATTATGTAAGACTTCCTTCTCCATATTTTATATAGTGATTTTTTGTAATACATTTTCTTCACTTCAGACCTTATTGGATGCCGTAATGGAAACTCACCCTGCTGGTTCATCCACAGGTCAACTAATTCACTACCTTCAAGAAAAAGAATCAGGCCATTTCAGAAAGTACGACTACGGCAGATTAAAGAATAAAAGAGTGTATGGTGCTAAAGTTCCCCCAGACTATCGAATTGAAAATATTCGCCCCGAAACCCCAATTCACTTCTATTACAGTGATAATGATTATTTTGCAGCAGTAAGCGATGTACACCGAATGGCAGATCATTTGACAGATAATGTTGAACTACACAGAGTCATTTATACAGACTATAATCATTTAGATTATTTGTGGGCTGAAAACATTAAAGAGGTGATTTATTCTTGTATTGTAGATTTGGCAAATCAATATGAAAATCTTCCTCATAATGGTAATTCATGTAATAACTTTTTTTAGCTCAACTCAATGTTAATAAATTTTATTATTTTTGAACCTCAATATGACACTGTAGTTTAAAATCATTTTACAATATGTACTATTTTGGGATACTTTAAATTTTTTTCTGTGGCAATTTGCTACATAGTAATTCGTAAATTCTGTAAAAATAATAGCCATACTTACTGAAATGTATTAATGTATAACAGAACAAAATGTGTGATAACTTTTTTCGATTTTACAAATTTTATTCAATGTGATGTACATAGTAATATACATACATACATAAATGATCTTAAAATTTCAAATACAATTTTATTTATTCTCATTTGATAAATAAAAATATTAACATCATATTAATGCAATATTAAATCTTGCAAACTATATTCTTTTAAATAATATTGAACTAGATATGGAATATTAAATTAGTTATTAAAATAATTTGCTAAAACAAAAACCAAACAAAAGTGTATCACATCAGCTTTATATTTGCTCTTAATTATAATAATTTAAAGCTAAATAACAGTATGGAGTTTACCCAAACTCGTAAAAATTAATATCGTTAACTATCTTATCGAAAATTAATGTTCTTACGCCTAATCCGCATATAAAGTCAAAATGGTTCCATTTCTTTGGTGGTAGTTTGTAAAGGGCACTGATGTTTCTTAAACGATTAATTAACTTCCAGATATCTTTAACGGATACTATGTAGTCATTTTCTGCATAAAATATGCTGATAGGTACAACAATGTTTTCCAAAAAGTAGTCTGGTGGATCTATGCTCCGATAAATTAGAACATTTTGCTCAGGTCCATAATCGTAATGACGAAATTTTTTTGACATATATCCCTGAAAATAATGCATTAATTGTTTAAATGATCCTCCAACCGGGAAATTCGCCATAATATGTGGAATAAGTGTCTGTTATAAAAAAAAGCAATTTTACTTAATATTGTGTAAGTTTAATACTTTAATCCTTTAAAGTACAATTTCACCTTATTTAACAACTGAGTATCGTAGCCGGCAGCTGGCCACAAACGGCTTACACATACTAAGGGTTTCTCATTTTCCAAACAAGCCATAGAGAGCAATTCCTTTACATATTTGTTTGTGGAGACCATTTCAACACCTTCCAAAATTTTCGATACATAATTTCGCGTACCTAATAAAGGACCGAATATTTTTGCCAAACTTCCCTGGGTATCGCTTACGTAAGCGACTGGGGCCAATAATGTTGCAGTTTTAAATGCATTGTTATACTGAGGCAATACGGAATTAAGGACTAAAAAAATTGTTCCACCTTGAGATATACCAATAAAATGCATTTTTTGTTCTCCTGTATAAGATCGAATGAAATCAATCATTGCCGGCATGTCGTATATGCTCATCTCATGCCAACTAAAGTTCCAAAATTCACGCTCAGTTGAATTGTAGAACATATTTTGTCTTGAATAAACGTTACCGCGATTGTTACCCAGCCAAACATCAAAACCATTGCGAGAAAACAAATACGGTAATGAATTCTCAGGTCCATTAAGGAGCCATGCATCTGCAGAAGCGTAAATACCAGCCAACAAAAATACCACGGGTCTACGGAGAATATATGTTTCATTATTTGATATTTGCTTTACAATCGGTATTCGATGCAATGTCAATACATAACCATCTTTGGTTTGCACTTTATGGTGTTCCACCGGAAAACCATCATTTCGTATTCGTCTAATCTGAAAAAGTTAAGTAAATCTAAATTAAAAACCAAGCAACGTTATGTATTCATGTACACTTAGGTCTCTTTTTATGCGATAGATGCCTTTCAAAAGAAAATCGCATAAAACGATACTCTAGCTTCATATAAAAATCAATGGTTCGTTCTAAAATCCTGAAAAACTGCATAAATTCAAATTTAATTGCAAAACCACATTAAAAATCAACAAAAATAAAAACAATAAAATATTATTTACAGAAAAAAACAAAATGATCTAAAAAATAATAAACTAATTATAAACTGATTGATGTCTATAATTATGAATGTAGGATTGACTTTTGAATGGTTTTATTGGAATAGTTAGAGCAATCTAATGCTAATCAAATTCCTTTCAAATTGGAAACAAACTAGAACGATTGATTTTCACAAGCTATTCGGCATAGAGATCTGATAGAATTAGGTGTACGGTTCAAACTACAGTGTACATTCCCATATCGTTGATCTCATGTAGAAAGGCCCTAACTCACAGTTTTTTCGAAATTGATTTTTTTCCAATACATTTAACAAAAACATGCGAGTTAGGGTCTTTCTACATTAGACCAACGATATAAAAAAGCTTTTCAAACGCTTTCTGAATCAACAGCTTAGGTCATTACAACTCTTCAGGTAGGATTAACAATAATGATTATATCAATGATGCGAACTTAGTTTAATTTAAAAATGAAGCATAAGTTTAAAAAGTATAGTTTCGATCTTATATTCGGTGTCTGACGGGAACCGAAAAAAAAAAATTATTATTTAACTGAAACAAAATATCTGTCGTTTTATTTATTGTAGAAATACAGGCACCTTACGTACTTAAATAACCCGTAATAAACCAAAATATTGAAAGTAAAATATTAAAAATATTTTGAATATACAGTGGACGAACAAAACGAATTTTCGTAATGTTGGAAAATTCGTATTATTGGACCTATTTTTTAATAATATTAAAGCCTGTTTCCAGTCGATTGATACGAAACGCTTATTTCCTTCAAAAAGTTCTTTCTAACTAACTATTCACCGAACGAATGCAGCAAACAAAGGCACTTCCAAAATACAATGTATACAGTTAATATAAAATATTTACCGTTCGTACCATTTGCAATTCGTGGTAACGAAAGTGTGTATTACTGGACGTCTACTGTATTAGTCATAATCATACTCCTATTTGACAGAGATTTACTTCGATACTCTAATATAGTATAAACATTTCTTTACTTTTAAAAATATTGTATATTTTTGGCATTTTTCTAGGTTTAATGGTATAAAACACATTATTATGCAGTAACTATACAATTGGTTATCCAGTTTTATATAAAACCAAATAAATGCCAACACGAAAATTAAAATCATACTAGCAGATTGTATCCAGCGTTGCGCAGGTTATTTTTTCACGCCTTTCCTCCTTTTTGGAACCATTTTGGTCCAACTTTAGAAACGGAATACCTCCAACAGCAATTTAGGAATATTAACCAATATGCTAAATCGTAAAAAATTACTATTACCATTTTTTGACCCTTTGTCCCATTTTTTCATCCCTTTAGGTCAAAATTTTGAAAAGATTTATTGCCTATAACCTGTGCCAACAAAAAAAGCCCGATCTATTTCCCAAATTTCCAGAAAATCGGTCCAGGCGTGCACATGTGATTGACTAACAAACAAAAAAACAGACTAACAGAAAGATTATAATATATATTAGGATTAGGATAACCTGCACTCAATTTGCCCGTTTTCGGTCCTTTTCTCGCTTTTTTGACCCCTTCTGTCTTTTGGTCAAAATTTTGAAAAGATTTATTGCTTATAACCTGCACCGACAAAAGCCCGATCTATATCCCAAATTTCAAGACAATCGGTCCAGGCGTGATTGGCTAACAAACAAACAAACAAAAAAACAGACTTACAGAAAGATTTATAATATATA
Organism: Sarcophaga peregrina; assembly: GCA_014635995.1. Taxonomy (NCBI): domain Eukaryota; kingdom Metazoa; phylum Arthropoda; class Insecta; order Diptera; family Sarcophagidae; genus Sarcophaga; species Sarcophaga peregrina. The sequence goes on from CM025789.1 coordinate 93,547, forward strand.
TTAGGATTATGTGCATAGGAGCAAACGTACTTCATTACAATATATTTCACCACTCAATTTGTTCGCATAATGAGAACATCATAAGTATACGTATGTTTCAATTTAAGTTGTTCTGTTCAATAATTGACAAAGTAAAAGAGAATTGAAAAATTTCAATGATATTAAAAAATTAAAAGAAACAGGTTTTTATTACGTTTGACTATGGTATGGTGTTCGGATGCAGACTAACCATAAATTTTCTAAAATTTTTGGTTGTTAAGAATCAACGTTATACATATTGTTGACATTATGTATCCTCTAATAGTATAGTGTTAACACGCCAACATTTTTTAGACAAGTAAAAAATTACATACTTTATAAAAAGCAAAAATTTAGAATTACTTACTATCCAAATATGTAGAAGATGTTTCTCAAGAATATCTAAAAGCTGTATTTTACTTGTTGTTAAAATAATTAAAAACGTAAAGGGTCAACTAATTGACTTTTAGATAGTGGAGTAACTCGGCCAAAAGCACCAACAGATACAAGTTTTCAGTTATGTAACCGGATTTAAAGTTGCAAATATTTTTTGTATATGTAGGATTGAAAATTAATTTATATATATATAAAAACAAAATTTTTGTGAAATTCGAAATTCTTGTTTTTTTTTTTTTTTTTTAATTGATAGAGTGCGTGTGTAGTACTTTCACAATATTTTATTAAGATTAATTGAATTGGGCGGAAAGTCACAGTCAATAAACTTGTAATATAAAGTTTTTTTTCTTAAATTTTACTAATATATTTAAAAAAATTTAAATGTACTAAAATTTATTATGTCTACTTTTTCTCTTAGATGTTTTTTAAATACAATTTATTTGATTTTTTTGAATTTTTTGCTGCCGAATTATTAAATATTGAGAAAATTTTGAAAAGAATTATTATTTAACTAGTTTATATAGTATGTCAATTACTTTTGATCTTCACAATTTTTAAACTGTATAATTTTTGACCTTATTTTATTTTCAACTGTTAATCAAATTAAATAATTAAATTTGTACACGCACAATTACTATTGATAAAATTAAATAACCTACCGCATCTGTTATTATAATATCGCGATTATTACGATGAGAAATAAATACTGCCTGTGATAGAATAATACTATTAAAGATGCAGAAAAGAAGTATGTGTAGGATATTTTTTAATAATTTTTCAGAAATCACTTCCGTTGCCACCATATTTAGACTTTTTTGTTGATAGAGTTGTGCATAGTGAATAATTAAACAAATTCTACTCAGTTATTTTATTAGCATTAGGATACACGTATGAAATGAAATGACACCGAAATTAAATCTAAATCTGACGTTCAAAATTATTTCAATTTAATCATAATGGATTTTCGTACGCGATTGTAATGTAACCTCAAGTATTTCTTTACGACTGCAACTAGTCTTTATTGTAGCAATTTCGTTTACTAAAGCGCGATAGCTTTTGTCAACTACACAAGGGCTTACAACGGACGCGTGCGATCTTTTCTCTGGAAAAATACTCTCCGTTCTCCAAACCTGTTGCCAGCACAAGTATTATTATTATAAAAAATCGACAGTATTAAAACATTTGCACAATTTGTTTATTTAGGATGCCGGTATAAGGTTAATTTATGCATCAACCATGATTGTCGAAATGTATATTTTAGCACGTAGTAATTTTCGTTATTTACTAGTCGTAGTTTGTTTTACGTATGTACATATTATTATTGAGGGTTTATAATACATCGGCATATTGATTTCCTAATTACATTTGAAATTGAAACACAAAACACTTACTTACTCATACATACATGCGTATTTGTGACACACACTTTCAGACATCACGTAAAAACCCGGCTATATGCGTAGTTTGTATAATATATTTAGGTATGTATTTACTTTTTACTATCATGAATTACATACCTACTTATGAAAGTACGTGTACATTACATCTTCAATGGTATTATATGCTGAAACTGAATACTTATTGCAACCTACAAGAAATGTATTACAAACTATATCATAAAATTTATATGTGCTAAAATGTTGTACATGAACAGATAACAACGGATGTAAAGTTTTAAAAATTCCATAACTAATGGCCAGAGGGGCAAAAGAATTTAATTTTATTACTTTCAGACATGAAAATTTGTACATTCGTTCACTTTGATTTGTTGTTTGTATGATTTTTACTTATATGTGTTATAGATTCCTTACATAGGCAAATTAAATTTTATGTAAATGTTTTATCTCATCTTACTGGAATAAACATTATTTATATATGTATGTATTTGGTTGCAAAAATTTTTTACATAATTATTATACAATCTATACATACAATGTATGTATATATGTATTTATGTATATATTGTAATTTAAAAAAAATATAATTGTATTATTAGTTTTACGAAAGTCGTATGATATGTATATGATCACTATAAGCTTTCAGTCAGGATTACGACCTGGCTTCTTACGTCTTCCATATTGTGTGTGCCAATTTTATCCAACTCTTTAAGGTCAACTCCAAGCGACAAATTTTTGAGGCACTTCGTGACAATTTTATTTTTTATTTTTTTATTGTGATGCCTGAGCTGGGGTAGAGGCCCGGTACGCAGATCTATCTAGTCCAAAATTTAATCGAAGGCGGTACATTAATTAGGTGAGGCATAAAAAGAATAACAATAAGAGGTTCGAATTATGGGCAGCGCTGACGAAGCTGTATTTGTTGTAATCGCAAGTACAAAAACTTCATCAGCATATGCAGCGTATTACAATAAATGTATAAGGTGACCTGTTTTGAGTAATAAAAAAAATCAATTTTGGGCGGGACGAGGTTCGCCGGGTCTTCTCAATGGGTTGGTGGTCTTGGATTGTTCCAAACAAGACTTGGGTCGAAGTAGAGGTTCTTAGTTTATATTGCGGTCAACGATTGTCTAAATAAGATGGATTATTGTTCTTGATTTATAGGTCGGCGTTGTCCTTATTGTTGTCCATCATTGTATCAAACGTCAACAAACCACATGTAAACGTCTTTTTCTTTAACTTCAGAAGAAGGATCTTAGTCTCAAAGACATTGCGAATATTACATTTGCGCGATGTATAGACAAAATTATATTCTAAACACTTATGAGATAAAATTACATTCTTTCTTTTAAAAATGAATATTTTTGTATAGCACATATTTATTATTGTTATGTACATACTTAATTTTACTATGCTTTACACACATACACATTTATTGTGTTCATTTACTTTAATCTACTATAAATTCAGTTTGCAGCCATAAAATTGGATATAACTAGGATATAGAGATACAAAACTGATAACGTATCTCTCATATATTAATATTGTATTATTATTATTATATAATATTTAATATTTCTAAGAAACGTAAAAGTCTTTTAGGTGTGAAACGGTAAAATCTAGGGTAATTTCTGCATTTTTAAAGTTTTTTAATCATGGATTTGTATCTAGCAATTGATACTAACTAATGAGGATCGATATACATATGATGAGACGGAGAGAAAGAGAGAAGAGACATTTTGTGTTGAAGAAAATATGCCACCGTTGTGTATTTACACCATTTTTATGAATGTGTAGGTATTGAAAAACACTCAATGTACAGCTGAGTATAAAAAATTCTTAGATAAAGGAGCGGAAAGAAAAAGATCTTCAGTTCTTACTAAGTATTTAAAGAGTGTACAGGGTGTAGATTTATGTCGGTGAAAATAATAATAATACTGTGATCAAATGTATCTATTGGCTTTATATTAATTCATGTTATAGAGTTGTTCTATACATTAAAACAGCGCAGGAATTAAATATATAATAACGAAAGCTTCTTCGAATTCGTGTCTTTTGCTACTTAAGAGCAATTAATGGTAATTATTTAGGTATAAATTAAAAAATAATATACATATATGAGTACATTTGTCAAAAAATAAATTTCTTTTATTTTAAGCATCTATTAATATCGTTTCTAAAAGAACTCTAAAACAAAAGACAAATAAAAATGACGAAAAATAAAAGATGGTACAAAGAAGAAGCAAACAGCTGCAGACAAGTAGTATTTAGTAACTCTAATCGACAAAAAAGAATATGCAACAGGTTTACGCATATAATATATAAAAAAAATACAATAACACTGGTAGTTTGTACAATATTAGCTTTGTTCATATTCCCTTGTAAGTATAGGAACAAAATAGTGGAAACATAATATTTTGAATATTATACAATAATTTTTATAAAATTTAGTTTTTATGAAAGTATATGTATGTATATAGCAAAAGGCACGCTCTTACATACATGTATGTACGTACCATTTATGCACAGTGATGTGAAAAATATAAGGACATCAATGGTACACTTAGAAATTTCATAAGAAAATAAGTAAAATTTGAATACAGTTGAGAAAAGTCTGCACTTTTTCTCAACTTATGTATCACAAAAACAAATTTAATTGTGGTTTAAAATTTTTTTTCGTTTCCATTTTCATTCCCATTCAGTCCATTTTCTTCTCAAAATAGTTATATAAATTAATAATATATTTATATTTTTGAATTAATTAAAGTTTTAATCTTGTTATAGACTAGTTAACCATACCACGTAGGCTGAGTTCATTTCCAAAGCTTATCACTATTTATGATTGCTGTTTTCTCTATATATCATAAATTCTCGGTCGGATATGGATCAAAAGATAGTGAGAGACAGTCTAATACATTAATATTGTTGTATTTAAACACCTTCTTTGTGAACTTAGTGTTATATATAGAGTCGTTATCCTGCTGGAACCTTCATCGAAGTCACATATTTTTATTCGACATAATGACGCATGAAATGTCAAAGTATTGCAACATAATATTTTACTTTATGAAAACCTTTTATACGATATAGCGGCTCAAAATCATTGTAGGAAAATTCCCTCCAAACAACAATATTAGGGCTATCATGCTTTACGATGGTAAGAGTGGATCCACATTGTGGTTATTGGCAAAAATTAAGTTATTTGACATTGTTGCTTTTATTATTTTTCACGTCACTGTATATAATTCAAATGATAAAATTATTAAAACATAAACATACGTAATTATGTACAATTAAGAAATGCTATATTTTAAAACATATTTGCATTAATAATATATTGCATTTTGTAGAAATGTCTTAATTAATCATTACTTTTAAATATTTATAAGTAGTAAAGTTGCATTTTATTTTTAAAGATCGTGTTGAAGGTTTTCCTCCAAAATTTGAAGACAGTCCTTACAATGATGCAACAACAGTAAATAATGACGAAGATTTAAATTTTCTTACGACGGAAATTTATCCGTTTACTACCAATATTTATGAAGATGATATGATTTCTTCAACAATACATCATATAAGTGATATTTCTTCAGTACATAATGGTAATAAAAATGAAAACTTTTTCGAATTCAACAATAATAATATCATCGTCACTCCTAATGAGAGAAATATCGAAGTTAATAGTGCAGACGACTTGGAACAATCCATTCGGAGTTCGGTTAAATTTGAAATTGAAACTAATAAACGTTTAGAATCATCGCAAGTTATGGAAATTCTTAAAGATTTGGCAGATCCAGAAATGAAAAAAACTCTGTCGGGTGACATAATCTCTTTGGAGAATTTTAATAAAAAAAAAATTGATTACTCTTCACCTTCAGAGCAAATCACGCTCTTAAACAATGGTACGTATTAACCTAAACCTGAGTATTTATCTAAACCAACTTTTGTGTCAATATGCTAGACATTTTTGAGCGTCCTAAATCTGAAGAAAATTTAAAGCTGGAAACTAACAATATAGACACATCTACACATTTAAAATCCTTAGCATATGGGAAAGAAATGAATAAAACAGAAGGTAAATTGACTGTTATTTATTACTTAAATGAACTAAAAGTTAAACAAAAATTTACAGGAATTCTCCTGCAAACCAGAACGCTTGCAAATACTGAATCTACTGAAGAATCGATAGAGAATTTATCAAATTTTTTTTCAAACAAACAGGAAGTAAAAAATTTGGAAAAAGTATTAGACAAAACTCGGGCTGAAGAGGCCTATTCGACTAATTCAAATACAAAAAAAAAATATGATAAACTCAACAATGACAGAAATGCAGAAAAATCTCAATCCACAAATCAGTTCTTGAACAGTAAAACATCATCTTTGCCACAATTTGAAACTCTGAAAACATCAAAATCTTTACAAAATGGTGCCGCTGTCGATTCGAGAGAGGCAGAAAATAAAACTTTTAATGTCATTGAAGAACACAGTAATCCTAAGAACGAAATGTTATCTGTAACATTGCATGAGGCCATTTCAGAAATTCCAATTACTTCTGAAGAATACAATGCTTTTAATATTGAAGATTATAACGCATCTACTGAGCAGTTTACAAAAGAAATTGTTAACAACACTATTGATGCTGAAAATGTGAAGCATGTGATAATTAAGAAAGTTTTAAATGTGAAGGAAAATACAAATGTCATGTCAGAAACAACTCCTCATGCCAAACTTATATTCTCAAATGAAATAATTTCATCTTGTTTAAAGTTTGAAGAAATGTTAAAAAATTATTCTGCTAATATGAATATAAATAATCAATCAATTGTCTCAGAAAAATTCAATAATCAAGGAGATATTATTGAACCAAAATTAATAAATGAAAATATGTTTGGAGATTCAAAAAATCACATCAACGGGACCAATATTGATATTTTATCATCTGTGTATGTTAAACCGAATATAAAAAATAATACAGAACAATATTTAAATACAATGCTGATTAAGAAATCAGAATTAAACACTAGTGTTGACGACACAAAGGAATATATTTCGCAAATAGAGTCAAGTTTGAAATTAAAAGATTCTTTTTCCAATTCATCACTTCACTACGTTAATAAAGTGGCGGAAAATGTCACATCAGGAGGTACAAAATCTAATAACTATGATAAACTATTAAGCAAAGTGGAGGATCCTTCATCTGCAAAAGCAAAAAATTCTTCTACCAATCTAGAAGATGCAGTCGCCACGTTATTCGAAGTTTATCCACCCCAAGATGTCGAACAGACTTTTAATGATAATTTAGCCGACGAGCTATCAGATATTAGGAAAACCTTGGCTGTCTCCCTTATTGATGGATCAAGTAGATCTACTATAATAATTATATTAAGTTCTGCCACTGCATTCCTTTTCATTTTAATTTCAATTATAATATTTCTCATATCATTTCAACGTCAAAATGGTACACTAAATATAGAAATGCAAGAAAGAAGTTGTGGGAAAGATAACTTAGATGAAGAGGATGCTCAAACATTTGCCATGCTACTCGATGTTGAATTTTCGCAATTTGCTTCCCTAGCCCTAGACGAAACTGATGAATGCCTGTAGATTAGTGCCTACATACTTTTGTTTATGTACATATATATTTTACTTATTATTATTACAATTAATGTAATATGTACGCATTTTAAATAGTTATCATATCCTTCAAATTAAATAACACATTGTTGACATCTTTTTTTTTTTTGCTATAATGCGTGTACACTACCAAATACTGCTACAAACTTTACATTGTAATTAAAAATCTGTATATATTGTTCATAATATGTGCCCTCAAAAATTTTAATTCAAATTATAAAGCAGATACATTTTTATTTACTTACATCTAAAAAATTAATATCTTTTCTTTTACATAAAATTTTTATATATAATAAAAAACATGTTTATTTTTGATTGTGCTTATACTACCGTACTAGTGTTATGTAGATCCGCAGAAGATTTTTTTGAACATTTGATTGGGGTTATCTATCGTTAGTTTCTTGTGTAGTAGTATTAAGTTCGTTCCTGATTGATTGTTTTATTATTCTTATATTTTATTTATGTTTGTTTGCAACTTCTATTGATTTTGAAAGGTGTAATTATTTTTTACATTTCGTCTAATTTTTAGAACATTTTGCAAATTTGTATATTCCTTGTTTTTATGAAATTTTTGCATCCGTGTTGTTTTTGTTGTGTTAACAATTCGCTTTATACCATTTGTAGCACGGTTTAGAACATTAATCAATGAGAAGATGATTGGAAAAAAGGCATATTATAAAATTTATTTTTTTTTTGAAGTGTGGTAAATTTTGTTGTTGCAGGGAGTTTCCAGTGTGGTGAGTTTACAAAATGTGATGAAATTATCCGGTATGGCGAATAAAATTGAAACTCACCCAAGTACCATCATTCTAAATTGGACTGTATTACCATAGATGTATGTACTGTCTAGAATAAGTAGTTTTCACCTCAGGCATTCACCGACATGACTGGTTACCATAGCACAGCATTTCCAACGGTGTGTTTGTGTTTGAATTAAGGATAATTCATATCGATTAGTGAACCACTGAATAAAATTTAAATTAAGTAGATATAATTTTTATACAATTTTTATTACTTTATAAAAGTAGTGGACATAAAAAGTGTTTTTCAGAACTTTGTTATAAGATTTTTTATATCCTGGCAACATTGTACATATGTGTACACTAAAAGTCAAATGATAAGAAATTACAGATTTGGCAATTATTTATATTTAACATGATTATGTTAACAATAAGTTAGTCTTTTTCGATTATATGGCATCCTCGCATCAGAAATAGAAAAACAGATATTGCATGACGTGAGTCTGAGTGAATAAGACTGATTGTTGCAAGTATACAGAAAAACGAAAATGAAAATATAAAATAAAAAAAAGTACAGTATATGCTGAAAATAATATAGTCATTTGCGAGTGAGTTAAACTTGAAAGTGAATGTTAAAATAGATTGGAATATAAATACACGTAAAGATTTAAGTAGAAAATAACTTCTATTCATAATTGTTATTATTGATATGGAAAAGATTGTATACAAATAAATATTGTCTTAAAAAGACCGAGTAATGACTCCTAAAAATCGGAATTGCAGACGCGTTAAAACTAATAAAGTGAAAATATAACTATTTAATAAATTTATTTACTGCTCACACAAATATATTTTTTAATATCACAAAATGACAGCTAGTAGTGTTGAATTTTTCCCTTGCCGCGTACAACCGATGGGTTTGCCTAGATCTACGACCAGTGTGTCTTCTACAGCATCTGGGTCCTCTAATCTGGGCGAGCCAACTATTGCAGTAAACAGGCGCCCTCCAGTTCATAAAGTGCAGAAGGTCAGTCGCAATTTGTTTGGCGCTCCTGATCCGGTTGAAATGTCAAATTTGTATCAACAGGAGGCTAAACGACAACGTTCATACGTCTTTGAAAGATACAATATCGACACAAGGCCTATCACGAATGTATGCAAAGATAAGGGAAAGGAGAATCCCACTGAATTGCAGAATAACGTTCAAAATACCAGCAGTTCCCAAAAGCAACCCACCACTATTCCAATATTAATTGAACAAGAACTTAGGCAACACGAACAACGTCTACGATGTGAAGAACAAAGTCTCTGTCGAACGTCGTCAGAAGTAACACCGCCCAATACGAAATTCATAGACCACGCAAAAGTCTCACCTAAGGCGTCAAGTACATATGAATTTACAAATTTTATGTATTCTGGAGTAGATCGCCAGAAACCTTACAGAAGGCAGTTATTATTAACAGGTATGAATATGTATGGCCTTTATGATTACTTAAGAAGTTTACTTATTTTTCCAAAAATATATTCTGGTTTAATTTAAACTTCTAGTGTAATTACAACAAATTACAAGAGATTTGGTGATAAAATAAAGGAATAACATGTCTGATTGAATTTGAGTTTAAATTCTTTAAAAATAACTTAGAAGTGCGCCAAAATTTTAAAGAAAAAAAAAAAAAAAAGAACAAAAAAACAAAAAACAAAACGCACACATTTGTTAAAAATATTTCGTATTTTTATGTTACGAAATAAAATGGTAAAACAAAACACAAACCTTAATTTCCCGCCTAAAAAATAAAACATCTATGTATCTTATATGTATTTTCTGACTAAATGTTAATATTTGTTTTTGCATTTACAGTCATTTTCAAATTTCTTTTCATATATTTTCGTTTTATTAGTTTTGTTATTATTTTTGCACACAATTCTAATAGATTCTGTTTGTTAGAAAGACTTGTCTACAAAAATCTCTTATTATCGTATACCATTTTTCGCGATGCTCGTTGGTTTTTTCATGTCTATCACGGATATGCAATTTTGAAATTATTTAGAATTTAAGGTCTATACTTAAGTAATTGCAGCGAACGAAGTTTCTTTATTAATGACAATTTTAAGCGCTTTAGAATGAATAAAGTAAACATTTAATTTTCAAAAATACTAAGTAATTTAGTAACAATTGAGTTAGCAGATAAAAATTACACGGTGCGACAGTGAAAATACACCCGAGTAACTACAGAGCCTATACATAGTCTACGTTGTTCAGTTAGTTGAGTAGGTTGCGAGTTTTTTTGTGTAGATCTCAAAAATATTTTTTTTTATTTCTCGAATCCTCCAAACTTGTTTTATTTGACAAAAACTGTTTTTTTTTGTCCTTACGCACAAATTTTTGGAGTACTCAAACATTTCTGACCCGATTTCCAAAATTTAAATCTTGTTAGAAAGGGAAGCGATTAACCTTTAAAACGGTATACATATATCTATTATTCAACTTAATATGCTATGAGATTTGATGGGGTAAACTTGGAAAATTCGAATTTTTTCATACTTTTTCAAGTTTGCCCATTCATAGTAGCGAGGTTTAATAAAAAAAAAAAAAAAAATATGAAATAAGTGATGGCATTCTGAAAGTCTGTTCTCTTGTGAAGAGATTGAGTCATCATTTGATCAAATCGGACAAAAATTACCGTGCCTCAATGTCTCACAAGAAAACAGACTTTAAGAATATTATGACTTATCCTAAATTTTTTAGTAAAGTTTGCTACTATGAATAGACAAACTTAAAAAAATCGGGTCAGAAATGTTTGAGTACTCCAAAAATAAAAAAGTTTGGAGGTGTCGAGCAATAAAAAAATATATTTTTGAGATTTACTCAACAAAACTCACAGCCTACACTATGTCATTTGCCGAGTGTATTTAATTTTTATTATTTTGTCGCATTGTTTTATTGAGAAGAAGAGCAAACTTGTATAAATACAGTATAAAAGCAAACTTTATATACTTTAATATTACGCATATTTAAATACTGTCGGAAAATAGGTCATTTAGTCTTATGCAACCATTGCATGTACTTTAACTAATTGCTGCTTCTGTAGTAAATTGGAAACGTTATCAAATTCTGGATAGTTTGGGATTTTAAATGATGCTTATTATGCCTGCTTCTTCATTGAGTGTTATAAAATTTGCGGATTGTCAGCTACATATGCTTCAAGATTTCAAGTCGTTACCATTAAATTAACTAAATTGTATACTGAGTGAGCATAGATAAGTCAGAGCAGTAGTTGCCATTGAGTTAACTAAATTGTATACCGAGCGATTGTAGTTAATGGTGAATTTATTAACTTGGAAAAAGGTTTTCGCTAGAATTTGAGTTGTTCGATGATCTGAAGTTAGTTTGGTATTTTAAATATTTAAATTTGAGACTTAATTTTTCTTTTTCCGTTCAAACTCCTTTATTTCTAAAACAAGTTATAACTTGGTTTTTATTAAAACAGAAAATTTCCTCATTTCCTGTAATGTTTGTTAAATATGTTACTAGAAAATTTTAACACTATCTCGCATAAATTAGAAAATCTTTGAACTCTTGGGTTACAAATTTTCCATACCCAAAAAGATTTAATTACATTTGCAGGGATTATACAATTATTTTGCAGACTTAACTTATTTGGATGTATGTGCAGTGCTGTTCAAAAAAATAGATTCACCTGCTCTCCGGAAGGTTTACTATATCTAAATTTCTTATGCAAAGGAGTATATGTAAAAAAGTAACTTTGTCTACTGACCTCCTATGAATATAATTCCGTTACTATTCAAAAATTTGAAGTGTCACTCTTCTTTAGCTAATTGCAAGTATAGATTTGGTTGTGATGTTAGATCATGGTGAATCTATTTTATTGAATAGCCCTGTACATACATATGTTTGTATATGTTTCCTAATATGGCTTTAAATTATAAATATGTAAATTTTAATCGAAAATATACCCGATTTACACGATGAATTTTGAAAGATGGGTAGAAACTATTGATTTCTGTTTTGCATGACTTTTTTTTTTCAAATTTTAAACTTTTTTTTTTTTCAAAGTTTTGTTAGTTATAAGTTACTACTGTTAGAATTGATTTTCCACTTATTTAATATTTACTTAATTATGTCAATTTCCTTTAATTATTCAATTTTTAACTATTAAATCTATCATAATTTGCGCGCAGTATTGTCTAGATACCTTGCGCTTTTCGTTAATATATATATTATAAATTTATTTTTAATGTATTTTTGTATAAATAAATAAATAATTTTGTTGTTTTATATTCTTTTTCTTTCGAGTGTTTGGAAGTACATATAAATTATTGAAAAATATTAAACAAAAGCAAAATTTGATAAAAGTCATGAAACAAAAAAAAAAAATCGTATAAACGCAAAGGGATTTTGGAAGTTGTAGTAAAAGAAAATTAAGAAAAACACAACATCGCCAAAGTCATCGTATAAATCGAGTGCTATAAATTTAGGACTAAAGTTATAATTTTTTATATTACTTTTTAAATTTTCTTGATAATTTTTAAATGTACATATTGTTTATATACTTTTAGATAGATTTAACGTCCGAAAAAATAGAGAATTATCAACTCGAAATACTAAGGGCTCCAATATTGGAGTATTCTCAACGGACAGTTCAAAAGCAATGAAAAATGAGGAGGTACTACAAATATCCCAGTCTCTAAAGATGAAAAATGATGTTTGCGATTTTATATGCCAAGAAGATAAACTAACGCAGCGTTCTAAATCCTACATTCGTAGTTTGAATGAAAACAGTAAAGATAATAAATCTGCAGACGTTTGTGATGACAAACATACTGCACTTTCGTTGCATTTAGTGGTATCAACTAAAAATTCATCATGAGCATCGAAATTTTGTAAAAAGAGGGAAAAAGATGAAAGATATACTAATTTTTATTATTAATTATGTTAATTGTTTTTTATGCAAAAGGAGTTAACATTAGAACTCAAATTTTTACTTTAGAAGTAGATTTTCAAATGATCTCATTTATATGAATAATAAAAATACATTTAATAAGTTTAAAATGTAATAATTTTGGTAACAATTTTTAGAATATAATTCGCAATTTTTGTGGTACCGATAGTCTTGTCAAATATTTGACATAAAAAAGGTAATCGCAACATTGGAATTACGAAGTAAGCAAAATATTAAGTTTTGCAACATCAAAAATATTTTAAACAAGAAATGTAATATTCTTATTTGGTTGTTCCTGACTTTTCTAAGTAAAATATAAAACTATTGTCAAATATTTGCCTAGTCTGATTATACCTGAAATTCTTTTTATACTTTCTAAATTTTTGTGCAACAAATTAATGAATTATAAATGGTAACCGAATATCAATGGAGTTGTTGGAGTCGAATGTGATTCGCCGCTTTTTAGATGCCAATTGATAATGCAGTTTGGTTGCCATCCAAAAACAACCTATTTTATATTATATTTTATTACTGTTTACTACAATCTGTTTTTATATAGATCTGGTTATAAAGTTTAATTGCTTTAATTTTTAATGATATTTATTGTTTTATATAAATTTTAAAATTTATAATGGAAAATATGTATTATACAATTTTACTCGTTTTTTTAATTAAAAAAAAATCAATTAAAAAATGTATTTATTGTAGTTAATGTACATATGAAATTAATATTTTTCTTTTCGCTTTATACACTATATTCTCAATTAATAAAAATGGACAGATATTTAATCTTTAGAATGTTTATGTTAAAAGATATTGTGTATCGAAACTATCGCTTAAAAATAAAAAACGACAAATTATTTCTAATATATTTATTAAATTATGTAAATTGCTTGCTATTGGTGCAATGTCTTTGTAACCAATCTATTTAGTTCCGCACAAATTGTAATAATTTTAACGGCTAAAATTTTTACATATTTCATTTCCGGTTTGTTATCTAAACAAGTCTATGGTGCTTCTAAAAGTGATACTTTTACTTAGAGTAAAATAAATAAAAATAATATAAGAACTTAGAGGAATGAAAAAGTATTAATTTAAATTAACGTAGACAAAAGTCCGAAAATAACTTTACTAATGTACGTGTTCCAAAAGAGCCGTTGTCCGACACTTATGCGTAAGAGTTACTTCAGACTGGATTTCGATGTACGTAAACCTAACAATACTACCTAAGGAATATGGAGTTACTGAAATAGTGTACTCTGTTTTCAAAATTAAAACATCTTTCGGGGTTAAGTGACGTAGACTGTGACACGTGTATTTCAATAGTTTAGCTATTTTTTCAACTGCAATTATACTAGTTTTTTTAACATAACGGTAATGTATTTAACAAATTGTCGACTAAATATTTTCAAAGTTATATATAAAAATGATAGTAATGTCAAAAAGAATAATCGAACTTTAAGGTAAAATAAAATTAATAATATTATTATACATTTTACGCTTCGTTAGAAATCAACTCCTTTCCTTCTAGGTATGGTATAATATTATTTAATAATTTATTGGCTTTTAAAAATAAATGGTTGCTATTACACATTTATGAAAAATTAACTTAAGTGCTTACGCCACCCATCAAGCCTTTTCATCAAATTTGTATATATTGATAATTGCATAAAATAATCACAAAAATTAAATATTTATATAAATGTAACAGAATAGTGTAGGAATCGGGCTCAGGACTACTACACTGACAGATTAGCACCAACTAAAGCTCAAATTTTTTTATGTGAAACTAGATGTGGACCTAAATACTAAGATAAACAAAGCAAACTCTATTAAGTTATGTACAAGAATTTAATAACAAACCAAATTACTAGAAGTGAAATAACTTGTGACGACTCTCAAGTGTATTATAAGCGATATAATATGTATCAATAATAATAACTTAACACTGAAATGTATTTTCGTTGACTTAGATACAAATCTAATTTATGAAATTAAATATTAAAGTCATTTCTGTTCATATTCTAATTATATTAACGGATAAGTCAACAATGCGCACGCATTCAAGATTTGTTAATAACAATAACCGAAATTGTACATTATACCAAACACTGCTGACTAGTCATTCAACTCTGGACAATTAGAAGTTTTCGATATTTTATAACATTAAAATGATACTAAATGGAAAAACATACAAAGAAAAGGTGAAACTAATTGAAAAATATTCTCAATTAATACTGCTTAGTATATTTCAATATGCACGCATACTGGACGTCATTAGTTGTCGTATCGACTCAAGACAGTGTGTAGTGTTACCCGTAAATAAGTGGCTAAAACTTACCACGACTGCAATACGAATAATAGTAGTGTTTATATACTATTGGGACGTTGTGCCATCTTTATATAATGATTTGAAAAGAAGTCCTCGCAGTTTTCAGCACATGTTTTCTTTGCAACAGATATTATCAGTGGCTATATTTAGTAGTGCGTTGCTCTTTTTAAGAGAACGCGACGAATTGAAAGTAATTACGATGATAAATCGATTTATAAAACTAAATAATCGACTATCGGAATTAACAAGTTCAAACAAACTACTTTGTAAAAAATTTGTAATATTCACTTCTTTGAAAGGATGCATTACAATTCTAGGATACATTAATGAATTGCCCACCCTTTTACACGTCGAAGCCTTGAATTTAAACAAGTGGTTTATAACAGTTATTGGAGTTTTTATGTGGTTGGGATCCATGTTTGTGTTGGACGCTTGCTATTTAGGATTTTTAATCATCGGGCTTATGTATGATAATTTAGGAAGTTATCTTCAAATAATTATGAAGAATTTGCGCAATATTGAGGCGGGTGATTCTTTAAACTCTTCATTGACATCTTATCATCGTATAATGCTTCTTTGCGACTACTCTGATAAGTTAGATATTATTTCTAAAATGTATAGCCGACTATATACAACAACGAAAGAATTTATCGCAATTTTCCAATGGCATATTTTATATTATATCTATTACAATTTCATGGTAATTTTTTTACTACTCAATCACTTTATATGGCAGTATATGCAGAGCGGGTATATTGATATAATTGAAATACTGATGGTTATGGTAAAAATCGGAAATTTGGCTTTGATTATAGTGTGCGCGAATTATGTTGTCGAAAAATCGGCAACGGCAAATCGGTTGAACATTGATGTCATCTGTTCAGATGTTGATGTGCGATGGGATGCAAGTGTAAGTAATTTTCAATACAATTTAACGAACACTGCTGTTATCAGTTTACTACATACCTTAGCCACGCAATCAGAATATTTTATACTCAGTATTTTCCATGTGAATTAGAGTACTAAGCTTTCTTTCTTGTTACTTGTTTTAACAGGTAGAAGCATTTATCAGCGAACGTAAAGTGGAAAATCTAGAAATCAAAATTTTGGGACTCTTCACAATCAACAATCAGTTTATTCTTTTAATATTATCTGCTACAATTTCTTATTTGTTCTTGATTATTCAGTTTGGTATGAATACTAAGAACTAAAAGGTCAAGATTGTCAAATATTTTTAAACCTACTGATATCGGCGATTACACTTTAAAAATTATATATCAATACTGAAAAATACTATATTCAATTATTTTTTATCCAGTCATCTTAAATAAGTAATAATAAAAATCGGATTTACTCAAGTTCCTCGGATTGATTTTGAAGTTAATAATTTAAACATATCACCATCATACATATCTCCGCATTTTTAGTTTTAAATTTAATTCAGAAAGCTACAGTAATTCAGATTATTAACTTTTATTTCAGAAAGTGCAAATTGTAATTCAGATTAATTAATTTAATTTCGGAAACTGTTAATTATAATTCAGATAGTATCAACTATAACTCGTAAATAAAAAAGTTTTAGCAGCAGTTAGTTTTCTTTTAATTATATAAAAAATTAAATACATATTTATAAATATAGTATCATTAATTGCCATATTATTCATGACCAAAACATTATCTTGTTGTGCGGCATGAACGCAATAACCCTTCTCTATAAGTAGACTAATCTTTGTTCTATTATCCCAGAATCGGAAGCGTTTGTTGTTTTTGGTGTAGGTTTTTATTTTGGGCTAATATTATCAATGAGTTTCGCATTGCAGAATAGAAACGAAGACTCAAAAGAGGATTGGTGTATTATTTATGGCCATCAGATGACCTCTTGCATCTATCCACTTTTGATGATGACCTATTAATTTGCTAATTGATCGGAAATGCATTACTTTATGTTCTATGTGTACGAGTCTTCAAACAACACATTTTCTATGTAATTACTTTATCCATACAGTACAGTTGAATTGGACATATTACCCTTGGACAGATATAAATGAAATAGTACAGTATGCAAAAAAATAAAAATTATTAAAATACTTTACGAGATTAGACTGCGATTTAATAAGAATCGTAACAGTGCAGTTGCCTATATTATACCCAATTTTGTAAATACATAGCATTCAATTATAAATTATGAATGTTTTTCAAAGTTTCTGGTTTGAGATATAAATAAAAAACTTCGATGCGAAAAAAAATTATTAATGCAGGAACAAAATTAAATTTGACAATATTTTACCAGCTTATTTTAGATTATAGTAGTATTTTTTGTTTGATGTGTGAAATTTTAATAAATCTTGTAAGGAGTAAATCGTTTTGGGTATGTATAATATTTTCAGTACTAAATAGGCTAAATGGCTAGTTAATATTAAAAAAATCTTTTTAATTATATAAATTCCTAGTTGTTTTCATCGACATTACGCGAATTATATTAGAAAATTTGCTTTTTACTAAAAATCGAAAACGAACGAATATCAAATAAAAAATGCGTTTTCTGATTATATTATAAGAGAAGTATGGTAACTACTAATACCCTTTCGAAAAGCCGTAGCTACATCTGTCAATAATCATTTGTATGAAAAGTCAATGTTACACAAAATAGTACTTTATTTTGTCTGCTCGTAGAGAGTAATTCAGAATTTATTGTTCACAGTCTAAAGTTTTTTTTTTGTGTAAACAACAATAGTGGAAAATGTTTATATACTTCATAAAACAGTAACAATAATTTCCATGAATAGTTAGCTAAATTAGCGATAAATATTCGCAAATAGTGATAAATGTTAAGCGAGCCAAATATTATTGATAAGAACGAAAAGTAAAAAGGTGATTAATCAATTTTTAATGTTGGGTGGAGAGTTAAAATGCTGATGGCTTGCGCGAGTGTCCTTTTGTGTGGCAATGTTAAGGAATTTAATTGAAAAATTAAATTCTTGTAAAAATATTCGTTAAAAACTTTCATTGCGAAATAAAATAATTTGCATTTAAAGTTGTTGCTTAAATATTCTTTTTCGGACAATTTTGCTAGCAAAAATATTTAAATATCAAGGACTCGTCACCGCCCTTAGGTTGTGCTGCTGTAATTTACATATTTTGTGTTCTGCTTCTTCTAAACAAATACACTGTTTTCATTTAGCGGGTGGGCGATTTGCGAATGAACTCCCATTTATCTACTATGTACAGATGGAGGCAGTTCAACCAGATTTTCTAGAGAATTTGGGTAACTTCATAATAACTTTTTATCCAGTTCTGTAATATTTTGTATTACTACTTTTTTCTTGTGGAATTTTTTTCAATGTTTCTTATTAAAGTTATTGTCTATAAAAATGAAGATGCGATCTATTTATTTTTAGCAAATCAAGAGCTGATTACATTTCAAAATGTTTTTGTATTTTTATAGATAAATGGAAGTAACTTAAAGAAATGAAATCTTAAATTTTTTTCATTACAGTTGTTAAAATAGCGATGTCTTTATTGAATAAGCAGCCTTATAGATATGTCTACCTATAACTTATATCTTAATTGGTTTTGTTGTTAAGAAATAAGTCAAACAAATTAGAATTGTTTTCTCAATAATTAATATTTTTTCTACCATTTACTAAAAAACCCTGACGAAAGTGCGTACAGAACTTTTAATCCATTATGGTAAGGTAAAATAGATTAGATTAAAATATATTTCCTCTAAAATTGCAATCAAGTCAATAATAGTTCATCTTTTACATTTATATTGAAGTTATAAACAATTAGAGTTCGACCGAACTAAAAATTTTGTTCGGTACCGAACATCGAACACGAACTTCGGCCAATTTTAAAGTTCGGCCGAACTCGTACTTAGTTCGAGTTTCAAAGTTTGGCTTTTTTTTATTAAATATTAAATCAGAAATACATTTTTGGCATTTATTGATAAAAACAAAAAAAAAAACGAATTCATAACATTTAAGAAAAATATATGCACTTTTAAAAAGTAGTATTAAAAAATAAAGAACAAATTTGTACTTTTTAGTTATTTAGAAAAGAAATGCTTTCTGCTTCTTTTTTTCTGAGAAAAATATAAAGATTAAGTATATTTAGTTTGTACTCTAGTACTCAAAATTCATTGTTTTTGTGTCATAATGGCAAAATAGTTATATTTTTTGCTGATTTAAAATAAATGAAATAAAAAGTTCGGTGTTCGGCAAACTCTTGACCGAACGCCGGACTTTGGCCAAATATCACTTTTTACTGTACACCGTACCCGTACCCGAACGTTCGAATCGACCATTATAAATGCTCAATTTATGACTTTAAAAATATAGTAACTTAATCACTTGAAATCTAAAAATATACCTTTTTGTAATTACGTATTATACATTTTCAGGTTATCGATTTCCATTAACTCTAGGAAATTTTAATAAAATATTATTTAATTTATTATAAGTTGTTACCAATTATAAATCATTACTTACAATGGCTGACGATGAGATTCTTTTTGATGATGTGTATGAACTATGTGAAGTTATTGGCAAGTAAGTCAGTCTATCACTTTGTAAATCGTTATTAATTTAAAATTATTTATGTATGTAGTCTTTATATTTACTTAATTCAAACTGAACAGTGCTCATAACAATCCCTTTTTTATTTAATGTGTAATTTTAGAGGACCATTTTCCATAGTACGTCGTTGTATACATAGGGAATCGAACCAACAGTTTGCTGTTAAAATAGTGGATGTTGCAAAATTCACAGCCAGTCCTGGCCTCAGCACCGCAGGTACGTATATGAAAATTAATTTTAAAATATTTCATTTTCTGTCACTAACTTTTGCTTACTGGCATTTACGTTAATTTTCACGATTTGTTTTATTATTTTTCAAAAAGCAATATTTAACATATATCGTACATTAGTTAACCCTTTGTGGTCGCCGTCCGAGTCTAGTTGGAAGTGTGTTGATTAGTAACGCAGGAGTTAAAGAGCATTAAAAAAAAAAAAAAAAAATATGAAAAAATAAAACATATATTTCGGCAATCCAATATCTACAGTCTTCCGTCAAATATCTGATAGTTAAATAATTTTATATGAAAAAGCTTCTGACATCTATTTGTTGAGCGGCAACTTTCGCCGCTAACAGATACAATTCAAACACACAACATAATAATGGGTAATAAGAAAAGCTATGTATATGTATACATATAAATATACATCTATATATATATATATATATATATATTAGAGCGACTCACCAAAAATAGAGCTCGATGTTCCCTCCTAAAAATGAACCTTGGACTTTTTTAAGACAACATTTAAAATATTTCGACTCCAGCTTCGACCTCTCGTGAGCTTGACCATTTTGAAAAAGGGTATATTTTTTAGTATTTTGTTTGTTTGTTGAGGATCTGTTTCCTTACACTTTACACGAATTTCGCTTCCATACAACTTGCGTCGCTCTGATATCCTAATATATATTATAAATCTTTCTGTAAGTCTGTTTTTTTGTTTGTTACCCAATCACGCCTGAACGCCTGGACCGATTGTCTTCAAATTTGGGATATAGATCGCGCTTTTGTCGGTGGTGGTTATAGGCTATAAATCTTTTCAAAATTTTGACCAAAAGGAGAGAAAAATGGGACAAAGGGAGAAAATATGGGCAAAAACTAGTACTTTGATGCATAAATGCTGTATTTTATCTTTTTTATAGGTAATTTTTACGATTTAGCTTGGTAAAGTTTCCCAAATAGCTATTGGAGGTGTTTCATTTCTAAAGTTGAACCAAAAGGGGTCCAAAAAGAGGGAAAGGGGCCAAAAACGGACAAATGGAGTGCATAGCCAATTACGCCTGAACGCCTGGACGGATTTTCATGAAATTTTGGATTTTGATCGAGCTATTGTCGGCGCAAGTTATGGGCAATAAATCTTTTCAAAATTTTAATCCAAAGGAGTAAAAAAGGGGAGAAAGGGAGAAAAAATGGACAAAAATTAGCACTTTATGCATAAATGGTGTATTTTATCTGTTTTAAAGGCATTTTTCTACGATTTAGCTTGGTTAAGTTTCTCAAATAGCTATTGGAGGTTTTCCTTTTATAAAGTTGGACTAAAAGGGGCCCAAAAAGGAGGAAAGAGACAAAAACGGGCAAATTGAGTGCACTTGTAATTAGGACTTAGAGTACCTAAAAAAACTGTGTTATTTGTTAACCGGTTTCCGAATAATTTGAAAAATTGGTTTTTTAAGAAACCGATTTCGAAACCTATAAACAGTAAAAAAAAATATATATTGATATTTTTATAACCCGCGCAACGCCGGGTACAATCTGCTAGTATATATACATATCGTTTAATTTTTTACCAAAATTATCAATAATTTTTTTGAATTAAACTGTTGTGAATGTTTAATATATGCTTGAGAATTTTTGTTTTAAATCACACTGTCTTGGTGTCTAATTTAGTGCTGCTCTATGCGAATTCTGCGATTATCGATTATATTTTTCAAAAGATCCAGTGTTTAGCTTGTTTGGGAATAAGTCGTACCATGATGTTGAAATCACATGTTCTTTACGTCTAAATCATCCAATTTCTCCCACAAAAAGCTCCCATTTCGGTTAAAAAAATATATATGTATATGGTCGAGGACTCCGCGGTCCACAAACCACACCAAACCGTAACTTTTTGTTAAGTGGTTAATGGTTTCTCTAAGATAACCCTTTGATTATATCGGAGTTGATCAACAAGACGGTATTAATTCAAAATTTTAGAGGTTTCAGTAGAGGTGAAAATCTGTTTGTGGTTACATTATTTTTGGGGCCAATTGTGCTTTTATATGTGGGAATTTCAATTACAGATTTGATGATTCTTAATCGTGAGCGGTTATATAAACACAAATAAAAATTATTCAGGATTTATGCCACCAAATCGATTGAGATTTATAATTGAGCCATAATAAGTCTAAGAATCATATATTGTATTATAGAACTTATGACTATGAATAATATTCATTCATGATAAATAAGATTATAATTGCAGATTTAAAACGTGAAGCTACTATATGTCATATGCTTAAACATCCACATATAGTAGAACTTTTGGAGACATACAGTTCGGAAGGAATGCTCTATATGGTATTTGAGTTGTAAGTCGTTTTCTTAACAATAGTTGAGTAATATTTATAGCTTAACTATTTTTAAGTATGGAAGGTTCAGATTTGTGTTTTGAAGTTGTTCGAAGAGCTG
The DNA here is from genome assembly GCA_014635995.1 of Sarcophaga peregrina. Lineage (NCBI taxonomy): Eukaryota > Metazoa > Arthropoda > Insecta > Diptera > Sarcophagidae > Sarcophaga > Sarcophaga peregrina. Next base: position 116,268 of record CM025789.1, read on the forward strand.
TAGCAGGTTTCGTCTATAGTGAAGCGGTAGCATGGTAAACATTACCTGTTTGTATATGGGAAATAAAAATATAAAAATTTTTTCTTTTACAGTCACTATATGCGACAAATATTGGAAGCGTTGCGATATTGTCACGAAAATGATATTTTACATCGAGATGTAAGGCCAGCGTGTGCTCTCTTGGCAACCGTCGATAATTCAGCACCAGTAAAACTCGGAGGTTTTGGTTCAGCCATTCAGCTACCAGGAGGTAGAGAAGCATTAGAAACACATGGTCGTGTGGGTTGTCCGCATTATATGGCGCCAGAGGTTGTAACTAGACGTCTCTATGGAAAAGGTTGTGATGTCTGGGGAGCAGGTGTGATGCTGCACGTACTTTTATCGGGTCGCTTACCTTTTTTAGGATCGGGTGTGCGGTTACAAAATTCAATAGCAAGAAGCAGATTATCGGTATTGAACAATGTATGAATATTTAAAAGTTTTGTTTATATTAAGCTTTGTTTTTAGTTTGATGCACCAGAATGGAAGTCAATATCAGCGTCTGCAAAAGATTTAGTGTCAAAAATGTTGGCTGCTAATCCTCATCATAGACTTTCTATAGCACAAGTTTTGGAACATCCTTGGATAAGAGTAAATAAATATTTATAATAAACGTTCATATTAAAAATGCTATATCTGTCTCTTTATGTAAAGGATAGAGAAAAACTTCAAAGACAACATTTGGCGGACACAGTAGAAGAGCTCAAGCGATATAACGCTCGACGTAAACTTAAGGGTGCAGTACAGGCAATTGCGGGTGGAACAACATTAGATCCCCTTTTTGGTACTGATACAGATTCAAGTATGTATGCCATAAATAAATAAGAAATACATAATAAATAAGAAATATACAATATAATTCTAAAATTAATTTTAGTGCCTTTAACTTCTACATCTGACATCTTAAATGAATGGGCTGACGAAGAAGCAGGCATTGAAGCAGTTCAGCGGATATTGGACTGTTTAGACGATATTTATGCTTTACAAGATGCTCATGTAGATTCAGATGTTCTGCGAGACATGCTAAGAGATAGCCGTTTGCATCAACTATTGCATGTAATTTTAGATTGATTTGTTAACACTTAAATATAGTATCAATTCAACTTTTTCTTTGTTTAAGCTATTTGATCGTATAAGTTCAACTGTTATGTCTCCAAATCGAGCACCAACTGCAGATGCTGTGTCACGTAGTCGTGATGTCATTGAAATTTTAACTTCCACTATCGCCAATAAAATGTTAAAAGACGAATTATTGCAAATTTTGGTTTCTCCGCATATACAGGTAAGAAATGAGAATAATATAGGGCAAGATTCTATCCGACCAATACTGAGGAATATTTTAATATCAATATTACACATTTTTTCAGTCTTACTACGATTTTACAATATTTAAAAGTTTTTTTTTTTTTTTTTTAATTTATTTAAGTACATTTTTTCTTGAAACTAATATACAAAATCTAAAATATGCAAAGAACTACGCCAACTGCAAGAATGTTTAGAATTTTTTGAATTAATTAATCTAAGTTTGTTTCAAGAAAGTTGCGGAAAGTTATCTTGATCTTAGAAAACTTATTTAGTTAAAGATATATGACTTTGATATTTTATTCCCAGTACCGCGCGAAACGTTATACATACATACATAATTGGCCATTACAACCCTTCAGTCAGGATTACGACCTAGCTTCTCAGACCACTTATGTTGTGTGCGTTAATTTTTATACATGAATGGCGGGACCTACAGTTTAAAGTCGACTCCGAACGACAGATTTTTGAGAAGCTTTTCATGGCAATTTTTACTCTCAGAGTCTTTGCCAGAAATCTGCTGAAAGGAAGTCGCCGAAGAAATATTTTTCGTTTTGATGTCTGACCTGGGATTCGAACCCGGGCCTTTCGTCTAATAAGCCAACACACTACCCACTAGACCACGGCGACTTATAACGAAACGTTATACAGATATCGATATTTGACGGAATAAATAATTTCGGTAGCGTTATCAATACTGGTATTCAATTCAATGATAACGGTTGCCAGCCTAAACTTTTTTAGTTAATTATTTTTTTATTTACTTTACCTGAAGCAGTATTGTTTTAATCAAATAGGAATTTTTTTTACTAACAAAAAGTAAAACATTGTTGCTGAAATTTTGCATGAATAATATATTCATCCTATAAATGATATCTACAAATTAATTAACGAACACTTGTTGTTGTGACAGCTTTGCTGTTTTTTTCGAATTAATTCAAAGTAGGTGAATGAGAATAGAAGAAATATAATTATTAATACTGTTATAATGTTTATAACGTACGGCCTCAATTGGTTTATTCTAGAGGTCTCCTGGTGATAGGTAGGTAACTCTCTCTGGACGATTAAATAGATGCACTGCAACGTGTGATCCTTGTCGGGCTGTATGGCATTGGTCATAGGTGCCAGATTTAATTCGCACCCTGTATGCGTTAAGCTTCCCACAGAATCCTGAGCGAAACTGGGAGAAGATCATCCTTCATCATCAGAAGAATTTCTCTCCAGAATCGCAACATAACACATTTTGTACCCTATTCATATCATAGTGGCCAATTGCCAAGTCTACCGCTAGTTGGTGTTGTGCCTTTTACTCATTGGCAGTTGCCTTGCCATCAACAATGTAGAAAAGTTTTTCTTGTAATGTGGTGGAAGACAGTCGTCCTGCAATATACGATTATTTGGGGGTATCGCGTATCTGGGGATATCGTTGTGTAACTTTACGGCCACATTCACACCCGAGGTGTCACTCTCCATTGAGTGTCACTGAGATTTTGTTTTGATTTATAATCCACCGCTGACGGAATTCTCGAGCCATATATTGGTATCATTCGGCAGTGTTGTTTCCTTCATAATATTCCGTATATGTATGGCATGGTCTATTCTTTCAGATTATAGTGTTTTATACGGTTAGCTATCTCATGAGGGATGCCGTTAAGTTCTAGCACCTAAGAAGGGTCGCACTGTCTGATGTTCTCTATATATCAGAAATCAAGAATTAAAAAGTCTGGAAGTCCTGCTCTAAGTTTTTGTCGTCCAAAATGCTCCCTGGGGTGTGCTATAAATTGTCTGCAGATTAGTACAACACATTTTTCAGCGTTCATATTTTTAAAATCCTTAGATTCAATAGACCATAAGTTTCTGTTTCTCTTTGTGCCTGATGGACTATTTATAATTTCTTGACAATTGCTAATTTTTCTTGACAAGAGCTCAATTCTAACATCCGATAGGAAAGTGGCTCAAATCTCTCAGAATTATATACGTGAAAGTTACAAACGTTATTATAATGAAATATTTCTCTTCCACCTACTATATGCTGAGTTTATTCATATTGTAATTAAACATATTTTATCAAATTTGAAATTATTTGTTTTTGAAGATTTCTCTTATAAAATGTCACTAAATAAATATTGATTTAGTAAAGAGTGTTTATTTTCCAAAATTTACGGAGATGGCGTTAGTTCGTTTATTGTTTCGATTGTAATAACAATGTTCAACCCTTTAAGGCCTGAAGATTAACCATTTGCCTTTACATATTCTTTATATCGTCGTCGAAAATCCAAAAGTACGTAACATCACTTTTTCTAATTTTCCAGGAGAAGCACAAAACGTTATAAAATAACAAGTACTTCTTATATAGAAACATTTTGAATTATTGATATAAAAACGTTATTTCAAAAGCTCGATTTTGATTTTTTTAATGATACCTACTTTTGGATTTTCGATGACGATATATTCTTTATATCATCTGGGGTATGAATAAAACAGTCGTGGTAATTTATTTTTAAATAACAGCAAAGAATATTGCAAATTTAGACACATACTTTAGATCTCAAATATATTTAATTAAAATCGAAAATGTATAAAATATGAGAACTTCAAAGCGATTATATTTTAAAGTACATAATAAATATGTATTTACTGCAGCACAAATCTCGACATTTAATTTCACGTTGTTGACGTGAGACAGTTACATGCATAGTTTGTAGAATACCAACTGGATTTAGCGAAGGTGAGATTTTGAGCCATGTTTCATCATAGCTTTTTCAATCTGTATTAGGTAAACCGGAGTTATTACTCGTTTTTCTTACAAGTCTACCAAATTAATTAATTATCGAAATGAGTGCAGGACAAAAATAAAAATATTTAATGTAAAAAAATAATGCAGCCCAATTCATTCAGATTTGCTCATGTTTTGAAAAAATACTAATTTATCCATGGCCATTGCCAACATCTTTATCGGAATTCATCCTGATTTAACACATCCTTCTGGCGTCGTCGCCAGTTGGTTACTAGAATCGACAACAATACTTCCTCAGTTTGGTACTTCCAAAGTAGACAAGGTCGTCCTCTACGCTTACTTCCTGTAATCCCCACTCAAATACCCGTTTCACCGGAACATCCATTTTTAACCGACATTGGCCAGTCAGCGCAGAAGGTTGTTTTTAATGCGCTGAACTATGTCCATGTGATTGAGGAGCGCATACAGTTCATTATTGGATCTACTGCGAAAATCATAGCCAATTTTCTCTGGACCAATGATCTTACGTAGGACTTTTCTTTCGAATACTATCAAGGCTTCTGTATCGGTGCTTTGTTAATGTCAATGCTTTTACGGATAAGTTTCGTTGTACGAGAGAGGGGTCTGCTACTCAATTGGCTATTGACACTTATTGGCAAGAGTGATTCTGTGTTTGATTTTCTGACTGACATCTTTTTTGCTGGTAACGGCTGAGCTGAGATAAATAAATTCAGTGAGCATATCGAAAGTATAGTTACTGGCCGTGATTCAGAATTCAATACTCCATATGTCTCTATATGTCAATAATATATACTTCGTTCTTTTTTACTGCCAGATCCATTGAATTGTGCTTACGGGATTACAATTAGTACAATTTATGATGTCAATGTCCTTAGTGTATGCCAACAGCTGTACAATTTTATGGAAAATAGTCCCGTTGCGATCTACTCCCATCTTTTGCAAGACATTCTCCATGGCGAAGTTGAAGAGACCCCAAGATAAGTGATCACCATGTCTGCAGCGATACAGGGTATCAAAAGGCTTGGAGAGGTGCATTACTATTTGGCGAAGCAGCTGCAACGTCATTTTGCATAGCTTTTTCAGTATGGGAGATGTTGCCTCCAATGTTGTTGCAATGGGGATCGAGACACCAATGCGCAATCGGAACATGACTGGAACAACACACCTTTCGTGAATCTCAATCTGATCAGGGGATAACCAAGTGGCTTTGTCGATATCCAAGTATTGAAACTTGGTGCTTGATACTATCAAGTTTCACGTACCGGCGAAATGGATCATATATAGTGGTCGTATAGAGCCTAAACCCACCGCCAAAGGTGCTAAAAATACCTTTCAGCTGGATCTTCACATTAAAATCAACGAGAAGGATTCTGGTGTCAAGGAAGGGCACTTATCTTATTGCCGTGATCTAGTAGTTAGTGTGCTGACTTATTAGGCGTAAAGCCAGGGTCGAGGCCCAGACCCGACATCAAAATAAAAAATACAAAAATATTTTTTCGGCGATTTCTTCTTGAAAAGTTTCTCAAAAATCTGTCGTTCGGAGTCGACTTTAAACTGTAGGTCCCGCCACTTGTGTATAAAATTAACACACACAACATAAGTGGTGTAAGAAACAGCGGCCTTCTTGGTGACGATTGCAGTAGACTGTCTAATGGTGATGGCATAGTCACCAACAGCAACTCGTGTCCTTACCGTTCGCATTTTCCCTCTTTCCACCTTTCCTAAAACCTGCACAATGCACTGCATGAGTAGGAGTCATCTCCTGAGTGCTGTTTTTATATTATATAAAAAAAATATTCTCGAGCTAGCCTAGAAGGCACCTTTATGGGTAAGCACAATCTAAGCTGAACCTCGATCGAATCCTGAAGACTGGGACCCAAAAGGTGGTAGTTATGTAGAAATAAAAATTTTGAACGCTCTTGAATGTGGCATAAAATGAACTGAGAACAGATTACTAAAATCATATATTGAAAGAATAATACATTAATTTCTGCTGCACGTTATATTTTAACTATTTTCTAAAACTTGTAAAACATACATTATTCTGTTAATCTTTTAACAAATTTCAACGCGAACAAAATTCGCATCGTTCCAGAACTGAAAGTATAGTACATATATAACAACTATATTTTGTAACATTTAAACATCAATACTTTACTATGCATTTCTTGTCTTCAGTTTGTGTGCCCTTTGACAACATCAACGCATCTGAATGCATGGATAAGGGAAAAATGGAATAACCCTACCTTAAGAGAATAAAAATGAAAGAAAAGGATAAATGAGTGGATTGCAATGCATATAAGCTGTAGCTGAATAAGTGACTTTTTAAGCTCCCATATTTTGATTTCATATGTGCATTAATAGGTGGTGTATAGAGATATTAGAGATTTTTGAGCGATTTCGATGGCCCAGCCTGTTTCTTATTGCATATGATTTGAAATTTTTAATGTATTTTATATGATTTTCATTATGAACAAAAACAAGTCAGCTATAATCATTTACGTGAATTACGTCGTCAAATAAGTCAATGCGGTAATTTTTTTTAATTATTGTACATAGTAAATATGTAAAATGTGTGGTGTTGTGAACCATTAATTATATACCAACTTACTACGCCTCATATTCTTCATTTTTATTATTGTTATTTATTTTGAATACTACTTAAGATTTAATATGCAATTCAAATGGAGAGCAGGAACATTATCGGAAATCGAAACATTCATGTTTGAAATAAAAAAAAATGGTTTTGAAGGGCGCTTTTTTTATTATTAAACGATTATTTGTAATAAATATATAGTTATCGGCAATATCTATAACAACCTTTAGAACTTTAATGTACATACATATGTATACAAATATCAAGATTTTTACCAATTTTTTTTTGGGTACATCTGATCGCTCTTATTCATTACACATACTTTTAACATGTTCTAAACATAAATATTAACTGTTTACACTTTCATAATGAACATAAGAAATATTTGTTTAACCTCGTTTTGCTCTGTGACCCAAATTTCATCTGAGTCAATTAAAAACAGACGAATCTCGAGTGAAATATGTAGTTTAGTTGTGTCTTTGTGAATTTATAAATGGTGCTAAACACTTTTATATTATTCTTCTTTGTTAAAAATGTAACTTATATTATTATTAACTTATTGTCATACTTTTCGTAAATATATAAAAAATAATAAGCACAATCTCAAGTTGATTTGCTAAAATGAATCGCAGTGTATCGGAAAATCGAAAAGTAAAAAGATTACTATACATAATTGTAACCTATAAAAGCGTGTACAAAATTAAAAGACTAAAAAAATGAAGGATTCTTCCATGGTTTCCAATTGATATAAATACTTGGTGTTGTTGAGGTGAAATATTGCCAAACATTTTACTGAAACATCTTCTGAACGCTGCTTTTGTTTTATAGTAATCAAACCTGGTATTCGTCCTGCTCAAAGTTTTCTCATCTTCTAATTTTCTGTCCTTATTCGACGTAAGATCTTTAAAATTTTAGCTACAGTCCCTGCCGAATTATTAGCCGAACTGTAGTTTTTGTCGTAGTTTTTCAATATGTGTCGTAAAAAATTTGTTTGTCTCTAATTTCAACTGCACAATCTGGTCACATTATTAGACGAAGTGTAGTAATTAAAGTAATTAAATTAATGGGGCCTTAACTGATACGCAAAGCGGTGCGATATCGACGTGTAATTCGTCATAGCTGATACCTTTAATGTCTATAAAATGAAAAATTAAAAAATGATTAGCAGGGTAATATTCTTTTTATGAATCCAATTAAAACCGCTTGGGGACTGATGCTAGAAGTAGCTAAAACTTTGATCACAATGAAAATATAACTTATAGAAAATATCATTAATTTGTGGAGAAATCATTCTTTAATGCAGGAGACATTACAGTTTTGCAGTCTGAGTTGCAAAAGATAATTAAAAAAGTACTTACATTTAATGCTACATTATTTGTGTTAAAAATTAGATAATAGGATAGAAGGAATAAAAATAAAGGGGGGAAAAGGAAAAATAGCAAGTGGTACGGTGTTGTTCTAATTTGTAATTAAAATTATTGTTCTGTATCTTAATGTGTTTATATAAAAGTGTGTGTAAAGAGTGAATGGATGTCGACGAGGATTGCAATTTGTCAATAGAACTATTCTTTATTCAATGGATTGGGTTAGAAACAGCAGAAAAATTGCCTCCATATATTGTACGATACTACAACAATTTGCACGTAAAGGTAAGTAACATCTAATATACAATTCCGTAAAATCTGTAAATGCTAAGAAAATAGTATGTTTATTTCAATGTTGTCTAAGAAAAAAACATTAAAACATTAAGGCATTTGCAACGAAACTAATGTCTATAAAAATATAATGTAATTCTTTTTCCTTTGGTTTTTTATGTTTTGTAAGTTAAACAAATTTTTAAATTTATTATGTTTTTATTTAGAAATAACTTAAAATATATCATTTAATGAGTGTTTTTTAATATAAATCTGACAATTTTGGAAAAAATTTATTTGTGGATAAAGAATTACTTTAGACGAGGTTATTTATTTTTTATAAACTGTACGTATTAACGTTTTTAAATTTAAAATATTAAAAACTAAAACATATACATAGATATCTTCTTAAAGATTTTAAATTATAAATTAAATTTATGAAAATTCGAATTCAAAAAAATTTAATTCGTTAAAAATTTTTAGAGATCAAGATTAGTTTCATTTTCTAGGTGAATTTATAAATTTTCATCGATTATTAAATACGCGATATTACTAACGAAATATACACAAATGACGAACTTAACTAATTTGCTAGTTAATTCTTGTAATTTTAAAGTCGGGATATGTAATAAATGGGACAAATACGTTATATACACACAATTTTGACTACACTACTATCAGCTTTTTAGCTTAATGATTTTCCAAATATTTATGCAAGTAGAAATTTCTACTTCTGTTTTATAAAATAGTCTTTATAAAAACTGATATTAAACAAGTTCATAAAATAGTATGTTGCTTGCTCTTAATACTTGACAAAACTTGCATTATTACGGTTAATTTAAGGTTGATAATCTGTCATGCAAAGTCTATAATGTAATAGTGGACAATATGTTATTTATTTACAATAACAAAATATACGTACATACAAGTATAAAAAACATTAACTAAACCAGTAGTTTTTGATAATCAAAGCCTTATGGTTTTAAAAATTAAAATTAAAAATTAAATTAAATTGTTTAAAGTAACTTAAAATAAACCAAGTTTTCAAATTGATGCAATACAAAACGAAATCTAATGAGGTAGATCTAACCAAAGGACAAAATTGGCGGCCTACGTAAAATATATATTAACATAAAAAAATGTAGTGAACAATTTGTATAAAAAAACATGATATTAAGCGCATGCCCGCTGAAAGTTTTTGGCTGCACGATAAAGAAGACAAATAATTTTCGAAGTAAATATATATACATACATACGTATGTACAGAATCAGCATCAAAATTAATAACAGCATCCACCACCCACGTTGTATTCGGGACTCAAATTCAATACAGTAGTTGTCCTTTTTTAGCTCAAGAATCCATAGTAAAAAGCCATGTATCAATGAAATGCAGATTTTTCTACTCTTAATCTGCATTCAGCATGAATAATATAAATTTTCAAATTGTAATGTGAAGGAATGAACCTTTATCGCTCACCTAGTATAACGTAACTGTGGCAGTATAACGCGAGCCCTTGACTGGTAAGGGTACAACCTAACAAAAAAGAAAATAATTACTATATTACATATTCCTATCTGTGCACGAAAATGCAGTACTTTTTTCTAATTATATCTTGAAGAAAGACTAAAGATAATTGAATTGAATAAAGATAATTGAATGGAATACTTGTGGACAGTAAAATGTTAAAAAAAACCAAGTTAAACTTTTGCTAATGTAATAAAATATAAAGTTGTTTTATTTTATATTATATTTCGAGGTTCGCATTCGTTTATTTGTCAATAATAAGTGAAACGAATTAAAAGTCAATTAATACTTATGAAAAAATAATATATATATATATATAAATATATGTATGTATATATATATATATATATATTTGATGTACAGATATACCAACACTTATATAAATATTTGCATATACATATTAGCGATACCTTTTTAATAAGTCTCTTAAAAAATTTGCATATTGTGGTCGTATTCTTTGACTTCAATTTTTGACAAAATTTGTACACAAATAGTTTGAAAAATATAATTCCTTTTGAGTTTGTGTATAAAAGGGAGTTGCTAAAGCAATATAGTATTCTAATTTTTCATTCTGGCTTTGAAATCTTTTTTGTATCAATACATGTAAATATACATGTAAATATATATATATATATATATATATATATATATATATATATATATATGTGTATACATACATATTTATACATACATATAAAGAAAGAGCAACAATCACGAGATGCGAAAAGACATATTATATATATTTTTTTTTTAATTTTATTAAATGTGTTGAAATTGATGATTATAAAATTTAATCTATATTGATTATAGTGTTGGTGGTTCAGCGTAAATTTTTAATAGATTGTGAAAAAAGTTATCATAAATATTACAAAAGTTATAATAGAAAAAAAAAAATCAGAAAATATCTCATATGAAATCTCATTATTTTTATAAAATGAACCGAAAATATCTCAAATTAAATTTCATTATTTTCATATTTGCAAATATTCATTCTAACGAATAGTTATAGATAGAATTTAGAACAGAGTGCAAATGTGTAGATGATGAACGAGATGTGGAAAAGTGTAAAATTGAGATAAGTTAAATCGTGTTTCATTCCACAGCGTCCTTCGAAGTGAATATTTGAAAGTATGTTATAACTATTTGTGGAAAAAAGCTTTCTCGTTTTTCTAGTTTCCATCAAGACACTTACTAAGCCAAACGCTTATATTGAATAATTTGCTGGGATATGTGTGTCTCTATTTGATATTGGTGTTTACCAACTAGTGTTTCTATTTTTAAATTAATAAAATTAAACAATTGAAAAAATTTAATTAAAATAATACATTAGCTACTGCATCTGTATGTACAAATTATTTAGATATGTATATAAATTATAAGTCCTGTATATATGTATATTTGTCTATTTAGATAACATCATGCATAAAAAAATTATTTATGTGGTAATTATTCTCGCTGACAAAAATTTCTTGTTTAAAAAGAATAGCGTCAGATAAACGAACAGAGAATAACTTTATTACAAAAAGGAGTGTATCGATTTTGCACGAGCTAAAAATATCCAAATTATAACTACAATAATAATTTCTCGTATATAAAATAAAAACAATAAAACGAAATAACGAAAGAACAAACGGCATCCAAATCATCAGTGGTTAAAACAGAAAAGAGCAAAGGCATCATCATTATTAGATACTGAATGCTACTCGACTATTTGCTATTTCTCGTTGTGACTTTATATTTTATTCTTCTGTAAGTATATAATTAAGACGGCTTAATTTTCCATTTCTCATTTATTTTTGTCATAGGTGTTTATGAAATGTGTATCCAGAGTTTCGTTCGTCGGCCTTTCAATTGTATCCTCTCTTCAATTTATGTTTCACAGCCACCCCAAAAAGTACAAAATCAATGAACGTCTCATAGAGCTCAGTGTTTACGGGGCATCTCTCTGCTGAATAGCACTTTGATTTTATTTGTTACTTTATTGTCAATTGTGAAATTTATATTATTTTTCTCAGTATCCTTTGTTCCAAGTAAGCACTCTCGTTCACTTATTTCATTTGTTTTCCACAGTATTACTCCTTCGGCCAAAGCGTTTAAACTTGTAGTATATACAGAGATAAAACCGTATCGCACCCCGTGTTTTGTTATTTTCTTCTCATTGCTCTATTATAAAGAGCCTATTTGTGTGTGTATATTTTGCGTGTTTAATGCTATGTTAGGGCTTGACACGGGTATTTAATCTGTTTTTTCCTTGATAGAATAACGAAAATAAAATCCCTTCATCCTCTACTCATACAATGCAATATTTTTAGTTAATTTTTTGTAATATTTTAATATAATTATTTGTAATATAATTATAACATTACTATATTACTTTAGAAAATATTAGTCAAAATAAGTCTTGTTCTTTTACATATAAAACGTGAGAACATATTGTTGTTTAGTTTAACACGTTTGTCCATAAATAGAATATATCGTTTCTCGTTAATATATGTTCTTCATTTATACACAAAATCGGGAATTTTGCGAAGAATATTCGAATTCGAATCGTAAGTATGAAATTATTATTTTCGTACAAATTATTTTTAAAAAGCACCAAAATGTATTTTACCTTTTTTTGTGAGTTGTTTAAAGCAATTTTATTTCACACAATTTTTGCTAAATCACAAATCACCAAACTTAAAACGAAAAGAAAAGGAGCAAACTCTAAATGATTTCTTTTTAACTTCTATTAAGACGTTCTCGTAATTTCCATCTCCGGAAATGAAATGATCTATTCTAAAATAAAGCCCTTGTGGGAGGCCTACTTTGGTAGCTCTGGTATACACGTGTTCTTGTCTTAATTTTTTAAGTTCTTTGTATTCCTTTTGTTAATGTAGACACTGTTTTGCATAGAAGTGAACTAATTGATGGTTTTGCTTTCCACATTTTAATTGCAGAATTAATAAACCAAAATCGCATGCTATAATACTACTTTAAATAATAAGTTTAAACAAGTAATAATAAAAAAATAATAATTAAATTTGACAACTCCAATAAAACTTAAAATAACAATTGTGATGAAAATAAATATATAAAAAACAACACTTTTAAACCCTTTTTAATAATCAAATGAAGATCGTAACTTAAAAAAAAAAAAATATAAATTAAAATTATTTAGTTAAAACACAGTTATTAAATGGTATCAAATAAAAACAGATGAAATTTTAAACAAAAATAAAAATCCTATTTGTACAGTGATAACATGGATAAATTCTTTTTGTAGTAGACAAAAGCTATCTATCTAAAACATAATTTAATTTATTGATTCTTTTGACAATTGTTGAAACTTGTTGAACTAGTTTGTTTGTTAATGTTAAAAACTAGTGGATCATTGTTAAATGAGAACTTAATTCATACACAATATAATGTATACATACAATCACACACAGACACAAACACCTTCACATATACTAGCACAGAAACAGATACATATACCAATTGAAATTGAAACTGAAACTGAAACTGCAACTACAAATACAATTTTGTGCTCCTGATTTCGATTGGAGAAAGAGGAAGAAGGATAATAATTAGGAAAATAAAACAAAGTTTAACTGTGATTACTCCACATTATGATAAGTTGGCTGTGCTAATTGAAGCGAAATTATTGATTGTGTGTGCATAGGATCGGCATATGACACAAATGTCGGTGACTTTAAGGCTGCCCAATGAAAAAATAGGGACGCAGTTATTATTGCCGAATTTAAAGCAAGGGGTCTAGTTGTGCGGGGCAATAGTGTGAAACATATCACAATATCCCAATATCGTTTGCGCTGAGAGCAAACGCCTGATAAGAAATAAATAAACATTTACTCACGTCAGTCTTCTCCACCGCCACCGCACAGATTACAATGCTCTGGTAGCCAGGACAGTTTTGCCGTGGATCACTATTGCGATTCACATCCAACAAATAGCCTTAGAGGAGCGTCGGCGACTTCAGTGTCCGGGGTTCGCAGCGGCGGTGGTGGTGGTTGTGTACAATGGTCATCTGCGGAGGCCGCTGGTGTAGGTGTGGGTTGTGGTGGCGGTGTAGGGGTAGGTGCAGGAGTAGGATCATGCCCAGTTATGCCTCCGTCAACAGGATCTATGTGTCCCCACGGAAATGCCGTGCCTCCGCTATTGCCACAGGCGATGATGTCCGGTGGCGCCGGCCACGGTCACAATGGCAGTTTACTAGGTTCCCACATCTCACTTAGCGGTATAGCAGTAGCTGGGCGCTCTCTAGATGACGTAATTTCGTCAAGTGCAACTGGTAGTGGTCACTGCCGCAGCATGAGCGGCCTTAATACTTTGAGTTTGGGCCTTCCTGCAGCGCCGGTGCCTCCACCGCCTATATTTAATCCATGTAGTTCAAATAGCATAAGTAGCATGTCAATGCAAGGACCTTCATCGTCACGCTGGGGTCCTAGAACATCATGTCCAGTCCACAGTCCATTCCGTATAAGAGCGCCAAATGGGTCCATTTGCTCAGGACATCAGGTAATTAAAAATATATTCAGTAATAAATTTTTAAATTTTCTGTAAATAAATCTTAACTTTGTTGACATATAAATAGATATTTATTTAATGAGTTGATTGATTTGCGTTTAAGCCAATTTAGAAGAATCTTGCCTTATCATAAATCCATCAAAAAACTACTACTTAGGATTTTTTTTTAGCTCCAGTTATTTATTTTACCGATGAAATTATTTTTTTCTTCGTCTTTTTTCAGGTAAGAATCATCATTTGGAATGTATACATCTATAACACATGGCACATTGTGCCAAAGACACGTAAGAGCATATTAAAATATTTTATCTTAGAAATTGAAATCAGATCAGCATATCAATTTTTAATTAATTTCATACTAAGCATTTTACAGATAAATTAATTTAAAATACTTTCAAAATTTAATGTATGTATGTATGTAATCGGCAGCGTTATTTTAAAACTTCATATTCATATGGGGTATATCCGTATACTGGTATATATGTATGTACATACATACATATTTACGTATTTGTTCCGGGAAATTAATTCTAAAATATCTAAATAAAATATACATGAGTTGAAGTCCCCGTAGTCTAGTAGGTAGTGTGTTGGCTTATTAGACAAAAGACCCGAGTTTAAATTTCAGATCAAATATCAAAAGGAAAATATGAAAATATTTCTTCGGTGACTTCCTCTCAGCGGATTTCTGGCAAAAACTATGAGAGTAAATAAAATTGCTTCTCAGAAAATCTGTCATTCGGAGTCGACTTTAAACTGTAGGTCCAACCACTCATGTATAAAATTAGCACACACAACATAAGTGGTGCGAGAAGCTAGGTCGTAATCCCGACTGAAGGGTTGTAATGGCCAATTATGTATGTATACATGAGTATATTTTCAACCGATTTAACTGTATATTTTGGATTGTTATCATGTCGACAGCGCTAAAGCTTTTCAAAAATTTAAATAATTATGTAATTAATTTAGACTTTAGACCTTTAAAAAATATATTAAAGAAAAATCTTATCAGCTTACTTTTTGTTGGGCCACTCATATTACTGCTACCTGATTTATATTTGTCATGAGATGTACGAGTTTTTAAAGGGTTTGAGTGTCGATAGCAAAACAATTTCACGATTCTCTCTTTTTGCTTATTTATGATAGAAATCAGTCTATCCTCTGGAAAAGAAAACCATTCCTTACTTTTATATGTCACATGTACAATTGCGTTATCTAATTGGTCAAGTTGTATGATAACGATTTCCTTTTGAAGTTCCTAGTATGTATGTTGGCGAATTGATTCTGATAGTAATGAAACAAACATGATGCTGGAAATTACAAGACAATGTTTCCACACCATAACCATTCTTTCACGCAAATACGATCGTTTGGATCGTACAACGCTTGTTTGGTCCAGATCGTGCCCATAACGACTAAAGCAGTGTAAACCATCTAAATTGTACTCTTTTCGTCGGAAAAAATAACTTTTCTTATTTATCGGTTCATTTGTCGACATATCCAATACTTATAATTGTTATTATTTTTTTTTAATAATATCGTTTCTAATTATATGTATGGAACGCACACATTTAAAGTAAACAAAAAATCACAAACGGAAGATGGGTTTTCGTAATTGGGCCTATAATTAAAACTAAGATTGATTATTGGCACATTTTTGTTTTCGAAACAATTGCAAAAAGCAAACCATTTACAAAGGGAAATAAACAGAATTTTAATTTGACAACAATAATTTTAACGTAGATTTGAGCGAAACTTGAGATATTTAAATACGACTTATTTCAGAGTAATGTGCGTAGATGTCTCTTAGAATTGCTGCTGTTTTTTTTAATTAATTTTCATTGATTTTGGCCATGTGGTCGGATATTTATATATATATATTAATCTATTTACGAAATTACGTGCATTTAAACAAGTTTAGTTAATAGTTTTTTATCATCAAAAGTATATGTTGTTTCCGTTGAAAAAAATGTTGTCGAAATCATTTGAATAGATTTGATTGTGAAATGGATTCATTCATGGAGTAAATTCTTGCTTCATCCAACCATTTGTACAGATGGGGCAATAGGTAATCGTAATTTGGAATTAAGCGAATTAGATTACATATTTCGTTTTCTCCTGAAACCATGCTGTAAGATTTTACGGAATCGTTTTCCGCGCTCAGTTAAGTAGCAGGAGATTCAAGAAGTTATGAATTTACTGGCTCAGGTTCGTAATAACTATGCATAATGAACTTTACTAAAAGATACCATATGCTTGTTCTAGGTATACATATAGTATTTAGTTCTTTTTTTAAGTGATTGTTTTGTAATATTATTTGAATTTCTTAAAATTTTTCGCTTCAGCCGTTTACAAGGCTCATTTTGATGATGATGTCATTTTGGCTCATCTTTGAATAATTTCAATGATAATTTTAGGAATGAATTACATAAACAAATCATTTAGAAAGAAAAAAAATTAATTATATAAAGCAGTTTCTCTTTGAAGTTTGCATTTGCCTTCGGAGTTATGTTATCAGGCATTTGTTTTTAATGTTAAACAGGGGATATCGAAATATGTTATAATGCAAAGGAATAATTGAAAGCTATTGCAATTGATTAGCCTCATAAGAGTTCTGTTTTGACCCTTTGTATTTACAAAATGATTTTACATATCAAAAGTTATGACATGTCTTCTTTAAATTTTTTTTTGTCAATACAAAACGTGATAGAAATGTTAGTAAATGAAAAGTAACGAAAAGTATTTGAGATTGTGCAGATCCGCATTAGAACAACTGTCTTTAACAATGGTGTTGCCTAGATAATAGCAAATAGCCACTTCTACTTTTAGTAAAATAGTGGCGAGGAGTGGACTAGTGTCAAAACAAATTAAACCATTTTTCTTCGCCTTAATCCTTAGCCTGATTTTTGATTTGGTGTGCACTTTCTTGTTAATATCATCAAAACAATGTGCAATAATTAAAGCTTTAAGGTTGTGGAAGTATAAATAAAGAAGAATTTGAAAAATAATGAACTATTAAAATCGAAAAAAAAAACTTATGTTGAGCTCACTGTCGAAAAACTTCTGCTATGCATAAATGAGAGAACAAAATACATTAGTAGAAATATTTTTTAAAACTTAACAATGTAGCTACAAATATAAACGATCATTAACAATAGAAAAAAGAATATACTCCTAATAAATGGCTTACATTTGCAGAGCGAAAATTTATAATTACCACTGTAAATACATATTTATATATTAAAGTATTATTAGTTAGTTTTTAAATGATGAGGTTTAATATAGTAATATCGTACAAGCGTATTTATTCATATGTATGTATGAATATAAATATTGTATTCATCTAAATTGTAGAACAATACATCTCCTTATCAATGAAGTAAGCTTTCGTGTTTTTTTTACCACTGCATAAAATATTTTTTCTTTTTTTCAACTAAATTTACAAATATTTGAAAAAAATAATTTTTTTGTATTTTTCAAACATCTTTTCAATTATTTTATTTGAACGAGAAACATAAAAATCTCTCAATAAGAATTTTATGTCAAAGATGAGCATAAAATATATTAATTTTACTTTTAAAATATGTACTTACGATGCTTTTCATTTTTATTTACAAAGTGTGCATTCTGAAGGAATTATTGTATATTTTTATAAAAAAAATGTTTAAAGCAAAATTAAAATGCAAGGATATTGAAATTTTTATATTGTGAAGTGCACTTTTTGGAACTATACGAAACAAACTATACAAAAAAAAAATAAAAATAAAATAACGCTTAATTACTGCGACATAGTCGTACAGCAAATGTTGTGTTTTTTATTTCCAATGTTAACTGTAAGACTGTGTCTTAGTTTTTGAGCTTCATTGCACAATATACAGTGAAAACAAAAGTGAAAAATTCCTACCCTGTTGAAATAAAATAATAATAAGAAATAAATAAAATATAATCTATTCCAACAGTATTTTAATAAATAATTATAAAAGTTCTTTATTTTGTTGGCTGGAATAAAGTTGAAAGTAGAATTTAAAACGTTGACTACCTTGTCTATTTGCATGTGACTTGAGCGTTACAAAATGCATACATATGTACATTAGTATAAGTAACTTACTCTTAGTAGTTTTTTTTATGGAGCCATTCTGTAATATCTCATCCTTTTTTGTTTTGA
Source organism: Sarcophaga peregrina (assembly GCA_014635995.1). Classification (NCBI taxonomy): domain Eukaryota; kingdom Metazoa; phylum Arthropoda; class Insecta; order Diptera; family Sarcophagidae; genus Sarcophaga; species Sarcophaga peregrina. The sequence goes on from CM025789.1 coordinate 134,814, forward strand.
ATTTCGTTAATAGTTATACAATTTTTACAGTTATTGAAGTAGAGCCTATATGACAGTAAAAGTCTCTAATTATTTTGTAACTCTTTTTGGTTTTAGTGTTTGTTGTCTTATATAGAGCGTGTGGTATAAAAAGAAACGCATGTCCGAAAAGAAGGACTAAACGACAGCGTAATATAAGTTTTTTTCATTTTAATAGTTCTCTGATAAATTGATTAAGGGGCTGGGCGTGATCGCTTCTTGACCTAGCTGAAAGCACTTGAGAAAGTTCCATTTTTCTGAAGAATTTTAGACATAAATTTTGTACTGGAGACTGCAATTAATGAATAGACAAACAATCTCTTTTTAATATGTATTGTTATATACATACATGTTTATGTATAAACTCTATATTAATTATTTATTTTGATGTCAACTTTTTAGTTACTTAAAGAACAAATAAAAGTATTGAAAAATTGTGATTATTTAGGAACATTAAATAGAAATATACGGAAAACATACTAAGCATTTATTTATGTTCGTGCTTTTCAAAAGGCGTTATTACATACCCACGATGTTGTCGCCAGAGATGTCTATGGAGAGGAGGCATTACGTGTAACTCCTCCACCTATGCCTCTTTATTGTAATGGCGAGGATATGGAGAATACAGATGCGGCAGAGTTGCAACATGTAACACGCGTACGTTTAGTTCAATTCCAAAAAAATACTGATGAGCCAATGGTGAGTAGCGATTATAAAATTAAACTTTAAAATAAATTTAGGTTTTTGTTAAATACGTCAAGAGTTATCACAGATAATTTTTTAAAAAAGTGGTAAATATCAATACGGATTTTTCAAATTTTCTTTAAAAAATTAGTGATTTTATATTCTTATATGCGAATATTAATGTCCATTTTTTAGTACTTTAAATTGTAAAATGAATTTTTTTTAATTTTATAATTTTAATTTTATAAAAAATTTACATATTTCAATTATATGTGTTAGTCTATAAAATACCGCGAGGTTACAATGCTTTATGATATTGAATACTTATTTGCCTCAATTTTAATACTCGTACTGGCCTATTGTCTGTAATTCTTTTTCTTTTAAATATTAGGGTATTACTCTTAAAATGACCGAAGATGGTAGATGTTTAGTAGCTCGTATAATGCATGGAGGCATGATTCATCGGCAAGCTACTTTGCATGTAGGCGACGAGATACGTGAAATTAACGGTCAGTCAGTGCAGAACCAGTCCGTAGGACAATTGCAACGAATGCTGGTATGTTAATAAAAAAAAAGATAATATTCATACTCATTAAAATAATGTTCGTACATACAGTTGTGGTCTTATAATTAGCACATTCGTCCTTCAAAACGTTTGTGGGGAATATTTTTTATCACATGTAATTTAAAATAACTTACTGGCTGTAAGTAATGAAACCGTGTAAATAAGTGGAAACAGTAACAACAATTTTTGTACTTTAATTAACTTTGAAAAAATTCGAAAAAATTTTGGGACATGTAATTAGCACACCATGTATTTTGTTATTATTTTTCAATGAAATGAAAAAATTAAACTAGATTAGACAGTTTGTATTAATTTAATTAAATTTATAAAAATATATATAGTGAAGTCGCCGTGGTCTAGTGGGTAGTGTGTTGGCTTATTAGACAAAAGGCCCGGGTTCGAATCTCAGGTCAGACATCAAAACGAAAAAAAAATTTCTTCGGCGACTTCCTCTCAGCAGATTTCTGGCAAAGACTCTGAGAGTAAAAGTTGCCAAGAAAAGCTTCTCAAAAATTTGTCGTTCGGAGTCGACTTTAAACTGTAGGTCCCGCCACTCATGTATAAAATTAACGCACACAACATAAGTGGTGTGAGAAGCTAGGTCGTAACCCTGACTGAAGGGTTGTAATGGCCAATTATGAATGTATGTATGATAAACTGAGTAAAATATCTTTCGATCAAGAAACACTGCCAGTAGTATCGCAGATCACATAATAATTATGTATGAGGAGAATAATTCCTTCATAATGTCTTTAGAAACTCCTTATGAAGGAACATAACATACTAATTTTATCAAAAATCAATCGTCGCAGACTAAACGAAACCGACTTAATTGGATATGTAACAAAAAATAATCTTGCGGTTCGTCTCTATTTCGCTAATGTACAAAGAAATAGACTAAGATGATTAAGGAAAATCTTTTTTAGGAGTTACCTCCAATAAAAAGAAAATGTGTGGCGTCCTATGAAGCAAGATTTAAATCTACGACATACTTTGAAGGCAATTAAGTATACAGACCTTGTATAATGGAAGGGCTAGCTTCCACATAGCAAAGTGTGAGTCCGATAATAAAGAATGATTCCCTAATGGTTAAATATTTAATAAAAGACATTGTGTAGATTCAGTTGATACCATTCGTTCATGAAAACTTGTATTTAAAAGTGGATTTTTATGCGAGATAATGATATTAAAAATGATAACACACCACACGATCCTATAAAGTATTTAATATTTGTTATTTATAATTTGTTATTTATAATGGCCACCATACAACTCTGATTTCAAGCCAATTTATAGAACGGTCTTGAGACACAAGTTGTGCAAAAATACTAAAAAAATTTTCAAAACCTGTGTAAAGTGGTTCGAATGACATGTAATGACATACAATGTGGAAGATTTCAGAGGCCTCTTGAAAGTCTTCCTGAAAGTTCAAAGTTGGGTATTAAAGAGTATCTCCACAAAATATTAAAATATTAAATCTAACTCCTGATTTTGTCCACCTTTAATGGGGATGTGCTAATTACGTAACCAAGGAATTTTTTGCTTTTATGAATTATAGTGTCATTTATTGTTAAATTAAATTATTGAAGTCCCTCTACTCCATATCAGGGATCAGCAACGAGCTTTCGAAACGATGAGTAGATTCGAGTCATACTTTAAATTTCAGATACTTATACGCATTCATACTTATTTTAATATCATACTCATGCTACTCATATTCAGAATGTGAAATACTCATCGTACTCATACTAAACAATACGCACGATGTTGTTGATTTCGACTCTCTTTGTCTTTGCAAATGCAACAACAGCTAAGGCTGTAAATTTTGATGATTGATTCGAGTGACTCGAATCATTCGTAAGTAGTATAAGTATTTTTCTAAATTTATGAATCTGAATGAGAAAGCGTATGAATCAAACATATTTTGAAAGTTATGGGGTTGATGTCAACGTTGTACTCATACTCATTGCAACCTGCACTAATGAATCAATGTAGTAGCTAGTACGAATGAATCAAAGCAGTTGAATTTCAATACTGTTCATTCACTCATGCTCAAAATTTCGTGAGTACTTATGAGTAGCGAAAATACGATTTTAAAAAAATAATTAATTTTTGTTACTGGAAAAAAGTCGTATAGATAGATGTGCTATATACGACCACCACTGTATGTATACTACATATGTACTTATTATTTCTTCTCTGTCCTTTATAAATATTTATTTGTTTCTTTTGTAATTTCTTTTCCAACACATAGCGTGAAGCGCGCGGTTCTGTTACCTTTAAAATAGTTCCTTCTTATAGAAGTGCTCCTCCTCCATGTGAGGTAATTATCTATGAAAAGGATTATGATAACAATTTTTTCTTACTAACATTATTATTTACTTTATTTATTCAACATTTAAAAATACTACGTTTCTTAAATTATTTTATTAACACTTTCTCGTTTGGTTTTTACAATATTTTATACGATATGCATGTAATCAATTATTGAGAGTTTTTTATTTTTGGTCCTATCAAATAATAACCGATGGGTTTATAAACCACTTTCAAATCTTAATGTTATTGTATTTGACACGTATTGAAAATTAAAATTACAGTATATTGTTACTGCTATGCACCTTGTTTCCAAATACAAATCCACATATTCATTTCATTTACTTTAGGGAATTACATAAACTTTGGTTTTATTTAAATTTGTTTGATCTGTGTTTGAAAGTGGTTAAAATATGTTAAAAACGGATTAAGATCGAATTGGGTTTAAAATTAATTGACAACAAAATTTTACTTGATGAAGTTAACTTATTACCAAATATAATCGAATAATATTTAATTGTAAATATAATGGCTATTATAAACACGTATATATATAATCAAATTTGTAACTAATGAGTGTGATTTTGTTTTATTATTATTTTTGGTTGGTATGAGACTGCTGTTTCTAAACATCTTTAGATTTAAACATTTCTTGTTTGTTTTGTAACATACATACAATTATTTCGTAATATTTGTTTGTTTCTCATTAACATTTCCATTTCTTTCACTTCACAAAAAAAAAAAAAAAAAAAAAAAATAATCAATATCACGCAGCTTTTTAGGATAAGACCAGCTCCAGTTCTTGTAAGTAAAATATATAATGACAGTGTCACACTATGGCAGTTCTATCCATTAATATATTATTTTTTTTTTTTTAAGAATTAACAACCTTTTAAGTTTGAGTTTGTTTGACAATTAAAAAGTGTCTTTTGTATTACATGGCTTTTAAATTGTACTTGTTGTCCAACTGATTGTTTATATTTATCTGATGCGATAATACAGTTAAACATACAAGAAATCATAATTTTGGCGAATTGAATAAATCCAATTGGAATTAACATACGCAATTATTTAAATGTTTAATTTTTTAAATTTTATGCATTAGATTCTTGTTAAAAAAAATCTGTTTGTATTTTCTATTTATTATAGATTTTTGTACGAGCCCAGTTTGATTATAATCCTTTAGACGACGAGCTGATACCATGTGCTCAAGCTGGTATAGCCTTTCAGGTTGGCGACATTTTGCAAGTAAGTCCATGTTAATAGTCAATAAACTAATTTTGAGTAATTTGGTTATTTAATAGATTATAAGTAAAGATGACCAACATTGGTGGCAAGCGCGATTGGATGCCGTAGGAGGTTCTGCCGGTCTTATACCCTCACCAGAGTTACAGGAATGGCGTATTCGTTGTCAAACGGTGGATAAAACAAAAAGTGAACAAGGTAAGCTAATGTGTCTAATTATTTTAATACAGGAGAACTAATTAAGATTACATCATCTAAAAAGAAAACAACATAACAGCGCAAAACTTTTTAAATTTTCCTTTTTTTTTGCCATAAAATATTATGTTTTAATTATATAGTTCTGTTTACCTCAAAGTGAACAAAATTGAAACTTAATCAGTGTGTTACGTTGTTTAACATTTTTAGATGAAGTGTTTTATTGTATATATGTAGATATACATACATATATACTATAATAAACTATTCTTATTTATTTTTGTAAATTTAATTGGATGTTATTTGTGTGTATCTATAAAAATATATACATATAATGTGTTCGTTGGTATATCATCTCTAAGAGATATTATATTTAAATTTTAATCATACATTTTTTTGTTTATTATGAATTAATTAAATCATTCAATTATATCTGATTCGATTTTTGTATGACACTTAACTAAAATGTAAAATAAATGCATCATGTTCTCATTATTTAGTTTCATAAACTATATATACATATTTTAATAGTTGTCCATTAATTATTAAATAGACAAATTTTTATTTAAGAATTGCATGACCCCTAAATTATTTTATCAAAATTCTTTCATCAGCATTGATATCAACATATTATCAATCAATATAAGTTGAAATAATGGAACTTAATCACATTCTCTACAAGATGTTAAGAAATTTTTCGTAAAATATTCAACTGTGCATTATTTTTCGATTGTTTAATAAATTCATTAAAATATGTATAAACATTTAATGTAATTATAAATGCCCTTTAGGAGAACCTGGTGCTGGATGTTCCGCTCACACAGATGGGTGTGATGGATCCGCAGGTATATAGAAACATTAAAATTACACTGTCATTTTCCTACACACACATAGCGTTAACACATGATTAACGTTTATATTTAAAATGTACGTTCTACACGTTAAACACATACATACATACATACATACATACATATGTATCTTTTAATTTTCTTTCTATTTTAAAATGAAAATATCCATATAGTTATAAGTGCTAATAGAAATATTAAGATGAATTTAAATATCCACATTTTTCAATATTTAATTACTTAATTAATTAATTCATTTAATTACTCCTTTTACCTAATTAGTTCTTCTCACGCATTTGTATATATTTTGTATATGCTTTAAGTCACAAATATTTCAATAAATTTTCTCTGACTGAACAAAATCTACTGCTAAAATTTAGTAAACTCTATTTCTGTTTGGTTCGTATGAAAACGTAGTATGCTAGTTTGAATATGTGTAAGGTGAGGATACGACATCGTTTAAATATGTTCAGATAGACATTTTGAGAGATCTCGCACTTTCAAGTATAAAATTTTCTTTTTAATTTTTTTTGTTTCGTATGTATTAAATGTAAAAGTATAAAAATCATAGTATGTTAAAATACCTTTCCAATTAAAAAAAAAAAATTCAATAAGCATAATATATTAATTTTTTTTTAAATTTTGTACTATTATTATATTATATATTATTTATATAATATATTATATTTATTAGTACAGCCTTTGCACTGACCAACTTCTGTTAGTTTGTGGGTCTTCGGTTAGTACGTGGACTGCGCATACCTGTGACTCTACAACGGGTCACTGTGTATTCACAAGTGAGGTCTACTAATCAAAGCTATCACTGCAAACTACCTACCTAACTAAGTTTCTTTATTATTGAATCTTTAATAATAATGAAAATTACAATAAGTTTTCAAATCTCATGCGCAGACTTTATCCCCGAAGCTAAAGGAATGTTAACTAAATTTCGAATTTGGCTTTAATTTATTGGGCATGCCATATTAAAATTTGTGTAACCAAAAAAAAAAAAAATCAAGGCAGAAACGCAAGAAGGTTGGGTTGGGTAACTTCGTGTACAGAAAAGGCACTAGCCTAATCAATTTATGTATATAGTTATTGCCACTGCTAGTACAAAGTGTTCATTTCTATATTAATATTTCGGTTACATAAGTTTTATTTAATTAAATTTATGAAGTATGCTATTATAATGTAAAATTTTCTGATGCGTAGTTTGTAGTGTTTTTCAATTAGTTTAGATTAGTTATTTAAATAAATATATGTATAAAGTACTGTGGGCTCATCGAAACTTAGTGGAATTTTGTGTTTGAGAGAGATAATTGTATTTTATAATTTTGTAGTTGATTTTATAGTCTGAAAAATGTTTTTTTCTTGAAGGTCTAAATAATCTGACATAATGTTCATTTTTGTATGACTTCATTCCATTTTTATACCGCGGACAATCAATCCTATATGATAACCTTCCACTTGTATCATCATTTTAAATTGTTGACCACGCAGTGTCATTAGCAAACCTAATGGTCTGTTCCTTCATAAGAATCTAAATTTCTTAGGATGCTAGCATTTGCCTGATCATACAGATGACACTATCATTTTAATCATGCGTAATAGGTGTTATTCGTTGTCTACAGCAGGACATGTTTTCTTTTGAATTCGAATTTATTTCATCTGTTTCTATTTCGGCGCTGATCGTAAGGTTTTACAATAACTTCTATCCGATATTTCTTACACGCATTTAGAGCGCATATAGTATAAAGAGAAAGTTTCATGTCATATGTAACGATACCTAATAATAATAGCAAAACTACTACTTATTGAACATCTGTAACTTATCTAAAATACGTTGATATCAATAATTCAGCCTACAACGATAATCGAAAAAATTAATTATATTATTAAACTTTTTCAATTTAATAAAAGAATGCTTTTGTTAACAATCACAATTAACAAACGCATTTATATATACACTAACACCCCGGTTTGCGTCGCCTCGTTCTGTGTCTGTTTCGAAGTTGCGTCTTTTTAAAATTTCTGTGATTTCGAAGTTGCGTCGTTAGTGCTTCGATTTGCGTCGTTTATACGAAAATGTTTGTACAAAGCTAAAAAAGAAAAAGGGGATTTCCCGTTTAAGTATAATGTAAATACATACATACATATGTATGGTATTTATGTTGTCTGATGGTTGTAAGTTGTGGGTCGTTAGTAAATTTAATATTTTTTATTGATAAACCTATTTTTTCAACTAAAATTATGAATCTCGGAACCAAGAACCAATTAAATGAAAATCAATACAAATGTATGGAAAATCGTGCTTCGTTTTGTGTCGTTTCGGTTTGCGTCGCGTTTCTTCAGGCGCTATTAGCGACGCAAACCGGGATATTAGTGTACATACATAATTGGTCATTACAACCCTTCAGTCAGGATTATTGACCTAGTTTCTCACACTACTTATGTTGTGTGTGTTAATTTTTATACATAAGTGGTGGGACCTACAGTTTAAAGTCGGCTCCGAACGACAGATTTTTGAGAAACTTTTCATGGCAATTTTATTTACTCTCAGAGTTTTTGCCAGAAATCGTATCACTTTAAACACAATTTTTCCGAATTAAAATTAAAAAGCGGTCAAAAAGACTTTTAGGGGTCTTGAGTCTTATTTTTATAGACTCGGCTCGCAACCTACCTCTGTAACTTTATGAATGAAATCATTAAGCGTTAGGCCCTCCATCTCATGGATTTCATTAACGTACATTACTTGTGTGATGTTAGAAGCTATATGATGAAATATATGAACGTACATATTATTTATATTAACACATTGAACTCGGCACTTTACGCATTCAACACGTGCACCACTCCGAACATTTTTAAATGCGCCAATAGCATGCTTGGGGAGCAATATACAGATATCTGCAATTCATTTCGTCACTGTACATTCTTTGAATATTGAAATTCAGTTCATTCATTAATTGTATGAACATAAAAAGATCGGGCTGCAAATTCCGATTTGCTGGAAACGCGATATATCATCGTCCGTACGCGATGTGTTTTAGTTGTCAGATTCTTCATAAAATCTAGAATATTAAAATTTATTTTGTTTTCTTATTGTTTGTGGATCCAAAATCACGGTGCAACGTTAAAGGAATACATATAAAAAAAATATATCTGTAGTCTACTCAACTAAATGTACATGTTAGAGTATGTAGTTACTTGGGCGTATTTAAATTTTTGTAATTGTTTCACGTGAATCAAATTTTATTTTTAAATACAATAAATACATCCTTTTAATGTTTTGGGAGTTTACGATAAATTTAGATATTTTATTTTTTTATTTTTCTACGAATTAAAAAATAATGTTTCTAATAAAGAAAAGCAAACTGATATCAAATAAAAAAATAAAACCACCACATATTAAAATACGTAAAATATACTTTCTACAGTTAAACTTAAATGTATATTATGTATGTCAATACGTTTGCATGTTTTTTTCATTTGTGGATCTGTACAAAGTATTGGTTTTTAACTTTAATGTAACAGAGTTTCTTGAATGTACAGTCTGTGTGTAGCATGTCGTTACGCACGAAATATACAAATTCAACGCCACTGTTTTACGGATGCATTTATATTGTTTTATTTAAAATTGTATATTTTTACTTATCACACAGTTAATTGCTCAATTTTTGGACGCAAAAAGAAACAATGTCGTGATAAATATTTGGCTAAACATAGCGGCATATTTGATAATTTGGAACTGGTGACTTATGAGGAAGTCGTTAAAGTCCCGGGTAAGAGTGGTGAAATCAGAAATATATTTAATGCTTATAACAATCTGAATCTCTAGTGGGCGATCCAAATTTTCAACGTAAAACATTGGTTTTATTGGGTGCGCATGGTGTGGGTCGTCGTCATATCAAAAATACTTTAATATCTAAATATCCAGACAAATATGCTTATCCAATACCGCGTAAGTATTAAAAAAAAAAAAATTAAAATGAATAATGAATAAAACAGTTTTCTCTCCGAATAGATACCACAAGACCTCCTAAACCCGATGAAGAAAATGGTCGAAGCTATTACTTTGTCTCACATGACGAAATGATGGCTGACATTGCAGCAAATGAATATCTAGAGTATGGTAAGTAAATTTCGAAAACTTCTTTAACACGTTAACTGCCACCACAATTTTCGGAAAACTTGTCAAAAAAAAAATGACATTTTGATTTTTTCACAGTTTGACACACTAGAAAAGAACGCAATCTACGAGTTATCTCTTAGTTGGCAGTCAACGTGTTATCGACCCAAGAATGTTGCAGTTTTAAATTATGTTGAAAATATGTATATTTAAACATTAAATTCAATATTGATTGCAGAGGAAATAAGCGAGATAACTATATATATATATATATATATATCAGCCGAAATTTGGGATTATAAATTTGAATCGGAGAAGCGAAACTGTGAAATAGTGCCTTATAGATGAAAGAATATGATTATAACTTTATATATTATATTATTTCATATATATTTCATATATATATATATTTCATTGTAGAAATTTATTTAAATTGATAGGAATTCATTTAAATTTCACTTTAAAACTTACTTGCATTTACTTACTTACCTCATTCGTCATTACAACCCTCTAGTTGGGATTGCGATCTAGCTTCTCACAACACTTGTGTTGTGTGTGCTAATTTTATCAATGAATACCTACAGTTTAAAGTCTGAGACTACTTAGAGGAACACGCCCAAAAAGTATTTGTTGTGCTTTTTCGTTGGCATAACTAACATTTTGTAGCTTTACAAAGATATAAGCGTTATAAGGGAACAGACTGATAAGTGCAAGACAAAATAAAAAAAAAAAAAAAATAAGTTGTACTTTATAAAATTTTTATTTAAAATAAGTAAATTATAAATCGGATTTAAAGTATTTTATATAACATAAAAAGGAGTTTAAAAAACTGTCATGTAATATTAATTTTTATCAATAGGTACTCACGAAGATGCTATGTACGGCACAAAACTAGACACTATCAGACGCATACACACTGAAGGAAAAATGGCAATCCTTGATGTAGAACCGCAAGCACTAAAAATATTACGCACGTCTGAATTTACACCATATGTGGTATTTATAGCCGCGCCATCATTACAAAATATTGCTGATGTAAGTAAATTCAATCGAATTAAAAAAAATTTTAATAAATAAAGTCATGTAGACGTTTTTATAAATTAATTATTCTATTAATTCGGGAAAGAAAATTTTTGGATTACAGTACAAAATAAATTTACAGAGTAAATTAGAAGAGTTGGGGGTAGTGCACTTAATTTGCAGTTTCCACTAAATGTTAGTGATAGTGCAAAATTTTTCACATCACTAATAGCTATTTAGTGGTGAGTTAAAAAATAACAGACTCACCAAGCAATAGTGGTAGTGGTACAAGAAAGTTTTTCACTAAAATTAATTTAGTGATAGTGAAAAACCTTTTTTTTTACAGCTTAGTGCAAATTTTTTCTCCACTAACAGGATAGTGGAAAAATATAATCATTCACTAATGTTAATGGAACTCAAATACATATTATTTTATTGAATTATGTTATACTTTTTTGTGTTAAGATTTTAATTCCTGAAATTAACTTTACTTAAAAATTTAAAGTTTTTATTTTATTCTTTTTATACAATAAAAAATAATAAAATGGAAATATGGAAAAATGGAAAATTTGTATAAACACTAAATTTTGAGATTTTAGTGCATATAATATAATTAAAGTATTCATATAGTGACTCTTACAACTTTGCACTATTTTATTGTAGTGCAAAATTTTCACTACGACTAAAAGTTAGTGGTAGTGGAAAAATTTTCACTACCACTAATTTTTTGGTGGTAGTTAAAATATGTTTTACTACCACTATTTTTTTTAGCGGTAGTTAAAAAATGTTTCACTATCATTATAGTGATGAAAAATAGTGGAAACCTTAGTGCACTAAATATTTAATGCACTACCCCCAACTCTGTAAATTAGCGCTAGTACGGAGAAATGCTATTTTAGAAAGCTTATACGATATGTACAAATTATTTTAGTTAATTGCTAAGAATAAATTGTTAGTTAATAAATTTCGTCTTATTTATTATTTATACAAAATTAACTACTTCTGAAGAATAAGAAAATCGTATTATATCTGCATTTCAATACTTAGCCGATAATCACAACAGTTCACTTAACGCTTAACTTCAGTATAAAAGATTACAAGTAAATTTTATACATGCTTTTATTACTTTTGGACAGTTATTTTGCAATATATATATATATATATATAACCTAAATATAATTTTGTTTTGTAGTATGATGGCAGTTTGGAACGGTTGGCCAAAGAGTCTGATATGTTGAGACAAATGTATGGTCACTTCTTTGATTTGACCATTGTTAATAATGATATCAGCGAGACTATTGCGTGTTTGGAGACAGCTATTGAACGCGTACAAACTACGTCACAATGGATACCAGTATCATGGATGTACTGACAAGATAGTGAACTAGAATGTCCCGATTGCTTAGAGGGTTGTGATTGTGAATGGGACGCCTATACAAACGGACAGTATACATCGGAAAAATGGCAACATTTCTAAAGGAAAATGAATTTTCATCAACAAAACGCATTAGAACAATTGAAAAATTAAAAAAGCACGTACTTTTAATTATATTTAGTAAAATGTTATTAAAAATATATCAAGCGAATTAAATAAGGCAACTTTACAACAGAAGCACAAATTCACAAAAAGTAGGAAAATTTTCCCAAATTGCCTTTAGAACACAAAAAAGAAGAACACTATCACATGTACCATAGTAACATAATGGAAACCAATAATAACAAAGAAGCAAGTGAAAGAAACCAAAACTATTAATACGTACACACTCAAACTCAAGAATCGAAAATGCCATTCATAACTAAAAGGTATTACTCCAACATTATAGTATTCGTTACAGACGATATTTTTAGAAAAAGTTATTTATATACGAAAACATTCCCTCTTTTCATATTATTTATTATATATATATATATATATATTCATATATATATATATACATTTTTTTTCTTTTGTTTGATTTAATTTTTATATACAATGTAATAACACAAAGCTATCAATTTATAAACAAACGTTTGTGAATACAGTACAACCAATAATTGTTTGGAATAAATTAAAATTAATTATTTTATGTTACATATATACATACCTTAGAATACTAATATGCTCACATCAATGTACATATACATAATGATATATGTATATATTAATTTTTTGTTATCAAAAACTCTAACATTTTGAGCTTCTAATTAAAGAGGAATGAGTATAATATTCACAGACTAAATATACAAATATTTAAAATATATCTTGAAAGAAACTATGGTTTCAAAAATGGGTTGAGTAAAATCATTAGAAAAATCCTAAAAAGATCTTATTTTTTCCTGATTATTAACAGAAAATACTATATACCGTAACTCATAATTTGTATGCAGCCAGTTTATTGCCGTTGTATTGAGTATATAGAAAAGAGATGAAAGAATAATAAAGTTTTAATATATTTTTTACCTGTTTTCTATATAACAGACGTTGCGAAAAGTGAATACTATGCGGAAACTGACATTTATTCTTTTCATAATCATTATGATTCTCATTTACAGTTATTAGTAACATTAGTCAAACTCACTATACTATTTTTCTATTTAAAATTTATTAAAAAAATATATTGTGGTAAAATTCACAAAAATGAAAAAATTGAAAAATTAAAAAGCATGCTGTATCAAAATCTTACTACTATTAAAAATTGTTTAAAAATCGTTCCGAAATAAGGGACAACAAGATTGAGATGCCAAATTTTATACTTAAAATCTTAAGCGATCTTAAAACTATACTAATAATATAGTTAGTCTATGTTACAGGGTGTGTATAAATCAAAGCAAAATATAAATAAAAATTTTAACCAATGCAAACAACACAAGAAGAATATAGAACGAAGTATGTTAAGAAAACTTTAAGAAAATTTACGAAAAAGAAATTGTATTAAAATTAAATTAAATGGGGCTCAAAGATCACATGGAACTTGAACAATGCAACAAATAACACATAAAAAGAATTTTTAAAAAGTTAAGTGTTAAAAGTAACAAATAAAGATCATATTATTGAAGTAAAATTTATTTAAACACACAATTATAAATTGACAAACATACAAAATTAAGTATATACAAAATAAATAAGTAGGGTAATATATTATTTATTATTAAAAAATAAATAAATTAAAAACAAAACATTGTTGATTCTTAAAATAATAAAATTAAAAATCTTTAACAAAACTGCTCATCACACTTCAAGTCAATAATTAATAAACGAACAATTAATAAGCAGGAATCCAAACAAATTTAAAAATAAAAATATATGTTTATAGATACATGTATGTATGTATGTACGTGCATAGTATATACATATATACATGTAGATATACATATGTATATATTGGATATATATATATATATATATATCTAGATATGTACATATAAATAAATAATATAACTAAAATATGAATCAATAAATCTTTGATTGAATTGTTGAATAAAATTTGCAAATTTAAAACTCTCCAACAAATAAATAATACATAAAAACATACATATGTAATAAAGTATATACACAATAAACTGTACACATACAATCTAAACAATTAAACTTTAAAGTAAACCAAAAACACAAAATGTAAAACATTTTAATGATAAAAAAAAAAACTAAAAATATAGTGAAAATAAATAAATTGATTTGAAATAAAAATCGTTTATACAAATTCGAGTACCAATATTCAAAATTTTAAATGTTCTTTTAGAAACAAATAAGTTTTTACTTCATTATAATCCATAACATACATATTTTGTCTACTGGTGTTCGATATGGTTTTTTTAAGCTTTTCTTTTTTTACATACTAATGGGAAATTGTTTAGTTTTTTGACCAAACTAACGGCCAATACAATACCATCATTAATTTTGTACAGCTATATAAGAGCTTCTTTAATAATCATAATAGTAAATATACTCCAAAAAATATCTAATAAGTGCTATGCTACGACTTCTAATATACTCTTCATTTTAGAAATTTAATTCTCAGCAAAAAAATAAAGATAGCTAAACCACTTTTTATACAAGACAAATATTTAATAATTTATATATTCTACTTTTTGCGATTAAAGCTTAAGTAATTGATAAATATGTATTTATATAAATAATTTTGCAGCAAAAATTTGAAGAGTCTACGAAAATAAGTAATTATGGAAATAATTTTTTTTTAACATTTTTTATTTATCTATTTATAATTTATTTAAAAAATTATTGTAAATAGTTTTAATATGCACTGCTATCCCGATTGTCGTAATTTGAAAAAAATCTAGCCCGTTGCAATTGCCCAAAACTTACAATAATAGTCGAGCATTGCTTTTTATATTGCTTACTACACTTGAAAACAAATCTTAGCAACTGGCGAATTTTTTGAATTTTATATATGTATTTTTAATATCGATGGCTTAATATAGAAAGGTCGTATCTAATTTTTTCTCAAAATCGGGATTTTTAAATATTTGGATAGACAAAACCCACATACACATCCTCTGAAAAATTCAGCTTTCTATGTTGACGAATAGTTGGCTTATAGTAATTAAAAGAAAAAGCTCTAACTCATATAAAATTGAATAAATCTTTCTGACTCTTTGTACCGAGTGAAGATTTCAACTATGTTAAATACTGCTGTTATTTTATGATTATATTCAGGATTTATTTATAATAAAATCTTCATTTAAAAGTTTTTTGTAACATTTTTGTTTTAGTTTTTATTAAGTTTTTTCCTTCTCCTATAAAGTACTGAAAAATTAAGATACGACCTTTCTATATTAAGCCATCGATATATTTTGTTTTATTGTAAATTTTCAATCACATTCCTAAGGTAATTAAAAGAACAGATCAGAACGAAGAATACAAAACAATATCAACAAAGTAAAAACTTGAGACACATTTTGGATTGTATTGTTTTGCAAGCTTCTGTGTTATAGGTAATTGCAAATTAAATATCAAAAAAAGAGAACAAGAATACATATAAAAATCTTTGAGACACGATTTTCGGACCTTGATTGAGGTCTAAGATGTGTATTGTTATACGATTTGATAGATATGTACATATGTATTGTTATATTCAAAATATTTGTTCAATGTTGAAAAAATATTGAATATACATATGCCTATAAATGGATACAATACATAGTTATATGTACGCTTAATATTTTTTATTCCATACCAAGGAACGTAAACGCTTTTTTTTCTGTATAGTTGCCAAAAAATTAACTAATGTTTCAATAGTTTTGTTGATTACTGGATACCATGGCAAAGACATTTTCGAATCAGCATACATTCATAAGTACATGTAAATATTTGTTGCGCATTATGTAAACGAAACGCGTTTAAAATTACAAAATAAAATATATTTTGTCTTCAACGTACTTTTCTTTCAGGCCAAAAGGGGAGAAAAAGTGGGACAAATGGGGAAAAAATGGTAATAGGTAATTTTTTTTTCGATTTAGCTTGGTTAAGTTGCCCAAATGTTTGTTGGTTTGTTCGTTAGCCAATTACGCCTGGACCGATTTCCTTGAAATTTAGGATTAAGGTCGGATTTTGTCGGTGCAGGTTATAGGCTATAAATCTTTTCAAAATTTTGACCAAAATGGAAGAAAAAAGGGAAAAATGGTAATAGGTAATTTTTTACGATTTAGCTGGCTTAAGTTTCGCAAATAGCTATTGGAGGTATTCCGTTTCTAAAGTTAAACCAAAAGGGGTCCAAAAAGGGGGAAAGGGGCCGAAAACAGGCAAATTGAGTGCAGGTTATACTAATCCCAATATCCTAATCCTAATATTATATATTATAAATCTTTCTGTAAGTCAGTTTTTTTTGTTTGTTTGTTAGCCAATCACGCCTGGACGTATTTTCTTGAAATTTGGGATACAGATCGGGCTTTTGTCGGTGCAGGTTATAGGCTATAAATTTTTTGACCAAAAGGGGAGAAAAAATGGGATAAATGGGGAAAAATGGTAATAGGTATTTTTTTGCGATTTTGCTTGGTTAAGTTTCCAAATTAGCTATTGGAAGTATTCCGTTTATAAAGTTGAACCAAAAGGGGTCCAAAAAGGGGGAAAGGGGCCAAAAACGGGCAAATTAAGCGCATGCCCAATCACGCCTGAACGCTGGAACCGATTTTCTTGAAATTTGGGATATTGATCGAACTTTTATCGGTGCAGGTTATAGGCTATAAATTTTTTAAAATTTTGAACCAAAGGGAAAAAATGGGACAAAAGGAGAAAAAAAGGGCAAAAATTAGTACTTTATGCAAAAATGCTGTATTTCATTTGTAAGTATAGCAAATACCTATTGGAGGTGTTCCGGGTACAATCTGCTAGTATTTAATTTAAATTGTAGTAATATCGTAAGACTAATGCTTCGTTGCTTAGGATCTTTAGTAAAATCAATTTACACTATAAGGGGTTTCGTACGTGAAGTCAGAGTGAAAATATTATAGAATTCCATTAGTATTTTAAAAATGAGAGAAAATAATTATCAAAATTTTTAATGTGTACGCGATTAGTAAAATGCCTATGCAAAATAAAATGAATTCATCCCTGATGTAATAAAATTTGAAGGTTTTTGAAAAAATTTTAAAATAGGAAGATCCGTATTACTACCACTTTTCCTTATGTTTTTTTTTTCTTTGGAATGTTGTATGCTCTCATTATATGTATATTGAGTTTACACGTGAGCGCTCTTTTCTATACAAAAACATGATATTTAGAACGTCTAAATCAATCTCAAAAGGCTTATCTCTTATTTTTTGAAAACTCGTTCAAAAAATAATAACATTTCTAAAACACTTTGTATTTTAATACGCCTATAATTAAAAAAAAAAAATATATATATAAGTATATATAAAGGCACCTCTTCACGCCAATAATAATATGTATTGTTCATAATAATAATAATTGCCTATAATAATATAATTATTACATATTAGGGAGTTTAGCACGAAAGTTTTTCTTGATTTAAAAATATTTTTTAATAGAGACCTGAAAACTTATGTATTCATAAACATATGTAAATATGTACGCGTATAAAACTAAAGTCAACGAACTACGGACGTTTTCTGTGAATAATAATGAGATGTACTTTTACAGACATGGATATATATTCAGCATAAAGCAGCTGTAACATATGCACATATAAGCATAATTGGATGATTCATATTTTGTAAATTTTTACTGTTAGGCATCCAACATTAAACAATTAGATTTCCGTTTATAATATTTAAATAATTATAATCCTTTAATATGCAATAACTTGGCTGAATATTGTCGGAATATTTAAAAAGAACACTATTGGAGTTTTCAATATGCAATGCTCCAGGTGAATTTGCAAACAAAACAAAATAGTTTTTAATTTAAAAACCTCTCATATTGTTGCCCAATAACATTTAAATATCATGTGAGCTTATTTGTTGATACCAGTCGTTCTTGACTTTATTGATCGGATATACATTAAATTCAAATGGTCGTTTAATATATTGATAACAATTATTTTCTCTCTCTCTCTCTCTCTCTTTCTCTCCTTGTAGCTCTATAAAGACGCTAAAAGTTTATGGAAATATAATGAACAGACACTTATCTGTACAATTGCCAGATGAAAAATCTGTAAAACCGTAAAAAACACGAAAAACTTAAAGTCCAGATGATCTACCAACAATGAAAGAAAATTATTTTTAATATACATAAATCAAAGATTAGATGTGGTCGGGTGTTTTTCTTTATTATTATTGTTTTTATTGTTTCTCTTTTTATAAATTTTGTTGCCTGCAGAAAGTAGCTCTATGGGAATAAAATCATATAATACTTCTTCCATAACTCAAATTTCCGTTACTCAAAGTTATCGTTAACTCGGAAGCTATACATATGTAAATACGAATTATTTAGATCGAATAATTTTATTCTTCCAATTACATTCCACCAAATTTTGTTCAATTTGTTGATTATGGTGCATTAATGAAAAAGGAAGGTGCTTGTACATATGTAATCTCCATTAATACAATCTCAACAAGTTTTAAAAATAAATCATTAATTATGAATGAATGAATTCTTATGAATTAGAATTTTATATATTTTGAGGTCCTAATGCTTAAAACTAACAGCCAAACAGTATTCAATTCGATTTGTATAGATAGAAGTCATGCCTATTTCTAGTAATAAAAGTTGAAAAATATTCGTGTTGTAATGAATTTACAGCGACCAATGGTTGGCACGATAAATGAAAGCAGAATTATTGACCAAAACTTTGATTGTTAAATCTCAATGCTTTCCTGATGTATAGTGCTTAGAAACTGAAAAATTTTCATTACAGAGAGAAATGAAAAACGTGATATTAGGCCTATGCATTTCATCAATCGTGTAAATAAATCTCGGAATATTTATGTTACATATCAAATTATAAATTGCTTTAAAAAAGTTAATTTTTTTAGCCTTCTTAATAATTATTAATTTTCTTAGTGAATATATTAAAATGCAATTAAAATTCGTTACGAAATATAATTGAATGTTAAAATATAACTTACAATGCTACTATGCCGGATTGCATTGAGCATTCTTACCTTGAACAGTACAAATAGTAAGGCTAACAGCGCACATAAAATTAATATTGGTGAGCTACGTTATTGAGTTTTTAATGTCCTGGCTTTTAACGGAAAGAGCAACACTGTTCCTATCAACAAGCATCTGTCGGACAACTCTAGTTAAAATTATGTATATTGAGAAAGTCATGAACATTTTAAGCAGATCTCGTATTATAAATAGTAATGAATAATACTCAATCAATTTAGAGAATCACAAATCGTGAATTCGAAAATGAAAAGTAAATAATTTTTTTTTAAATGAACAGGGTTCATGAGTTTTTCCAAGAGGTGAACTATTTATGCAGATGTGAGAAAAGTTTCAAACTTTTTTTACTCATCACAATCAATTTGAAACAAAGCATTAATATTATGAAACAATTATGGATAGAGATTTTAAATATACTATGTTAGAACATGGCGATAATGAAACATGAGCTAGAGATGCATATGTATATTTTGACGGTTATTACCCGTTTATATATAATATCGAAAGTGTGGCAACATTATTAGTTCTCACTATTCTCATTGCTTATATTAACTGTACTCAATTCAGATACTTGTTTTAAAGCCTGACTGAGAGAGAACGATAGAGAGATAAACGAAGAATAAAATTACGTTCACTTATATACATGGACGTTGTTGACGATTAGACTTGCCGACTTTTCTATTTGGAATGAATTTTAATTGATTACGAGCGGAACGTAGGACAAGTCGTGTTTTGGGATTGCTGCGGAAAGTTGCAAGTATTGTTGTAAATATTTATTTTTGTTGTTATAGAATGTTTTATTGTGTATCGCTTTTCAGTACTATTTCATACGAGTTGTATACAATAATTTAATTGATCGTTCGACAGACAATTGACGGCGCGTGAAGTTAAGCAAATGAAAACATTTATTTATTGTATATATATAAATACTGACACAAAATAAAAACAAAGTATATTGAAAATAATAAATTTATTGAAGAACCAAAAACTTGGATTGAAAAATAATTTATTTATGCTGAAACCAAAATAAAAAACAAATAAACCACGAAAACAAAACAAAAAAAAAAAAAAAACCGGAAGTAGAAGCGAAGTAATAGAACTTTAAAAAAGGTGATATTAAAATTTCTGCATATGTATGTATGTATGTATGTAAATTGTGTATGAATACATATGTATGTGTGCACCTACAAGATTTTCAAGATCGTCAAATTTGTGAGATAGTTTCTTGAACTAGATTTATAACAACAATTGGATTTGCCAAAAGGTATTATAATCGCTACAATGTTAATAACGCAGTGGAATTCTGTTATAACGAATATAAGGTTTCTTCTCTTATCCGTGTGTTAATTTACTTTAAAAATGTGTCTTTGTTGATTAAATGTATTATAAATAATATTAAGTTAATTGTAGTCCTGAAACATCTACATACATATGTACGGTTATGTATATTCTGCTTTTCTATACTATTTACTATTTATATACATATATACATATGTACATATATAGTAAATGCTAATTCAATAGTTCCTATTAAATACTCTTTTTAAAATAAAAGCGATAAAAATTATATATTGGGGATAAAGGAAGTAACACCTATTCTTGATCGGATAGAAAATGTAATATTAACATTTAATATCAATTGACTATTAGTTTGGAGAAAATATTAAATAATTCTTTTACAAATCATTATAAAACTAAAAAAATAAGTAATAATAGCAATAAATTTGATTTTTTTTTTTACCCGCACTCCACAGTATTATGAACAATACGATGAGAAAAGTAAATGAAGGGAGACAAAACTATAATGATTGCTAACAGAGTGTAATAAAATTGAAAAAGAGAAGAGAGAATTATAAAATAAATTGGTTGCTCATCTTTTGACTGTTTTCAACGTATCATATTTTATTTTGTCTGATTTAAACTTTTTAGTCTTAATTTTTGTTTGAATTGCCTTCAGAACGCTCATGCATATCGCTTTTAATCACAAAGCGACGATGACCTTTAACATTGGTAGTGCGAGTCTGTATACGTGCCGAATGTGTGTGTTTTTGTGTACGTTCCTATTAAAAATAGCAATAAAGCGGACGCTTTTCCCATTAACAACCAACATTGCCATAGATTGATAGTCCACATCGACACCAACGTTAACATTAACAGATTCTGTGGTGCGCTGAGACATTTGTTAAATGATATTCATACTAAATAAATAAACAGAATATTTTATTCATTTATGCATTTGACCAACAGCCGAAAATTATGCACATACATACATACATACATACATATGTATATACATATGTATATGCTAAAGGCAGACAGACAGACAGACAATCATTTGTATAAATAAATTCAAATAAAAAGTACTGCTTTTTTATTCTTATTATGCCGTTAACTGGTTAAATTACCAGAAAATATATGTTTGTATGTTTGTAGACGAGACTAACAAGGTTGTTATTAAACAAACAAAAAAAAAAAATAATAAAAAAACAACCGAATTTGTGCTCTTTTAGTACAGATTCTGTTAGCAAAAATGTTAAACAACAGGAAATTATGTTAGAAAGTGACACAAGCAGATATTTTTGGATAAAAACAGATTTTTCGAAGTAAATATCAAAAATTCTTTCAATTAATAATAACACAACAAGGCCAGAATAATAGAGATGGAGGACCATTAAATAAGGATATATCTAGGAGAAGAAGAATGTTTATTTATTGTAAACACATAATATATATTTACGTACATATACATACTATATGTAATAAAATTTAAATAATTACATTTCATTTTATTTAAGTTAATATTCTTAGTTTTAATAAAATATTTAAAAACTAATTGGCAACAATTAAAAATAAGATTTAGAATTTTAATTTAATTTATCAAATTGAAATACATACATATGTATGTACGTTTACGCAGTACATACATAATTGGTCATTACAACCGTTTAGTTAGGATTACAAGCTAGCTTCTCACACCACTACTGTTGTGTGTGTTAATTTTATACATGAGTGGCGGCACTTAAAGTTCAAGTCGAATCCAAACGACAGATTTTTTGAGAAGGTCTACATGGCAATTTTATTTACTCTCAGAGTTTTTGACAGAAATCTGCTGAGAGGCAGTCGCCGGAGAAATATTTTTTTGTTCATATTGCGTTTTGATGTCTGGGCACTTCGTTTAATAAGCCAACATAGTACCTACTAGACTACGGCGACTACTATACGTACGTACGTAGTACATATCTTAAATATTGTATAGGTATATAGTACATTAACCTGCCACAGTTTTATTAACAAAGGCCTTTTTATTAATTTTGAATTAGATTCGTAATATACGTAAGATTTGTTTATACTCGTACAATACACTAACTCGATGGATACAGTTTGCAAAAATTAAAATATTGTATGTGTATTAAAGTGAGTTTGGAATCAAAAACGGTAAGTGTCTCATTCGAAGTGCCTGCCGCTAATGTCAATTCCACGGTTAATAAAATTATTGTCTGTGATTTAAGAATTCTTCTTAATTTAGAAAATAAACTTTATCTTGCAATTAATTAAATATTACTGTAGAGATTGCAATGGCTACAGTATTTTAAATTCGATTTAATCTCGTTTTTAACAACATGTCTTAAACACAAATTCACATACTGACTGATTCCTAAAAAATAGCCAACTAACAAACAAGTTTTTTTTTATGAATACTTTTTCAAACACTGAGTGAGTACAACAGCTTAAATCAAATCAACAAACACTTGTACAGCACCAGTATTAAGTTAAAATTGTTAATTTCATTTGCTCACTAATTCTGTATGTATGTATGTATGTACTATATGCAAGCAGAGGTGCAAACTATTGAATAAGAAGACGGACAATACAAAATTATTTGAAGAATTATTAGGTTTTGCCTAATCAAAACTTTTTGGTTCTGCTGAGTAAGAGCTATAGGTATTAAGCAAGCCTTCTATTTTATCACCAACTTCTTTTTTTTACAAAGTATACATCTTCTTAATCACAATAAACGCACTTTAAATAAAATAAAATTATTTATAATTATCTATCTTCTACATCATTATTTGGTGTTCAAGGGAACATTAGCAAACTAGAATTTTCTGGTGTACGAAATAGTCTTATCGCTATAGTAGAACATACGATAATTATTTCAATTTTATTCAAAAAGCAGTCAAGAAATCGGGAATACAGTCTTTTCATAATTTTTAGCAAAATTGATGACATTTGTTTCAGAACGAATGAAAAAAGTACCGTGGACATTTGCATACGTATAAAAAATATCACAAATTTATTGTTGATGTACTTGGAAAACTTAATTTTATCTTGACAAACTATTTCTATCATGTGTATGCACATACATATGTATATGTATGTATGTACATATGTTGATTACAAAGGCAAATGGTGTATATAGTGTAAAAATTAATTTATTATTTTATTTTTTGTTTTCAGACTAATGTTTTCGGCTTGTGTGTAAGTTAGTTGTAGACTTATTGTAGCATATAGAAAGCGATGAACCCAAAGAATGGGTTGTTTTGGCAGTTAGCACTAATTTTAGTGGCGACATGTACGCGGATCAGTAGTGGTCGAGAATCTCAACTTAGGGTTGGTAAAGCACTGAATGTTTTCGTACGATTTGGATATTTGGGAATATCGATGAGAGTCATACCAACTAACGACACAAATGAAGATGTCAGATGGCTTTTTAAAGAGCCTACTCGAAATATTTACAAAGTATGTGTAATTTTACAACAAAAATCTAAGTGTATGAAAATAATGTCGATTTTATGTTTGACCTTTTTTTGAATCTGCTGTTTAGGATGTGCATCACTTGAGCGTAAGTCAAGATCAAAATACGCCAGGCATTTTTCACGGCGACTTTCATATGGAATTTTGTGATAATCGCCGGCAATTATATCAGGCTTATTTTCGGGACTTTACAATAGAAAGGTTGGATAGGCCTTGGGAGGCTTTCACTGGAGGATGGTTTCCTGATAATGCAGCTAAGAAACTTGGCATTAACACCTCTTTCATACAGGGCGATTATTCGTATGTGCTTGTTCGTGTTGTGCGATTTCGAGAAACTGGAAAATTTAAGTCTGAATTGCCGCACAATTTAACACTTGAGAATGATGTACGAGAACGGATGAGTGAAATAGTGACGGGGAATGTTACAACGGCAGTTAAATTTTTTGAAAATGTTGGAACACATTATATCAACTCTTACACAACCGGAAACTCACTTTACCAGGTAAAATAATAGACTACCATTGTATGTATGTATATAACATGATGTTTTAATCACGGATAATAATAATTTGTTGCAGGTCTTTGTGTACAATCGGAAAAACTATCAAATGATCAAAGAAAGCATAAAAACCAAAGGCATTAACTCTCTCTCAAAACAAGATCTTTACCATTTGTTTGCCCCTTGGGTTGCCGAACACTTGGGTCAAATAAGATCTGCTAGTGCCAATTATACAGTGGAACGATGGGCGCGGAGAAAGCTGCAATACGAATATTTGCTCGTAAAATATGTCACGTTACTTAAATTACACGGTAACGGTACACTGCTTCGTACTTTGGATAATCTTTTAGGAAATGATGCCATACTTCAGCTAGATTTAAAATCACTTAACGTTATTTTTCGTCAGGAACCCGAAAAACAAAATTGGTTTCATGAAGTTCTAGATAACCACATGAAACTATGGGAAGCCAATATGCCACAAAACTAATATTAACAGTAAAAATAAGAAGTTCCTAGCGTTTGAAACTTTCATTAGATAATTTAAACAAATGAACTAACTTAAAATTTCGTTGTAGCTGCCATCCACACCACTTACTGGCCCCATATTTTGTGTATTCGAGCTCGTTTTATTTTAATTTAATACCAACAATAAGATTATTTTGATACCTGTGATAGTTTTTTTTTTTTTTTTTAGTTAATAATTAATAATAAAATTAAATTTAGTTTAACTAGTTTTTACTACAGTTTTTTACTACGCAAACAAATTTTCCTGTTTGTATGAATGTTTATCTTATTTTGATATTAATTTAACTGATTTTAATGATAAATTTCAGAGCGTACTAAATTTTCAAAATACATATTTTGAAGATACATTATTATATCACAGCTATTTACAATTGCATTTAGCCGTGTGCAGGACGAACTCAATAAGGTTGTAACAAAATTACAATAATTCAATTCGCAGTGTTTTTTTTTTTAACAAAACCAACATGGAGATAGATTGAGATTTAGCATAATGACATTTAAATAACTATTTTTCATAAAGCTCGCAATAAAAGGAAATAATGTAATTCCAGGTAGAAATCATTTTGGAACGGACCATCAATATACATGCATATATAAAGAAATTAAAAAAAGTTTGAATTAAAAAATAAAGAATAAGATTTAGTGCAAAAATGTGATTGCTTAATTGTTGTTCTTTTTTTTTTGGCGGTAAGAGAGGCACGGAGTGTATACGTACGTTTACTAGCCTAAATTCGTTAACATCATTGTTAAAACCTAATATGTACTTGCATAAACCAAAGAATACCTTAAAAACTGGCTACCACATGGAACATCTAAGCACTAACTACAGGTACGGACCTCTTAACATAGGGGGTGTAATGAGTAATATTTTATTAACCATTAAACTTTTATTATATTATTATTATTAGAGATGAGCGATATTTTCAAAACTTTGATTTAATGACGGTGATTGAAAAATCACACTGTAGTTACAGTGATTGAAATTACATACACAAATTTATTTCATTTTATTTTGAGCGAGCAGAATTACTATTAAATGATGCTGATTATTTACTTTTATCCTTTATATATGAATTTTCTTTGAAACTTAATTGTCAAATTCATAATTCATATAAAATAAATTACATTAAAAATAATAACGTTGATGACACAAGTTTGATTTTGTTTAGTAGTCTTTTCGTAGTATGTATCTAGTTGTCTCTTTCTTACGACTTAAAAAAATACGTTAATTTCATTATTGTATTTCAATTTATTACTCTTTAATGTTTTTCTTCTGAAAATCGAAAACTGTGATCACAATCACTGTTTTAAAGAACAGTGATTAACAAATCACGTTCACTGAGAACAACGTTCTTCAAAAATCCCTGGATCGCTCATCTCTAATGTTTATATTAGAATCAAATTTTATCTCTTTTAACATGTATTTATTGGTCCTGAAAAGGACCGATTGTTAAAAGAACCGGTCAACTATATAAAGATATATAAAACATTGCCACAAACCATGCGAACAAGGTGTTGCGGAAGTTGTTCGAATGTCGTCACGTCCCTCCTTGCATATATCACATCCAAAATTTTATTTGCCACTTAATCGATTCTTTTTCTTTCTATATTAATGCTTTACTTACCTTCCATAAGCAATTTTACTATATATAAAGTAATAAATACCACAAAGGATAAAGAAGTACATAATATACAGTAAGACTGTTTCAGTATTACACGGTAGTATTGGAATTTCCCTAAATCGCGCATTGTATTGATACTTGTGGTGCAGTATATAGCGACGGTGTATACTATGTATCCTTTTCAACGCTCTTTTGTTACCCTGTTCACAATAAAGATTCCAACTGTATTTTCCGAAGTTGCAATGTATTTACATATGTACATATGTATATACATACGTGTTAAGCTGCCTCGTTTAACGCTGTTTCGTTTAGCGCTGCAACTTATTGGAACGTATACCCCGCATTATGAATTATATAATACATACATAGCCTTGGTGATCGATTATTATAAAGAGCATTAATTTCTTGCGATGTGTCTAGAAAGATTCGACTTAGCTTCTAGCGGTACCCTTATTGTCTACTCAGAGGTGAGGGGAAAAGTAAGTGTATTTATTTTTTGACACGATAATTACGTATACTTTCATTTTCAGACCAATTTACCGCTGCAAATTTTTGCAGCTTTTGTTTATTTTATATATCGAATATAATAATTAATTTAGTTCCAAAAACGCTTAAATATAAAAATCTGTGTGGTAATACCAGAAAGTACAACGCTGCAATGACACTGTATTATGGACTCTAATCTGCTGCCGTCTTAACACGGCGTTATCGGTGGCGACGTTGAAGGTTTGTGAGCAGGATAAGTACTATTACGTCAATTAGCAGATTTAAGTTGATATAATTGAATTATCCACAATACACCTCTGGCAGTGTCGAAAGATTGCTTTCAAAGAGTTTAAACAACTATGGAACGGTAGAGGACCTCTATTATTTAGCTGTAAACTAAAGTAACTGAGTTTTGTATTTGTGTTTTTCCCAAAAGTTTTAAATTATAAGCAATTTAATTTTTAATGTATTTTTTACATTGCACATATTTTTTATTTAAATTTTTACGTGCGTGTAAATAAACAGAATTTACTGACAACACTGAATTCGCTGCCTGTATTCCGGTTTCGCACCACAAATGTGTGTCTATTGTGGTTGTGTGGCTCCACTAGTGATGATACAAATAAATTAGTTATTCTAGACACATACCGGTTTATTAAGCACAATACAGTACATTGATATATTGTAACGCAATACCTATTTAGAATAATGACAGTTTGGTGAATTTCAAGAAACTCATCACACATAGAAAATAACAAAAAACATAAAAAATGTCTGATGGGGTGGGGTGGTGTGTTTAGTAGGGCCACCAACCCCGTCCAGTTCCGTTGGTTCGGCCAATCCGATCAGATTCCACCCACGGTATGTATCACTGCCACAAACCTCCGTAATTCAAACCAATTTTTAGTACACAACAAACAGCACACCCAACCCAATCCTGGTCTCACGTAAAACACCATCCCACCATCACCTACCCAAGTCAACACACACACAATACTCGCACGCCATTACTTCTTATTGGAAGACCAAGTGCTTAATTTTCATTTAACCAAATCGAACACAAAAATAGAATGTAAGAATTTTAATTTTTATCCGTCTCAACGAACAATATTAAATTTTCCAACCAACCAGTGTGGCCATGTTATTTATTTAGGTTAGGTTAGGTTAGGTCGGAGTGGTAGGGTTAGGTCTGATATCACAAAGCTCATTTGAGTACGGATATCGGCCCGTTGTGATGCCACGGGTGAACGCAGTCCCTGTACTAACCAAGTTCCGCCAAATCAGGGCAAAGGAAAAAGTTGGTCACTGCAAGGGCTGCACAATGTTTATTTATTTAGTTTAATAAATAAATATAATTAATTTAAATTACATTTTTTAGCCAACGAAAAATTGAGTAACTAAAAAATTTAGAGTTATGGTTGATTGAAGGAGGAGTACCGTTGTTTTATTTATTTTATTGCAAAATTAACTTCCAAAACAAAGATAAAATTGGTCAGAAATTGCACGAAAATGTTGTACAAAACTTGATTGCAAAGGATTCACTAGATGGGCCAAAAGATTTTGCACTTTAATTGGTAAAATTTTTGTACTACATACTCTGGGAGGGATGGGATGCATGCAAACAAGATAAAGTTTCTGACTGTGGCCAACATGGCGACCACCAGGACGACCCTTGTCTTGCTGTATTCAAGTTGACACGCAGCCTCCTCGCGGCCCCTCCTGGATGGCATTCTAGCACCCGCTAGATGTTAGCTAATGCGTGCAGCGAAGTCCAATCCCCTGGACGTTAAATTTGGGTTGTGCGTAGGGCTTGGAACACACCACGTAAAAACTTTACTGCAATGAAAACCAACATACTGAATTTCAAAAAGATCCCCTTTAAAGTTGACGACCACGGCAAACGTTCAAAGGACAACGATTTAAGAATAGCCACTTGGAACGTCCGCACCCTTCACAGGGTGGCCGCTTCCGCCCAGCTGGCGGATGCCCTCAAGAAATGTAGGACTGACATCACTGCCATACAGGAAATGCGATGGATAGGGCAAGGACGCAAAAGGCTAGCATCTTGCGATGTGTATTACAGCTGCCATGTTGATAAGCACGAATTTGGATGCGGATTTGTGGTTAATAAGAGACTCCGCCACCTTGTCTCTGGGTTCACACCTGTGAACGAAAGAATAGCCACAATCCGCATCAGGGCAAAATTCTACAACATCAGTCTGATTTGTGTTCACGCCCCGACGGAAGATAAGGACGACGTGGTTAAGAATGCTTTCAACGCTAAACTCGAGGACATATATGATAAGTGCCCGGCCCATGACGCAAAAATTGTCCTCGGGGATTTCAATGCAAAGGTCGGGCGGGAAGGTATCATTGGCCCCACTGTCGGACAGTTCAGCCTCCACGCGAACACTTCCTCCAATGGTATGAGGCTGATTGATTTCGCCGCGGCGCGTAACATGGTAGTATGTAGCACCAGATTTCAACATCTCGACATCCACAAGGCTACTTGGATGTCCCCCGATCGATCAACTTCCAACATCTCCCACTCGCGAGGCAGCCGCAGCGAAAAACGCCGCATACAAGAAGACGTTGCAGTCTGCTGCTACGCGAGCCATTGTCGAGAACTACAGAGAGAAGAGAAGGGAAGAGAGACGCCTTTTCAGACGGAAGAAAAGGGAGCAGGAAAGGCGTGAGCGTGAGGAAGTCGGGATGCATAGACGTAGGAATGACGCTAGAAAATTTTATCAGAAGGTTAAGCGTCTAACCGAGGGTTATAGACCCGGAGCGTCTTCTTGCAAGGACGAGAACGGAAACCTGGTTACAGATCCGCAGGGGGCGCTGAGGTTGTGGAGGAAACACTTCTCTACTCTGCTACAAGGCGATGACGACACCAATACCGCCTCTAGAGATGATGTTCCGAACCCGATCAATGATGACATCGTGGAGATTCCGCCGCCTAGCTTTGAAGAGGTCAGAGTCGCGATTACGCGTCTTAAAAACAATAAAGCGGCAGGTCCTGATGGCCTCCCCGCTGAATTGTTTATGACCGGATGTAATGAGTTGGTAGGGCGCATGCACCAGCTCATCTACAAAATATGGCTAGAGGAAAGTATGCCCAACGATTGGAACCTCAGTGTCCTCTGTCCTGTCCTGAAAAATGGAGACCCCACAATTTGCGTCAACTACAGGGGTATTAGCCTTCTCCCTATCGCATATAAGGTTCTTGCAGGCGTATTGTGTGAACGACTGAAGCCACTCGTCAAAACACTGATTGGACCTTATCAGTGCGGCTTCAGACCTGGCAAATCCACCATAGACCAGATCTTCACACTGCGCCAAATCCTGGAAAAGGCCCACGAAAAACAAGTCGACACACACCATCTTTTTGTCGACTATAAGGTAGCCTTCGATAGCCCCATAAGGGATCGTGTTTATGCCGCAATGTCTGAGCTCGGTATACCTGCGAAGCTAATAAGGCTATGCAGAATGACGTTGAGCAATTCCTGCAGCTCCGTCAAAGTAGGAATGGACCTCTCCGAACCTTTTGACACCGTGCGAGGTTTCAGACAAGGCGACCCTTTATCATGCGACCCCTTATCATGCGACCTCTTCAACTTCGTCATGGAGAGTGTTCTGCGAAAGGCAGGAGTGCATCGCAATGGCACTATCTTTTAAAAAAGTGTCCAATTGCTCGCGTATGCTGACGACATCGACATCATAGGGCGTACCAAGCGAGATGTTACTGCTGCCTTTAGCGCTATTGAACGGGAGTCTAAGAAGATGGGTCTGGCAGTAAATGAGGGCAAAACAAAGTATATGACGTGCGGCGTATTGATTCTCAGATTACGGCCGATAACTATACTTTTGATACAGTCAAGGAATTTATTTATCTTGGCTCCGCCGTTACCACCAAAAATGATGTCAGTCTGGAGATCAAACGCAGGATTACTCTTGCAAACAGGTGCTACTATGGTCTCAATAGGCAACTGAGCAGCTCTCGTGCGACAAAATTAATACTCTACAAGACGCTCATCTTACCCGTGCTTCTTTAAGGCGCAGAGGCATGGACCCTATTAAGAACTGATGCAGCAGCCTTGAGGGTATTCGAGAGGAAAGTCCTACGTAAGATCTTCGGTCCTGTGCGAGTTGACGATGATTTCCGCATCCGATCTAACAGTGAGCTGTATGAGCTCCTCAACGACATAGACGTTGTGCAGCGTATTAATATCCAGCGGCTGCGCTGGCTCGGCCATGTCGTTCGAATGGAGGAGGATGCCCCCGCCAAACGGGTATTTGATGCGGGGATCTGCGGAAGTCGGCGAAGGGGACGACCTTGTATCCGTTGGAAGGACTAAGCCGAGGAAGCCCTGTCATCGATTGGTGTGACCAACTGGCGTAGGCGCGCAAGAAGCAGAGGTGCCTGGAAGGATGTATTGCGGCAGGCCGAAATCCGTTAATCGGGTTGTTATGGCCAATTAAACAAACAAACTACATACTCTTAGAGTTTTTGGCAAAATATTGCTGAGATAGAGAAGTGCACTAACTTTCGTGCCATTTTGAATGCTAATATGAAATGCTACTGAAACACCAAGTACTAGTGCATTTTTATGCTCACAACTGTATAAGCATGCATTCGGAGTTTATAAGTGTGTATGAGTATCGATTGGAATGGCTGCATTTTTAATTCAAACACGTCATCATTAAATGTAATTTAATACGATGATGACATTTGCAAATATTGCTGTGGCTGTGTGTGTATGAAGAATTCTTGTGTTTATTTATTAATATATTTTATTTATTTTTTCATCTTTATTAAAACAAAAAGAAAAAAAAAACAACAAAATAATAATTCACATCAATCCTTATTGAATGAATAATATTGTTATCATCAATCCGTCAATGTGTATAATAAATAAAACGTTCTATCTATCCACTCACTCGCCTATTCTCTCTCTCTCTCTATCCATGTAAATTCATTTTCATGTATTCTAGTAATGATGGTGTGCTTGTGATGACAGAAGTATGGATAGCAGTGATGAGTTAGCTCAAAGTATGAATGAATGAATGAATATTAACTGTTATATATTATATAACTCAACTACTGCCATCACTACTATAAAACGTCGAAGATGATGATGATAAATTCATCCATCTCCAATCCACTTAGGAGTGCAAATATTTATATAATTTATATGAAACGGAGGTATAAACATATAATATTTCCAAAAACGATAACAAACAGAAACTTCTATCCACATACATTCTAACATACACATATGTATATACATGTACATATGTATGTATGTAGATATATGTTCTTATTTTGAACGCATACAGCTTAGCAATCACAAAAAAAGTACGTACACTGACATGCAAAAGTAAACGAATGTTGTCGACGATTTAATACAATAAATACATTATTATGCATATATATTTACGTATATATATATATATATATATTCGTTCCAATTACTTTTTCCACGATCTTTTTGAATATTTTCCAAAATTCTAATACTATTTGTCGCATCTTGGGAGTAACAAATTTTATGTGGAACATTTTTCCATTCGCTGCACACGGGAGTCAGGCAGAGCATAGTATCAAGAGCAGCCTGAGAACAATTCTTCCTCAATCCAGTGATATTCAAGATTAAAACCCGCTGAACCTTATCCTAGATTTTCCGTTGTAAAGGCTTATCCAAGGCACACCACTAAACGACACAACCATAAGTAAAATAATTGGTCTTACAATAGCGAGATATTCCTAGCTAATGGCCAAAGGCGAAAGAGGCCAATTCTTACCTAAGGCGTACCAACACTGCCAAAGATCATTTAGTCCCTTTTTCATTCTTTCCTTGGTGTTCCTTTTCCAGTTTAGCTTGCTATCTAGAAAAACACCGAGATATTTAACCTCAGAAGACAACGTAACCTCCCTATCACCTAATCTTATTGGAAGTTATATCCACACCACAGTTTGGAGCCCAAGAGGATAAACTCAAAACGCTGACTACAACAGTTCCCTCCGCCAGATCAGCGACATGTGCCGCAATATTACATTCTCGATGCCTTATCCCAACATTAGCCGCGACGAGCCATAAGTGAAGTGACAGTACCCCCCTTTGAAGTACCCCTGGTTGCACGCTTACAATCCACCATCCACCCAGAATCGATCAGATCAAGTGAATCTTCATTTGAAGAAACGGTAATTTTGTTCAAGGCCCCTTTAATAATCAAGTGTACAAAGTGTACTCACCCCTAGCCAAATTTGTTTCAACAAACCTTATTAAGACTGCTCTCAACTGACCCCTAATACCAGCATGTTTCGGTGTAGTCAACAGAGACTCTCCATGTAAGACCTCATATATAGATCGATAAGTCGCTCTAGAGCTTTCAAAAGAAAGGATGAGAACGAAATCGCACTATAATCCTTATAGCTGACGTGACTCGGTTTACTGGATTTTCCTGGTAATGATTTCTTCCAAGTCTAGCGTCATACGCTGTTCCGCAGGGTAGCTATTTGGGTCCTTTACTGTTTTATTGTTTCTGAATGATCTTCCTTGTGCTGTTTCTGATTGTAATATTCTGATGTCTGCTGACGACGTTAAATTATTTTATACTTTTGATGATGATCATGGCCAGGCTGTTCTTCAGCGAAATATTGATTTGTTTGTAACTTGGTGCAGGATTAATTTAATGGATCTTAACTTGAGAAAATGTAAATGCATGATTTTCTCTCGCGTGGATGTAATTTCGTCCACTTATGTGATTAATTCTTGCCAAGCTATGATTTTGGAGCCCTAATATAAACACATTCTATACTTTCTCAGAAACTCAGCCAGGTGGTTCTTTTTGAGTGTTTAATTTTCCACTTATATTCATTAAAACTGGATCCATTATACAGACCAGTTAACATCTTCGCCTGACTTTTTGGTCTTGTTAGATGGGCTCCTTGTACAGCACGGAAGTTTTTGAAGTTTCGTGTTCCACCATTCTGGTTACTTTCTCTTGCCCAGGTAAGTGAGAAGACAAGCTTTCCTGTAACAAGATAACAAAGAACCAACTCCGAAGATCGCAATCCGGCAGTTAACAACTACCCATGAGCTGGTGTTTAGTCAGTTTTTCTGTTTCTCAATAAGTTCAAGTACGCTACTCACCTGACCTGTCGAAGAAAGGCAGTTGAAGGAAAGGGTTAATTTCCAGGCACCACTATGTTTTTAGACGTTTTGAACCGGAGGGTGGCTCCTCGTCAGATCTATTCCTTTTAATGTGATTTTCTCTACGGGATACCTGCATGAAAGACTGAACTTTTGCCCTTGCAGTAGCAGATTCTACTATTGGGTTGGAAGCATCCTGTTTGACGAGTAGGATTAGACCCCTAACAGCAAACCATCCAATGTGCACGAATATTCAAGTTTAGAAAAAGAAATTATACGTGATCAGGTAGGTCAAAAATATCACCAAAGAGATATGAGTTCGAAAACAAGTTCTCTCACAATATTACGATAGTACGAAGTATTATAATTATTTTTTTCGTATGTGAACGGTTCTGTTGCAGATTCCTTTATAGTGTATGCGATGTACGTCTTAAATATGTACATATAATGATTATAAACTTATTTATTTGTAACAATACAAAGAAAATTATATTCTAATTATAACAAGCAGAGTGAATAAAACCATATTTGTATGTATTTCAGCCCAGAATCTTTGATGGGCATTGAACCGATGACCCTCACAAAATGTTTACCAACTATTTTATACTATAATGCTTATAATAATTGTAGAAATGTTGTAAAATATAGGGTTTGCCGCTGATATTCCACCAATATATGTACATATGTATGTGAATAAAATGACACTTTTCGTATCATCAAAATAAGTTGGTTTAATTTTCAACAAAAACCAATAATTCCTTTATGCAAAAAAAAAAAACGAAACTAAATTATATTAAAAATGCTATCTTTTACATTCAGTCACTCACTCTCGTGCTCTATAGAATGGAGGCGTAATATGAAACTTTGGCAGAGATTTATTTAAGTGATGGTAAGTAAACCAATTCATAAATGGCTTTTCTCTTAATTGCAATTGACTGATTAACTGACTGACCATCATTCGGTTACTAAGAAACTAATCCCTCCAGAAAAGAGCGGACATTAAACGTGCACATAACGTTGATGAAGTGATTTTAAGATAATATTCGATAATTTCTATTTATATGCATGTATATACATATGTGTGTTGTATTTTAGAAAATATTTATTTTGTTTAAAATAAGGAAGACATCATCATTAGTTGCTAATTTCAATTTACTTACAATGAACATATAAATATGTATGTTGTTGTTATGTTTGTATATGTTGTATGTATCCTTTTCATTATTTCATTTATAGAGTAGGTAATTAAGGAACAAGTCGTTTAGGACTTTTTTTTTTTTTGGTCAGCATTCCGCCCCGACGATAAATATAAAAACATAATATAAATAAAATAAGAAATAAATAAAAACAAGAGCAAAATAAAGTAGGAGTAATACGAGTACATGAAAAGTATCCAGACTTTCGTATTGTATTCTTTTTGTTTTCTAAGTATAACCACGCAAAAGCCAAGATTTGAAATGTTCAATTTAGAATATTGGAAGCGACCAAAATGTTTACATATATCCAAAAGTCAAAGCGACTTGGTAAGTAGAAGATTAAGGGTAAAATCTAAATCCTTTCTTGCTGATATTTATTTACTTATGCGCACAATCTTAATAAAATTATCGCAATGATTTTGATTTTACATAACTTTTCAGATAGAAAAGAAAATTTAACTGACAACGGCAATACAATAAAAATTCAACGTCGATTGTGTGTGTACCTTTGTAAATGTAGTCAATTAGAACAGAAAACCAAGTTATATAATATTTTTATTAAGAATACTTACTATGTATATTATGATTATTATAATTTTCAAAGGATCAAAGAAATTTCATGCTATAGGCTTACAATTTCTCTTGCGAATATTTTTTAAGAATCACAAATAAAAGTTTGCAGAAACAATTTTGAAAAATTTGAAAATTTAAGATAAAATATGCAATATTACGAATATTCGGGTGTATTATGCATTATAGTGTAATATTTATCAATCAATGATTGTAATATCCTTGTTGGGCGGGCGACCAGAAAAAAAAGGATTGCAATGTGGTTGGCTTGAACAGATAGACACATGAACGAATAGTATCCTTAACAAAATGCGTTTGTGTTTCTTGGTATGTATGTATTGCGTGTCTGTTTCCATCATAACGATGACAGCGATGATATCATGTCCCCTTACAAAAAGATGATGTTTTTTTTAAACAGAAATATCGACAATAAATGTATAAGGAACTCAACCGTTCTTATTGAAATCGAACGAATGATTGATGGTGCGTAATTTGTTTGGAAGCTCAAGTTCTATGGGAAAAATGAGAAGGAAAGGGTGGTTTATCGACAGTCGTGGCTGGTTAGTTAGTTAATGTTGCCTAATGTTGGTCCAACAAAGGTGTGCCTCAAGTGTTCATTTAAAAAAAAAAAGCACTTTGAACGTCGCTTAAACAACCACATTTACTGGTTGACGCGTGTCTATCTTT
This sequence comes from Sarcophaga peregrina, assembly GCA_014635995.1. Lineage (NCBI taxonomy): Eukaryota > Metazoa > Arthropoda > Insecta > Diptera > Sarcophagidae > Sarcophaga > Sarcophaga peregrina. Next base: position 171,891 of record CM025789.1, read on the forward strand.
TATGTGATATGCCTTTAATGTTATTAGAAAACAATTTAATTAAATATTCACTTAAAGTAAAATATCTAAATATGAGAAAGGTTTTATTGAGTTCTTTGGGGTTGCATTTTCCAACTATGTACCAACTTTAACACGTGAGAGCTTAAAATAAATTGTTCTCTTATATGGATTTTTTACTCGTACTTATTAAAGAATTAATTTCCACTTGAAAGACGTACTGGTACGATTCAGATTCCTGACTATTAACTGTTTTTTTTTTTTTTTTTTAATATATTTAGATATCTACGTATGTATGTTTGTTAGTTTTAGAATAAATAAAAATTTGGAATATAATGATGAATGAACGTATCCAACTTTAACCGCCATTAAAAATCAATACAAAGTAAATAGAATGTATTTTAAATCCAAGTCCGGCTTTTTGTACGGCAATTGGTACTGCAAGTCACTATAGATGGGATGACTGTTTTATTTTTTTAGTGACCACATGCCATAATAGTGATGAAAATGTTCGGCCTATTGTTTTTTGTTTAGATGATCGGCTACCCTTGTGTTTTAATTTTATATTTGTTTTACTTTCCCGATCATATCCTTGCCAACCAACATATTGTTCGATGACATTTAACGGAAATTTGAATGATATTAAAAAAGAGAAAAAATAATAACAACGTAATAATGATTCAGCAAAATTGTTAAAATGGAAAAATTGGAGTTAAAAACCAAATACTTTGCTTGTGCGTAATTATAAATATATGTATGCATGGATGTATGTATGAAAATTAAGAAATGAAAGTAAAATTAATTTGAATTCCTAAAAATAGACAAAGACACGATTAATTTCCATTAGATTGTAGGTGTTACTATTGTTACACATGAGTTGACGATATAAAATAACAATATTAACGTTAAATAGAGGCACATTTTCAGCGACTTGCAGCTTTTTGAATTCGTTGATTTATTATGACTTTATAATTGAAATGGGGGAAAATAAAGTTAAAAGAAATGATTCTTAAATTATTATAATTTTTTTTTTTTAATAAGTAAACAATAATTACATTGTATATATAATTTAACATGCTGTTTGCTATTTTTTTGCATTCGCTATTTATCCACTATTTTACCACACGTAACTCCTAAAAAGTATTTATATTCCAAAATGTCCTCTTTTGTTCACTTTTTTCATTAATTCGGTAAAAACGATAGAGTACTTTCTTAAACAAAAAAAAAAAAAAAGAAAAATGTCCAACAATATTGTTTAATTCCTTTAATGATCCTTTTGCTATGTCTTAGTTATTATTTAAGTCGTATACGACGTTTACGAAGTCAACATATTTTAATGCCTGAAGCGGCTATATAATATTAAAAGAATTTAAATCAAAGTTAATATATAGAACGTTACAATAAATTCCTTTTACGGCTTAACGTACAAAATAGTTTAAGCAAAAATTTAAAAACTTTTACAGAAACTGTATTAGTTACCTGAACAAATGGGATGAATCTTTTAAAGAAATTGAGGGACCTGCTTGAATATTGTTAGATGCAATACTATCTTGGTTTTTTACACTACTGATATTCATATGGCAATAGTGAAACAACACAAAGCATAGTTCCGTTAATACACATTTCACTCGTGCACTCGTAAAATCAAGAGCAACAGAAAAGAGTACACTACAGTATTGCATTCGGTGAAGGGTAAGCTAGCAGAATGTCTTGTACACACCTCTAGTATGTATGTATAAGTTTGTGTTTATTACTTGTACCTATTTAAGTCTTTATTTTAAAAGTTTTTATTATAAAATGTTAATTATAATAAATGAATTTTTTTGTTTGACCGCTTTTTTTCTCTTGGAAATAATGGTCACCGTATGCATACACCATTGTTCGTGTGATTTCATTTCTATTTATTTGTATTTTTAAAAAAAGGAAATGATTTTTTTAGTATTTTCGTAAAAAATGTTGTGTAAAGCACTGACTCCTTTGTGAGTAATATGCAAAACTAGCTTTGGTGTTTTAAGAAAAAATTTTCTTATCCCGATATTTAATAGTTATGTATATCAATGCCTCCTCTTTGGAAGTATGTACATATGTATATACGGATAATGGTCGAAATGTAAATTTCCACTAGATCGATTTAATTCTAGTAGATTTTCAATTGATTTCGAACACAAAAGCCGTTTTTGTATTGTTCGTCTTTAAAAAGGGCATTTTTTGATCATTTATTTTTAAATCCAATTTTTTTAACGTTCTGTTGTTGTTCCAACACAACTTCCACTAAATGGCAAAAAGTGCATTTTTTTGCAGTTAGCCCCGGCTACTGAACGAATACTTGATGCAACATCTATAAATACAACTTTATTTCATTGTATTGTTGGATATTGTAATGTTGAAAACCAAAGCGGTTTCTTTTTATCTTCATCTCAAGTAACAGAGACCATAAACTTTTATGATGAGCTGAGAACATCAAAGCAATACACATACATACATGCATATGTATATATGAATGACCATTTCCATCCACTAAAGATGTAAAGACAATAGCGTCAAACAGAGGCAATCAATCCGTATTTTTTTCTCAATCAAACAAAAAAAAAAAATATTGTTGTAGCAGTTACGCTATTAGCACTTGTCTTATAAACATTTATAACTTGTCAGAAGAAATAAAAAATAAGATACTCACCGATATAATTTTTTAGTGTCTGTAAATTCAGACGAGGATTTTTTCCCTTAACGCGTCACATATCACGTGAGAATACTGGATTAGACACCAAACAAACATTGACTAATTGTTGGCATTTATCATCTAACAAATGTATTTCTCTTTTAAGAGCATTGTTTCAATTTTTGTTTGTTTAGTTGAAATTTGTCACATCATAGTTTACGAACTACTATCAATACGTATGTAATTCATAATTTATGCACTTTCGTTTTGGTTCAACACGTCATATCATCACTAGACGAAAGTATCACAACGTTCACTTTTTAAGTGTACTTCTGTCTGATGATATGTAAGTGTGCGGAAAATTTCTTTTTCAGTATGTTATTACAAGTATTTATTTGTCTTTTATTTTTCAAGAAACAAAAAGAAACTATTCAGCACGATTTATAAAAAAAAAACTGATAAATTTCAGTACCTATTTTGTTTTTTCTCTCTTAATTTTCGACATTCAAAACTAAAATGACCACATCTCATATCCCATAAACCACTGCGAGAAATTATAATAAATAATAAAACTATGTATCTTGTATTTTATTGATCTGACGAATAGACTTCAGAATATCTAAACCATAAAATTTAATATCTTTTCCATCCACTCCATTTTAATTAAACTTGAATATTGGTTTGTTATTGGTTTTACACTTTTAATCTCTGTAATCGTTTGTTAAAAAGTATTTTTGATCTGACATGTCCTGCCGGACCAATATTTCATGACATATTAAAGTTACATCTCTCCTTTCATTTGACGATTCTGCTGAATATATGTCATTTCCTAACTAGATTTAATTTTAACTACTACCGTATAAACACTTAAGCGGTTTTATTACTCTTAGCATAACAATTTACCGCATATCTCGGTTTGGAACTAAACAGTTAATTAATTATACTAATTAATTATATGATCATTGTAACTAATTTCAAATAACTGGCTACGTTTAGGACACACAATATTGACTGACTGCAGTAATTTTTCTTAGATTTCAATGCTAGCATTTAAAATCAAAAAAAAAAAAACCGAAATTATAAAATAATTAAAACCAGCGTTGTCAACTATAAATTTTGAAAAAGCACCAAATTCTTTGAAAAAACGCGCAATTTTGACAAAAAAGCACTAAAATATTATAATATTTATTTTAATTTTATCAGCAATTTATTCATACATATATAACTGGTCATTACAACCCTTCAGTCTGGATTATTGACCTTGTTTCTCACACCACTTATGTTTTTGTGCGTTAATTTTATACATGAGTGACGGGACCTCCTACAGTTTAAAGTCGACTCCGAACGACTGATTTTTGAGAAACTTTTCATGGTAATTTTTATTTACTTTACTCTCAGAGTTTTTAGTCAGAAATCTGCTCAGATTGAATCGCCGAAGAAATGGGGATCGCAACCTTGCTTTACGTCTAAGAAGTGTGAAAGCTAACATACATTAAACATAATTTTTTTAGACGTATAAAATGTAAATTATTTTACCTTCAAAATGTGTCAACGTAAAAGAGTATTATTATATTATTATTATTATAAATAATTGTTTTTAATTCCCAAAAGGACAAATTGATTTCTTTTTTTTTTAAATTTTAAATTTTTGATCTGGTGTCACTGACATGAAAAGAAAAGCACTAAAAAAAGCACTAGGCACTGACTTGAAAATTTTCCGCGTCGAAAGTTTTAAAAAGCACTAAAAACAGTGCTAAAAGCACTGAGTTGACAACGCTGATTAAAACTAAGAACTACACGAACTAATTACTTTGAGTAGGTATTATTATTTTATTATGTATGTATTTCAAAATAGAAAATCTATATTATGTATAATTATATATAACACAATACATAATTTAACAATTTTTTGGTTTACATGCACAAATTACAGAAACTACAAAATAGATTTTTAAATTTCAGGTCTCGATATAAGTACTTACAACGACAGCGATATGTTTTGCTCAGTGTAACCATAGATTTTAATTTTCAGTTCATCATAGCGAAGTGAAGATATTGTATGTTAAAGTTCATAAAGATGGTTAAGAATAACAACGTTGACTAAACATACCATCCTCGTATATCACATATTTAAGAAATGTTTTTCACAGGTAGAAAATACTTAAAGATGACAAGTAGCACTTCATTATTCATACGAATTCACATGCAGACTCGTTCGCAAGTACATACATACATACGTATGTAGATTGACAAAAGTGGAAAAATTTGAAGTGCAGTAGAAGTGCCAATGAATGGGTGACGAATCATTTTGTTTTCAACGATGATAGACGTTGAAGGTGAAATGTCACACAAACGGCAGGTAATTAATTAATTTTGGCATTGAAAAATAGTATACAATTAATTTCTTTTTAGTCAGTATTTCAGAAGATCTGGATATACATTCATATATATATATATATACGTATGTACATAAATATGTGTATCTGAACGAATGCAATATATGTAATAAAACAATGTTACAAAAAAAAAAAAAAAAAGAAAAATACTACATCTGAAGATCGACCCCATCTACTGGTGATATGCTAAATATTTCAAAAACTTCAAAAAAAGATTTTGATGCGTGTGTTAGCCACGCGGCCAAAACAAGTGCATGAAACCACAGCTACGCAACGTAATCATGAAATCAATGTAAATCAACAATAGAATGATTGGTTATCATGAACATCATCATCAATGCCCAGCACAACATATCATTGACAAAATAAAAAAGAGCACTTGAAAAAAACAAGTACATTCCCACGTACCGCAACTATTCCAATTACGATTATTTCGCTTTTTGATGATGAACACATTCATCAGAAGGCAGATAATAAACACACATACGTATGTATGCATGTGTATCGAGTAATACATAAACTCAAATCGACATTATGAAGTGGTATTAGACACGCAAGTGCCATCAGCAAAAATTGATTATGACCGACCATAAGTAGTAAGTATCCTGTAAAAAGAAGTGGCAACGGGTGAAAGAGAACAATAAAATGTTGCATGTTATACAAAACGTACACATGTACTATGTACGTTAAATATTAATGCAGGGAAATTATAAAATTGAATCAGGTTAATTTTCTGTTTACTCGAAACAACTCCTTTGCCTATACTATTCTACTACACGTTTAATGTTGGCGTAGAACTCCAAGTAAAGTTCATCAACAATTAAAAATTTCTCTAGATGAATGCCGAGTAGAAATACCAATCGTGTATCTCATTGAAATTTCTGTGTCTATTGGCAAGATTTGAAGTTTTCTCTGTTGGTAAATTAAATAAATAAATAAATATGTTGTACATCAATATTTGTTAAAATTAGTTAAAATTAAATGTATGGATTTTTTTCTTTCAACTTCAAAGTTCATTACATTCGACATGCATAATTCAGGACACGTGACCTCTTCTAAACTGTTTTTGTTTACAGTTTACAGTTTACAGGAGAAAGTATTTGAAAGCTTCTTTAAAATTACCAGTTAGAATTGTGACACTATAATTGCAGATGAATCGTTTCCGGGAGCGTGTTAAACAACATTTCAAAGAGTGCTTTAAATATGAATTTAGGTTAAACTATGAATGGACATGTGAATTTTTATTATTCATAATGACTTATTTCCTTTTGTTTTTTACCTGGCCAGTTTACACTTGAGATTTAAAGGGGTTGTAATGCTTTGACAACCGTTTTCACATCCAAAATGTGGGAAAGATATTTATGTGAAATTACTGATTAAACATTTCCGAAATAAAAGAAAATTAATTTTTCATTTAATCTTATAAACATTGTTTCTTATTAGACACTTTCAAGAATTTTTTGAATACAATACAATGTATCACACAAAAAACAAAAAGAAAAATGAACGGGGGATCAGATTCAATAGCATATCACAACTTTAATTATACAATTAGCAAGATGTTGCTAATCGAGTGTGTATTATAAAAAAATATGTTTTGTCTTCCACTACAAGACTATCTATCAAGAATTTAGGAGGCTGACGATAGCAATTTGAAACATTCAAATAAAGTTAAATTTGTATCGCCTAATTAATTAATTAATAACAATATTTAACAATACATATGTATCGTACCGAATCAATTTATTATTATCTTCAAATAAAAGTCACTTGTTTTCTATAATTAGCAGTACTCGTAGTGTGTTGATAGCAGCGTGGCTAAATAAGAATTACACATCATGTATCTTTCTAGATAACCGAAAATTTTCGATTGATAACACTCAGAATTTTTGGTCTGTCATTGTGGGAGCTTTCCAAAATTTGGTTTTTGATAATGCGATGCGATAATTAATGACAGGCAGTCAATACAAAATACTTATTTACAATACATCGACATGTTTGATAAAGAAAAAAAAAAAGCAAAATTCGGTAATTATTGATTTATGACACTCTACAAATCCATAACAATAGAAAATCAATTCAAACAATCAGCAAATAGAGAACAAAAATCACCGCAGTAGCGATACGACCACTTTAGTTTGTTTATTTGGTTAAATCTTATCATCACATATTGATTTCGATTTCACTTTTGTTTTGGTTTTTTGTTTGATTGTTGCCTTCAAGTGGGCCATGACCACCATCACTAAAATAATTAATTGAGCTTTAATTATTTCAATAAATACAATCAATATTCACACGGTATCTTTTTCTATTCTCTCTATTCGTTATCGTTTATAGCGGAGAGAGTCAATTCAGAAACAAATGGAATTTGATTTGACTTTTTATTTCCTTTCATAAAATAACCTATTGATGGATTTTATAAGAGTATGATGGTACAAGTAGCAAGTTTATTAGTTAGCACAAACCAGTGATTTCAAAATAAATATTTAAAATAGACAATAGAAAATCATTTCTTACTTATGCAATTTCCATAGATCCTCGTTGCCCATGTACTCGTATAAGATAAAAATCAATATTTCATGCGTAGCGTTTCTGATTTGTATTTCTCGCACTTCTAACGTGAAGAAATTAGCACTTCGAATGAAAACCTGAGTCACGCTTTAAGACACGTTCTTTCTAAAAATCAAATACATACATATGTATGTTTAAGCACAACCATTACACATCATTAATGAGAAATATCCCACTCGTACATATGTATATATGTATATTAAATATATATATATATATATTTTTTTTTTTTTGGAAAAGGAAAACAATTTAAGCAGTGGCCAACGAAGAAGATGGGTACAAATTATTACAAATCATTCTTACATATATGTACATATCTGTACGTTGTTATACCCTACTGTCTGTCAAATAGGAACTGAAATCTACTTAAAAATATTAACAAAGAAAGTATTTCTGTTGTTTAAAAAATAAAAAAAAATGAAAAAAATTAAAAAAAATACAAATTAAGAATCGTAAAGTATCGGTCTTATAAAAAGAATATTCGTAGTTTTATTTCCCTTCTGTTCTGTCCTGTTGAAGAGCGAGTAAGAAAGTATGTATTTACATATGTATGTATCTGTTGTACGACTGGTATAAAGTTTGCATTTTTAATTTTATTAAAATCTACATATCGATTGATTGGGTTTGTAAAAGTAGGTGATCGGTAAAGTGTTCCCATCGGCTTTATTTTCTTTTTGTTTTGTGGCATCATCGCTCTTGATTCCAGAATTATTCTGGTTTACGACGCGAACTCTTCACCTTCAGCACTTGAAAGCGAAGAAAACTGATACAAGTGGCGCTTAGTCGATTTTCAGCGCATAAACACACATAAACGTAGAATATAAAAAATAACGCAGTCCTTGAACTTGACGTAAAGCTTAACAAAACATAATAAAGTGAATGTTCAAACTACTGGAAATTACTTGCATCCATCGTTGTTGCCTTTGTACCCATCATTAGTGGACTAGCCGAACCAAACCAAACGAATTACAAACTCAATTTGATTAATAAAAGACAACACACAGACTACTCGTATTATACGAGTTGAAAACCTTCATCCATACTTGAGACATTCATTGGGTTTTTTTCTTTTTTTGTGCGTTGCGGTGTTGCAGCGTTGCAGCATTGTTGTACCTATTGACACCATTCCATATTATGAAAACTACAGATGATGATGTGTTCACCAGATTTTATGATGACGATGATAGGTTGGTTTAAGGGTTTACATACGAATATTTTTTTAGGGTTTTCTCGTCTTTTTTTTTTTTTTTTGTGTAACTTTAGAGAAGGAAACATTTCATCACGCGCATTTTTTCACAAGGTAGTGCCGATGAAATCACACATTTCGGTTTTCGATTTTCATTACCAACGTGTGTGGCCACATAATACTTTTGCATTCGTATCCGAAAATAATTCAGGCTACAAAATTTCTCCACTCTCCGGTATTTGTGTATTCGTTTAGTTTGTTTTTTTTTTGTATTTTCAATCATTCCCAAATGTATGTATGTACTTATAAACAGATTTACAAATACAAACAACACTACTTTTATTTTTTAACAAGTGCTTATTAAATTTGACTTAAGTATGTAAATTATGAAGAATTTCTACATTATTTTACGTATTGATTTCAATTACGAGTAAAAAATTGAAGCATAAAGAAAATTTATAAACTCCGTTTAATACTATATTAAGGGAAACGTGCATCCCTTTTTCACTCTCTCTCTCTCTCTCTCTCTCTTCAATTGAAAGTTTACTTCTACACTTTTACTTACCTTTTTAAAATGTTATAATCCGACAAAAAAAAAGGGGAATCAGTTTTAATTTCTAACTTTCTTTATTTGAAAGTTTATGCATTTTATAAAAAACAGTTAATAATCTGTGCATTATGGCCAAATGTATGCATGTGAACAAATTTATAATCATTTATTCACATTCCATGCTCCCAGCTTGACTTTACTAATCTTTTTCGTAGAGAAGACTTTTAAATAGATCAGATCTCAAGCTTCAAGAACTTTCAATAGTATTCAGTTATTAAATAGATTGAATATTATTTTTCGACTGTGTCTCAGATACGGCTAACGTCAAAAGAAACTGTACAGTAAGGATAAAATTCTAACAACTCAACCAAACTCAACTTTTACTACTTAAGGAGAGTGCCCGATAAAAATTTGACAAATTTCGAATTTTTTTGTAATTTTTTTGTTTAAATTTTAAAAACTGGCAATGAAACAATTTTAAAATAAAAATTACGGCAATTTATTAATGTATATTTTTTTTAATGTACAGTTTCTTTTGACTCTCACTGTATGTATATATAATCTTTAATATGTTTCGAACACTGTGGAGTCCAAAGTTAAAACGTACATAGAAAATCAAAGAGTTCTTAACAACAATAAATAATAGTAAAATATGTTAATTAATTGTCACCTACATATGTATATGTACATACACACGTACGAGTATACCAGAATTATTAGGATTATTGATTTATTATTATATAAAAATTATATAAAGTTAAAATTCAACCTTATGACAGAAATCTGTACACCATCATCATCATCATCATCATCATCATCATCATCATCATCATCATCAGATACAAATCAACTGCATTGCTTTGATCTAACAATAGCTGTATAAGATTAATGAGAATCATTGATTTTATATTTTACAAATGAACAAAATGTTTGACTAACAAACGATTTTGAACGGTAATGCCTATCTATTTACCTATCTAATAAGTTGTGAAAGTTAAGAGATCTTTTTATAATCGAATTTAAATTAGAATACGTTACCTGGCAATGGAAGAAAATAAAGTTTATAAGTAGATTTTATTGAAAGTACTTCAACTAAACGATGAATTCTAATGTAATTTATCGGAATCACAATCACGATCACATTCCGAAACTATTGTGATGTGATATTCAGCATATGTAGATACGTATGTATGTATGTATGTATGTATGTAGACTTTAAAGAATTTCTACATGTAGATATGTATGTATGTACGTATACGTTTTGTAATTTTGTTCATAAATCTTAATAATTTATTAAATTTGTTGTTGTTTGCCTTATGGTTGTTAATGCATTTTAGGTGAGTGACTCGATGATACCTGCTTACCTTGTAATCAAGATAAATGGAATTCATTTAAAGATAAGACATTCATTTAAAGATAAAATAATTCTCGAACTTATGGTCATACACGTATTTTTTATTTTATATCATTTTTATTCATATTTGATATGGCATTACTAACTACTGTACTCACAGATCTTTAAATGCAATATTTAAGATACGAGCTCTGTTTCTCAGGCATATCTTTGATAATTTGGTATCGTGATACACTGAATTATGATGACTGATAAAAGGGCAATAAAAAAATGAATGTACAAGTTAAAAATAAAAATGAACAACTGATAACGAATTATATTCCTGATGTAGATTGTTACTCCCCTAAGCCGAGTTTGTTTGTCAACAGATTGAATTTTCCGGAGACGGATGGTAAGAAAGTTCATCATACAGCATGGATTATATGCTATTGAATCGGAAAGATTCGATATTCGTTCCACTTTTGATTTCTATCGATTTCAAATATTTTACTGGATGATACTGAAACATATTTGTAAAATCTTTCGGTCTATTATTGTTAGTCTCAGCTATAGTAATGAGTTCCAGTCTAGTTCCGCATAATCAGTTTTTTTAAAATAAAGGATTTTATAGATCTATTAATGATCTAATGATGGGTACTGACTGCAATGAATTCCTATGAATACTAGTTGGTAGATGCCGGTAATAAAGATGTCTTTGTTTTATTACCGCATTGCGCCTGTGTATACAAATTGTTTATTCTGGACTAAAACTCAGACCAACCATTAAAGTTGATGAGTTGAGAAATTATTCAATTTTAAATTTTTAGTTTTCTGGTTTTATTGTTGGTTCTTTTGTTTGTTCTTATCCTTTAGAAATTGAAAACAACGCAAAAGCACACATTATTAGTATGAAACAAAGGAAAACCAGAGCAATTGCTGCAATAATCATAAAATAATTGTAACACAACAATTTGCCGCGAACGTGGTATAGGTACGTATTTATAAATGAAATTTGTTTTATGAGCTGAATGGAATTGAGTGGAGTGTAGGTGGTAACATCATATGCAATTAAACGACGGACATCTATTGCAGTTTGAGTTCTGGAAACCGAAATGTAGCGCATATAGATTACATAATTTCTTTTCCATCACTATGTCTATATTTATATTTCACATCTTTGTGTTTTTGGTGAGTTTTAATGAGGTTTCATTTTAATCGGTCGGTCGGTCGGTCGGTCGGTCTTTCGCTCAGTCGGACCCATAGTATATTATTGTGCTCACTGTTGTTGTACTTCGGGTAATTCCTCTTTTACACATTGTATTATTTATTGTCAGTCTCTTTGTTAGGCTCTTTACGTATGGCTATACCTCTACATGTAGTACATACATAAATACGTTTATTCTATGAAAATATTTAAAAACGTATGTAAATAGTATGCTTGTAGTATATTAGAATACTTTAGAAATTCTTATCTTAAACTTTGTTTGTTTTCTAACTATAGTTTCACTTTTTTTTTCTTATTTTGTTTTTAAATTGTTTGTTTAGGTGTTTCATTTCCGTTTCATAGTTATTAAAAATATTTTCTGGTGTTCCATGTACAGGGCTTCTCTGTACCTGTGTTATGACTATAGGCATATTATAGTGTCCATATATGTACGTAGACGTGTAGCGGGTTATCTAATTTCTGGTAAGAATTTATTCTAAATTCAGGTAAATAATTCTTTTCTCTTTCATTGCGATCATCTTAGTTGAAATAATGGTGTAATGAAATTAAAATTTTTTAAACTTTTTTTTCTTTTTTGAAGTCGCCGTAGTCTATTACGTAGTTGACTTATTAAATGTAAAAGTCAGTGTTCGAGCCCCAGGCTAGACATCAAAACAAAATGCAAAAATTATTTCTTCGGCGATTTCTTCTCAGCAGATTTTTGGCAAAAACTCTGAGAGTAAATAAAAATTTCTCATTAAAATCTGTCGTTCGAAGTCGATTTTAAACTGTAGGTTTCACCACTCATGTATAAAATTATAACACACACAACATAAATGGTGTAAGAAACTAGGGTTGTAATGATCAATTATGTATGTATGAACTTTTATATACATACATACATACATATACATATGTACGTAAATATTGTATATTTTAAAGTCCAGTATTGTTAATTGTTTTTAAATAAAATGCGATGTAACAAAATGGACTAGAAACTTATAGATAGGTATAGAAGAAGATATAAAGATCAGTTTGATATTCGAAAGGATGAACCTGAAATACATATAAAAACAAAAACAATGATTGAGTAATTTAATCGAAATTTTCTATTATTAAACGAACAGAAATTTATTAGAAATGCACACTGAAAATATGCAAAAGGTTTAGAATAAATCGATAAAATATAGTCGTAAGAGTAAATGGAATGGATGAAGGATGAAAGGAAAGGAAACCAGTTGAATCAAAGTTCAACTTTTGTTCTTACTCTCTATGCTATGTTCGACTGTTCGACGAAATTGAAGGAGAGTTTCGAACAGCGAACTGTTCGTTGTGCGCATATTCCATATTATTATTTTCTTTCATTTCAAATACAACGTCTATCACCGACGGCTTCATTTTATTATTGCAACGAAAAAAAAAAAAAACAAATTGATGTACATACATAACAACCGATTTCTTTAAGTGAAAAAATAAAATGTATACATATATGCATGCATGTATGAATGTACTCCAAACGTAAGTAGAACAAGTAAAATATTAAATAGAATACGTATAAAAAAGTCTATTTAAAATTATGTTCTTTTTAATATTGATGTTCATTGTGATAAAATATTTTCAATAACAATGATTGCCATTATAAACTGATGTGGATTTTAAGTATATCCCTCACAGTATACATACATATGTATGTACATACATAATTCGTCAGTACAGCCCCTCCGGTCAGGATTTTGTTGTGTGCTTTTATTTTATACATGGGTGGCGTGACCTACACTTTAAAATCGATTCCGAACGACTTTGGTGTCTACCCGTATAGGGAAGACGGATATATACTGATCTCTTAACAATAGGGTTTATATAATATAATAGGTTTATTGTCGTCTTTACTTGAAAAGTTGAATCGTTGAAGACTGGATGGCAATCGCGAGGACAGATTGTAGAAACTCACAAAAGATGTGACAGACAAACAGTTTCAGCTGAGGTCAAACTTATAACAAATTTATAAATATTTCTGAATATTTCAAAAATGTGGATAAAACGCTGTATCACCTTTAAAACGAATAACTTGTGGTAATGCTGATATTATAACGCTTTAAAATATGTATCGAAAGGCTTCTATTTTCTATGTGCATATAGACGCCTCCATTCTATAACTTTCTAAGTGTACTTAGAATGTTTTTAATTTTATTGTATTTTTAAGTTCAAAGATCGCTAACTTAAATACTGTCAAAATTTTGTTAAGATGCGCGCATCTGTTCCGAAGTTATAGGGAAAAATCTATTTAGAATACACATATAATCATATGGCGCGTAAAAATTTTAAAAGCTCATAACTCAAAACACACTTTTTCGACTTCGAATGTTATAGAACGTAGGCGTCGATATGATATTTTTTCCCGAATTCAGTTGATATATTTCATAACTATAAAAACAAAAGCAGCGAATTTTCATTGAATTTGAAGATTATATGAAAAGGGATAGAATCGATATCATTATTAAAAGAAAAAAATGATAAAATAAAATTATTTATTTCCGAAGGATCCAGCAGAATTTCAATGATTTTAAGCTCTGCTCTAACAATGAGACCACTTTGCTTTGGTGTATTCATTTGTCTCACTGTAAAATTGATTCCCATCGAAGTTTGTTTCTCCCTTAAACAATTTTAATATTATAAGACACATGGACAATACGAATCGAAAGGAATCAAATTCTTATTACATAAGATCAACTCGCAAATCCACCAAGGTACATATCACATACCCAGTACAAAAGTGGCTCAACTCAACTATCTAGAATACACTTGTTTATTTATACAAAAAAATTTCAGTGTATTTTGTTGTTGTCAACAGTTACTAAAAATAATACAAAGATTTTGTTTTTAATTATTTTTATTTAAGTCAAAAATATTTTTTAATCGATTTCTGAAAAATGAAATATGTATTCATAAGTTATTAATTCAAGCTTCAAAGTGATTGATTCTTTTAGAAGAATTCATAAAAAATTTCGAAATTGTCAATTGAAATTGTGTTTTATTTTGAAGTTTTTAAATTTTACACATGAAAACGGTATATGTACATATTTTTCAAGAGCGGAATGGTACCACCAAATAGACCCAAAAATCGAAATTTCATACATTTATTACGTCAAATAATATAAGTAACCTTTAGTACTAATCGTTGTAGCTATGGAGAGGTCTTAAACCATAATTATATGGGACAATTTAAAAGTATTAAATTTAGTTCAATTGTGCAATAGTAGAAACAGAAAATATTAAAAATTTTTACAATCGCTCTCATACCTCATACCTCTTACTGGAACTACATATAATAATATAGAATTTAAACGATTACAAAAATATTTGCACACACAAAAACAGTACGCCTACATTTCTAATATGTGGAATTATTTATAAATTGGTTTTTAAGACACTTGAAGTGGATCATTGATAGATGTTTTGTTGAAATTCACTTTGTGTCATATCAATATTAAAATGGTTACAATTTAATTGATAAAGAATGTTCTGTTTTAATAATAAGATCACATAATACAGTTACTAATTTCACTAATAAATCGGCAAACAAAAAAGTATAGCTAATTGAAGTGAAGTAAGGGGGAGAGAGAAGCAGTTCAACGAAAATTGGAAATAAAATTTTACATTAATATAACATATATACATACATATGTGTGTATGTTTGTACATATGTATTTAGTTTATTAGATTGCTTTGTCGAAATTATAATATGACTTAACTTTGTATGCAATTTAACGTTGACTTTGTTGAGGTTAAACGTGTACAAAGAAATAAAACAAATATAAGAAACGATTTGGATGCAATTGCAGTTCGAATCGAAGCATAAGTAGATTGCTTTATTTAATAAATATATGTATGTCCGAATTATACAAGGAGGGCTTCTTCGATATCACCTTTAACCAGATTAAAAATAAAACAAACACCTAAAACAGACCTTCTACGTTCCAAAGTTGGAAGTTTTACCAGAGCTAATCTATCCTCATACGACGGAAGCCCATTGGTATAATCCCATCCTAAGCCACGTAAACAGAATAATAAAAACTGTCTCTGCACAGACTCGATTGAATCACTGTGACAACGATAGTATGGATTCCAAATAACAGACGCGTACTCCAAAATAGGCCTAACAAGTGAAATGTACAGTAGTTTTGTTATATAAGGATCAATGAATTCCCTAGCCCATCTTTTCACAAAACCAAGAACAGCTCGAGCCTTGCCAATCATCAAACTAATATGAATTTATTAACAACTAATTTAAAACATTTTAATATTTGCGCATTTATAATAAATCTTAAACAAAATTAAAACACTACTAAAATCGTAAGGAAAGAAATATACACGTAATAACATTAAGAAAATAATAAGAAAATAAGAGAATTTTGAATTAAATCAATTATATGGCCTAAGAATTTTAAAAATATTTTTTAAAATTAAATTAAAATAAACACAATTTCAATACATACTAATAATGGCTAAAAATGGGACAACATTTCCTACTTAATTAATTAAAGAATAACAAAGGAAAAGTGAAACAAGGGTAAAGGCTTTTAAAAGTAAATAATTTCTTCTTTTTTTTTGTTTTTTTTTTAAAGTAGTTTAGAGGTGTTGGCGGTTAGTTTAGAAAACTTTTAATTACTGGTAAATGAACTTTTCTTAAAGTTGAAATATAACCTTTATACCAATCAGATGGCTTTTCTTTTAATGATCCAAGATACGCATATTACCAGACACAATCTTATTTTCAAAGATGGCACCAGCTGGTATATCAATACGATCACCATGATTGGCAATGATAATAACGGTGCCTCTCAAAGACACACCACGACCGAATGTGACATCACCCGATACAGTTAAATGATCCAATTCAATAATATCGGGTATATTAGCAAATCGTCCTAGGAACTCTTTAACTTTGGCAAAATGATTCTCGCCCAGTTTTACCAACGGTGTAGTGAGGAACATACGTTGTGGCGACATAACTAAGCTGCCATTTTTCAAATTATACAAATTGGACATGACGGCAAGAAACGTGAACGTGGCACATTGACACCCACGGAGCCCTCGAAACATTTCATGGCAGCACCTACAGTCGTTTCTAATTGTATAACACGCAAGCCATTTTCCAAAGTTTTGTTATTCACAATAATCTCCAAATTCAAGGTACGTTCTTTAAGTAATTTAGCCCAAATGTTGTTGGTGTTGAAGAATTTAAATGTTTTAACAGATTTAAAATCATCAACATGTTCTTTGGGCACCTGAGCAATTTCCAAAATTCTCAATTTATCCTCAAATTGTATTAAAGTACCACCCTTAACATCAGCTCTTGTCTTATCGGTGACCTGCATAACAAATTCAATGGGCTTATCAAGACGTTCTTCACCCACCAATTTATTCAAAATATTCAAATCAACGGTAGCACCAAGATTATCAATATTGGACAGGAAACAATATTCACGGCCTTCATCAATGAATTTCTTTAATAAGCCAGATGAATGGAAAGTATTATAAAAATCACCGTGACCAGGTGCATACCAGGCTTCAATGTCTTTGTCAACATCAAAATCTTTGGCAATGGGTAAGAATGACTCACGGCTAATGCGTGGGAAGCAACTCTGATTAAAAGTATGGATTTGTACACGGAAACCTTTATATTTGCGTATAATTTTTTTTAAAGTAAATCTTTGCACAAATCTGTAAAAGATTAATAAAGACGTGTAGAATAGAATGTAATTTGTAATTTAGTTACGATTAAAGTACAGTAAATAAACAAAGTTGTAGAATAACCTTTTCAACGTAAACGTAGAACGTTTTTACATATTCGTATAAATATTGTATATCACATTTATATATGTATCTTTATATAATTTTTCTACGCGATATGTATTTGATGTATTAAGAAAATAATAATGGAAACGGTTTGCACACACTCTTCTACATTAGTTGAAGTATATTTTATAGCATATATATATATATATATATATATTTATATTTATATTTTATTATTCGTATATAATTTCTTTTGATTGTAACTCCACATTTATATACGTTCAAAATGACAATTATGAAGAATAACATATTTTGTTATACATTTACATACATCGATGCAAAAAAGAAATCCAATCGAATATGTAATAATCTTTCATTCATATATGAGATAGTAGTGATTACTATATGTGAATTGGGTGTATACTGTCTATTCTTTTCAATTACATTTAATTTATACTTGAACAGATTAGTGCTTTTTTCGTTTGTTTTTAAACTCTCAAAGATAATTGAGCCATTTTTTTCGGTGAATCGAACTAGCTTAGCACTTAGTTAATTAGTCCTTGCTTAACCTGTGATAATCAGCGGCTGCAACCAATTCTAAAACACTTAATGACACTGTGCAAAAAATTTTTTTTTAATTAACTTTTATAAGCACTTTTATTCACTATAATCCACTTGTATTGTGGATGGCGGGGGTATGCACAAACTATTTTCAATAAAATCTCTGCTTTTAATTATAAATTTTCGCATTTATGTAATTTGAATCTACCAGTCAGTCCAAAGTCCCAAGTCAGCACACATTACGAGGATGCATTGGATGTTTCCTAAATCAGTTTTTTAAGATCCGTTGACCACTCATTTCTTAAATACCTTTATTACCGACATTCTAAGGACTGTATACGACTGATGAATTGAGGAGAATTTACTTTCTGGTATTCTTAATCGAAGCACACAAAAGCAAGCACTAATAAATGCATAGAGAAATGAACTTATTTGTCGGTATTTCGGTTTAATCTTCATCATAACATAATTTAGGCCACATTCCGTCGTTTAAGTTTTCAATTGATTTCGAATTGAACCCGATTGCGATTTGATGGTTAAGAAAAGAAAACCGTTTTTGGAAGCGCGTTCTATTACGTGAGTGTTATGTGTCGCCTATATCTGCTTCTTTACATTGACGAGGAGAATGTGACATTGGCATTTTTAAGTTTTTTTTTTTTTTTTTTTAAAGTAACGTGAACACATACACGTACATACATTTATACACCCACACATTCATATATATATAGATGCACTCACGCAATAATCAACAAAACGACCAATATTTTTATTGTACCTTAACCTCAGCAATGAAAATTGAATATTGTTAACCACGTTTTTTAGCATTTAATGAAAAGCTACGCATAGCCAAACACCATATTTCGTCCTAACCACCCTTTTCCACACCCACATCCATACCAACACACATCCACACATCCACTCAAACTTATATACCAAAAACCTATTCGAGTGCTTTTTGAATTTGTTGTAGAAGAAGAAGAAATAAAAAGGGTTTCTGTCGTTCGCTCATCACTTGTATTTTTTTTTGTTTACTATCTCACCGTAAATTTGCTGTCTTTTATTCGAATTTCTTGTTCTTTTACTTCTTAGCTTCAGTGTTGATGTCGTTCATCGTTCATCGATAGCTCTTCTTCATTTCTTTATGTGTATTTGAATGACACAAATAAATAAAAGAGAGAAGAAAATAAAGTATGAGAAAAACTTAAAAAAAAAACGAAACGAATACAAACGAAATAGTACGACGAAAATTGTTTGATAATACAAAAGTAGAAACAGTTTTGGCGTCCTTTGCTGGTTGCTTCTCTAAATAAATAAAAAAAAAAAAAAAAAAAAAAAAAAATGCAACAACAGCAAAAAAAACTCAAGCTGATGATGAAGGAAACAAAAGCGAATTTCGTCCATTTTTGTTTTTTTTGGGGGGTTTTGAAAACAGACATCAAGAATCGATTGACACACAACCGTACATCGGTTCGATTAACAGCTGTTCGTTATTGCAGTCTCTATTTCTCTATTCAATTCAATTCAATTCTATTCTTTTCTTTTCTTTTTTTTATTATATTTGCTATTTTAGAACGATTAAAAACGTCAAAACGATTTCTATTTTCCTTTAGTTACATATAAGAGAACGTATTTTTGTAGACAGCAAAAACGCTCGAGTCTCTCAACGAATGAATAAGTGTGCAGCTGAGGAAAGAAATTATTTATTTCTCTTTATAAAAGATTTTTTTTTCATTTTTTTTTCATTGTATTGTTGTGGGCTTTCGTTAAAAGCCATCCCGTGTGTTTGTCATAGAGATTGAAAGAAAACAAATTTAATATAATAAAGGCGTTCGTTATTGTTGGCTCCTCCCCTCGTATATTATGTTTTGCGTTGTTGGTCAGATATAAATGAGACCGATTAGACACACCAATACGCAAGCGCTTGTTGTCCTATCGCTTATGATGAGTGTTTGGCTCACCGTACTTGGAAGACATGAATAAGAGAGATAAACAACGTGCACAACTACATCGCTGGCTGTCTCATTCTTCAGTACAATCAAACATGGTGGTGGTGGTGGCGGCTATGCTGGGGCTGTTAGTTAGTTGTTTGTGACGGTTATCTCGTTTGAGAATCTCTTTTGGAAATAGACACACATCGAAACGTTTAATAGGAGCCTTTGAAAGGAAGTCGAATAACAAGAAGAGTAAGAGTAAGAGTAAAAAAGGGTGGTTGATTGTTGAATGGGTGAATGAATAATGGTGTGTATATCTCATGTCTGTTGTATGTGCATATACGAACGACTGGATGTGCCAGCGTGAATCTGTGCGTGTGTGAGTGCGAGAGTGGTGTACATTATTGGCATTGTTACTTCTTCTACTCCAACAACCAAACAAAATCTACCCAACGTTGTTATTCGAACACATTGTCGTTTAATAAACATCGAGCAACGAGTGAACGAGTGAGCGGTACACTTGAGCGCTGCCTGTATAACATTTGTTAACCAGCCAAATAGTAAGACAGCGTTCCCCTCTGTAAACAGTCGAATTCAAGAGCTCAAGCCAAAGAGTACTCGAGCGCTTTGTAGAAGAATATAAATTATCATCGTTATTATTAACTGTTTATTATTATAATAATAATTACAATATAATTATTATACCAACATACATATTTATTGTGTACCACCATTTCATATTTATTTTAATATATACAGAATCAGTCTGTCAGTCAGTTCGGTATTATAAAATGAAACAACCATCGTCCGTCTCTTCATTAGTGTTTCTTTTTTATTTCCATATTTTCTATTCGATCAAATAAATAAAAACAAAAAAGTAAATAATTTTTATACGTATATATATGTACAGACATACATACATACCTATGTACATTCGTAAATATGTGGAATTATTTAAATAAATAATCAACAGATAATCGAATAGAAAACAGAACAAAAGAAGTGAAAGAAGAAAAGCAAAAACAAAAAAAGATCGAATTTACAAAAGAATAAATATTATTTAGAAAAAACAAAACATAATCACTCATCATTATTATTATCATCGTCAACATCATTGTGTTGTAATTAATTAACCGCAACAAAATAAGAAAGTGAAAGAAAAACGATTGCAATAAGTGTGACAAAAACAAAGTGGAAACAAAAAAAATAAAATAAAAAATTAAAAAATAAAATAAAAATGTTGTAAAATTAAATCGAATGTATGTACGTACGTGAATATTTAAAAATATATAATTATGCAAATGATGCAAATGATGCAATGGTTATTAAAAGCTCAACAAAGAAAAGAAATCATATTTCAAATTGTAAAGCAATAAGTTGTCAAACTGATAAGAATTAATTGCCATTCTTGTGAATAAAATTTGTCAAGACAAAAAGGAAAAAATTTATAATTGTAAACTGAGATCAAGAACAGTTTGTGGTATCGTATCGATTCGTTTCTGTTAAATTTTTTTTTTTTTTTTAATTTGAAAACTTTTTTCGGTATAACGGGTATAAGAAAATCGTCACCATAACGGCTCAACTTTTGAATAGTTTCCTTAAGGGATCGCCCCATCAGACGACGATCGATATAATGCAAAAGTTATACTCGGAGACGCCGACCAGCGGACCTGTGAGCATGACTAGCCAGTCGTCGGGTTCTGGTGCTGCAGGTGGAGGTGGAGGTGGTGCGAATAATTCGGGAGGCGGTGGTGGTAACAACAACGCATCAAATAACGCTAACAACGTTCAAAATCCAAATAATAGTATCGCAAACGGTACTAATGGCGGCAATATGAGTCCTTTGGCTCGAGCACCGTACTCTATGAACGCAATGAGCATGCCTGTCGGAGGAGGTATGTCTTCAGTATCACCACAGACGGCAGCAACATTTGGTTCCAGCGTTTTAGATTCAGCTGCAGCTGTAGCTAGCATGGGTGGATCAATGGGAGCTGCAGCAGCTATGAACTCAATGGCACAGAACTGTATGACACCAAGCAGTATGAGCTACGCCTCGATGGGGTCTCCTCTTGGACAAATGGGCAATTGCATGGGGGGCGGTATGTCTACTATGGCTGCGATGGGTGGCTACTCATCAATGGCGGCGGCAGCAAGTGCCCGCGATTTGGATACCGGTTCACCGAATTCGCTTAACCGATCACGAGTAGAGAAACCAACAACTTACCGACGGAGTTATACCCATGCTAAGCCCCCATATTCATACATTTCCCTTATCACCATGGCAATACAAAACAATCCAACTCGCATGCTGACACTCTCCGAAATCTATCAGTTTATTATGGACCTATTTCCCTTCTATCGACAAAACCAGCAAAGATGGCAGAACTCTATTAGACATTCGCTGTCCTTTAACGATTGTTTTGTAAAGATTCCCCGAACCCCAGATAAGCCTGGTAAAGGATCTTTTTGGACTTTACACCCAGATTCGGGTAACATGTTTGAAAATGGTTGCTATCTAAGGCGGCAGAAACGATTCAAGGATGAGAAGAAAGAAGCCATAAGGCAATTGCATAAATCGCCATCACATAGCAGTTTGGAAGCCACCTCACCAGGCAAGAAAGACCATGATGACTCTCACCATATGCATCACCATCAACATCACAGTAGACTCGATCATCATCATTCACATCACCATCATAAAGATGGCACTTTGGGTGGTGCATTGGGACAGCACAGCAAGGACGCAGAAGCATTAGCAATGCTACACGCCAATGCAGAACTTGCTTGCTTAGGCCAACAGGCGCAGCACACTCCAGCCCATCATCAGCATCACCATCAGCTTCAACAAGAAGAGCTCTCGAGCATTACAAGCATGGTAAATCGCTGTCATCCTTCTTTGATTAGTGATTATCATTCGTCAATGCATCATTTGAAACAGGAACCTTCCGGTTATGCTCCACCCAGCCATCCGTTCTCGATCAATCGACTATTGCCAACAGAATCGAAAGCCGATATTAAAATGTACGACATGAGTCAATACGCCGGCTATAACGCTCTTAGTCCCCTAACCAATTCACATGCTGCCTTGGGTCAAGAATCTTATTACCAGAGTTTGGGCTATCACGCACCAGCCGGCACGACCAGCTTGTGACATCATCAGTATCCTTTGGCTTAAGGAAGAGCGGAACAGATGCTGCGCAGCACTACTAATTCGAACAACAATACCGGCGCCAATACGACACTCAGTATATCAACAAGTTCGTGCACCGCAAACAGCAGCATCTTTTCTAGCGCGAACAACAACAATAACAGTTTGCAACAAAATCAAAATGAAGCAACGCCACCATCGTCGTCCTCATCGTCTTCACAAAACCAGCATCAGCAGCAGCAGCAGCATCAACACCAACAGCAACAGCACCTACATTTACAAAACTCTCAACAGTCGTCTACAGCGGGCTCAACTTCGCCATCATCTTCTGCAGCGGTCAACTTCTACAATCAGAAACTCAAAGCGGCCGCTTATCTAAACAGTAAAATGGCAGCAGCCCATCACCATCATCATCATCATCATCATCATCAGAATCTCCTGCAAGGTCAACTGACACCCAGTGATTTGCAAGAGGACTCCTCCAACATCACCAGTGATCTCAACGACGATCACCTACAACAAGTCCACCAACAACAGCAACAGCTCTACAATAACTATCAGCAATATGCAGCAGCTGCCTCTACATATCGCAACTGGAATCACACCTTAACCCTAAATGGGGCAGCAGCATTACAAAATCTTCTATAGCACCCCCGTTGCACCAATGTTTAATCGAATCTTCACAAAAAGTGCCATCTTATCACATGAATGAATGCAGTTTACCTACTACACTGAAATTAAAAATAAGCATTCAATAATTGTTCCTCATCAAATCATCGTCACCTTTCTTTTCCGTCCTACTACGTACGGAGTTTGTGCATCCCGAACTACATTCCAATTAACGCCTTTCAATATTGGTCCCATAGTGGCACAGTTTGCTTTTAGCACCTTTTACCGGCAACTCATCCTTCCATCATAAGAATATGAACGAAATCTGCCTGTCTGGTTATCACTGGTTGGCACCTTCATGCCTGACTCTTTCAAAGCGGTCATAAAAATAAAAGAAAAATCTCAAAACGCTGCAAAAATGAAAAATACAAACTCAAAACAAATACAAAAACAAAACATGTAAATAGGATATCTCTTTACATTTCTTTTATTTTTTTTTTCATTTCCTTTAATAATTTTGTTTGTTTCCCGTTTCTTTTTCTTTTTGTTTTTTGGCGTTCAATTTTTTTGTAATTTCCAACGGCATTTCTTAATATTGTTATTATTATTATTATTATTATTATGAATAATTATAAATAATAATCATTATTTTTTTATTTTATCATTTTATCATTTTACAATTATATCAACAAGTTTGAAAAGTCTTTCGGTTGGACTTTTTAAAGCAGCAATCAAAAGTGATGTAGTTTTTAAGCATTTTTTATAACAGATATTTTAATAAAATCAAATCAAAAAAATAAATAAATGAATAAATAAAAAATATAGAATTAATTAATGAAACGCAATTTAATTGAAATCAAATAAAATTGTTCTTTTAAAAGCAAATTAAAAATTAAAACAACAATAAAAAACAAAAACAAAATAAACAAACTAAACTTTTAAGGACACTTTTACACCGGCAGATGATTGCATAAAATACGTAAATACATATGTAAATATGTCATGCAAAAACCAAAAAAGTCTAATTGAATATTGAATAAATGAACGAATCTTTTTTGGAGTGGTTTTTCTTTCTTATTACTTTAGGAGTTTTTAATCAATTGTAAAACAACTGCAAAGGATTTTCTACAAATATCCAAAAAAAAACAAACGGAAATAATAGATTCAATTTCAATATTTTATATTCAAATATGTTTACATTCGTTTTTTTACGGTTTGTGTTTCTCCCATTTCTTCTTTGCTTCTAAAGCATAATAGTGTCTAACCGGTGTAAAAAGCCCTTTAGCCGTGCCATGAGTTTTTTCCATTTTTTGATTTTTAATTATTGTCCCGACAACGGGGCACTTTATAAGGGAAAGATTATTAAGCATCAAAGAAGAAACGAAACATTCCATTCGTCCGTTTCTCTTCGTTCCTTATTTTTTTTTTTTTTTTTGTTGAACAGCCATCAAGAATAAAATAACAATCGATCTTCATCGTTTATATTAATTTTCTATTTTCTTTCAATTTCTAAAGTTTTCTCTTTCAATTTTTTTTTTTGCAAAGTTGCAGCATATTTAAATTAAATTGTAATTTTTTATTTCATTTTATTTTGAAGAGAAAAATCTGTAAAAAATAATGTACAAAGTTTTACACTTAAAGAATTTTAGCCATAATTTTTTAAATCATTAACATACATTGTATATTTTTTAATATTTAAGCTTAAATATAATTAAAATGTTTTAAATTAAAATTATTATAAAATGTATGCAAGATTATTATTATTCAATAAATTTAATTCAACATACATTTTTTATTACCGCATAAACAAAAACAAAAAAAAGATAATAAAAGAATAAAAAAACCAAAATTAAAATATAACAAAAATCTTAAATTTAAAGCTAAGCTAAGCTTAAAATTACAAATAACGGAGAAAATAAGTATAAAAATCTGACGAATCAAATTGTAAATCCTAAAATGAGATCTACGTACATATATGCATATGCAAAAAGAAAAAGGAAAAAAAAAATGAATAAAAATAAAACAAATAAAGTAATAATAAATTTGTTAATATGGTATTTAAATAAATAATAATAAATCCCTATTCAATTTAGCGATAAAGAAAAACTAATTAATTTAGTTAAAATTTAATAAAAAAAAAAAAAAGAATCGAAAATGTAAAGTAAAATAATTCTTCTTTATAAAAAATCTAAACCTACCCGAGTGTTTGTTTCCAGTTATTTCAGGATGGGTTCGAACCGGATAGATAGGCTTGCATCGCCGTCTCAACTGACCTGTAACAATAGTTTATTTGTTAAATGATCACAACGTATGTATGAAAATTATATATTGAATGATTGAATAATCGAATGATTCTGTTTAATTGGTTTATTTTCATTTCATAAAAAAAAAGAAAAATACAATTGAACAATAACCAGATAACCAACCTAGCAATTCTTGCGATTCGTTTTTTTTTTTTTTATTTTAATAGATAAGACAAGTTGAAAAGCGTCCATTGGCGTTACGTACGATACAAAATGCCGAACCTTCCTCAAATTATTTGAGTGCAAACTGCAGTTGCAGTTCACAATTTGATTCGATTGTGTTACTCTTATCGAAATGTTTCCTCTTAAAAAGAAAAAGAAATAAAAAAAATTAAATTTTCTTATCTATTCGAATGAAAACAACAAGTAAAACCAAACACGAGCACTTCATACCTCATGCAGATGATCTGACTGATAAAATATTAAATCGATAGCGACGGCAGTGATGACAGCACTGATTGGTAAGGGTTTCGCTTGTGGCTGTTGTCGTTATCATAAAATCGTATCGCCATATCGTTCTGTACTGTGCTGTATCAGAGTATTTAGAGGCTTTTAGTCACCATTTTGTTATTAACATTTAAGTACGAGTATAAATGATTATGACACAAGCATTGGTAATGTCGTTGGTGTATTTCGTTTTCAAAGATAAAGTTTTTGTTTGTAAATTCAAATAAAATTCGTTGTAGTTTATGCCACTGATAAAATAATGAATTGTCGCTTGTTGTCTTTTATTTGACAAGCTGTTGTCATTTCAATTAACATTTACAGCGTAAATCGTAAATATTTTACATAAAATTTATTTATACACTCATCTGTGTTTGTTAGATTGTATTAACGACCAAATAATATAAGTTTATGACGGGTCTGGTCAGGCACACCCAAAAAAACTATTCAAAATAAAAACTGATGGTTTCTATTAAGGTAATGCAATTATTGGTAATGATTGTTATTATAAATATCACAAGAGCATATCATCATTATCACATAGGCTTGGAATTATCGATGACGGAAGTGCTAAGCCGTATTAAGGATCGGAAGATTGTGGTACAAGAACACATTTTATGATAAATTATTATGCTTTTGCAAGTGATTGAATAAAGGAGTAATATTTTAGAGATTTTTCTCCTTAAAATTCTACATTTTGGTGTAAAGTAAGAAAGAAAGAATGAAAAAAAAGCGCAATTATAATGGAATGAAATATAATTTAATGTTCTCAATTGAAAAAATTTCTTTCTGACTCTTTGCAAGAAATTCTTTTTAATTTAATTTTCTAGTTTGGTTGCTTCTAAAAATGTTTAAAATTTTTGTTGTCAATGGCGTCTATCATTTTATACATACTTATACTATGTATGTATACAGATATACACTATATACTTACATATACAGCATGTATACCATCAACATATATACATGCACATATACAGTGTCCTTAAACGATTTTTATGTGTGTGTGTGTGTGTGTGTGTTTGAAAGTCAGTTTTAAAAGGATAGATACTACCATTTTGCTCATCAAAATGTTGTGAAAAGCATTTTTCCATATGAATAGGGTGGTTCAGTGGGTAGTTTGATTTCTGTTTCGTTTCTAGTGAACGAATTGCCCAATATACTCTTTACACATTTGTCATGCGCTTTAGAACGTTTATTATTGAGACAGACACTTGCACCAAAGATAGAGTGACTTTCTTTACAGTAGTGATCAAATCTTATTATGTATTGGAAGACATACTTTTATTTTAATTTTAGTTACATACATACATACATATGTATATGGAATTGTGTTTTGTGAAGCAGTGTCGAGATTTGAACATATAACCATCCGGTATATGTAACTGTTTGTGATAGTTTACGATCATTATTTAAATATTTAACGAGATGAAAGTATTTAGAAATTTCTCATTGCAATTCCGGAAACGACTGTGGATCAATTGGTAGGTAAGTAAAATTGAAGTTATCAGTGGTAGATACGAGTACAAATTATATGAATAATTCTATAAAATTTTATATTATATTGATGAAATTTTTGTCTTTTTTGTTATTTTTACAAATATATGTATAAGAATCTAATAAAACCTTACCCGCTATTTTCCCTATAATCTAAGGATAATGCAAAGTTTGATCAGAGATGAATTGATAAATTATATTAATGTTTCATATTCTCTCCGCCACTGTTAAAAGTACTTTTCTGATTTAAAAAAATCGTAGGAATGTTTTTCTTTATCAATTTATACACGCCTGTATAGTGCATTCCATATGTATAAAGTAACTTAAAAAAAATATGTATCAAACTGTCCATTTATTAATTTAATTTTTTTTTTATTTTTAATAATTGTATGTATGTACATACATACATATCAATTATATTTTCTAAAAGCTAATGTATAATACTAACGTGAGAAAAAATTGTAATCAATATAAAATGTAATCGTTTTAAAGTTAAGTTAGTATGGTAGTGTGTACATACATACATCTATTTGAATATTTGTAGTTAGTGATGTTATAATTATGAAACACACTTTTTGATGGAGTAGTGGTAATACTTGTTTGTGGCACATGATATCCTTGCATATATGTATGTGCGTATTTAAAAAATATACATACTATATGTATGTATATGCATATACGTTATGTATGTATGAGTGTGTGAATGTATGTATGTATATTAGTAAATAGATAAATCATTATTTGGCTTGTAGTCATTTGAACAAATTTTACATGCATGTGCAAACATAGGTACATATATACATAGATTTATGTGTATATATATATATATATATAACATGTATGTATATGAAGCAAGATAAATATAGTGATGAATATACAGACGTACATTTGTATAAGAATATTGATGGGCAGATGAATGGATGAGACATACTCTCGGTAACCTTAAACACATTTTGCGTATTTTTTTCGCATTTTTATGTAGAAAATATATTTTTTTATGTAACATCCACAATGAGTATTGTTAAAGGACACTTTAAATATTCTTAAAATTTAATATATATTCCGAAATTAACCGGTATTCAAAGAATATTTAATTCAATTACGGCAACGTTTGGATTTTATTTTGTAATTTATTTAAAATGTCAAATTTATATATGTATGTAGGTTAGGTGGAGTTAGAGGACGTGTAGTTATCGGTTAAGACAAGTACAGTGCTCGGAGGTCGAAATTGACCCATTGTACAATGTCCTTAGAGATGGAAGGAAATAAAGGATATAGGATGAAAGGAGGGAATGTAGGTAAGGGGGGTAGAATGGGAATCGGAAGAATTACACAGAAAGAAACAGACACAAAACAAAAGAGGGTGAGAGGGTGACTACGCTTATGAAACCCTAGCACTTCTCAACCATGAATCTGTGGAGAGCCTTGATGTCGGCTCTCGACACAGAACTCAAGCTCTCAAAGAAGGCCCTGCCAAGTGTCCACAACCTCAACCTACCAAGGGCTGGGCAGTTACAGAGGACGTGTTCGATAGTCTCCAACTTCTCCTCATCGCAACATACCCTACAATAGTCCGGCTGGATCTGTTCCAGATCTCCGCAAATGCCCCGTGATAAAACCATCAACCAACCTTAAGCTGGCCTTAAAAAAGCCCAGCAGTCAATCTGTTCTCTTAATGTCCACAGCAGGCCATAGACGTTTAGAAACAAAACAAGCCGATCCGTTGCCCCAACGCCTCTGCCCTTCCTCACTGACCCATCCATCGATGAGGCCATAGAGGTAGCAGACTGGGGGGTAAACCCCCCAACCACCAACCAACTATCAAATCGCCCCATGAAAGCGAACCTAACCTAGCGAGGGCATCCGCCGTCTCATTGCCCAGTATTCCGCTATGATCCGGAACCCAGCATAGACGGATACGGTGTGGTCCAAAACTCCTCAACGATTCTTTGCACTCGCGAACGAGCAGTGATTTGCACTAGACCGACGCAATGGCCCTAAGTGCATCCTGACTGTCAACGAAGATCATGTAAGATTCCGAATCCGAAGATGAGCCACCAGCTATGACCTCAATAGCCTTCAGTATTGCGAAAATTTCCGCCTGAAAAACGCTGCAGTCATCATTCAACCTGGAGTAGAGTTCAAGACCGAGTTCCCTACAGAAAACCGCAGCACCTGCACATCCACCTAACTTAGACCCATCTGTGAAGATGGGTATACCACTCTGCCCCTGGAGTACCCCGCCATTCCATTGTGCCCTATCGGGTATGAGTATTCTCAAACCAAGTAGGAACATAGCCTCAGGCACAATATAATCAGTCAGAAAAGACGGTATTCAGAACTCTGTATGTATATACATATATGTATGTACTAATTCTTAAAAAATTTTAATTATAAGTTGAAAGAAAATATTGCAATAAAACGAAAATGAATTAGAATGAACAATTAAACGCTTATATTTAATTCTACCGCTAGAATGTTTAGAATAAATTTACAAAAATTTGCATTGTAGAAGAAATCGGCTTGACTTTTACGAGTACATTGGTTGATGTTTTCTTTATGTTTTCTGTCTGAAATGAATCATTTTGTTTAATCTTAAAATCATTTATAAAATCAGATGGTCTACAGATTATTACAAAATGGATAGAAATGTAGGCATTTGGAGTCATTGTTTTTTCCATCATATAGACATATGGACATGTGGAGAGGATGTGTGTGTGTATAATTTTGTAATGGCGGCTGTTGGTCAAAGATAACAACAATTTATTTTCGAGTCATCATTTTAAATTATTTCGTACGTCAGCTCTTGTCTGGCATTATCCATTCGGGACCCACTCCAGTCAAAGTCAAAGTATTTGCTTCGGCAACGATGAAAAATTTCAAGAAGAATTAAAAAAAGAAGAAAATTAAAGGGAACACACACAAACTAATAATAAAAAAACAACGAAAACGAAAAAGTAAAACAAAAACGAACGAACAACAATTTTTGCTCATTAAAATATAATGTTCCTCTTTTAATGGGATGTGCTTCGTAAAGTTGAATGCCTTTATGCCTGTGTGTGTGCATATACGTGTATGTATCTATGTATATAAGAATGTGTAAATGTTGAAGTATAAATTTTTCGTAATTTCTGTGAAATGTTTACTTAAAAAATTCTGGCGAACAAAAATTTGCCAGAAGTTTTCTATACAACACATACGTTCGTTCCTCTACATTCGTCTCCACCACTGCTTGCCATCATTTCCCAACCATCTTACTTACCAACGTTCATTTAATAATGGAGTAATATCAGCTACACGCAAAACAAAATGGAGACGAGATAAAAAAAAAAAATCATCTTTAAGCTGAAAGTTACCCATAACGGTAGATAGAATGAGGTAGTGTGATAGAGTGAGAAATGAGAAAGGAAAAAGGAGAAGAGAGAAACAGAAAAGTTTTTCTATATTTTCCATTTTTTTTTAATGTTTTGTTTCCTCTTTTTTCTAACCCTTCTTTTGTTTTAAATTTTTCATTCTTCTCCCATTTAATTTTTTTTTTTCTTATTTCGTAATGGCATGACTTTTGTTGGTACTGCTTCCGGAAGCGTTCATGAGAAAAGTTTCCGCTTTCATAACCGAATTTTAATTAACTTTCGAAAACCTAATTACAAAGTGTATGTATTTTTATTATAATGAAATAAATGAACGAACGTTGGCTGTGCTACATACACTACAACCAAAAATACCCAGATTATGTGAACATTCCAATGCCTTTCTTGCTTTGTATCTCTTTGTATCTTGTTTACTACATACATACATATATATATGTATTCATACTTTATATATACATACATACATATATGCATGCGTGTGTGTGTGTGTGTGTGTACAGTATACACTTTGTAGTAGTTTCTTGTTTTATTCACCCATACATTATTTTCATAAAATGTTATTTTTATTATCGTTTTTATTATTATTTTATCTCAAGTGATGTGCGAGCAATTTGCCAAAAGGGGTTCAACTATAATATTTGCTTGTATGTGTGCGTGCATGTGCGAAAGTGAATATTGTGAATACAATATATGTATGTACATACATACATACGTACAGTATGAGACATAACATTTCGCACAAAGTTGCATTCAATAATTTATATTCTATTATTGCTGGCAAATATGCATCTGTATGTGTGCGTAAGATGAAATAGAAACAATGAAAAAAAAAAGAAATTATAATTAAAATTCATAAATTTTTTTCAGTCTAATTGAGCTTACTTTTTAAAAAATCTACAGATATCGTCATTAGTTTCGATAATATTCCACCGATCTGTGTGTTTTCGAATTTGTAAATTTGTTGCAAATGGGTACTTTAATATCTTATATTGAATATCCTAGCGCAGGCCACTTTTAAACTTTAACTTTGTAGTTCGTGGTTCTTTTACACATACGTAAATATATCTGCATGTTTTGTATCGTTCAAGCGAAATTTGGCCAAAAATACTCCCTCCTTATTGTTTTACCGTACCTTTAGTAAACCTATCATAACTACGTTAGATTTGTTCTCTCTTTATGAATTAAATTTTCGTTAGTTTGGACTTTGTAACCAATTTAATCCACCATTAACAGCCTGTTCTTGGATGGATGGCATTGAATTATTTACAAATGACTTCTCTTTTGGTTAATTAGACTCCTTCCGTTTGATATGAGCATTGGAGTCAATGAGCCTTATGAAAGGAGACGTTCAATTATAATCGAAATAAGACTATTGCTTATTTCAAATTTGATTGCAATCGAAGACACTAATTCATCAAAAACCGTAATAGAAAAATTATAAATCAAAAAGCAATCGAGATGAGGTTAAGAAAAGTCCAGTGTTATCATCATTATTGATTGCTCGAAAGTATCGATAAGAGATATCGATTCAAAGCCGTTTCAAAAGATATTGGGAGATGATTTTTATATTGAATATTGAAAATTTTTAAGTTAGTTTACAAGACTATTTTGATATTGACTAAAAAGGGATTAAATGCTGTTCTTATAAATGAATTATCTTTGTTATTGTCATTAATTGACAACTGTACAACGATATATGTGCATACATATGTATATGAAATATATGTGCATACATATGTAAATGAAACTCGAGTGAGTATTTTGGTCTTATAAAACTGTGTGATAGTAAACACACAAGCAAGTTGGTGAATATGTTTTGTCGCCCACTGTGTGTAGAGGGCAAGTAAGTAAATGCTTTATTATAATGCCCGAGATAATGCAGACGAATTCAAATTTCCTCATACACTGGCTCCATATGTATTTTCGGAATATGACCATTACTTCACACTACACTTCTTCACTATTCAGCATAACGGTGTTAAACATTTCTAAACATCGTTTACATCGTTGATATTGCAATAAAAGAACATTTTTAACTTTTACTTGCTTTTAAATATTCCATTAGAATAATATTACAGAGGGATTGTGGTTAACGCTTACAATAAGAACAGAATTCAAGCGTTACTTCAAAAGAGACCGATTCGAAGAAAATGTGTTTTTGAAAAACAACAACAATTTTATATTTGACTTTTTAACGAAAAAAAAAAAAAATAAATAAATAAAAAATCATGAGAAAAGCAGTGTTTTGATCTTCTAAAAGTATGATGACTTTATCTGGAGATTATGAGTACTTAATTGAGCGGGTGAGAAAAGTACTGCCACTGAAGATCCTAGAAATTTTTCAAACTGTCTGTTCAATCATTTACATCTCTGCCTACAAACACTTTGCAATATTGTGTGCGTACACACATCCATACATACATCTATACATATTTCAGGTGAAGAATGGTAGTGCTCATTCAAGTCTTGTTTGTCTGGGGTATATCTAGAAGAAAAAATGTTTCTTCTCGAATGAGATCTATTCCACTGCCTCCTTTACATTTTTAGTCGTATTTAATTGTTTGTCTCTTTTATTTTTTAAATAAAACGGAAAGAAAATCTTAAAGAAAATTAGAAAATTAAGAAAATGTATAAAACGTGCCCTCACTGTGCCTCTTTAATGTTCATAAAGTCGGTTTTAATTTTAATTTTTTAGTACTTTTAAGATAATACGTTTTGTTACCCTATCGTTTTTCTTTTTCTGCTTGTTCCTAATTAAAAATAAAACATAAATTTCTAAAGAGTTTTCATTTGTTCAGGATGATTTTTAAATAATTAGACAATGTATACAGAATACATAATACATTATAAATGTATACTTTGTCGTACACAGGCCAACAACCATTATTATGAATATTTTCCTCATTTGTGGTAGAAGGAAACCTTACAGGTACCTCATATTATAATTACAAGTACAAGTACAAGTACGATACTAAATTAAGATTGGTTGGCGGCACAATTATAATAGAATATAGAGTTATTTGGACAAATCAATAAGTGGACGTGTTAACCCATTTCTGATGGTGGGGAATTTGTGCCGTTCTATTTCTATGTTATGTTTACACATCTATTGGAGTTTTACAAACTGTTTGCGGGCCATGTAAGGATGTTGTGATAGCTAACACACTGTTCGAATATAGAAAGTGTTATGAACAAAAAAATTAATGAATTTTAACCTAATTCGTCTGGAAGCTTTAAAAATAAAATTGACCTGTTTCTTGCACTGCAGCCAATTGATA
Source organism: Sarcophaga peregrina (assembly GCA_014635995.1). Lineage (NCBI taxonomy): Eukaryota > Metazoa > Arthropoda > Insecta > Diptera > Sarcophagidae > Sarcophaga > Sarcophaga peregrina. Next base: position 206,728 of record CM025789.1, read on the forward strand.
TACACACGTATTGCTGTTACCTGAGACCCATTTCACATCAATTTATAAGTGGCATATATGATTATATGGATCCTTGAAGTGGAAGTTTCAATTATAAGTTTTTGAGCAACCATGCTAAAGATTTTTTATATGGTATCTTGGGTTTACTTAAATTACCAAAGATTCCCTGGTATCACAAAAAAGAAGTTGCTGTAGTCTAGTAGGTAGTGTGTTGGCTTATTAGACATAAAGCCGGGGTTCGTATCCCAGGTCAGGCATAGAAACGAAATATGGAAAGAATATTTCTTCGGCGATTTCCTCTCAGCAGATTTATGAGTATAGGTCTTGCCACTCACGTATAAAAAAACCACACACACAACATGAGTGGTGTAAGAAACTAGGCCGTAATCCTGACTGAGGAGTTGTAATGGTCAATTATGTATGTATGTAATATTCGGAAAGTTCTTATGTTACACTAGGATCATATTATTATCTATGGCCTGAGAGCGGAATAAGCAACTTTTATGCGGCTCCTGAGGACTATTAAGTCCGAATTTCGAACAACTCAATATGTTGGTCATGGTCGCAAAATTTTGATTTTCGTATTAATTAACATTGAGAAGCTACATATATGTATTATTGGCCGAATATTCATTTATAATATATGGTCAATATGACTTTGTCAATATTATCCAGAGGTTATTCCAATTTCTCCAGAGTTATTTATTTTGTTTTTTTTTTTGTCATTTAGATAATCCAGTATTCATTGTTTCATATTTATAAGATCAATTTCAATAGGAGTGAATATTAGTAAAAAAATTCCTTGAAAATTTAAATTCACATTTTAGAGCTTTCACCTTTTTTTTCACGTTTTATTAGAATAATCACTGTAACAAAGATTATTAATTGGCGGCAAAAATTTTATAAAAATTCACACAGCCATTGTCAGTTGGAAATCATTATTCATTCATATTCATAACAATATCATATACATATTATAGGTATGAATTCATTTTATTAATATAAAAAGGGTACAAAAACAAATCAATTCAAGCGCCTTTTAAAGCAATTGCTTACGAACATTTTCTTTTTTTTTCTTGCTAATAAATTATTGGAAAAGTTTTATAATCAATTTTATATCAGGAAAATAGAAAATGAAAAAACAAAATGGAATAAGATTTAAGATAATAATTTAAATTTTATACCATCAATCAAATTCCCTATAAGTTCTCCTACAAACTGTCAGCCTTATCAGTGAAACGGAAAACATTCACTTCACTAGCATTCATGTTGATTATGACGATGACGATGACGATGATGATGATGATGATGATGATGATGATGGTTATTCATGATATGCAACATTGACAGCTTGTATGAGTATATGTGCAAATAGGGGGGGGGGGGGGGGGGGGGGTAAGGAGGTTATGTCATTTATATTTATATACATACTATAGCATAGCTATCTATATGAATAGTATGTGTAGAAGTGTATCAAGGAGAATGTGCCCTATCGATACACTGAACCAACCAGCAACAATGGCCAGTGCCGTATTGCGTGACAGAATGCGTTACTTGCGGATTATGACAATGATGATGGAGATGGACCGAATGTCATACAATTAACAAAACAAAACCGAACCAAAATATTTCGAAGGGTGGTGACACTGTATGACGGGTTAGAGACTGCAATGTGAAGAAAGTTCGATAACATTTTGTACAACAACAACAACAAAAAAAAAAAAAAAAAAAAAGACTGGGAAATTTAAAATCTAAACTACAAGTTGCCGCATCCTTTTCAACAAATTCTTGCAAATTGCGTTAATATTTAAAGGGATTCGAACAGCAGTCATTTGTTCAAGAATCATTGAAATTCTATGGAATTTCGGCTATACTGACACTTGCGTCAAAGACCCCTTTTTGTTTAGTTGTTATAGAAATCACAATCAAACGAACGAACGAACGAACGAACGAACACATAGCCAACTAAGAAATCAACCAAACAAACCAGTCAACCGTCATCAACACCAACACTAATACCAACACCAACACCGCCACCAATACCAACACCATTCCATCTATTCATTTATATTTTATCCCTCCTCCATCCAATCCTTACAACGTTGTTGTGCCAGTGTATGTAGTATGCATTGTGTTTACGGTCTTATCTCTAAAGTAATTACAACAAATCCCTGACAATTTGTTGTTGTTTATTTTGATGTTATTGCTCTCTTTTTTTTTATTGTTGTTATTATTATAGTTCTTCTTCTTTTTTTTGGATTTAATATTATTGTAGATATTTTGTTTCTCTGTTTTTGGTTATTTTCTGATTGTTATTGTAGTCGATGATGTACATGGCTGATGTAAATAACATTTGTTTTCTTTAGTATTTTTAGTGCAACAAAAGATTTAAGCTCGAAAATTAAAATTAATCTATTGAATCCGTACGTTTTCCTTTGTACGCATACGATTTAAAGAAAAATGCGGGCACGTGGCTACACGTTTCGGCACTTTGCCATTTCTGTGCCGCATAAACGGATGCGGAGTTTTTAATGAAATCAAAACATCACATTATCCAGCCATATTAGATGGGGTGGGGGAAAGTATCAGCGGTAATAGTGATGGTGCTTTTGGTGGTAGGTGAGTCTTTTAGTAGCTGTACAAATTGAAATTTAATTTTTTATAGCCCTTCTTAGTTGAAAACGTATTAATTTTATTCGATTTGTACTTTCTTTGAATCCTTTTGGGTCATTGGTCAGTTTTTTAATGTAACCTAGTGGCTGAAAATATATTTTGACATTTATTGACAGGTATCTTGTAAAAAAAACAAACCTGGGCATTTCTAAAGACTACTACTGCGAATCTTTAAGATCCCATTGATTATCTTATTAAAAACAAGAGTTAAGAAAAAAAACATTTTTTAGTTCGAAGAAAATAAAAGAATAATTTAAAATATTTCAAATTTAGGTGGCAAAAACAAAAGCAACTCATAATAGAAGAATTGAAAAACATTTCAGTAAGCAAGGCTCTAATGGTTAGTAGATGAGATGTTGTTTTTTAAAATGTACGATAGTCCATTAAGATACGAAAAAAAAAAATTTAGAAGGTGCAAATAAGTTGCTTTACAAGTCGATAAGTATTAGCTTATTAGACGTAATGCTGCCGGTCAAACTCCAGGTCAGACATCAAAACTAAAATATGAAAAATTATTTTCTAAGCGATTTCCTTTCAGCAGATACCGAACAAAAACTCTGAAAATTACCATGAAAAGTTTGTCAAAAATCTGTCGTTCGGAGTCGACGTTAAACTGTAGTTCCCGCCACTCATGCATAAATATAACACACACAACATGAGTGGTGTGAGAAGCTTGATAGTAATCCCGACTGAAGGGTAGTAATGGCCAATTATCTTTATATGTATGCAGGTATTTAAATGAGTTGAGTCTAGTTTTTGTCGCCAAAATTTGAAACATTTTAATTTTTCCTTTATTTTCTTTGAATAATTTTTCAATAATTCTTTTTTTATTTAATAAATTAATAAGTCTTCAGAGGAGATTTGAAATAGATATCCCTTAAAATTCTCAGGTCGCCGGTTGAAGTCGCCGTGGTCTACTGGGTAGTGTGTTGGCTTATTAGACGAAAGGCCCGGGTTCGTATCCCAGGTCAGACATCAAAAACGAAAAATATTTCTTCGGCGACTTCCTCTCAGCAGATTTCTGGCAAAGACTCTGAGAGTAAAAATTGCCATGAAAAGCTTCTCAAAAATCTGTCGTTCGGAGTCGACTTTAAACTGTTGGTCCCGCCACTCATGTATAAAATTAACGCACACAACATAAGTGGTGTGAGAAGCTAGGTCGTAATCCTGACTGAATGGTTGTAATGGCCAATTATGTATGTACGTAAAATTCTCAGGTTGCATATGGAAATGTCAAAGTATTAATCAGTTGTTTTAGCTTCTGCCGCTAGTGTATATTGGATGTTCAAACCATTTTCGTGGATTGAAAAAAAAAACGTTTTTTATCTGTATTGAAAAAATAAAATATGAAACTTTTTTTTTATTTTTATTTTTTATGATATATTTTAATTGTAAAGATATGATAGTAATCTTAAATTAAAAAAAAATAAAATATAAAACTGTTCTTCTGAGCTCGAGTCCGTTTTTACGTAGTTAATCGTTATTAGCATATCATAAAATATATTGTGGGAAGAAAGAAAGTGTAACAATTTTAATAAAATGGGAGCAATTTTAATATAAAAATTAACATAAAAAATTTTGTAGAAATAAACATCATCGAATTTGAAATACGATACAAATTTAAAATTTAATACTCTAAATTTAATGTGCTAATATTGCAATTTCGATTACATGTACGAGTACAGTTCTTGTGCTAATTTCGACTTAAAGTCACATACAGTGGTGTTCGAGAAAATAGTGGTAGCATAATGCAAAATTTTCGAACGAAAAATAATGTTTGATTTCTTTGCTTTAGCCATATTAAAGCATTAAGCAGTTGTACATAGTCCCCAAACAAAACTTTTGTCAAAAATTAACACATACGGGGGGTTTTATGGGCGCTTAGTTTAGTCGAGTTTTATCGAAAACTTGTGTTTCTTAACGGAATGGTATTAATCCAAAACGAAACGAATAAAAAGTTTACATTGAAAAAGTTGTTGGACATTAGTTTTGATTTAAAACGTTTGGACAAGGGTAGTTTTATTTTATTGACATCCTCCCCCCTGTATGTTCATTAAGTGCGTGGTATAATTACCCAAAATTATATCAATTATTTTCAAAATTTATTACATTCAATAACCATATACACTCCAGTGAAAACTTACTATTGTCAATTTATTTAAGCTGAATGATAGGACGGATAGTCATCTTAAAATAACTGACTGAATGATTGAAATGGATTTTCGGTCAGTTTAATTATTTTCATATTTTATTTATTTAAATATGCAGCCCTTGCGCTGACCAACTTCTCCCTCATTGGCTCGGAGGAACTTGGTCAGTACAGGGACTGCGTTCACCTGTGGCGCCACAACGGGCAGCTATGAGTGAGCTTTTGGTATAAAGCCACCACACCAACCGAACCTAACCTAATTATTTTCATATTAAACGGCGGCTATTCTGATCAATAGTAGGTAAGATTTTTATTATTTTTCTTCAGTTGCGTAATGTTTATATGTGCTAGATTTTCTATCATCACTGTATTGGTTGATTATGCTTGTGAGAATGACGACAATAACTTTTAATATTCGCTTAGTTACTGTTACTGCCTTAAATTTTTTATTGAAAGGGTGTGACAATGACTGATGAATTTAATTTTCGTGTTTGTTAAGAAAGCTATTGGAATGACTGAGGTGCTCGCTGTCTGGCTGTGGTCATATACCGTTGTTTACCTTATCGACTGTGGAACACACCTTTACAATTGAACGATTAGTACTGTTTCGTTTAGTTTCATTTCGGTTCGATTCGATACGTTTAGTTTGGTTTAGTTTTGTTGTAAAGATGAATGACTAGTTGGATGAAATTACATATGTATTTACCATGTGTTATTGGCAAATGTTAATCTTAAGTTAAAAATAAAGTGTCCTTCAATATAATGAAAACGCAAAAGTTCACTTTTTTTAAATATCATCCGGTTTATGGTATACTGTTAAATGGAATTTATTAGTAGTCCAATTAATAGTATTCAAAATATATACATACATATGTATATATGTGCATATATTTGTGTATAAATGTATGTATATGTGTATATATGTACGTATACATATATAAGAAGATCTAATGAATTTCTAGTAATCTTTTTCATATTTAAAGTAATGTTTATGGATAACTAAATAGTTTTGTAACTACGCATCTACGAGTATGAAATATACCATGTTAGACAAATGATACTTTCTTGTAGAATTGGAAATATTGTTGTGGTCCATTCCATTCTTTTATATTTTTTGTACTGAGAATGTTATTCAACTCAGTAGGAAGAGAAATATTTTAAACAAATATTTAATATTTAAACAAATGGTCGCCTGATAGCCAGATGGTTGTACTTTATGTCCAAAATGAACAGAGCACTTCTCACGATGACGTAAACTTTCGCTTGGACGGCTAAAGTAAATTCCTCCGAATAACCGAATATTTCACAGTAGAAACGAACACTCCCTCTCCTTTTCCATTGTCTATCTTTGACTCATCTGCAGCATAATTATGGTACTGGTTCTCATTGCTACGGTTATGCTGGCGCAGACACATCTCTGTATCTTATTTAACTCCAAGTTCAGCTTATCTGCTTTAAAGGATGTATTTACAAACGTTTTACCGAATTTATTTCCTGATTTTATTTTGCAAGGCCCTGTACAGAGGATACCTGTAGCCGTAACCTCCATGGGAATAATCGGTGAGTGGTCTATACAAGCAAATTAAAAATACATATGTATGTATGTATGTGTATATGTAGTTATTCGTATAGTATAGTGACATCTGGATATGTGATCTTTTCGCATTATCACTCTTCTATATTTGATATGCTGCATTCGATGTGAAATCACTCTATCCAACAAAGCGATAAAACTTAATTGAAGAATAAAGAACACAACGAGTGAGTATGTACGAGTGAGTATGTACGTAAGTATGTGTAAGGAGCATATGTATGCATATCTGAAGTACTCGTACTGAGTGTGATAAAATTTGATTTGAATTTCGAATTTCGTCTGGATTCTGAATAGTTGACGCTGTTCTTGCCTTTCCACTTGACAATACTGACGATGGTGTCATTGTCGATGTATTTATTCAAGCAAGTGTGTGTGTATGTGTGTGTCTGTTTTTCATAGTTAAACATTTGCTTAGCACAGAACGCGCCAGCAATGACTAAAGGGACGACATTTTATTTTTAGCTTAAGAGGTAATGCTTGTAGATGAAGTTAAAGGAAAAAGCCAAACAAAAATGGTAATGGTACCAGTACCAGAATACCAACCCAACCATACCCCAGGTACATTTCAAGTACATAAATTTGGGGCATTGGGCTAAAAAAAAGAAGCAAAAAAAAATTGTTATTATTGCAGAACTGTTGCTTCGAAATTCGTTTCATTTCCCTTTTTATTTTTTGTTTTTTTAATTCCGATTGTTGTTTTCTCGTTTTGGCTTTTTCAACAAGATTTTGTTGGTCCGTAGAAAATAATTTTTTTTTTGCATGCATACTAGAGGCTAAGAGAACGTACACCACCACACTACTTGATGACAGCAGCTGTTAATGTATCAGTTCGTTGCAAATGGTGACGAAAGCACGAATAAGGGCGAAACAACAACAGAAGTATCGAGTTATTGACGCCTCTCCTAGGCAAATACAATTTTGGAAATTGAAAGACAAACTTTTGAACAACATTCTTATTACTGTACATCCATGCCTGTGTGTGTGTGTGTGTGTTTGTGTGTCCTGTCCACGTCATGTGCAATTCAAAAGATTATAGGTGTATATATGTAGTCATGCTTATTTATATACATACATACATACATAAGTATACATAAGAATTTAGGCAATCCATTTCCATCTTATACTGTTCTGTGTAGAATACGTACAAACAATCTGTCCGTTGTAAAAACATTCGCAAGTGCTTGTGTTCTTGTGTGCATGTAGTGTATGTATGTAGTGTATGGATGTATGTATGTGTAAATTTGAAGTAAAGTTGCCGAAATTGCTAAATTACTGATTTGTTGATTCGTTTCGCCTAATCGCTTTAGATACCCACCCATACACCTACAAGTATACAAAAACGTATGCACACATCCTCACAACATAAAGTGAAAAACATGGGCATTAAGTATCTTTGTGTCCGGAATCCTGATGACGATGATGATTTTTTGGTTGCCAAACAGTGTGGGGGTGTGGGTAATTTTTCGAAAAATTCAAATCTTAAATATTCTACATTTGCTGACTGATGTTTTTGTTTTTGTTTATGTTTCACTTTTGTTAGCAACTATAACGAGAATATAGACAGAGTTTACAAAAACAAATATGCCAAACATATGTATGTATGCACACTTGTTTGTGTATGAATGTATGCAAAATGCCAACACATACATACATACATACATAGAAAAATTGGATACAATTACGATTTCATATATGAATTTTACTACATACATACATACATATATACGTATTAATATATATATATATATATGTTTATATGTATGTATGTATGCATATGTATATGTATGTATATACATATGTGTTAAATGTAGATACATGTGTTGGAAATTTATTGACATTATTCAATTAATTATTGTGTAAATATTTCCTCAACATACCCACACATTTGCACACATACCATACACATATTGTACAAACACATTTCAATACACCAAAATACGTATTTATACAATATATGTACGTACGTATGTACATACATACATACATGCATAAGTCTACAGTCATTTTCATTTATTCACTTATTTACCGATTGTGTCGTTTTATTCATCCAAAAATCAGTATTTTAGTGTATACAGTACCCATATGTATAGTATGTATGTATGTATGTATGTATGTATGTATGTATGTATAGAGGATATTCTATTAATTCTGCATTAGGATAAAAATATTCACACGTACAAATAAACTTCAAAATGTACACTTCCACGAATAAATTGTACAATTAATTATTTCAGCATTAGGATCGTTCGCAACAATGCATTGATTGCTCACTTGCTTATTTGCCAAAAATATCCTCGTCGTCGTATTAAAAGTGTGTACATTGTGTTTCATTCCAATTCCAAATCCAATTTCAACAATTACAACCTATTCTTGCGTTTTATTTCATATTTTAAAATATCCTTTTAAAACTTTTTGCATTTCAGGATTTTATTTAATTAAAGGCTCATTTATTAATCAATCGCAGTGACTGTTAATGTCGCCTATTGATTTAGATTGTGTGAAGACTTTTCTTTTAGTTGAGATAACAACGAAATTTACAATTAAAAATTAAAAATTTTACGACTTGTTTTTATTTCATTTTTAGGGCCATTATTACAACTTACCGATAAAGTTGGCGTTAGTTAAAGGTACCTTTAGCTAAAGTGAACGGCAAAGTTACCTTTAACTTATTTTGGTTATTACAACTTACCGATAAAACAAAATTAACTTTTTCAAAAATATGGCAGTGCCGGAGCAAAGTCGAAAAAGTTTTTTTTTTTTTTTTTTAACGCAGTGCAAAAGGAAAACTTCGTTTTGGTTGTTGTATATGCTAATTTTGTTTAAATTTGAAATTGCCACCTCGAAAATAGTATATGATATAGTAAGTTCAAATACAAAGTGACCTTTAAATGTTAAAGTTAGGATGATCTTCCCTTTAGCTTAACGCTCACTTCTATCTTACTGGGTACTCGTAATAATGAAAAACAATTTATCTCTCCGTTAAAATCCTCCCTTTTGTTAAAGGTAAGTTATAATAATGGCCCTTAAACATATATGCATTGTATTGTATAAGTCGGAAATATGTATATAATGTGCATGCTTTCACAGCATTCGATAACTGAAACTAATCGAAATTAGAAAACTTGTGTAGGAAAGCTCTTGTTTTTTTATTATTTTCAGTTTTTTTTTTTTTTTTTTTTGGTACAAATTATTTCATAAGACATACATATGTATGTACCTACATATGTTTGTATGTGTATGACACAGATATTATAATTCCATTATATTGAAACTATTTTGTTACACAGTGTAAATTTCCCAAAGCATTTGTCGTCGTTGTAGACTTCGACAATTTGACAATACCTCGGTGTGTACATCCTCTTAGGATACATGTGAACAGTTGTTGTTGTTGTTTCTAACGTATTTAGTTAAAGTTCTTGTTTTCATTGTTGTTTACCAAAAACTATTTGGTTTGTTTAGTTTTGTATTTGGACCGTAACCGACCGTAACTCCTAAATTAAATTGTAGCCATATTCGAAAGACATACATACATACATGCGACATGTATATACGTACATATGTATGTTACGAGTATGTTCGCACATAATTTTTGCATATACGGACGGACATTCACACAAACACGGGTGTAGATAGACGTACACGTTCAGCACAGATTTAAATGCGTTTTAAAGTGGTTCTCTAATTTTCTCCAAATCCAAATATTTTGCATTCTATTCGTATTCGTCGTTTCAAATTCAAATCATTGTTGTTAACAATTTGTACATAAATATACATACATATGTATTTGAGTGTATGTGTTTGTATGTGTGTGTCTCTGTAGGTACATTGTATTTTCCTTTCTAATGGTGTTAGTGAATTAATTTCGGTTTGTTGTGCAAATAAATTTCAAAATAAACGAAATTGTATTTTAATTTAATTTCATGTTACATACATACATACATACATACATACATACATACATAAATAAGTATGTAATTGTAAAACTTTTATCATTTCGATTTAATTATAATTTTTTCTAAATATACTCTTTCTCTTATATTATATTAATATTGGCTCATCACCCCCCCCAGTTAGTATTCACGTAAAACATCGGCGATATTCAAAGGTAATAACAACTTCATTCGCCATGATTCCTTTAATTATGTATTCCACAAGTCAGATTTTCACAAGCAAATCGTCATAACATAGCAAATTATTGAAAAATAAAGGACGTTCGTTGCTCTTCGATGTATGTATTTAGGAAAAAATTAAAAAATGGACTCAAAAAATCACTTACAATTATCTTGCTGTAGTAGCACAGACATTAACTTATTTCAGGAAATATCGATACAGCAGATGCAAGTTAAATAGAATTGTCTAATTACATGTACGAGTATGTATGTATGTAGCACAACTAAAGTGAAAATTGAAGTTTGAAGTGAATTGATATTTTCTTTGATTTCATTTTGATTTATTCGAACAAAAATTCGGCCTTAACAGATATCGAGTATCTTTAAATTTACTAAAAATAGCAATCTGATTGACTAACGAAGAGATAATTGTTCCTATTATCTTAAAGTTCTTTAAATATATATTCATATACATACATACATATATCATCGATGATATTATTTTCAAGTGTTTTATTTTCGATATTATCCTGGCCAAATGCTAAGGAATAATAAATTTTGTTTTTTTTTTTATTTCAAATTTAACTAATTACTCAAAGTTAATTAAGTATTCAACTGCATTAGGGAGTTTTTTCAATTCAACATTTTTTCTTTACTCACTCATGAAACAAACAATTGAGAATAAGCGAAACGGAAAAGTAAAAAAGAAATTCCAAATAGACTGACTGATTATTCAAATTATTTGCATTTTTAATTACAATTATTTCAAGCTCATCAAATTATATTTTGGACGCTGTTTCCTTTCTTCTTTCTCTTCTTTTTTCTTTTCTTTTCTTTTCTTTTTCTTTTTCTTTTGTACGTTAAAAAGGATCAACGATTAAACAAATCAGTCGAACACAATTGAAAGTCTATTTATTGTAGTGGAGATGAGAGTGGAAAAGATTTCTTTCGTAATTCTTTTTGAGGTTTTTGATGATTGCAAACTGTATCTTCGCCATCCCAAAACGTTATCACTGACACTTCATCATTTACGCAGAAATTCATTTCTATGGCTGCAACTTGTAAATTTCGAATTCTTAAATATTTACTGTACATGGACAGGTATGTACTATATACAGGTTAATGTTTATTTTATTTAATTTTATTTAATTCAAATTAAAACTTTACATATAATAAATAGACTCTAAGTAAGTTTCTAGAATATCCATATACTTACTAACATATACACAAAATATAATATATTTCTGATATTAAGAGTGCAATTATTGATCAAAGATTAACAGTTTCTGACTTAATCCACATCAAGTTGTTGTTAAAAACAAAAAAAAAAAAAACAATTTATGGCAACTGGCTTTACAGATCCATTGATTTTATTCTTCTCTTTATTTAGAACGACGTTTAATGCTTAAAGATTCGTTCGAATCACGCCTACATCAAATATTATACATACATAGTCATCATCATCATATAAAAATCAAATAATGTCAATTCACAAACTATTAACCGAAAATAAATACATGAATAGAGGAAATCCCTTGATCATGGGTTATCAATTTGAAAAGAAAATTATTTGTTTTCCAGTGCCATTACTTACCAGTACCACCCCTGCTGGAGTCAGTGAATTCATTTAATACAACAACAGGCGGATTTGTACAACCCATCAAATTCGCATGCATACATACGTACGTTTCTTGTTGTTGGTACATTCGCATTCATACATTTGTATGTACATAAATAGTCTATATTGTAATATTTTCAGGTTGTAATTGCAGCCGCTTTCAATGCTGTTCAGTTTGAGACTCGAATAAAAGCAACACAATAAATTAATTTTGAACATTCCTCTAATTGTAATAATGAAACGCTTATTGTCACAATTATTTTATTGCCCTTCTTAAATGACTAAATGAATGAATGAATGACTGCATTTATTACAATTTATGTTTTAAATGAAACATTCACAATCATCACACAGGCACAGACACAGACACATACACAGGCACACACGCAAAACAATTGTTGTGGATATGGTATCACCCCCTTGATGATTGAATCGTTTTCTCAATCATTTCATCACAGATCCTTCAACCCTGCATCTCTTTAGCTGATGAGGAAACTTTGTTTCATGAGATTCTTCGGGATCAGTATTCAACTTTAAATGATTTGTTGTTGCTTTCACATATGGAATACAATCAGAAAAGTGTATGATGTGCTGTGGAAGTTGTCGACTTTGTTAAATCTCTGTGCCATTTAATTCCATTTACGGATGTTTTTTCAGTGCGACCTTTCTCAACTGGGTCATTTTAGAAATTTAATAATTAAAACAATTAAAATGGAACAATTTTTGTTTTTTTTTAATTATTATAATTCGTTTTATTTAAAATCTATTACAGGATATTAGGTTAATTTTATAAAATAAGAATAACATTCATTGTTGAACTCCAATGAGAACAACAATATGCAAAAACAAAAATTGTTAAAATTATTTAAAAATTGTATAATATATACATTATATCGTATACAAAAGTCAATATTAATGTTTACATATATGTATGTATGTACACAGAATTTAATTAATTTATAATTAATTAGATACGAAACGGCAAGTCCAATATGTGGTTCCTTTTTAGTCTTCTTACTTCATTTGTGTCATCTAGTAGCATTATTGCCTCTCCTAGAAATTTTCGCTATGTTTTTTAGCTTCTTCTTTAACCGTCGGAATTGATAAGTCATCATGACTTGTTTTATTTGATACAAACCATGGAGCATTAACTAAGGACCACAATAATTTTGATTGAAACCTCTGTAGAATTTCAATGTTAGAATTGCTGGTCGTTCCCCACAGCTGTATACCGTAGGTCCACACTGGTTTTAACATTACTTTGTACAAAATTACCTTATTCGCGAGACTTAGTTTGGATTTGCGACCTAGCAACCAAAGTAGGCGCTTGAATTTCAAGTTAAAATGTTATTTATTAGCTTTAATGTGGTTTTACCATGTAGGCCTATATATTTGACTGTGTCAGATTGCGAAATATCATTGTTGTTAATGGACACACGTGACCAGTTTCCACGACGCAAAGTAAACGTTACGTGTAAAGATTTTTCGGTGTTGATTTTTATCTTCCATTTATAATATATTTATATTGAAGATATAGTGTGGCAACGTCCGAATCTGTGTCAGCTGTATCATTACGGGCATAAATGTAAAAATTTTATATAAAATTGGGCTTAACACACTACCCTGAGGGACACCAGCCTTAACACTGTAAATTCCAGAAATATCTCTGTTGACCTTGCCATAGTAATACCTACCGCTGATATAAGATTTTAGGACTAGTTAAAAATGTGTTGGAAGTAGTTTTTAAGCTTATGTAGTAGTAATGCGTGCCAGACCCTATCAAATGCTTGTTGTACGTGCAAAAATACACCTGAGCAATATTTTTTGTTTTCCAAGGAATCCCGTATAAAATTTACTATACGATGGCATTGTTCAGGTATGCCATGCATATGTCTAAACCCGGATTGGTAATCTGGTTTTACGTTTTCCCTTTCTAATATAGGCAACATTCTTCTCAGAAATATTTTTTCAAATATTTTGGAGAATGTGGGTAGCAAACTTATCGGGCGATATGATGTTGCAACATTTTCTGGCTTTCCAGGTTTAGGCATCATTACCACTTCAGCACATTTCCACTGCGAGGGAAAATGATTTAGCCTCAAAATTGAATTGAATATAAGCGTAAGAAAAATTACAGCTTTCTTAGGCAAGACTTAGACTACTTTACATACATGCATACTATAAATTGATTCGTACATTAGGTGCATTAAATAACACATTTTGCGTTTCATACAAACGAGAGAAAATTGGATTGAAAATTAAAGGAAAATCGTTGAAAGTGAAATAAATTTAGAAATTAAATTATGATCTTTTGGTAATGTTAACAACTCCTATGAAAAGTATACGCTAATCATATATTCACTCATATTTATATCGTTTTTTTTTTTTTTTAGTTTAAACATAAATGAAAAAAGTGCGAGGGAGCATAAAACTGACTATGCACGCTCATTCGAAATGTTTAAACTTCACGACTTGTGCATACTTATTTGACTTTTTATAAGAATTGTCAGTTGTGAGATTTGAAAGCAATCGTGGAATTGCATGTGTGTCGAAATCTTACGTACATATGTACATACATATGTATGTATGTATTTAACGGTTTTCAAATTTTCGAAATCGTAAATATTTTGATTTGTTCGTTTAACAGAATATGTTTTTCCTTTATTAATCGAATTATTCTTAATCGAATGGCAAACCATTTTCAAATTTAAAGTTTTCAAAATTGCTTGAAAAAAAAGGCGACAAATTGATAAAATTTAAGAGGTCTAAAAATAAAAATAAAAATAAAAAGCAATTAAAAGTTTGAAATGCTAAAACATAAAAAAAAAAACTTTTGAAGAAACAGTAACAATGGATAAGTGAACATTTTTGTTCAGTTATGAACAAAGGACACGTACTACACTGTACAATAATGTTAAGAAAAAAATAATAAAACTTTAATGATGAAAAACAGAAAAAAAAAAATCATTTCATAAGGAATGTGGTTGTGGTTATGGTTGTTTTATTTACTGAAACGTTTTTGTTATTGTTGTTATTATTTTTGATCATTCCACTTAAGTAATGGACCACTTTACTACAAAGAGCGGGGTGTTAGTTGGTAAATTCCACTGTCAGGATAGAAGTTTGGCTGATTGGGTGTGTGTGTGTGTGTGTGTGTGTGTTTGGATGGGTGGTTTGTTTTGATAATATTTATGTGTGTTAACATTATTTGTTGTGTTGTTATTGTTGTTATTGTTGCTATTACACGCTATACAATGTGGACTTTCTTTCCATCACTTATTGAAATAAAAATGTTTTTATTAAGAATGAACAAGGGTTGTTCAATGGCAATTTTCTTATATTCCTCTATGTTTTTATTGTTGTTACTGTTATTGTTACTCTCTATTGTATACGTATATGTACATATGTTTGTGTGCCAATGTGTAACGAATAACCTGTGTGTATGCGTGTGACAGTTAATTTGGTTTAACTGGTGGTTTTTCACTTTTGTTGTTTATGTTGTCGTCGAAAACGGCGACAAAGAAGCCAACAGTACTGAGTACTGTAAATTGATGTTAAGCGAAGTGAGCCGAACAAATTCAATGTCACCAACAATCAACACATTTTTATTAAATGGCAGCATATGCGAATATAAACATTGACAAATGTTTTAATTTAGTTGTCTCAGTTTTATTTCATATTTTATTTTCAACCTTTTTGATTTTTATTTTTGTTTTCTTTTTTAGTTGATTTTGATTTTTATTATGGTATTTGTATTTGGGGGTTGTTTTAAAGCGATAAGATTATCAACAATACACAGGCATTTAATCTCGCATAAAATAAGTAAAATATGTACGAGTATGTATGTACGAGGGTATGTACGTATGTATATTTATAAATCAATTAAACTGCGAGAGAATATCTAAATGGTCAGAACTATTTTTAGATAATATTAGATGCGGTAGATACATACGTATGTATATGTATTAGACAGAAATTAAATGATAAAAACGTTACAGTTATTTAAAATATTTAATCAAATACATGCTCCCAGGTAGTTACGGAGATTATTAACGATTTGGATTGACTTTGTTTCACACTGTGGCCGTTCCACCGTTAATATTGTACTTGACATTATGTTCATATACGATTTTATTTTATTAAAATTCTGTTGTGAGTCTTTTAGACGAACACGCATACAAACTTTATGTAGTTGGTCGAATGCCTAGTGGAGTTATTTACACCTGCCGTGAATTTTCTTTTTTTACTTATTCAAAGTACGTACATACGTACTTAATTTTGTGTTGTGCAGCTTTCGATCGATTCGTATTGAGTTGAGAAACCCTCGAACATTTTCTCTTTGGCTGAAATGGCATTTGCTTTGCATGTCTTACTGGGAACATACCATAGAACATCTGTCGTTATTTTAACTTCTGTTATGGTGAAATATCTATCATTTCTTTCTTTCGTTATTTTACTTACTCAGGCAATAAACAAAACGATATACTTGTGAATGAACCTTTAAACAAACAATTAATCCATAGTACTTTACTTGGTCTACTTGAGCATGATTGACATTTATAAGGATTGTAGGTCTGTGTGTTTTTTATGATTAAATATTTCATTTATGAATGAGTGGTTTCTGTTTAAATGTTTTATTAAATAATCACCATTCAGTAAATTTACGAATTTCATTGAAACAAATCTTTGCCTTTATGAAGTGTTAAAGCTCAACCATCGATCATTTGTGGGTGGTTGGTTGTTTCTACATTAGTATTATTTATTCTATGTACATACATATATACATATTTATGTACAAAGTAGGCGTCTCACTGAAGGCTTATGCATGTCCACTTACTTCATGTTTAATATTAAAAATTAAATACCTTTGGAGACAGGTACTAGACAGTGTTTAATCAGAAAGACTTATAAAACTATGATAGGGGTAAATTCTAATAAAGAAGGTTATTATTGAATTTGTCGAAACACACACACACTCATAATACAAAATCTTTGGTTTGACAAAACGAAAAATGATTAATTTGTACATTTTATTCTAGATTTGATTTGTTTGAAAACAGTAACATTACTTTTGTTTTTGTTTTTGCTTTTTTAGATAATGCACACGTATGTTCACATATTTTACTCTATGGGAATTACGCTTACTTGAACATAATTGTCTTACAATGCGAAATATCAGATAATCCTGGTTTCCTGGTTTTTTATTTCCCATTTTAGGATTGTTCTTTTGAAGAGATTTATTCGCCAAAAAATATCCTAAAGGTCTACTTATGTACATACAATACTCAATATCCCACTATTCAAAAGATACATAATTAGGTAAAAAGATAATGGAGTTGCACATTTCGATTTCTTTATTTGGTTTTGCAAGACAGTTTAAGAGAGTATAAATTAATTTCATTATTTTTTACAATTAGTATTTTGAATTTCTGCTCCGAATCATAATTATTAGGTGGAAGAACAAAAGCTTTCTTAAAAATTTACAAAAAAAAAAAGAAAAAAATACATATTATATGTATTGTTGGCGAAAAAGAAGAACCGGACCGGATTGATAATAGAAAAATTACTAAAAAAATACTAGTTTGAATGCACACTTTTAAAGCTTTCCCACGTTTTTACTAGAATCCAAGAAACAAATATGTAATCAGTTTTCTTTAAACGCTCTGAATTTGAATTCAGAAGAAGAAATAATTTGATAATACAAAAACATACAAATTGTTGTTAACTTCATGAGAAAAATATGAATTATATTTAATTGTATATTTGTGGTACATTTAGAAACGTTCGATGTCAAACCGGTAGTCTAATGACATGTCATTGCGTCATATTCAAATATAGGACTCGGCCGCGGAGTATGTGAAGATGAGGATATGTTGAAGACGGTAGAACTTCTGCTTTGTAGCTGTGAATATCTCAGTGTTAGAGTAATCATATATTTCGGCTATTTCTGTTTAAGAAGCAGTGCTTTTTTTCAAGTTGGTTAAGAAAAGATTAATAAAGATTAATTATTTGAATAAAATAATACATGGTTGTCTAGGAAAAGCTAATTTATCGATTTAAAGCTGCAACAGAATAAACGCAAAACACAATTTATAACCAGTAGCAGCCGTAAGTTGCAAATTTTTTGCTCCTCCTAGCTTGCCTAACTAGAGGCTTGAGATTAAGAAACCTAGTCTGGCTTCGTCTAACTAAGTGGAGAGAGGTTCACTGAATAAATAAATTTGCAATAAGTGTACCGAAAATTATTCAATTGTTGCTGAAGTTGTTGGATTAACAACTTATTCGGAGATTATTGTCAAAATTTTAATATCTTGACTGCTTTAAATTTATTTTCTACTCATTAATTGGATTTTTATGTGATTTTTAAACGTACTCTTTCCATGTATGTGCATTTTAAAATTCTTTTTTTTTTTGTGTTTTGGTTTTTGTTTTTATGTTAAGTGATTACAAATACTTTCTTTTGAAATTGTCGTATATTTAAAGTAATCCATTGAACGAAGTAACCAAGGTGGAGCAAGTGCTGCAGTAAATAGTTGTATTAGGTGTTAATTTATATTTACCAAACATATGTTATATTTTATGAGTAAACATAACATTACGAATGTGATATATGTATGTACATATGTATGTATGTACGTGCATATGTATGTATGTACATATGTATGTATTTTAATTGTGTACATAATATTGGTTGTATAGCATTTTCTCAAATAAAAAAAATACTTTAGTTTTCAGGTGAATGATTCTACAATGCATTGTTTTATTTTCAGTCACTATGCTCCTCTAAAAGATTTTTCATTCATTACCGATCGACCTCTTAACAGAACGCCAACACCACAAGACAAATCAACAAAAAATAAAACACGAGACAAAAAAGCAAAAGTGGAAATAAAAATGAATGAAAAACAAATGAATCCACTCTCTAACAATATTTAACCGGAAAATATTTATTCTCGTATTTACCAATTTGTTTACATGGCTAATAATAATAATAATAGTGAAAAAAATGACAAGAAAACAAAAAAAATTTAATAATATTGTTTGTTTGTTTGTTTGATTGTTTGTACGTTCGTTCCTACAATTTAAGAAGAGGAAGAAATCATCAGCGCCACCTAATAATAACACAGTATTTATTAAATGTTTAACTAAAAATCAAAATACAAACATTTCAAATACATACATACATACATACATACATATTTACATAGATATATAATCACAACAACAACAACAACAAAAACAATAATAACAATAATAGTAATAACAATGACAAACAAATAAGATACAAAAATATTTTTGTACAATAATAGTAGATGATGATGATGATGATGATATAACGGTTATAAAAATAATGTATACATACAACACAATATTTACAAGTAATAAGAGTAGCAAATATTTAAAGAAACAAACAACTTGAACTTGTACAACATACATATGTACATATATTCGATTCATTCGATGACAGTGTATTCATTCATTCATTCATTCATTCCGTATTCTATCGTTGCCAATAAAAACGTGTTACAGCA
Organism: Sarcophaga peregrina; assembly: GCA_014635995.1. NCBI lineage: Eukaryota > Metazoa > Arthropoda > Insecta > Diptera > Sarcophagidae > Sarcophaga > Sarcophaga peregrina. The sequence goes on from CM025789.1 coordinate 226,403, forward strand.
CGTGTTCACTTAAAGTCTCTTAAATTTGAATTGGCGAATTTATCACAATCACTCAGAGTAAATTGAAATTTCGAATTGATTATTTTAAAAACAAATATTTTATTGTATACAAACATACATACACATGTACATCTACATATATTTACATAAATACTTATTTATGCTATTAGGCGTTCAAAGCGAATGCCTACATCCACACTTTTGACTCCTCATAAGTATAGTGATTATTCCTATATCATATATGTATATAGTCACCGTATTCAGATTTGATTTTGATCTTATGGTCGAAGGTTGTTTTATGTTTGTAATGAATTCATGACTTTTCATAAAAGTTAACAGAAGGACAAATGCCGTCATCATAAATAAAAATATCCTTGCCAAAGGAGATGTGTGGATGAAATATCAATTGAAATCTAATTCTGTAGATCTGAACTATTTAAGTGCTAAATCGGGATCTAATATGTAACAATGAATTTAGCCTTTAAATTAAATCATAGTATAATTATGTAGTTAGTAAATAAATATAAAATTCAATAATTTCCGTTTTTACTTACTAAATGAGATTAAAAAAGAGATCTTTGGATAAAGATTTCTATACGAATGGATGTGGTATGTACATGCCAAATAGGTACACCCATGTTGCTATATGTGCACAATAGAACGAGCCAAATTGTAAAATTTAAAACATCAAAATACATGCATACTTTTGTAATATCAGAATAAAAGTGTGCCTACTACAATCTCCATAGACATATCGCACATCCAGTACAAGAGTAACTTAACTCAAAATTTTAATTTTTCGTGTTAATATACTTAAACTACATATGTAGAATACACTTGTTTATTTATAAAAAAAATATGAGTGTATTTTGTTGTTGTTAACTGTTACTAAAAATAGTCCAAAGATTTTGTTTTTAACTATTGTCAATTAAGTCAAAAATAGTTTGTCATCGAAAATTTTGAGTTGAATTACTTTCGTACTGGGTGTACGATATGTATGTGCGTATATACATATGGTTTCAATTTTTAAATATCACTTGATATGAGGAAGTTTTTTGTAAGATGGGTGCCGCATTTGTTCGTAATCGATAAAAAATTATTCGTTTTAAGGTTTTTTAAAGATTTTTATGAAATTACAAAAGTTTAAGGATTTAAAATAAAAATTTTACTTGAAAAATGAACAGTATTTGTTAAAGATAATGCCAAACACGCTAAGTAAATCAAAATTATTCATGGTATTTTATTCTGTATCCCTCAGCACTCCTCTTCAATATCTTTTTATTGTGAGATTTATCCGGTTCATCTCTCTTCAACATCCAGCAGTACTCTGCCATCATTCCACCTTTCTTGGTATTTGCTCTCCATAACCATAATATCTTGGTGGAAATGCTCAACTTGTTCTTCACTTACGGCACCAAGATTCTCAGGAAAGAAGTCAATATGAGAATGCAGATAATTCAACTTTATACTCATATTGCAATCCAGTTTATAGAAGTTGTTGAGCATATCATTCACTATCATTTCATAATATGGGCTTTTTTATTTCCTAAAAAATGTTTCACTACCTTTAAATGACTTCCAAGCGTTCTCTTTGGTTTCATTCATGATTTTTTAATATTTTCATCTTGTATTAACTTCCTTATCTCAGGCCCGACAAAAATGCATTCTTTAAATCGCAATATGATTTTTTTTAGTATTTTTTTCGGAGCTTAGTACCTAATATTTATCCAAATTCCTAATTAGTTTTTTAAGGGGAAAACCATCGCAGGCTTGTGTTATTAATGCATCTAACTTGGAGATGAGATCTACAGTATCACTCTTTTTTGTGTGCCTGTCTATATTTTACGAGGCAGAGAATTTGGTTGGCATATATGCTTTACGGAATATTTAGCAATTCCGTGTTTTGATAGCTATCACTTTAAGATTTTTACGTGCGTTCGAATTTTTGACGTACCATGGTACATTGTTCTGGCATCTCTGAAGTTTCTCTATATGAGCAGCAGAAACATTTGCCAATAAATAAATAGAATTTGTAAATCCATATAAAAGTTTTAAGAGCGAACTAACTAACTTTAGTGGTAAATTTCTGCCAATTGCTCAACAAATTTCAAATAGTTTCAATTTGATTTCACTTGATTGATTTGATTTTATCAAACGCTATATGTTTCTAAGACTGGGTTGAACTTCTTGAAATTTGAATTATAGCGGAACATGAAGATGAGGAACATATGAGACTTCATTTCGTGTCATCATTTACTGCTCAACCACCGATGGAGTTTCATAAAAAGGTCGTTTAATTAATAAATTAAAATAATTTCTTGCGGCAGGTTACAAGTAACGCTAGAAAATTATTAATTTAATGCCCTATCGATAATCGGTGTCACCAAAATAAGGAAAATAAAACAATTTGATTTTTAAGAAGCACATACATACATACACACATGGACACATATTCTCTTCGAAAATTTATGAAGACGCATATGTACAATAAAATGTGACAACTAAAGAAAAAAAAAAAAGAACTTTAAACAGTGAAATCTTTATTGATTGTGATTTTACTTTTCACATACAAACGTACAGTAAACATTTAATTGAATGGGTGGCAGTGAATAATTTATTTCCGTTAGAATAATTTGTAATTTGGCAAAAAATTCAATCACAATCCATTCTAATATTCTCTAGATACATACATACATATATACGTTTGTACGTTTGTACGTATGTATGTATGAAAAAGGTAAATAGATATTCTGAAATGTACATGTAATATTCAGCAAGCATACAGACAGACAATGTTTTGTTTTTAAGAAAACATTTTGGTTATATTTTCACTCTCCGATAATGAATTTAATCTGTTTGGGTATTTACAGATATTAAAGAGAGCGAGTACGTTCCATTTCCAAATTTTAATTGAAACAAAAAATATTATAAAAAAAAAAAACGTTGCTGATGCCCAAACGTATGTTTTTATTTTGAAATATTTTGTGGATTCCGGACCAAGTTGTTAGCATCAGGCAAATGTTCATTGGGTTTCTTTTCTATTTCGCTGAGAGAGTATTTTTCTGTAAATGTTTTTGTTTAGTTTAAATTTTTGTTGTCATATCAGTCAGTTATCATTTGCTTTCGGTTATATTGGCATGACTTTTGTTGTCATTGATGATGATGATTATGGTGATAGTAAATACTAATATGTTGAGATGAACAAAAACAAAAAAAAAAAATAATACAAATCCAAAATAAATAAATAAGTAAATAAATAGATACATACATACATATGTATATACATAAATTAATCGGTTACTTTTACTTTCTTCACACACTGCAGGCAAAAATTTAAACGCTGCCAAGATTTCTCTACCACTATTACGCAAAACCTGAACTTATACTTTGACGCAGTTAAGGACAGCACAATGTAAAATACCGGACCACCAGATACCAGCTACGTAAATTCAAGTAAAGGGGGCATGCAATATGAAATGTATAAGCGTTGAAAATAGTATACCACCTACATAGATATCTATTAAATGAAAATATCAATACAAGACATCAATTTGCCGACAAACAATCTTAATTGAATCTGGAGTATCCTTTAACGAACTTCTTACAGACGATAAAACAAAAAATTAAATGTACATATATTGGTACTGCATATATCGACGCATCCGTTCTATAACATTCTAAGTCGAAAAAGTGTGTTTTGAGTTATAAGCTCTCAAAGTTTTCAAGCGACATACGACTATATGTGTATTCTAAGTCGATTTTTTCCTATAACTTCGGAATGAATCGGCGCATCTTAACCAAATTTTGGCAGTATTTAAGTTAGAGAACATTAAAAACGTTCTAAGTATACTAGAACGTTATAGATTTGGAGGAGTCGATATGTACCTAAATAGTTGCTTATACATCTTCACATAAACTTAATCCATGCATATGTACGCAGTTTAAACATTACGGCACACTTTCTTCTACAAATTGGGATAAGTTTACTTTAAAATTTGTAAGTAAATGTAAGTTTATAATTGAAGGAGTATTTTTACAGTGAAGAAGATTCCTTTTTGTTTTTTGTCGTTTTTATCTTTATCAATATATTCATATTAAAAACAAACTAAACCAATCCATTGTGAAGAATATTATGCTCATACCATATATTACATAATATATCAGCAACATTTTTAAAACATTTTTATTTATTAATTTTAACCAATACTGACTCGACTGTGTAATTACTCCATAGAATAACTGGCATAAAATTAAATTTATAAACATTTTATTATTAATAATTAATGTCTTGCACACAACCAACCGTTTAAAATTATGAATTTGAGCCAGACGTTCAGCGTGGGCGATATTTCGAAGAAAGGGTGATGGCATACATACAAATGGGGGAGCGCTAAATCATTAATTTAATCTAAAACTTAATGTTTAAGTTTGGCTCATTGGAATAGTGCCAAATGCATCTGGGCCACACAGTGAGCGGTCGCCACAGTAAGGAGTAAAGGCACCGAGAGGCAGAACAGAGAGAAATGATGATGCCCATGCCCGTACGTTTTATATGTGTTCGCAGTCTTTTTAAATGCAGAGCGTTGGTGGAGCCAGTCAGGCGTTTAGCATCAAATTATTATGTAAATATGCAGAGCAAATGCATGATGCGCCTTATATGACTGAGAATAATGGTGGTGGTACTAGTGGTAGTTATAGTACAACGATTGTCTCAAGTCCATATAAAATTCTTAAAGAGTTCACAAATTTAATTTTAAACTTTATCGACGAAGCTGTCGAAAAGTGTCCTTGATTTTAATTCATATTTGATTTTCTTTTTTTAATAAATAAAACAAATAATTAAGACTCTTCTGGGTAAGCAGTATTTATAATTTCATTTAATTTATTTAGAAGCTGTTTTTAAATTTCAAGTTTAGTTGGTTTTAAACTGTTGAAATAATTTGTTTTAACATTCCTTTTTATTGGCATTTTCTTTCACATTGATAAACTTCAACAACTGTTTCTGTTTTTATAAAATGAACAGAAACCCAAACATTCACTCGAATGTAAAAGAATGGGAGAGTTAGATGCGTTTGAATTCAGATGTTTGTGCCGATTTCAAATAAAACAGAAACTAAAAGATGATATGCATTCAATCAAATATAAATATACAAATATAAATATACATATAAATGAAGTGGCAGCGTCTTTACAAGACTCATTTTGCAAATTTTTATTTACATTCTGTTTGAATTATTGTAGTGTTGTATGCTATGATTAGGATTATTACCAGTATTAATTAGTTTAAAATGTGAATGAAATATTTAATTAAATAATTAATATTAAACAACTAACACTATACCAAGTTATCAGTTTCTTTTCTTTTCTTTGTTTTTAATAACATTCAACGACCGATAATATATTTTCGTCGAAGGGTGAACAACTAGGTGAAACCGGTGGAATCAGATTAGCCGTTTTCCTTTCAGTTTAACACATTTTTTAAAAAGTGCTTACCGGCTAATTTAAATTCGCGCTTCTATTACAAAATACTTATTTGTTGGAATCTTGTATAAAGGATATGTATTTCAGGATATAATAATTGAGCGACCACCAGAAGTTGGCCAATGTTTGCGCAAAGAGAAATAATAATATTTGCAAAAAATACATATATTAGGCGACTTCTGGTAGTCGTGCAACCGTGAAATTGACACATTTTGCTATAAACAATCAAGATCCATCAAAAATTCTGAAAATTTTTGAATTAAAAGTTCATTTGATGAGATGACACTTGTATAAAAAATTTAACTCGACTGTTAGACTTTTTTAATAATAACTACGATAATTTGTATCCAATTTGATCAAATGATGACTCAATCTCTTCAAAAGAGAACAGACTTTAAGAATATTATAACTTATCCTACAAATATCTTTTTTTTTATTACAGTTTGCTATTATGAATGGACAAACTTGACTTCGTATTTTCCAAGTTTTCCATATCACATTAAGTCGAATAATATATATATGTATACCATTTTAAAGGTCCATATCTCCCCTTTCCAACAAGATTTAAATTTTGGTAATCGGGTTAGAATAGCTTGAGTAATTCAGAAATTTGTGCATAAAGTTAAAAAACAGTTTTTGTCAAATTAAACAAGCTTGGAAAACATAGAAAAGGTATTTTTAAGTTCTACTAAACTAACTGAACAACGTGGACTAAGTATTTAGTTACATCAATACAGTTAGTTAATCAATACAGAATTATGTTTTTGTTGGTGAGGAGTATTTACAAAAATTTAATTATTAATTTATGCTATTAATCTCACAAAAAAAAAAGGAGAAAATTCCTTAAAACAGTATCACAGTATTAGTATCTTAGCGGCACTACATTGATATACATTCATACATTCATAAATAAGTATTTAAGTAGATGTGATTTGAATAAGCATATGCGGTGAACCTGCACGCATACAATTATATTCTGTGGTAGAACTATTTACCAAAATCTAATGGTAAATATATGTACATATGTACATACATACAGCAGTTTAGGTATCTGTAGAGAACAAACTTTATCCTTTTGCTTCGGAATCTATTGTGCGGGTCATAGAATATTTTTACTCGAACATAATAAATAAAGGTAATAGGCACAGACATCTAACAAATCTAGGCGTTAACATACAGACAGAATCACAAAATTGCAGTAAAATTTTAGATTGACGTTCAACTGACGAAATGTTTAATAAGTACACGTACACAGTGAGACAAATTCGTATGAACGCACAATAAATTTCAAATTTGCTATTTTCTATTTCATTTTTAATGCATATAATGCATGTATACAAAATTATTTACAGTTTAAATATTTCACTAATAATAAATACTTACGTTTAAATGCATCATCTTAGTGTTCCAATACGAACATATTCATTTAATGTGAAGTAATAAATTAAACGATTTGGCTTCGGTCTCACTAAAACTTCCTATAAGTGGTGACCAAAAATCTTCCGAGACTTGTTTCGATGGTAGCATTATCCAATTGAAAAAATGTTCTCTTTGTTCATAAAGTTTTTGAACACAATATAAATGAACAGAAAATTTGCTTTTCCAATCACAACCAACCACATTGCAAACATCTTCTGTAACTCAGATAACGTTTAAGGGAATAATACCGGGGTGTGCAAATATGTATGTGAATGGGATTTTCATCGAGATGTAAAGAAAGTATTCATTTTGTGGTGCTCAAAATTCATTCCAAAATACTCTTTCAAAATTGCGTTAGAGCCTGAGTCAACAGTTCTTAGAAAATTTATTGAAGCTAATACATCGATTAAGGTTATATTTATAATCCAAATTTCCTAAGATAAGGCGTTTATTAGAATATTTGCTTATTTTTTTTCGTATTGCTAAATATTTAACCTGTAATGATTTATAGGTAATAACGACACCAACGAAAATAGGTTCTTGCACACATTCAATACAAATTGTACTTCATTAGATACACAACATGAGTATGGAGTAGAGCACAGGCAGATAGAATTGAGACATGATTGCAAATTTAAAATAAATTGTGCGCTTATGGCAATAAGGGCCACTGTAGTAGTTTTGATTTTTCTTTTTTTTTAATCGTATCCATGGTACCAGTATTGTTGTACCAACTGCATAATGCCAGTATTTGTTTGCGTATATGAATATGAATTAAATTTATTTGATTTTGTCAAAGAGAAGAGAAGCGAAATAAATTTTAACAAATTGTGCTTGTATTGCATTAACTGAAATTGTGTTGGTCGGTTTTACTTCTTCATTTGATGTGTCTGTGTGTGTGCTTTAATTCGTATTACCTTTTTGTTTTTGTATTGTTCCATTTTGTAAATTGGGCAGTGCATTAACAAACAAATAGTGAAAAATTTCAAGAAAATGTAAATTGACGGATCAATCTGTAAGAGAAGTATTCGTGCAATAATGGCGCGAAAAGTCCACCAACATCACCATCGCAATCGCAATCGCAATCGCCATCATCACAATCATCGTCATCATTGTGTTTGCTATTTCATAGTTAGCATTTTTCTTCTTTTTTTTTATTATTATTATTCCGTTGCTTTTGTTGTTGCAGTTGTGCAATCAGTCAGTCAATCAATCAATCAGAGCGTAAGTCAAACATTGACTTACAATCCAATCTGCACTCGTCGAAGCAGCGCGCATTAAATTGCCGTGTTTACCCGACAACTACCTCTACCTGCATGGCAAACTCCCGCCTTCACCGCCTTATAATGTACACATTAAATAAATACACACATACATACATACATACATACATACATACAAATACACAATCATTCCTACATACAAACATTCATAGGCATTTTCACATACAGACATCCAAATACAAATCCGTTTTTACAAGATTACCCTTTTCACTAAGTGAGCTCTAATTTGAACATCTTTGAAGTTTTTCTAGTTTTTTTTTTTATTTTTTTTTGTTGTAATTAAAACAATTTCACGAACTAAGAAATTCATTTAAAGTGAATTTTCATAAAACTAACAAGATATTTTTATGAAATTTGGTAACCCTATGTAAGAAATAAAAAAGAAAAAATAATACGTTGTTTGGCCATTAAAGCTTCATATTTGTCTTGTGAATAATTCAAATTACGAATATTGATTGACGAAAAATAAATCGCTGTTGAAACTTCAAATTACACGCGGTTTGAGTTGAACAGGTCATACAGGCATACAGGCATCAACATCAACATCAAAATCATCACCAACACCTACCCTACCATCATCAATGACTTTACTGAATTGTTGACATCGACATCATCTGGCAGATAGACGTAACGTTGGAACGAAAAGGTAAGTTTTCAACTCACAATCAAGGACTGTTGCCCACGAGAACAGCGACTTATTATACAGTTCAATACCGCAACAAAAAAAAAAAACATAAAAAAACAGAAAAATTAAAAAAACCCTGATTGCAGGACCCCACATTCGTAATCATGAAAAATTGTCAACCATGTACTCATACATATTAATTCCTATAGTTTTCCATTAGGGCAGTATAAATTGCTTTGTTAAGATCGGATCAATTAAATTAAATTCCATGGTTTGTCTATTTATCCACTATTGAGTCATTTAAATAGATTAGAAATTATTAGGGTGAACATCTTACAGAAGAGAAATGTAATTGATAATGGAAACCGCAATTATACTTCATTTTCTGACTGCAAGAGAAAATGGAGAAAATTTACGTGAAACATAGTAATTCGAATAAAATGTCTAATTGTGCCGCAATAAAAACAAAACATTATAAAATGATAAGTGAAATTTAAACTGAAAGAACTTTCTCCCTCCTGATGCAATGAAATGTATTAACATCCGGGTGCAATTGTGTGCTAGCTAGAGCTAATCACTGTTTTATATTTTTTTTTTTTGCCTTGAGCCGGAGGTGGTAATCTTCGAAAGATACTTTGTTCCTAACAAAAGCATGCACGATTCACCATCACTGCCTACGTACTAAACCCACCCCCTATACACTTCAACCACTCTCCCCCCGGGGATCTGCCGTAAGGTATTAATTCTCTGAGAGCTGGTTAGTTTGAAAGCTTTATCACATTAAGTCAAATTTCCCTTCCGTTCCTCCAGTCTTCGGAGTTCTAGCATTACTTCAGCCATTTTCTGGCTGTATTGGCTCCATAGCGTCCTAGAATTCAACAAATTTGACAAATTTATGTACATTAAGTACTCAATGTACTGAAAATCCAACGTTTTGGTAAACATATGAACTATTTCTCATTTACTTTAAGAATCGCAATTAATGGTTCGAATGACAATGTGATATATACTTCTGTTTGTCCTGCATTATCACGATTAACGTCTTCTTCCAAAGCTTTATCTTTAAAATGCGTTAATCAATATCAAATATCATGAAAAACACAAATTTTATGTAATTTATTATTTTCTCTCAGCATTTTTTAGCTTACAGCCTGGCAATTTGTTTAAGTAACTCAATGGTGCGTCGATTGATTCTAATTAATTTGATTTGATTGAATTAATTGCAATTTAAATTTGGTTGATAGTACATACTTGTAGTTGCAAATAATTTGTGGGATAATTTCGCATGTTCATGCCTTCACATGTTTCGGCAAGAGAAAGGAGTATATTTCAAAAAAATTTAAATAAAAAAAAATCAATAGCATAACCTTTGGGGTGTCTTATTTCTGTCCTGTGTTTACCATCGGTAAAGTTTTCTTTTTAACTCATATTAAGCATATGCTCATATACTATACTTTAATAAATATTTCCATAAATTATGCTCATGTACATATTTATGTACATAACATATGTATGTACATATGTGTATACATTATATCATAGTCTGTGTGAATGTAAATAAGTGTCTGTCTGTTCATGTCTGTCTCATTTGATATATGGCTGACATACATGCGATTTTGATTTGTCAATCATTAAGTGAGTGGTTCATACGAGTATATCGTACTCATGTATACGTATGTATACTGGCAATAGGAACGTGGCAGATGTGATGTGGTGTTGGAGTTGGAGGTGATTTATAAAAACAATTGTATTTTTATATTTATTTAATGATGCTTTAGTACTGATAACCAACGGCGTTTGCTGTTAATTAACGCGTAGGCGACCTAAATTTCTTTTAAAATAAACGAAACAAAAAGAAAAAAAAAAACAAGAAGAAGAACAATAGTAATTGCCGTCTTAATTTGTTAGGAGTCGTTAAAGGGAATGGGGGTCATTAACCTCTTGGGGCCATCAAAATCGACTTAAGGAAAACGTGCAAACAAAGAATTTACATCGTAATTACTATTGTGAATACGATTGAGTCCTTGGTTATTAGTGGGTGCATAGGGCGATTTTTGTTATTCGAATTAACAACGAATGAATTATGGTTCCGAATATTCAATTTCCATCGTGTTTACGTAAAATATATTTATATGAAAAGAGTATTTGCAACATATTGTAACAACAGAAATAAATTTTTAATTTTAAAATTTTTTTTATTGGCATTAAAATTATAATAATTATAATAAATTGAAATTCATAGGATAATTTTTTTATATGTTGTTAGATAATGTTTCTGTTTGTAAAATACATACATACATAATTGGTCATTACAACGCTTCAGTCAGGATTACGACCTAGCTTCTCACACCACTTATGTTGTGTGCGTTAATTTTTTACATGAGTGGCGGGACCTACAGTTTAAAGTCGACTCCGAACGACAGATTTTTTGAGAAGCTTTTCATTGGCAATTTTTACTCTCAGAGTCTTTGCCAGAAATCTGCTGAGAGGAAGTCGCCGAAGAGATATTTTTCGTTTTGATGTCTGACCTGGGATTCGAACTCGGGCCTTTCGTCTAATAAGCCAACACACTACCCACTAGACAGTGTTTGTAAAATACTTTTATTTATTTAGGATAGGACGTTAAACTTGAATTTTCTATTCAAGAAATGCGAATACAATACCATAAATACAGTGCAATGAAAAAAAAAAATATTTTAACTTTAAATATCGAAAATTTCCTTTATTTGCAATAACAAGTGCCCTTTTCTGCTATTAAGTTTTTCAATATAGAAACAGATTCATGCCGTGATAGACAACACTACAGCTGCTACATATTGGTATGATATCGAACGAAATACTAGAAGGATACGCTAAAGTTGAGATTACATCACATCACATACGGCGTCGCTGGGTGAAACTATCTTTTGGGAAGCACTTGGCAGACTATCGCTTATCGCAAAAAATAAATACTTTATTCAATTTCATTAAAATTTTCAATGTTTTTTTTCAATTTAAAAATTAAATCATTACAAATATATTTTAAAAACATATTTTATTTATTTAGATACATACATATGTACTTAGATATGTATCCATTATATATTTATTTTTAACTAACATCTGGTAAAAATATAAAAAAAAAGAAACGAGAGGACAGTAAAGAATGGATTCCTTAAAATCAATTTACTTTAAAGAAAATCTGTGAAAGTCGTATCTTATCTTTGACGGTACATTTAAAGTTCATACTGAAGTCAAAATTATTTTTGTCTACAATGCTTATATGTATACAGATGCGTGCGAAACAATAGTTTTAGTTTTCAAGTACAAAATGACATGAGAATAGACATTTAAATAGATTTATTCAATATTGGCATCGCCTGCCATCTGATCCAAAAATGTTACAATTTACTAATTTGTTTGTATACATATATAACTAATTGTCAGAAGTCATTGATAATTAAAAATTTTAATATATTTTGTGATACAAAAGGCTTTTTATACATATTGAATTGTTTGTTTTTAAATTTTTCATCCAGCTACTTGTTCGATTATCCTATACTACTCTTGTGCTATATTTCTGTTACATATTGATGATTTTCTTCTAATGTTTTCACCAATTTACCGCAAAATTATGCAGTTTAACAAACAACTTATTGACATCCATACGGATTATTCGTTATCCAATATAACATAGCAAGAGAAATTTTTAAAAATATAAATTTTAAAATTACATTCTCATATACATATTATTTACTTTTTATTTTTTAATACGCTTCGTAGTTTTGTTGTAATGCTATAAGCTTGATCGCAAATGCTTCTTAACGTGGTTTAGTTTTAAATATCTGCAATTATTATCACGATAAGATAGCAAATGAGAAAATTTAAATAAAAAAAAAAATGGAAATACAGAAATAAAGCAGGTTCTTTTTTTTTATTAATTTGTCTTAATTGCCTTGGAAAAGGCAAAGAAAAAAAAGCAATTTACAGTGTTTGTCTACGCGGTATTATTTGTAGGTGGAATAATATTTAACATTCTCATAAAATTGTTTACACAACACATTTAAATTTTACATTTAATCGTTGATCAGTGCAGTTAATTTAGTATTAATCGCCGGCACATACACATTTCCTTGCTTATCTAAACAGTGAATACACCAGCAAAGATAAGAAGAACTTGTATTATCTATAAAGACAACTTGAATATCATAATTATTCTTGGTCCTAAACTTTGACTCATCACACGTAATTTCTTTCAAACTTGACTAAACGCCGATGCAAAGATCCCAGAGAGCCGTTACAGATTTATGAATTTCGAAAGCATCAATAAATAAGAAAGACTCTCTCTCTCTCTCTCTCTCTGAGTGAAATCAGAAAATGGTAGTCCCCAGTTATTTGCGCTCTAACGTAGAGATTAACGGCGACAAACTCACGGTACTCCCTTGTTGTTATAACAAGATACATGCTAATGAACCCCATTTAGCACGTAATTAACCCAAAAATGTAACTTTATTTTATGTAAACACTTCACAGCCAAAAATAAAGAAAAATAAAGAAAATAAAATGAAATGAAAAATAATAAATAAATAAGTAAAACGACAAGCATCTCATTATCACTAGGACGTGAACGCATACAGATCTCTCATAAAGACATACATATGTATGTACATACATGCTACATGTATTCGTTCGTACTTTTATTCTACACTGAAAGAATTTTTTTTAGATGATTTTAATTAATTACTTGGCTTTTTACAAGACTTGACTAAATTTGACGAAAAACTAAAATTTACGAGATTGTTTTCTGTTTATTTCTGATGTTCATGTCTGTTTTAACATAACCATAAATCTTGTTTTCCATTACTAAATAAATAATATTTACTTTTTTTATGTTTATCGTATCACTTTATTTACAGGATTCATAGAGAGTTGTCTCATCCCAGTCGGTTCATCAACACATTAAAAATGTTTATAGGGTGACGATCAAGACTATGTGCTAGTAATTTTTACATTTAAAATATTTGCACGGACAATCAATCGGTTAGGAGTCTGCTATGTTGGAACAGATGGGCGCTATAGTCTACAAATTGGTAAATACGTTCGAATAATTCTCAGGTTCTAATTTTTAACTTTAATTCTTGTAAGCATTGGTAAATATCATCGCGTGTAATTGTCTCTAAGCAATAAGTCTCCTCCATAAGGCTGCCATCGTATTGATGGCTCTTTAGGCCTGCTAGAGGAGTGTTGTTTCTCATCAGTTTGACAAGGGTGAATCTTAAATTCATTTGGTCAAGCAATCTTCAGTGCGATTGTAATCGAACATATTTCGAGAACTCTACTTTGTCTAGTCTATTAAATAATATTTTAACACGTAGCATTAAATCCTTGATAGAATATTTTCAAAGCCTACTCTCAATACTTAAATACTCGGAAAGAATTTAAACCTACGATAAAGATTGTTTGGGTGACAAAATAACGTGAACCCTTAATGTGAGACTTTGGATTAGAGTAGGGCAATTTAAATACTGAGGCATTTAAATATGTATGTATATGTCGTATGGCGTTGTTTCAGAAAAATAGAAACGCAATGATTGTTACATAGAAAGTTTCTTGAGAATTGAATACTTCGGCAAGATTCCTTACTACATCGTAATGTAATAATAAAAATAAAAAACAAAATAACAACAATAATAAAAATATATAAAGCGAAAAAGTTTTATCTTTCTCAGCGTGTACTTGAAATGTTCGACTCTAGATCAGTCTCATATCGTCCTTCGTCTTCGAAATCGTGATTAAAGATTAATCTTTACTTTACTTTTTTTTTTTTGTTGGAAAAATAAAATTTTTTCTTTTTAATTTTATAAATATAATATGTATGTATGTACGTATGTATATATACCGATATTTAATGTGTAAGTGTGTATATGCATATTAAACAGAAATTCATATTATTAATATAATTTTTTTTTTTCTTTTTAAAAATTAATTTGCACTCTGATGATTAAATCATGATTTTTGAAACGGACTTTAAACACGGGTGGTAACCTTTTTCGCTCTTCGCTCTTCGCACTTCGCACACAATGCGACGAATTTCGATAATGTAGCAGAAACGTTAAACGTTATTGAATGTTTGTATAAAATATTAAAAGTTAAATATTAAATCGTGATTACACTTATTTCTCTACATGAGAATCTAAATTAGGTACTTAGTACCTTCCTGTGATGAAAATGTCTACAAACCATCACAAAATGAACACACAAACTCACACTTATAAGTACACTAAACATTAGCATACTTAAAAATAAAAACTCAAAAAATTATTATCAAATAAGTTTGGCTTTGTTTTTGTTTTTATGTGTTTGTTTTTGTTTTTGGGTATTGAGTTTTTTTTTTGTTTTGTCCATCGAAATTTCCTCTAATGGATTTCCAAAAATTTTAAGAAATTAACATAAAATTTAACTTCGTTCGGGGTACTTCAATTTAAGTTACATGAATTGGCTTTTTGAAAAATAAACATTTTAGCACTCTTGCCACATACACATACACATAAGCATGCATACATACATACATACATGTGTACATCATTTCAAATAGGTTGAAAAATAAAAACAAAATTTATTACCAAAAATCTACAATCTGAAAAGAAAAACACACAAAAACAAACACAAAAAAACAACACACAAAAAAAAACAACACAACAACTACAAAATTGTTTATTACATTTGTTGTTGTTGTTGTTGTTGTTGTATAGTTGTTGTATTAAGTACTTGCAATGGAAATATTGTATACAATAATATTTTATTTGCTGTTGATTTTATTTAATGTCGTTAAAGTTGGCTTTTGTTGCTGTTGTTGTTGTGTTGTTGATGGTGTTGTTGTTGTAGCATTATAAGATGACGGATGGAACGCACCTTCGATTTGGAATTTATATTATACGATCGCACATTAATAAATATTTCTGTTGGTTTATCTACTACTATCACTCCATTAGTTAGTTTAGCAATAGCTGGCCAACGGCGAGAATTAATGTTAGACAAACAAAAATTCCTCAGCACCATTGCAGCATTAAAGTAAATGTTTTTTGTTTTGTTTTGTTTTGTTTTGTTTCTTCTGTCATTTATTTATTCACTCAAACGTTTATTTTTTATTTGTTTATTCATTGGTTAATATTTGCAAAAGTTTAATAAATTAATGCGCATAACAACCTCTCATGGATAGTGCAGATAAACATGCACACACACATTAGTAGGATGGGCAAATTAATACAAAAAATAAAAAAAAAAAATATTTTGGCTTTAATTTCATAAAGAGCCACTCATAGAAAGACGTAGAGATGTATTAATGAATTTACATACACATGTGCCATATGTACATACATATGTATGTATGTATGAATGTATGTATGCAAGTATGCATATATGCATTAATATATAATTTAATTTGAACTGCGACTCAAATTATATGAAACCAGAGTACGATTTTTGTGTAATTATATTATTTACAGGACCTCTGTGGCAGATCACGAGTGCAGTGGCAGTGCTACACATGATGTAATATCAATTGCATTCATATCCCTTTTGCAGTCTCCATCCATATGAATTAACCTCCAAACACAATAAGTATTTACCCTGAATACTGCTAAACGTCTGTCAGAATTCTTGACTTAGTGGGATAATACGAGTCGGTCTTGCATCTGATATCAATAAATTAAGGTGGTAAAGAGAGGAGAGAGAGAGAGAGAGAGATAGAGAAGGAAAATTAAAGTTTAATTTGATAGTTATTATAAACAAAACCAACAATTGCATTTCTCTTTATCGGTTTACAACTTTAACTCGAAAGCATATCTTTAAAGTTTAAATATGCCGTATGGATAGCTAGGGGACGTGTACTTGTCAAATGATATTTCATATTCATTTGGTAACAATTTTATAAAAAATGAGAAAACAATCAAACTAAAATTGGCTAAATATTTTGTCCAACTGCAATCTACGCATTTTTTCGTGTCAACTTCTTCTTGAATCACACTTCGTTTGTCTATAACATGTTCCCACATACCGATCTGAATGAGTTAATCCGGTAAGGAAACATTTAAGCACACATGACCATCTACTCCTTCATTCGTATATTTTAGATGAAAATTTAAGCAGAAATTAAGTAAATGTGCGGAATGAAGTAAATGACTATTACAATACGTTCATACTTAGTATATAAAAATGCATGCAGTCATGGACAAAATTATACGTTCCCACAACATTTCTTCCGAAAGCCAAAAATTCTTTTAAAAAATTAATGCAAACTTCATTCAGACTCTCGTTTTTATTAACAAAAAACTTTCAAACAAAATTACGAGAGAGAAACGTAAAAAATTTATTAGAAAGCAAAAAAAAAAAACACTTCAGAGACAAAAGTGAACAGGTTAAGAAGTCAAAAAAGCGATTTTATCCTTGGTCTCTTGCTGCGAAAACATTTTCCATTTAAGCTGATCTTTAGGTTTCCGCTAACTTTGAGGTGTCTGTTCAGGCGCTTTTCTCCAATTTCTAAATAATTATTCCAACGTTTGTTATTTGATTATACGATTTTGATTAATTTCTTAATTTAACAACAACATTTCTATTAACGCACGATATTTCTTTTCTAGCATCCGTAATTAATGAAATTTTTTTAATTTTTTTCATTTACATTTTTAACTGATCTTATTCTCCTTTTACTTTTTTTGTTGTCGTAATTATTATTTTTTGTTTGTTTATTGATTTAAATGAATTTGAAGAAAACCTGAATCATTATTTTTTTGAAAAGGTTTTTCAAACTCTAAATGTTGATAGTATTTGAACTTTTGTCCATGACTGTATATGTATGTATGTATGTATGTATTCTTGTGCGTGATTGATAATAATATTTTCTTTGTCTTTGCCTGATTGATCTAAAGAGTTCGACGTTCAGTTGGCAATTATTTTTTTTTTTTGTTGTTGTTTTTAATAGGAACTGAATTGAAATCTTGACAGGGATAGGCAAATGATACTGTGATGTTTTCTTATTATATTTTTTTACTCTTATGAAATTTTAGTTTATTTCAAGACATTTTGTATGATGTACATGTTAGTGTATGTGTTTTTTTTATAGCTTTACGAGCTAAAGGTTGGAAAATCTTCGAAAGACATTGGTAGCCCGGCCTACTAATGTACACGTTTCGTCGCAAGACCCTCCGGGACCACAATCAAGTATTACCTCGGGGGTGGAGATTCAGCAAATGCTGCATTCAAATTCCGCTGACCTTGCTCTTTCAGCCAATATTTGCTGCGTCAATACCTTCCTTGCGAAAATGCATACTGCGCTAACATCAGGTTAACTATATTATCGGATGTTGCCTGAAATCCTATTATTCTCTCCAGGCAACTTCGTTGAACAACGTCTCCCTTTAATTACGGCATTCTTATGGAGATAAGCCCAATAACATCCATGGCCTGTTAGCAACTGTGTCAGGTGGAAGTTCACGTGACCGTGTGTTCTTTTAGTCCATACGCCTATGCTCGGTATGAGTCTGTGGGTCCATCTTTCTTTGATGGAATTGGACCACTCCTGCTGCCATCTATCCATAGCATCATCAGTTAGTTGAACATGGTTCGAAAAATCTGTTCCTCTCTTTACGTGATATTTCCTCCTCTCTATATCCACTACTAGCTTCAGGAGCATCATCCCCGCAATCACTAACGCTGCATCAGTAGACACCGTTCGGAAGGCAGAAATCACCCTGAGAGCAGATCTCCTGTAGGCCGCTTCTATTCCTGCTCTATAGGTCCTCTTCTCCATAGCACCAGCCCATACGGGGGCTGCATATATAGCAATCGCTGTCACTACCTTCATCAGTAGCCGTCTCCTCTCCTATCTTGAGCCTCCTAGGTTAGGCATTAATCGGGCAAGTGCACATGCCGTCGCCGCACATTTTTGGCCGATTTACGACAGGTGTTCCCTAAACGTGAGACTGTTGTCAATTATCACTCCCAGATATTTAATCGCCTGCTTTGATGATATGCGCTGGTCACCTACCGTTATGGTAATAAATTCTATCTTCTTTCTACTGCTTACAAACAGTACATCCGTTTTGTGATCAGCTAGTTTGAGACCTATTTCTGTGATCCAGCTCCTGACTATGCCAACCGCAGTGTTACATGTTCTCACTAAATCATCCAGATATTTTCCGTTATCACCAGGGCAATATCGTCCGCGAAACCAATGATTTGTGCACCTCTAGGGAGTCTTAGCCTCAGTACATCATCATACATCATATTCCATAGTAACGGGCCCAGCATTCCATAGTAACGGGCCCTTGCGGGACACCTGCTGATACCGCGTATGACTTCCTGCCATCATCCGTGTCATATAGAAGCAATTTATCCTTAAAAGAGTCCTTAACGATTTCCAATAAATAGTTCGGTACGTCCTTTTCATCCAGGGCAGCATCCCATTCCGCAGAGTTGAATGTGTTTCTGGCGTCCAAGGTGATGATAGCGCAGTATTCCTTGTCGCCCTCCAACCAGCGGTCACCGCTGATAGCATCCTTTGCTATAGTCATAACCATTTCCACTGCATCTACTGTGGAACGTGATTTCCGTAAACCAAATTGACGATCCGATCCGATGCTTCTAATCTCCTACAAATTATCCCCTCCAAAAGTTTTTCAGCCGTGTCAACCATACAGAGCGGGCGGAATCCCGATGCATCCTGCGCATTGTTGCCCTTCGAAATGAGGACCAGTCTCTGTCTTTTCCATATCCCAGGGAACGCCCTCTCTTGAATACAAGCATCAAAAACTTGTCTAAACAGCTCAGTGTTATTCTCAATAACCGCCTTAGGCGCGATGTTTCGGATCCCATCGATCCCCGGTGCCTTATTGAGTTTCATTTCTTTACAGACTGATTCCAATTCCCGGCTGCTGACTTCTGGAATTACCTCCGGTGACCGCATGTCCCGCACGGAGTATATAATTTCGGCCTTGCGCGGAAAAAGCTGCGCGACGATTGATTGATTGCAGTCGGAAGCAGTTCAGCTTTCTCATTACCACCTTATATCCAGTTCCCCAGGGATTCTCGTCCACATCGGTGTATGTGTGTGTTTGGGCATGTGTGCCGTTAATAGTCAATCAACGTTAAACGTTAAATAAACGATTTGTTTTCATTTAAATGTTATGCATGTTGCTGCTTGCAGCATTTCATTTTCGTTATTTTCATATTTATAAGATAATTGAAAGCGGGTTTTGCCAAATTAACGACATTGGGTAAACAATAAAGTGTGCTTGCCTGACCGTTACCAACTATTACCGGATAGTCCGCACTCACATTCCCACTCACATTCCCACTCACACTCACAGGAAGAGTTCCTCAAACGCTTTAAATGCCTTTTGTTTATTGGTTTTCGCATGAGCACTGAGCTTTCTTTTTCTTTGCCCAACCTTTATAGCTGGGGGTTGGTTGTTAAACGAACATTGTGATGATGTGTGCCTTAGTGAATGGACTCGTCTCCCAAATAAATCTTGGCATCCATAACCGACAATTCTCATAACGAAAGTCTGCTTGACTGATTGTTTCAAAAGAAATCATCATTGCATGATGAAAGTACCTGCTCCGTAAATTATGAACTGCTTTCGCTTCCCCATTCAATATTATTCAAACTGTTCTAATAAGTTTTCCGAACGGAACTGTCCCTCTTATAACGACCAAGACCTGTCGACCTGTGTATGTCGGTGTGTGTGTGTGTGTGTGTGTATCGTGTAGTACAATACCGAAATGGGTCTTTACAAGAACTGACTCACCATCTTTATCCTTTATGTACATAAGCACTTTATTGTTTTTCGCTTTAACTTCTACTCGTGCTAGACTCTACAATCAACCAGTCATCCAGTCATCCAGTTACCCAGTCATGCAGTCATTCATCCATTCATCTATCCAACCATTGGTTTACCTTATGATTTCTATATAAAAAAAAAAAATATTCATGTAAGTGTGTGCGTGCATGTTGGTTGCTGATATGTTCGTTCTCATGTTTCTGAGTGCTGGTGGAGTCTTGTTGGGCATTGGGTGTTGGGTGTTGGGTGTTGAATGTTGTAGGTTGTGGGTTGAAGATTGTCTGATTTTATATGAAAATTTGCACAGATTTATTAAATTGCATTCGTAGATGTTTCAAATTGAATTGAGTAGCCTTAGGCAAGGATTTTATTTCGTTCGTACAGTTACAAAAGAAAAGCTCGTTGGTTCCTTTTATTATACATTTTTTCGCTTTTATTCTGTTCATATTATATGTATGTAGTTTTTGTTGCTGTTGCTCTGTATATGAACATCTATATTTGGTTGCCTCGTACAATGGCGGTCTTATGCCGGCAATGTTTTTGTTCACTGTTGTTTTCGTTGTTAGTGTTGTTTTATGTCTTATTATTATCTTTTCCGCATTTAATCGAAGAGTTTTATTTTGTGTACTTGTTTTATTGTTATTATTATTGTTGTTGTTGTTGTTGCTGTTGCTGTTGGTGTCTTATATGTACGAGTATATCTTTTTATTACTCATCATCCTTTTATTTTTTTATTATATTCCGTTCTTCTGCAACTCTTCGTATGTATACATTTTTTTTTTTTGTACATGTATCCGGAGTTTAAGTGTATAAACAGTAAAGAAAGAGAGCCTTGTTTACTTATTTGTTTAATTTTATATTTTTGTTTTTTTTTTCAACCATCTTCACTGTTTGAAAAAGATACAATTTCTGAAGAGTACTTTCCTATGATGACAATAACAAAATCAGCAGCAAAGCAACAACAGCGAGTGTAATCGAAAAGAAAGTAAGATATTGTTTTATAGCAAATAACGGTTGTATTGAATTGATGTTAACGGTAAACGACGAATTTTACACTGAATTTTTTTTTTTTTAAACTTTGCTGATGACGATCGTGATGTCACATGAGAGTCCGTGGAAAACCTCAGTTCTAGAGTAATTCCAGTAGACAAGGTTTGTTGAAACAAATAACGTTGTTAACTTGAAATTTAATTTTATTTTTCTTTTTTGTTTGATTGAATAATTTCGAGGAGACTGCATGATCATAAAAAATGTTGAAAATTCGCAAATCATGATGAAACTTTATTTTCGTATTTTCAGCGAAACTGTACCATTTCAAGAGATATTGAGAAAGTAGAAGTGATCTTATAAATATGAGATGCACTGTATATATACTTTAATTATTTTTAGTTGTTATTTGTTCATGTGAGTGATCAATCGTACTAGTATACACTCCAAAAATTATGATTGGGGACGTTGGTGGCGTCCGTTTTATTTGTTATAAGAACACTATCCGCGATCTTCAATTCAAATTCAGAAACAACATGGTTCAACCGATCAAACGCGCAGATTTGTAAATGCGCTAAGATAAAGAAATACTGATTTGCTCTTTCCATTTATGTCGATCAAGTTTTTGAAAACGACATAATCACCAATAACAAATTATCAAAAAATATTTACACCGCAATATTATTAAGATTTATCTTTCTCGGTGAGAGCTTGGACAGACGAATAACACCATAAGCTTACTTATGTATATTAAGCTAAAAACAGTTCAAATATACTGGTTTAGTTACCATAATTTTACGTTCAAATTGTATGGCAGACTCCTGCCTTATGAAGTATTATCTTAAAGATCTGGGAGTGCTACGACCAGAACGTACTAGCATGTACGTATCATCCTCACCGATAGAGGCGATATTCGCTCAAAGGCTAAAAATTAAACAAATTACTGCTCATTTAAAATTTTTTACAATTTAATCAATAAGAATGCGAACAATAAAGAAAAATAAAAACAAAATATGTTTGTATGTACTAGAGATGTGCACAAGACATTCTGCTAGCTTACCCTTCACCGAGTGCAATACTGAATTGTACTCGTTTCTGTTGCTCTTGATTTTACGAGTGCACTGAAATGTGTATTTCTCTTTTATTCAAAGTGTACAACAGCACTCGTTTGTCTGTGAAGTAACGGAAATATGCTTTGTGTTGTAAGAGCATATTTCATTACTGAAGCTAAATTTTCAATATTGTCATTTGAATTTCATTAGTGTATTCGTTGAAAAATATTCGTACACAAGTGTTTCTATAAATTTTTTGCTTTCGCCAAACTTTACAGCAACAATCTCTCTGCAAACTGCTATGTTAATATTTGTTGTTTTTGTTTGTTTGTTTTGTTTTTTAAAAACAAAAACATTTTTTCTATCCCATTTACTGAAAAAAGAAAAGCACGTTGTGACACAATGAAGAGTACAATATTTTTGTTGCACTCTTCACACAACTATCTTTTGTACTGTTGTACAATGGTTTACGAGTGCAGTTGTTTTTTTGTACTCCATCTTTGCTTCACACTTATTTATATTTGCAGCAACAATCAATATTCGGTCTTGAGAAAAATACAATACGTACAGTTTTAAGCGTCTTGTGCACACCCCTAGTATGTACAATTGACGTTCATGCCAGTTAAAACCATAATTTCTAATGGAATATTCGTTATTCACACACAAATGCAATAAAGACCACAAGCAAAAAATATTTCATATTTTATCATAATAAAGAAAAAAACAGAATATTAATGAATTCATTTATTTGAAGCAAGACATTAACGATTGTCATGACATTTCATCGAGTTTTGTAAATTGTAAAAATCGAATATTAAAATTTGAAAGAAACGCGTTTTTGTTGTGATCCGTTTCATTTATGTACATGTATGTATGTTTTTCTACTCCAATATACATACATATGTATGTATATGTGCATACATACGTACATACATACAAACATACATACATCTATGTATATTATGTTGAAATAATTTCTATGCAGTGGTGTTATCATACAAATTAAATAATTTATTTGGGAACAAACTTTTATTTTGGCTGACATTACTAATGGAACGTTGTTTGAGGCAACCTAATTTTAAAAATATTTACAAATACAAATACAATTAATTTTCGTATGTCAAAAAACAATTTGTTGTATTGTTGTATGTATGAGTAGATGTAAGTGTAACAGCGAGTTGGGTCAATATTTGTAAAGGATTTTGTTTGTTTATTGTTTACTCATATACACCTCGAGTTTAACCTACAAACATACATACATACATACATACATACATATGTATGTATATCAACATATGTATAACACAGACATACACAAATACATATGTACAAAATGCCATACACATAGACATTTATGGGATGTATGTATGTATGAACCTAGATACAAATCAATGATTACATGTTTCTTCTAATGCTCGTACTATCGGCAAATGTAGCACTTTTCGTTTTGAATAAATGTGACATTGGAATTGTTTGAAATTAAGTAGAATCCAATGGTAAATACAATTTCTACGGGAATTTTATCAGCTTTATCAGCAAATAGCTCACTGGCAATTATCGTTTATTCATGATCTGACATTTGACTTTAATTTCTCCTATTCACTCAACAAAAAAGGAATAAAACAAAAAGCATCTGAAAAAATTGATAATTTTTCTGTATTGAAATGATATTTTTTAAATTTAGTTTATAATATGTACGAGGTTAAGTCATTGAGCTGGTGCCTTTTTGAATAAAACATAAATACTAAATCCAGAGAATAAATCGTTCGATAGTCTCAACTTGTTCAAATTTTGATGGGACACAATCGATAGATATCTGCTGGCAGGAGATCTGTATTGTTGATATTTCCGTTCAGAGTTCTGAAATTCAACAGGTCGCTGATCGTCTACATAATAATGAGTATTGTGTTTGTTATTCGTTGCTAGAGAATAGCAGAGGAACAGAACATTTTAAATTTCAAACTATGTATGTATGTATGTATGTATGTATTTGGATTTGGATACCCTAATACGTACCCTGTAATAGTATTGTTTAAACAAGTGAATTTTTTCAACGTTTACATTTATTTAATAATTTAAGCAATTTGTGGAATCGAGTGAGTGGTAGTGAGTAAGTGCTTTATGCAGAAGGTAAATATGAATGTTTTTGGAACATTTGTTGCAAATTATTTGAAACATGAACAATACTTTGTTGTTGTTGCTTTTTATTACATACATATAACATAAAGTGTTAGCTTTTTAATTATAAAATATTAAAATATAAACTCACACTTGAATAAACTAACATGCCAATAAGGTGTGATTTTTAGCCTGACTAACGTTTTATTGGCATTTTTCTCTAATGGATGTTGGCAATAAAAACGACATAAGTATTCACAATAGCAATAACGATAACGACATCGACTGTAAGCAACAACGTTCTATTGTTTTAACGAATACAACAAATGTAAATTTAATAGATCAAAAAAGTCAAATTAAATTAAAAAAAAAGAAAGAAAAATAAATAAATAAATGAAGCAGTAAATAAATAATAAATATAATAATCACACTATAAAACTTGCACAAGAATAATAAAAATTTGTAAAGTATATCCTAGCCTTGACAAAACTATTGTATTGTATTTAAGTTTGATTTAAAGGATTCATTAGCTCAAATTCTAAATATCGGGTTTATTCAGTAGTCAGTGTCCCCTAAGATGGAATTTATTTATTAAATTAAAGTAATTGCTGCTAAAGGAATCACATTTTCCATTTTTTTTTCTTCTATAATAAATTGCTTTAAAGGGGAAATGAATATAAACAAGCATCTCTTATCTATCTTTTCGTATTCAAATATTTAATAGACGACCCATAATCGGTCATTGATAATCTCGACTATTTAATAAATGTATGTAAATCAACAACAACTAAAACACCAACAAAAACAAATAAACTTTCGAATGAGCACAACAAGTGCACATTAAAGTTTTACTTTAAACAAACATAGACTGTCGTCGCACACTTCTTCATTTCTATGCCACAAATTTCTTTTTCAAATACGAAATCAAATCAAATAAACAAACGTTTTTATTGGCTCAAAAGAATTCTTTTCGTTTTTGTTTTTTCATAAATACTCGTACATAGATACATACGTACATACATATGTATGTATGTACGCCAAAAGTATCTCTACCCTCGGTAATAAGTGCCTTAAACAAATGACCGCACCAAACTCAAGCTATGATTTGTGATCGTTTAGTTGATCATTACTCTGCTATAGAAGCTTACGTTTTCTAATTACAAATTTCTAATATTTATTCTCAAATCGAAAAACTCAAATACATCAGTAGCAGAGCATGTATATTCCAAGTCCATAATAATATTTGGCAGTAATTCACTATGCTACCCATGGAGTTAATTGGAACTTTACAAAATTTATTCATCAATGGCTCTGAATATGCTCAATTGATAGTGGATTCATGTTGGTTAAATCTATAAGTTGAAAAAGGTATGGATTGTCGCTATGGGGACATACCTACCCTACATATATACATACATATGCATCTATGTATATGTAAAGTTAAGCTTAATCGGTAGAAAGATAGACGAGAAATGCAAGAGAAAGTCAGGCTGTTTTGGATCAACTGGAACCGAAACTTGTATTTATACAAAAATATATTGTAAATACTCGTACGTAAAGCAATTTTTGTTTATTTCGTTAATTTCACAAGAAACATTACTGATGTATGACAATAAAAAATTTAATCTAGAAAATTCTCGCACATCTATCGATACACGTACACAAAGTTAAAGTGAAAAAAGGACATTAAACAGATAACACCCTGCATAGAGGGAGTCGATACGAATCGATCCATTAATGTTGACAAACCCAAATACAAATTCAAATGCAAACACAAATAAATATGTCTTGCAGGATGTAAAAGGAATTACGTCGTCTTTTGCATTCATGCAGTTCGGCATGTATGTTCGGCAAGTTTGCAATGACAGTTTGCGATGTCGCAAATCAAACAGTTACTTTCGCATTTCCCATTGGAGCGACTGACAATAATTTCTTATCCACAGCCTTCGCTTTGAGATTATCTGATAAAATATTCTGCAAAAACCATCATATTTATTCCTGTGAATAAAACGACAATAGAGAAAAAGCAAAGAAGATTCCAATTACATATACATAATTGGCCATTACAACCCTTCAGTCAGGATTACGACCTAGCTTCTCACACCACTTATGTTGTGCGCGTTAATTTTATACATGAGTGGCGGGACCTACAGTTTAAAGTCGACTCCGAACGACAGATTTTTGAGAAGCTTTTCATTGGCAATTTTTACTCTCAGAGTCTTTGCCAGAAATCTGCTGAGAGGAAGTCGCCGAAGAAAAATTTTTCGTTTTGATGTCTGACCTGGGATTCGAACCCGGGCCTTTCGTCTAATAAGCCAACACACTACCCACTAGACCACGGCGACTTCAAGATTCCAATTACATTAGATAAATATTGGAATACATATAAAATAAGAAAAAGATCGAAATGTTGCGATAATGATTCCAACTGAGTTCTATTAGGTTAGGTTAGTTCGATTAGGTCGGAGTGGTAGCTCTGTTATCACAAAGTTCACTTGAGAACGCATGGCGGCCCGTTGTGATGCCACAGGTGAACGCAGTCCCTGTACTAACCAAGTTCCGCCAAATCAGGGTAAAGGAAGAAATTGGTCAGTGCAAGGGCTGCACAAAAAAAAGCGCGCACTGGAAAACCAGCCAGAAAATTTGATGAACGAAGCTATATCCTTGATATCAATAGATGATAGCTCCGTTAAGCTAACAAGGAATGGGGAGCCAAATAACCTAGAGGAGCAGGACTCCTCATTGACCCAGGATAGATTGGCGTCTCGAAGGAACCTCCGTGCAATTGTCAACTTGACCGAGGCAAGTGGCATACCCAATTCAACAGAAGAGGATTCCGGAAGGAGCGCACCAGCTCTGGCGAGCTCGTCGGCCTTACAGTTTCCCGGATTATCACTGTGTCCGGGGACCCACACCAGAGAGACATCACCTCCGCCAGAAACACGCTGCAGTAGTCTGGCAGACGGAAAGAAATATTCAGGTCCAGTTTCCCAGAGTGGACACCACTTCCAACCCCATCATCGAGCTTAAAGCCGCCGGTATATATATCCAGGACTTCCGGGGGGACGATCGTGTCAGGATTCCAGTCATCCCTATTCGGAATCAGAGAGTGGAAACATCTATCAAGACAATGTTTAGCAGGGAAATTGTCCATGTTCACAGGGGCCATCGGATCAACCTCCAGAATATGTGGAGTACATACATACATACATTATTGCCCACTACAAACAAACTCTTGGCCTCTCATATTATCCATGTTTTGTCTACATACGTATTTAAAAATTAAAAGAAGATGGCTGTGAGTGGGTCGCTTTAATATGTACATACTTTTCGTTTTACTTCTTTTTCTTTCCGATACTAGATGTCATTTCTTCTTATTTTATCATTCTTGTTCGGCCGATGAACACATTTGTTTAGTGAACTGTCAGCAATTCCTTGATGACTATGATGTAATAACTATGCTTAGAGTTCATGTATTATACATTGTATTATACATACATGTGTATGCATATACAGTATGTATTAGTGTGTGTGTGTGTATTAGTATAATATCATAATGCCCTTTTATTAGTTAGGGTGTATGTATGTTGTTTTTGTTTTTGTTTTTTTTTTTTTTCATTTTCTCATTTTTATATCACTTTATTTTGTTTTTGTTTCTGTTTCTGTTGTTGATGTTGATGTTTATTAAGTCAACAAAATGTTTCATACAATCCATGGAAAGTATGCACGGTTTCTGAGGTTCTATTCCAATATACGTAGTATTTATATACATACATACATACTACATATCGTACGTAGTCTTTGGGTATTAATAAATAAATTTGCACTTAAAATTATAGACACCTCATCTCAATTGATTGTTGCATATTTTTACAAGAAGATTGTTTTCATTCATTTTTACGATTGTTTTCGTTGAAAAAGTACATACGGTGTGTTAAATAAATATTTATTCAAATTTTTAACTTAAAATTATTATTTATATTGAAAACATACATACATACATACATACATACGTACATATATTTCTCCTAGTCAGCTGTTCATTTGCACTTTCACTGTGCTATTGCACTTTAAAATATATATTAACTGTGAATGTATATATGTATGTACATATGTATGTATGGTAAATGAAAAATTAAATGTATTCAGAAAGAATATCCATCCTGATAATTTTGCGTAATAAATTGAGTAGGTTTTCCCTTTTAATTTTCCTCTTGAGAAGAGAGTTCCTCCCGCAAACGGTAAATATGATTTGTAGAAACTCACTCGCAAGATTAATATTTGTTCGTTATTTGTATTGGTAAATTCAATTTGAATGTTGTTGTTGTACACGTAAATAAAGCCGCGAGTAACTAACAACATTGCAAATGTTAATGCAAACATTTAATCAATGTGCATTTCGTGTACAGTGCAATGCACAAGTAAATGTACAATATAAAATTTCCTAAATTATTAACATTATTACCATTGAATGAAATGCTAACAACTTGTCAAGTGACCTGAAAATCATTTCGTTTTTTTTTTCGTTTTATTGAATTCAATAATATTCATTGAATCGCTTTGACGGTTATTATGATTTATTCTGATATTCAATAACACTGTGATTTTGTGATCAATATATAAATTAAATTATTATGAAATTATCTAAATTATTTAATTATGACGCACTTATTTGCAATGAATCCACTTAAAGACAATAAGAAAATTATTTCATAAATAAAAATAACAATATTGTTGAACACCACTGAGCGTAACAATTTAAAAATTTCACATATAAATACATACATACATACATACATGTGTATATGTATATGTATAGGTTTAATACCTATTATTATAAATAAAATATTATCTTATGTAATTGAAAGCTTAGTTTCTAAATGGTAAATTCAAAAGGACATTTTAATTAAGGACAAATTTCTCAGTTCAATACTTCCATGCAGATTAAATGTTATTTTAACTTGAATTTTTTATATCATTTCAACAGGTATCATGTCTAAAAGCTTTTTGGAATACGCTTACATATACATACATAAAGATTACCAAATGTCCTTCGTCATAACAGAAGTACATCAAATTTTTGTTTTGACTGTGAATGAACACAACTGCGTAGACTAAATAGAAGAGGGAGTCACTTTATACGGTTGTACTTTGGAAATAACTAACGTACATACATATGTATACGCGTACTTTGTAAAGTGCGAGTTACCCTGAATAGACGTAAGTGATGAAACTACAATATGTAGGATTTTTTTCCATTTTTACAAACTTTTTCAATAACAAAAATAAAAATGAAAAACATTTCAATTACACGCCTTATGCGGGTACACAACACATAAACACTTACGTATATACATACATACACACCACGTACATCGACATTCCTCTACCATTTTTTGTGTGCAAATTGGTTAATTAATCCTTATCCATGCAATCCTATACTTAAAATTTCTCAGATATTTTTACATACATACATACATACATGTGTACATTGTACATACATACAGAAATGTAAAGTTATACATTCGAATGTATAACATACAAATGTATTATGTTTTTTGTTATCCTTTAAAAGTTTCTGTATCATACTCTAAAGAGCAACGTGTGAGGAACAATTTTAAAGAGAATAGAACAATAAAAAGTTAAATGAAATTTTACATGTCAAAAAATGAAATAGGAACACCTAGAACGGCTAGAAGTTTAATTTCATTATTATTGCTTTTGGTCATCAATTATTTTGTATTTAAGAAATATTTATTTGCCATTTTATAACTTTCGGCTTGTAGGACTTATTACATTTAAGGCATTTTCGGGTAAGAAAAAGACCAAATGCAATATTGCAATAAGGAGATTACATAAAATTACTTTCGATCGGCCGTGTCGCCGTGGTCTAGTAGGTAGTGTGTTGGCTTATTAGACGTAAAAGCCAGGGTTCGAGACCCAGGCCAGACATACAAAAAGTATTTTTTCAGCGATTTCCTCTCAGCAGATTTCTGACAAAAACTCTGAGAGTAAATAAAATTGCCATGAAAAGTTTCTCATAAAATCTGTCGTTCGGAGTCAACTTTAAACTGTAGGTCCCACTACTCATGTATAAAATTAACACACACAACATAAGTGGTGCGAGAAACTAGGTCAATAATCCTGATAGAAGGGAAGGCTTGTAATGATCAATTACGTATTACTTTCGATCGGCCACATCCAACGTCACTAGCATTGTCAAATGATAGCAACCGGAAAGAGAGCTGATGATGAGAATGACCAGCTGCTCATGCACGAACAAGATAGACGGATAATAAAGTGAATAGCAGTGTCAATAGTTGGGTTAGTAGTGAAGGTGTAAGAGCAAAATGTTTTACGTAAAGAAACTATATAGATTTACTTTGCCAAATACTTTTCCACAAAAATCTTTAAATTCAACTCAGTAAACCGATAAATGAAATGTGTTAGGAGTTAAATTGAGGTGATAACAAAATTGAATATTTTCTCACTCATTAGAGGCAGTGCTTTACACGCTTTTGAGAGAAGAAACGGATCAAAAAATCAATATTTTTTCTTATTTTCAAAGCATATCAATTATCAAAAAATAAAGTCACACTAGAAAGTTTAAACAAAGATAAGAAGAATAAAGAAATAAAATACAGCTCAAGATCCAATCGAAGATAAGTGAACGTTTTTAACAAATTTATTTTAAACTTTAATTCTGACGACGAAATAATTAGAAAGTTTTTCCAATTTGATATGATGCATGCTATGCATGTGATGCAAGTGCAGACGTGTTGCTGACCGGTTTAAATTGGCATTCAAGTCGAATTCTGAAATTTTTATTTCGGACTTTATTAAAAGTTTGCAAAATTTAAAATTAAATCAAATAATAATAATAATAATGGTGCTTCAAGCGGTGTAGTATATACATATTTATGATTGTGGACTGTGTTTATGCGAGTTAATACTATAAATATACATATAAATGTATATGTATGTATAGTTATCGGTCAATTGCAACATATAAATGTACAATTAAAGGTTTACTTATACGTATTTGGTGTGATGTCATGTGTATAATTCAAGCATTATACGTGTTGCCACTACTACATACACGTAATCATACAGGGTGGCTGATATGTATTGCAACCAACTTCAGGTTGTTATCATTTGTAAACCGCACGTCTGACAGCTGACAGATTTATTCCAGTGACAGTTCATTTTATTATTTACAAATTTACAAAAGCATTTTGATCTATTGCATTCAGAAACAAAGTTATTCGTGATGGAATTCAAGCGTGATAGTGTGATTGCCTTATATTTGGCTGGAAAACCACAGGCGGCTAACGTTAGAGCCCTCCAGCATTTAAGTGTGAACAAATCTTTTGCTTCTCGTACCATTGCTCGTTATCGTGATATTGGCAGTGTTGGATCGCGTCCAAACAAAAAAACGGTAACAATACCAGAAATGATCCGAAAAGTGAAGGAGAGATTTGATCGAAATCTACGCCACAGTGGTAGAAAAATTGCTCGTGAACTGACAAATGAGCTTGGACTAAAGTCATTGAAGTTCCAAAGAGTGCAAGAGCTCACCGATGGACAAAAAAAGTTAGACTGGAAAGAGCCAAGGAGTTATTTCGCTTGCACGAAAGTTACCGAATTTGGTTTTCTCCGCTGAGAAGCCATTCCAAATTGAGCAGTTTGTGAACAAACAAAATGATCGGCTTAAAACGGAGATTCCTCGCTTCACTTCTACCGCACAGTGGTCACCAAAATCTCCGGACCTCAATCCGTTTGACTTTTGCGCCTGAAGAAAGCGCAGTAAGGAGAGTAAGGTTCTCACTAAAAAATACCAAAGTGTCGATCATCTCAAGACGGAGCTTCGCCGGAAGACGGAGCTTCGCGCTTTACTTTGTTGCATTATATATCAGCCACCCTGTATGTATGTGCATATATGTGGATTTGAGTATGTATTTGTACGTATGCACACATACATACGTCCATATTTGTTTGCATTTGTGTTTGGGTGTGAATTTTAATGTGAGCATCACAAATGCTATCCGCATGCACATCTATTTATCTCAATGAATGTGAATGTGAATGTGAGCGTGTGCGTCGATATTTGAACGAAAATGTCGTTTAAATGCGTATCAATAAATAAATTATTATAAATTTATTTTACAGATTTTATATGTGTATGTACATATATACGTACATATGTTTATGTAATTAATTTTTAAAAATAATCATAACAAATACGTTGCACAAACACAAACGCAAACAAAAAAGCTGTCCAGCAAATATTTTACGTTCGCAACGTTTCTCCAGATTGTTTTAATGCACTTGTTTAATACGCACATACATACATACATACATACATATATACATTTACAATACATATATACATCCATATGTACATTTATATGCATACGTATGTATGTATGGGAATATGAAAAAAAATTTCAACACACTCTGGCTGCTCTTATGGGCATTTAACGCGCCTCAATACATTGTGACAATAATAAAATTAATAACTGTTATATACAGTATAATGACAACAATCAATAACGCCATCATTATTGTCGCCATCATCATCATCATCATTATCATTATCATTACCATTATCATTTTCATGATATTATTATTATTATTATTGTTGTTGTTGTTGTTGTTGTTAAAACATCATAATCCTTTTTTGATATTATTTGGAATCGACTTGGACTTTATGTGGCATTGATTTGTATGTATTTGTACTTTTGTCATAAATTTCATATCATTCTTAATGCTCTCCCTCTCTCTCTCTCTCTCTCTCTCTCTATCTCGATAGTGAGCCTCTATAATAAAAATGAATTGGTACTGATAGATGGACATATCTATATAAATACGTACAGATGCAGCATGCATGCGGATAAATCTAAGTATTTATGTAAATACATTGCCAATGTATTGGTGGATTTATTACCACTCTTCCTCTTTCTCTCTCTCTCTCTCTCTCTCTGACTCTATCGTTCTTTCTTATTCCTTTCCGTCCTGCCGAACTGTATGTATATGCATTGTACGTTGGATATTGTAGAATTTTTAAATAATAAAATAAATAAATTAAACATGGACGTATTTTTTAATTAATTGAATTTGAATGTTTTTATGAGAACACACATACATGCATACATATGTACATACATACATACATTGTTTTCCAATTGTTTAAAAAATAATTTATAATCGTTGTTATTTGTTGTATTGTTTTTTAACTCATTACTACGTTGTTGGGAATGCAATTCACATACAAAACATTCATATTGTACATTACATACATACATGTATATACATACATAAGTATGTATATATGTACATATGTATATATCATATGTATATTATAGACGAATATTTTAGATGTTGTAGGCATTATTTAAAAATTCATTATGACAATCCTATCATTGCAGCAATATGAGTAGTCAGTAAACACAGCTTTCGCCACAACAATCCAAACCAAGTATTTGATGTATTCAAGCGTGCAACCAAAAGCCATTCAAAGGCTGCCAGCAGCATCATTTCCGTTAGACAGTCAAGATGCAAAGACAGCTAAACAAACAACATGAATATTTGCGTCTCGGCAATCAACGGTAGATACATACCTACGCTACAACACACACACACACACATCCACATCCACATCCACACATATATAAAAACCCAACTACAGTTCTGATACTGGGGTTATTTAAGTCAAATGAAAATAAATATGCGTCATCATGCATTCATTGACGACCATAAATACACTTAAGGAAAATGCCTATCCAGGTAATAAAAATACATACAAAGAGAAGGGCACATGGAATGATGATGTGGCTCTGTTTTCTTTCTTTTTTGTTTCAAATTAAAATTCGCGCACATACACATACATACATCTTTAAAATATTATCAAATGGGATTTTTTAAAATTTTTACACATTTTCGTGTCCATTACCATCACCCCTAAGTATCGGATTTTGAGATATCTAGAATACTATTGCTCAAGAATTTCCCGGTGAGAGAGACTGTAAGCATAAGGATGCTTCTTGTCATTTTAATGCCATTTCACGACATGAAATCAGTTTGGTACCTGTCTTATATTTAATGCACATACATACAGATCATACGTACCATTTAACATTGATGGTAGTAATTTTATCCTTGCTGATGTTATTGTTGTTGTTAGAATGCTGCAGAACTCCCATGGAACAACTAGATAACTACAGGAAAGTGGGGAAAGTGGTTAAACCTATGGTGAACAGAAGCGTTGTCGCGCTTTGAAAGGAAACGACATGTAGCGCCTTCACACTCACTCATTAAATAACTTGGAATTCATCTTGATAAGAGCCTGACTTGGAAATTTAAAAATTAGACATTTACTCACATACACTATGGATCTTGACACAAACATAATGAGCACAATTTTGGAACATTAATGCATTCCAGCAAAAAGCATCTGAATATCTGCATATCAGATGTTAGGAAGAGAATTGGCATTGTTAACACCGACTAGCATTCTGTAATGAAATCTCAGTGCAATGGGCTTCAAGAAGACTTTATATGGATATGGGGTATCCATTAAGTTTGTAAATTTCCCATTTAAATGAATTTATCGCAATTTCATTAAAAAGGATTTTATTTTTGTCAGTGTTTACTGCAGCTACGCTATGTACATCTAGTACATACATACATACATAGGTACATTCCAATATGGCATACATTTACATCTTCACATACCTACATACACACATACATATGTATGTATGTATAATAGAACCAAAAATTGTAACGAAAGGCTTGAAATTTATTAGAAATTCTTAAATACATGCCTATAATCTTTATACAAAGCAAAAGCAAAAAACAAAAACAAAAAAGAAAAAGAAAACATTTAAAATACAAATATTTGTTGTTGTAGGTAAACAGGCAAGTAAACGAAGATATTCTTAAAAAAAATTTAATATCTAAACGAATAAAATATATGAAGAAAGAATCAACCCGACTGACAACTACAAAGTATAGCCTCAAAACATCATGTAAGCCATACAATCGGAAGTCCTTAAAGAAAAGGGGCAGAATGAAATAGAAAGGGATTAAGCAAGATTCAAGAATGAGTACACAGTGACCAAAAGACAAGCCAGAAATAAGTTGTTTTTTGTGTATAAACGATGATGGAACGACTCTTAATGGTAAACTTAACATACCTCGAATGCTTAGGGGATTCCGTTGAAAAATTCAAAATGTCTATCATATAGTCAGTACTCCTTCCGTACACTGTTGCAGTTACAAGTGGAGGTTAAATAACTGCAGGCTATACCCGTAATGCCCTTTATTACAAGTGCTGACAAGTAAGAACAAATCACAGAATTACAATTGCACCAGCTGTGCTGATTTTTTGCTTCATTTTGCTCTCGTTCGTTCATTCGTCCGCTCTATGATGATTGTAGTCTACCGATTCTGCTTTTGCTTTTGCTTTTACTTTTGGCTTACCGTGTTTATAGAAAAGTTAAAAATTCTAAATAAGATTAAATTTAAAAAGCTTCGAAAGATCCGGAGGGTGCTCATCTTGAATGTTAAAGTGTAAGCATTTATGTTTGAATCATTTTTGATTTATCATACAAATTAGCGGCATTCATATGAGACAAAACAAAAAATAAAAAAAATGAATAAACAACCACCATCAACCCCACCCAACCTATAAATGTCGACAAATAAATAAAGACATACTGAGAGGCAGACGGACAGATATAAAGGCAGACGCAGGGAAATCAGCAACAATAACAACAAAATAAAAAAGGATTAAAATTAAGTCTAAAAAATTTGTGTGCAAATAGAATTTTTATTTTATTTTTTTTTAAATTCTGATGGCATTTTTCTTGCTTAAGCAATACATTGCAAATGATTGAAGAAGAAAAAAAAAAAAAATAGAAAAAAATTAATAATAATGCAAACTATCATTTGTTCATTTAAGGATCTAAAATCTTTAATTAGGGCAGGTAATTTGGTTTACAATTGTTTAACTTTTTAAGGTTCATCACACGCTCTTTCCCTCTTCTGCTTAGCACGCATACAAAATTGAAAGTGTTTTCAGGTGTTTCGATCAGAGTGTTTAAATTGCAGCAATTGCATTTGGAACACAACAATCTACAAATATTTACAAAATTTCTTTATGGGATATTTAATTTTTTTATTTGTGTTAAAAACTAAAAAGAAAACCAAGAGAAAGGAATGATCCAAATAATGAGAAACACATTCGTTTGCTCAAAATTTATTGCATTATCGTTGGCTCGACAACAAAAACCGTATCTAGACAAAGAAAAACTCTATACAAGAGAAAACTGATACTGATACTGATACTACCTTAACGGAAGCTGAAGCACTCTTGATTTGTCAAAATTTCAAATGAAATCAGTTTCCGACCTTTCCGTCAATCGTTTACGGAGTTTCAAAGCAATATTGACATTGATTTTATTTTACTGCAGCAATTATAAAAGTCAATGCCATTTGAATTTTATTCATACATTTCGATCATTTCGATCTCTTCCTCACTCCTATTCCATTACATTCATGCGAAAGTATCCCGCAGAGTCTTAGAAAAATTGAAAACAATGGAGAGTAACAAATTGAATTACACGCCTTTTAAATTAGATAATGTATCTGTCGTGGTGCGTGCGTACGCACAACAATAAAAGAACAAACCATTTAAACGACCAGGATAAATTGACTTTTCTCTTCTTGCTGTTTTCGTTATCGTTTTCCTTTTTCTCTCCATATATCATATCTCTCTATTTTTCACTACCTCTCCCTTTCTCTCTCCTTTTACCAGGCATATGGGCTTGTTATAAAGTGATTAGGGGTTTCATGGTTTGTAACAGTGCTGTAGTGCTGTTATTTAACAGCAGGACATCTGCAATTGGAATGTGTTCACCGATCCAAATCTAATAATCATGCTGTTGTCCATGGTATCGTTGTCCCGTCAAAATACAAAGATCATTAAATAATGAGTCTTTGTGTAAATACCGCTTACATACACACATACTTACATACAATTTACAATATGGCTTTGTGTTTCAGATTCCTTTCTAGGAGGGAGTTTTGTTTTGTAAGAAATTGCAAAGCAACACATTTGTTACATTCGCAGAATTAAGCAGCATCAGTTCAATGTCATTTGTACCTCGTGTGTGTGTGTGTGCGTGTGATAATGGATGATTATAAATCGTATTAAAACAAAAATAAAAAAATTGATTCAATTGATCAAATGAAAATTTTTGATTCATATTTCAAAAAATAAATAAAAACGAGAAGAATTTTTTGTATTCTGTATTTGAAAGCAACTGATTTAACGAACATTTAGACTGAAATGCTTAGGATACATACAAAAATTTAATGAATTTATTCTATTTTGATTGAAATTGTTATTGCTTTTATTTTATTTCGTCTAATTTTGATATTTTTATTATTTAAAACAATGAATTGTTCTGCAATAATCCGCTTGATAAAGCCAAAGTTTTAGTTATATTCATGTTAACCTGAATGAATTTGGTACGTCTTCTCTTAATTTTATATCTGTTGAATTAGTAGCATTGCCTAGACCGTTTTTAAAAACAAATTCTTCCATTTAATCGAATCCTACGGATCAGAAGAAACATTATTATTAATTTTGCATTCTGGTTTCAAGCTTTACCTGATTA
Organism: Sarcophaga peregrina; assembly: GCA_014635995.1. NCBI lineage: Eukaryota > Metazoa > Arthropoda > Insecta > Diptera > Sarcophagidae > Sarcophaga > Sarcophaga peregrina. The sequence goes on from CM025789.1 coordinate 264,872, forward strand.
AATGATTAAAGGATTAAGACTGTAGTAAAAACTAAGTTACTTATCAAAGCAGTATGATTAGTAATTTTTTTATTTTGTTTGAGAAAAAAAAATAATTTCCCAATGGTCCCTAGCTTGAGGAAGTTCTCACAGCATACGATGTAAATATTGTAACGCAGAGGAGTACGAACTAAATGAAAATATGTAAACAAGACAACAACAAAATACATGCATGGAACGGTTCACAGAATTAAACGTACAAATACATAGGATTTTACGAGAAGGTAAAGAACAATGATTAAAAATCCTACAATAACAATTCATTGAAGCATCGTGATGCTGCCATCCGGTCTGCGATGAGAGGTGAGTCAGTGATTAATAACAGTGTGTTGTATTAAAGTGGTATTGAATATCAAAATTTTGATCTTTGTTATTAAGGGTTGTGAATAAAATGGATAGCGCAGCGTTATCAGTCGATGTTTGAAGGATTTATAAATGCTTAATTTATTTATTTAAATAGAGAAATAAATCATGCATTTTAATTAGCAATTAATTTAGAAACACAATACTATATATATGTATGTATGTATGTATGTATTCGACATATTTTATATTATCCAAAGTTCTTTCAGGATCGTTTTATATGTTTTTCAGTTCTCATGTAATGTACTTACAAAAGCGTTATCAAGGATACATGGCGTTCTAATTAGTTGTTTAGTACATGAATGAAACGTTGATATTAAAATAGAAAAGACGTGAATAGGATTTAAACCAAAAATTTGCTTTGAATCCATCGAATTTAGTCGAAATACATATTCGATACAAAAAAAAATTCATTTAGAAGCTCCAGATATTGTGATGGAACTGTGTGTAAAGAGTCGTGCTTGGCCTATTTATTTATCTTTTATTGTATTGGTATTTAATCATCCAATATAACCGCACTTGTGATTTTCATACCGACAACTTGTTTTTGATCTTTAACAAGAAGCATCGATCATACAATACAAATTGCTACCGTTCTTCGTACGTGATTCGATTTTCCAAAAGCTACCAATTTCTTTAAAACATTTTACGCATTGAAACCACGCTTTGTTGAATGAATGATGAGTAGATGAAACGTGAGTAAAAACGTGAGAGTTTAAGACTAGCGAAATACTACTATTCCATTCGCACTTATATGCAGTAAAACATGTAAAACAAATAACTGTGATATATGTATGTATGTATGTATGTGTGCATATGTATGTAGATTACTCCCCGAAACTTTTTTTTTTAATAAATTATGGATTTTTGTTGGGATCGCTGTGGCGCCTTAAAAAAGCAATTCTTCTCCAACAGTTGGTGGAATTTCCCTATGAAAACCAACCAACTCGGTTCCATTTGTAAAACTGGTAAAACAAAAAGGTAACCGTTTATACATACGATAAAATGGAAAATAAATAAATAAATAAATGACAAAGTAAATATACTTTAGTTAGTTAGTTAATAATATAACACTTGTCTTTTCTTTCGCTCACTACTGCTACTGTGACGCCCGGCATTTATTATTTCTATTCACAAGAATATTATTCAATAAGACAGAAACGAAGAACAAACGAACATTTGGTAAAACATTTGGCTGTGAACAATACAAATTCGCCGGATATAGGAAATGGGATTGTGTAGATTTCACATTGTCTCAGGCCCATATTCAGAGAAATTATTTTAACATTATTGTTCACTTATTGTATCGTTTCTAAAAACAAAAAAACAAAAAAACAAAAAAACAAAGACATCAATTGGTTTTCTTTTGCGAAAATAAATAAAAACTAAGAAATGTTAAGAAATAAAATTAAGGTTTACGGATTATGTATTCTATTGTGATCTTTAGTAATATTTTTTTTATTTTTGTTTTTATTTTTAAGGTTTATTTGATCAGTTGACGTGTGTTATGACTGTTAGACGATAAAAATATGGCAACAAAAAGGAAATTATTGAAAACAGATCTAATGCTTGTCGTATCGCTCTAATTGTATGTATAGAAAGAGAATAGTCTTGGATATTGTTTGTCTGGTGACTGATACAAATGTTCCTTTTTTGTCACATTACTATTGATTATTTGCTTTATCATCGTGTTTGGTTTTATTTCAAGAGACAATTTATATCATACTACGCCAGCGTTATTGATGTTCAAAGTCACAATGACTTTTCTAAGTTGTTTCATGTTTAAACAGTATCGAACAACTGTTCAAACATATTCGGTCGTCCTCTGTTGTTCAGTTTGATTCAGTTGCATTAAATTGCAACACTTGTAAAAATATTTAAAACTAATTTAACCAGAGAATCCATAAGATGTAGCAAAAAATAGTACCACTAATCCTGTAAAAACAAAATTTAAGACCACATTTCATAAGTTAATGTTTGTTGACCTCTTTTGTTAGAACACGAGCTTTTCTCCATTTTGAAGGTATTTAGTTGAATTAGGTTCCATAGATAAGTTGCAAGTTTTCGCGATTCCCTATGACCCATTTTGGTATCCTGGCATCTTGTAATGGGATCTGTTTTATGGAGCGTTGAATGCTTATCGTATGGTGATCATAGTTTAACAGAACCAACATACATAAGATAATTTAGACTGTTATCTGCGGTTAATAAATAACAAATTTTATTTTTTTTATATTTCTTATGTGACTATCTAAATAATAGACAAACAAACAGTAATGTATGTATTATGTACATACTAGCAGATTGTACCCGGCGTTGCGCGGGTTATAGAAATAACAATAAATAAAAATTCGGTTTCGAAACCGGCTTCTTCAAAAATGCAATTTTTCAAATTTTTCGGAAACCAGTTTATCAAACAACCCAGTTTTCTTAATACTCTAAGTCCTAAATATAAATTCATGCAATTTGCCCGTTTTTGGCCCCTTTTATCCCTTTTTGGACCCCTTTTGGTTTAACTTTAGAAACGCAACACCTCCAATAGCTATTTGAAACTTAACCAAGCTAAATCGTAAAAAATGCCTTTAAAACACATAAAATACAGCATTTATGCATAAAAGTATTAATTTTTGCCAATTTTTTTCCCCTTTGTCCCATTTTTTCTGATATTTTGGTTAAAATTTTGAAAAGATTTATAGCCTATAACCTGCACCTACAAAAGCTCGATCTATACCCCAAATTTCAAGAAAATCGGTCTAGATGTTCAGGTGTGATTGGCTAACAAACAAACAAAAAAATAAACTTACAGAAAGATTTATAATATATATTAGGATTAGGATGACCTGTACTCAATTTGCCCGTTTACAGACCCTTTCCCTCTCTTTGAACCCCTTTTGGTTCTACTTTAGGAACGGAATACCTCCAAAAGCTATTTGGGAAACTTAACCACGCTAAATCGTAAAAAAGTACCTATTACCATTTATTCCCCATTTTTCCCCGCTTTTGGTCAAAATTTTGAAAAGATTTATAGCCTATAACCTCCACGGTCAAAAGCCCGATCTATATCCCAAATTTCAAGAAAATCGGTCCAGGCGTGATTGGCTAACAAACAAACAAAAAAACAGACTTACAGACAGATTTATAATATATATTAGGATAGGACATAGGACATATAATGCAGAAATTATTTTTCTTGAAAAATAATACATAAAATAATACGTACAATTAATTACATCGAGTACGAGTGTACTCGAATGTTTATAGAATTCCCTGTTTTTCAAAAAGGGGCATCGGATCCACTCTGATGTAAAACTATGGCGCAATGTATAACTTAAATTGCTCACCATCGATCGGATAATAGCCCGACAATGTAATAGAAAGTATTTCATTAAAGTGAAATATGTGAACGTAATTTTTGGGATTTTTCGGAGAGGGAGATTTAAAGATTTCTTTGATATTTGACGAATTCATATAAATTGATGTCATGTTAACGGATTGACTGGTTTTGAATTCCCCTACTCCGTATACAGATTTGTGTTGTTAAATCAAATAGAATGTGCTAAAAGTAAACAAATTTTCTTATTTACGATTTTTACCTGCTTTCCATCTCCAAACAAAGCCCAAGAAGAAGTGGTCTGTCAATTGTTCCAAATTCAAAACAAATGCCGGCATAATTTTTATGTTGACACTTGTGTTGCTTTTCTTTACAAGCAAAACATGACCGAAGAAGCCAGAAAATGTCACAAACAGGAATGATATTCATCTACAGATAGAGAAAGACGAACGAACTGCAGCATGAAGATGGTATAACAGAAAATTGCATGCTCAGACTATCCACACACTATGTTAGAAGCCACAATCATGGCGCACGAATACATTAGAAGATTATTAGAACGTGTATACTGTTCTAGTGCTGCTATGGCGATGGCAAAAGTCAATCTATGGAAGGAAGAATATGAAAAACATTTGCTTGGGTATGCATATAGAGTAATTGCAGTGGCTAACGCCTTCCAAAGTCAGTCTCTAACGCAAACTGAAGTGAAGTAAAGCATAGCAAAACAAAACAAAGTTGAAATATTTGCAAGTGCAAACGAAACTGGAGAAAGTTCAAACAGATGAACAAATGAAAGAACAAACAGTAAGGAGGAGCACGACGACACTTTACTTTATGAGCATCAAGTGTTTTCGAGAGAATCAAATGAGTGAATTTTTTTGCCCATTAAAAGGCCTTTATCAGCATTTCAAAATCAATTATAAAATAATGTATTGGCATAAAATTAAAAAAAAAAAAACATTTTTGAAGTCGAAGCCCAGTTCATCTGTATTAATAATACTCTTATTCGATATAGTGAACTGGATGTTCGTTGCGACTGGTTGTAGAATTTTATAATTGTTTGGCTGAAGATCAAAAAATTTTAATGATACAATAACAATTTATAAGTAAATTTGAAGAAGACGACTAACCGTAAATTCAACTTGTTTTACAACTAATTGCAATGTGTAAAGAATAGGTAATATTGTACGATATTTGTATCATACATAAGTATATGGATTCAATTGAAAGAAAGTTTAATTTGTTTGTTGTCTATGTGAAACAGCAGAAGGAAGAAGTGTTTGTAACATGGATAGTTGCTTAATGGGATCCCAAGTCAGTTATTTTTATAGATATCGTACAAAACTGTTACAAGTTTTTTTTTTTGGTCACACTCGTCGAAAAAGGCCTTTTCAAAGGCACAACAAGACGTTTTTTCATCTTTTTCATGGTATTTGTGCATTTGTGTATGAGCACTGTTGACTAGACCAAACAAAATGTGGAACACACGGCGACAAACTGCTGACGACAGAAGCAAAAGTATAAAATCACATACAAAACGTCTCTTCTCTTCACTGTTCCTTTTTGATTTCTTTTTTTTTTTTTTTTTTTTTGTACAATAGTCTACCATCTCTAAGCGGATGATGGCAAAAGCGAAATAAGCTCTACAAGGCAAATATTTGTTGTCGATTTGTATATGGCATGAGTATACACACAAACGCACATGTATTGCACAATGCAGAAGGACTAAAAGCGAACAAGGAATGTACAAAAATGGAGACTTTTTTTTTTTGTTTTTTTACACATTTTTAATTGTACAGTTAAGCGAAACTTTTATTTGCTTTAGGAAAACATTAATAATCAAAATTGCAATTATAACAACAGCAATAACAATAACAATCAGAGAAAGAAACAACAACACCAGCAGCAGCAACATGCACCATCCACACGCCTTGTTGATTTAAAGGATGGAATAATCCCTGGATAATACCGAATATAAAGCAAACGTTTAGTTACGTACATACATACATACATACATACATACATACGTAACATTTTACAGTTCTGTTGCGCTTTCATTTTCAGTTTCATTTTCACGCTCATGTTCAATTTATTTCTCATTTCTGCTTCTGCCAACCAACCGAGGCACACTTGAAAAATAAAAATTTAAGAAAACTGGAATAAAAAAAACAAAGGAAAATAAAGCAACTACAAAAGGAAATAATGTTTAACGTAATAAACGCATGATGCTACTGTTTACATAACTCACGTGACGCCATAGAGCTTCAGTGATTTTGTATTAATGAAAAGTATTGCAAAATACACGGGTATTAAAATTGAAAAGGAGAAGCAAATTGTTGTAACAACAATACACTTATCCTCCTCTGCGTTTACATCCACGTCCTCGCCCTAGCCCTCACCCTCGCCCTCTCCCATTTCTCTTTCTGTTTATGGAAAAAAAACAAAAAGTAAAAACAGAAGATCGTATTGTATGTAAAGCTTTTGAATATTAGTCGTCCATTCGCTTGAAATATAGTATTAATTTCTTTTTTTTTTATTTGTTAAAAATTTAAGACTTTTAATACAATATTAAATGCAAAAAACAAATGCCGATTGCTAGTTTACAAAAGCATTTCGCAATACAATTTTGATGACGAGGAGCAATTTATGCGATAATTCTGTGTAAAAGTAACCACGTTAACTCACCTTTTCATTTAATTTTTTAATGAGAATTTTATTACTAAAAGTTTTTGTCTTTTTTCCATTCTGTTTTTTATTACATATTTACGATAATTGATCGACATTAAAAGTTAGTAGTTTTTATACTACAAAATCATAAAATCTAGTGATACAATATTGTTTTTTTTTTTTTTTAATGAAGAAATAAAATAAAAAATAAGAAATTATTAAAAAAAAATATAAATTTTAATATAAAAATGAATGAATGAATAATCCAATAAAATTTCGGTCAGATGATTTTGAAATCTTGATTTTAAGTAAGATTGTTTAAGTTTGTTTACACTGTTTACATGCGTATGAACTATTTTTATGTATAAAAAATGCAGGGTGCACCTACGTGACATTCATCCTTCCCTTGTTTGCCGATGATACATATGTATGCATGTACCTTACTTTCACACTCACTACTACTTAGACAGTTACTACTCATTTACTTACGTTACATTAAAATACTGTTGTCGGCGAGAACGTTGTCAACAGGAAGAAATGATTTCTTGTGCCAATATTTTGCCAGAGCACACAATTTCGATTTGTCGAGAGTATTGTCGTAGACATTGTATGAGAACCGAAGGCAACCAGGCAAATATTCATGCTTCTCTGCTTTTTTCTTCACATTTATTTTTATTTTTATTTTCATTTTAGTTTATTCGCTTTTGTTCTTTTTTATTGTTCCATTTTCTCTTTCTTCCTCTCTCTCTCACTCTCTCTCTCTCTCTCTCTATCTCTACGAATTGTAAGTCCTCTCATCGGTTTCGTCCTTGACAAAGTGCTCGCTCAGCTTTCGGCATACCCACAATCTTACATATGTATGTATGTCTGTATGTATGCTTCGTGCATGTGAATATGTATACGTTGTGTAATCATTCAAAGTCGTATGAGTAACAAGACTACAATTTTTATCGTAGATTTTTTAGTCGTTACACGGGTTAGCTTGCTGCTTTTGCTTCTTCATCTACGAGTAAGTGCATATGTATGTATGTATGTATGCTCGTATGTATATCGTGGTATAACATTTTTTTTTAAAGTGTGTGTGCCCATTTATTTGTATATATGTATGTATGTATATACACATGTTTAGTAAGTTCATCAACGTTGATTTGTTGATGTAGCTGCTGCATTATCGTTGGCGTTGTTCTTGTACATTGATTCTCCTTCTTAGTCCTTCGTTTGTTCGGAGACGAAAAAAAGAGGATTCGCTTTGCAAATCAAGTGAAATGTTTACATATAGAATTTGTCTATGCTTGCTTAAGTGTTTGTATACGTTATAAATCTGTGTGCGTATACATGATGACTACTATCGTATGTATGAGCGTGTAAATGTGTGTTTACTTCATTTCTCATATTGTATTCATTCTTAAATATGAGCATGCACACACACATACTACGTACACACATACATACATCTATAGGTTGTCTTAAGTGTGTAAGAAATCTGAAAATAATTCAGGTAATGAATGTAGAAATTTAAAAATATCACCTATTTTGAGTTAACTTGGTCTCTGAAAAAGTAAAGGAAGAAAACATTTCGATTGTTTAGAGAAAAAAAAACATTATAAAACGCATGAATTTTCATTTTGTCAAGAAGAATCGTTTAAAGTTTCCTTGAAGCACAAGTTGCAATTTTTCAAACTTAATTTGCGTTTGCGTATGAGTTTGCATTAACTTAATTAACATTTTATTACGCAGGTTTTCGTTCGTTAGTGATACAAATTTTCTGAATTATATTTGAGATTTATAAGTAAAATAAAAATTAATACAATTGCAAGATACGAATTTGCCAAAATGAAGGATTAATTTCTTTTAAATATTGGACACCCTAATTATAAATATGTACATACACCACCTACTACTATATGTTCATATACATACAAATATTCATGTGAACGGTTTGTGTATGTGTGTTGCATATTTGAGTATGTGTTTAAGTTTGTATGCATTATGATGGTGATCAGTGCAGCAAATGTGAACATAACTGTATAACAAAATAAATATGTACACAGTCAAGCTGCCTGGGCTTGAGGAATGGATAAATGGATGAAACGATGGATTCATACTACTTCGTTGAATGACTGACTGACGAACTGAGAAACCGAGTAGTTGCCTTGCACAATCATCCATCAATTAAATCCTGAATAGACAAGACTGTGTGCTTTATTTAGGTCCTTTAACTGCAATTAGTATTACAATTAAGAAATTTCACATTTTTTTTTTTTTTAATGAATGATTCATTTATAGTTCCGATGCTTTGCTAAGCTTAAAATAAGAGTGTAAATATACATGAATTTTGCATAAACGTATTCTGTAAGTTAGCACTTTTTCGTACAATTATGTCCAGTTTAAAGAGATTAGATTAGACTGACTAACCGACTGATGTGAGCGTTTAAACTGTTATATCTTGTATATTACTTTGGTTTTAACGATATACATGCGTATACATATACATACATACATACGTACATACATATGTATATGCAGTGCTACCAATAATATACATATGTATGTGTGCCTATAATAATAATTTATAATTTTTAAAACTTTATTTTATTTTTTACAATTATGTATTGGAAAAGATCATTTCGGTCGACACTTTCGTAAAATAAAAGAACAACTTAGTTGTGAAAGGATCTAAGAGAATAATATTGTGTTAATGTTTTAATTTGATTGAAAATTAGGAATATTTATGAAAATTTCCCCTCTCAATGAAAGTAAGACAATATTAAAGCTAAAAAAAAAAAAAGAAAACAAAGTACAACCAATAAAATATTAAACACTTAAGAAATATTAACGTTATTAAATGTGGACATAATGAAAAATATTTTAATAACTAATGCAAAGTAGCGTGGTGGTGGTATTGATGGTGGTGTTTATTGTTTATGTTTAAGATGTTGTTATAAAGAGCTTCTATTATTAAAATTGTGGTGATTTCCCCCCGTCGTTCTGAAGCTCTGGCTATTGTGTTTGCCCTCATCGTTCGGTAAACGATATTGGTAAAGGGCGGTGAGGAGGTTTATCGAGGAAAAGATTTTCAAAACAACCCTTCTCAACTGGGATGATGCACTATTTTAAGTACATACTTGAGTGTTGAAAATATTTATACATATACAAAGTACTTTTCGCAAAAAGGGCGTTGTACAATATGACTAAAGCTAACAAAAACATTGAATGAAACGTTGTGTTAAATTTCAACAATTTCAGCAGTTTCAACAGTTTCAACAGTTTCATCATACATATACAATAGACAGACGATAGATGACGACGCATGTAGTTCAAAATACGCATACATATGTAAAAAGATGCTTGTGAACATATACATACATAAATATAATAAATGTAAATACATATATAGTATTAAGGCAGTATCTCTTTACTCAGCACCTAACATATTTCAAATAATTTGAATGTCCACATACATATGTAATGTACATATGTACATGATATAAATACATACTTACAATAGCTTAAAGTGAACAAAATTAAATTATGCAGCACGAATAGAATCTACAAATTTTAACAAAAACCGTAAAGGTTAAACAAAATCGTATCAAATATTTTAAGATAGGCTAATTGCATTTCGAGACGATTGAACAATATTTTCTGCTAATAAGACAATGTTATCGATAAAATTTAATTTTTTTGCAATTCCAAAGGCAAAGATACTTTTATTTAGACCGTATCATGCTACCGAACGGTAAAATCTATTGTCCGGTGTGATAAGTAAGTAATAAGGCTTCTACCGCATTCAGTTTATCCGCATCGAAGGTTATAATATCATGACAATTTTTTTCGACTGACACCAAAGTGCAGGGGCGTCCTAAGATAAGGTTTGGAAGATCAGAAAGTAAGTAAGTAAGGAAGGGGAAAAGGCAGTGAGTAGCAAGCAACAAGTTGATGTGTGTACACCCTAATAGACTATCGGTGCATGATGATCTACCTTTTACTAATTTTTTAGACTCACGAATATACGAATGAAAATAATTACAATCTTTAGCATAAAAAGCACTTTCGTCTTGTTTGCTAAGTGAATGTGGCACAAAGTTATTATCTTACGATCTTATCTGAACGATAGTAATTAAACTGAAGAAACTGTAAAACGAAATTAAACAGATTGATTTCTTCCCTTTAATTGCACAATTTTCATGTTGTTCGATTAACAATTTTTTTGATATTTATTTTTATCGATGCCATGCTAAGGATAGGAGCTACCCAAATTAACATATGTATGTATGTATGTATGTGTGTGTGTATATACTATATAGACGAATGACTGAGTGAGTGAGTAACATGCAAACATTTATGTTTTAGATTCAACATATTTTGCTTTTTTGTTTTTTCTTTCTTTTTTTCTTTTATAATTTCCATTGAGCCTGTTCTATTCTAGTGTAGAGATGATATGAGTTGTGTGTGTATGTATGTGTGTGTGTGTGTGTGTGTGTGAATGGAAAGTAAGTGTATGCTGATGTCAACGTCATACAGCAAAAGCTGATGAAGACCGAACAATTTATCTGAATGGTACTTGAGCAACTAAACCTAAACAATATTTTAACAATAAACCCTCCGACCGTATTCAAGAACCAGTCAGGACAATAATAGGACAGTAAAAAGCCAGGGGTAAAAAGAAGAAGAAGATAGAGAAGTTGTATACCCATGAATATTGTGTTGGTTAGTTATCAGGGCGGCAAGTGTTTGTTGCTTTTTATTGTTGCATTTTTTCCTACAATTGAAATTGTCGTTCGCTATACTACATAAGTGGCGCGAACGAAGGGAGTATAACAAGAATCAGGGGTGGGAGAGAGAGAGAGAGAGAGAGTTGAAACCGCAAAACACGTAAGTATTGTTGATTGATATTTTGTTAGTTTTATACATAATTTTATGAATCTGTTTTTGTCAAGCGTGATAAAGAGTACTTAGTTCACTAACCAAAGACAGACAGACAGACAGACAGACAGACAAACATACATCTATGTATGTATGTATGTATGGTTGTATTAAAGTGCACACAACGTACGTATGTATGTGTTTTACATCCATTCGTGTATATATTGATTCATTTGTTCACTTTAAGGGCACCCTCTCTGTTAGAGTAACAAAAACTAATAAAAACTGAAATTTATTCCAATATTGTATACGACAATGTACGATGAACGAAATGAAAAAAATCAAAAATAATAATGAATCAATGAATGGGCTGATTATTTGGATAACGATTTAGAATAAGAAATTACTTTATTTTTTTTTTTTTTTATCAAAGAATAACAACATGAAGAGATTTTACACAATTGATGCGAATTAATTGCATTTGACACCTTCAATATCTGTTTAATCGGTGTTGGTTGGTTTTGGTTCGGAAAAGAAAAAATGCAACATAAACTGTATTGTATGTGTATATGAGGGAATGATTTGATTTTCATAGGGTTTTCAGTTTGAGTGCTCATTGCATAGGTATATGGTAGCCATCTACTTACCGGGTGGTCTCTATGGGAATCTTTAGATCATATGCCGGTAATGTTATTCTTTGTTTTGATTAAAGGCAGTGCCACTTGTTGTGCCTGGCTGTCAGAATTGAAAAGAAAGTTATTGAATTTGATGTTTTACTTTTTTTTTTGTCTAGTGCCTGCATAAAATCAACGCATACAGGTGAAATTTATCACTTTGTCTGCTAAAAACAACAACCTTCATTCACTTTAAAAACAAATTCAAATTTGATCCTCATGAACATCGCTAGAAGTCTAAGGGAAATAGCAACTATTTTTAACCCTCAATAAACAAACGTGGTAGTGATTGTGATTGTGTTGATGATGGTGATGGTGATGATGATTTTTAATTTATTTTTTTTTTTTTAATTTTATTTCTATAATGGATAATTGTCGATTCAAGAAGAAGAAGAAGAAGAAAAAAAAATGGAAAACGTTTACATAGGTAAACACAGACGGGTCTTTACAATTCCAAAGGGAATTTTTTACCTGATGCGTTTCTGTTATTGTTAATGCAGTCAGTAAATGCGACACTAGCACTTAAACGCTATCGCTTAATATATTCATCAGTTGAACCTAAACTGGCCGATGGATACGAGAATATATAGAAGATGTTGGCTGCGTATGCTCATGTGATGTTTGCCGCATTTGTAAATATTTTCTTTGAGTTGTTCTTAAGATGATGATTACCTGTATGTTTGGTCACATTTTGTTTTGGAGTTGTTGTTGTACTAACATAAACCAAAACAATATTCGGACAAAAATATTTAAAATTTATTTTCCTCTTTCATACATAGTGTTCTTTAATATTAATAAAAATTATGATGGTTGGGATTTTCAAGTGATTAAATGCAAAAAAAAAAAAAAAATAGAAAAATGGAAAAATAGAAAATAAATAAAATTCAAAAAAATAACAAGGACATCAAACGCTAACTTACCGTCGTTTGTCAGCATTACCTCTTATAATTTCATTAAAAAGTCCTTTGAGAACATACGATGTATTACACTTTAATTTTTCTTATGAATATGCTTTTACATAATCTCACTCACTTACATACATACATACATACATACGCAGGATGCATACACATCATCTGCGTCTTATTGAATCTCTATATAAATCACCTGGCGATAGAAAATATTTCAATTTATTGGAACGGATGGATGGTGGCGTTGGTAAACTTCAGATTGAAAAATGTAAAAAATGAATACGTGGGTAAAAAAGAGTTGATTAAGCAGCCCCAACAGGATAACATGCCTAGTGTATATCAGTGGTGCAGCTAGTGCCCGGGGCAAAATATCTCTTTATCACATTCACACCCCCCACCCCCTCTCTTTTAAAAATTATATAATATTATACGTAAAATATACACAAAAAATAATAAATAAATAAAGTACAATATGTATTTGATATACAGATAGGCTCAAACTATTCATTTAATTTGAGACAAAAAATGTAGTTGAGAAGACAAGTTTAGATTTTGAAATTTATGTGGTCATTTTGAATTAGTTCAAGAGATATCTATCTATTTACTTAACATACATACTTACATATTTATGAAGGAATAATTTAAAAACACCCCGTTTATTATATCTATGGCTTAATAATAATATGATTACAAGAAATTTATCGATTATATCATCAAATTTGAAATTTTCAAATTTTACTCTTTTCACGCTTATAAATGTTGTATTAAAATTCCATTTTTCTCATTGCCGCTTCACAAAGTTTGTCGTAAATTTCGGCTAGTTCAGTTGCTATTGGTTCAAGGTCATGGAATGCTTCACCATAATTCATTCTAGGATTTTTTAATCTGAATAAAGTTAAGAAGCTAAAAGTTAGTATATTTTGCTTCACTTCTGGTCTCACGGAGGTAACGTTGAATGTGAGAAGAAGAGTACCATGTAAATATGTATCGATTATTCAAAAACATGTTACAGCGATCGATTGAATGTTGTTTAGCTGCACTAACTTCTAATAAATTCAAAATGATTAGTTCTTATAATTTAAAAATAATCCTTTATGATTGTTTGTTGTCTGCCATCACTGCCTACTTTATCGTAATATTTTTATCTGTAGTTTGTTAGTGAAATTTCATCGGAATTTAATTTCGCTAAAATTGGATTTTCGATCGAAACCCAATGAAAGGATTTTCAATGAAACCCAAAAAAGATTCTTCGATAGTAACTTGTTATTGACAGCATCGACATCTACCACCATTTCTATTATGAGTATATTATCACAGTTTGATTTCGATCACTAAATTTGAAATATATTTTCCAGAAATCAATTAAATTAAAATTAAAAATTATCCAGAGAGAGCTTTTGGCGCCTTTTTGTGGATAGTACGAGCTTACTAAGTCACAATTCAGCATTAGCAAGGATTATAACAGAATGTTAAATAGAATAGTTAGTGTTAGTAGTCAATAAACGTAATTAGCAATTTATTGTACAATTGACAAAGCAATAAGGAGAGACAACAGCATACTCTTCTCGGTGAATTATTCATTGCATGACTAGTTCAATTGCAAGCGCAGCAAATGATTGCTGAGGAATATCGAAGTATAACTTCTTAAAACAAACTCCCGATGGTCTCTTTCCATTTTAATAAGATCCAAGACAAATGAAACTAAACAAAGGCCTTATGGCTTTTTATGGTTGGCAAATCAATCACAGCTAACTATTAACTTGGAGGGTGAAATAAAATTATTCACTTAAAAAAATTCTGACTTAGATAATGTGAAATGTTGTTGTAATATTGTGCCAGTTTTGTTGCCTCGGCTGAAACAATTCATCTTTATTTCGAGGGTTTTTGTCCTTCTGACAATTATTTGAAACCCCAGGCAGGAAGCTTAGAGCCAGAAAAACCACTCCAGCAGAAGATAGAATTATTTGAAGGGTCAGTAAGAGAAACCCTTTCTTGTCTTGAAATTGGGCAATTTTATCGAAATATTGACACGGGAATTAAAAAAGGCGTTTACAAGAGTCGGGACTTCGAGGGTGCATTACGCAGAAAAAATCGTATGTTTCAAAAAAAAAAAAAAATATTAAAAAGCGGTTACAATTTGGAACGGAAATGCTTAAAAAAGATCCGCGTTTCTGAAACAGAGTTCTCTGGAGTGACGAATCCAAGTTTATTAAGCAACTCTTTTCTTTTCCGAAAGGAAACTTAGCCGAAACAAAAAACAAATGTGGTCAAGCAGTTACTTTTATTTATTTATTTGAGCCGTTTATTTTTAAAGTGGTTTAAGTCTATTTAAAAAAAAAAATAAATGTAGTTAATCATAGCAATAATCACAATCCTACCTATGTAATCTGTTTTTGTAAACAGTTTAACTCTAGTATGATTTGGGGCATTTGAAAATTAGCTAGTTAACCAAATGCAAAAAAAAATTATTTTAAAACTGGTTTAAGTCCATTAAAAGAAATAATTTCGATATGGAATGCTTTATGTTACAAAATTCCGAAAAACACAGTACAGCAATAAAATTCACTCCGAATTTTAATTACAACGCAAAAAAAATGTTTAAGTTCTACATATTGAACCCGAGGTTGCCATAATTTTCACGATAATGAAGTTTATATATATGCCTGCGATGAAACAGTGGCATCGAGAGGTTCTCAAGAAGTGCCATCTTGTATACTAAAACACCTCAAAAATCTTAGAAATCAACTTATAGCGATCGATATGTGCACTGGGCAGAACAGGAATATAAAATTGGCAGTAAACATGGCTGAAAATTGTACAATCGGCAGAAAATAATGCAGATATTATGACCATAAGTTTTTACTACCAGGACATGCATTTTTGCAAAATGATTAAAAAGCACTAGTGGCGAACCTGTAAATTGGCTAAGGAAATGGAACCCTATAAAATGTTTATAAAGAATATATGGAGAGTTCAAAATACTTGACTTATTACCTTAACGGAGAACACCAAGGGACTTCAACAAAATAAAATTAACACCATTATACAAAAATGTACGCCCTTTTTCAACGCCTAAGTATAAGGATATGACGGAGTTACTTAGGTATATACCACCTATGCACCATAAATATTTTAACAACCAGCCACTAAGAACTGTTTGCAATCTCACGGCCTGCAGTTGACCATGCATAAAACGGAGCTGCTGCTACTAACAAGACGACATATCCGACCGAGATCGAAATAAATATAGGCGACTTGGACTGGAGTGGAAACTGACCTACTTAGAGCAGATAGAGTATGCAAGACCGAAACCAGCTAGAATAACAACACAGATGAGTTGACTGATGGCAAATACTGGAGGACCACTCCCAAGTAGGAGGAAGTTACTCATAGAGGCTGGAAATAGTATACTCCTTTATGGCTCTGAAATCTGGGCTTCTACTTTAAAAATTCGAACCAGAGCCAAAAAAATACTATCTGCGCAGAGAAAAGCAGCTTTACTGGTCGCGACCATAATAATAGTTGGAATGGTTCCCATAGACCTTCAAGCAATTGAGCGCCACATGATTTACAACGCTAGACAGAGCACGACTCAGTTGCAGAGTATAGAAACGATACTCCACGAAGTCCTCTTAAAATGGCAATATCGATGGGAAAATGAACGGCATGGTAGGTGGACACATAATCTGATTCCAGAATTGCAAGTGTGGAAAAACAGAAAAAAGGGCGAAGTAGACTACTATATTACCCAGATGCTAACCGGTCATGGATACTTCAGAGAGTACCTGCATCGCATGGGGATATGTCGCTCGCCATTATGCATTTACGAGGAGGAATGAAATGCTGAACACACTTTCTTCGGCTGTAGTCGCTGCGATGAAAGACGTCAGGGTCTCGAGGCTAAAATCTGCATTATTAGTGTCATTTACGTCGTGCCGAAATAATAAACAGCAGAGAAAATTGGAAACAATTTGCACACTGTGTTCTGCGAAGGAAAAAGTATGACCTAGACGTAGTAGAAAGAATAATAGAAGTGCGGAGCATGGACGCAGGCTGACAATGATAGAACTGGCACAGATGCCAAAAAGGGGTCGACCTCGAAGTAATACAACCGCGTTCCGAGGTGGAATAATTCCCCGGTGAGGTGACAAGGCCAGTGGGAGAGACCGACATACTATGTATGGTGACGACCTTTATGAATGCATATAAACAATTTTGCCTCCTTCCCGCAAACAAAAAAAAAAGTGTATATGCACCATAAATATGTTAACAACTTCACACATACTCTAAATGAGGAGAAATAATATGGCAAAGTCTTTAATATTATACAGTATTCCCTCGATTTACGTTCTAGAAATGTTCCGGAAAAGGGCGACGTAAATCGAAACGATGTAAATCGAATTTCAAAGCACTCATACTATCAGAGGCATATATTTATGTTCATTTTACAAAAGAAAAAAAACTAAAAGAATTAAATTTTTATTCTATGTATTGAATTTTTTTGAAAGAGGGAATGAATTCCTTCCCCAGATTTTTTTAAACAACGTAAAGCGAAGTAACTCGAATGACGACGCAAACCGAAGTTGAAGGGAACGAAATTTTTGATGACGTTAATCGAAACAACGTAAATCGAGACGACGTAAATCGTGGGAATACTGTATGCTTAATAAATGAATGTTAGTTTAATTTTTTTAATAAATGAAAATTAATATTTATTTTTAAATATATGTTTTTCTAATTTACGTAAATAAATCTGTAAATTTATATCTAAATTGAAAGTTTTCCTATTTATTTTAAAGCTAACTATCGCATTCATCTACATCAGAAATAAAATATTTACCATTTATTTAGAGGAATCACCTTTTGTAAAGGGTGATGTTTTAGCTATTAACTTTTTGGCAACACGTTTCGTGTTTTGTTTCACTGTCAAACATCTTCAGTTTGGTCTATAATTTAACCATGAATCGTCTTACAAACGAACAACTTAAGAAAGTTCATCGCGCGCTTCTTCCATTTTCTGGTCAGTTTAATCGACCCATTGAAGCAGCTATTCGGGCTATTGTAACTAAATTTCGCACCAAATTTACATTGTTGGGCATTAAACCACCAACACGCTTACGTAGAATTCGAACTGAAGAAGATATCGCAGCTGTATCGGCCAGTGTTAATGATGACCATCGATTCGTCGGCGTTCGTTACTCAACAACGTGAAAAATTTTGCATTTCAGCTGGTGCAAGAATTGAAGCCGAACGACCTACCACAACGCAGAATTTTTGTTGAAAGGTCTCTTGGAAAGTTGGCCGAAGATCCACTTCTTTATCGGAAAATTGTGTTCAGCGACGAAGCTCATTTTTGGCTCAATGGATACGGAAATAAGCAGAATTGTCGATTTTGGAGTGAAGATCAGCCAGAAGTATTGCTAAAGCTACCAATGCATCCAGAAAAAGTCACAGTTTGGTTCGCTTTATGGGATGGTAGCATCATTAGACCGTACTTCTTCAAAGATGCTGCGAATCGTAGCGTAACTGTGAATGGTGAGAGCTACCCTGAGATGATATCCAACTTTTTTTTGCCCAAAATGGAAGAGCTTGACTTGCATGACATGTGGTTTCAACAAGACGGTGACATATGCTGCACAGCACGCGTAACAATGGACTTATTGAGAGGCGAGTTCGGCCGCCTAGATCGTGCGATTTAACGCCTTTAGACTATTTTTTGTGGGGCTGTGTTAAAGCTTATGTCTCTACAGACAAGCCCGTTTCAATTGACGCATTGTAAGACAACATTGAAGCATTTAATCGTGAGATAGCGGACCGAAATGTTGGAAAGAATATGCCAAAATTGGACTAAGCGGATGGACCATTTGAGGCACAGTTGCGGTGAACATTTACATGAAATAATCTTCAAACATTAAATTATATTCTGAATTTTATGTGTTTTTTTTTTTGAAAAATTTTCCTATAGCTCTTAAAAAATCACCCATTATTACTTATATTGAAATTATATAAAGGTAGTGGGATAACTTTAAGTGAAACAAATGAAAGTCACGTTTTGAAGGAAAGGTGGAAAGAGAGAGAAGATGCGATGCCAGTGCTATACCATCACCATTAGACAGTCTACAGCAATCGTCCCCAAGAAGCCCGCAGTTTCTCACACCACTTATGTTGTGTGTGTTAAGTTTATACAGAAGTGGCGGGACCTACAGTTTAAAGTCGACTCCGAACGACACATTTTTGAGAAACTTTTCAAGAAGAGAAAAAAGAGAAAAAATCGCCGCAAAAATACTTTTTGTATTTTTTTATTTTTGATATCTGGCCTGGGACTCGAACCCTGGCTTTGCGTCTAATAACCCAGCACACTACCTACTAGACCACGGCGAAATTATATAAAGGTAGTGAGTGGGATAACTTTAAGTGAAAAAAATAAACTTTTTTTTTTAATAATATTAAAAGAAGAACTCAAAGTGGACTTACTTATTCCTTGTCACAAACAAACAAGTGATTTTATTCATTTTGAAAGTTAATTTTAGCAAATTTTCCAGCAAATTTTACAAAACGTGTCGTTATTATTTCTAACATGTTTAAGGTCGGTCAGAAAACCTTAAAAGCAACATAATTATATACCAGGTAACAACAATATTTTTGAAACGATTCAAACGATTTATAAGAAAAAATGGACTTAAACCACTTTCAAAATAAACGACTCCATTTATAATGAAATTTTTTATTGATTAAATAACATCGAGAATTAAGAAAAAAAAACAACAGAGGTGGTGCGTTTCTTTTAATAAATTTATATGAAGTAAGCGTACATAAAAATTACTACAACTGACTAACTATCTAACTAACTAACAATTGCGTATACACTAACTTTTAACTAATATGGAAAGAATTTCCAACAACTTTTTTGCACCTACTTTTTTAAAACAAGAAAATGGCAACACGTCGTCACGTATTTTCAGTTTGCTGCCTGCGTGTGTGTGTTGTTTGTGTTTTCTCCGTTACCAAACATTTTTCGGCCATGTTTGTTTACTTTTTGCTCCGCCTCGAAGGCTGCTGCGTACGTGTGCCATTCGGTCTTTATTATGCAGCCTGTCTACATTGTGTGTGAGCAAGCGAGACGAACAGCAGTTTCGTATTTTCTCTTAATTAAGCTGCAAATTCTCTTTCAACAAAGCGCTGCCAGACTGTTATATTTATGCAAAAGACGTTTTTCCCCCTGATATGGCAGCCTTTTTGTGTTTTAAGTTCGTTCAAAAAAATTCTGCCACAAAAATTCTCATTCAGTTGATATTTTTTTTTTTATAAATAAGAAAAGTTCCAAATCAAAAAATCAAGCAACCGCGGAGTGGCCCTCGCTCGAATTGCGATTTTTTCCGCATGAGGAAAGTTTATGTGGCTCCCCTCCTCCGCTTTTTGTCCCCAATGAATTTCGCCGACCCCCAAAAATACTTCTGGGGTCACACAAAAAAAAATTATTTTTTCGGTTTTTCTAATTTTTTTTAAAATTTTTTTCGGTTTTTCTTGAATTTTTTTTAAAATTTTGTCAAACTCACCACGCCGTGGTGAACTTCGGCCGTGGTGATTTCTCGGGTGTGGTGAATAAAAAAGAAACTCACCACACAAACCGTTACTCCAAATGAAGAACCGCATTACCGACACCTGCATTACCATATGTAATTGAACCGTATTATCTCTAGGTGCATGTTGTTACCGACATTTATGTGTTCTCAGTCGAGACTGCAACCGTTTACCCGATTCCACAACCAACACACATGAGTCACGATGGACGGTTTAAGTTTTTACTATTTTGAGAACAGGATTGATTCTAGCCACGAACCACGTATGGACGACATGAATGTTTTTTTTTGAGAACAGGTGGTAGTAGTGATGGCACTGCCCTTTTCGGGCTAAATTCAGCCCGTTGCAGGCAGAACTTTTTCTTTCTTCATTTCTGGTTGACAAATTCGTCGCAATTTGAAAAGTAATATTAAAAATTCAATTTGAATTTCTTGAAAATGATCTCAAAGCATAATTTTGATTAAATTTTGTTTGTTGGTGTTTTCTGAAAGAATTTTTTGGCGCTTTTTTGAAAAAAATTTAAAAACGTAAAAAATTAAAATTATGAAAAAATTCACTTCACGCGTTTGGATAAAAAGGGATAAAGTTGATCTTTGTATTTTGACGCTCCCAAAGTGTACACCGCGATTAATTTTTTCTATTTTTAATTTTTTTTAATTTAATTTTTTTTTGTTCGCATTTTTAAAAAAAAACTAAAATAAAAACATTAAAATGTTTAAATGTAAAAAAATATAATTGAAAAAAGGAAAATTTTCAAAAAAAGAAAGAAAAATTCAAAATTTGATACTTTTTCAACCCGAAAAGTACTTTTTTAAAATTTTTTTGTTACCATTTCATTGGTGTCATTTATCATCCCTGCTGGGAACAGTTTACAAGCATCATATGTTGTCCGGCCTGCTATCAGTTGGTAGTGAATGGTGTGGCTTGCAAGAAGAAGTTTTTATCATATGTTTAGTGCATAATTGTTTTTTTTTTGTTATAATTTTTACGTAAAAAATGTTTTCTACTGTGATACGGTAAAAAAATGAAAGAAACATTTAATTTTGTTGAACTGAAAAGCTAAGGAGTTACTATTTAATTGAAAGTTGTAAAGCAAATTAAGTTAAACCATAGTTTTGATTCAATTTTTCTAGATCTTCGTTACGCCGGTTTGCATCATCACCTAACCTGTCTCTGTTGAATGTGACTAAAAAATGTTCCATAACGAGGCCTATTTCGACATGCGATGCCCGATGGAAAAGACGTAAAACTGCTGAAGAAAAGGTTCGCCACACTTTTTAATAGAAAGACACTTATTTTAATATCCTTAATTTTGTAGAAGTCACATAAGATCATCGAATATTCGCCCAAGAAGAAAAATTCAGCGGCGCAATCAGAAGTGGTAGAAGTATGGCGTCATATGACAGTTGAAGAACTATCCAAGTCAACAAGCCGTTCACTAGGTATTATATATATGAATGTAGTCAAAATTTTTGCTCGACAAAATTCAGGAATTGTGGATAGGTGGAACCATAGCTGCCAGATAAATCAAATCAAATCGTCAAAAAATTCAGAAAAAATCGTCAAAATCGTCAAAGGCGTCAAAGCCGTTCATTGACATACATACATACATAACTGGTCATTACAACCCTTCGAACAGGATTATTGACCTAGTTTCTCACACCACTTACTTATATTGCGTGTGTTAATTTTGTACATACAAAATTCTGAAGGAAATAATTCAGTTTTCTCCACTGTGGATAGGTATCATATCATAGCTGCCACATAAATCAAATCGTCAAAAATTTGAGAAAAAATCGTCAAAATCGTTAAAGGCGTTCGTTCAATGACATACATAATTTACATATAATGTAAAATTTTCTGAAGCGAAGCTTTTAGTGTTTTTCAATTAGTTTGGATTAGTTATTTAGTTATGTATAAAGTACTGTGGGCTCTCATCGAAACTTGGTGGAATTTTGTGTTTGAGAGAGACAATTGCATTTTATAATTTTGTAGTTGATTTTAGCAGTTATTTATAGTCTGTAAATGTTTTTGTATTGAAGGTCTATGAAATCTGACATAATGTTCATTTTTGTATGACTTCATTCCATTTTTATACCGCGGACAATCAATCCTATATGATAACCTTCCACATGTATCACCATTTTAAATTGTTGACCACGCAGTGGCATTAGCAAACCTAATGGTCTGTTCCTTCATAAGAATCTAAATTTCTTAGGATGCTAGCATTTGCCCGATCATACAGATGACACTATCATTTTCATAATGCGTAATAGGTGTTATTCGTTGTCTTCAGTATTATATGTTTTCCTTTCGGCGCTGATCGTAAGGTTTTACAATAACTTCTATCCGATATTTCTTACACGCATTTAGAGCGCATATGGTATAAAGAGAAAGTTTCATGTTATATGTAACGATACCTAATAATAATAGCAAAACTACTACTTATTGAACATCTGTAACTTATCTAAAATACGTTGATATCAATAATTCAGCCTACAACGATAATCGAAAAAATTAATTATATTATTAAACTTTTTCAATTTAATAAAAGAATGCTTTTGTTAACAACTATTACCCCGGTGTTCGTCGCCTCGTTCTGCGTATTCTTCGAAGTTGCGTTGTTTTGGTTTCAGTTTGCGTCGCATCCCTACCAGAACATAACGTCAAGTATAACTTATAAACTAGTCACAACTTCCCATCAAGTTATTAAGGGCAATGTGAAAAACTTTACGTAAACATTCGTGTACATGTGATTTTGTATCTCTTTCTAACATATGAATTCTTTCGACTGTAAAACATATATCTGACCTGCTCACTCCTTCGCTGTTTTTAAGTAACAAATTGACATTTGACTAGTAAAACGACTAGTCATTTTACTAGTCAAATAACTAGTCATTTTACTAGTTAAGCAACTAGTCATTTTACTAGTCAAATAAATAGTGATTTTACTAGTTAAACTAGTCATTTTACTAGTCAAACAACTAGTCAAACAACTAGTCATTTTACTAGTCAAATGATGAGTAAATTACGAAAGAAAAATGTTTTTTTGTTTTGAAATATTTTTTATTAAAAAAAATATAATTTATTTTATAAAGAATTATATTAAATATATATTAATTAACTTCTTGGCAGCTGGTTTCTTGGCTGGAGCGGCTTTTTTGGGCATCTACCTTATATGTGCTGGTGAGGTATTTCTTGATAGCTGGCAAAGATGAGTGGATGCTAAAAAAAAAAGAAAATATTTTTAGGCATATTGAAGTTTATGCAGTAAAATAATAACAATACTTAACTTTTTGGTTTCACGTCTTATTTTTTTCACAGTATAATATTATTTTAACCACAGAACACATATTCTGTGATTTTAACATAAAGAACACAATTATAATTTTCGTCATTAGACGCTATGAATTTTTGTTTTCAAAGCTTACTACGACTGAAATTTTAAAATTCATAAACTTACAGGGCATTTGACAATCAATATTGATGTGCTTTTAATGTATTACAAAATACAACTCTAAAACATAAAAAGTCAAATAAAAATTACATGTGTAGTAGTAAGTGAGCCTTGTATGTATTAGTTTCGGTTATTTATTTCTTGTAGGGATGTTTCGAAGTTGCGTGGTTGGTGCTTCGATTTGTGTCGTTTATACGAAAATGTTTGTACAAAGCTAAAAAAGAAAACGGGGGGGATTTCCCGTTTAAATCTCGTGCAAATTCAAAGTTGTATCTTTTTAATATTTCTGTGACTTCGAAGTTGAGTCGTTTTTATTTCAGTTTGCGTCCTTAATATGAAAATGTTTGTACAAAGCTAAAACAGAAAAAGGGGATTTCCCGTTTAAGTCTAATGTATTTATGTTGTCTGATGGTTGCAAGTAAATTAAATATTTTTTATTGAAAACCTATTTTTTCAGCTAAAATTATGAATCTCGGAACCAATACAAAATCGTGCTGCGTTTCGGTTTGCGTCGCGTTTCTTCAGGCGCTATTAGTGACGCAAACCGGGATATTAGTGTACATACATAATTGATCATTACAACCCTTCAGTCAAGATTATTGACCTAGTTCTCACGCTACTTATGTTGTGTGTGTTAATTTTATACATAAGTGGCGGGACCTACAGTTTAAAGTCGACTCCGAACGACAGATTTTTGAGAAAATTTTCATGGCAATTATATTATACTCTCAGAGTTTTTGCTAGAAATCTGCTGAGAGCAAATCGCTGAAAAAATACTTTTTGTATTTTATTTTGATGCCTGGCTTGCGACTCGAACCCTGGCTTTACGTCTAATAAGCCAACACACTACCTACCTAAAAAAAGAAAAATATATAAAGTCAATGTCAAGCAGCAATAATATTGCATCACCTATACTCATGTGTGGGAGTTAGAAGATCTTGAAGTATGGTCATGGCAACTTTGCCTTGGTTTCTTAAGACGGTGCAATATTTATTGTATTTACTTCGCTCATCTGATCTTACTATCATGATTGGGGGCATAATAATGACACTTGCCTTTGTCTTTCCGATGGTAGTATTGGAAAATAAAATCGAATTTTTAAAATTGTCTGCAACGGCAAATGATAAATTATGCTCAACTGCGAGGATAGTCCGATTTAAAAGTTGTAATTTTTTGGCTTTTAAGGAATTAAAAAGTTATAAAATTCAGAAAATTCATCACAGGTGTTCGTAACAGAGAACTGCATGAGTTGATTTACATTCACTGTCCACTCACATGTAATATACTACTCCTCACTTTTGTTTTTTAAGTACTGTTAGTATAAATAAATAAAATATTCTTACTGTTGTTTGATTGTTTTGTATAGGAATCAAATAATTCACAAAAAGATATGAAATGTTGAGTTGACATTATGAAGCAATTTGAAAATCGTTTTAGAAAATTCAATTCATTCAGAATTATTAAGAAATATTGAAAATGGAGCTTGTCATGTAAAAAGAAAGGAATGGAAAATAAGTACGCTGCTAATTTAAGTATAATTCATTGCACGGTTTATTTCCTGTATCTATCAACCAATTCTTGCCTAGATAAGATTAATTTAAAAGAAGTAAAAGCGAAATTGAGAAGTCTGTATTGTCTTCTTCAAGTCCAATTCATTATTCATCGTTGGTGAACCACGGCTAGAATTCTATTTTTCTTTAATTTTATTCAAACCTATCAGGAAAGTATGTCCGGTGAAGTAAATAATCGCTAGTTATTTAGGAAATTAATATTGATATGAACTTTAATCCATTGCAATGGTAGTAAAACCACACTCCGGAATACCCATCGTTTACATAAACTTGACCAAAAAATTTTGAGTATTTCCACAAGCTGTGCGGCTTCCGAACGCGTATTTTCCGCCGCAGTTTCCGCATATTTAACTTCTTCCTTTTTCAGAAATATAAGTAAGAAAATACGAATTCAAATATATTTTGCATTAATTAATAACATTAATATTGCAGTAAATTTTAAAATAAAACTCCTCGACTCACTTGAAATGTTACATAAAACAATATTTATTAGAAGAGTTTTTTAACAAGTATTCAAAACACTCATTCTGAGTCGTTGCTTTTGTGAATCATATATAATCGCAGTTCTTGACAATAGGCTCGAATCATGTATTAAAATATTTCATTTTAGAAAATACAAAACTATGCCATTTAATTCACAATCATGCAGATCTCTGGTTCGTAAATATTTTCAAAATCTAATACTTTACTCCATGTTATTACTAACATAAAATTCCAATAGTAACAATTGCAAAGTAAATATAAAGCTGAAAGCAAAGAATATGATGTAAATTATTCATTCTCAAAAACCGTCAAAATGCGGGCATAAATCGTCATATTGTCAATGTGATATTTTTTGGACACAAAATCGTCAAATCCGGCAGTTATGGGTAGAATAGACGTACAGTGCGCTCGCGATAATACGAACTAATTATAGCAGCTTTCTAGCAAAAACTTTGAGAAGTTGCCATGAAGGAAGAGCATCCCAAGAATAATCGTTCGGAGTCGACTTTAAACTGTAGATTGCGTCACTCATGTATGAAATTAACACACACAACACAAGTGGTGTGAGAAGCTAGGTCGTAGACCTGAGTGCAAAGTTGTAATGACAACTTTAGAAACTCTTAACTCATAATTTGGATTTACAAAAACAAATTTTGAAACAAAAACTTAAATTTATTATGCAGGAAAATCAAAATCTAGCCTATTTTTTAAGGTTTGAAGCCGTCCATTCTATCCAAACAAATGAGTTTGATTTTATTATGAGTCGTGTCTCTAATAGGGATGTTTTTGTCTCTTATGTTTAAAAACGATGAGTCTTAAGTACATTACTTTATATATTTTTGAGTCCTCGGAAGGCACGACAGTTTTTTTTTATAATTCAATAATAACATTTTTACTGTTTCGTTTTTATTCCATATATTACAGATTTTGTTTTTAACTGTTCTAACATTTAGAGTTAGGTAGGTAGGTAGGTAGGTGGGAGTGGCTGTCCACCCGATGAGCGGACCACAGTTTCATTCTCTTCCCTATTACTAACCACTCGGAGCTTCCGATGGAGCGACTCAGACTGTCAATATCCATGCATGACAGTTCATCTAAGTGCCGGGCCTGTGCACAGTAGGTGAAGAATAGTTTCATCCTCTTCCTCATCTCCACACCTTCTGCAGAAATCATTCGCGAGGTGTCCAAGACCAATACGCCTCGCATGTGTTCCTATAATACAATGTTATTAAAAAGGAGCAGTTTCTTTAAATCCTAGGTAAGGATTGACTTTTGAATGCTTTTATTGGGTTAGTTAGAGCAATCTAATGCTAATCAATTTAATTTTCACAAGCTATTCAGCATAGAGATCTGATAGTATTAGGTGTACATTCACGAGAGATTCCCATATAAAAAAGCTTTTCAAACTGCAGGGAAGCCGCTGCCACTTTCTGAATCAACAGCTTAGGTCATTAAAACTCTTCAGCTGGGATTACCAATAATGATTATATCGGTGGTGCAAATTTAAATTTAAAAATTATGGAAAAAGAAGTACAAAAGTATCATAACATTTAAAAATCTATAAATAATCTAAAGGAAAAAAAAATTTCTCTTAAAATCGCATAAATTCGAATTCACATAAAAGAAATCTGCATTAAACGAGACCCGAGCGTAATACTGTAACTGTAACTTACCTATAATTAAATAAGAATGTAATCTACCAGCTAAAATCGGCATAATCATAAAAATGTTTTAATTCAAGTCACAGAGAATTGGATCAGTCTCAAATTTCAAACAATTTGTAGTAGAGTGAATGAATAATAAATAAGTTATAAAAGAAAGAAATATATAAAATATATAAAATTGAATAAATTAAATTAAAAAAGAATTGAACAAATTAATCGTTTTAAAGACTAAATTGTGGTTTTATTTAGAGGATGTTCAAGAAGCTATGCTATTTGTTAAGGATGCTGACAATATTGAACCAAGCGCATCGTTACATGATTTAAAAACCATTCAAGAAATTGTTAAAAAACTTGGCGCAAGAGTGCGTATTGTTGCTGCTCCTACGGCAGCGGTAGCTGAAACTGGTACTAAAGATAAGGATGTAACGCCTAGACCTCCGGCACCAGCAGATTTACTAAAGTCTCGTCCTCCTGTTGTTACCGTTATGGGTCACGTTGATCATGGAAAAACGACATTATTGGACTCCTTGCGAGGTGCTGATGTCGCATCTGGCGAAGCAGGGGGAATAACACAACACATCGGAGCATTTACAGTTAGCTTAGAAAACGACGAAAAAGTCACTTTTCTAGACACCCCAGGGCATGCAGCATTTAGTTCGATGAGAGCTCGCGGTGCTGTCGCCACAGATATAATTGTCTTGGTTGTGGCCGCGGAAGATGGTGTGATGGCGCAAACAAAAGAAGTAATCAATTTAGCCAAAGAAGCCGAAGGTAATAATTCCATCTGTAAAATATCTCCGTACTTGATTTAATCAAATTGATTTTTTAGTTCCTATCATTGTTGCGATTAATAAAATTGATAAACCGGAGGCAAATATTGTTAGTAGAAAAATATTTTCTTTTGGAATTGTTTAACAAATAAATCAATTGGTTATAGGAAAAAACAAAGCAACAATTAATACAAATGGGCCTGTCTTTGGAGGAGTATGGCGGTGATGTTCAGGTCATACCTATTTCTGCTATAAAAGGCACCAATTTGTCGTTGTTGGCTGAAGCGGTTAGTACTCAAGCAACGCTAATGGGATTGAAAGCCGATTTTTCAGGACTAATGGAGGGAGTTGTTGTAGAATCTAAAACAGATCCTAGACGTGGGTAAATAAATAAATTTTTCATAAATTGTTTTTTTTTGTTTAATCAAAAAGTCTACCATACGAACAGAATTAAATTAAAAAATTTATTTTTATTAAGCGTATACGTATGTATTCGTTATATTAAACAAACTATAAAATTGATTTTATAATGGATAACAAAGGTTTTTATGTATCCAGTTCAATCAAATTTATCACCAACAAAAATATTCAAAAGTTTTACGCATGAAATATTCACAGCGGTTTTCTAATCATGTTATAAAATGAAAACTTTGAAGATTTTTATTTTGTATAATCGTAGATTTTAATTGTTATAGAATAAAATCTTTGTAATGAATGATAATAATAATGCTAATAAAAAAATATTTTTAAGAAAGCTCTCAACGGCCATAGTGAAAAGAGGAACGCTGCGGAAAGGATCGGTTTTAGTCAGTGGATTGGCTCATGCCAAAGTTAGGGGTCTGTTTGATCACAATGGAAAGCCTTTGGAGAAGGCTGAACCTGGTACCCCGGTAGAAATTTTAGGTTGGCGAGAGTTGCCACTTGCTGGTGATCTAATTCTAGAGGTTGATTCAGAGGTTCTTATATACAAACACAACCATAAAAAGGATCTTATATGAATTATATGTTTTTTTTTTGTTTTTCCTTTAGAAAAAAGCTCATTCTGTTCTTAGGTACAGGATGCATGAAGCTCAAAAGGAGAAAGCTGAACAAAGTCTTGACGAGATACGCAAAAAAGAAGAAGAACATTTGGCAAAATACAGGGCTGAGAGAGATGCACGTCGATTAGCGGGAAGATTTCGATTGCGTCATGGGCCCAGGCCAAAAGAAACAGTTGCAGATGATGGCGTGCCGCGCGTCAGTGTTATAATTAAAGGAGATGTACATGGTTCAGTTGAAGCAATACTCGACGTTTTAGAGACCTTACAGCGATAACGACAAATGCCGATTGGATGTAGTTCACTATGGTGTTGGTAATGTTTCGGAGACAGATATTGAGTTAGCCAAATCGTTTGACGCAATAATTTATGCATTTGCTGTTGAACCTCCCTCAAAAGTTATGAGTGACGTTTCCATACGTGTTTGCAATATTATTTATCGCTTAATAGACGATCTGAAAGAAGAAATAAGTGGTAAACTACCACCTATCGAAATAGAGGATATTTTGGGCGAGGCAAACGTTTTGCAACAATTTTTCATAACAGAGGGACGAAAAGAAGTACCTGTCGCTGGATGTCGTTGTACTAAAGGTGTTTTAAAAAAAGCTCAAAAATTTCGTTTGATGAGAAATGATGAAGTAATATATGATGGTAAGGTAAATAATTTATAGTCGGCGAACGGCAGTTTTTAATGACGTAATATTTCGAAACAGGTCTACTGGAGTCCATGCGACATTTAAAAAATGAAGTGGATTCCATTAAAAAAGACGTCGAATGTGGCCTCCGCTTAAAGGACGCTAAAGTTATACCACAGGCCGGAGATATTATGATTTGTTATTCAACTCGGTCTGAACCCCAAAAAACGGACTGGGATCCAGGTTTCTAACCGCTTAAGTAAATACAAAGTTCAAAGTTGTACCAATTTTTGTAATTTCCTATATATTGAACATGGTTCGGAATTCGTCCTTAAATATCTGTGTAACATACTATCTAACATTTAAGATTATTATCTTTTATGAATTTTATGTCAATTTAATCCGCCAAAGAGTTAAAGAAAAGTTCCGAAATTTAAAACAATTTCAAGATGCAGTGAAAAGAAAATCTGTACATAATTTATCTACTTTATAGTATATTTCAGATGTGTTCAAATGTTTTCGATTATTCAATTGGTTAATAAATGAATTTTTTATTTGAGAAGTTCAAATTTATTTTACGTTTATTACATTATTTTTAAGCAAAAACAAAAAAAAAAAATGACGAAAAAATCACTCTGAATGACTGTTAAATACTAGTTGTTGGTATCAGTCATTTTAATCTTAAAATTCTAGTTCCAAAAAGAAAATAATATTTCCGGTTATAAATTAACATACATTTGCTGTGGTTTTCTATTTCTAAATTTTGTACAAGAAAAAAAAAAGTAGAATTTACAATATTTAGTATTTAATGTGAATGTTTCGAAAAATTCTGAAACAAATACATACATGTGCGTGAATTTTTAAACATACAAATGTATGTATGGATGTATGGATGTGTATGTAATTATTTGCGTTTACAATACATACATACATACATATGTAAATGTATGTGTATGGATATCGACATATATTAGTTTAAATTCATTCATTTAATTTTTAATTATTAAACTAAAATATATTAAATTTCTTACTGTGCCAAGAGGCATGGACGATATTTATTGTATTTGGTATGAGTATGCAAACTAACTAATGCTAGTCACCCTTCACCCACATGCTTGGGATAAAGAAAACAAAAACGAGATCATTGTGAGCGGAACTAAGAGCTGATAAGCAGGAACAACTTATAAAAAAATTATTGTTTTTGTACAAAATGAAAAAAAAAAGAAAAAATATTAAATTGAGAAAGAAATCATTGAAAGTAAAGAACAATTTTATCGTAGAAATTATTGCAAAAAATGGGTCATTAAAAAATCATAAAACGAAATAAGCAAAGACGAACGATGTGTATTCACATGGTCTCGTTAAAAGCAGCCGAAAATTTTGTGTAGCTTTATAGTAACGAATTTTAACAAAATGAAGGTAATGCCTTCAAAAATAATCATTTTTCCTGTGCCCAAATATTGAATGAAATAAAGGAATTGTGCTACTGCAAACTTATACGCAAAAATTTCATAGAATTTTTTTTTTTTTAATTTAAAATTATTTTTAGAAACTTGTTATCGCTTTTAAAATTCTAACTTTAAATCAGAATTAAATATTTAAATATTTTTTATTATTATGCGAGCAATTACATACATATGTACATATGCATGATGTATGTATGTGAACAATCTAAACGGAAGTCTTACTTACATGTGTATTTAATAATATTTTAATTTTTAGTCGTTAAAAAAAATTTTAAAATTTCTAATCACTCAATTGTTTTGTTGTATATTTTATTAAAATAAAAGGAAAAAAAGAACAGAAAATAGTTCGGCTTCGGGGGGTCTGCCTCAGGAGTAATTTGGTGAGAACTCCAGGAGATTACTTTTAACAAAACTCATTAGTGAACTTATACGTCCAATATGTTGAACATAGATCTTGTCTTTTTAAACCAACAAGCTATAATCAATATAACCAATGCGCAGGTTATACACCTATTTAACTGAGCCCATAATTTCTCAACAAAAGTTTTGAATAAAATGACTTCATTAAAAATGGAATTATACTCACATGCGCATTTAAGTTTGTTGTGTTTTAAATATGTACTACGTGTAAAATGATAAATGAATATGAATAATGAATACAATTTTTAATAATTATAACTCACCGGAATATGCAATTGACTAAAATCTATTATATTATATTCAAGTTGAAATATTTATTTCAATATTTTTAATTAATGATTACCATTACGACTAGACTACTGTATTATTATTACTTTCCGGTTTTTGAATGAGTGACTTAAAATGAATGCAGTTTGACCATCAAAAACAAAAGAAATTTTGAATAGTTTCGTTATGGAATTATAGCAAAAGTGTTTTATTAATAAATTTATATGCGAATTTTTACCCAAGACCTACTTAAATGCCATATATGTATGGGTGGTAATAATATAAATATTTAGGAATATATTTCAAAGAGATAGCGTTGTATAATGATGTAATAGAAATTCTCCACTAAAAAGCCCAAGGCGAATGAATTTATATCATTATTTTCGAATTCAACTTTAATCTCCTTCAAACAAAATAACATTCATTTAGAAAACT
The DNA here is from genome assembly GCA_014635995.1 of Sarcophaga peregrina. NCBI lineage: Eukaryota > Metazoa > Arthropoda > Insecta > Diptera > Sarcophagidae > Sarcophaga > Sarcophaga peregrina. Next base: position 297,509 of record CM025789.1, read on the forward strand.
TGCCTACTCCCGCTTTCCTATTAGGATAATGCCAACAAACAAAGCCAGTTTCTAATAATTAAACTTAACATATGTTTACAGAGGAGTTGCTTTTAGAGGACAACCGATGAACAGACGATTAGATGGTAAAAATTTGATTAATGCTTCTGAAACATAGCAGAGAAATTTAATAATGGATGCGAAAAAAAACCATAATTCACTGTTTAACTCTCGTTGAAGTGTCGTGTCAAAAGTTGAAACATCATAGCATTTGTTTTTGTTTTCTTTTAATTTAAGCGACGATAAGGGAGACAGAGAAAGAGAGCACCGACAATATCAGAGTTTGACATTAATAATTACTTAAATACTGAATATAACTAAAGGAATTCTGCAATATTTCTGAAACGCATTCTGCACTTTGTTTACAGTGGCAAGTGCGCATGAGTTGGCATTTGGTTTCATCTTACACGATGAGCCTCTACTTAATGAGACCCTTCAATTTATATTCTCCGTTTAATAAGAGATTGTGTACGCGTATATGTATTTAAGTACACATGTTAATTATATTGTTGTTTATGTATTCCTTACATGTTAATAAGTAACGTACACTGGATCTTCACACCATTTGAATTTACCCCTCTATATATTGTTATTCTTTGATAAAATGACTCACTTGAATATTATTCTACTTAATGCTGAGTAGACTCTGACAAGAGTTGCATTTTTATTTTTATGTTCTCCTGAAGACAAATTTCAAATGTCCCTTTTCTTATAGTCTTTTGCGTTTAATGTTGAAGGCGGACTTCTCTTTAAATTTCTCGGCAGTTCAAAGAAGCACCCAACACATGTGTTCACAATTAGTCGATTTTATGTTGTACAATTTTTTAACGTGGTTTATAGTCGTTGAGATGTTTTAATTTTTATTGTTATGAAAATAGCGGCGATGTGATAGGATATTTTCTTTTTACACTTATTATGCACATATAAATACATCTCAATATAGTAAGTATCCATGTGTAACCTATGAGTTTCACAATCAATAAATAAATGACATCCCACTTGTTAAGGACTGTTATTATTGCCGGTTTTTTGACCTTTGCAGATTATATATCGTTTCTAATAGTTAGACAAATGCTAAACATCTTACCAAAATGTTATGCTATTTTTATAATTTAAACATTTTGAATATTTTCTGCTAAAATTAATCTCATTTTATTTTTTATGAATACAAGTTTGTTAGCCGATAATTGTACTGTAGTTACTCTTCATATCAAAGAAATTGATATTGTGATCTCTCCCTCCCATCAGAAGTTAATGTTTTTCCCTTTTGCTGCACAAATGCTGAACTATTTAAGTCTTTCAAATAGGGTAAAAAACGGCGAATGAAAAGAGAATAATTTTCAGATCCCATGTGATTAATATTAAAGTCCATATACATATATATATGGATAATTAATTATTATTTATTAGATTATTTCTTTAGATTTAGATTACATGTAATTATTTGAAAATATGTATTTTCAAAATTTTCATAAGTATTTACTAGAATTGCTAGATACAAAAACTGAAAGCTTAAAATGAAAAACACTTTGATTCACGTATTGATTGTTGGGATTCTTTGCAAAACATTTGGAGGCATGTGTGTACGAAAAGCGAAAGAAGACATCAAAAGTATTGTACAAGCTGATCGACAGAGAGACCAACTCTACTACAACAATAACAGATAGAAGAGAGGAGGCAAATAATAAAAGCGCTGCAAAACAAAGTAACAAGTGATCGTGTGAATTTTTGTCAAAACTTGCTTGCTGGCCGACTGACTGACTGACTGACTGAGTGAATGGATGGATGGCTGGATGGCTGGATGACTGGATGGTTGCTTTGTTAGGCTGAATACTTGAGATAGTTGGCTGAATGTAAAATGAATGGGTAAATTCGAGTATGGCCCATGAGTACAGGTATATTTATCATACACCATACACTCACACAGTATTGCTAGTGTACGGATGGATGAGCTTTTCTACAGATATGTATGGAATCTTGATTTCTTCGTATTTTCAGTTTAGTTAATCGATGAAATTGTTATTATTGAAGAAGAATTGCACATGGAATCGCTATTCTTTTATTCAAGTTCAGTAAGTATTAAATTTATACGGTTTTAAATACGTATACAGTCGCAAAATATGAATGAAAACACGATTATAATTTAGTTATTTGAATAAAAAAGAAAGAAAGAAGGAAAAAACAAAATAAATTTTGTTCCAATATGTGTTTGTTGAGGGTGGGTGATAAGCATTTGGTGTATGTTAGTATGTAAAAATTCCTTTATCAAAAATTTAGAAGAGCCTATTTCTGCAGTCTGCAATAGGATCCATCCATTGCCACACTTTCACACACTCACATAAGCAAGCGAACATCAGAAGCAAACAGAAAAAGCGGAAGCGCTAATAACTCGCATATGATTGTACAAACACTCGCACGAAATAGCCAGACGATCGAAATACACACACGTATACGCATATACGTACATAATTTGTGGTTCGTGGTTTCGTTCTATATTACTGTTGGTGATCGTGTTGCATGATGCCTTTTAGGAGCGATTGTGAGCTTCTTTTAGAGTGCGCAAAGGCATATAGGGTCAGTTGCTGACTGGCGCTCTTTCCTAACGGTTGTGCACGTTTTGCGTTCTGCAAAGTTTAATAAACGATTAATAAAATAAATGCAAAACACAATCTGTGAATTAAAATAAAAGAACGCGCAATCCTGTAATCTCAATAAGGATGTTAACCTACTAAAACCGTATAAGAATATATTTTACAATACTTATAGAACAATTCAAACGAAATAAATTGAAATAACTGTTAACTTAGATCGAATAAAAAAAATTTAAATCATTTAAAGCCGAGTTTAATTTCCCGTTGTAAGGGAAAAAAGTGCCATACCTAATAAGAACAAAATAAATTGTTTTTGAAAAAAAAAAAACCAAAATGGAATTATCAAGGCGGTTCGGGTAAGGATACTCTAACTAGAATAATTTTAAATACAACTGAGAATTATTTTAAAATGCAATGAATATGGAAAATGTTTAACTTTATGAATTTAAATACATACATATTAATACATTAATAATAAATAATCGCTGTGTGGAGAATAAATTAATTGCGATTATACAGTTTAGTTCGAGGACTATGTGACGGAAATGAAAACTGATGTAATTTGAAATACATAATATTAACGTGATACATTTTTACATGAAAAGATATACTAAGCTCTTATTAATAAGGCAAGTTTAATTGCTTTTATCCTTGTAATTAGAAAAATTGCAGAAATGATTTTTATTTAAAAAAAAAAAAGAAAATAAAAGGAAATAAAAAAACATAACGTATGTAGTAGTAAAAAAATAAAAGAAATTAAAATAATTGTTTTCATAAATTATAGATTTAACTAATATAAGATGGCTGCAGATACCATCCAATACAATTATGTACGAATGGTCATGTAATAAATTATTTATTCCAAAATATAATTCAGACAACCAGTAAAAAACATAAGCATCAGTATGACGAGGAAAAAGAATTGCTGATTTGTCAAATTTATATTCTTTTATGTTACTATTACTACGAAATCAATTTCATTGTTTGGAAATACATTGTACTCTTAATGCTCCAATACGGAACGTAAAAATTACTTGAAATATGTTTACCCTTTGGATATTTATGTATACATATTGCTTAAATTTGGTTTTATTTACAGCCCAATTAAGGCAACACTTCAAATTCATAAATTGTGTAGAGATTGTAAATAAAAAACAACAACAATTAAATTTTTACACACTTTAAACTCACTTAAAAAACAAACACTTCATTCAGTTGTTCCTTTATGTCTTATATCGTTTTACTCGTCCAACAGAACATCCAAAAGTTCAAAAAATAGTTCGTTTCTATAATTTTTAGATCTGTTGTACAACAACAGAAAAATGAAAACATTTAACCTTTTCTTTTTTTCGAACTCTTGACAATACACCGTGCTACAAAACAGGCGCCAAAATTTGGCATTATCATAAGATCTTTTTCTAAATTAAAATTGATCGAATTAAAGAAAATATTGTATAACGAATAATATAAGATTGTAAACTCTTTGAGTTTTTTTTTTTTAAATTATAAAATACATTGTAGTATGGTGTTGCTAAAAACGAAATTTTATATGTATTTTTTAGTTTCTTTTATGGGAACAACTATTTAAAAATTCTCTTTTTTTTTTTTGGTTTAATTCAGTTTTTAATGTTCTTTATGAAAAAAGAAAAACAAAACAAAAAAACTTTGTGTAATAAAATTGTTACTCTATTCTTAACTTTTTCATACTTCTTATGAAATTTAATTAAATTTTGCAATTACATATATGTACTGTATATGAATTATATATGTACATACAGATATGTACATACATACATATGGATGGATGTATGTATATTCACTTGACCTAAGTTAACGAACTTGCGAAGAAAAAAACAAAAAAAACAGAAAAGTGACAACAATTTCACGTGTAAAACAAATAGATATGCGGACGAATTTAAAAAAGCATTATACTGACGAATACCGGAATGTATGGTTAAAAACAATAGAATTATGTTGTTTTGTTTGTTTGTACATTTTGCCATTTTGCCAGTACTTTTTATGGCCAACAACAGCACAAGTCATGTGTTGACCATATTTATCAAGACAATCATTCATAAAAACAAATTTGAATTTATGAATATGCAATTGAAATTCTTATAAGTTTTACTTTTTTTCTTTTCTTTTCCTTTCCTTTCCTTTACTTTGGCTGACTTCAGACTTCAAGTGCTTTTTGGCCAAATCGTCAATCTAAACATTTTTAACAATTTCAAATGGACAAAATGAAAATGTAGTGAAAAGTATATGCAAAATGAAGTCAAATATTATTTTCTATTAAGTATTTGGGCAATTGATAAATGTACAAGAATCTATACTATACGTACATACATATGTATGTTTATGTATGATTAGATTAGATGGATATAATTTGTTAATTCATTCATTTTCATAAGATACATCTTTTATTAATATGTACTCGATAAACAAACGACTACCATATGTCTTCCAACTATTCAACATACCTTCATACATACGTACATATGTAGTCACACGTAAATGTACGTACATGTATACAAGTGGATTTGTATATGACATATAAATATGTATGGATATAATTCTATACCGTGTAGATATTGAAATTTCCCGTGATGTGAAATTTAAATTTCTTACTCTAGATAAGACTGGAAACCTCCGTACACAGGCAATAGATGAACATAAATCCAACCATAATTTAAATAAAAACACTGAAATTAATAATAAATAGCATCATCACACATATATATACATAATTGGTCATTAGAACCCTTCAGTCAGGATTATTGACCTAGTGTCTCACACCACTTATGTTGTGTGTGTTAATTTTATACATGAGTAGCGGGACCTACAGTTTAAAGTCGTCTCCGAACGACAGATTTTATGAGAAACTTTTCATGGCTATTTTATTTACTCTCAGAGTTTTTGCCAGCAATCTGCTGAGAGGAAATCGCCGAAGAAATACTTTTTATATTTTGTTTTGATGTCTGGCCTGGGACTCGAACCCTGGCTTTACGTCTAATAAGCCAGCACACTACCTCATCATCATTTTATACAAAAAAGAAAAAAAAACTTAACTTAAAAAATGGACCTGTTGGTCCACGTGAAAATATTCGGATTATTTACAACAAAAAAGCTAGAAGTATTTATTCTTCACATAAATTATGAAAAAAAAAAAACAAAATCTGGGAAAGCTAATAAAATATTTTGTAACCATAAAGAATTGATTTGAAAGCAGAAAACTTGAATATTGAAATAATTCTCATAACTAATAAAATTATTGTACTTTTTTAGTTTTTTAACAAACACTGAATCCCTGGATTAAGGCCATATCAGCATTATTTTCGCATTTTTTCAGGTTTCATAAGTAAAGAAAAATTTATTTTTGCAGAGTACAAGCTATTTATGATCAAATATTATTATATCATATCAATATGAAATCATAAAGAATCATAATTGTCCATTCGCTAGGTAAATTACTTAGACAGTTTTTAACCGATATTAAACCTGGTCTTATGACGTGACCAAAAGTTTATTATGGCAATAATAACACAAAGGATGACATACATATATATTGTATGTACAATTCTTTCTGGAACTGAATGAATCGAATGAGTAATTATTTGCTTCGTAGAATTTGAAATCGCTGCTCCGCATTAAGTTTACTATACACGAGTTTGTTTCTCATTATCAGTTCTAACCAATTGAGAGAATGATTCACAACTACTATTGGGCCCATATTCTTGTTTTCCCATTAATAGTACTGCTGCCCACAAAAGTAAAAAAAAAAAATTATTATAATGTAAACAGATTACATAGTTCGGTTTGAGCGTTTGTTTCTACGGCTTTCATTCTCATCTCATTAAAATTAAAATTAAACATTTAATTTTCTCGAGGCAGCAATTTTTTTTTTTAGTTTTACCTAAAAGATGTTATAGTCACTTCAAAGTAATTAAAAGTGGTTTATTTTACAAAGAGGAAAGAAAATGAGTCAGCCAGCCAGTCCAGTCAGTCAGTCAGTCAGTCAGTCGTTAGTCGTTAGTTGCGAGCAAACGCACAATTCTCGAATAAAAAATCTTTTTTTTTTTATTTTTTGTTCATTATTTTCAGTTGATTTTATTGTTGTTGGTAGATTTTGGTAGATAATATAAATATTTATATTAAGTATGTATGGCCAAGCGTTAAAAAGTTAAACAATTTAATTACTTTGATTTGTATAGAGAGCGTATGTATGTATGTATGTATGTATGCATGTGTATTTTTGTATCTCTATGAAATTCATTTAAAACTTAAAATTTCCCAAGTTTTTGGTAAATACTATTTCTAAAAACTAAATATTGTACATTAACAAAAAAAAAAAACAAAAAAAATGTATTTTGTTGATGGATAACAATATAGCAATTGGTCAAATTTATATGGAAATATTAGTTTGCAACGAATTAAAATATCTACTTATATACATGCATACATATTTATGGTATTAATTATTAATATATATTGAATATTGTACATATGTACATACGTATACATATAATTGTTAACACCTGAGAAATGTGATTCGATATATGTATGTGTGAAAAAATATTGAAAATTAAAAAGAAATACTTTAAATTGAAATACTTCAGTGATTGAGAATGATGAAAATACTAAAAATAAATCAAAAAAAAGCCTAATAAAACTGTTAGATATGTAAGTTTATTCGTCAAACGAAGACCTTTTATGGCCTACATCCTGTCGTGTTTGATATTAATTTTATATACAGCGAAGAAACGTATGTTTTCTATTAATATTCTCTTTCAACTAAAAATGGGGATTAAATTGATAGTAATTTATAGTATCTTGGCTGTTCTTTCGATCAAACGAAATGATTTCCAAGTGATCCTTGAGAAGAACTTTGCTTAGAAATATCGAAAGGCGACTAATATAAAGTTGCAATATCGATTAGTTTGAGAGAAATTATGGTATTATCTTAATTTTGTTAAGAATATTGAATATTTTATATAAAAAATTCTTTGTAAGATTTATTTTCTGTTTGCCAAATAGTGTAGATACTTTCTAAAACAAAAAGTTGCCAACATACCTATGTATATATGTATGTATGTATGTATATCTTGGTTCAAAATTATAATTTAGATTTTGTTTACATTTCATTGCACGTTCATACATAGGAGATATGTACTTAGATATCCATATAATAAACCGCAAACACTCCCAGCGGGTTAATATATTCGTGAAAACTAAACATGTATCGATCTTATTGATGCCGGTAATTTATTGTTGCTTATATTTATTTTGGATTTATCTCAAATGGTGTTCTTGAATAGATCTTTAAGGTATTGTTACTTTGACCTCTACCGCACCTGAAATATTCGCAAACTAATTTTTGTTTTCAGTTTTCTATTTTAAAACGTGTATATTGTTGTGATTTAATATGGAGTGAATTTCATCATTCAATAAAACGATTGATTTTTTGTTTTAATAATTTTTTAAATTAAAAATGAAATAAAGCAGATAAAAATTTTTTTCTGATCAATCATATACATTTTATACGTACATACATACGTACATATGTCGGACAGTAAATATTTTGTGCCTTCAAAGACCATTTTCCGTGTGTGCACAACTATTAAGAGTCTGTTAGACTTTCGAAACAAAGACTATAATTTTATTTTATGAGATAAAACTGAACTTATTATTGCAATCATTTCTACATTCATAAAAAATGTTGCACATTGTTGATGAATTCACAGTCAGTCACTTAAATCATGCGTTTAATTAATGTCGTTCACATCATTAATCTTTCAACATGTGGACTCTTCAATGCGAATAAAAAGGATTTTCATGCGAAATGTTTCACAACTGTTGTATTGAAAAGTATTTGCTAAATTATGGTGAATCGAATGAATTGAAGCCGCATAAGTGGTTAAACGTTTTTTTGATGGCAGTTTTAAAGTCGCAGTCGTCCGCATGTGTGTCTTAGTTTTTAATTCATGAATATTAAAAAATTCTTCTTCATCTGCAACATAAAAATTCTGGCTAGGGTTGGTTGGTGTGTTGACATGTTATTACGAGTTTTTCTTCTTTTATATCGTGTATGTTGTTCGGAAACACCAGTAGCTCTTTTATGCGAAAGTTTAAGTTAAAACATATAAGATTTGGAACCAATATATACTTTATGTAGGTTCTATCGGCTCGGAATCGAATAAATCCAATTTTATTGTACTAAACTACTTGCATTTTGTGTATCGTCTGCCATCAACTTGTTTAACACACATGTTGTGCAATACAGATTTGAGGATGTGACTTTTGTTTCACTGGCAGAATCAATTCAAAAACTCTGTTCAAACAAAAAAAAAAAAATTAAAGAGAGACAAGATAACAAAAAACAAAATGAAAAAACAATCAAAATTCTCAAAAAAAAAAAAAAAGGAGATGAGGTTAATGAACCAAAAAGACTTTCAGGAACATTAAGTTTTGATACAAACACCAGGCATATACATACATACGTATGTAACTGTCTGATGTTCAGCTAAAAACAATAAAACCACTAAAAACCTACCCAAAGGTGAAGATCAAGAGAATTTTATTGTTTGAAAGGTTTGTAGGAAATTATGTTTTTTTTTTTTAGTGATTGCCAAAACTCGTTAACAAAGAAAAACAAAGCTGAAGAAGTAAAACATTGTCATCTTATATGCATTAACCATGTGGGGCTTATGAATAATGGTATGAAACATGAAATAGAAAACATTAAAATAACAATTCAGTGTGCATTACATTTAAACGAAACGAATATTTCATAACATTTTTGCGAATTTTCATCATAAGATGCATTTTAAATTTTAAACTTTAAAATTTTAAATCTGCATACCACATGGTAAATGAATAGCAAATTAGAGGAGTTAAATAAATTATTCGGAAATGTTTGAAAACAGGAAAAAAAAAAAGAATATTCAATGTGTAGTACAAAAGAAACGTTTCTGTTCATTTCGAAAAAAGAAAACGTTGTCTATTTATTTTTCATACTTATCGACGACATTTCCAGGTGATTATCCTGATTCGAATTCTTCTTCAAGCATTGTAAACTATTTTGTTTCAAAAATTCCAAATTATTGTTTACGAATATATTGAATGACCGCATTGAATTTTGAAGTACGAACATACGAACAACAACAAACAACGATTTTGGCATAATAATCTGGATTCTTTACAGGTGGTTTCAAAAAAAAAAAAAGAATTTTTTCCTTTTATTGTTGAACGCAATGAATGTGTCATTTGTGTGTGTTTATTTGTTAAATCTCGAAGCATTTAATGTAATACGAAAAAAGGCAAAAAGGAAACAATTATAGAATAGAAAGAAGGGAGTATGAGACAAAAAACCATTACCACGGATGTAAACAGTTACAGTACGTATTCCAATTGCAATAAAACAACAATAACAACAACAATAACAATAGTTAATTGGATTTGTAGAGATGTAATGCGAGTGAGTTAGCGAGCGAGTTTGTAATGATATAGGAATACCTATGCTGCAAAACACCTAATATGTATGCACTTATTTGCACTATCCTTCAAATTGCAAAATTATTGTCATTGTTGTTACCAACATTATCGCGACGACAATAATGTTAACATAAAATGAGTTAATTATGAAAAAAAAAAATCAAAAGGAAATTACTTTTAAACAAGGAAAATCCTGAAATATTAACGGCGGTTAATTAGGATCATTAGATCCTACAGACTTTATAAATATTATTCATGCGCAAAAAAAAAAAAATAAAGAAATCACAGACTTCTCTTAAATATTATGTTTATTTGTTTTGTGTAGAATTGTTTTTAATTGCACATATTATTCTCTTGCATTTCCTTAATTCTTAATGTGATGCGAAAAACAATATCATGTAATTAATATTACATACATACACTATTGATCATTACAATCCCTCAGTCAGTATGTATTACGAACTTGTTTAGTAATTCATATTACCAAGGATAATATTAACGTTAACAGAAAGAAATGCATTCGCACATATCGGTACAAATCTATTTGAGAATACCTAAAATTACGAAACATTCAAATAGTAGAATAGTGAGCGTGTCAGTCGCCTCAGAAACGTGAATTTTTTAACTTCCTTTAATCGCTATATACATACATATGTATGTATGTACATATGTATGTATTAATTATAATATTCATTAGGTATGATTATATGGTTTTTTTCTGATTTCGTATTAATGCGTAGCCTATATTTTTGGTGTCTTATTGGAATAAAAAACATATTAAAATTAAAATAGACTTTTTTTGAAATACTAATGAATTTCATTATAATACAACTCACAGCCTTAATTGAATATCGTAGTTGGCAATGAACAATTAAAAAAAAATTCATCGCCAACACTTTGAATGTGGCCCAAAATTAATTGTAAATATGTTATCTAACACCCCTCGATTTTTTTTTTTTATATGTTCGTCAAATAAGCGTGCCTACATTGTACGTAAAGTGACAAAATTGTAATTGTTTTTAGTTGTGTTGTTGTTGTTGTTGTTGTTGATGCTGTTACTGCCGGTGATGATTAGGAGGATAACAATGCTTGTGAATACATAATACGTTGCTATGATGGTACTTGGTATGTATTTGGTATGAATTTGGTACTTATGTATTTTCTTTTATTGTTTATTTTAAAGTTTTTTTTGCAGATTTTCTTCTTTCCTCGTTTCTGAGAATTTTGCTTAGGCAATTTGTTCATGAAAAACTTGTATAAATTACGTGTTCACAGTTTTTATTTTCTTTTTGATTTTGTTTAGTTTAATATATCAGCATAGCATCACGTAATAATAATGTTGCCGATGATGTTGATGCTGCTACCATGCTGACGCTGATAAACTTTTTAAATTGTTTTTTATTTCTGTACATGTTTGTATACATACTCCCACCCACAAGTATAATTTCGCATACTATTCCTGTGAACTCTAGTCTGCAAATTTATTGCATTTCAAAGATTTGAAAAAAAAAAAAAAACATAATAGAAAAGAAAAAATATCACTGGCAAACTATAGAGGAACATATATTATAGCTTAATTTCTTTTGTTTTTTTTTTTTTTAATAGAAAACAATCGATACGTTTTATATTTTAGCACATAATTATTACTGTATATTGAACTTTTAGTTAAGAGATTAATGGATCAAATAAAATTGTTAAAGTGAACAGCAATTACTTGCCATATTTCGTTTTATTTTCCATGAATTCTTTTTTTTTGGAAAAGGTTCTTAAAATATTGTTGTATCAAATTTATTATTGTTTTTGTTCTTGTTGTTGTTATTTATTTAGGTTTATGTTTATTGAAACAAAATTTGAAAAATGATTTCAATGTGTTGTGTAGAGGAGATAACTAATAAAAAAATGCGAATATTTTTAATGTTTAGTTTTTATAACTCAATTCACTACATACTCGTATAACAATTTGCCTCTGGCTGCATGTGATAATTTAAATTGAAATTTTCCATAAAATCAAAGGAATTCGAATTTAATGCTGAATTTAATGACTTTGAAAAGAAAAAGGAAAAACTCTTTTAGATGAAATCAAGAAATGATTTTTTTTTTTTGGAATTCCTGTACGACATACAATATGTGTGTAGAATTATTTTGAGCACAGTGCAGCATTTACTTGCACTAATATGGAACTGCAAAATAATATTCTCGATTTCAGTATTTTGTGTGTTAATAGGTAAATAATATTTTCATAATGCTTGCAAGTCTTTATTACACCGCGTTTTCATGCAGACGTGCGACCTATGCAAATAAAGTTTTTTTTTCGCATTTATGTAAAAGAAAAAAAAAAAAATTAAACGAAAAGTTCACTATAATTGGCAATAACAATAATTAATTTTTTTTATGTCAAACTCAAGTGAAGAGCACCAGTAAAAAGGAAACTATGTAACTAATACGACTATTATGTAATCGAGTATGAAAATTTAATGTCAATAAGGAATCTAGCATTTTCAATTATAATCACTTTCAGTTATCTGCTAATAAAAATACTTTAGATGACGAATAGATGACATTAATGCTTTAAGATCTCCTTTAATATGTATTCCTGATGTGTGAAATGTTTAAAAAATAACACTGCCTGATCTGCTAAATCTACGAATCTTTTAAATCAACAGAAGCAAAAAGACGAGATCAAAATTAGAAAGTTCCAAATTGTTATTAATATTTTGAAGCATATAAATGGAATAAATAGATACAACACTAGGAACATACATATGTATGTACAGTGAGTGCCAAATAAACTGTACACTAAGTATAAAAATCTATCAATCACCAAATTCAACTTTTATCACAAAATTTCGAAATTTTTATTTATTCTTCTGTTTCAATTTTAAAGACTGACAATGAAATTATTTTAAAAATAGAAATAACAGTAATTTACTTACGTATATTTTTTTAATGACATGGCATTATAAAACAAAGAGGATTGCAAAAAAGAAAAGAAAAACGCTGATAATGTAACTCTTAAATAAATTGTTTAATTAAAAATGGATTGGTGAAATATGTAGATAGATATGACAGATCAATTGTGTAAAATATTACATTGTAATAGATCAGGCCTTACCATTAGGAAGCAATTTTAGAGCATAATTTCTATAAGAATGTAATATTAAAGTATAACGGTATACATATGTAATGTATACATATTGACTTTGTTTTCTATCAGATCATGTTGTTCATATTTTCTTAATGTTTACACATATGTTTTTACACACGTACATAAATATACATATACACACATACATACACATAAATCTGCTTGCATTGCATAGACAACAAGTGGCAAGAAATTCTCTCCCATGTCACTTAATTAACCTGCAGTAACAACATATTTCTCAATTTTAATTCCCTTATTTGAATTGCAATAAAAAACAAATTCAGTTTTGCCAACTTATTCACCAGATGTATTGCTTTGTGTCGTGAGTGACTGAAGATCACAACTTTCATAAAATTCCCTCCTCTATTAACAAATTGTCTATCTAAAATAAACGGAATTTCTATTCGTTGGTTTCGGTTTCCTTTGTTTTTCATTTATAAAAAGAATATACATATGCATGTACATACATACAAATGCATGTATGTATACGTTGTACACATATCCATAAAGGACTACTTATGTATGTATGTAATAAAACCTAGTGGGGTCTCTGACTATGCTGTAAAACTTAAGAATGTTCATACATAGATATGTACATACATACTTGTGTTATGTATGTTAAATATTTTTTTAAAACCCTATGATCAATGAAATAGAGAGTGTGTCGTTCTGCTGGACTTTTACAATTTTAGTGCACAAGCAGCAGTTGGTAACAAATGTTCATTAGTCAAGAGTAGCAACTTCGAAAACTCATGGATCCCCTAGAGATTGCCCCAACATACTATAAATATAATAAAGTGCCTTCCTAACTGAACTAAACATAAGCGAACGTATGTATGCATGTATGTATGTATGTATCTGAGAGTTTATTTGAAAGGGAAATTAAATGGAGTAATAATAATACGACAACAACGACATATTTGATATTCATATATACTTATAGTATGCGATATAGTTGAAGCGACGAGTAAAAGAAAAGCGTGCACGCAGTCCAATTGCTTTTTATTTTGTGTCTGTCGCTTCAAGATATTTTTTTTTTTTTATAAATATGAGTGAACGCGGAACATATGATCCCCACACAATTTTCAAATATTTTCCATTACCTCTCATAGTTTACAATATGTTTTCGTTTTTGCTTTATGGGATTACGTGTGATCCTTCTTCCCGCACCATATTTTTTTGAGAATCGTCTTATAAATATATGTGTATGACTGACCGGCCGCAACATTTTTTACTGCTGTTGTCTTTCGCAAAGTTCTTGGCATTTTTAGATCGTACTGCAATGCATCTGTAAGTTTTATTTTGGTGCTGTTCCTTCTAAATGTGCAGCAGCAGTAAAAGTGAAGATACAGAAAATAAAATTTCTTTTTTTTTTTACACTCATTAAACTGTTTTGAATTATGGGAGGCCAACAATATTCTTTATCATCGACTCTACACTGGCCGCATGCAACTTGTATGAATGTTTGGGCAGAACATCGAAACATTCATAAGTTTATTTCGGTATTTTTTTTTAAAGTTTTTTTTATTTTGCTAGTTTAGATTTTATGACTCAAATAATGCATATTACTTTCGTGAATTTTTTGTTGTTTTTTTTTTAAAGCATTAGAGCAGTGGTCCGCATTCGATCGAAGTGTTGGTTTTAATTTTTAGGAAACATGCTGTACAAATTGAAAATGTTTGCTTAAAAATATTTTTGAATACTGATTTATTGAAAATGAAAGCAGAAGGAGTTCGATAAGATTGTGAACTACCGCCTACCAGTACTTCAGTCTGGTGGACTTGGACCACTTAAAAGATATTTACGTATGATACGGTTAAATATAATATAGCCCGTATATAGTCTAAGTCTAGGTATCCCAACTTATGTTAACAATTTTATGGCTATTAATCAATAATTTGTGAAAAGAATTAATGTTTTCAATTTTAATTCATTTTATTTACTACACTGTTACAATAAAACGAACAGATGATGAATGTATTCAACAAAACGAAAAGTAAGGACAGCTTTCTGATGATTGTATGTGAGTATTATTATCCAGGAATGAAAGAAAGTAAATTTAAAATTCAATGGGCCAATGTATTAAAATTAATATATTTAATATTGAGCACGGCAGACATTCTCCTCTCCATTTAACATATTTAGTTATCGAAGTCGCCGTGGTCTAGTGGGTAGTGTGTTGGCTTATTAGACAAAAGGCCCGGGTTCGAATCCCAGGTCAGACATCAAAACGAAAAAATATTTCTTCGGCGACTTCCTCTCAGCAGATTTCTGGCAAAGACTCTGAGAGTAAAAATTGCCATGAAAAGCTTCTCAAAAATCTGTCGTTCGGAGTCGACTTTAAACTGTAGGTCCCGCCACTCATGTATAAAATTAACGCACACAGCATAAGTGGTGTGAGAAGCTAGGTCATAATCCTGACTGAAGGGTTGTAATGGCCAATTATGTATGTATGTGTGTATGTAGTTATTGATATACTAGTTTTTTGTGTTATCTATTGATATGCTCCAATTCACAATTTCAGTTGACTTTAACTTTTGTAAAAGATTTTTGCCCTCTCTATACTCTCTTGTATTCCTCTTATCGGGCCTCTGTGGAAGAGTGGGAATTTTGGTAGGCCGGTCATATATTTGCATTAGTAGTCGTATGGTCTTGGTTATTGACCTGTTGAAAGTGTAATATTTGTTACGTACGAATTCTTAATTCTTTCGTACTTTAGTTGAAGTTGTTATTCAGAATCTTTCTGTCTTATTCATAGTCTACTCAATAAATTTCCAAATGCATTATAGTACCATCACTTTAGTAGTGTTACTTTCTTCTTTTATATACACCCATAAATACAGACTTACATAAATATATGGTATATACATACATATGTATGAACGTGTGCATATTTATGTTCAGTCATATAAAGCTCTGTTTGCTATGGCTTCCAAATAAAGTTTAAAACAAGTGCATCATCGCTTATGATGAGGGAGACGAATTTAGTTTCATGCGAATTATTAGGCTTCTTTGAGACAAGTGCAACACTGCAGGTCAAATCAAGTATGTGTTGGATGTGTTGTGATTGTGGATATTGTGTCTCTAACAAACAAAAAAAAAAAATGTTGATTATAATACTGGTGGCAGCGAAAAGAGAGAAAATAATTAAAAAACTGACAAGAATAATAATAAAAGAAATTTTATTAACAGCAAATAAAATATCGAAGCGGAAAAAATAAACCCGCAAAGAAGAAGAAGAAGCACATACAGAATCTCTTAATAACGATGAGAATTAACGATCCATATTTTAGGCATAGAATAGAAAACGGCACGCTGTCGTCGTCAGTTTTATTCAGAACTAAAGAAAATGAAAGAATAAATAGAAAAGCATATAATAAAATATAATATAATATGACAATAATAATAGACAACAAGACGCCAGACTAGAGAATACAAAAAGAAATAAAAAAAAAAAAACATGGGAAAAACATCCAATGGATTCGAGATTCCATGAAACAAAAGATACTAAAATGCTAAATATTTGCAATCACCATCGGTACTCTGCGTACACTACTGCAAATTGATATGGTGGCAGTTAAAATATGTACGTGAGATTTGATTCGTGCAATACAAAGTGATTTTGGCATTAAATGTTTGTCGCTGGGTGTAGTTTGTTTGTTGCCTTGGTAATGTGCCAATTTAATGTTGTTACTGCAAATGGCACGCGACCATAAACGACAATAGAATAACCTGGCATAACCATGAAATAGTATTGCTGACACATAACATTACGCTTTGACGCCTTGTCCTCAGCAGGCAGTCTACCAGTATCTAAATACACATATTATCCTTTTACAACTTTTTCTCCTTTTTTTTTTTTGACAATAAGGCTAAATCCTCTTTCTCTCTCTTACACATACATACATACACACATACCCACTCACATTCACACAAATTCACACACAAATAATTCTGCACTATTTCGTTGTTTCGCTTGAACAGTAATATTGTTTTGATAGGAGAAATGATGAAGGAATTGTCGTAACCGATTTGGTTATTTAGTTTATGTTGCTCAATGAAACTTTATTAATTTCAAATATCTAACAACTGATGATTATTCAAAGGCAAAGAAGAGTTTCCTTATTGCATATGATGCAATTAAAATTTGTAAAATTAACTTTTGTATACACTTGCCATTATTATAAAATTTCGCTTATTCGAAATGCCTTTAGCTGTGTTAGTATAAAATGTGTACGAAAAAATCTTTTCGACGTCTTATCGGGCCCATACACGTTGCGATTTGTTGTACAACACAATTGAATAAAGAAGTTTGTCGTTTTACTCCCATGTTTCGATTTTTGAGCCAGTTTTTTATCCAACTTTATTTATAAATTATTCTTGTAACATCAATATTCCAATTGAACATTTGGTATATTTGTGCACAATGCAATTACACGTTTCTCTCATTGTTTTATTTGCAAATGGTTATTACGAACTAAGTTTCACTTGCGGCATTAAAGCGAAAATGACGAATGAAGTAACAAATCGCCCTCACATGTACAAATTTAATTGTCGCTTGATAGTTGACCGAACCCGCCAAAAGAAGTTTTTTTTCGAAATTATTTTTCTATATTCACAAAATTTCTAAAATTATGCAACATTTCGCGAATCGATCACAGAATGAGTAAGCAATTTATCGATACTACATTTGATTGATTTATTGGAGTACATATTTAAATTAGAAAAGGATTTATTGCAAATACTATGGTCAAATGTAAATTCTTGTTAGGTAAACGCTTTCCTATTGTCACTTTAGGCGAATTAAGAAACCTCTGGTGATTGTGTTTTGAATTAGTTAAACTGTAGTAGCTGGAGTTCTGATCTTTGCATTAACTTGAAGGCTTTAAGTGACTATGACTGTGTTGAATATTGTGTTCATGCTCGGGATACGAATTTTTTGGTTCAACTTCATTTACTCCATTTTAACGCACTTTGGTTTAATGACCGCGTTTCACAAAAATCTGATCAATAGAAAATGTAGAAATGATCCTTGAAATGAACTTGATAAAATGAATAAAAAATTATTTTACTTACAATGCGAACGATTGTTACCGAATTTTCTCAAAGACAAAAATGTTTTAAAAATTAATTTTAAATTTAAAGAGAACTTCATACTTAATAGAGGTAAGTTTTGTGGCCAAACAATTGTTTTCTTCGATGATATTTTAAGATAAGAATTGTTGAATTTTTAAATAGACTTTTCATATGCAATTGCATGTGCTAATTAACGAAAGATCAGATGTCTGTATGCTAAAATTCAATAGAAACTGATAGTTTTTTAAAATACATAGAGGAAGCCATTGTTCAGTCGAAATTAGGATGAAACTTTGTCTACAATTAACCTTTTAAAGTTTATGCAAAATTTTAAGATTTTATTTTTTAAGCGTATATCATATCGTATATTTATTTGTTTGTTTTTATTTTACAGATTGCCGCCCTTGATTCTACTCAGTACGTTTCTGCTTTGCATTCAGAGTTCACAATCGAGATTTGTAAGTTGGTAGCTCCTAAATGTGCTTTTAATTGACAACGTTGAATAGTATTGATGAGATTGTTATTTGTTTCAGTTTGGTGAACGATTAAAAAGACAAAATGGCGCAAACATGTACCTTCCTGCTAGTTCGATTGTGCCAGGCGGCGAGGGTGATGACCCTAACGAGTGGAGTGAATGGAGTTCACCTTCTGAGTGTTCACGATCGTGTGGAGGAGGTGTCTCATTCCAAACAAGAGAATGTCTGAGGACAGAGTATGATTTAATTTAGTGAAATTTTTTTTTGGCGTTGTACTAGTGCCTTTTGTTTTTTTTTTTAAATTGTAGACCAAATGGAGCGCCCATATGTAAAGGTGGAAATAGAAAATATTTCTCATGCAATACACAGGATTGTCCGGAAGATGAACCGGATTTTAGAGCACAACAGTGTTCGCGCTTTAATCATCAGGAATTCTATGGAACATTTTACGAGTGGGTTCCTTATACGAATGCCCCAAATCCTTGTGAGTTGAACTGTATGCCAAAAGGAGAACGCTTTTATAATCGTCACAAAGCCAAAGTAATTGATGGAACGCGCTGCAACGATCAAAGCTTGGATGTGTGTGTGGATGGGCAATGTCAACCCGTAGGTTGTGATATGATGTTAGGTTCAGAAGCCAAAGAGGATAATTGTCGTCAATGTGGCGGCAATGGTGAAACTTGTCGGACTATTACGGACCGGTTTACTACAAATAATCTGGCAGCTGGTTACAATGATATCTTGCTGGTGCCGAGTGGAGCTACAAACATACGTGTACAGGAAACTGTGCCGTCGAATAATTACTTATCGTGCCGTAATTTAAGTAGTCATTATTATTTGAATGGCAATTGGCGTATTGATTTCCCTAGACCGATGTTCTTTGCTGGTTCATGGTGGAATTATCAGAGGAAACCGGCTGGTTTTGCAGCTCCGGATTACTTGAGTTGTCGTGGTCCCATTACTGAATCGATATTTATAGTGATGTTGGTTCAAGACAAGAATGTTAGTATTGAATACGAGTACAGTATTCCTCAATCTGTAAGTTCTAATACGCCTGATGTGTACACATGGACTCATATGGAATACGGACCATGCAGTGCATCGTGTGGAGGCGGTACGCAGACCCGTGCAGTAACTTGTAATAATCGATTTAATTTGGAAGAAGTGGATCACAGCTTCTGTGATGAGAAAACGAAACCAGCAGAAAGTCAGACATGTGCAACAGAACCGTGTGCACCCCATTGGATAACTGGTGAATGGGGAAAGTGTTCCAAAGGTTGTGGATCTGACGGTATTCAGAATCGTACTGTGACATGTGAACGTATATCTCCAACGGGTGAACACACAGTTGAAGATGATGCTGTTTGCTTGGAGGAGGTTGGAAATAAGCCTGCCAATCAGCAAGAATGTAATCGTGACGTTGAAAATTGCCCCAAATATCATTTGGGGACCATGGTCACCAGTGAGTTAATCAAGTAAAGTGCTTAATTGTAACATGTTTTAATAACTTTATTTGTAGTGCGACAAATTGTGTGGAGAGGGAAAGCAAGTGCGCAAGGTTACTTGCTACATTGAAGAAAATGGTCGGAAAAGAGTTTTGGGCGATGAGGAGTGTATTGAGGAAAAACCTGAAACTGAAAAGATGTGTATGTTGACTCCTTGTGAAGGTGTTGACTGGATAATATCTCAATGGAGCGGGGTAGGTCAACTTTAAAGATTTTACTATTGTTATCCTATAATTAAAATTTTTCGTCAATTCCCAGTGTGATGCTTGCGGACAAACAGTAGAAACACGAACAGCAATTTGCGCTTCAAAGTCAGGAAAGATTTACGACGATGAATTTTGTGCACCAGAAGTACCTCTGTTATCAAGGCCATGTGAATCGACCAAATGTAAAACACAATGGTTTACATCAGAATGGAGCAAATGTTCTACTCCTTGTGGTAAAGGAATTCAATCGCGCGTAGTTTTGTGTGGTGAATACGATGGTAAAACTTTTACCAAGGTTACTGATGATTCACAATGCAATGCCGATACAAAGCCTGAAGCAGAACAGGAATGTGAAGGCGAAGAGAAGGAATGCCCTGGACAATGGTTTACCGGGCCATGGGAACCATGCAGTAAGAATTGTGGAGGCGGTGAAAGGCAACGAGAAGTTTTATGTTTAGTTAATGGTACAAAGTCTACCAATTGTGATGAATCTAAAATCGAATCCCTATCCGAGAAATGCAATACTCAAGCATGCACTGAAGATGAAATTATGCCCGTAGAAAGCACTGATAAACCAATTACTGACGAAGAATATGAAGATGATTGTGAAGAAGAAGAAGAAGAGGAAGATTATGTAAAGTTGGTTACTGATAAAATGAGCGAAGATCTGAAGATAGCTGAAGGTATAGATTTAGATGAGGAATCAACCATGTCATCCTTAATGACTGATGACCTTATGTTAAGCGATAGTACTCAAGCAGTTGATACTACTGATGTAGAAACATCAACCAATTTACCTTTGTCTACTGTTGAGGGTTCGGGAGATCATTCAGAAAGTACTGAGTTGTCAAGTGTTGCTACAGAAGGAAGCGGAGATGATACTGAAACATCTTCAGTTAGTTCATTAAGTACTGATGTATCTCAACAAACTGATAGTACAACTGAAGGCTCATCCGAGGTCAGCTCAAGCGATACATCAACAGAAAATGCCACCTCTCCTGACTTATCGGAGTCAACAGATCAGTCTGAAATTACGGACGTTACAGACACTTCGGTATATATTTCGGGATCAACAGAATCTGGATCTACAGATAGTTCAACTGTTGCATCGGATACTACTTATGAGTCGACTGAGTTATCAAGTACTTATGTATCTGGAACAACCGAATCTTCCCAGTCGACAGATTTATCACCATCAACAAATACGGCTGAATTAAGTTCGTCAACTGATGTTTCAAGTTCTACTGACGTGTCTGGGTCCACTGGATCAACAGATTCGACAACATCTTCGAGCACATCGTCGGAAGTAACAGAGTCATCAATATCTACCGATGTTTCGACCGAGGTTACAGAAACTTCAATATCTACAGACGCAATTAGTACATCAGAAGAATCTACGGAAACTACGTTGACTTCAGAAAAATTATCGACTGTTTCAGGTTCCACAGATACTTCCGAATCGACAACTGATTCAACAGTGTCCTCATTGGCAACTGATTCTACAACAGAATTATCCACAGAGTCATCCGTGTCAACAGATTCCACAACAGATATATCTACTGAATCCTCTGTCTCCACTTCAACCGAAATTTCTAGTACGACTGATTCATCTGTATCCACCGAAACTTCGTCGACTACAGAAATTTCAACTTCTAAAGATTTATCAACTTCGTCGGATGATACTACCGCTTCCACTGATGACTCTGTGTCAACAGATACCCCTACAACTTTGGATTCTTCCTCATCAACAGAAAATTCATTATCTACTGACGCTTCTGCATCAACAGATGCATCAGCAGCATCTTCCGGTACAACAGAATCGTTATCTTCGGATTCAACTGAATCTTCTATTTCTACGGATTCAACTGAATCTTCTATTTCTACGGATGCAACTGAATCTTCTATTTCTACGGATGCAACTGAATCTTCTATTTCAACGGATTCAACTGACTCTTCTATTTCTACGGACGCAACAGAATCTTCTCTTTCTACGGACGGAACAGAATCTTCTATTTCTACAGATTCATCAGCAGTTACAGATAAATTTAGCGATTCTACAGAAAGCTCCACGTTATCATCTGAAGATACTAGTATCAGTACTTTGGACATTTCAACCACCGATATTAAATCATCAACAAGTTCTGAACTTCCTGAAACATCGACTAATTCAGGAATATCATCTTCCACTGAGTCATCTACGGAAGGCGAAAGCGATTCAACAAACGTTACATCCGAAAGTGATAGTACGATCAGTGCAACCTCTGACGAGACCACTGATAAAATATCTACAACAATGGAAAGTGAAAAAACAACAAGTCTGCTTGATTCAACAACAATATCTTCAGAGGATGTTTCTACTTCATCCGATTCAATTTTCGATTCGACAACAGTCAGTTCTGGTGACTCTTCGCTTGCTACCGATGAATATACAACAATTGATATATGGACGACTGAAGATGAGCTTGAGAAGAGTACTCCGAATACATTGGAAGCGGCTATAACGAAAGAGACGAAGCCTAAGAAATGTAAGGCAAAGAAACCTAAAGATTGCAAAAAAACTGCTTACGGATGTTGTCCTGATGGTAAACTTGCTGCTAAAGGTCCATTTGATAAAGGTTGTCCGATTGTTAAGACCTGCGTGGAGACTGAGTTTGGCTGTTGTCACGATGGTGTTTCTCCGGCAACTGGCAAAAACTTTGAGGGTTGTCCAAAGTCTCAATGTGCGGAAACGTTGTTTGGATGTTGTCCAGATAAATTTACTCCAGCCGAAGGGGAAGATGATGAAGGATGTCCAGAACCAACAACTCTACCACCTACTTCGACATCCGAAATACCTGAGGAAACAACTGAAGCGTTTGAAACTGAAAGTTCTGGAATGCCTGAGTCCACAGAAGTTACAGGTATTACTGATGTCACAGATATTACCGACACATTCGACACACACGACACATCCGACACAACCGATGCAGCTTTACCTGAGGTTACTGTACAATCCTGCTCATTCAGTGAATTTGGTTGCTGTCCAGATGGTAAATCTATTGCCTCTGGCAAGAACTTTGCAGGGTGCGCCGATGTGGTGGATCCAAAGGATTGTAGAAATTCTGTGTTCGGCTGCTGCAATGATGGTCGTACTTCGGCAACAGGTCCAAATCGTGAGGGATGTCCTGCTTGTACATTTGAGCCATTTGGATGCTGCCCAGATAACGAGACCCCTGCCCATGGTGCTTTGGGCGAGGGTTGTTGTTTGAATTCACCCTATGGTTGCTGTCCAGATAACATAAATAGTGCCCGTGGGCCAAACTTTGAAGACTGTGACTGTAAATATGCCCCATATGGCTGTTGTCCAGATAATAAGACTTCTGCTCGTGGATCTAATGGTGAGGGTTGTGGTTGTGAATCTTCAGAATTCGGTTGCTGTCCTGATAAACTTACTGCTGCTAATGGTCCGAAGTTTGAAGGATGTCCTTGTCATACTTTACAATTTGGCTGTTGTCCCGATGGCATTACTATTGCTCAAGGGCCTCACCACTATGGCTGTCACTGTTCTCAAACGGAATTTAAATGTTGTCCGGACGAAAAAACACCGGCAAAGGGTCCCGAAAACGAAGGATGCACTTGTTTGCAGAGCAAATACGGTTGCTGTCCAGATGGTCTTACATCAGCTAAGGGAGATAAATTTGAAGGTTGCGAAAATGTTAAAGAACCACCACAGTTGTCATGTAAATTACCTAAGGAAACTGGTCCTTGTGGAAACTTTAGTATCAAATATTTCTTTGATACGTCATATGGAGCGTGCGCTAAATTTTGGTATGGCGGTTGTGAGGGCAATGGTAATAGATTTGATACAGAAGGCGAATGCAAAGACACGTGTCAGGACTTTAAGGGGAAAGAAGCTTGCCTGTTACCGAAGAGTCAAGGCCCATGCACAGGATTTATTACAAAGTGGTACTTTGATGCTGATCGTGGTCGTTGTGAAGAATTCAAATATGGTGGATGTTACGGCACAAATAATCGTTTTGACAGTCTTAAGGAATGCCAGTCATTGTGCACCGTTAGTGAAAGTATTCGTAAGTTTTTTTTAATATAAGATGTTTAGTAGGCCGGTATTATATATGTACGTATAAAATTGTAGCTCCCTGTGAACAGCCTATGGAACAGGGACCTTGTGAAGGCAGTTTTGAACGCTGGTTCTACGATAATGCGACTGATGTATGTCGTCCATTTACTTATGGTGGATGTAAAGGCAATAAGAACAACTATCCAACGGAACATGCTTGCAACTATCATTGTCGCCAACCCGGTGTACATAAAGGTTTGAAAATTAGATTAAAATTAAATTTGATATGCTTTAAGTTGCATTAGCTTCTTACGCCTCATGTAATGTGGTGGTGGTGGATATTAAATTAAAAGTTATTGTTATCTTGATTTAATTTGGTGATGGAATGCTCAATATCTGATTTACAATTATTTACTCTTTTCCTTTTATGCACTTTGCTTGCTTTCATGCCTGCTATTTTTAATTGTGCCCCATTTCTTATCGCATTAAATCGCATGTGTTTTGTACACCCGACCCTTTCACATGACACTCAGATTATTGTTCACTTCCTAAGAAAATCGGTGATTGCAGCGAGAAGCACGCGCGTTGGCATTATTCCGAAAAGGACAAGAAATGCATGCCGTTCTATTACTCCGGTTGTGGAGGAAATAAAAACAATTTCCCATCTCTGGAATCATGCGAGGATCATTGTCCCAAAGAAGTTGGTAAGGCCTCTTTCATTTCATTGGAAAACTACTAGCATAAAACAATTCCTCCATTCATTCATTCATTCATTAATACATTCATTCATCATATTAATGAATTAAAGCGGTCAGTGTTGTTGCTTAAAATCGATGTCCGCAAATGCGATGATCTTTTATGTGGAACGTTCTCTATACTTTTCATACTTTCTTTATATACTACAATTTAGCTAAGGATATCTGTGAGATACCTGCCGAAGTTGGAGAGTGTACTAATTATCAGCCAATGTGGTACTACGATACAAAAGATCAGCGTTGTCGTCAGTTCTATTATGGTGGATGTGGTGGCAACGAAAACAAGTTTACGACCGAAGAGGCTTGCCTTCAGCGTTGCGAAAAGAAACCCGAACCTGCACCAGAGAGTATATTTGAACCTGAACCAAAACCAGAACCAGAACGTGAACCTGAAGAAATATCGGTTACTGTTAATGTGTGTGAAGAGAAAGCGGATCCAGGAAGTTGTGGGAATTACACCCTTATCTGGTATTTCGATAAGGATGAATCAATTTGTAGACAATTCTATTATGGAGGATGTGGAGGCAATGGAAATAGGTTTAGTAGTGAGATGGAATGTAAACATCAGTGCGTTGGTGAACCTGAACCGGAACCGAGACCTGAACCTCAACCGGAGCCAAAGCCAGCTCCTGCTCAACCAGAACAACCGTCTGAGCAGAATATATGCGAAATGCCACAAGATACTGGTGATTGTGACGACTATACTCCGATGTGGTACTATAATAACGCAAACGCAAGTTGTTCAATGTTCTATTATGGTGGCTGTGGTGGCAACAACAATCGTTTTGTTTCCGAGGAAGAATGTAATTACCGTTGTGGAGAAAGTTCTGAAGTGGATGACTCGCGAAAATGTTTCCTTCCCGTTGAAACAGGCAACTGTTTGGAAAATGAAGTGCGTTGGTTCTATAACAGTGCTGATGGCATTTGTGAGCAATTTGTATACACTGGTTGTGGGGGAAATGAGAATAATTATGCCACAGAAACCGAGTGTGAAGATGAATGTTTCCCCGTTCAATCAGCCTGTGTATTGCCACCTTTAAGAGGCAATTGCAATGAGAGTTTGATTAGATGGTATTTCAACCAGGATACGCGTACTTGCAGCGAATTTGAATTTACTGGTTGCCACGAAAATAGAAATAATTTCTTTACTGAACAAGAATGCTTGTCCCATTGCAGCAGTGGTGAATCTCCAGCACCGGTAAGTTTCAATTGTGTTGTCAATTTTAAAATGTAAAATGTATACTTTGGAAACGTGTTCAGAATGTAACCAAATGCCTTCTGTATGTCAATTTGGAAATTTAGTCTTATTCCGTGTGCGATCAACCTTTGGACGCTGGTGAATGTGAAAATAGTACTACAGCTTGGCACTACGACAATGCAAATATGATTTGTGTTGCCTTCACCTATACTGGTTGTGGCGGCAATGGCAATCGCTTCCAATCTCGCGAACAGTGTGAACGTCAGTGCGGAGAGTTTAAGGGAGTCGGTAAGTTGTTGACAATTAATTCTATTTACTTTTTTGAAACGGGTAAGTAATTGACTTGAGCTTCGCTTAGACGTTTGCAATGAGGATGTGTCTAGCGGTCCATGTCGTCAATGGGAAACACGTTATTTCTTCAATAAACAAACTCGTACTTGTGAGCCATTCACTTATGGCGGTTGCCAGGGCACTGGTAATAGATTTGAAAATCGCGGTGAATGTGAATCGGTGTGCATAATAGGCCAAGAGCCAACTTATTCACATAACAAAGGTATAAGAGAAATTTAAATACATATATACATATGCAAATATTCCACGTCAATTTTATTCATTTTATATGAGTTCAGATATCTGCAAACAACAAGTGGATGTAGGCCGATGCAATGGTCAGTCAGCGACTGAACGTCGTTGGTATTATGATGATGCTCGCGGCAATTGTATTTCGTTTATCTATTCGGGTTGTGCGGGCAATCAGAATAATTTCCGTTCCTATGAGTCTTGCTATAATTTCTGTTCAAGTAAGCCCAGTTTGCCTGTATGGGCTCAATTTAACACGATTTCACACTTATCAGCACTTATACTACAATACATATCCACATATATCCTCACGCACTCTATCGCACATGTTATTCCCCAATAGCCTATACATTTTTTTTTTTTTATACCCTTGACTTCCTCACTTAGCACGTTCATAAAGTAGTTAGTAAAATGCACGCTATTATTAATGGTAATGGTAATATAATGGTAATGATAATGGTAATACAATATTATACAAAATGCATAATTTTTATATAATGGATCGTGATTAGAATTTAAGCTTGGCTCATGATGAAGTAGTTAATTACTTCTAATCACTCTAGAAGTTAAAATACAATTAAAGGAATTGCAATGTTTTGTGCATTGAACATTTCTTTTTTAGAGCCTGATATCGATATCACTAATGAAGTATTACCAAATCGTTGTGAAGCCTATGAAAATGAATGCAACTCGTTGTCATGCCCATACGGAATTCGACGAGTTCCGGTCGATGATGAATGCAATCGTTGTGAATGTAATAACCCGTGTGCAGATTATAATTGTGCCGAAGGACAACAGTGTGCAATTGAAGTGTCTTCAGAGGTATCAGGACAATTTATACCAGTGTGTCGACTCATTAATAAGCCTGGCGTTTGTCCACAATTGGCGGCCAGTGATGGTGTATGCGATCCTGAATGTAATACAGACGCAGGATTGTAGGTCTGATAACAAGTGTTGCAGTAATGGATGTGGCTTGGTTTGTGTACGTCCTACACCGCCAACTATTCGTACAACAGCTCCGACAACAGTTGCACCTGTTGTCGTTTATCCTGGTGAAGTTCGAGCCTCCTTAGTTCCAAAACAAAAGCCAGAGTTAGATGTTCAAACTCCCATGGGTGGCATTGCTGTTCTGAGATGTTTCGCCACAGGAAATCCAGCACCCAACGTTACTTGGTCCCGTAATAATATAATCGTGAGTAGCAGCGCAAGAAAGAGCAGCGCAAGATATTTCGAAAAATTTCTCTTATCATTAATTTATACACTTTTATTTCAAAAAATGTAGGTCGATACAAATCAGGGACGATACGTCTTGACATCGAGTGGTGACTTAACTATTGTCCAAGTGAGGCAGACTGATAGCGGCTCGTACGTTTGTGTGGCTAGTAACGGTTTAGGGGAACCTGTCAGACGTGAGATAGAGTTACAGGTTACAGGTACGCATATAAAAGCTTTAATGCAGACGGTGTTGGTAATTAATATAAGGACTAACAAATTATGATTGTGATTTTTTTTGTGCATGCATTTGCTTGATTTGCATTATAAACTAACCTATTTAGAGCCCGTTAATATGCCTGCATATGTGTATGGTGATAGAAATGTTACTCAGATTGTAACTCTGAATAGACCCGCGGTTGTACGTTGTCCAGCTGGTGGTCATCCTGCTCCTATGGTCAATTGGTGGCGCAATCGAAACCGTTTACCTCTTATTAGTCAACGTTTCGAATTAGCTCGAGATTATTCCTTAACATTCCGATCTGTTCAACTTTCTGATTTGGGTCCTTACACTTGCGAGGCATGGAACCGATTGAGCAGACGTCCGGCATCAATTAAGGTAACTTTGGTAGCCGTAGGTCCTGCTCGCGCAGTAACAAATGATGATGCGCAATACCTACAATATATTATTGAACCACCGAAAGCGCCCGTTACTCAACGCCCAACATTCCCGTATCGTCCTACAAGACCACCAGCAATTCCTCCACCCTACGTAGTACCTACATTAGCAGCAGGTAAGCGACTTGTAATATTTTATAAAAGAACGCCATGCACGCTTATTTGCATGACAACTATTTGATTTGATCAAAATAAAAGTTACAATGGCTTCGGTATTAGAGAATTAACAACAATTTTATCATTTCGCACATACTCTGCTAACCTATTTCTTTACATTGATAATATAGTGCCTGTTAGCGCAGTTATCGGTATGGATCCTAATAACAACTATACTCCCGGTTCGAAAATAGAAATGGGTTGTTCAGTTCAGGGTTATCCCAAACCCAATGTAACATGGATCAAGGATGGTCTACCATTGTTACCAAGCGAAGCGAATACAATTTTCAGTCGGTAAGTACATAAATACATACACATCTACATATGTAAGTGTACGTATGTATATGTAAATACTTAATTAAATTCAAACAAATTTATTTTCCCCTAGCCGAACCATTCCGTCTGATAATTAACAACATTAATGCGGATGACTCTGGTAGATACGGATGCAAGGCTGCAAATGCCGTTAGCTATAGTATCAGTGAGGA
This sequence comes from Sarcophaga peregrina, assembly GCA_014635995.1. Classification (NCBI taxonomy): domain Eukaryota; kingdom Metazoa; phylum Arthropoda; class Insecta; order Diptera; family Sarcophagidae; genus Sarcophaga; species Sarcophaga peregrina. The sequence goes on from CM025789.1 coordinate 327,161, forward strand.
AAGTGTAACGGTTGAATGTAAGTATGAATGTTTTCTTCTGAGAAAATCTTTAAAACGATAAAAACCGATTACGGATTTTTTGTTCTTTTATTTTTAGCAACAATTCCATTAAATCCGGAATGCATTGACAATGAACATTTTGCCAACTGCAAACTTATTGTCAAAGGACGGTATTGCAAAAATAAATATTATGCAAGATTCTGTTGCCGATCATGTGCTTTGGCAGGACAGCTCTGATTTAAGAACTAATCACTTTATGCCAAGATCATGAAGTTGCACATTTGTAAATCTCCAAGAGTCTATCAGATGTTTTTTTTTTAAGAAGAAGAAGAAGAAGCGCAAAATTGTATTAAAATAAATTTTATTTTTCATAAATTATAGCAATAGTAGTAGCAATAGTAATAGCATAAATACGTTCTCACACATCTACAAACATTATCCTCAGGCCATTGTAAGTGTTTAAAAATAAGTCTTCTTAACGTAAAATCAAAAATGTGTGTTACAGTGAGATTGTACTGGAAGCAATACCAGTTAATTTTAACGAATTTTGTATAAAAAAAAAAAAAACAAACGAATTTTTCTAATATAAGAAAATTTAGTAAGTAATTTGTTCCTATTTATTGCCCGAGTCAATATAATAAATGGTAACGCTGCGGTGCGCCGCTACGACAAAGTATTAAGAAAAGCAAAACAAATTTTAAAAATAAAAACAAAAAAAAAACACAAAAATACTCCTACATTGTAATGATAATTTATAAAAACATAAAACATAAAAAAAATAAAATAAAAAAACGAAATTTGAGCATTTAAATATATAATTGTAATTGTAAATAAACAGAAAAAAATAATAAATAATAAATAATTCATAATTAATTAAATTTAAATATTGTACGTTCTTTTTTTATTTTTTTGCATTGGCAATACCATTGGCAGGTTATTGATTTTCCGTTATTTCTGCCTGTGTACGTACAGCTGTACTGACCAACGCCTGCGCGTTGTCTACGTAATTATTTTTTAAAGTTAAATTTTTTTTTTTTGTTTAGTTTCTGCAAAACTATACCACTGTACATGGAAATATAAATTACATTTAAAATTGTAAAAATTAAATAATTTTATTGAATGCAATCAATAATGCCATTTTTAGAAGATAGCGGCATAGAAAGTGAAGACAAGACGTCGTTGCTAATGGAAGATTCAGAGCCAGTAAAGTTACATTCCGTGTTTTTTTTTTCTACTTTATCGATAAAACAACTAATCACGTCAAAAATACTTCTTTTCTAAGTTGCAGGAATTCAACAGAATAAAAAATGATACTGCAGAACATATGGAAAACTTAGAAGTGACCTTTAGGGGAGCAACTCCTACGATATCAGCATCGCAGTCTAAAGTTTCAAAAGCAAATGATTCGTTACCTTTACAGTTGAGTTGTGATACTGAGGATGTGGTCAAACAACCAAATACGTGTCGAATTCTTCAGAGAAAACTAGAACTTAAAGTTGAAAGAGCGAAACGGAATTATAGTCAATATCAGGAGACGAATGTGCGTAGAGTGCATATTGATTCTTCTATAGACAATAATTTATATTCTAATCCTGATGAATTTGTTAAATTACAGAAACGTAAATCTCAGTCTTCCACATTAATACCAATCAGTAGACTCCCAATACCGGGAGATCAAGAAGAAAAACCTCTAGTGGACTATAAGTCGGACAGGTATTTATTTGCCTTCAACCCTTATACTCATCAATCATATTCTAACATGTATAATTCTCTACATTTCTTAAGTGATGAATGCGAGGAAATATCATTTTTCCCAGAACAACAACTTAAAGGACGATCTAAACGCCATGCAGAACTCTCCGACACTTTTAGTATACAAGAAATGACAATAGATTCGGATTTAGAATCGAATGATTCGCAAAACTTGGAATTACTAACACCCCGTTTAAAAAGAAACTTTATTGACTACTTAGCCACATGTTTTTGCTTTCAGCCATCAAGTTAATAAATATGAAAATCTAATTCTGTCCCTTAATCAATGTTACTCTTTTTATTTTTTTAAGTAGGATTAAATTAGAATTCGAATTATTTCATTTCAAGTGCAAACGTATTAAGGTTTGATCGCCACAAAAGTAGTTTTACAAATCTCAATATGTACAGTGAAAAATATCGGAAATTTTTAATGTGATAACTTATTTGTTTGTTTTTCGTACATTGCCATATTGTATGCGACGTTAAACTATTTGTTTTAATTCGCATTTCATTACAAATAATATACGGCTTTGTTATCGAAGTTGGGTGACGGGAGCTACAATTTAATGTTGACGTCAAACGACAGATTCTTAAGAAAGCTTTTATGGTTAGTCCCCCCGAAGAAAATATGATCTGTATTTTGAACAGTAGCCTCACGTCTAATAAACCAATATACTATCTATTATACTACGGACGACTTCAATAGTACAATTACACTCTAGTTTAATTGGAATTTGATTCTTGAAAAGTTTAAATTAAAATCGAAAATCCGATTAACATGTTTTAATAGCAAAATTATTTTAAAATACAATGTATAAAATCAGTCTTTATTTAATGTTAAACATACGCCCTGTAGTACCCAATGGCTCAAATCTTCTGCTGTTGCCAGGTCAGCTTCGAATACGAGCCCAACACCCATGGCATTGCGTCTCTGTGAAGTGGTATAAACTGGAGCTCGAAATGTATTCTAAAATAAAAGTTTGGCAAATAGTTTTCCCGAACTATATTAGTGGTGGTTAAATAAAAAACGCAACTTACTTGTAACTTTAGTCTATAAGACTCTATTGGGACTACAGAGAGAATTGGTAGTTCTTCAACAAGAACTTTTGGATATGAACGGGCTAATTGCATACTTTCCAAGCTCCAACGTGCACCCTCAATATAAAGACCCGTAACGTAGCAGCCCTGATGTAACACAAAATTGAAAGGAAATGGAAGAATAAAAATAAAATGAATATGAATATTTGTCAATTACTGTTGTTGGTCTTTCTTCAATATCATCTGGATCAACAAATTTGGTAACACAAGTGTAAATTTGGGACCTATCCAAAGGCCATCCATTTTTACGGCAAGCAATCTAAAATCAATATGCAATGCTGTTACAATAAGTTTTAATCGATGTAATCTTCACTGCACTTTACTTGAACTAAAGCTGTTAAATAACTTTGTGGAATATGTAGCCCAGACAACCACATTACCAAAGGCTCTCCAGACATCGACCAGTATTTGAATTGTGTTGCACGTCGCTATTAACAAAAATTATAGTGTTATAGATAATTAATTTAATATAATTAAATAATACTCGTATGCATCAGTAATATTAATTAATTTATTAATTGGATAATCCGATATCAAAATATCTTTTGTTCAATACATTTTCTTAGCTTTCATTACACGCTCAATTGTTTTGGAATCACAGACGTTTTTAAGAACACACGTTCAACTCACGAAAAGTTCAACCCAAATTGTTTTTGATTTTCTTTTTACTCCTTTAAAAAAGTTACATATTCAAATTGTAATCTTATCGAATGGGTACAGTCGTACGCATTTAGAGTGAAACTTGATTCTGAACGAAATTCCATTTTTAAAAATAATTAAAAAGAAAAAAACAAAAGGATTTAGAACTATTTTAGTGCCGATTACAATGAAACTTCAATGGGGATAATGATTTAAATGCCGCGTCGCATATTTTTATCCATCATCACATGCTATTTCTTAGACTTATTCAATGCGCTTTAATATACGAGCTTTTGGTCAATAAGTCCAATACATTTTTAATGATACACAATGATTTAAATGGAGAGATAAATCAATTTATTTTTCTCTTTTGAAGTCTATGCATTTAATTTAAAACATTTCCCCGACTTGGTAATTCCTTCCAAATCAAATAAAATGTATTTTTCGAAATCATCGAGATAGGTTTGTATACGTATTTTCCTAAGATGGAGAGTTGCTCGACAGGAATCAATTGATAGTTCGCGATATGAAGTTATGGCTATGATTACAAAGTACTTTTAAGAAAGTTTAATACTTTGGTCTCGGTGAACCCATTGGTAGTAATGGTGATAATGTATGTGTATGTATGTATACGTATTCATGTAGTTTGTAACAATTAATTTAATGTTATAAATAATGTATGTACACGATTGGAAAATCTGACATTTTTTGGAATGTCCGATCAAAAATTTAATGGAATATGCACTAGATTTTGCATACAATAGAAAATCAATTTCGTTGTTAGATTTTGAAAAAAATATATTTGAAATCGAATAGAAATATTAAGATGGTGATTTTATGTGTGATTAATTATTTGTTTAACGTACTGACCTGTAGGTGTTCCAACCAGGCGCCTAATGATTTGCATGTAGCTGGTGTCAATTTTCGCCAATCATTTGGGATAAGGCCATTAAATAATGAATTTGCAATATTGTCCAAGATATTGTCCATACCAATTTCACCCGCAATTGCCTAAAGAGTTAATATTTAATGAAAAATATAAATTTTACAAAATCAATACTCTAATTTCATGCAATTAAGTTAGAAGCTTGATACTTCTAAAAGTAAATTTATGTATTTATAATTTGGTATTCATATTTAAATAAAAAATAAAATATATTAAATGATTAAAAAGAATTTTCGAATATTATTCGATGACAATAATTTGCATTGAAATGTGCACCTTTCTGAAATAAATCGAGCGATATTACATTTTTTATAAATGCGCCAAATATGTCTTATTACATTACATTACATTACATGTACATATTTACGTTACATTTGCTTATTTAAACATCAAACATCATGTTTAAAAATAGAAAACTAGAACTATTCCATAGAATTTTCACATTCAGCTGACATTTTGCCAACGTAATAATTTGTGTTATTCACATGCCCGAGTAGACAATCATTGTTTTATGTTTTAAATTTTGTTTTCCAATAAAAATTCAAAAAAAAAAAAATACTAAAGGAATATATTTAAATAGAATATAATGAGGATTACAGTTTATCGCTAACTCTGAACAACAGATTTGGTAAACTTTTCTTAGCACAGTAAATAAAATTCTCACAGTAAATAAAAGAAGACTACTGAGCGAAAGTCATCGAAAGAAATATTTTTTGGTCCATATTTCGTTTTGTTCGAGACGTCTGAGCTGGCATTTAAACCGATTGCACATTCCTAATGGTGTGGAAAAGGTAATTTCATTAATTTTTTAAATTTATTTTCATTTTCTAGGACGATTTTTTTTAATTCTGCAAAATATTATTCTCACTACGAAAATCTATACAAACATTGCGGAAAAACTTGAGATTATTCTCTGTAGAAGAAATGTATTAGCAAAACAAATTTATTTCTGTTTAAAATAAAAACAACGAAAAAATTGTGAAAAGTTTGATTGAAAAAGGAAATGCGTATAAATGAGAAATTACGAATGAATTATGATTGAACTGCTCTGCTCATTCCACATTGAAAGATATGTTGCATTCTTGTAAGTATTATATGACGAATAAGTATAAGAAATTTTCACTTATAATATTGCATATTATATCGTCCCATATAATTTTGTCTTTGTACCATCAGGAAGGTTTTAGAGAGTAATTAGTTTTCTTTAAGAATTCTTATCGAAACAAAAACGCAATACATTTTACTTATTGAACCTTTCACTAGATGATCTCGAAACAAGTAATGAAAAAGACTGGAATTTGTTGATGTTCGTGAATTATGATGAAACATAGTACTTTGGCATTAAAACTATTGAAAGGTATAGTGTTTGGTGTAATGTTGTACTTGCCTTTCTTAGTAATTCAAGTGTTTTCTTCATGCGTATGACCAATAAGTTAAAACGATCCAGTTCCTGTAGTAAGACCACTCCGGTTGGAGTCAAGCTCATTTGGATTTGTTTCTTAACACGCCATGTTTCAAAGGCCACTGGTAACTTTTCTAGAATATCAGGCAGCAACATTATCAATGAACTCGTCTCGACTTATGCCTCCCGAAATTTCGCCTAATAAAATACAAAAACTTTTTAAATTAAAAACTGTGAGGGCATTTTTGAACATTATTTTAAATTTATATTCATATTAACACGCTTTAAGGGATCTTAGCTTTAATAATGAAAATTAATTTATTTGCCATATTATCAGCTTTTTATTGCAGATCCAAATTAATTGTAGCGGCACTATTCTAAGTACAGTTTGAAGAAAACCAACCAACTACATGGCAACAAGATTTTACAAATACCATAAACCTATTCGCCCATTTTTGATTTTTAAGTTCCCATTATTAAAAGTTTGGCTTATACTTTGGATTTATAGATTTTACAAAACTTCTTTGATTCTATTTGAGTTTGGGCACAAAAACATCACAAACTTAGATATTGATACTGGAATACACCCTAGAATATGGGAACAAACATTTCATTCACTCAAAAGAAGTTTTATCCCTCTACCCTACTCTACTTGAACGTGATAACGTCAAGATCTTAGAGGATGCGACATTGCTACAAACGTTTATATTATTTGCACATAGAAATGAAATATTTAAACAATTTTCAATTTTAAATATCATTTGGAATACCTTCTAATTCTAATATCTCGTTTTAATAATTATTACTCAAAAGAAAATTTTCTAAATACCAGGGACCGAAAACAACTGTTATTTTAGAATTTTTGATTAAGAAAAGCAACCGCAAGGAAATGTCGGAGAACAGAACCAAGTATACAGTTCCACTAAATGCAGTTACGAAATATTTCGCAAATTTTGTTTCTATTTTTGTCAGTTTTAGATTCTAATGAATTTCATAATATATTCCAATTAAATATATGAATGGAAATATACTTTATGTTTAAATTAAAAAGGCGAGGCAAAAATACTTCAAATGTTTCATAAATTTTTATTTTAAATATGCACACAATGAGATACAGGCAAATGCATATACGACAAACAATTATCTCGTATATGTGCATGAATACTGGGCTGAAAGAGCTAAAATTCAAATAAGGACAGGAAATTCAAATATGATTCCAATTTGAAATGTGTCATTCACATAGATAATCGTAAAAACTGCATTAGGAGTAGGACAGGGGGTCATTTTATAAATGTCGAAATTTACATCACAGAATGGCCATTAATTATAATAGAAACTTATTTCGCTACAGTATATGGGAAGGTAAGAATCCTTTTCTAATTGCGTGTATACTCGTATGTTAGGTTTGATAAATATTTGAGATTTTAGGTAGACTACAAACATCTTTAATAAACAAAAAACAAATTCAAAAATTATAAGAACGGTTTAGAATATGTTTATATTATATCAGTCAGTATAGTTACCGCTTTGAGGTGGCTTCCATTTGGTCGCTATATAAGTCGTTTGCATGTTATATGTTGGAGAGATTTGTTATTTGTAAGTTAAAAATAAATCGATTTAGAACAGAGTGGAAGTACATACAATTACAATCAATGTGTTTCTTACATGGTACAAATTATGAACTGGTACACATATCTCATTTCAATATACAACTTTCGGTGCGTTCGGATGTGTTTGTGTGTGATAAATTTTATATTTACTTGCGAGTACAATAACAATTTTTATTTTTATCTAAAAAAAAAAAACAAAAACTGCATTTGAATACATACATAATTGGTCATTACAAGCCAGAATTTACGACATAGTTTCTTACTGTCACTGTTTCTTGTGTGTCACTCCGAAACACAGTTTTTGAAAAATCTTTTCATGACAATTTTTTTTATTTACTCTCAGAGTTTTTGTCAGAAAGCTGATGAGAGAAAGTCAACGAAGAAATCTGGGATACGCCTAATAAGTCAACACACTACCTAATAGACTATGACGACTTCAATTGATATCAGAACGGAAACAGAACATGAAGCATTAGTGTCAGTATTTCGTTTATTTTTGTTAATAATTTAAAACTCTACTTTTGACAACGATTGACAAATACACTCCACAAATTTCAGTTAGAAAGGCCGCAGAGAAAGCTGGCTTAGGTTTCGTCAAGTAAACCTATTAAAGACTGGAAGCTTCCATTATTCAATTGGATTCGAAAGTGAGAAACAAATCTTTGCAGTTGGGAGGCATTTGACGTATTTTGCTCCAATAGTTCAGAAATTTCCAAATCCTTTTTTGAATTAGATTTGGACTTCATTGAAAGTTGTTCTGACTCTGATAATGAAATTTGTAAACAAAGTAACGGACGATTTCTAATACTAGAGATTTTGAAAATTGAAAAAAAGTAACGCAGTCACTTTGCTAAGGCCAATAATATTATTGCATTTTATTTTGCATATCTAATTTGCATGGTTCCACAATTCCTCCAGCTCAAGAACTGTCGCTGGCTATTCTTCACACCAAATTTGGTATTCCTTTACTCTAAAATACAGCATCGCCGCTAAAAATAAAATCCAGATCCGCGAAACATTTCTCCGTTAATTAGTTTTTAATCAATTTATGGTTAAATGGCAAATTAAATTTCAAAGAATCACCCACCATTACTCCTTATATGGAGTAAATATCTTACAACCGAAACTGACGGATTTCTAGAGTTTTTAATGCAGTTTGACAATAAGGGCAAAATCTGCGTCAGGCAACTGAATAATAGTAAAATGACCATTTAATGGTTATCGGTTCGGGAAATATTTGGAAATAAAAGATAGTTTCTTCATTCCAGAAGAAATAGAGTCAATGATGATTGAGCATCCCTAGCATCTTTATGTCGGAGAACAATGCAGCGGCTTAAATATAAATCTTTGATCATTAAATTGTTTCGTAAATATAATGCAGGGGGTGTTGGTTCCATGCTTGCTTGGTCCATGTTGGTTGTAAGTTAAACACCACAACACTTATGACCACACTTTGAGATTCAAAATTCTACACAAAAAATAAGAGTTGTCAAGCACCAGTATAGATTGCCAATAGTAATTTTATTATGATCCTATAAATATTAGCTATAAATGGTGATTAAAGAATTAATATTCATATCCAGAGATGCATACATATGTATGTACATTATAGGGTACAATACTTATGTGTGAATATGTGTAAACTGAATAAAATATTGTAAATGGATTGCTGGTGGAAAAGCCATAAAGAGAGACGAGAGGAGAAGGAAAAACTTTTAATGGTGATTATGGATTAATGTGCAGTGTGGAGTATATCTCACAATTTTTTTAATTTTTTATTTTAAATTTCGTTAAAATGAATACGTGATATGTACATATGTGTGTATGAAAGTAATTTAATGGCTGTTGTATTGTATGTCAGTCGGTATTATTTTGTTTGTATGGAAGAGTGAGTATACATTTGTATGGGCTTACATATCAACATACATACATACATACGTGTATGAAAGTGATAGAATGCGGTGAATGAATTGTCAGTGCTGCCTTTGCTTTCCTATCCATAGTAGTGGTGTTGGTGTAAAATGTGCAATAAAGTTAATTGCAAAACCACAACTAATTAATTAAATTTAATTCAATTGAATTTTTATTATAAAATATGTATGAATTGAACTTGTGCTTTTTATGTGTATTTTTCGGTATTTTAATTTATTTTGTTGTCTCTGTCCACAAACAGAAAAAGTGAAGATAATTTGCGTTTGGGTGGCTAATAAGTAATTACAAATTGCATAATTTTCCTGTTAAAATAGCATTTACGTTTGAATAAAAAAAGAAAAAAGCAACAGAACGAAATATGTTAAGTGCACTTAATTTTACTCACCTGTTTGGGGTTGTAATTCTATGAGAGAGTTCCATATACTTCTGGTTGCGAGCGTGTAATAACCAATTTCTGCATTTGGATGTAAACCAAAGACATCTGGCTTATTAACCAAAGGCAATTTATCAATATGAGCTACGATATAATGTGGAATAAAACAAATGCCGCGGATATTATTCAAATGTTTATCGTAAATACTTACCAATGAAATCTTCCTTCAGTACGACTTCTTCATCAGGTAGACAATAGTCGGTGTTTTCATCTTTATAAAAATGAAATGGCTGAAATGCATCAAAGAGAAAATCACCCATATACTCATTCATATAAGTACGTGTTATGCGACGATCAAAGTCATCAATGACGCGTCCTCCATACATGACCTAAACAATAATAAAATTGAATATTGAATTGAATAAATTAACAGCCGGAATAGCTTTAATGATCTTACCTCACCAATTAAATATTTCAAACTATTCCATGGTACTTTATCGTCCTTAATTTTGTTCAAATACGTTTGTAATATTTCCAGGCATACATTAAAATCGGATTCATTAAAGTCATAGCAAATATTCCATCCCAATTTATCATATTTTCGCCTTTCCTATTGTGAAACAATTGATCCAATTAAAGCACTCAAATACAAAAGTGTATAGAGGAGTATGTAGGAAAATCAATGGACGTTTCAATGGACATTCTAAATTATTGCTGCATTATGGTACAATATAATAAGTAAACTCAACATTAGAAATATTTAACTGCTTGAGTAGTATTGCAACACACATGTGCTCGGCTTATAAAATAATCGAATATTGCAGTTAGTACTGCATTATTTTCTATTTCTATGTACTATACATTTGAGTATCTGACGACTGTTTACGACTACGTTCTTGTATACTCATCTGAGTTCTAAATGCATTTTGACAATTCTCATGAATGCAGATAATACGCTTGTTCGCTATCCTTTGTATCTATCAATTGCATTAGGGGACAGACTGAATGTTGTAATGCTGCGATTGTTTTTTGATGAATTTGTGATTAAAAAAGCGTTTTCTGTTTATTTGCTTTCTATTATTATTGGTGTTTGATTTAAGATTAGAGGTTAGCTTTAGTGTCAATAAGTTGCATTCAAAAACGAAATTCAATTCAACAATTGCATCAGTCGCGCTTTCAATTAAGGAAATTTGTAAACAAATAAAAGAAATCATGTTTATGTCAAAACAATATAAAAGGACATCTTTCCAAATGGTCATTGGCTCATTGAATGTTAATACAATATATAGATCTACGTACATATGTACATATGTATGTATGTACATGCACGACCAAAATAACGATGAAAGTTGTAAGAGAAATGCAAACAACCACTGTCATAAACGAATGATCAGAGTGATAAATCAAAAATAATTCAAAGTTTAAAAGAATAATTCTATTTTGTATGAAAAACTTGTTTTGTGAATTTCTATACTTACTTGCACAACGCCATGAAAGAATGCGAGGACGTAAACGAGAGGCAGGTATGCATTGTGAGGGCAACACTCTAGGCGATCTTGACGAACTTTAAAAAATGTCGATCGTAAATTTAATTTCAAACCATTCGGAGGTTCTGTTACAACTAAGAAGAAGGAGCAAACCAAATGTAAATTAATAGACGATTGAGAGTATAGACTGCTTAAATTTTAAATCGACTTTATGAGTTTGGTGAAATCTACCTTTTAAGGATTTTTGTAAAATACCAATGGGGAAATTATCGCTGGCATCAGTTGTAATCCATAAACGAAAATCTGGATGTGGCGCATCTATCTTTTCTAAATACTTCTCTAATTGCCGAACGAAACTTATAAGCAAATGTCCATTTTGCAACATTAACCACATGCCTTGGCGAATTGAATTGTCCAGTAAATTCATTGCGGCCTACCAATTGACAAATATACACACGCCGTGATTAGTAATTGGTTTTGTAATATATTTTTAAAATTTTGTACGTTTAAGTAAAGCCTAGAATAAAATTTTGTTTACAGTCTTACATGTAAATTGTTTATGTATTGTGGGTACGTTCAATTGCCACCATTTGCTTTAGATCTGAGCAAATAAAACATATTGAATAGAAGGTTCGTGACTAAAATGATTTCTGATTATTATTATTATTATTACGTATCGTTTGTGAACATCTTTTAAGTGCGACTATGTAGTATATTCATATATAAATATGTGTTTATGTATATATTAAGTATGTATGTATTTATATATGTTTATACGCATATGAGTTTGTTTTGGACGTGTAAGTGTGTATGTTGTTTATTATTATCCTGATATCGGATGATGGTGATGAAGATTTGAGAAAAGTTTTGTTTCATTTCGATTCTATTCAATATAATTTAATTCAATTGAATTCAACTGGATTCAATTCAATTCAATTCAATTCGATTCGATTCGATTAGATTCGTTTTGTATCTTTTACAGCTGACATAATAGTTGGCAGGTTTGTTCAGTTCAGTTCAGTTCAGTTGATTGTCTATGTAGTTGGCTGGTTGAACCCTTATACTACATTCGGTTTTTATTCGTCTTTTGTTGTTGTTGTTGTTGTTGTTGTCGTTGTTGTTGTTGTTTGTTTGCACTTCTGTGTTGCCTTTTGTTATGCTGTACATACATACTATACTGTATGTACTCTGTATGAACTCGGTTTGTTTATCCAGTGTTTATTTGCTTTAGTAGCACAAATACAATTGACACAATAGGCGACGTGTACTTCGGCTCATGTTGTTCCCAATATTATGCATTCAAACACAAGAACAAACTTTTCTAAATGTCGACGAGGGAATGATTTTACTAGGCTTTGTAAACGAGTGTTGGAGTGTTGAAGTGTTGGTGTGTGAGTGTGTTTGTGGAATAGTAATCGTAAATAAAGTGGTCAAAGCGAGTATGAAATGAGGCTGAAAACAAACAATAACAAAAAAAGGAGAAAACAAAGAAAAAAACAAACGACCAAGTGAGTTACTTACCTTTTCCTGTCCCTGTCCCAATGAAATGTGGCAAAAGTTGCCCATGCCTCCGCCGACTTGTTCGGCCAACTTCATTAAATCGTTGGTAGGATCAGAGCCAGCACTCAATATAAAACAGACCGGAATGTGACACGTTGTTTGTTCATATATGGCTGAGAAACTTACAACGGGAGGCATAATAAAGAATTCGTCCATGGTGTCGACAATATATTGATTAATCGAACGAAAAATTCGATCCACACGGAAACAGCGCAAAAACATTAATTTCTATAAAGAGATTTAAACAAACGACTAGATATTGAGAGACTCAATATGATAAAATAGGTCATCCATCACTAAACATCATTTCGATTGTCATCATTAATTGTATGTACTCGCTTGTATTCTGTTTTTTAATTACGAATTTTTAAAAGAAAGATTAACACTTGCCTGAAAAGGACTGCAAATAATATTGAATTCGCCAGGACAAGGCACTTCTTCAGGATTTTCCAGGTCATACCACTGAAATTATTTTATTTTTGACATCGAATGAATTAAAATGAATTGGGAAACGTTAAATGACAACTTACATCTTTCCATTCTTTAGTAAATTTAGAAAAGTGATCAGGGAGAGTTTCAAATGATTTTGGAAATTCAGAAGCAAGTCTGAGAACGTCCTCCCAAGACTTGTCTGGTAGCCATTTTGCTGGACATGCCCGGTCACTTTTGGTCAACACTACTGAACCTTTTATAAAGAAGTCCAGTTCGGCCTGAGTTAGTATATTGTCTCTCTGTGCCAATTTCGTGGCAATTTGGAAAGAGAACAAAAGCTTATGTCTTTCAAAAATACCAGTACAGCCATAGGAATAAACATTTTCGGTCAGGGTTTTTATAATATTGGATAAACGCTTCGCCAAAACAGTGTCTGGCACAGATTTCCTCAGTGAGAATGCAAAGACATCAAGATATGCAGCCAATGCATACTGATACATTGCATTTACCGTCGACATGTCCGAGAGAGCAAAGAAAAGAACAGCGCCTCTTTTCGCAGCTGGCCTATAACCATCACGAAGTTTTTCAATATCTTTTTGAGTTTCTGCTGAAAGTTTTAATTGTTCCATAACAACTGCTGCCTTGGATTTGGTATTTTCCAGTGTTTCAATAAGTTCGACATTGTCCAACATATTTCCTGTGGATGTGGCAAGTTCTCGCAGCAGAGAGTCTTCCAACTGTTGCAGCAGTTGTTTGTTTTCACTTGTACGTGCAATTAAAGTTTCCCTTTGAGCCTCTAAATCTGGTCTTTCAGCTCGAACCACTACGCTGAGTAGTTGATCCTCCAGGCCAGTCATTGTAACGGTATAATTTATGACCATTGCTTTTGCATATACTGCAGGATCAAATTTTGGATTTGAGAATTTCGTTGTTAAATACAGCCTAAAGTTTGGATCATAATCGACATCTTTGTCGCCCAGTATGATAAACTTTCGTCCGCTAACTATTTGAATGTTCTTTTGCAATACATTGTCTATTACCGGATCAATGTAATCATCGACATCTTCGAATAACACTGGAATGCCGTACATAATTGACATTTCCAACTGCTTGAGAAAGTCACTATCATTGAATGATAAAATTTTCAAATTATTCCTATGCTCCTTCCTCTTTATCCAAGTCCAAGCTTGCAGTTGGGGGTCAATGCATAGTGGAAATCTAGATGATCTGACAGTAAGTATACCGTTTTGAACGGAGAGTTCATCGGGTGGAAGACCCTCTGAAGTCCATGTTGAAACTTCGACATCTGTTGTGAGACTTTCGTCAATACGAAATGGAATTTGTATTGGAATTTCTTTCTCCTTGATATCTTCATACCAATCGTCGAATACCATTGTTTTGCGAAATTCCCAGGAGAACGCACCCGTATAGGCTAAAAATGATGCACATAGTAGGCATTGTCCAACCATAATCACCAGTTGCTGGCCAAAGTTGTCGAAGTCGTGACTCCATCGAATCCGTTCTGAACTCAATCCGCTAATTAATTTGTCGGATGCAATCTGAAAGAGATTTAAATTTCAATTCAAAGCGTTTGTTTGTATTCTGTTTCAAAATTATTGAGAAAGTAAATACCAATCTCCGTTCAGCCTGTTCCATCATCTCAGTTAAAATTTTCATTTGAGTCATGGACTCTGCGTATCTGTGATTTAATGAGTCCAATTGGGCTTCTAATTTTGCAATTTCATTGTTCAAGTGGTTCAGCAACTTTATCTGCTGTTCCTGTTCCTGTACCAAGAAGTCGACTCTTTCCTTTTTAGGCTTTACTTCCTTATAGACTTCATAGAAGCCAATAACAGCTCGTACGAACTTTAAGAGACCTGCACCAGCAACGGAAATCTTCTCCATTTCATCAAGATTTTGGGTTTTCATGTGAGTTCGGCATTGACTTATTTGTTTTGCAGTGAGTGCCTCACAGTCCATTTCCATGAGACTTTTTAGGAAATTAACATCAGACATCATTCCTTTGGCCGATTTCCAATTGATTTCTTTAATTCCCTTTAAAATGGCAACACATTCGCACACCACCTGGACTTGCGGCGGTGGTGTTGCAAACGATCGAATTTCAGTTATTTGAGCTTTATCCAGTTCAGATAGAGCTTTTCGTGCCTCTTCTAAAGCGGGCAAGGCTTCGGCTAGAGCTACTTCGGCATCTGCCTTCTCAATTGCTATCTGTTTTCCCTTTATTTCGACCTCAACCGATTTTTCAGAAGCTTCGGTCTTCTTTACGTTAGCTTTCTGAGTAGCAGCTTCGATTTCTACCAACATTTGTTCGCATTCTTCCGATGCTTTAGCTACGTTATGCTTTTGTTCGGTGACTATTATTCGAAGTTCATCAATTTGCTTAGCGGCTTCATCGATTTTATGGATACCCTCCTTTAAACGATCACGTTGCATAGTTATAAAGATGTTTTTTTCTTCGAGAAGTTTCAAATAAGTATTAATATAGTCCAAATAATGCTTCGGTGTCACGTAATTATTACGACGCAACTTCTGTAAGTAGTCCTTAGAGTATTGCTGCATGGTGGTGTGCACATAGACTACATGACTCATAATATTCTCACGATGAATGGCTGGTATCTGAAAGGGATTTGTTTGCATTTTATTATTCAATTGCATGAAGCCAATAAGTAAGACTTACTAAGGTATGTTCGGTAAGGAATAGCTTTGCAACGGCCGATAATGCCTGACGTGGCCAGGGGAATACCCAATCAATGTAAGTACTTCCAATTAGGCCAGGAAAGTTTCGACATCGGTTACGTAGTGCATCACCAGCAGGTGACATACACAAAACAACATGCAGATTTTGAGCACAGGTAGCTAAAAAGTATGCCCACACGGAATCCCTTTAACGACAAGATATTCTAAGTACACAACATTTAAGGAAATTGCATTGAATTTTACTTTGATGCAGTATATCCCTCTTCTTCGGCGGCTGTGCGACATGAATTAATAATGCCATCCTTTTCTTCGTCCGTGAACAGAGCCGGAACCAGGCCCACAGTTAAAATGTTATTTATCAACTCCAGAAATCCTTCTTCTACAATCTGAAAGTTTTCAATTTCATATCATTGTTGTTTCGTTCCATTTAAAAGCAAAGTTAAGTTTAAAAGTACCTGAGCGGCAGTGAAAAGAAAAACGGTTTTCTTGCGATCTACTCCAGCCATAGTGTATAAAACTTTAAGGTCATCTCGAAAAGACTGCTCATTGTAGCCCCTAGCGACGGTGATTTCGTAAACCTCACACTCGGCAGTGAAAGAGGACAGTCTTGTTATGGATTTCTTACCGCTGCCACCAACACCCACAAGCAAAACGTGCCCACGATGCATTCGCAGAGTGCGATGTACTCTGGTCAAATGTTCCAAGCAATCTTCGAAAAGTACCAATGCCATCTTTCCTTTGCGTTCCTGATATTCTTCAAGTATCTGCAGAATGTACTCAATAGTTGTCAAAACTCTAAATCATGTGATAAACTCTATTTTCCCACCTCATTAAACAAATGATAAACGGCATCATAGTCCAAGAGGTCTTCGTAGAGTCTCGGTTCAGACTCGTTTATAGCATTTCTAAAATCACCAAATAAACATGGATCCCTCATGACGTGATCAACGAGTGTTACAACTGTTGTTTCCTCTTCATTGGCAGCTGTTTCCGGGCTATTGATATCTACGATAACACAAAACGAATAATCATGAAATATTTTTCATTTCATTCCAGCATAATTGATAATCAAACACGGTTCTGCCTTGTTTAACTATCAATGCGATAGGTTAAGCAGTCAACCATTTATAATAACGACAACTGCTTCGATTTACCTTCAGCTGCTGCAGGATCTACGAATCCATTGTCAACTTCAAAGTTTGCAGGAAACGTTTCGTTTATCTCATTCTCGATGTGGCGTCTCATCAGTTGAAGGTCCTTAAAGAAAACGGAACAACAAATTAACTCAACATGGAATGTCTGAAATACCAAATTAACATTCGCTTATACATATCCATACATACATACATACATATATGTACGACGTACATACTATGTACATAAGCGCGTGTACGTTCTTCTATTTAAAATTGACTCATGCGATGTGTACGGTTTAACGAACGTGGTGGGAACGTTTTCTTTTCTTTTCTTTCTTTGAAAATTTTAATGCTCAAATAGAATCGCTCGCTCAATAACGACAAGTCACAATTTATTACTGCAACAACAATAATAATTCATCGTAATGAATGTGGGCTCCCCCCCCCTGTACGTTCAAGCGACTCTTAGTCAGTTTGATATGCGAAGAAGTGGGAAATTGTACCACACGGTAGCAAGCAATAACAACTGACAAACTGATGATGATATTAAGTTGTAAACGTAATTGATTGTAATCTTTAAGCGATTGCTGCCAATCACTTAAGTCGTCATTAATTCTCTCTTCTTTGCCAATTGCAAAGAAAGATTTGCTTACATTAGTGCGGTAACAGCGGTAACAGGTGCGTATCCCGCAATATTTCCTTCTTGAATTTATTTTATTGGTGGAATAAATAAATGCTGAAAGCGAATTTCGCTTTCGAAATCCAAAAACAAAGACAGAAACAGCAGTGCAGGAGTAGAAAGAAGAAAAATGTGGCACCTTAATTGTGTACAAATAATTTGAAATTAAATAAATTGAATCAAAGTAGTAAAGGATGTGGAAAAAGCATTTAATGAAATCAATCAAAGGAAATGATTTAAATACATACACACACACACACACAATACACATGCATGTACATACACGTACATACATACATATCGTATGCGTAAACGATTGAATTGCGATGTATTTGTGTTTGTGTTTATCTTAAGAATCAATGTCCGGAATGAGGTAGTGTATGTATATAAAATACCCTGTAGTAAATAAAGTAGTCGGTTGATAAAAACGCAAATTATAAATTAACTATTTTGCAATTGATATACAAATTGGTTTAAATCTCATGCAGATATCAACCAAACATATTGAATAGAAACAAAAGTAAAAATGAAAAAAGCAAAATAAGAAAATGTAAGAAAACAATAATAAAACAAAGGAAGCATGTCGGTGGATCAAATGTCAATCACAGCAAATACGGTATTTAGGTGGTGGTCAATTTTTTTTTAAAACAAAAAGAGAAAAACCCAAGAAAATATTGCAAATTTATAATAAAATCTATAAAAGTGATATTGCAACAAATAAAATAGTTAATTATAAACCTAAATGAAAAAATGTATATATACCAAATCTATACCTGTACCTATCACTGCTGGTAAGTATCAGTAAGTATTATTTATGTTGTATTTTAAAAGATAAAGGTACAATGTTACCCAATTTGATGTCAAATTTTCTTAAAAGGATGCCAAATTATCAGCAATAACAGGTAAAATGAAAATATGTTTTGTCTACCAAAATATTACGTTTTTCTGATAAATATTTATATTTCAAGGCGAAATTAAGGAGCTCAAACAGAGCTCAAAATGAGATGATAATGGCAGCATTGTCTACCCAAAAAGTAGTGACCGAAAGCCTTGTTCGACAGGAAAAATGCAATTAAGACTACTTTTGCAATAAACACCCTCGAAGAGCTGAAAGCGCCCAATGATAACATAATCGATGAAAATCAGCAAATTTACGTGAGTTTTTATTCTTCTCTACTTTTATCATTTTCCAAATTTTTGTGCATTTTTGCAGACCAATGTCATGAAATTATCACTGAAAGAGAAACGACAAAAACTATAACGACAATTTTATCTCTGCAATTGAATCTTGCTATAAATATTGATGGCACTCATGGCAAAAAGGGCTTGAAGGTTTACAAAAAAGTTTTTAAGTCATGGATGGATGCACTTCGGCCTCTCTGTGATGACCCAGACAAAGAATTATGCAACGCCTTAGCCGTTATTAAAAAACGGCATTTTCATCACGTTTATGTTGGAAAAAAAAACTTAATAATATTTTACTTTTGAATTTTCCATCAATACAAACTTTTTATTACAACTTTTATTTTAAGTCCTGAAATGTACATGCATTTTCTTTTAATTAAATTAATTTTTTTTTTTTTGTATTATAATAATTATTTCTATATATGTATATAATATAATATAAATATAACTGTTTAAAATTGAATTTAAAAAAGTGGTTTTTAAATAATTTAGTGTAAACTAATATTTAAATTAACTATAATTTATATATTTATGAAGTTGCCGTGGTCTAGTAGGTAGTGTGTTGGCTTATTAGACGAAAGGCCCGGGTTCGAATCCCAGGTCAGACATCAAAACGAAAAATATTTTTTCGGCGACTTCCTCTCAGCAGATTTCTGGCAAAGACTCTGAGAGTAAAAATTGCCATGAAAAGCTTCTCAAAATTCTGTCGTTCGGAGTCGACTTTAAACTGTAGGTCCCCCCACTCATGTATAAAATTAACGCACACAACATAAGTGGTGTGAGAAGCTAGGTCGTAACCCTGACTGAAGGGTTGTAAAGGCCAATTATGTATGTATGTATATTTTATCTAACTACAAATTGGTTGAAAAATAAGTAATTTGTAGTCAATTTAACAGTCATACAGAGATGACCAATTGACTACCGC
Source organism: Sarcophaga peregrina (assembly GCA_014635995.1). Taxonomy (NCBI): domain Eukaryota; kingdom Metazoa; phylum Arthropoda; class Insecta; order Diptera; family Sarcophagidae; genus Sarcophaga; species Sarcophaga peregrina. Next base: position 347,035 of record CM025789.1, read on the forward strand.
CTAGGACATGCCTATGTTAAAATAATGAGCCGGCGACAAGGAAAAAAGTCACTTAATCAACTAGTTGTGCTTATTAAAAAACCAGTTTCAAGTTTCTTTAAAATTAGTTTGATTTCCTACAGGGTACATACAGGTACACACACACACATACACGATTATGTGTGTATTCGGTTCTTATTTATTCACTTACTTACCGTATCCGAAATTAAGCGGTCGCAAATAATGCGAGTAAATTCATTGCGCCAAACACGTATCAAGTCTCGTAGCGTTTTAAAAATTTTCGAGTGTATAAGCAGCATACCGGCAAATATACGCGACAAATCTTTTAAATTGAATATGTAATGGAATTTTGATGGCGTTGGAGGTAGATCTACAATCACAATCTAAACAAATAAATAAAGTGGGAGAGACAAATCAAGAATAAAAATTTTAAATATAATTAATTACAAATAGGCAATCAAAAATGTCATCTAAAAATGCAAAAAAAAATATACAGTGGGGAAAGAGAGAGACACTAAACACAATCTTAATTCATAAAAGAGAATGAAATATTTAATTAAATCGATGCTGTAAATGATTTGAGAATACTTAAGTGAATTCTATTTTGTATTCTGATATTTGCTCTTATCAAAAAATGTCATAAAACTGTAGCTGTCTGCTAAACTACGACAGTGACTTTAATTTGGGAAACTAAAAAGTGGTCTGACTAACTGTGGCGTGTCACTTTATTGGCATAAAGAATGTTTATGCAATCGAATCAACAACTTTGTCAGCTACTACTCTCTTAAATGGCCAAGTTTATAACCAAAATCCAATTTGTTAAATACTTGAGTTATAAAACACTTGGTTACTCTATTTTCTTTTTTTTTTTTTTAAATAGAATAAAAAAAACGCCAAAGGGCATTCAAGCATAAATATTATTGAAGTATTTTTTTTTTGCATTCATGCTCCTGTCCTTTTCTACTTCGTTTTCTTCGTTGAATTATTTGAAATGTCACAAGTCCTAAAAGTTCTGCCATGCGTTATTATGCACATTGTATTTATGTATGTAATCGAATATTTAAAAGGAAATAAAATTAAAAAAATCTATTTTCTTATTCTGTCATACTTTATTTAGTATTAAATTCATTTTTTTTTTCGCTGTTCGAACATTTCGAATATATTTTCACATTTTCATGCATTCATGTACATACATATTGCAAGTGCGAGAAGGAGCATTTTTATTTGGCTTTGAATAATTTTCGATTGTAAAATAAACGATTTGGCAAAGATTATGAAAAATTGATGCGATTTGCATATGTAAATCGATTGCCATAAATTTTCTACAACAAATAAGAAACAAGACACTTATATGGCGGTAGAATAAAAATAGTGCCGACACGTACTGTATGCAAGACACACTCGATTTATGCGCTTCTGTTTGGATTGTTTGCAGATAAAATAATTTGCGAGTACGAGATAAACGTACCTTAAATAGACGCAAAGTCATTTGAACTATAATGTCAGCCATTGGCTTCAATAGGTCATCAAATTTTCCGGAATATTGAAGGTGGCCTTTAAAGATCGACGTGTAAATTTGTAATAGGGACTCATCATTGGGAAAAACGATATTGTAAACGGAAAACATGGATATGAAACGAGGATCAACTTCGTTGCGTCCGCCGCCAGCGCATCCCATTGCTCCGTAAAATGTCAAGTCCTTAAACTTTTTCCAATTTAAATCCTTGTCGCGATCATACATACCACCTCGCTCAAAGAAAAGTTTAAGTAAAGCAATTGGCTGTTGTGTACCATAACTAAAATACAAAACAAGATAATCGGCGATTATTTAAATTAGAATTTACGAAATTGTATTGATTTGAATGCATCATTTAAAAATACTTTATCGATGCAACTCACTCATCAACTTGTGGCATATTCATGTCATCGATAAAACATGCAATTTTCTTTCCCATCGGTGGTCCGAATGTATCCTTTGTACGTTTCTCCACTGCTGCTTCAAGAGTACGTTGAACATCCATTGATGATGTTCTCGATGAGAAATTTATATTCAATATGATCTTAAAAGGATAAAATCAAATCAAAAATATAATAGAATTTCAAAACATTTTCTATCTGAAATTATAGATTTTAAGTATTACACAGACGTACATTAATATCTTTATTGAGATTTCGCAAATACTGTGATATAATTGCGGTTTTGGATGTACCGGCTTCGCCTACCAAGAGGACAGGTCTCTTTATCTAAAATCAATATGAATTGGAATGAAAACATAGAAACAGATGGAATGCATAAACGAACAAATTATCTTACGTCACTATTAAGAGTTAAAATGCTAACAGTTCGAGTACTGTCTACAGTGGGCACAAGAATTTCACTGAATTTTGCATTGGGATCGTGAACATATTGTGGCACAACCCAGTCCCAAGCCAGCCAGCAAGATGACTGGCGACTGTAAAAATATTCATACAGCGTCGGCTTATTGGTCGGTAACTGTCCACCTGATGCCGGTTTATCTTTGGCATCCTGAACACAAGGAAAACCAGAAATACGTTTCAGAAATTCATCGAATACAGTTTGATCCCGTTCGATTAAGCAAGCTCCAAGTGATGAATAAACACACTGAATGAAGCCACATTCCAGAGAGTCTGTGTCGTACTGAACGGGAGGCGGTGCTTCAAATGACAAATCGTCTTGTTTTTCAAAGGACGGCAATAATGCGTCGTACATATTACAGAACTGAACAACCATATTTAGTTCGGTTTGCATAATGACTGTCTTAAGAGGATTACCCTGAGATGTACCATCTAGGCCTTCATGTATGAATGCAAGCCCCTGTACTATTATCTTCTCAAACATGTCCTGGAAAAGAGGGCGAGAGATAGAAAGATGGAAATACTTTGAATGGTTAAATAGAATTTCAAATAAAATCTTACTTGCAGTAATTCCCTTTGCGGTTCTGGTCTCGTCAGTATCCATCGTTGCCAATAGGGACTGTAGCGTAAATTTTTGGGATCTACGAAAACCATACCTGCTCTGGAAACCGTTGCGGGAGAAGCATAATTTAAATTTCCAACCTTTAAATGAACGAAATATTTTAAATTATTTTCAGTTAGTTAGTGGAACTTTCTAAAATTATTTAACATTTCCAATTCAGGCTATGTATGTACTGTTTCCATCTGCGCACCTGGAATGAAAGGCATACTGGAGTATGATAATTTGAAATTGTTTTTAGAATCAATTTCACAAAAGACCTGAAGCGCAAAAATTTCGTAGGTCGTAATCTAGTAATCTATTATCTGATTTTAGTTATAAAACTTTTAATCTTTGTTATTAAATTCCCTAAATAATTTAAATGCTCAAATAGATTGTGAGCATGTTGTACTTTTCATTAAAGATAGACTAACACCTCCCTAATCCCTGAGGACTAAACTAAACTATTTGGCCCTCTTACAATACATTGGTAACATATATTGCTACAATTCCAATTATAAGATTTAAAAATATTTTTTTTTTGACAAACATCACCTCCAGATTTATACATTTCGATACGGATTAAAATATTATAAAATAGCATAGGTTAAGGAATTTCGAACGTATTTACGTAAGGTACGAAAAGCGTCTTATAATAATGAAATTGCGTCTGTTTTATTTATTATTTTGTCGCATTTAAACAGCAGCGAACTAGTGGGGAACATCGGGTGAGCTAGTATGAGACATCATGGAATTCGTTTCAATTGAATTGAATTGAAAATGTTGTATCACAGGAATATTACTATTACTACTGTACACCATTGATTTGATATGAGATAATGATGCCAATTAGTCTATCAACGTTTATAGAATAATTATTCTAAAAACTTCACTATTAGCGTTTTTATTGACCGATGATTTGACGTTTCGATTAATAATGTATGAAGTATTGATTGTAATTGATTTAAATTAATTAGAATGTAGAATAGCTTTTGTTTAGGTGTTAGTATGGTTGTAGGGTATTCCATAGTCACATATGGACTTATTTTCATAACTGATTACCTTTATGGTATTCTGTTAATTTACCTCAAACAAGAGAGCACAGTAGTTTTCCAATCTAATACGTTCGCCATTCGCTAATGTTAGCAGCTTATTATCATCCATAACAGAGTTCATATTTTCAATCCAGAGTGCATCCACATCTCCATCGAAACAGACATAGCGGCGTTCCTGTGGGATTAAACATTAAATAGATTGTATTAGATTCATTCTCCTTTTCTTTCTTTAATGTTTTTTGTTGTTTCATTTTATTTTTTGATTTTCTTCTCTGCGCTAAGAGCTTTTTATTTCCAAACCTACAAATACGGTATAGCACGAGTACGCGTGTAGGCATGCGGTATATTTCCAATGTTAACATACGCCAGCAATTTACTCAGGTCTTTAAATGTTAATGCAAAGGGGAAACTATTATTGGGAGGGTATCCTGAAAAATCTAACTAAATGTGGCATTGTTGTATAGTTTTAAAATTACACTACTCGCCAAATGATGCTGAGGATTCATCCCAATTGTACATGCTTAAAAAAAAAATATGAATGAACATAAATGAGGCACTCAAAAACTTATGATTATGCATCAATATCATTACAAAAATGCACTTTGACTTTGCGGTTGTGTGATGGTAGTGGTGTATATGTGTGCGTTTCATTTGTATGCATTTACATACGGGGGGGGTTGGAAACAAGCATTTGGCACTGAACATACTGCTTATCAAAATGAAAAATGATAATATTGATGTCAATGCTGATTTTTCCGTGTTTTTTTTTTCAGTTTTTTCTGTTTTTTTTTTCATGTGATGTCTGTGGGGATTAAGTCTGTATTCACTGTTAGCTTAACAGCAGTTTGTGTATAAATTTTGAAATTAGATGGATGGATAAAATGCTGAAACAACTCATGGGATCGTGGCGTTTAAGTTCTCAACGCTCCGTACGTCAAACACCACTGCAAGCTGATGGTATTATCGTAACAGCGTTGTTATGACGATGGCCTTTATAACTAAAGGCTTGAATATACGTACATAGATACGTACATACATCATATTCAATGTGAATTTAGGTATGTACGAGTATACAAAACAGATGGCGATGGGGAGAGGCTGTACAGATTGAGTATTTTTTTTTTCAGAATATAAATTTACCCGCATTTAGTTGTTTAGGGATTTGTTTGGTGTATTAAGGTATAACAAGTGGCAAAACTTTCACTTGTTATGTTGTGTTGTGTTGTGTTGATTTATTTATGTAACTGAAATTGTACTAAAAAATAAAATATCGAAGGTTAAAGGACTTTATTATGGTGGTTGAGATGGTAGGAGAGATAGTGCATCAAGTCGTACACAAATTAGCAAGTTGAACGAGATTAGAATTAATTAAAGCGGACTGAGTGGCATGACTATCAAATAGTGGACAAAAGGGATAATTTTTTTTTTTAATCTTAGTAATATTAATAAATAAAAAATATTAAAAATTATTGTATACTTACGTCACGCTCTATGGGCTTGTTCAATTCTCGGAATATATTTGAAAATAAACCATCGACCCAATCGCGAGTATCGGGATCAAGATAACCGTATAATTCAATAACCGAACATGCCTAAAGAGAAGATTTTTATAACGATTTTAAACAGTCAAAAATTAAATTAAATTGATGAAAAATTTAAATAGTCAAAATATTCAATATCTATAAGAAAATGCTGGGACGGGCGGGAGTAATTCACATTGGGTATAAATGTTACAAGTAGATGAAGATAATCCATAGGATTTAAAAGATTGCTTCGTTCTGAAAGTTGGAAGGCCCTAAGATTATTGCTCGAAACTAAAGAACATGTCTAGGAGACTTGTGACATTATTAAACTTAATTGTCAGAGAGAAGAACAAATATTTTAGAGTTATATACTAGAATTGAATTCGCTTTTTATATTTTGGTATATTTCGTATCCCATTAATCGTCAAAATAAAAATTATCAATTGGGGTTTCTGTTAAGAATTGCATGTTTTCGGAAATTTTATTCAATTTTCAAACTTTTTGACTTTTTGTTATATTTTCTTATAACATTTTTATTCATTTCAAATGAAATGCAATAGAAAAATTAACTGATTCTAGTGTGTTTTCAAGGAATTTTCAAAGAGCATTATTAACCTGGTTACAATCAAGAGAAAATTTAAACAATTACATTCTTCTACTATTCTATTAAAATTATATTTTCAACATTTCTTGAAATTGAGTGATAATTTTACCAAATGACTAAAAGCGTCCTTTAATTCAAAATCATTCTACAACTTATGTTTGTACAATGTGGGGGTGTTAAAGGAAAAACGAAAATAAATTTGAAATTTGTGAGGCAGAGGCAAGTAATCTTTCACAAAATCACTTTTGCGATCTATTGAAGTTATAAATGAAGTATGTATATCGTTCGAAAGAAGTTTGGTGCGGATACACCATGTGGTGCAAGACTTGTGGACTTGTGACGATACCAAAGATGTCGTTCTCTTCTTACCTTGGGGTTAAGTGTAATGCACTTTGTTGGAAGACCCATATAGGTTTGAGCCTTAATTAGTGTATTTATGACAACAGTTTTGCCACCACCTGTTGGTCCCACAATCATAGTTGAATGTCGGGTCATCATTGTTTCATACATCTGCACAACTTTATCTTCCTGTAAAAAAGATAAAAAAAAAGAACATCAAACCAAAAAGTAAAACAAAAAAAAAAAAATCAAATGAATGACACTAGATGTCATCACAAAAAAGAAGAAAAACAAACGAAAAGTATAGGAAGAATGAAAATTAAAATTTTTTATTTTGAAGGAAAAAAAACTAAAAAGTTGTTGTGGACACACAATTACAAGTGTTAAAAGCAGAAGCAATTAACACAAAGGAACAACTCTACTCAAACACTAATACTCACGCACACACACACACACACACACTGAGGCATACATACAAAGGCTAAAGAATGGTGACTAACAAAAAAAAAAGAAAAAAATCTCAACAACAACAACAACAAGAGAACATAAAGTAGTTAAATCTCTTTAGTAAAGAAAGGTTTAAAATGTTAAGGAAGGAAGGAGCAAATAATTTTATGGAAGAGAGAAAAGTGTACCCCCATCATGGGCATTCTGTGCTGCAATGTGAAGGTATTGCACTTGCTGTTGCCATTTATTCCATTGAAGTACTGATAGAAATTTTTATTTTTTTTTTTTATATCTTTTTTACAATATAAATGTGATGTAACTACATGCATACATTATGTACATGAAATTGTTGTCGTTGCAATTGTTGTCCTTTGAATTTTTTTTTGTAAATTTCTTGTTTGTTTTGTTCACTCTATGCTTTCAAAGTATAATTTAGAATGTGTCAAAGTGTCTACGCCTGTGATGCACAAAAAGAAGTTGCCATCTTTCGAATACGTTTTTTCTTCTATGCACTTATGTAAATACAAACGTACATATTTAGTTGGTGTTGTTATTAGTGCTGCTTGCTTTAAATTTATCGTAAAATGTCAAGGATAATAATGGTAAGATTATGACAATGTTGTTAACAGCTCTAGCACTAGAACCAGCATCAGCGCCAACACCATCATCCACACTAGCAATGAATACATAAAATACGACTAACAACTGTGACTGTATCGATAATGTCAATGCGATGTTAGGGTGTGTATGTGAATGTAGTATGCGAATGTACAGATACAAATACAAAAACATTTTTCGTTTTTTATTCAATGCCGGAAAGACTTTAAGAAAAATGCTTTTAATGTTTATTTTTTCTTTTTTCTTTTTTTACATTGTTCCATGCAATATTAGTTGCTGTTTTTGTTAACAATACCACTGCCCTTCCAATACCACAAATGTTCCTATGGCTACTACGACTACTACAGAGGATCTTTTTTAAGTTAGAAACATTGGATTGAAATGAACATTTTGTAGTCCATTTTCTTGTAAGAAAGCAGCAAGCAGGATGTAACAAAATTGATTTTTCTTCTCCCTTTTTTCACTCTCTCTCTCTCTCTCTCTCTCTCTGGTGTTTTTCATTTACTCACACACACACACATACGAGTACATTGTTTATTTTTTAATTTTTTCTTCTTTTGTTTTTACAAAATATTTAATAGAGTATTTAGAGAAGATCGAAATGAAAAGAAGATTTTACCTGATCTGCAAGTAGAATATACCCGTCATTCACGAGACAATAACGCACTGCTGCATTAAACTCTGGATAGCCGACACGTGGACAATCAATGCCTGGAAACAGATCCTAGTAAAAGATTTCAAAAATTTATTTTAAATCACAAATTAATCATATGAAAAAATGGATGAATATTCAAGTAGTTGACTTGAATTGTGTGGTATTAATGTATTGTGAGGTATTAGCTTACCTTTATGAGGCCCAAGAAAAGTGGTACATCTTCAAAAATAAATTTAGGAAAGTTCATATCCCGTAAAACTCGCATTAAAACAACAGCCTCAGGCAAATCACTAGATTGACGTTTCATTACACCAGCCATGCGTAACACAGAATTTAAGGAGCGTAGGCCCCAGTCATAGTGACACTGCTTCGAAAGTTGTTCTTGAGCCAGAGCATAGAGCACAGTCATCTTCTTTGCTAAGACCTTTAAACGTTTTCCGAAAACATATTTCAATTTGTATAAATCATACACATTTTATAATCCGGGCCTATTACCTTTGCCGTCAAAAATCCATCAGAGAAGAGCGATATCAAGCAAATCAGTTCTAAATCAGGTTTGATGCACGTTACAGGCCTGAAAAGTGCCTTCACGGATTCTGGTAATTCTGTACGACCAGCGTAACCAGGATTCATTGTAACAAATATTCCAACCTTATTGTCAATGTTTATTTCAGATCCTTCAAACTAAAAATAATTAATGAAAAATAAAACTATTAAGAATGAGAAATAGGGCGGCACTGATCTGAGTTGAAGTCTGTATACGGTATACACGACGTTTCTTCATAGACTCCTTAGAAATAGCTGTGCAATCGGCACTACTTCTATGCATATAACAACATCTCTGTCGGTTAATTTTGGTTACGTTCTTAATGTAGTCCCCTCAAAAGTGTGATGAAGAACATTTCCTTTCTATAAACAAATTGTTTTTGTCTTCCCTAGTCAACGCATCTTACGCATCCGAGCATTTGTTTTTATCTGTGAACATATCTATGCATGTCTCATTTGATTTACTATTCTCCTTAACGATAACGATGTACAACACAGGTAGGAGCTAGTATTTAATATTACATGAGATTGGTCTTGGATGCTTAGGTTGTAATTAGGTTCCAGATACTATGAACGTATTAACGTCTTATTGTTGTTGTTTTAAATTGTGGTAAATTATTCCCTTAATTGTACAGTTGACACTGTGACTAAATAAGTAGTGACCAACAAATTAACCCAACCTAACCTAACCTAACCTAACCTTGAGATATTTGAAATGTGTAGTAGTTACGTCTCGTAGAATTTTGTCATTATATATTGTAATCTAATTGTACTTACAACAAATCGTTTTAGTTTACGAATTAGGGCATTGCGAATTGTCTGAAGTTGAGTTGAAATCACACTTAACACCGATATGTCGATACGATTGAATTCGTCGAAACAGCCCCATGCACCGCATTGTGCCAATCCAGAGAGAATAGTACCGACAGCTCGAAAATCCATTCCTTCACCGCAATTGGTGACAACACAAAGAAGGGCCATGGCTTTGGCTAAATCTTTCGTTGTCTCAGTTTTACCTGTACCAGCCGGACCAGCAGGCGCTCCACCCAAATTCATGAGCAGTGCCTGTGTTATTGTCAAATAAATACGATCCGTGAGAGGTGTTATAACAAGACGAGAATTCAAACCCAAATATTCGTATCCATAATCAAATCGTCCAGAACACTGTATGACATATAAGTTGTCATACAGTTTAAGCCAATAGAATCTCAACTGGCTTTCCCAACTGAACTCGCCAGCATCGAGCACATTATCTCTGACAAAATCTTCTATGATATCTCGAGCATGGACATCAATTGTGGCAATAGTTTTGAATTTTTTACGATCATTAGAAGTGAGATCTGACCGCACCTTGAGTACTAATTCATCCATTTGATAGTTTTGCTTATCCAGAAAGTCCTTCATGGCTCTGAGGTTGCCATAATTTTGAGCCTGATTAAATGCCTCTTCCACTTCTGCTGTCCACCATACCTGACTTGCAGCCAAGCCAACCATGCTTTGGTAATTCATTAGCCAATCAGGTCTGAAATTGAACAACAAAATTGAAATAAAAATAAAAATGAAAATAAAATGAAAATAAAATACAGTGTCTATATATAAAGTGTATAAATATTAAATGAATCAATTTTATGCCATAAATATTGAATATGTATGTATGCTTGTATGTATGCATGTACATATATGTGTGTGTGTGTGTGTGTATGAGTAGGTGATTTCATTAAATTTTATGCTAAAGAACCTGACTATTAAAAAAGTAGACGAATCTGTATGTATACAGCCACATACACAGTCTCAGTGAGGTTTATAATGTTAATAAAAAAACAAAAAAAAAAAACACTCTGGTGGCCAACAATATATTCAGAAGCAGAATTGTTATCATCTGCTGTATCTATGTATATACGTATCTGTGTGTACGAGTGAGTATGTAGAATATCAATAAATTTCTGTGTGTATTATATTGATGTTGTTGGTGTTGTTGTTGTTGTCCTCCTCGTCGTCGCCATCATCATCATCATGATTGTTATTATTGCCAACGACAGTGTTATATTGGTCTTGCGGTTAATCGATGGCAATAAAAAGATAAATCGCTTATAACGACAAAATTATTCATTGTAAGCCATAAAAACAAAACGTTGTTGCAACAGCAATATCATCGTCATCATCAACATCCATATCTTTACCAACGGCAGCAACAGACTATACTAGATAGCGCATAAGCGACAACGACAAAAAGAAACAAAAAAAAACACAAACACATCACATACACATACACATACAACATCAACGAGCAAAGCCGCTACCACAGTGAATGTTTTAAGCATAATTTAAAAACATATACACATGCCCAGTGGAGTACATAAATACACACACACACACACACAACACACACACACACATATATATATATTCAAATATATAACCAGACAACATGTGAATTAATTTATATGCATAACGCTCATACAATAGCACTACTACTACAATTACAACTACTACTACTACTACAACAACTATATTGGATACATATGTTTGTATGTATGTGTGTATGTGTATGTGTATGTATGTGTATGTGTATATTTTAAAACAATAATAATGCTTTAATCCTTTCGTTTTTACCTTGCGATTTCGAGGTCAGTTCCGTAATCGTAGATGGCTTTTTTGGTTAAGTAACGATTCGACACGCGCATTTCATCCAAGACATCGTTCATCCAATTCTCCACTCGACCCTGGACTCGGACTGATGCAGTGCAAGAAGGAAGGACAGAGGGAAAGCCAAACATTGTCAGTGTAAGCAAAAAATTATAAGTTTGTCACCGTTTAACGGTGGTAAAAATAAATGCAAACGAATAACAAACAAACGGACGACAGACACAATATGAACAAATTTATGCAACATAACGAATTCATACTGACGGAGAGTGTAGGGTGCACATGCGAGAAAATAATTAACAACAAATGAAGACTGACAAAATAAAGTTATAAAAATCAAAAATGTTATTGTTATTGCTTTCCCGCGTGCTATATACCTCGCGCCCTCGCGCCCTCGCTCCTTCCCATATATCCGTCCACTTCAAAAAGTTCATCTTTAGATTCGTCTTGCGTAATCGTTCGTTTTTTTATTAATGACGATGAAAATAAAAGAATAAAATTGTAAAAAAGCAAATGAAAATAAAAACTAAAAGACTCTGAAGGCAATCATTTCTTTTGAATTTATCGTTATTACTGCCGTTCTGTTTCCTGTATCCGTTTTGGTTTTTTTCTTTGAAATCAAATTTTTGTTTTTATTTTTGAATTCACAAAATTTGAAGCTTTTTTATTTGAATTCTCAATATTTCCTCGATTATTAAAAAGAGGCGCATTAATAACAAAACAAAAATCAAGCGGAAATTTAAGAACTTTCAATTGCTAACTGGTCAAATGTTTTATTCAAATGATTTCGTATAGCATATACATATTTTACATATAATTATTGTTCCCTACACTATATTATCATTCATCATTCATCATTAAACTTCCGCTTCTCTTTTGATTGAAATTTGAAAATGTCATCCGCAATTAGAGGAATATTATAAAATTATTATTGTTATTACATTAATAATGACTCTTAGGGCCATTATTATAACTTACCATTAACTAAAGGGAGGATTTTAACGGAAAGATAAATTATTTTTCATTATATCGAGTACCCAATAAGATAGAAGTGAGCGTTAAGCTAAAGGGCAAATCATCCTACCTTTAATATTTAAAGGTCACTTTCTGTTTGACTCTTACTATATCATCATATGCTATTTTCGATGTGGCAATTTCAAATTTAAACAAAATGAGCATATACAACAGCCACTGTGTTAAAAACAAACTTCTTTGTGAGTAGACCATGTTCACCGTTATTTTAAACGCTATGCTAGATACTGAGCTAATTCCGATTGTCTTCATCACACAATTATGAAATTGAATGATCAGTTGATTTATTAAATGATTGTATATCGATTTCATTTCAAATTCAGTTAATGCCCAATAAATGCTAATTGTTGCACAATTGAGAGATCGTTTGTATGGGAGGTGAGGTCTTCAACTTCATGAACACATTGCAAACAATAACAAAAAGTTTTTATTATGTTCATATTTAGGGATTATTAGATTAAGTAAACGTATCTTAAAAAGGTCAGTGTAGACTCAACAGTGGACATATTATTATTTTAAGAAGATTTAATAATTTAATGAGTTACATTTTAGTACTTACCATTCCGGCGAAAATCCAAAACTTCACCTTCACTCGAAATCATGGCATTCACGACAAATAAATGAGCACTTTCCTTAATAATCCTCAAAGATTTCACATTATCATACATCTTGATGCATGTAATGATATATGAATTATAATAAATAGTGACATTTAATATAAATTTCTTAAATTTAAAACAATAATTCAAAATTAACCTATTAATTAATTATTATATTACAAAGTTTTTTTTTTTTTTTTCTAATTCAACAATATTAGTAGGAGTATGTCTGCCACCCAAGCAACAAACAAAATTACATTTTAATATTTAATATTTAAAAATGATGCCGTGATTTTGATTTTAAAATTTAATCACTTTTTCCGCCATACACATATATTAGTAGTTCAGATAATACAATAAAATACGTATTTTAACTGAGGCGTTAAAGATGTTTCTGATTGACGAATAATGTGCGAATTGTATTGTATTGCTTTAGGAACGTAATACACTTAATGCCATCAACACAAGTGTTACTGATAAGTGTCCACTTGAAATAAAAGGAGGCAAGCCCTTTAATATATATTTACGTTATTAAGCACTGTATAGTCATCAAGTCGTCATGTTAGTCAGAGCCCAACTTATTATTTAAATTTTTTTCTGTACATACAACTTCAATACTTCATTATGGCCCTTAATGTTCTTGGGTGGCATACAAAATTCGTAAACATTTTTTGTTTCTTTGCTTGTTTATTGTATTGCTATTACCTTGATTATATGATTTTGTACAGCAGATGGTTCCGAACTGCCCAATATGGATAGTAATTCATCAGTTGAAATGAAATAAAATCTTGGAAATATTCTTCGTTTCGATTCCAAGTATTCATTTAATGACTTTTGACAATTTTCCAATCCAATACCCAGGCCTTGTATTTCAGGCAACCTGCCGGGAATGGTGCAGAATGGCACCACCAATGGATTCTTGGCACAATCCAACATTATCTAAGTGTCACGAAACCAGAGTCAATATAGAGAATCTTACCAAAACAAAACAAAACAAAACAACAGTAACAGTAACAGAAACAAACTCAAAGCCAAGCTAACTAAACAATGCACAACAGAGTGACAAACAAATAAATAAATAAACAAATAAATAAATAAATTTCATAAATAAATGAAAAACGAAAAAAAACACAAAAAATACCGAATCACACAAAATCGATGCAATAAATCAAAGCAGTCGGTGTCGTCACTACTAATGTGTTTATATCATCATCATCATCATTCCTATACGAAAGTAGGAATACTAAAAATAACATATTCTCACACAAGTGTGTGTGTGTGTGTGTCTGTCTGTGGAGCTGTATATGTTTGATTAAGCATTGCGGCAAATGTTGCAAATCTAATGAAATCAGTGCCAAACTCAATATTCTAATAAATAAACAAGAAATGAAGGCAGTTCTCCCTCTGTTAACGCACGGATTTGTTGCAACACATTCTGTTTACTGCATTTACTATATTCGTAGCCACATTTACCACAAGAAATCATATCAAGTCAAAGAGTCAAACATCATGGGTTCAAGAAGTTTAAACTTCTTACATAGAGAAGTAACAGAAAAAAAACAAAAAATGAAAATTGTAATGATAAAATAATCTTGATGAAAATATTCTGTAGTACTCCTAATGTTTTCTATATATCTGGAGGCTTTTAATCTATGAAACTAGGTATCGGAAAATTTTTAATATGTTAACAGTTACGTTTCGTTATTCCTGTGGTATAAACTTTAAATATTTCATGCGATAATAAGCGATAATAATATGTATTGGGAAAATAAATATGTGTTCCTTTAGATTAAATTAAATAATTAAAATAAAAATGAAAAATATATGAAATAAAATAAAATAAATATAAATAAATTATAAAGGAGCAAACGAGAATTTACTTTGTCACTCACTACATTAAGCACAATATTATCAGAATAGAGTAGGATAGAAATATTAGAACTTACTCTGCGATATGCCTTATCAATGTCATCGAATTTTTTGGCTTCTTCCGGTAATTGAGAACGTATATCACCGCCTATAAAAATGCCTTCCAAGTACAGCCATTTGCGTTGTACTAATAGCCACTCATCAATAATTTCTGAGATGAGAGCTAAATTGCGTTCCCAACGATTCACTGTCTCCAGAAAGGGGCCAATAAATCTACGAAACACAGGAAAAAAGAAAGTAAAGAATATGAAATAATACGTCCTCTTGCAATGCAAAAGTGCGGCAGCTGATTATTTGTGTGTGTGTTATCATCATCCCCTTGTTGCTAGTTTGTACTTACTGTGACGCTCCCATTGATTGAAGATTCATTGAATTATCATCGAGCACCTGTACTATCTCATCGACTGCACCCAAGGTATAGCCACGTTCTTCGCTGCCTTTAAAATGCTTGTGCACTTTAAAGTTCATGACGGCCCAAGTGTCCTCGACTGCCTTTACGCCCTTCTCTATTGCCAGTTCTTTGATGGCATTATTTAGGATTTGTTCAGCTATTTCCTATCGAATGGAATGGAATGAAATGGAATAAAAGCAATCACAAACATACCAACACACCAACATGTATTGAATCAATAAAAAAAAAAAAAAACGGACAACAATAATGAAAATGTTAAAAGAATGCAAAAACAAACAAAAGAAAGAGAACAAACAGAAAAAAACACAAAAAACAAAATGCCTTCGGCCAAGTAACAAAATAGACACTTAATGCAATCACTGAGGATAATACAATACATAGTCACAAACGGAACGACGACAGCCAACAACAGCAGCAACACCAACACCAACAACAACTATTAGTTTTCGAATAAAATTCGAATAGTTTGTATCACATCCTTTCTTTATGTTTGATTTCAATGGTCCAGCGACTTTCTCGTTTGAAAACTTCGAAAGTCTCGGTTCGTCTGTCCTTTCAAAACAAACAAAAAACGTGTCATGATTTCAACAACAACAATGGCAGTAACAATGATGATACTTTGAAACACTTTAGATAATTGTTTCTTTTTTATTGTTGTTGTTGTTGTTGGATTTAGTATTTTTACACGTAACGACCATGAATGTGTACATAACATATGTACAAATGTATGTATTAGTCTAGTGATCATTGAATGCATTTGAGTTGTATGCATCTTGTTGGTAGAGGACAAACAACAACAATAATAATACACAGAATTTGTAGTAACAGATGACGCATATGGGCTTACCTGATATTTGTGCAATTGCATGGCAAACATATTTTCAAGGGTGAATAGTTCAGGGTTCATATCAAAGTACTGTCCCGTCTTCTCCATTAACTGTAGCCAGTGGCGTTCTCGTAATGCTTCGTTCTTTAAGCTGACCATCAGCGGAACGGTACCTTTGAATTGTTTCATTTGTAGCTCCAACATTTGACCAACAGGCAACTGACGTACCTGACAATATTAACAATAAAAAAAAAAACAAAAACAGAAAAACAAAACACTTTCAATCTTGTCAAGTTGTATCACTAATTAATTAATTCAGATCACAATTAAAATGTTTAAAATGGACTGAAGATTTTTAGTTTTTATTGATTATTAAAGATAATTCATATCCAATAAAATATTTAATCAATGTCGTAGTAACTAGTCGATAATTAATCATTGTAGGATGAATATTTTATATTGTGTTACAATAATTTTTTAAATGTTAAAATTCTTTTAAAAAAATTTCTGTGTCCTTCGCTTTAAGTTCCAGTTATGACAGGAATATTAATTACACGGTGCGATAGTGACAATACATCCGAGTAACTACATCATCTAAGCTGTACGTCTAGTTGGGTAGAACTCAAAAATACTTTTTTTTTACATTTTTTGTTTTATTTGATAAAAACTCTTGTTTTGAACTTTTCACGTTTTTGAAAAATCCAAAGCATTTTGATATCACAAACAAATTTTTTATTGAATAAAACAAATTTGGAGGGTTCGAGATATAAGAAAAAAGTATTCTTAGAGATCGGCTTAGCTAAATATACGACTTAGACTCTGTAGTTACTCGAGTGTATTTAGTTTTTTGTCGCATAGTATTATTATTTAAATTCCAAATGTCATTGAAATAGGAATAACGATACTACAATCTTTTTATAATGATTTTTCCAATACACGATTTATAACAAACAATTTTTCTAATATTATCAGTTCTTAGGTAATTGTATTAGAGTGAGTGAAAACTTAGTTGAAATAATTTTAGGGAAATATGCAATATAAAACGCACTTCTATCGGAACATAATCAACGTGAACATAAATCATCTTATCATTTAATAAAGTTTTGTTTTATGAATTATTTTTAATTAAGCCAATCACTTTTACCACACAAGTTTGTTTTTGTGATTTTATCATTAGGAATTAGAGTTTTCCTTTCGGTCATTTGCGCAGAAAAACTCTTGGTCACCGCAGAATTAACAGGAAGAACGAGGCACATTAACGTGCAGTGAAATACAGGAATAAAATTAATGAACAATTAAAAAAAAAAAAAAATTTAATAAACATTTTATGTTTCAGATTTATATCTACGTATAGCCCTAATTACATTTAAATTTTTAGTACATAATTATGATATAGCATGATTTGATGCTGTAGTTTCTGATCGATTATTATTTCGAGTTATTGTGGAACATCTGTGAATCACAAAAAATTATGAAATAATTGAAATGAGATAATAATTGTAAAAAAATTAAATGAAAATTGGGAATAATTTTTTAAAAAAGGAAACCCTATCTATAAACCCTATGAAAATCGAGTTGCATTTTGTAAATACGTACGCGAAAGAATTTCCATTTCCATGGCCTATCAAATGCAACAACTCGAATGGTATCACTACACTGTATTATAGAATTTAATTCATAAAATTAAAATATATATATGATATATATTAGGGATGCCAATCGGGAAATCCCGAATCCCGAAATCTCGGGATTTTCGAGATTCACAAAATCCCATATCGCTGGATTTTTAAAAACTTGTCCTGGGATTTTTTGGGATTTTCGGGATTTTCGGGATTGTGAATTCATATGTATTTTGGCCCTACAAAAGGTCCTGAAAAAAAAAAAATTCTATATTACTTGACTTCGATAATAGCATCTCAGATGAGGAAAACCCTACTTCCAGTGATAAAAAACTATTTGATGGCATCGAAAAATGCAAAAGCCCTATAAAACGAATTAAAAGGGTAACTGATTGAGATACTCAACTGTCCGAAGAAATAGATTTATTTACATCAAGAGGTGGTAGAGGGGAATATCTACAAGCTGCATACACCTATCTTGGAACCATTTTACCAACAAATGTTGTTGACAACAAAACTCGTTCAAGCCTATAAGATCACATGCTAGATGCTTTAATCATTTTGTTGGAATCCAAATAATTTTCTTAAACTAATGCATTTGCATATGTACGAATAATTTTTGTTAATTTACGCTTTTTTGTTACATTTTATATTTTTATATAATTCTGATATATATAATTGAAATACAAATGATTTTGTTAACAAAATATTTTTATTTATGTTTAAGAGAAAACCGTGCTTTTTCCCGTGATTTTTCGTGATTTTTGGATCCCGAATTATCCCGAAAAATCCCGGAAGTACGGGATCGGAATTTACAAAATCCCGAATCCTGGGATTTTTAAAAATCGCCCCCTTTTGGCATCCCTAGTATATATGTACTGCATACGTATGTATGTACACGAAAAATGTGTTGTTATCTGTGCATATGTATGGCAACATATGTATGTACAACAACGAATGTGATTTTCAAATTATTTTCCAACGCACAATTTGTGTAAAAAGCAAAAAAAAAAAGAAAGAATTGAAAATATTTAAATAAAATGATATTTGAATTTGTGTATGACAACAGTACATGTAGGCATATGAATTATTTATCATATTCCTGGTTATCTGCTGTGCGAGGACGCATTGAACGCATTGAACAATATGAAGAAGTGACCAAATGTTGAAGATGACGAAGATTGTCCAAATTTCGGTTGTCAAAAATAAATTTCATTTAAAATAAATTAAGTTTCAATTAAATATTTAATTCTTTTAACTCTTTGTGGATATTTGTTAACACAACTTTAGTTAGTTAGTTTTCGTTTTGAAAACTAATTATGAAAGTTTTATTGGCATCAAGAAATACTTAGTCCATCGACATCAACCAACACTGGCATTGGTGCCAATAAAAATCTTCTTACCTGTTTTGGCAGCTTACGAAATTCCTTAAGGAAACTCTCTACACCCTCAGTTAAGACAGAGGGATCTAGATCGGCCCACAAAGTTTTCGACCACCCATCACGAGCTGCCTTTTGGCTTTTGTATAACTTGTAAACCTAAAATTAAAATAAATTTGAAAAGTAAAGTAAAGAGACATCGAGGAAAAATAATAGAGAGAGAGAGAGATAAAGTGACAGAGCGAGAGAGAAAGAGAGAGAAAGAGAAAAAGAAGTAAATGAATGAATAAATTAAATTAAATAGAAAAACAACTGGAGAACAAGGTGATGTTCAATCATTTTCAACTTGTAATCTTTTTGCATCCCTACAGAAGGTATTTATAAATACATATGCACGTATGTATATCTAGTTATTTATTATATTTTTCTAATGAATTGAATAATGAGTAATGAGTCATAAAATCCAGAGTGCCCTGGTAGTCTAGTGGGTAGTGTGCTAGACTATTAGCGTGAGAGTCGTGGGTGGGTTCGATTCCCACCAGAGGCTCTGGTCTCTG
Source organism: Sarcophaga peregrina (assembly GCA_014635995.1). Taxonomy (NCBI): domain Eukaryota; kingdom Metazoa; phylum Arthropoda; class Insecta; order Diptera; family Sarcophagidae; genus Sarcophaga; species Sarcophaga peregrina. The sequence goes on from CM025789.1 coordinate 366,795, forward strand.
ATACTACAGCGAGTGTATGGCCGAAGTTACTCAGCTTGTATAGAATTAGAATATAATTTATAATTGTATTGTAATTAATAAATAAATTAATAATAAATAAATAAAATCCACAAACTAAATACAATGAAATAAATTTAATTTTATTATTTATTATTGTTGTTACAGTGCTTCACATCGCAAATATCATTCTCGTCTTTAAGTAAGAGTGAATTTGGAAGAAGATTGTTAAACTTCTTTATAAGTCTCTGCAAGTCTATCATGGGAAAGCAAAGGTAATACGTAAAATTTTATTTTGACAATACATGCGTGGTAATTCTTCATAGCACTATGTGTATTTGTTTTAAGGTCAATAGGAGAATCTGGCCATTAAGTGTGGGTTTGTTTTTTTTGTCAATTAGCGAATTTAGCCGATTAAGTTGCAATGGAGATGTCTTCTCATGTATTTGTAATGTGTGCTGTGGTAGTGCTTAATCATTATTTCGAATAGAGTGCATTGTTCCTCTTCCTAAGATTAGAATTGTGCATCGTCGCTTATCTACTTGAATTTTTTCTTTTCTCTTTTTAAACTATTTTTTTTAATAGAAATACTTGATCGAATAAATATTACAAGTCGTAGAGCTTTATTAACATTTTTAAAAGAGAATTTAGCTGAAACATGTTGATTACAGCTCACTAACGAGTCGACTTCCGCCCATATATCCTGTGGCTCAATTCTCTACTAGCACAATAGACGACGAAGTAGCATAACAGATGAAGTTTACTCAACAGTTACGCAAATAATTTAATTGAAAAATTAAACTTTATCTGTGTGCTAAGTAGAGAAAATGATTTCGTTCGTCCTTGGTTACAACATTTTAATTTTTTTTTTATATGTATGCTTGTATACAGGCATATATACATCCATACATACATACGTATACTGCTAGCATGGAACATTTAAAAAAATAATGACTAGAGGTGCAGTTGTTAACTTACAATTTGCATTCCGTCATAGTCCTCCTTAATACGTGAAAACTCATTGTAATCTTGCATGGGCATATCAAAAAGTTTCTCTGCGTTGGCTGAAATACACAAGAAGAAGTGAAATTGTTAAGAACTAGAAGGTAAAGGAAGATTATTCAAACCAAACAAAAACAAAACATAAAAGGAAACACTACAATGAGTAAAGTAAATACCATTAAGGGTAATAAAAAGTTTTGACAATTTTTGCCAATTCAAAATATTACACACACACACGCCCACGTCCAGTCCCACCCAAGTGAAGGTACAAGTGGTCAATCACTTTGCGAGTGAATAAGTTTTTTCATCCATACTTAGTAATGTATTCCAATTAAAATAGTGAACAAAAGAATATGTATTCTTGTTGAATGGTCATTCGTTCTGAGATTAATAAATAATAAAATAATTTTAATTATAATTATCCGACGTTAAATATCCTTATGGAAAATTAAATATTTTAATTATTTGTAATTTGGAAAGACATTCAAATGTATAATTCACAATTAAGACCATAAGCTAATAATTAATAAAAGATATAAGAACAATTATACTGAACCAATTTGAATTAAGAACTGTAGTATTATTTAAATATTAATTTGTGTTAGTTAGAATTATTCTAAAATTAATCAAATATTGCCTATATTTTACAATCCACGGCCCAATGCCATAGAAACCGAGACAGTCGATTTTCATGGGCGTGTGCTGCAAGAATGGACATTTTACAATCAAACAAACAGGTGGTAATACTTGGTATCAGATCCGGACTATTAGAAGCTAACACAAGCTACCATAGTCCCTAATAAATTTTCCTGAATATTATCAGATCAATCACTATCGATAAGTGTGCAATAAAAATAAAAAAAAAAAATAAAATGTAATAAATTTATAAACTCTAAAACCATGTTAAAAATATTTTTGATTCTCTTGGGTTTTGAGTCTGAATTATTCAAACACATAACCCACAACATCTCGGCACCTCATAAAAGTAATTCCATTGAGGTAGGTTTCATTTGCCCGCAGTTGTAGTAGATAGGCTTCATTAATTTTATTACATATGTATGTAGGTTTTTAATGATACCTGACTGAAGGATTGTAATGACCAATTTATGTGTACGCAAAGTAGGACAAAAGGGAACAATATCAGAGGTTGTCTTTTTAACATATTGCAGCAAGATGAACGCTATGAATAAGCATATCATATTACACTTAAAGAAATTTAATTTACTTATCTTAAATACGTGAAACAACTAGTAGCCATTAGATAGTAACGTAATGAAATTATAAAATTTAAAACATCATACCCAATTCCTGTCGTCTCACATCCAATTGTTGTATTTTTTGTCCGTAGGTATCCATTAACTTTGAGCCTTTGTCTAGGTCAGCACCGACAGCTCCGGGGCCATTTGTTTCAAAGTCTTTTATAAACTGTTCGAGCTAAAATAAAGAGACAGTAAAACATTCAATAAGAATTGCTCATAAAAATGCGAAAATATCTTCGAAAATAAACAAATTAAACTTGAACATTTGCAACACTGGAATCGTAATGGTCAAGTAAAATGGATAACCAAGTTTGTTTGTTAAGAGGAAAGGGGAGGATGGAAGCGATAACAGTGAATGAAGTAGTGCGTCAACGAATTGTTTCCACAGAACAAAAACACTAAGACAGAAACAAATAAGAAAAGAAAATTTTTTCAACAACTGTTGAGAAGAGAAAAGAAAGGAATTGTATTTTAAATGTTACTCGGCCAATACGCACAAGTTATCCAATATACATAGACGGACGGACAATATGGGTGAGAGTGAGAGTGAGAGAAAAGAGAATACATACATACATACATACATACATACATTTAGAATATTTGATACTAACTCTGCCGCATCTTCAATAACGTTTCTTGGTAGTACAAGTAGCAGATGTGATTGTCGATCTTAATGCGTATAATAAACACTTTAAGTTAATTCGTTTTTCTTGGTATCAACAACTCGAAAGAAGAAAAGTTTTTTCTTTTTCTTATTCTTTCTCGTTTTTCCTTTTCTTTTTTTTTCCCCTTTTTTGTTTTATTTTCTATTCATTCTTATTTCAGCTGTTGTACAACTGGCATGAATACGAAACTGACTGAAATCAAAATATAGTAGAGAGGCTTTGGCAGAGCATTATAATGTTCTGCCTCACTATGTGGAACCTCTTTTGGCAAAAGTTTAACTAAAACGGATAAGGATGTGGCTTACAGCGTTAGAAGTATGGGTAGAAATACAGAACAGTACAACGAAAATGTCGAAATAGAAACCACACTAGTGCTCCTTCGCATAATTGACATCATTTAAAAGTATGGAGAGGAGTTGAGGGTTAAACGGAAGATTTGTGTACGTTATTATATTGTATCTTGGGAAGAGTTAATCGTAGTGGTTATTTGCAACATTGCAATATGCTTTAGAATTTTCCTTTGTTCCCTGGCTTACTGGCTGTGAAAAATAAAATCCAATTAAAATCCCATTGAATTGAAGACCATAAGAAAAAAAAAAAGAAGAAATACAAATAGAATAACCATTAAAAAGATCCGGAAAGGAAACAAAGCATAATAACAACAAAAAAAGAAAAGAAAACGAAAAAAATTATTTTGCAATTACATTTAGAATGAAATGTAAAAATAATAAAATATAAACAATTTCGTACTAAAATACATACATACATACATCATTGGCCATTACAATCCTTCAGTCAGGATTATGACCTAGCTTCTCACACCACTTATGTTGTGTGCGTTAATTTTATACATGAGTGGTGGGACCTACAGTTTAAAGTCGACTCCGAACGACAAATTTTTGAAAAGCTTTTCATGGCAATTTTTACTCTCAGAGTCTTTGCCAGAGGAAATCCGCCGAAGAAATATTTTCATATTTTCCTTTTGATATCTGATCTGGGATTCGAACCCGGGCCTTTTGTATAATAAGACAATACACTATCCACTCGACCACGGCGACTATTTCGTACTAAAATATGTATGTATATTTCACGCTGATTACATAACTAAGTAAGTGTATGTACGAACGTCACAATTAAGAATTGAGTAATGGTAGCAAATTTTTGTAAAACTTACCTCTTTCCAAAAACCGGATATTTCTACGGCAGTCATATCGGCGAACTTCTGTTTGATCGGCTGCAATTTGTCCAAACGGTACAATGAAGATCGAAACAAACGATTCCATCTTTTCTCCAAATGGTGAGCCAGTAACATATCCTCAAAGTTGAACTACAAGATACAGAAAAATGAAAATAACCTTTATGTATGTAGTACACATGTACAGATGTATACAAATGTATATCAGTCGTATAAGCTTATATTCAATTTAAATGGCAACTTATATGTAGACGACATTTCTACAATAAAATTATTTCTAAATATTATGGACCAAGTAATTCATTATTCTCTCGTATACATAGAAAATATGAAGTACTTTTGTCCGACACTCACATCGAATTTAGCACAAGCAAGATCACATCTTCACTTTGGTGGTGTAAATTAGGGATTGTCAGAATCTGTTGATATTTTGGTCATGACCAAGTTATGCATATAATTTATATAAAAAATTTCTAAATCATCTCTTATCGCTCTGAATTCCGACAAACCTACAACACTATTGAATAAATTTGACAGAATTCCATTTGATACAGGGTGGTCTTTTTCGATGGAGAAGTGTTTCCATCGTTTTAACTTTGCCTTTCAACATAATCATTCCATTTTGGGATTTTCGTATACATATGTACATGCATACATAATCAATTAATCAATATTTAATTAATTTTATTATTTTTAAACAACCCTAAGGTCATAATTAAAATTATTTCAAATGAACTTTAATTTTCTTAAATTAAATTTAACATTTTATTTTATTACATGTGTGGTATCATAAGGTTGGGTGGGGTTGTCTGAGAGAGTTTAGTCCTTATTTATATTTTTGAAACCGGAAGGAGTGAAGTGCTAAGAACAATTTGGGTATCACCAAAAAGGTGAGATCGAATGTTGCTGAATGAAATTTATTATATACTTACATATACTATGTATGTATTTTTTAAATAGAACATACATAATTGGCCATTACAACCCTTCAGTCAGGATTACGACCTAGCTTCTCACACCACTTATGTTGTGTGCGTTAATTTTATACAATGAGTGGCGGGACCTACAGTTTAAAGTCGACTCCGAACGACAGATTTTGGAGAAGCTTTTCATGGCAATTTTTACTCTCAGAGTCTTTGCCTGGGATTCGAACCCGGGCCTTTTGTCTAATAAGCCAACATACCACCCACTAGACCATGGCGACTAGAAATAAAAGCTAATATGCATACATCCATGTATATATAATGTGTATAACAATTTTTACCTCAACAAAGATATGTATGTGTATGTGTACAATAATAACTAAAAAATGAAAAATTCTTTATCCCTTTAAAACCGACTACGGACATTTATAAATGTTGCCCAATATAAAGGCATCATTCTATGTGTATGTGTGTGTGTGTGTGCTTAGTTTACTTTGAGTCCTTTATATTCATATTTCTGGGGACTGTCTCCGTACAAGATGATCTTTAACTATCTATGATAACTTCACTATCAATTTCACAATTGTATTAAAATATTGGATAGAAAATAACTGAGAAATAAAATATGTCAGGCTTTTAATAGAGATTGTGTATAATTGTTGAAATAACTAAAGTCGTATGCCATATGTACTATATGAATATAGAATAGACTGCAAGGGACTTACTTTCATCATTATGAATGAAATTTCTCCCTACTGCTTAGCTCCGTATAGCGCTACTATTGGAGAGTAAATCTACTATTCGAAATCAGTCCCGCGTACAGCAGGAGATTCTGTGTATGTATGTGTGTCAGTTAGAAGTGCAATGCGCATTCGTTTTTATTTGCAACTTTGCGAATGTGAATAAAAAAACGTTTTTTTTTATCATCACATCACATTTTGGCTTTAAACTCACTAAGAACTTTGGTAAAGAGTTTGCACAGTTCAAAATTTTAAGTCGAGAAAGGACATTTAAAGCCAATGTTTCCAACATGACTATGGGATACATATGACAACAATGTGAAGAGCAAAAGCAACAAAAAGAAAAGGAAAAAAAATATAAATTTCTCATGACATCAAAATGAAAAGTTAAATATAAAAAGACAAAAAAAAAACAACAACAAAATTATGATAAAATGGTAAACGAAAAAAAAAAAAACTTTTTTTGCATGTTTACATGTATGTATGTATGTGTGTAAATATGTATACGTATACGTATTCTTATGTGCGCCTACGAGTAGTTCTTTGAAGTGTACACTTGGGGGATAGTGGGAATTGTCGATCCCAGTATATTTTCCATTTAGAAATGCTTTCAAAACACAATCTACAATCTGTTATACATTTACAATCAAAATGTTAATATTTTCACTGTAACAAGAACGATGAGTATGTATAGTCAGTCATTCGTTCGCCACATTTATTTGCAATATGCATGGTACATACATACATACATACATATGTACATACATGTGTACATAGTTTATAGTTTAAGATCTTGTTTAACATAATGAATGTAATGCAATGTAATGTAATGTAATGTTGTCTAAAACATGTCCATTTAGAAATACAAAGAAGAAATTTTTAAGTATAAAATATCACAATTGAGTTCGTATTTGGTTTACTCACATTGATGTTGTGCTCGCTCAGCACAGTATAGGTTTCTTGAAGTTCCCGTATAGCAATTTCATGCGTAAGGGTTGTCGTCTGGATCGTCGAAATAGTCTGCATGACCAATTTGAAATCCCCGAGTTCTTTTGTAGCCTTGTTTAGATTTTCACTAAGGGTCTGTGGAAATGGCAAAAATTTCATTTGTTCATATGTGCCGACAAAGTTACACAGTTACATGAAAAGCAGAAAATACTCCTTTTTACTATAATACATGAAGACTTTTTTGCACTCGCCAAATAATTATTTTTGTCGATTGATGCGACAGTCAATATATTATGTACATATGTATGCAGTTTGTACTATTGTTTGTACTTACTTTGATTTCAAACCTCATTTTGTCCATGCTTATAACAGTTCGCTCTGCAAGTTTTTCACCTAATTTTGTACGCCATTGTTGAGCATGTTGGCAAATAGTGTCCAGTAATGGTTTCAAATTTATGCGTATACATTGGACATCGTAATACATTGGCAACTGCTGCAACTCATCCACGATATTTGCATAAAATGTAAATTTCTCGTCAAGCTGCACAAGCGGCACACCACGGTTCACATATTTGTCACAAATTGTTTCCTTATCGAATGCCCACAGATTGTAATACTTTTTAAATCTATACGAACGTAGCAAATTAAAATTGGAATAGAACATGAAGGAATACAATGTTGTAAATAAAATAAATGCAAATTGTAAATCATGTATCATTTTGAAATTGAGTATTATTGTACGATGGTACGATGGTACGATGGTATTCATAAAAGTAGAAATAATTTATTATATTGGGTGACTACGATAAAATGGAAAAAATTGATTTTTGTATAAAACATTTTCCAATGCAAGGGTAAAAGGAAAGATAAGATTTCAACTTAGTAATTAGAATGCAATTACAAATTATACTATTATTACTACGAGTTGAGTAGCAATACTGTAGTAGTGTATCTGGTGGCAATCAGCGTTACCATTGAGCGATTAAAGTCGCAATTTGACACTTTTTCAGCGACACTTTTTGTGCCCCCTTACTAAAAATGAACTAAATCTGACACTTTTCAAGATTTTTTACCCTTTTTTCCCCTTTTTTAGAAAAAGTATTTTTTCTTTTATTTATATTAATAAGCCTGCAAATTTTGACAGCCCAAACCAAATAACAAAAACAAATTATCTGTGCTTTTTGTAGACGTTCGTTTTGTCGCTACTTTATTAATTAACTTTGAGCACTTGCTTGTTTTTTGTAAACAGCACAGAAATTACAAATATTGAAAACTAAAAATTGGTTGTTGGAGAAAACCCGAAATAAAGGATGTGAAAATGGCCGAGTGAGTAGAATGATCTAAGATTAAAAATTTGTTACTAAATTTGAATTTTAGACTAGACTATTGACTAGACTATAGACAAGACTATAGACTAGACTATAGACTAGACTATAGACTAGACTATAGACTAGACTATAGACTAGACTATAGACTAGACTATAGACTAGACTATAGACTAGACTATAGACTAGACTATAGACTAGACTATAGACTAGACTATAGACTAGACTATAGACTAGACTAGACTAGACTATAGACTAGACTATAGACTAGACTATAGACTAGACTAGACTATAGACTAGACTATAGACTAGACTATAGACTAGACTATAGACTAGACTATAGACTAGACTATAGACTAGACTATAGACTAGACTAGGCTAGACTATAGACTAGACTATAGACTAGACTAGACTATACTATAGACTAGACTATAGACTAGACTATAGGCTAGACTATAGACTAGACTATAGACTAGAGTATACTTTGGTATCTGTGTAACATTATTATTTTTGTGAACTTAAAAATGCATTTTTTATTTTTGAAATTTGAATGTCCAAACGTTCATAAATTTTAATATAATTACATTTTAATGCTAGAAATAAAATAGACCAATAATTTAAAAAAATTAAAATTTTTGTTTAGCATTATTAGTTTTTGGCTAAAAATTTGTTTCTATTATAAAAAATGGAAAATGTTTGTTACTGTATATTACAAAATCCAATAAAAAATTGTTTTTTTTATCTATATTAGTTCATTTTCTTTTCTTTTAAAAATGTTGCCTCTTTTTACTGCCAAAATACCCTTTTTGTGCGACTTTTTTTTCAAAAATCCCCCTTTTTGTGCGACTTTTTAAAAATTTCCAGCGGTAACGCTGGTGGGAATAGTCTAGCGCACTACCCGCTAGATTAGCAGAGCGCTTTAAAGTTACATTAGTGTCGCTAATTCAATAAGTATACGATGTACATACATTACTGAGTTAAATATTTTTTTTTTTTGATTTCTTTACTTAATTTTGAGTGAAAAAGTGTATGTGCCTCTGGTAATGCCGTGATTCAAACGTTAGCCCAGATGTCTCGAATAAAACGAAATATTATAATATATTTTTTCCGCGACTTCCTCACCGCAGTTTTCCGACAAAAACTCTGATAATAAATAAAATTGACATAAAAAGTTATCATGTTGAATAAAAATAATTCTTAAAATTCTTCCGAATTAAATCGGTTTACATGTAGCAGTAGTTTCTGCCTGATCGTATGCTCTACGTTCGCATTTAGTATGATTAGTTTACCCAAAATGAATGGGTAAACTAATAATCCATACAAGTAAGAACAAGTGACGATCTTTAGCTTTGCGATACGTATAATAATTGGAATTTGTATTGCAGGAACTCTTACAATCTGTATATTCTTACAAAAGCGAGCATTCTTAGTACGCCCCAGGCAATAAATAGCCGTCTTTGTGATAATAGAGACTAGTCATCACAATCTCCAAAATGGGTAACATATAAGGGTTTAAGAATTGGCGGATCACCACAACAACCTGGTTTCCATAATGGGCGACGGTATATTAGTATGTTTAGCATTATAATTGTTTCGAGGTTAATGAAAAGTTTAACCTTTACAACGACCTCCGTAATAAAACAGAGCTACATGCTGTCATCAATTATGTTTTGTTCAAATTCTGGACTACGTAATACAGATGAAGTACAGAATGGATATATGGAGCTTGTTATGTGTCGGAGGTTGTATCTGAAGATGACACTATGACAAATTAAATACGAAGGTCTATTGAAGACTGGGAAGATCGTATAATACGGAATGAAATCTGAATTTAGATATACATATGTACGTATGTACACAAATAATAAATACAGGACACACATATGTACATATATGTAAATTAGAGCGACTCAAGCTGTATGGAAGCGAAATTCGTGGTATTTTTTATGACGACATTTAAAATATTTCGGCTCCAGCTTCGACCTCTCATGAATATTTTTGAATATTTTGTTAATTTGAGGATCTGTTTCCTTACCAACATATACAATATCTAAATCATAAGAAAGATTTTTTAAGGCGCATCCAACAGTGTATACATTTTGTCCAAGGACGATCATCCATGTCCTTTATTTAAGGATATTCTGTAAAAAAAATGGTATTTGAATTTTTTGTTCGGGGTTGTTTGTAATAAAAATGCCAAATTAACACATTTTAATCTTTAATCGATTTAATTAAATATGGAAAAATGCAACGGAGTGGCAGCCCTTCGTTGTAAATAGGGCAATTGGGTATCAAATTTTTTCTTTTGGCAGGTACATCATCTTTGCATGTAAATAGCAAATTAGATGCATTTTACACGGTGCTCTTGAACATATAAAAATGAAATTTTGTGCTCACGCTAATACGATAGTGGATTTAGTTTCTAGATCATATATGGATGAAAACAGGACTAAAGAAAGAAAAAATGAAATGATCCACGACTTTTTGGCGGCATATTTGTTTCCCAAATTAAAAAAAAAAGTTATAAAATTTTATTGTTTATATATTTTGGTGAGTTGCTGTAATGTATATACATACAAATTTCATGATTCATAGTGTAGTGTATTATTACTAAATTTATATCCAGATTGTTTGAAATTTTTTAAAAGCCTGTATTGGCAATATGTTACATACACATGTATGTGCAACATCTTAATAAAGGCGTCATCACCTTAGATTTTGAATATTTTTTTTTGTTTTAAAACATAAAACTTTTATTGATTTCTGTATGTAAAATTCATGTGTATGTGTACGTACGTTTTAATCAATTAAAAAAAACAAAAAAAAAAATCTTTCATTTTACGATGATAATTCATTTTCAATAGAAGAAAAACAACAAATCGAAAGATTCTATTGACACTTACTTTCTAACACATTTTTTAGCTTCATCGACAATTCTATTTGCCAGCTCCTGAACTTTAATTAAAAAGCCGCCAATACTTTTTATCTGAAGGATTAAATATTTACAATCAATCAATTTACATACATACATACATACATACGATCATATCCGTATTCTCACCTTAATAACATCTTCGTAAAATGTAAAAGTATATTTCGATCCGCCAGATGTTTCAATTGGCAAACAAGGCAGACAGGTGCCATCCATCCACCGGGTAAACATTTTTAATCTATTTTGTTTTTTTTTTTTATAAAAATAGTGAAGACATCACAAATGTTACATTGTATGGCCTATGATTATTACCTTTCGAGAAAGTCTTTAGCTGACTGTACAATCATATTTTTTATTTCGTTGGATGATGGTTCCAACATAATTTCCGATAATACCAGTATAACGTTGACTTCAAATACTGGATCTTTGCCGGTAAGACGGTCCAGAAGGCATTCTAGATTCTTGTACGTAAAACTGATACATAGCAACAAATATTTACATACATTTAAATATACATACATATGTGCGTGTAGGTATCAAATGAATATGTATAATATCACTTACTCTAGGATACATTTGTATGTTTCCTCCTCCCAAAAAATGTAGTATTCCCGCATTTTCTCTGAACGACCGGTGTACGTGCCCAAGACCAAACTTTCCAATTTTATGAGAACCGGTCCTAGAGAGTCGTATATTTTCTTCATGAATGAACACTTTTCGGTTCTAGTCTGTTCCAAGCGTTCCATGTATCCTTGGCAGTGGTAGACCCCAGTGCCACATTCCCTTTTACTACTCATTATACTCTCCGAGGACTCCTGTAGGCGTATTATTTTCACTTTCGGTACATCCTCGGTTTCCATGGAACTTGACTGCTGTAAAACATCACCCATTTCCGATTCAGTGCCTTTAGCGTTATTGTTTTCAATTTCTTCTATAACGAATATATTGAACGTTTTTATTTGATCGATGCGTTTCCGTATATCGAGACGTATGTAATTAATCTGATTAACAATTGATTGTAATTTTCTCATTAGAGCATTGACTCCTGAACAGTATTTCGTAATATTAAATGACTGCCACGTGTAACGTCCTACGCCAACCTGCACAGCCTACCTCTGTTTCATACAAGTGGTCACGTAAAAAGTTTACCTACATTTAGAGCATTCAATTATTCACGGATCTCGATACAAGAGGAATTTCGAAAATGTTGTATTTTTAAAGTCATATCATACCTCGGATAGTGATAATTTATTTAGCAGTGAATTATAATTATTGATGACCTCTGAAACTGCTTCAAAATCATTGAAAAGCATTTCTTTCTTCATTATAGCTGTGCGCAATACTGATGGCAATTGAAATCCGAAATGTTCAAACTGTTGTCCCTCGAACATAACTTTGAATATATCTTGTCGGAAGCAAAAAATAAAAAAGAAGCATAAGAATAAGTTCTCCTTATCGTGAATATTGTTTGATTGTCGTACCTCTTTTTAAATTAACTGTAAATTGCATTTCGTATTCAATTAATATGCGTTCACCCACTAGATGACGCCAAGTGGGTAGTCCTTCCTGAGTGCTTGCCTTCACTAATACTGGAAAATTGTTTCACAGTAAATCATTTTATATTTTCTTTAAATTTTTTTGTTTTCTTCTATTTAAATTAGGACAATAATAACAACAATGACAATAACATTAATGATGATGATGAAGATGAAAATGAAAATGATAACATCGATAATATCGATAACGATTTTTGGTTAGTATTATGTATAATAATGATTAGATTGTGTCGTTTTTTTTTTTGTTGTTGGTTAAACATTATTTGGTAAGAATAAAAAAATTATCATTAATTTTATTGGCCTTTTCAAGTTTTTTGTGTTTTTTTTTTTAAATTGTTTTTCTATTCTTTCAATAGAATTCAAAAAGTGTTTAATAAAGTAGATGAAAAAATAAAATAAATAAAATAATAAAGATGAACGGAAAAACATTAATGGGAAATAAGAATGATTAGGCTTCAGGTCATAAACCTAAGTAAGTTCTAACGTAGAAGGAAAATAATGGAAAAGGAAATGAAGACCTTTATACCTACAACAAGAAGGAGACAAATTCAACATTTCGCCTTCATCATTTATCTGGAGGGCTGGGAAAGGCAATGAGGTAATAATAAGGATGATTATATTATAATATATTTGGTTGGTTTATTTAACAAATTTCTATAGAGATTTATTTTTTGTTTTTCCTTCTTTCCCTTATACCACACTTTTGTGGGGGGGGGGGGAAATTATTTACTTTCAAGACTTTTATCTTTCGCTGAGCTTCATTCAATTTGTTCTCCAGTTTTTCATTCTTTTGCTGGTCATTGGTTGGTTTTATGAGAGGATTCGCTTGACTGAAACCAATAAATTCCATTAAATGTTTCCTCAATCACAGTTCCATCTTTTTTTAGTCATAAAAATAAAACCGCTTCTTTCTTTCTTCTCCCTCTTTATGATAATAAAAAAAAATTAGATCTTGTATAAATATAAAAGCGATTTCATTATTTGTGTGGAAAGAAAGAAATATTGAAAACCACTAAAAAGGAATACTTAAAATCATGATGAGATATTTTATGATGGAAGCAAAATTCGTTCTTAAAAGCATAACTATAATCGTGAAATGAGAAGGGCGACTATTAATGGGATCAATGTCTATCGAGGGGAAAAAATAAAAAAAAAATAATAAGAATTTCTAAATTCCATTCTTTTAATTTCGCTTTCGTATTGTGTGACAACTGATCATTATTTTCCTAAATCCGTTACAAGCCCCAACTGCCAAAGCGATTAATACATTTGAAAATATATATGCCGTTTTCGTGTAAATATAAAACTAAGAAACTATGTGTGGGTAATTTGAGACTTACGTTCGCATTGTTTAATACAAAATTTATCCTTTTCATTTGGTTTGACTTTTCCCGATTTCATTAGTTGTAGAAATTGTATAGCCTTTTGAATGTGCGCATCCGCTGACGTTTTGCGACCAACAAGCCACTGTATCAATGTGGCAATAACGGTGAATTTTGTTACTTTTCGAATAAAACCGGTGGGCGTTTCATGTGATAACTGTTCAACTGTAGCAGCATTATCAACGGCCTCCATAGATTTGCCCTTTTTTAATTTAATTGTTTCGAGTGCATCAGATATGTACAACACTTAACGATAAAACGATATTTAATAGTTTCTATTGCAGATATGTATGTATGCATCTGTTAAAACTTACATGTGTCCATATTGCAAATCTGGATTGTTAAAATATTCTTTCTCATAACGACATTAACTATGTACGTGGCCTCAGAACAGTATTGCTCAAAAAGCGAATTTTCATACCCATACATAGTATTTACCAATTCAAAATACGATTTAAATGCACTTCGTTTCAGATAACTGTTCTTCAGATTTGGTTCATTCTCCATCTACAAATAGAAGGCCACAAATAAATTCATTAAATCGGTAAGCGATCCACCGAAATCCAGTGTTAAAAAACTAGCAAACAAATATCATTGCGTTTAATATTGTTTTTTTGTTTTTTGTTTTCAATTTTAGTTTTCTTTTCTTTACATCAATTTGATGCAACAAAGAATTGGAGTGCAAATATACAAATTGCTAAAATAAAAACATCACACATTCATACATACATATGTGTATATGTATGTATGTATGTACAATATAAAAAAAAAGAATAAAAAATAAATACTTACAGTACAGCAAGTAATTCTTAAATAAAATTTGTTTAAAAACAAACGAAAATGTTATTACAATACACTGGCTTACCGCCCAAAAGCCAGTCAAGTCAGTCAGTCAGTCAGTCAGTGCAAATCACCGACCATCAGAGAATATCTTTTTTGAGTATTTTTCTTGTAACACAGAAATTATTCAAACAAAACAAAATGGCAAAAAAAAAAAAAAAGATCAGAGAAATACAACGAAATTGCAATTTCAATTAAAAAGCGATTCTTATGAGGCGATGATGTTTTGTTTGGTCCTGTGAAGGGAATATGAGTTTTTGTAAGCGTGTGCATACATGAGTTCACTGTGCAAAAAGTAACAATAAGATACAATTAACAAAAACAAAAAATATAAAAAAAGAAACATAAACAGAAACAGAAAAGAAAACAGAAAACATAACAACAATAATAAAAAAAACACTATTTGAAATAACAACAACAAAGCTAGCAAAATAGCAACGTTAGCAGTATTCACCGAGTGAATGAATGAATGAATGAATGAATGAATGAATAACCAACACAAAGTTTAAAAACAAATAACGAACAGCAACAATTCGCCAAATATCATCATCAAAAACCACTGCCACCAACTCTACCATCGCCATCGCACTCGCCTCACTCTCACTGACACCGACACACTAACGCGCCAATACCAATTTCAATAGCAAAAGCAATACAAATGCCACGTATATGTACGTATACAATGAGATTAAAAATAATAAAAAGAAGAAGAAAATATAAAAACACGCATTTGTATTGTGTTAAATGCACACATCCACACATACATACACATTCATATCACTTCTGAGAATATATGTGTAGGATGTGTAGGATATGTGTAGGATAGAAAGGGTCAGTTTTGCAGTACTTGAAACATTTAACTGGATGAGCACCCGTATGTATACACGCTAATACACAAAATGTGCATATAAGCGGCGTATACGACGCACCAAACCAAAAATATACAATTTTTATGAATATTTTGTTTATTGTTGTTTATAGATAAAAATATTATACACCTATGTATGTATGTATGTATGTATGTATGTATTACGTTTGTGTGTAGGTGGGTGTGTGTGGGTGTGTGTGTGTACTTTATATTGGTATTTCGTTGTCGTTTTCTGTTTTACTCTTTGAATATGTTTTTTGTGTTTTATTTTTTTCATTGTTTTGTTTGTTTCATTTTTCCTTGCTAACCGTTGGTCTCTCAATCAATTTATAATATTTGTAAAAATAAAATTTCAATAAGAAATAAATAATAAAAGTAGTGCCAACCTACCGCCAGATAGCCAGATGTAAAATTCATTCAATTCGAATAGAATAATAAAAAGGAAAGAAACAAAAACAAAAGAGAAAAGCATAAGAAAATCACTTACTCGTTTAAAGGCAAGCACGGACAGTTTCAATTTGGCGCTTAATAAACGCGTCCATTGTATGGCGCCAACTTTAGCTGGTTGATGTTTACCAATTGGTGGAGTTTTTTTCTTATTCTAAAAAATAAATCAACACACATTCATACATTATATACATACATACATACAAACAATATTAAAAACCAAAAGAAAAGAAAAAAACAAACAAACAAACAAGCAAAACAATCAACGCAATTCAAGGTTACAATTACAATTGATCCATTCGCGGCCACCCCTTCCTATCGCTGATCTAATAATAAAATGAAATCAATTATTTAAGTACAAGTATTCAATGTTCTGTAGAAAAAAACGTCATCACTTCATGTATTTATTTAAATTATATGCGAAGCTTTTATTATATTTTTGTTTTTCTTCTAATTACAGCACAGTATCAGTTTATTATGTAGGATATGTGTTGTTATGACGAAGGCAGCTTTAAGGACAACGTCAAAAAAGAAAAATGAAAACCTGCAAATCGTATGATTCTAATAAGAATCACAACAAGAATCGAGTTACAAGAAGAACAGGATAATGGAAATATCACAAAGTTGCCTGACATAAACTAAGGCCGCATAAATAGAACGAAAGGTAAGTCAGTTACCATTGAGAAAACAGCGAGAAGTGAAACAGTAAGAGCGCAACGATTAAAGCTGCATTTGTACACTGGCCGTTTGTTCCTTTCAAATGATGGATTAGCGATATTTTATCTAATTTAAGTACATAATGGACTCATTGAAATTAATAACAAAATGCAATTATAAGTATACAATTTCTTTAAATTAAATTTGTATTCGTCTTGTAAATATTGAATAATTAAAACTACTCGTAGAACAGTATCATTAACAAAATTTTCGATTTCTGGTAGAAATATTTTAATTTTTCTATTTTTTGTTTGTTTTTGTTTGTTTTTTATTTTGAATCGGCAGTAAAACTTACAATAAATTCATATTCGACAGCATTGATTTCAGTAACGAAGAAACGTAACAAGTTTTCATGCTTCATGGATATGAAATCGGTCAGGGTTTGACGTGTGTCCAAGTATTTAATGTCTCTGATTAAGGCAAGGCCAAGATCAGAAGATCTCAGCATCGTAATGCTTTTCTCAATTACCAATTTAGCTTCCATCTCAACTGTTTCTAGGCGTTTATTAAACGTACTTAGTGTGTGTTCCCAATTTTCCCAATTGCCTGGACGAAAGATGTCATAATCGACACCGGTCAACATGCCATCAAGTAAGCGATAAACTTTACGCATCAAATTGTCAATTAGCGATGGATCAGTTATGAGACCCTTGAGGCGGTTTCCGAAAAGATTTTCGTACTGAATAAATACGCGACCAATTGAAGCAATATCTCGACTTATCCTGCTTATGTGATCAACTTCATTGAAAAGGGCATTGCGATCGAATTCCCAACGTGAGCCAGCTCCTGAATCTTCAATGTGTTTGCGGCTCATTAAATAGGCGGTCTTCCAGCACTTTAACAAATTGGCACACTTAGTCGCCGTGTCATAAGTGTATTTTGAAGAATGTCTAAAAGATAATTTTTAAGATTCTTATTTAATACAGTGTTCGTTACAGTTATTACATTTTACAGGGAGGGGGGTTTTGATTGCTTAACTGGCAAGTCTCGAACCTTATCATATCACGAACTACTTTCGTCAATTAACAGTTAAATATGTTATGTAATGTTATGTTATGTTATGTCACGTTAATGTTACGATTTTATGCATTATTAAACGTTACAATGTTCGTTAATGTTATGTGAAGTTTTTAAATCTGCATAAAATGTCCTCTTTTTAATTCGTTCGTAACTTCCAGTCTTTAAACTATTCTGTAGGATATGCTTGGAAGACTGAAAACATTCACGAACATCCATTCCAAAACGTTTTTTTTTTTTTTAATGTTTGCAAAATATTCCATGCATCGATATGTGTATGTTTGTGTATTTATGTACACATATAATTGAATATGTGGGTGTGTGTATATATGAATGCAAGTATGTATGTATGTATGTATGTATATTATTTCATTTAACTTTGTATGTTTTTTTTAGAATTTTAAAAGCTTTAAAGGATAGGGAAAAATGAAAATGAAAACAAAAACAAAAATGAAAACGTTAACTTGAGTTAAATTTTTCAAGGACTCTTAACTCAAGTGACTTCGTATGTTTCACAGAGTATGTGGTAGGCAATCAATAGGTTCTTATCAAGTGTTCAAACATAGAGGACGAACATATATTGTATACACGGGTGTGTGTGTGTACGTATACATACATACACATAGGAAGCAAAATGGGTTCTCTTATCTATTTTTTGTTTGAACGTAAATTTTTTTTTTTTTTATTAAAGTACTTACCGAAATATTTTTTCAAAACACACAATATTTTTAACCTTATCCGTAAAGACATTGGATATTTGACACAGTAAAATCTGC
The DNA here is from genome assembly GCA_014635995.1 of Sarcophaga peregrina. Lineage (NCBI taxonomy): Eukaryota > Metazoa > Arthropoda > Insecta > Diptera > Sarcophagidae > Sarcophaga > Sarcophaga peregrina. The sequence continues at coordinate 385,384 of CM025789.1, forward strand.
ATTTTATCGTCGTAACAATAGTAACTTGACATGGTCCAAATGTGACGTAGGCCCACCATAACGTTGGGTATGAGAAGCGTAGTCATTTTAAAGCTCTCATATGAACGTATTTTCTAAAAAGAATATGAAATGAGAATAGTTAAGTAAATGTTTGTCAGAGATCTAATGGCATGTGAATGTTATGAATGCCTGCAAGAAAAAAAAAAAAAAAACTACCTCGAGATAATCGGTGATGGTACCAACATAATCCGCATTTTCTTTGGCCAAACGAAATTTCTCATCAATTTTTGTAAGAATTTCTGACCAACGCTCGAGAATTTTTGATTGTTTTGATTTGAGCGTATCTTGAAATGTAAATAAAATGAATAATTTTAAATGTTTAGAAGAATATTTCTAAGGATACTGACTCACCTAAAACAGCCACAACAAAATCAGATTTCAGTTGTTCCAAAACGGTGTTTAGCTCAATTTCCCGATAATGCCAAAGTCGATATTCTGCCATGGGAGTAAACTCATCCAATGGCTTTAAGAGAAAATGGTTTTCGTTTTGGATAACCATGAAAAGTTAACAATAACTGAAAAAACATTAAAACAAAAGCTCCGAATACCTTTTCATTTAAAGTTTTTATTCTCTTCTCGATGTATTTTATCCAGCCGTCTACTACATCTTCCAATAGTTCTTGTGAATATGTGGGTATTAGATTGATTTTCTTAACGTCGATTGGTATTCGTACTTTGGATTCCTCGAATTCGATATCCTCTTGCCCGGGGGCAGTATACGATGTGGGCAAGTTGAATGCCCAGACAATATGACTTTTTGTCCATTCAATTTCCTTTTGAAAGTCCATTAATTGATTAAAGAATGCTTCCTGGTGCGGTGGTCGCTTTTCCACCACATTTTCATTTTCAATACGATGCCGTTTCACCTTTTCATGTGTTTCCTTAAGAAGTTTCTCCCACCTTTCAGCAATGGACAGTTTAACTTCCGGTTGTTCAGCTGATAACGTTAAAGAGGGTGCATGAAACAAGACCAAACCAAAACCAAAACCAAACTAAGAAAACGACATTTAATATCAATTATTGTTGTTTAAGTCCCATGTTTCCGGTTTCTTATTTATGTATGTATGTATGTATGTATGTATGTATATTTGTAGATACGCATGTATTTATATTGTATTTTCATTATAATGTTGATATTTTTCGTGTATTTGTTGGTCATTTTGCCTGTTTATTGTTTTTAAAATGATTTTGTTTTTGCATTTTTTTTATTATTCGTTGTTATTGACACAAAGAAAAAACCGAAAAAAAGCAGGCGAAATTTTCTTTATTCAATATAATTAGATTTCCGCCATTGGTGTTGAAATGTTTTCACACTTACCTAAATCTTCATCTGAGGAGAGTACAGAAATAACATCTTTTGCTGCATCATCATCTCCCATTTCCTCGTCCTCTTCTTCATCCTCTTTATCGTCATGAGTGCCACCATCGCCACCCTCAGTTTCATTTGTAGCTTTTTTTGCCGCTTTTTTACTCGCTTCAGTTTTACTCTTTGCAGCTAATTTTTCCATTTTTCTTTCGGATTTTTTTGTTTTTGTGTTTTATTTTTTGTGTTTAACATTTTCATGAAACAATCCAATAATAATTATTGTTAAATCAGTGAAAAAAGGGTTTATTTGTCGACAACAAGCAGACACAGACACAGACACAGACACAACCTATAGACCGACAGACCAACAGACCGACGGACACACGTTTATACGCGAAATGGGAAAAAATAACCAACAAGGGCCAGCAATTTAACAAAGGCACATGAAAAATATTTAACCCAGAGGGAAATGAATTAAAATGGGTAAAATAAATACAACAAAACAAAATAAAAATAAAATAACCGAGTAAATAAGAGAGAATAAATAAATTTAAAAGCAGAAAAAAAAAGAAAAGAAAATTAACACAAAAGTAATAAAAAAAAAGCCCACGATGATAAGCAAAACGAATTTTGGAGAAAAATTCTGGTGGTTTTTCATTTTTTCCAATTTCCTTTTGTAGCAGGCACATTGCAAAATTAGCAAAGGATTCTTTATAGACGAACTCATGTATCATCGTATTAAAAAATTGTTTCTTTTCTTTTTTGGTTTTTGTTTTCTAATTTAGGGAAAACGACAACGTCAGATCTACATTGAGAGGGTATTCATACAAACTCATACATACGAATTGATGCGCAAAGCGATCGTTTTGGTTCTCTATGAATAATGTCAGCATGAATTCTGAATTCAGTTAGCTTCAGATATACGCACATAGGTTAGGTTAGGTTAGAGGACGTGTACATGTCAACTGTGACAAGTATAGTACTCGGAGGTCAAATTGATCCATTGTATAATGTCCTAGCTTCTCACTCCACTCGTGTTGTGTGCGTTAATTTTTATACATGAATGCCGGGGCCTACAGTTTAAAGTCAACTCCGAACGACAGATTTTTTTGAGAAGCTTTTTCATGAGAATTTTTACTCTCAGAGTTTTTGCCAGAAATCTGCTGAGAGGAAGTCGCCGAAGAAATATTTTCAGATTTTCGTTTCGATGTCCGACACATACATACGTATATATGTACATCGTATTTGCCAACCTTTATGCACACACGTACATATGTATATTAGAGGGACTCACCAAAAAAAGTGCTTGATGTACACTCCTAAAAATGAACCTTGGACTTTTTAAGACAACATTTAAATATTTCGGCTCGTGAACTGCACCATTTTGAAAAAGAGTCTATTTTTGAATGTTTTGTTAATTTTAGGATCTGTTTCCGTACCAACAAATTTTATTGTTTATATTTACAAAACTACAAACTAGAACCACTACAAAACGCGGACTTGGGCGAATTTCAAGAAAAGCTCAGACCCGTATTTAATTAAATCGACTAAAGATTCAAATGTGTTAACTTGGCATTTTTATTACAAACAACCCCGAAACCATTTTTGTTACAGTATATCCTTCAAAAAAGGACACGGATGATCGTTCTTGGAAAAATTTTATATACTGTTGGACGCGCCTTAAAAAACCTTTCTTATGATATGTTGGTAAGGAAACAGATCCTCAAATTAACAAAACATTCAAAAATATTCATGAGAGGTCGAAACTGGAGCCGAATTATTTTAAATGTCGCCAAAAAAAGGGGTGTACACGTTGCACGGATTTCGCTTCCATACAACTTGAATCACCTTAATGTATATTTGTATGCCGCGAACAATTTTTTGATTTCGTACTTTATAAATGAACGATTCACATATGTGAACATATTTAATTAGTCATTAAGATCCTATAGTCACATGATTGCAAACTAGCTAATAAAAAATACGTATAGTCAAGTATAATCAAAATAGTACGAACAGAATGGATTTAAATTTAAATTGTATTCAATACTTCAGGAAGTCAGCTATTACCAACAATAGTGTGGTTATGTATTATTATGTTCGGACGAATGCCCGTACTGATGAGTTACTACTACGTTTGTTTGGTTGTTTGTTTTCGTTTTTCGTTTTTTTTTTTACGAATTTCTCACAAACAATATTCATTCATGCTTTTGCTCTTTTCGAGGACATGGCAACTTAAATCTCACAAAGAAATTTTTGTGTTGAAAAATTTCCCAAAGACCAACAAAATAAAAGAAAAACTTAATTGCAAAAGAGTAGAAAAAATCCGATTAAAAAATAACTCAAGACCAAAAATAAAATGAAATACATGGAGAAATGAAAAATAACAAAAAAAAATAATGCCAAAAAGCAAAAACAAAAAAAAAAGGAAATACTGAAAAGCAACTTTCCCTTATCAGATGGTTTATTGTAATTTATACACGGCGTTGGAAAATAAAAGAAGAAGAACCACGATGATTTGTTTCTGTAAAAAGAAAAGAAGGCGATGTTTTTCGATATATGGAAAGAGTTTCCTTCATACCACCATACAGACAAGTGGAGAGAAAGACAGAGAGTTTGGCTTTAAGGAAGGATTTCAAAACGACATAGAGTTGTGCTCTCTCATATTTGTAATGGGAATAACATTTTCAAGAAATACAGTTTAAATAAATGTATAGATAAATCATATGTACATACATACAAACAGTATATTAAACTCTTTAATTTCTTGTTTAAATTTCTCCATTTGATCATATCATACCATCCATATGCCATATGTAAATAGCATACGTATGTAATCGTACAGTTCACACGGTCATATTTAATTCGTTGAATTACAACATACATACATACTTTCAGTTCTCAGTACATACATACATACATACATACATACATATGTATGTACATTAGAGCGACTCAAGTTGTATGGAAGCGAAATTCGGACCCAGCTTTCACCTCTTTCGACCTGTTCGGCGTTGTTTGTAATAATAATATCCAAATTAACAAATTTTAATCTTTAGACGATTTAAATAAATACTGGTCTCAGCTTTTTTTTGAAATTCGCCCAAGTTCGCGTTTTGAAAAAAAAAAAATGCAAGGGGGTGGTAGGTGGCCCTTCGTTGTAAATAGGGCAATTGGGTATGAAATTTTTTTCGAAGTAGTTATTTGTAATGTTTAATTAATCAATTTAAATCAATCCAATACTCAATAGAAAGATATTCTATAACGTGTGTGCGCACGCATTAAGCATAAGTTCGTATATAAAATATGATCGTCGTACACAATATATTGATCGGCGACGAATGAAGGCGAAAGAACAAAAAACGTGGAAGACAGTTAAAAAAAGAAAAAGGAAACCAGACGATATCAAGTCAAAACCCAAGTAAAATAATGTGGGGCAGAGAACAACAACGTTTCGACAGATTATAATGTCAGTTTCGATCAGCATAACAATTTACATACTTTTTCTGTTTGAGAGCTTTCAGGCGAAATTCTGATGGTTTCGAGAGTTCAAGAAGACCAGGGCTTGCATCTTTAACTTCTGTAGAGTCGCCTGCAACATTTTCACCATTGTTTGTGGACTGATCGCCATAATTTTCCATTTGCTTGCTTTCCATGGTTTTCGGTTCATTAAATTGAAATTCAATGGCATTTTTAAAAATCTGAAAATAACGAAACAAAATAATTACAAGAGTTCAAATTTTATCAAATTTTAGTTGTTATAATCTGATAAGTATGCATATATAATATACATATACATACATACATACATACATATGTATTATACACACACATAATGTACAATATTTCTAATGCTCCTGTTTGTTTGGTTTCCTACCCTCAAATATCTTTTAAAATCACTTTCAACTTTTAGTTAGTGATTCTTAAAAATGTTAAATAAAATGAAAATTACTACGAGAACACAGTAAAAGGATGGCGGAAGAGGAGCAGTGAAACACAACTTAAAAAGGGTTTATAACCACAAAATGTTAATGTAAAGAGCAAAAGAACAATAATGATGAAAACCGTACCAGTATAGATGAATGAGCATCAAGTTAAGGCCGATGAGTAAGGAAAACAAAATAAAAAATAAAATTACAATAACAAAAACAAAAACAAAAGAATGATGGAAATATAAGTGCTCTCGTTCCTGCCCGATTCTGTTTTTGAGCGTGTGAGAAGGAGGTTCACTATGTGCCTGCTCTTTGACTGGGAAATGTTTCTTCAAGTGGAAAACTGAAATGCCTTGAAGCTATTGCGATAGATTGTTTGTTAATAAAGTTGATTTGGCTGGCGTTTTTTTTTTTTTCGGTAAGAAGTAGAATTTTAGTAGGAAATTAATTACAATATTTCAACACTCTATTATAACGTTGAAGTAAAACAAATTGCGAAAAAAAAAAAACGATAAAGACCTTTAAGGGGTCTAAATTGAATACAGATTACCAAGGTTTGTAACACTCTCTCGTCCTAATATTTAAGGAAAAAACTTTTTAAAAATTATTTCCAACGAATTCTTTAGGTTGCTACAAACCTAGACCGTTAATCGTTAAGTAACTTTCTAAAGTAAATACAATTTATAGAAATCTTCGTGACATGTTTCGTTTTTGTACTATAAATTACTTATGTTGTGACGGCTATCAATAGAAAAAAAAATAAGAAAATTTGAATACCTTTTCCAAATCCAATCGAATAGATTCTATTAATGTGCTTCGAACTGTTCCGAACATGAAATATTGAGGCATTTCGGCAAAACATTTATTGATATCCGTATAATGTGCTAAAACAAATGAATAAGCAAATATAGGGAGAGAGAGAGAGAGAGAGAGAATGAGAGATAGAAAATTTAATAAACACTTCAAAGGGCAATAAATTAAATTTGAGAGACTAGTCGCTGAGTTGAAAGGTTGTACTTACGTATTCCGCTAACTTCTTTACGTATCATGTACACGAACTTGATGTTGCTGTCAAAATGTGTACTATTTAATTCCCCAAAGTGACAGTGTAATATTGGGGTCTTCACGAATGTTGGTATGATTTTCTGTCAAGGAGAGAAAACAGTAAACGGAATACAAAAGTGTTAGAAAGAATTGTTTTATTTTGTCTGTTTCAGTGTTTATCGTGTAAAATTCTTAATTAACTTCTTAAATATCAGATTGCCCTAAAAAAACAGAATAAATTCCAAGTGAACAAAGCGATTTCGAATGCACTGAATGCGCATCTAGCTTTCGTGTTAGCATACCTAAAATTTATCACACAGTCTACCCATAACCTAAAACGTGAAATCGCCATTTCCTGATATTCATAAACTCCAGTAAAATACTGGAAAGACTTATTTACGAAATTGTATCCGATACTCAGAGTTCCATAAGTACGAATGTCGGTATTTGTCGAGGTTGACCATTATCGCGGTTACTCCTTCACGTAGTTGTTGACGACATTATAGTGAACTTTACGGAAACTTTTATTTCTATTAGTTTTCTATTTCTATTAATCTATATCGCGCGTAGCATACTCGTAAGTGTGATTAAATAAGGTTCGGCGAACAGCCTTTGCAAGTTGAATATTCAATTGGGCAGAAGCTAAACAATTTACAAAAGTCACTTGAAGCCAGCAGAAAAATCTGAATGCAATAATGAATGTATTCTTGAATGTATTCTTTAAAAAATTAAGGATCGCTGATGAATTGTAAGAAAATTGATCTAAAGTGACTGTTAATGAGAATCGATCCACTCTCGCCTTTCTTTATGTAGTAAGATTTGATATTTAAATATCGTCTAAATTATTACCTTGACTTCAACATAAACAGGTGGCGGTAATTGTATTGACTTTTTCTTCCTTCGTTTTCCTTTTTCTTTGCCACTTTTCTTTGAGGCTACACGAGGGGATAATTGAAGAGAAATTATTGATTAATGGTTGAATGAATTCTGATATTTAAATTATAATGTTGATATACTATTTAGCAAATAGTGCAGAAATAAAATCAATAAAAATAAAAATAGAAATTAAAAATTCAAAATTTAAATTGTTGCATGAAATTCAATATACATACATACATATATAATAAAAGTTCATATACATTTATAATCATAAATTTAAAAATAAAATTTGATAAAACGAGTCTCAGGTTAGCCATCAAAACTAAAAAGAAAAGAAATTTTTTTTTTCTTCTGCGATTTCTTCTCAGCAGATATTTAGCAAAAAACTACTATGATAAAGTTTCTCAAAAATCTGTCGTCCGGTGTCGACGTTTAACTGTAGGTCCCACCACTGACGTATAAAAAAACGCTCGCAACATAAGTGGTGTGAGAAGCTAGGCCGCAATCCTTACTGAAGGGTTATTATGGCGAATTATGTATGCATGCATTACATTGTTTATTATTCAGTCACTATACGAAGTGAATACCGCTAAGCATTTAACTGAAGTTTCAAAAATTTATAATCGTTGGACTCCAGTTAGTATAAAAATTCTCTTGATTTTAATACTTGATCATAAATTTTTGAGTTGACACATATTGGCATGAATTATTTTCTTCTTCTACTTCTGGCAAATTAAGCGAATCATTAAAAGACTCCAGTTAATCGTCAAAAAATCTATTCACCTATAGATCAAGTTTTTCGTTTTAAAGCGAATGTGAAAAAGTAATTTTCAGTGCAGTTAGTCATTAAATAGAAGCATCATAGAAGCCTTTATTGGATATTTTACTTGAATATTATTGCTTTCATAAATTAATGAGTACTAGTGAGATTTGTAGAAAGCAGAACATTTCATGGACTTGTAAGTAAAGTTTTTTTTATCGATTGAAATGCAGCCAATCTATAAGAATTTAATTAAAAATTAAAATAATCGTGTATAGTATCATTTGTCTTGCCAAATAGATGATGACTTCTGTATAATGAATTGAATGTATAGGCTTTCAGGTAATATGTTCGATATTTTAAAGGCAACAGAATGTAATTCTAAGTCGGGTTCGATCTGTACTTTTAGAGCATTCAAGATCAGAATTTCAATGTCTAAGTGTACCAACAATCACGTAGAAATAGGGAGCCCCAATAAAATAGCTCAGCTGACAAATGGTCTTTATTCTATTTCCATTTCTATTAATTTGCATTGATTTTCTATGCTCTTGGAAAAATTTAATTTTGACCTTAAAAAACTAAGAATATAAAATAGAAGAAAAAAGAAAACAAATAATTACAATTGAAATTATAAAACTTTCGAAAGAACCACATCCTTATTATTTAGCAAAAGTCGTAAGTGGAAAACAATACTCAAAAAAAAAAAACGAATGAATGTTTTCTTCGAAGAGTATACTCTGAGTATAGTCTGAAAGGAATAATGAAAATTGGAGTTGATGGGCTGATTTATTCGTGATTCAAAAATGAACAGAATTGCGTTAGATTGCAAACACATACAGTTGCAATCACACAAGTCCATGCAAAATGAAGAAAAATACGAACGTTAATAGAAAAACTTTCTCGAATTAATGAGTTTTTGTGAATTTTTCTTCAGTTTTTTGTGTTTTTTGATTTATTTTTACTCTACTCCTGTGCTTTAGTTATTCTGTGAGCCGTACGTTTGTGTCACCACAGATAAGAATTCAGCTTCTTATGCAAACGAAAATGAATCCGTGTCAATGAGTACTGTTTCAGGACGACGTTTACTACTATTGTGGTGAACCCACGAATTCAGATGAAATATTTCATTTGAATTCATCTTAAAGTTTGAGTCAAAGTTGGATAATCTCCTCTAATTCTACACCATAAATGTTGTATTATTTGATTGCGAATAGAAAAGTGCATTAGTTTTGGTTCTTAAAGGGTTAAAAGTATTCTTGGTTCTGCCAGTAGTAGCATTAGTGAGACTTTTAAATATTTATGAACGACAAAAGAAGAACGAAATGAAACGAAATAAGTTTTACAATTAAAAGAAATCTTACAAACACAAAATTTCACGCTGCCACATTAATCATTTCTTATCCTTTGAAAGACGAGTAGATAAAGCAATTCAGACGAATGAAAATTTAATGAAAATGAAATGAGGATTCAAATAAATCTTAATATAAATGAAAATCCAAAATGATGATAACTATTGCCGTCGTAAGGCAAAAACATAGTTGAACGTGCGAATAATAATTTCTAAGTGCATTTTGGAATCGTTCTAAGGCGGAATACAAATAATTACCGATTTCGTCATCCTCATCATCGCTTGCTACTTATAATGAGGGAAGTAACAATTTGAAAAAATAAAAAAAGTTAAAATTTTTATTTTGTTTACCAGATAAAGCAGAGCTTTTGACACTTTCGACTCCCATTTCATCAGCCCCACTCTCTATGCCCGTGTCAGCAGCTGCTGGTACTTCGGCATCTTCTCCAGCATTCTGTCTATCTGAAGGGTTCTCCGTTACAGATTTGCTTTTTGTTTTTGTTAGCTTTTTATCAGCTAATTTGTATGAGATTGCGGAATTTGTATGAGAAATGCTTTCGAATATCTATCTGCTTAAATATTCAAAAGTATTGATCTTACCCTTGGCTTCGTTTTCAGTTGCAGCTTTTACGTTTGGTTTACTTTCTTTGGCAGCTATTTTCCCCTTACCTTTCTTTCCTTTCTTGTCTTTCTTTTCAGTTTCAACAGGAACTTCTGGTGGCACTATAAAATACAACAAATGAACACATGCATTTCATTATACATATACTATCAGTGTCTAAATAAAAAATTAAAATTCCTCAGGGTTTCTTTATTTATTCAATTGTTCAATAAAACTAAAATAAGTATTACCGAAGAATATGGACTAGTAAAACTATTAATTTATTTTTTTAATTTTACAATGGGTTTCTTACTGGATTTCCTCTGAACTGTCTAACCAGGGCAGATTTTTAATTTTTGGATTCAATACAGGGCACTTAATATGTATTTTCTAAACCAGCATCAGTCAATATGTTAAAAAAAAAACTACAGATACTATATATTAACATTATTAATACACTCTGCGACAAAAAACACAAATAAATAAATACACCCGAATAACTACTCTATAGTCTAAGTTGTTCACCTAGTTGAGCAGAACTCAAATTTAATTTTTTGTAAATTTCTCGACCTCTCCAAACATGTTTTATTTGAGAAAAAAAAAATTGAAAAATTGATTTCTTTTAACTTTTTACAATAAGTTATCGATTACAAAGCCCTTTTTGTGTGTATCTGTTATCAGTTGTCTGAAAGTGAGCTCAAGAATGACACGTTATCCACACACTAACTTCCGGTTTGTCAGGCTTTGGCAAATATCACACGTTGTTTATTAAAATATATGTGGAAGAGATATTATTTAAGTACTTAGGGACGAAAAATTAAATCACGATAAGCAAAAAAGAACAATACGAAGTATATTTGATAAGGCGTCAGAATAATATTCTCGAGTAAAATGTTTGAATTGTATTATTTGTTTACTATGTACTTAACAGAAAATACTAAATTTTAATTATACGCTACATTTGTGTGTAATTCTCTTACGTTTTATAGAAATTTATATTAAAATGAAGCAAAGTAAGTAACACCTAGAAAAGAGCATGGGAAATACAATTTTTATAAATCTTCATTCACAAGTGCTCTTTAAAACATAGTCATTGAAAATCAACTTTCTATTCTAATACAATATTTACTTATGAATTCAATTAAATTTCACTCTATTTTCAGCTCCCTTCTGGTCACTTTGCCTGTCACCATTGAACGAACAAGCTTAGGGTATGGAATCGATGGGTGGAAAGGTTGTTATTTGAATTCATTTGGTGGGAGAATCTCTTACTACTACTACACAATGCTCTCGGTACGCAAATAAGAAAGCAGAAAAATATCTTAAATTACACACTCATCATCGTCAATGCACTTCAGAATTTACTCACCCTCTTCCAATACGGTAATCTCCTCTTCGACCAGCTTGTCGTAGAAAGTGCGCCAAACGTACAGAATAATTTTGTTGATATCCTCGTTTTTGGTGTATTTGTCATCCAAAAAACTCTTGAAATCTTTTAGATTTTCGTAGATGGCTGAATTGACATATTCAGGTTCATACACACCCAGCATGTTCGCAATGGTACACTTGAGCCATAAAATACGATTATCCTCCATGTCTGATGTGATGTGAGTGAACCACGATGGATGAGAGCTCTAGGATGGATGAGAGTTTGGACGTTCTCTTCTTCAACTGATAATATCGATAACAATGATGGTGTTACGTAGATGCCTGGTTGCGTTCAGATACGTGTGTCTTTGTGTCTGTGTTTGTAGTGAGCTCGTTAGTGATACTGTTGTTACAGTTGCTGGAGTAAGAGACACCACAGCGTTGCGCAACGACAATAGAAACGCTAACGGCAGATGGAGTACACACTTGACGAAATGCAAAATGATTGTTGTTGACGAATATTGTAGTTTCAATTACTTTAACGCTATTGCCTGCCGTTGTTGTTCTTGTCGTTTATATTTCTGATAATGCTATTGTTGTTGTTGTTGTTTTTAGTTTTTCAGTTTTAATTGTATTTCAATCGATTTAAAATCCTTTATCTCTTACTAGACACAAAGAAATTAATCCAGATTATAAAACTTAAAGGAATTTCAAAAAAACAAACAAAAAATAAACAAACAAACGTGCAGTTATTGATTGCAGTAGATTAGCCAGAACTACAGAATATTCAAGTAGAATATTGCACAATTCAATTAATAACTTCAAATATATTTTTAATTCTTACCAAAGTTCTGATTTTATTGATATTCTTTAGGAATGAGTTCTCAAAAGTGAGTACAATTTAAACGTCTGCTTGATTCTATTTAAAAATGTAAAATTCAAACGATTCTTGTTTGTTGCTTTCTTTCGTTTATTTTTTATATTTTTGTTTGATTTATTTGAAGTCAAATTCGTTGGGGAAAATTTTAAAACCAACGTTGCCGTAGCATTTGTTTATTGACTTATGTTGTCACACGTTCTAACATTTTACTTACACTAGAGACCAAATAAGTTTTGTTTAAATTCTATGGAATTTTTTTTCAGCAATGTCAACTCCATTTAAATAACAAATCTATCTCCTTTGATTCTAGCCTTCACCATTTACCAATTCGGTTAGAATTTAGATTTTGTTTTGTTCTCTAGTACTCGATCCATCAGAATATATCACGACTGTATAAACATTGAAATACACGGAAGGAGAATAAATAAAATAAAGTATCATGCCGTTAATTCTGAACGCTAATATTTTTTTTATAAAAAAACTAGAGGCATATTTATGCGATATTTGCACAAATCGAGTGAGACTATGACTCTAGAAAGGACATACAATTACGAATAACAATAGAACAAACGATAATATTTGAGAAAAGTAATCTGCTGTTAAAGTTAACACCATGATTAGCAATAAAACGAAATAGAAAATATGTATTTCTAATCCCCGCAAAATATAGAGCGTACCCTGGGTAAGATGTGGATTGAATACGTACAAAAGGATTGTCTTACCAACACCCTTATTTGGATGCACGACGTGACCAATAAGTTTAGCAGAGACAATTTTAAACAATAGAACCATATTCTCTAGTCGAAGAGGGCACTAAAGCATCAGTCAATGGAGAAGAATAGGGGAACAGACGGGATGAGTAGTGATCGACAAGTGTTTTATAAAAAAGCCGTCTGATTAGACTATATTTATTACAAATAACGGACAGTTGTTCAAAACTATATTTTAAAATTTTACGCAAGGCTTTGAAAAATCTATTTGATTATTTGAAGGTGTTGTTTACACATGTAGCCTACAATAGAGTTTATAAAGGTAAATGCTTGGTAAACATTGTTGTAGTAAATAAAAATGAATAATTTAATTATAATAAAAATCAAGAGCAAGCCATTGGACGAAAACGTCTTTTAAATTATCGATTGTAAGGAAAACATTACTTTTAAAATAATCCCCGTACGTTCAGAACTAAATGACACGACACTGTTGAATAACAAATTCAAATACCGAACACAATACAGGGCACTCAAACGAAAATACAAACAGAGCGCCAATAACATAAGCTACGTTACCATGAGCGTATTGGTAACCACAGCAACAAACAATCATTTGCAGAATATTGCGCTTTATTGTGAAAACATTGGAATGCCACCAACGCATGCATCATTCATAAAACAACAAACAACAACAACATTTGAAAAAAATAAAAGAAAAAAATGAACGCTACTCGACATGTGATGGAACAACTAAACAACAAAACAACTAAACAAGATATAAATCTACAATACTCATCTTCATTCTCATCGTCGTAGAATTGTCCTTATCGGCGACATTCGTGGTGTCAAACGAAAAACAAAACAAAAGAAAAAAAAACCAAAAAAATTAGCAACAAATTCCAAATACAATACCGAACAGTATTGTAACGAATGTACGTACGTCTCTAATATGCTTCGCGGCTGCATGTCGTTTCAGAATTTACCTTTTACATACATACATACATACAGTACATACAGTACATATGTAAATATATTTAAAATACATCGAAACTAACTGAACACAAATAGAATAACACGTTCCTGCAGGTAAAATCCACTACTAGAGTAGAAAAAATCAGTGGAGATTATGGATTGATTTGGAATACGATTTAAAATGGAAACCTTTCTCAAATTTGAAATGATTAACTTTGTATTTGAGGGCAACGAAAGCGAACCTAATTTTTGATGTTTTTATGCATCCCCGAAAGTCTGTACAAGCGTTGGATTCGCTTTGAAGTCGCCGTGGTCTAGTGGGTAGTGTGTTGGCTTATTAGACAAAAGGCCCGGGTTCGAATCCCAGGGCAGACATTAAAACGAAAAATACTTCTTCGTCGACTTCCTATCAGCAGATTTCTGGCAAAGACTCTGAGAGTAAAAATTGCCATTAAAAGCTTCTCAAAATCTGTCGTTCGGAGTCGTAATCCTGACTGAAGGGTTGTAATGGCCAATTATGTATGTATGTATGTAACTTTGTGTTTAAAAACAATTTAAAACAATTTATCTTCCTTACAATTATAGAGTTGGTCATTATAAGCCGTCGGTCAAGATTACAGTCTAACTTCTGATACTATCCATGGCGTGTGTGTAACTGCAAGGCAACGCCACTGTTTGGTTTTAACTTGGCAAAACCCAGTGATATCCTTGCAGGTACATGCCAAGCAGCTCACAGCCTCCGTATCTTAGATCAGGCACTCCCCGGGTACTGGTTCTCAGCGTCCGCTGGGTACTTGCTAATGTGAGAAGGCGAGATTGACGATTTGTCGCGACCTTGGTTATGTTTGGAAGATCGATTGTGAAGATGACGCAAGTGGGCTGACGTTTGTTGCATTCTGTTACCTGAGTACACCGGGTGGAAACTGGTCGAAATGGCTTTCAGGTTAATGCTGCAGACGCCTCCGTTCCGTTAAACATTTGGCAGGGCTTCAAGTACGTTAGATTATCGTCGCCATTTAGTTGACGATGCAGATTTAGTTGAGATGACTCCTAATTAGTGTTCGACCTGGCACTGAACGCAAACTCCCATGAGGACTTGTGTCGCGCGCAACGCGACCAGCGCATAGTAGAACGGAGAAATCTCGTTCAGGACACAGTTCCCCTAGACAGGAGTTTATATACAAGATGAGGAACTCAGAAGAGGAGACATTTGCTAAGTGCCAAAGTGTTATCTGGAAGATTAAGGCGGCAATGACGAAGGATAGGAACATTAGTATGGAAGTTCAGAGCGGAGTATCGCAATTAGAGGAACTAATTGGCGTAATGGAGAACTACAGAGAGAACTGGAAGACTGCAGAAAGGGAAAAAGAAGCGAGAAAGACCCTTGACGACACCAAGAGTAAAAGGAACGACTGTGATGTATCCACACCTGTAAGTTCCCTTTATAAGAGAGGCGCCTCAAGCCCGGCGGAGGCCTACCCAGAAAAGAGGCCGAAGGGAAAATCAGCGGAGACCACAACACAGCTCAAGGAAACATTAGTGGATGGAGAATGGAGTACACTAAAGCAAGAAATCGGCAAGGAAAGAGAAAAAGGAGCGACAGAAAACTGTAAAAAATCGTCCAGAAGCTGTGATAAGCCACCCAACCGAGGGGCACAGATAAGCTGATATTCTAAAGACCATACGGAGCAAAATAAAACCGGAGGAATCGGAGATAGCGATACGCGCTGTCCGGAAGACTAAAACAGGTGCCATACTCATAGATATGGGTAAGAGAGGCAGAAGGGACGAGTTCATTGAGAACCTGAAGAGCGTTCTCAATCAGGAGGCAACCGTGAAGGAACTTACACCGGTGGTCACTTTGGAAATACGAGACCTGGATGTCCTCACAACCACCGAGGAAGTCCTTCGTATCAACCTCTACGAACTGTGCGAAGGCGCTTCTGAAACTACAGAGGATCAGAATAGGTGGGACAAACTGTAGGATGATGGTGAGAGAGGAACCTATACGATGTTTCCGATGCTTCGGAAGTGGTCACAGACGGTGGCAATGTAATGAACCGGACAGATCAAGCCTATGTATGAGATGTGGAGAAAAAGGGCATAATGGAAGGAATGCCGAAACACACCAAGATGTTTTATTTGCTTTGCGGAGTCGGGAAAATCCCTGGAACACCTCCCGGGATCGTGGGGCTGTAAGATGAGCTTGTGAAAGGCAGCGTGAGGATATTGCAGCTGAATATGCACAGAGGGAACGTGGCTTTTTCTTTGCTATCGCAAATAGTCAGAGAGCAGGAAGTTGACGTAGCTATCATAAGCGAACAATATACGTCGAAGAATAATGGATTCTGGCTGGGTGATAAAACATCTACGGCAGCTATATGGATATAACGGATAACCAGGGTCCTCGACCGTTGAGATCGGGCAGGGGAGATTCTTTCATCTAGGTACAGTTTGATGAGATCACTCTAATGAGTTGTTATGTGACTCCTAATGATGACGTGGGAACCTTTGTGAAGAAATTGGCCAGAATCGAAGACGCAATAGCGCAGATTGGCGGCAATCTCATAGGGGCAGGAGACTTTAATGTAGAGTGGGGAATGCGGAACACCAATCCAAGGGGCAGGCGAATTGTGGAGATGGCAACTCGAACCGGACTGGTCTTCGCGAACGAGGGGAGCGTAGCTACTTTCAGACGACCAGGCTGCGAGGGCACCATTCCGGATATCACTATGGTTTCGGATGACATGTATCACAGAGTCGAGGACTGAGAGGTCTTGGAAATAAACACGGTCAGTGGATCACCAGTACATATCGTACACCTTTGCTTCAAGGAATAGAGTAGAGGAGGACAATCACAACACGAACAGTCGAAGATGGGATGCAGGGAAATTGAATGCTAATCGGCTAATCTTGGAAGTGGATAGACTGGATAGACTGTATAGGAGAGTTGAACTCTCGGACAAGAGCAGAACAAACAATGGAGATAATAAGACGCGGATGTAAAAAGGCAATGCCCTTGCTGAGACCCCCGAATATCAGAAAGAAAGCAGTGTACTGGTGCGACGACAATATCGCAGCACTCAGGCGAGAGTGCCTACGTCTACGGCGAAGGTACACGAGAGCCAGACCCGATGGACCAGCCGCTGAGGAAATGCGGACATATAAGGAAGCAAAGAAGTCTCTGAAAAAGGCTATAACGCGCAAGAAGAATCAGGCATTCCAAGAACTGCGCGAAGACGTAAACTTAAACCCGTACGGACCTGGATTCAAGATTGTAATGGGCAAACTTAACAAAAGAAAACCAATGGAGATTATGGATGAGCGAGTAATGAGAAATATAGTGGATACACTATTCCCCACTCATGAACCGCCGAACGAACCGCCGAACGGCGACATAACATGCTCAATACGGAATTTTTACCATTTTCCACAGAGGAGCTGAAAGCAGCAGCGGTCGGATTAAAACGTGGTAAGGCACCAGGGCCCGAATGCATTCCGCCTGAGGTAATACGGGAGATTGCCAGTCAAAGACCGGAACTCCTACTGATAATGTACAACGCGTGCCTAAAGGAGTGTATTTTTCCCGAAATATGGAAGAAACACCGGCTGGTCTTAATAAGCAAGGGAAAGGGCGATCCGGAGGACCCATCCGCGTAAAGGCCACTGTGTATGCTGGATACGACGGGAAAACTGCACGAGAGGCTTTTGAAGCCAGGGCTTACTGCGGCTATTGAGAATAATGGCGGACTGTCTGCCAGACAATATGGATTTCGGCCCGGTCGGTCTACCATTGACGCCCTGAGAGAGGTGACAGAAGCGGCGATGGCCACACAACGTGGGAGTAGCTCTACGAGGCCAGTGCTACTGCTTGCGACTTTGGACATTAAAAAAGTCTAAGATGGAGCGATGTATTAAATGCTTTGGAATACAATTTCTCGGTACTAAACTACATCCTGGCCATGATAAGTAGTTATTTGAGTAACAGACAGCTGTTGTATAACACAAGCTCGGGACCAAGGGTGAAACAGATAACATCAGGAGGGGCACAGGGATCTATCCTTGGCCCCGACCTATGGAACGTTAACTACGATGGAATTCTAAGAGAGGATATGACAGATGGAACTTTTTTGGTTGGATACGCAGATGATATTGCAGCCGTTATCACGGCCAGGAATACGAAAGAGACGCAGCGAAAACTGAGACGTGTGATGCTAAAGACGAAAAGATGGATGAATTCCCACGGTCTAAACCTGGCCATGCATAAAACGGAATTACTGCTGATCACTAGTCGCCGTATCCCCTTACAGGTGGACATGAGTATTGGAAGCGAGGTAATTAGGACCAAGAGCTCGGTAAGATACCTGGGAATAAGGCCGGATCCCAGGCTGACATTCTCATACCAGATTCAGTACTCGGCTGACAAAGCCCGGAAGATCGTCGGGCAGCTCAGCACATTAATGGCGAAACGGAGACTCCTGATGGATGCTGGAAGCAGCATTATGCTCTATGGGAGCGAAATTTGTGCCGAAACGCTAGGGTTGGGAAACGGGCGAACTTACTTCTATCGGTACAGAGAACGGCTGCACTACGTATCGCGTCGGTATATCGTACAGTGTCCGCCCCAGCCGTACTTGTGATAGCAGGTACAATCCCTGTCGATCTACTGGCAGCAGAGCGGATGAAGATTTATAAGGCGAAATCGACTAGAAATCACATAACCAGTCACTTCAGGGAAAACACCATTACAGAATGGCAACGACGATGCAACGACGATGGAACAACGAGGATAGAGGAAGGTGGACGGCGAGACTTATTCCGGAAAAAAGCCATGGATCTGTCGGAAATTTGGAGAAGTAAATTATTACGTTACACAGATGCTATCGGGCCACGGATATTTTAGGAAATATCTGAACAGAATGGGCAAGACCACCTCCCCTTACTGCCTTTACGAGGAAGGGGAGCTAATAGATGATGCAGAACACACTATCTTCGAATGTGCACGCTGGCAGAGGTATCGCTCTGCACTGATGTCGATGATCAGAACGATAACGGCCGCTAACATTGTCGGGGTTATGATTGCGAGCAGAGAGAATTGGGCCTCAGTGGCGAATTATGTGGAGCGCAGACTGATACTGAAGAAGAGAGATCTGGAGGCTGCGGGGCATGTGGGCACGCCGGCATAGATGACATTAGCTTACGTGTCAAACAGGGCACAACAGTCCACGGTACGAGGGGGGATTTAGACGTGACGACTTCCTCTATGGTGCGGTTAGGTACATTTACCCCTCCTCGGTGGAAAAAAAAAAAAAAAAAAAGTCCATGGCGTGTACTAATTTTAATTATGAGTGGCGGGACCTACACTTTAAAGTCGTCTCCGAACGACAGATGTTTTGAAAACTTTTCATTGCAATTATAATTCCTCTCAGAGTTTTTGACACAAATCTGCTGTGAGGATGTCTCCGAAGAAATATTTCTTCGTATTTCGTTC
Source organism: Sarcophaga peregrina (assembly GCA_014635995.1). NCBI lineage: Eukaryota > Metazoa > Arthropoda > Insecta > Diptera > Sarcophagidae > Sarcophaga > Sarcophaga peregrina. Next base: position 404,735 of record CM025789.1, read on the forward strand.
TATTGGAGATGTCTGATCTGGGGTTTGAACTGTGATCTCATTTCTAATGGGCCAACACACTATCCACTAGACTACGGCAACTGCAGAAGTATTATTAGTCAACTCAATAATGTCTTATGAGAATCATTCAAAGCGTTCGAATGATGAGGGATCATTATTCAAAGGCAAATTTATTAATAAAAAATTCTCCAATTGTCGTAATATTCCATAATTTATATTTAAACAAGAATACTAAAATTTAATAATAAATCAATTTAGCCAGGACATGATAACATTTGTCGATGTATTTCTAAAATCTATAGAAACACTTTTGTATTCTCATAGAATATGCTTTTCCGCATGATTAAGTCTATACTCGTATGTGTTCAAATTTTACCTTTTCAATGTAAACATGTATAGAGTACATAAATCCTTATATTTATACACACACACACACATACACATATGTATGCATGTATAGAGAACGTATTGAAAACAGTACATGGGAACATTAACTATTCAAGCTGTAGCCGAATATCGCCTTAATGTTGACCGCTTTCAAACCTTGCCGAATCAAATAAACCGATTTTTGTATTTGATTTGATTTGAAAAACATCAGTTTATTAAATATTTACCGTTATCGAATGAATCGGAAATTTAAATTTGGCCAAACACTGTAAATATGCAATGTTGAATGCATTTGTCTCGTTTTTATTTTTCCTATTTTCTTCGGTTGTTTTATTTGAAGTTTAACTAACGTTTTATTGTTCTATTGCATAAACAGGGCTTTGTCTTGTGTGTGTACTTTTTGTTGTTGGTGTTTTTGTTGCATTTTTAAGGATTTCTCTTTCCGACCCTTGTCTCTCTGTTGCTTTCTGTCTACTGTAGCACAACTTGTTTGAGTTACAGGAATGACTTTTAAAGAGCTTGTCAATGGTTGATATGCAAATGTTAAAATAACAACAGCAACAGCAGCAAACAACAGCAATACTAAAAATACTATAAAATTACCAAAGCATAAGACCTTCTTCGGATGTCATGCAACAGTTAGATCCGATATACACATTCCTATGTACATACATATACATATATAGTGCATACATACATACATATATGTACATATTATCATACATATACACATATGTATGTATGTATAGAGAACGTATTGAAAACAGTACATGGGAACATTAACTATTCAAGCTGTAGCCGAATATCGCCTTAATGTTGACCGCTTTCAAACCTTGCCGAATCAAATAAACCGATTTTTGTATTTGATTTGATTTGAAAAACATCAGTTTATTAAATATTTACCGTTATCGAATGAATCGGAAATTTAAATTTGGCCAAACACTGTAAATATGCAATGTTGAATGCATTTGTCTCGTTTTTATTTTTCCTATTTTCTTCGGTTGTTTTATTTGAAGTTTAACTAACGTTTTATTGTTCTATTGCATAAACAGGGCTTTGTCTTGTGTGTGTACTTTTTGTTGTTGGTGTTTTTGTTGCATTTTTAAGGATTTCTCTTTCCGACCCTTGTCTCTCTGTTGCTTTCTGTCTACTGTAGCACAACTTGTTTGAGTTACAGGAATGACTTTTAAAGAGCTTGTCAATGGTTGATATGCAAATGTTAAAATAACAACAGCAACAACAGCAACAACAGCAACAGCAACAGCAGCAAACAACAGCAACAACAGCAATACTAAAAATACTATAAAATTACCAAAGCATAAGACCTTCTTCGGATGTCATGCAACAGTTAGATCCGATATACACATTCCTATGTACATACATATACATATATAGTGCATACATACATACATATATAGTGCATACATACATACATATATAGTGCATACATACATACATATATGTACATATTATCATACATATACACATATGTATGCATGTATAGAGAACGTATTGAAAACAGTACATGGGAACATTAACTATTCAAGCTGTAGCCGAATATCGCCTTAATGTTGACCGCTTTCAAACCTTGCCGAATCAAATAAACCGATTTTTGTATTTGATTTGATTTGAAAAACATCAGTTTATTAAATATTTACCGTTATCGAATGAATCGGAAATTTAAATTTGGCCAAACACTGTAAATATGCAATGTTGAATGCATTTGTCTCGTTTTTATTTTTCCTATTTTCTTCGGTTGTTTTATTTGAAGTTTAACTAACGTTTTATTGTTCTATTGCATAAACAGGGCTTTGTCTTGTGTGTGTACTTTTTGTTGTTGGTGTTTTTGTTGCATTTTTAAGGATTTCTCTTTCCGACCCTTGTCTCTCTGTTGCTTTCTGTCTACTGTAGCACAACTTGTTTGAGTTACAGGAATGACTTTTAAAGAGCTTGTCAATGGTTGATATGCAAATGTTAAAATAACAACAGCAACAACAGCAATACTAAAGGTATTTTTGACAATTCACGGGTAAAGAGGAGTCCCCAGTTTCTTAAAAGTTTTCTACATTAATGCATACGACCATACTAAATATTTATACTTTTTTTATGTCGAAGTGGTTAACTGACAATTAATAAAGAAGTCCTTCTTTGCATATTTGCATCCACCTAAAAAATTTACTTGTTCCAAACTTCAACGAAGATTGATATATTTGACAATTTGAAGTTATAATACAAAACCATAGCAAGCATGTTGAAACGTGTTTATAGATGCTGTACATACTTATTATGTACTTACCCATACATAAGAGCACTTATTGCACATATATATGTACATGCGTGTATATACGAGTATATATTAACTGAAAGAAAAGATGCGAACTCGTTACCATCACCGCCACCAATGGCGAAAGGAATGCAATAACGAATATATTTAGTAATCGGCACTAGTCAAAGTACAAAAAAACTTTGATAAATTTGTATTACATACTAACACTGACTGTAAACAAACTCAGTAAGGACACACTCCACTCACACTGTTCTCTGTTGCTTACTTCAATTTATACTTTTAAAATACTCTTCATGTACAATAAATTGTTTTTCGTATAAATTTTTTAGATTTAGATTCTTACATCGATACTCCTCCTTTAATAACACTAAATATGAACTATATACGCATGTATGTACTTACATACGATATAGGATAACGTAGAAAATAAGAAGTGTGCTTATTGATTGATTTTTATTTCGGAATGGAGGCGATTAGGAGGCTATAATTTATCCCGCTTAGTACCATACAACTAAGTAAGTGGTATCAATTTAATATTTCCATTCTACCACAACAAATTAATAACGAATATAATGGAAATTTTTATTTTTTTTTTTTCGAATAATACTTACTGCGTACTGTGCATAATAAATGTCTATATTTTAAGTTAGTTTATAAATCAAATAATGTTCCACATTTATGAAATAGCAAAAAAAGTCATTCCCCACAAAGATACAAAAACAATAAAAATCATAATTAATGTACACACATTTAAAGCATCTGACAATATGTATATAATTTTGAATAGAATAGATAAAGGCGTAGATAAGCTTTTACACAGTTTTGACGGCATTATAACTGAGTACATACTACTAAATAATCTTAGTCAACATTTTTCCTTATATGATATAAGCATAAATACATACTACTACGCTTCTGTTTGTGTGTAAAGAAGTATATTTTTCAATATAATATGAGTATAAGTACACACAGTTACAAAAGTGTACATACGGTCAACAAATTTCAGAAATTCTTTAACCAATACGTTTTCGTTTAAAATATTTATAATTGTCTTACAACTTTCGTCGATTGTAAGACGGTCTTGGTTAAAAAATTTCTGAAGTATGTTAATCTTTGTGGTTCTGCATACGCCTGGACAGGCCAATAAAAGAATACATACGGTTAAAAAATTTCAGAAATTGTTTAACCAATCCGTTTTCGTTGAAAATCTTTATAGTTTGCATTGCATTCAGAAATTTGTGAAATTTGTTAACCGTATGTATACTTTTGTGAGCGTGCCCACAAAATTTTTGAACCAATGCAAAAGACCGTTTTAAAGTCGAAGAAAAATGTCAGACAATTATAAATATTTTCAACGAAAACGGATTGCTTAAACAATTTCTGAAATTTTTTAACTGTACGTATTCTTTTGTAACTGTGTGTATGTAAGTAAATGAATATAACAATAAAATCGAAACAAATAAAGTTCATTTTGATGTTTCATTCGTTCGGAAATTTAAAAATTATTGTAATGTAAACTGAAATAATTAATATTTTTAAGATTGTTGAACCTTAGAAGGGTAGCTAGTTTGGTATTTACGGTTCTTTACATATTTCTTATAAGTCAGTCGTTGGAATAATTTTATTTTCTATTACCAATATTAATAGTAAGCCGACATAAAAATCTCCATATTCTGAAACAATATGAAGTGGTATAATTTAGTATCGAAATTATAGATATGTACTTATGTGCAATGCAATACGTGCATCATTTGGCCAATCTCCTCGATAAAATGCTTCAACAGTTGAGTTAAAAGTTGCAAGTAATTAAAAGATATTTGCTTCACAAAAGATATGGAAAAGAAAATAGCCTACGCATACACCCACATATATTATGTTTATTGGAGAAATATTGGATTCATATTTCTCACTATTTTGATATGTTAGGAGAAAAAAAAAACTTACTTAACATTAAGCTTCTGTGAATTTTAAACATTCAAAGATGCGGGCATAAATATTCATCGTCGTGTTGTTTCCGTTAAAAAGGAGACAATTTGCTTTTAAATTTCGTATGTGTGTGTGTGTTGAGTTGCAACATTCAAAAGTTTTGTGAATGGTGGTTGGTGTCGGCTTTAGAGAACAATAAGTGGTAATATTTCAAATTTCGAACAACAAAAGAACAACATGTTGCATCATGCATGTCGATTTATCCTTTCACTTGTTTACAATCGTAAGTGCACGTATGTGCATATGTACATATATGCATGGATGTGTGCAGGTGCATACACAATACAGATACGCATTCATGTCTGCTTATGGCCTGTGCTCGTTCTTCAGCTCTCCGGTTCTCCCGTTCTCCGGTTCTTCGGTTCTTCATCTATTGTAAAAACAATAACAAAGTTATTAAATAAACATGTTCTGCTTGAAGGAAGCACTAAAGTGTTGTAGATGTAAACAAAACCTTCTAACCTAAAGCAACTAACTAACCAATACGAATACACTCTAACGCTTTCTCACACTTCTTATGTATATATACACACACACACACACACATACATACCAACACAATTCGATTTATTCATTTTGGAATGCACGAATTCGTATGTGTGTGTGTGTGCTTTTGCATGTGTGCAGTATTTTACGTATACGCAAACCTATATGTACACATGTAGACATGTACGAATATAATGACGTTTACACATGTAAGATTTCGACATGATTGTGCTTTTGGCTCCGGCTCCTGTTTTTTGTGATTTCTTTTTTTAGTTTTTTTTGTTTTGTTTTTTATATGCACTGATTGCATTGACTTGAGGCGACAACGTTTATTGTGTTTTAATAACAAAATTATAAGAATTAATTTGTTTGTAAATTTGTATGATTGTTTGTTTGTTTGTTTGTTAATTTGTTGTTTGTTTGTATTGTAGTTTGTATTGTAGTTTTTTTTATTATTTTTTTTTTATTGTTGAATCAACAGCATCCCATTCGGAAGTTCAATAGCATTTGACATCCTAAAAACTTCATTGACAATATAAAAATCTACTCTTTTGCCCGAAAACTAATTGGAATTCACACACATGTACGCAATTGTACAATTTCTTGATAATTGTGGGAAAAGTTTGCATATGACATTTTACTCAAATTCAAAAATGGAAGGAAGATGAAACCAAATCATAAAAATTTTCTGTATTTTATTTTAGGTATTATTAGAATGCATTACGGATACCGGAATTACAACCATGTTTGTTTACTGTTAATTTAAATATGTATGAGTGTTTGTGTGTAATTATTTTCTTCGTTTGTATGTACCATCTCTGGAAACTTTTTGGCAGCAACTACCGAAATTTGTTAACAAATGATTGTATTGTTTTGTAACTTTGTTATGTATGTTTTCTTACTCTGTTTAATTTATTTCTTTTTTCTTTTTCTTTTCTGTCTATTTTTGGAATGTAATTTTGTGTTTTTATTTATTAATTTTTTTTTTTTTTTTTTGCAAATTGTTTACATATGTATGCATATGTATAGTCATGTACATATATGTGCATTTAGTTATGCATAGGAATGATAATGTTAAGTTTGTGAAGGATTTTCAATGTGGTTATTGCAGAATTAACATTGTGAAACCATGCTAGGATTTTCAGTTAAAGTTTTTAGTTAGATGAACACAAATGGTAGTTAGATGAAGACCAAAAGAAAAACACAGCGATTACAAATATCATATCAAATTAATAAATTGTCAGAGTTCTATGTATATAATGTGATTACCCACAATTGAAAAAGGGGAAAGTGAGAATTATTATTGAAAATCAATTAAAAAATCATTTTCTTTCTCCTATAAACTATCTTTTCTATATTCCTAAGCAATATAACGCATGAGTAGAGATTATCTCCTGAGAGCTGGACTCAGAAGAAAAGAAAATGGTTGTGTAATACAATAGTAGTGGCCACTCATATTACATAATTTTTAAAATATTTTTAGATTATTTCAAAACCAATATCGAACATATTGCAAATCATGTGCGATTATGATTCCAGTTACTAAAGTTGTTTTTATTTTAATTCTTTTTATAAAATTCATTAAGAATTTATAATTATGTTTTATTTCAGTAGAGCCTAATTCAGTATCCTTTGCTATTTTTATTTATAAACATACATACATATATATGTATGTGGGTCAGGCAGATACATACATATATGCATTCCCTTACATAAAATTCATATGTACATATAAAAACAATACATATGTTTAGATATGTTTGTATGTATGTATATAGACAACTGAAAGTAATTATTATTTATTAGATTTTGATTAATAAAATACACCATATTATCATATTAAACTTTAAATGTCTTTGATTGTTATCAAAATGTATAATAATATAAAGGAATACACATCTACTTATGCTGTGTGTGTTAATTTTATATATAAGTGGTGGGACCTACAGTTTAAAGTCGACTCCGAACGACAGATTTTTTGAGAAACTTTCCGTGGCTTTTTATTTACTCTCAGAGTTTTAGCCAGAAATCTGCCGAGAAGAAATCGCCGAAGAAATACTTTTTGCATTTTATTTTGATGTCTGGTCTGATTCTTGAACCCTGACTTTACGCCTAATAAGCCTGTAAAGGAATAGAAAAATTTTTAAAATTTTTTGAATATGTATAGAGAAAAACAATTTCGTTTACATAGGATAAATAGAACTTCTTATATGCCTGTGAAGATTATAATAACCCTTAATGCAATTCCCAAGAGATTGAAAACTCGTGGCAATTGTACTTCAATTTATGCAAATAAAGTGTGCGATTATTGAAAGTAAACATTCTAATTTATTTGTTAAAAATGGTCATTTTATTAATAATTATCGTAGTCATGTGCATATAACTACAAGAAAAAAAGCAATGTTATCAGATTTTAATGAAATAAATTTTATTCTAAATTATGTACAATCATTAACAAAATACTGTTTGTTTCTTATGTTTCATTGTTTCAACTGAATATAGTCGAACACGTTTTTCAAATAACATGTGATGTTTAATACCATTTGAGGTGCACTGTGCGTATATGCACAGTGAGGACAAACAGAAATTGGAAAATTTAAATAAAAAAATAAAAAAAAAAAATGCATATGAATCTCACCTACAAGTTGATGAAGTTTTTAACATGATTTTACTTCTTAACGCATGTTTTACCATTCAGCAGTATTTGGTGATTCATATTTATTTGTCTCTCGCCATGATGATGTTTGTACATGCATACATACAGTAGCGAGCACAAAAAATGCAACGTTGGGTAAAATTACCTTTAAGTGCGATAATTTTAAAAAAATGGTGACCAGCTCAAAATAGTTCTTTGGGTTATTAATCCCTACAGTTATAGATACCTATTATCAATAACATTATGTAAATATTTTTAATTAATGTGATATTATTTTGTCATTTATTAAAACAGCATAAATTTTAATGTGTTTATTTAAATTAAATAGTAATTCTTACAAAAAAAATCTTAAAATTAATATTTAGTGGCGTAGCCCTTATTTTTTATGACATCTTGCAACCTAGAAGGCATAGAGTCGACTAAAGCTATTAATGTGTTAATGGATATTTTCTCCCATTCACTTTTCAAAATTTCTTCTAATTGCCTCTTAATTGACGGATGTTTCCTCTTAACTTCCCGATATAATAGCTCCCATAGATTTTCTATGGGGTTTAGATCGGGAAACTGTGATGGCCAATCCAAAACATTGACATCATTGTCGCTTAAAAAATTTCGAGCTAAGCGACTTGAGTGCTTTGGATCGTTATCCTGTTGGAATATACTAGCAGGAGGCATTTTTTCCCGCAGATGAGGAAGCATGTGTTCTCCAAGGATTTCACAGTACTTCTTGGCGTCCATTTTTCCTTCGATTTGAGTTAAGGGACCTACCCCATCACGGGAAAACGCACCTGTAAATACGTGACGTAAACTCAATAATTTTTTTTAAACATATCGTTCCTTACCCCACAACATTATTGATCCACCACCATGTTTTACGGTTGGAAGTTGATATCTTGGAAAATATCTCTGTCCAGGCGGTCTTCGAACAAAATTTATCCCATCGGAGCCAAACAAATTAAATTTGCTTTCATCGCTCCACAGGACTTTAGTCCATTGTTCATTTGACCAATCCTTGTAACGTTTTGCAAATTCCAGGCGCTTCTTTTTATTGATTGCACTGATAAGAGGTTTCTTTGCGGGTCGTCTCGCATGCAAATTAGCCTCTTTCAACCTACGGCGAACAGTGTGAACGCCTATAGAGACTCCCATTTGCTCATTTGCGAAATTAGCAACGTCCACTGCGATCTTTCGTGGATCTTGTTTAACCAGTGCAATCATCTGGCGGTCTTGGCGAGAGGTAGTTTTTCGAGGATTACCACTACCTGGTTTCCTTTCCACACTATTTCTCAAGGAAAATCGAGATTTAATCCGACATACGGTTGATTGATTTACACCAAAGAGGTGTCCAACTTCACGCATGGATTTTCCTTCTTCTAAGACTTTAATGATTGCAGTTTTGCTGTCAGCTGAGAGCTGCTTCTATTACAAAACACATCTTGTATAACTTATTTAAGAAATTTTCAATTATAATTAAATAAATAACTGACTTTAACTATTTTTTTATTATGTTGCATTTTTTTTTGCTCGCTAAAAATTTCCACTTTTTTCACTAATTCAAAAATATTTAACTTTTTAAAGCAGAATTTGGAATAAACTGTGGTTACTTTGAAAACTTATAATTGAAAGAAATAACAGCAAAAGAAAATAGATAAATTAGTTACCGTTATTTTGAAACAGATCTTATTAAAAATCATATGGCACAGTGTTGCATTTTTTGTGCTCGCTACTGTGTATATGCCCTGCCAGCAATTTTGTAGTCGACTACGAAAGTAATCCACTTTAAGTTAACTTTTGTAGACTAACTATAAGCTAACTACAATTCAATGCAGCATTTCCTTAGAATTTGGAAATCGACTACGAAAATAATACACTTTTAGATAACTTTTTTAGACTAACTATAAGCTGACTATAATGTAATGCAGACCTCACCCAAATACGAAACGTTTATTTATTATTGAGAGCTTCTTGTTTGTGAGATTTGTTTTCTCTCTGTTCTCTCTTTTACCAGATCAGACTTTCTATGAGTTTGTTTTTAGACTAATTATAAGCTAACTACAATGTTATGCAGAATTTCCCCATAATTTAAAACGTTCTTGCTATTTCTGATAATATTGTTTTTTCGATTGCACCTTTTTCTGAACTATTTTTAGATTAACTAATAGTTAATTGAAATCTAATGCAGAATTTATTCAAAATGAAACCGTTATTTTTTATTCTCTTTTTTTACAGTTTGAATTCTTTTACATTGTGAAATTAAAATCAGTTCTGTGCGTGCTTTTAAGTGCTATTGTAGAAAAGACTTAAAAAGACTTTTTAAAAAAGAAATAAAATAAATTTTAAATAAATTAAAAAATAATAGTCCAGATAATTGTAATTGAATGTAAGTATTAATTTAATTGTACATATAATTAGTAAATAATGTATTTATAGATAACAAGTGAAACAATTGTTGCGAAGGATGTTCAAATATTAAAGAACTTCTTCAAGAAAAGAACTTTACGTAAGTTTAAACAATATTAATAAGACGTTTATATATGTTAGTATTTTCAAATAACAACATTTTTTGATCAGGTAAATGTGATGAAGACTTTATTATGCATGGAAGTTAATGTTGAGGGAAACCTTTCTTTCAAGCCTTAACAGGTAAGCAATACATTAAAAAGAAATGTATTTTTCTAATTACATATATTTTAAATAGATGCTTGTCGATCGATTGGGTCTGATGATGCAGAAAAAGACATCAGAAATGCGTTGAAAATAATCAAAAAACGCCACATTCACGCAGAATGTATTAAATATAAAAGAAAAAATTAATTTAGCATATATTTGAATTTAATTATAAGTAAATGATGTTATTAATTGTTTTGTTTTTTATAACTAGTTAAAGTTAGATTATAACTATTTTAAATGAAGTTCCTAATTGTTTTGTTTTTTATAACTATACGAGTGTATATTTTGTTTCTTTTTATTATATAAAATAAATAAAATACTTAAAAAATTAAAATGTTTTCAATAATAGTTGTGTTTTTTTCGAAGTTTATGGAAATTTTTATATTTTAACAACTGACTTTAAGTTAATTAAAAATTAGCCAACTTTAAGCTATCTTTGAATAACCAACTTTAAGTTAGTAAAAAATTGGCTAACTTTAAACTAACTATTATATAACTGATTTTAAGTTAGTTAAAAATTAGCTAACTTTAAACTAACTATTATATAACTGATTTTAAGTTAGTTGAAAAGTTATGCAGAGTCGGACAATTGACTACTGCCAATGACACCACCATGTTAAAATAGTCAGTTGGCCCCATTAAAAATAATCCAAGAGTCAACCACAACTAGCTGAGAAAAAGTTAACTTATAATGCATTAAAAGTTAGTTGAGTTGCCTGCAGGGTGTACATACATACAATACATATCAATGCACTTGCGCAATCACTTACACCCAAAGAAACATATGAATTAATAGGGAAATGTATGTGTATGTGGGTGTGTTTGTGTGTATATGTGTGCGCAAACATCCGTAATTGTAAAATTAAAAACTGAAAATAACCAGAACATTTATATTAATATACGAAAAAAAACACATACATACACACATACATACATACATCCATATGTATGTATAAAAGTATGTGAACGAATGTGATGTGTGTCGTCCATTCATAGTTTGCCTTAAATTTATGATGAAAACGAATAAAAAATTTTCTTTCTTCTTAATTCAGATGCTCATCAACGGCAGACAGACAGACAGACAGACAGAGATACGGACAAGCAAGCATTCAGGCAGCCACACAATTTGCAATATCCCTGTATTTCGTATATGATGTCGAGAAAGACACGCAAATATCGTATATTTTTTGTATATTACAATACATGTGTACTATGAAATATTGTATATTAATATACACATCATAGATCCAATGTGTATGCATGTGTGTAGGGGACTGTGGTAACTGTTATAACAACCACACATACTGCAGCTAGTTACATGGCTCAATGGTAGTTGATTTTGATTCTGTCAAAAAATTACATGATGTGTCCGTATGCAGAGAAAAGAAAAGACGACGTATTAATATTAACAAATACACACATACACACACATACACACACATAACTTTACCTACCATAATACTGTAATGCATGAATAAACGTTTGTCAATATGACGCAATCATACATTCACTTGTGTAAATTTGGAATATTTTTTTTTCGTTTGTTTTTTATTTTTATTCTTTTTTCCTTTTTGTTCACAGCAAATGTAATTGTTAAATCAGTCACTTTTTTGCTTTTGTTTTCCTTTCGACCACAATGAAAAATGTTTTACGCGTTAAATTCTATCATAAGGCTCCAGAACCGCCTTAACCAAACCAATCACAAGAATGTTAAAAAATAGATGAATCTCCTTAAATCTTCTAAAATATTAAAGAGGCCGAACTAATCGAATATACGTTCATTTCGTGTGTTAAACATTTCACATTTAAATTCATTAAAAGTGAAGAGAACAAATCTGGATATTAAAAAAGAAAAAATTTGTATCTTATTTTGGGACCACCCTAATGTTTTTCTTTTCTGTCTCTATTATGGAAAATATACGGAAAAGTTCGTGTATGTTTCGGTCTGATGTTGATTATCTTCATTGTTTAAAGCCGCAAAATAATTTTTCATCGTTGCAATTAATTACCAAAGTTTGCCCCGAGGAGGTCATCCTCATCACCGTAGTAGTTATTGTCCTTCTACCGACCGACTTGCTTGCCGTGTAATGCATTAAAAATATTGTTATTGTTATTGTTTTTCCAATATTTCTTCCTTTTCATTCTACGGAACGGATGGCGTCAAAAGGGAACGTACATGGCAATAATGAATATCTATTGTGTTGTTTTCTTTTAATAACGTGCGTAAAAAATTCCATGCAATATATGGCTTTTGTCCTTTACAACCGTAGAACAAACAATAATTGTTGTCATTTTCATTTTTATTTTATTTTATTTCACGTTTTTTTTTTTTTGTTCTTTGTTCTTTGTTTTTTCTTTCTTCTTTTTGTTTTTTTTTAATAATTTTATTTGCTTGTCTTTGCCATTTTGACCATTTTTATAATGGGGTTTTAAAACTACATTGTTATTGATGGTCTGAATCCGATGCTGTTCTTTGGCATTCGAAACAGTTTATTTGTCTGTCTGTCTGTCTGTCTGTCTGTATGTCATTATGAACGAAAATTTCTTTTTTTTGTTCCAAACATACAAACGAATGTAATTATGAAATAATATTTTAATTCACAACCTTTATTGGTATTTTCTTTTCCTAGTTACAATCGACGACGACGACGACGACGACGATGAGCAGAATGTAAGAGTAAAAGTTCATAGCAATTGTATGTACATACATACATACATACATGCAATGTAGGTATGTATTCATTGTGTTTATTTGTATGTGTTTCTTGTTTTTTTTATTTTTCGAATAATTAAAATATAATTTTGGTAGAAAGCTATACGGAAGAGTATACTATAGTTGGCCAATGTGACCAGTTTTAAAGGAGAATATTTTTATGATTTGCAATAGTATTTGTGTGTGTGGGTGTGTGTGTTGGGTCAGTTTCAAATAGTTGTATATAACCTTCTGTGTACATGAGTTTACATTGTATTCTCCTTTAACAGTCAAAGCACCATGTGCACTTGAAACCAAAAATAAAACAATGCACTCTAAATCATTATCAAATTCAAATTAACAAAAATACCAGGTGCTTAAACAAAATTTTGTCCTCTCTCATCCATTTACAGTTAAGCACAAAAAGTACAGAATAGTTTGAACCACAATAAGTCGTACGACCATTAAAGAATATTGATTTCAATTTTGTGTGCTAGTTTTTGATCCGCCATTGTCTCGTAGTACAAATTATTCCTCTTGTTTATTTTAATATGTTCTGAACTGAACTGAAAGTTCTGTGTGGTGGTAAAACGTAAGTTGTGGTTTAGCACGTTAATTTTGTTTATATTTTTCCATCAATTAAGGGCAGTATTAAGAAGTAAAAAACAAAAACAAAAAAGAAAATCGAGTTGAACTAAATTCATATATAAGCTACTAAGACTGAATGAAGTGTTCAGCCATAAAGAAGACGTTATCAAAATTTAAATGCAATATTTGCCATTCTCTCCTAACGATGTTTAAAATTGTAATAAATGTTAAACAATGAGAAAGGAATACAAACTGCGTTTTAATTCAAATTAATTATGAAAGAAATAAAATGAAAATAAATTTACAAATGTGTAGCATACAAATGGCAGAGTTGTTTAAAAAAATTTCATTAAAGATCATATTATGATGTGTCAGTTTGAATTTTCTTTGAATTTCATTTTATTTTTGAGACTTTCATTCAATGTTTTATTCAATTTAGAAATTTCACATGGTGATGATGTGCGAGTTACTTACTGAATGAATTAATTTTTGTAATATTTATTTTGCCTAAATAGATAAATTTGTTCACAAAATTGTAGAAATGTGTGCAAATCTGTGCAAATCTGTGCAAGTCGTTCGTCTGCAGTATTACGTTTGACGGAACGTCTATTTGTTAAAATTCGGTTTATTTTACAAATTAAACATTTTAATGCTGTAACTTGAAATAAATTAAAAGCGGAATGACAATGGAAAAGTCGTGCCGGTTTTCTTTTCTTTTTGTTATTTTTGATTTTTTAATGCACCAAAGGAAAGAGTACATATTGACATGATAAGAAGAAGAAAATGATGAACTAGAATAAATATCTAAAAGCATGGAATGACACAATTCAGATACAGAAATATGTGGACGGGATTGACAGATGAAGACGTTGATTGGATGGCTTGACGACAATGTTTTCATTGAGAGTACCTGGTATTGTGTTGGAAAAACAATTTTAAAATAAAGTGTTTGTGTTCGCTGTTGTCTGATGTTTGCATCTAATCAAGTATTTAACTTCTTGTTAAAATAAAATTCTGCAAAAAAAATAAAAAAGAAAGCATTAAAGTATTTTGCAGTCTACATTTACATGGAATTAAGTAGAATACTGTGGAAATACTCATTGGAGTGTAAATTAATGGAAAATGAAAATCAATTTCCGCAAAACAAAAAATCAACTCATAATAATTTATTAAGATATGTACGGTAGATTTCAAAAACTGATAAGATTTTAATTTGTTTTTGTTTGTTTGTTTCTTTTTTATTATAATTATTATTATTAATATTTTATTTATAACAAAAGTCTTAAAAGTAAAGATTTGCGTCCAATTGCTTCAGAAAATCCGCATGTTTGGGCTGTGGAGGGCCCCATGACTATTCGACTTGTCAATTAAGTAAAACTCCGAACATGGATCCAGTAGTATACAAATGCTTTAATTGTATCAACAATAAGTTGAAAAATGTAAATCATTGTGCTGATGATGTTAATTGTCCATCTCGTCGCGAATACCTCGAAATTCGTCGGCGTGTAGGAAGAAATCAAATACCTAACAGATCTTATAATACTGAGGACATTTAATTGGGATGCAGATTTCCCACCACTGAAGCAGAAAAATAATGAAGAACTTCCAGCATTCAGTAGCTCACAAAATGGCCATAAAAACCTTTCATATGTCAAGCAATTTCATAGGTGTCAAAACGATGACAACGATGATCTCTCAAATGAAAAACTTTTGGAAATTTTCTTTAATGCTGCAGAACTAAGTATGACAAATTGCGAGTTTTAGGGATGATGCAATACCTCATCAGTATACATCAAAAATGCCAACTCTAACCATAGAAAATATTTCAATAATTATCTTTATTAATAATAGACCAATTAAGTTCATTTCTGCCTACTGTCCGCGATACACCAGTTCTTTTGTAGCTGATTTAAAGTCACTTACAACACCAACATCTGAATTTTTCATCTTTGGAGACCTTAACGCCCAACATACCAGTTGGAACTGCAATAAAAGCAATACAGCTGGTAGAATATTATACAATCACCAGTTACACTCAAACTATTACATTCATTCGCCTCACGGCTAGATATACAACAAATTCCAGAAAATCTTACTAGTAATTATACTTCAATAGATAAAGTAAAATTGTATGCTAACAGACAGAGAAACTCTAAGGCACCAGTGGTTGATGGAATAAAGCCTATAATTTTAAAAAAGTTATCTGATAATTTTTTTAGACTGTTAACTAAATTATTCAACTGGTGCCTTGCAAACGGCTATTTGGCAAAAGGTAGAAAAGGTTTTGGAAGAAGTCGTAGTTAAAAGACTTACAGATTTTCTACAAAAGTTCAAAATTATAAATAAAAACCAGTTTGGATTTCAAAAAGGTAAAAATATTAATAAGCTATTAGGCAATTTTTCAATGCTTAAGTAATAGTAGGCATGTTCTAGTGCTTTTCATCGATTTGAGCAAAGCGTTTGACACATTATCGCACACTAAAATGATTGAAATTCTAGAAAGGAACGGAATAAGAGGTAATATTTTAAGATGGTTTAAAAATTATCTAGATTGCAGATCGTACTGTGTTAAAATAAAAAACATAATTAGTAATGAAATAACATATGATTGTGGTGTACCACAAGGTTCAAAGCTCGGCCCAATACTCTACATTATGTACGCAAATGATATGCTAAGACATTTAAATGATACGACCTACGCATATGCAGATGACACAGCTATAATTGTTGCTAACAAAAATATATCAAACGCAATTGAAATTATGCAGAGACAACTAGATATTGCAACAAAATGGTCGCACGATAATGGTCTTATCATCAATGCAAATAAAACAAAAGTAATGCACATCAAACCACCTCATCTTGTAAGCTCAGACATAAACCTAACATTTCACAACACAGATTGTATTCATAAAACATCTAACAACACATACCAAAACGACTCTTGTTCAACCAAAATAGAAAAGGTCAACTCATACAAGTATCTAGGACTCTACGTTGATAGTAGCTTTAAATGGAAAATACATATTGAAAGTCTACAAAAAAAGCTTAGAAAAATCTCATATATATTATTTCACTTGAGCAACTGTGTACCATACAGCGTACTACGTCAAGCCTATTTCTCACTTGCTGAATCATATCTGAGACATGGTATAGCTGCTTGGGGAAATGTTAAATACAACAGCACGTTGCAGAAAACACAAGATCAGATATCCAACAGATAATAACACTCATTTCAATATAACAAAAGCTACAAACGTTTTAAGCGTAAAAAACATTTATAATATTACAATAATAAATGAATTTGCCGATAACCCAAATTTTTTGAAACAAATCGATCATACATATAACACAAGAAGAAAATCACAAGGAAGATTTAAAGTTAATCGCTTTCTAAATGAATATGGAAGAAACACTCTTCCAGTAACATTACCAACAATTCTCAATAAAATACCAATTTATATAATAAACAATAGAAACAAATACGAAAAAAAGAAACAAATAAAAAACTATCTCATAAGTTTACAATGAGTAACTAAAGGCAAATATAGAATCTAAAAGAAGAACTTAATTAGAACAAAAAACAGAAAATATGTAAATTTTTGCACAAATATCCTGCAGACAAGCTGAATAGCTTCGCGGGGAAACATTGGAAAATTATACATAAAATGCCATAAAACAATAAAACAAACCAACAACTATCTCTATCTAACCAATATGCCTTAGACACTCTTTGAAGATTGCTTAGTTAACCAATAAGGAGGAAAATTCAACTTTCGGGGAAAATCCATAACATGTTGAGCAGCTGATATAATTTATTTGCCTCAATTATTTACTTTGTAATTAATAATGTAAACATTCCTGAAATTTTTAATAAATAATAATAATAATAATAATAATAATAATAATAATAATAATAATAAATAATAATATTTAAATTAGCTAATGTGATACCAATTTTAAAACCAGGAAAAGATGTCCGCTCCCCTAAAAGTTATCGGCCGATAAGTATGCTAAATGGAATAGACAAAATTTTCGAAAATATAATATTGAATAGATTAAATACGTATACTACTGAAAACAACATCTTAAGCAAAGAACAATTCGGTTTTAGAAAATACCATTCAACAATATATCAAGTAAAGCGAATAGTAAACATGATCTCCACAAACAAGGAACAACGCAAGAGTACAGGAATAGTTTTTCTTGATATAGAAAAAGCCTTTGATTCAATTTGGCACAACGGTATTGTCTTTAAGCTTAACAAATTTGGGTATCCGCTTTATTTGCAAACGATTGTAAGAAGTTTTCTATCTGATAGATTCTTTAAAATTCAAATGGACGATACATTCTCTACACAATGACCTATTCATGCAGGCGTTCCTCAAGGTTCGATTTTATCGCCTACACTTTACTCAATATTCACCTCTGACTTTAGGCCACAGCGAAATCAATGCACTGCAATGCAATGCTGATGACACCGCAATTATAATATCTGGCAAAGTATCCAATGCAATAGTGAAGAAGATGAAAGGTGCAATAATCCATGCAGAGAAATATTTTAACAAATGGAAAATAAAAATCAACCAAGAGAAAACACAAGCCATTATTTTTCCATTCAATAAATCTCCTAAAAGGATAACAAATACAACATTTAGCATTCAAGGAACTTCAATTCAGATAAGCCAAAACGTTAAATACCTTTGTATATTTTTTGATAAATTCTTAACGTTCAGTCATCATATTATTCAAACGTGCGAAAAGGCCCTAAAATGCGGTAGGGCTCTCTATCATCTGTTAAACAAAAAATCTCAGTTGAATACAAAAAACAAGCTCTTACTATACAAAGCGTGTATTCGGCCAATAATGACCTACGGTTGTCAAGTATGGTCAAAAAGATGTTCAAAAACAAACTTAAAGAAGCTTCAGATTATACAAAATAAAAACTTGAAATTTATTTACAATCTACCCAGAAGATATCCCACCAGTCTCTTGCATTCTAAATTCAAACAAGATATGTTAAATACGGTCATAAATAAATTAACTACAAGATTTGAAGACGAAAACAGGTCTTCTAATTTTGAAATATTAAGAAATTTGTAATACTTATCCTTTCTGTGTCTTCAGAGAAGAAGACACAAGTAATGGGTGCCAGTAAAATTTCTTAAAAATTTTGTGAGCTTTTTACTATCTTTTCCTCCAAACTGTAAATTCTTATTTAACTTCTTTACAAGTTATAATAAAAAATAATTAATGTAATTTATTTGTTGCAATACATTAGTAAATACTCAAATCTTGTAAATATATTTTATTTAAATATTTTAATTGTAAACTGTGATAGAGAATAAAAAAAAAAAACAAAGTAAAGATTCATTAGGAGTTTGCTTCTGTCGTATTGACCAACAATGATACTAGCATTGTCTATTTTTTTGGGGGGTGAATTTTACGTTTTTACGTTTTTTTTTTGGCTACTTTGTTTGAAATAATTCAAGAAATAGTTTTAAAGTTTTCTGAGTTTCTTTATATTGTTTTCATTCGCAAACTTACTTTTCTGCTTAACTGTGAATGAAGTGCGTTTAGTTTTCTGTACTTTGAAAATTGTTTAGTTTTTGTTTTGTTCTTATGTCTTTGAGTTGGAGTAGAACTAAAGAAGTCTTAAGTTTTCTTCCTTATTTTGTTAAGGTGATACTTACAATGCTATGCATCGTAACATAAACATTCACTTAGTAAATTAAAGGATTTTCTATGTTAAAACAACTATTTACAGACCTATTACAGTGTTTTAAATGAAAGGAAATACAAATACTGTGAACATTATTTAGAAGAAAATCACGATATAATTTGACAAACTCTATGTGCAGTACGAAATTCTCTTGGCAATATTATCATCCAGTGCGGGGTTTATATATAAATTCATATGCAACGGGCTTAGAAATTTGCTTTGGTTTATTTTAATTACAAAAATATACAGAAAATGTTTTCATTTTGTATTGTATTAAAATTATATCCTCCTCTCTTTTAATTCAAATCTCTATTATGAATTGAATGAAGCAGCAAAAACCAAGAACCGAAAAGAAAGTTATTTAACAATTTACGTTCAATTGAGCGATTACAATGTTCCGCATGAAAATCAACCGAATTAATGAAAACAAAAAACAAAAACAAAAAACATAGAAAACAAAAGCCAACATTTCAACAACATTTTCAAATAAAAAGAAACAAGAGAAAAACATCCAATAACTAAACAAGGCAACCAACTAATTAACCCAGTATTATGAACTTGTTTTGTTTTAATACTCGACTAAGTACTAAAATTTATTTCCATTTCATATTTTCTTATTTCATAAATTTCTGATTTTAATTTTTCTTTTTTCTTCTTTTTTTTTTTAAATAATTTAATAAATATGTATGTATGTATGTATGTATGTATGAGTATGAATGTGTGTGGGTTTATTCACTCACTTGTTTGTGTATTTTAAACTTTTGATTCTTTGATTACTTGTCAAGTAGAAACAAAAACACCAACGACACCAACGGATGATAGTGGGATATAATATTTTGCTGTGGTTATTACTATTAAGTAAACAAGGCATCTTTGGTAATTTGTTAATTTTTGCGATTAATTAAGACAAACCCCCCTTAAAATTGTGGTAACGGCAGCTATTGGGGGATAATTTACAAAGTAGCTCAGCATCAGTGATTCTTTGAGGCACACTACATGTGTACGCGGGCTTGTATGTATATGTGAGCGATTTCACTTGTACAAAAATAAAAACAAATTATGTAATTGGACTGATTGAAAGTTTTCATTATTTGAAAAATTATTTGTAAAAAATTTATAAAAATTGCATTTATTTATTGTTGTAGGAGATGTGGTGTTCGTTGGTGGTCCGTTGCAGCCCCTACTAAAGTGTGTATTGATCTTCTTATTGTGTGCTCTTGCGTTACTGATGCTTAAGAAACTTGTTCTTAAAAGATTTCCCTCCCCTGCCGTTCGTTTAATAGAAATTCGTTATGGTTGTTAGTTTTAGGTGTTAGCGGTTACAATTATTGTGTTTTCGCAACTGAAATTGTACCTCCATCCTCCATCCTCGGTAGCGATTGTTTATTTTGTTTATTTGAAATTAAATTAAAATTTTGTTAATGACTTAACGTTTGCAATTTGTTTTTCAATAAACGTACTGGTAATTGTAAAGAAAGGCGAATAATAAGCAAAAAGTTAAGTTTGAATTAGGGTTCAAGTGAAAAACTAATTTGATTTTGTTAAATATTTAAAGGGTTCGAAGATTTAACAAAATTCAAAGTATAGAGATGGAGGTAGGACAGTTTGTCGTAGAGTGTTATTTTATTTCCTTATTAAAATAGACTCAACTCTCCTTAAAAAGTAGTTTGAAACAGTTAAAGTCCAGTGGTTTGTAGTTATGAACTGCCGTGGCAGTGAAAAGAGTGTTTTCGTTTCATTGTGAGCTCCTTTGCCGGTTGCCATTATATTTTGGCACATTCAGAAACTTTTAATTTACATTTAATTTTCGGAAAAAGTTGTTACATCAAACACAGCACAGCACTCAACACGAACAACTAGCTAGCAAGTAATCTTTTTAGAGAGTTTTTCTTTTCATTTGAGTTTCGTTGGTTGGTTTTTTCCTTCCTCTACTCCTCTCTCTCTCTTTAGGATTTAAAACTTTACGCTTTTTGTCGGTTTTCATACGGCAACTAAAAAAAAAAAATCGTACGAGAAACTTCCATATGCCCTTTTTCCGTTCCTTCCTCCTTCCTGAGTTCACCATTTGATACTCGTACTGTCTGTCAAGTTGGTTGTGCTGTTCTGGCTTGTTAGTTTGGAGAATCTATAACAAGAAGAGAACGCATTGGAAACAATAAAAGTTATTGTGCTAAGCTTAGTTTTGCAACTTTTATGCATCTTTGCTTCTTATCATCAGAGTCGCACACATTCAAAGTCTTACCACAGGGATCGCATTAAGTCAAACAAAAATTATTTCGTCGCCCAGATGATAAGAAATTCAAAATGACTGACTGGCGATTAAACTGATGAACTGAATGACTGTTTGTTTAACTGTGTGACCGACAAAGCGACAGACACCATGACTAATTATATTGAAGGTGTTTTGTAGAATAATTCCAACATGTGTGTCTACACAATTTCAATTGCCCCCTGCATATATTGAACGTCATTGGTAGTTTGTATGATAATTTTGGTTTTTTTTTTTTCTAATTTTTCTTGTTTACTACAGTCTAGAATAAATGCCCTTCATTAGTCACTTGATAACACTTTCAAATTTATTTTGTACATACTCGTAAGTACATACATATATAAAAATATATTTTCTAATCGGTTTCTGTTCTTATCAGAATACTATTTATTTTCGTTTAGTTTGTATTTTTTTTTATTTAATTTTTAATTGAATAAAAGATAGCAAAACATTACTTAAATTTTATTTTATAATTAGATAGTAAGCATGAATACATGGCTACGATACATTGAAATGTTGATTGAATTTTGCATTATTGTGGCTGATTTGAAAGCAGTTGGACCGCAATATCACTTCAGTGAAATATCACTTCAGGAATAAAAAGAAGAAAAATTAAATAAAATAAAGAAATAATTTAATTAAATAAAACCAGAACATCTCATAAATATGCAGACTATTGGATGCAATAGCAAGCTATTTGGATGTTATAAAATGATTTTGGTGTGGGATTTAGATTCCACCTACATGTATTAATTTAGAAAATGTGTAGGCGTTTATCTTGGCAGTGTTTTTTGTTTTTTGTTATTTTTTTTTTTTATTTTTGTTCTTTTTAATAACATCCTTTATTTGCGGAGTTTTTTGGCCCAAAAATTCGTTAAAGTTGTTTATTTGAATACGAATAAAAATATGCGCTAAACAAAGGACAACAAAACAAATGCAAAACAAGAGGATCAAATTCAAACTGCCTCTCTTTTTCGTTGTTGTTGTTGTTGTTGTTGTCCAATGTTGAAAATACGTCGCCAAAATAAATGACGCCATAGAATTTTGTGTCAGAGTATGTATGAGGCAACACTAGCTCTGAGAACGTCAAGTGAAACCAACTACCAAGAAAACAATAGAAGAAACACAATTCGACGACAGCATTTACAAGATGAACAAATAATTTTTATTTTAACGTTTTCTAATGGTTTAATTTTTATTTTTATTTTTTCTTTTTGTTTTTTATTTGAAAAATTCCACAAAATACCCTGAAAAAAACCTAGAACAGCAGTAACAGCAATAATTTTGCAGCTAAAATCTCCTCCTGATTTCCTGACAGACGATGTAAAAAACTTGCATTGGGCATCTCAGTGATACATCGTTCATTGAATTTATGCATTTGTTGTATTCAATTCTGTGTTTTGTTTTTTTTTCATTTTGGCGACTTGACAAAAGCAGCCAAACTAAGAAATAAGAAAACATAAGACAGTTGAACGAATAAATGTAAGAAACAAAACAGTAGCAAAAGAAAATTATTTAGCACAGTTGAATCCAAAAACGAATAACTCGACTGGATACATTTGCATTTTCATCCAATGTTTGTAACATCAGCCAACAAATTTAAATCAAAGTTTGTTGTAATCCAACACAACATTCATAGTGTTATACGAATGTCCTTTACAAACACATACATACATACATACATACATACATACGTTCTTACTTACATACGTGTTGCATGCATATATGTGCATACACACATACACAAAGAGGGAACTACTTCTAGAGTCTAGATTCTAGGACCACATGATCGAAATTCTTTATTTTCTCCATTTTATGTAGTATTTCTTATACATACGTATGCAGGATTGATTAATATTCGCATATTTAGAGAGGATAAAGCTAAAAATAA
Source organism: Sarcophaga peregrina (assembly GCA_014635995.1). Classification (NCBI taxonomy): domain Eukaryota; kingdom Metazoa; phylum Arthropoda; class Insecta; order Diptera; family Sarcophagidae; genus Sarcophaga; species Sarcophaga peregrina. Next base: position 428,369 of record CM025789.1, read on the forward strand.
TGCTTTTCCACCCCCAAATACTGGCTAACAAACGTGTTTGGAAGAACAATAAATTTTTACAAATTACAGGTGTGTTGTTAATAGGTAGGCATTGTTAATAAGCGAACATAGCAGTCATAATGTTTTGGGCAACACGTGTAGCTGCAATTATAAAATTACATGCAAATTCATATGAATATGAAATTATGTACGCTATGCCCGCTAAACAGATTAACAGAATCATCCGAACAATAGCAAACGATTTTCACTGTTCTAGTGATATTGTCGAAAGTTATTTATGCTATCATTTAAGATAAAATTTTCTGAGTCAAATCGAATTAGTGAACATACAAGTAGCAGCTTTCGTAAGTGCGTCCGCTAAGTTATAGCCTTCTAAGGGATGCACCATGGGCAGAAAGTCACACAACAGAAAAAAATCGATATACCCCTCTGGTAGATGAAGGTAACACTCACATGAAACGAGCATCGAAATTGAAAGTGGGTTTCGGTTAATAATTTCGGTGAATAAAATAATCCGATTAAGTCTTACTGGAGCCACATTCAATATCAAGTAAAGCAAAAGTTATAGATTTTCTGACAGCTAAATCCTATGGGTTTTCTGTACGAGGGGGAGGGGGGGGGGGGCATAAGATCAACGTCTTCAAGCGCCGAAGATTACCCCAAACAACTGCATTAGAGTATCATCAGTACCTGCAGATTTAAAAGGATTAAGTCGCGGCACTATATTTGTGTCCACGACGACCCAATGAAGTAAATTCAAGACAATTGGGAAGATGCATCTCTAAACTGATTAAACATGACTGTAAAGTCTTTCGACGCCTACTTGTCTCGGAAGTACACGTAGACGCAGATAGTTATTCCATCTTTTAGTTAAATATTGTAGTGCAAATTAGGACATTCAGTTTCGAACTTAAGAGTTCCATCGATTCTATTCAAAATATGGTATTTTGCATATCGACCATTTCCTTAATATTATTGCCGTAGCTTTCCTATCCTAGATTCTCATAAATAAGTTTGTTTATTTGAAGGTACACTCGTGTACGCAGATGTTTTGCAACAAATAAGGGAAGAACACTTGCAACACTTACAACTCTCTCTCGGTAGAAGTAAAATGTTTATTTGTAAGTGTTCATATGGTTGTTGCTACTGGAAAATTTTCTGTAAACGGTTAAATAAACATGCATGTAATGTTGGAACCTCATATGTTACTCACACACACATTTACATTTACACTTACACTTACAACGCCAACACCAACACCAACACCAACACCAACATCTACACTAGTTCAGTTTACATTTGAACTTCCACTGCCATTTCCACACCTTCACCAATTCAAATATTTCCTGAATGTATGTGAGAATTCAAATGGCAGTGTGAAACAGCAGGGAAGGTTGGTTTCCGTGTGCCATGACAGGAGGTGAGAATTTGTATTTGGTGCACCTGTAAAATTTTTACATGTAACTCCGTAACACTTTTGTTATTCATTTGTCCTTAATTGTGTGTTAATTCTTAGAGAAATTGACTACGAATTGTTGAAAATGAATTTTTCATTAAATTTTTATGAATTTTAAATTGCATCCCAATTATGGAAATATCTGAAGACAAAGAAAAAAATTCATTTAAAAGCAAGAAATGAAAATATTTATTTTTAAAAACGCTCTTTAAGTGTATGTATGTAGCATACACATAAATATACATACATATGTATGTATGCAATGATGTACATACGTATGTATGTATGTATGTATGTATGTATGTATATTATATGTTGGTTGATTTACGTGACCTATTGGTTAAATTTTTTCGATATGCCATCATTAATTTCGTATTGCTGCTGTTGTCGTTGTTGGTCTTGCAAGATAACTCCTAGAGTATTTACGTTGATAATGTGGCCGTATTTTTATGCTATTTTTGCAATAATTATTACGATTTATTTTTATTCTTTTATTCTTTTATTTTTTATTTCTTATTTAATGGTTTTCTTGAAATGCATTCATGCTGATCTTAAACTTAGGCTTACTTTGGAAAAGTACTGTCATCGTTCTACTCTGTTTTTTCGCTTTGTATTCCGAATAGTGTATATTGGCTGCTGTCAGATCTGAAGGTGTAGTTGATTGTTTTTCTAGAGATATGCAAGTCTATAATAAGTATGCATGAGTATGAGTAGTGTATGCATGAAAGACGCTCGTCGAGATAAGATGTGCGGCAGACGAATCTCAAGGTGATTATTTGTATGCAGTTGATGATGTTATGGTGGTGGCTGAAGTGAAACATCTGTTTGTTTTGCAATGCATAAGGGTCATGTATGTCTGATAAACTTCTAATGGATGTGCAGTATAAATATGGGGTGTTGTGCCGGTAGAGAGTATGATTTCGAAAGATGAAGTCGTTCACAGCGGTTGCAGTAATTGCGTTGGCAATTTGTGGCTTGGCTTGGTCCAAGCACATCGAGTCTAAAGTTGCGGATAAGGACTTTCTGGTGAAGGAAAAGTTTATGTTGGACATTTTGCAGCATGTCTATCAGGATGACGTGTTTGTGAACAAATATGACGACAGCTACGTTTCCTACAAGCCTTGGGAGCATTTGGAGGATTACCACGATGTCGATAAGGTGAAAGGTTTCTTTGAATTGTGGCAACACAAGCCAATGCATGATGATGAAATATTTTCGCCAGTTTATTTGCGTCATGCTGAGTATGCTAAGGGCTTGGTGCATGTTTTCTACTTTGCAAAGGATTGGAATTCCTTTACCCATGCCGTTTACTGGGCACGCATGCATGTGAACAAGCAATTGTTCATCTACGCCTTGACTGTTGCCAGTATTCATCGTGATGATTTAAAAGGTATTGTTTTGCCAGCTATTTACGAGATTCATCCATGGCACTTCTTCGATGTGGACACTTTGGAATTGGCCGAGAAATATAGAATGCACGGCTTCCATAATGCCAAGAAATTAGACAATCTTTACAACGTTGTTATCAAATCAAACTACAGCAACGTGTACGGCGATGTTAACTACGATCACAATTTGGCCTACTTCTTGGAAGATATTGGCTATAATGCCTTCTATTACTATTACAATGTCGATTATCCCCACTGGGCTAAAGGACCTGTTGGTCATGAGTTGAACAAGGATCGTCGTGGAGAATTCTATCTATACTTGCATTGGCAGTTATTGGCACGTTATTATTTGGAACGTCTGTCTAACGATTTGGGTGAAATTCCTTCATTCAATATCTACCAACCTTATGAACACGGTTATTTCAGCAACTTGCATTACTATAAAGGCGTAAGTTTCCCCGATCGTGACAACCATTATAACTTCTACTATGAAGAGAACTTTGAATATGCAAAGGACATCGAATATTACGGATTCCGCATTGCTGAGTATGTTGATACCACCAAGGACGACGTCAAGGTTGCTGTTAATAAATTGGGTAACATACTTCAAGGCAATCCCGATTCCGTCGATTACCACAAATATGGAGCATTGGACCTTATTTATCGCGAATTAGTCAACGAGGGTCGTTCTTACGGCAAGTATGGTGAAACTCTACCCGCCGTTCTTATGCATTACGAAACATCTTTACGCGATCCATTATTCTATTCCATCTATAAGGACATCGTTTCATACTACTGGCGATTAATGGAAAGTTATCCTGAATACAAGCCCCAAGATTTGGTATTCGACGGTGTTAAAATCGAAAGCGTTCATATGCCCGAAGGGCTTACCACTTACTTTGAATATTTTGACGCCGACATAAGCAATGCCGTCAACGTTGAAACACCCAACATGGAAGGCTCTGTTGATGCCATTTTCAAATTCGGTCGCAACTCTCAGGTTCATGGCCAAAGCTATGTGATCAAGGCTCGCCAATTACGCTTGAACCACAAACCATTCGAATATACTTTGGACGTTAACTCTGACAAGAGTCAAAAGGCTGTCGTTAAGGTATTCATTGGTCCTAAATATGATGAAAACGGTCATTTGATACATTTGGAAGACAATTACATGAACTTCTTCGAATTGGACCATTATGTTGTTGATTTGGTTCCTGGTGCCAATCACTTGAAGCGCAATTCAAACGATTTTACTTGGTATGTCAGCGATCGCACTACCTACTTGGAGCTCTACAAAAAGGTCATGGATGCTACCAATAGTGACTACAAGTTCCCTCTTAACCAAGATGAAGCCCATTGCGGTATTCCTCAGCGTATTTTGTTGCCCATAGGCAAGAAGGGAGGCATGCCATTCCAGTTCTTCTTCATTGTTTATCCTTACCACGCTCCCCACGTACAACAGTACTCAACCTTTGACCCTGTCATCTCATGCGGTGTCGGTTCAGGCAGTCGTTTTGTGGATGATCTTCCATTCGGATTCCCCTTCAATCGTCCTGTGAAGCATGATTACTACTTTAATGTTGACAACATTAAATTCCATGACGTAAAAATTTACCACAAAGATGACCACACTAACGTAGTTTAAGTTCATGACGACATTCGACATCCTCACTAAGATTGATTGTGTAATTTAAAGATAAAGACTTAACGTGTTAATAAAGTAATTTAAAGAGGAATCTTATCTTAAAAAAGCATATCATTTATGGGAGAATATTGATATAGATCGCTCTCTCTCTCTCTGGAAAAATGTTATAAATTAACTTTACAGCACAATATTTTCTCTATTGTTCCGTTGCAGTAAGTATAAACACTAATGCAGTATACGAGTACACTCGTAGATAGTTTGTCGTTTGATTAAGTGTAGTCCTTTTAGATATCTACATATGTATGTATGTACGTATGTACGTATGTATGTACGTATGTACATATGTCGTGTTAGTTTTCTTCAAATAAAACGATTGTTAAATTGTTTTATATAATCATACTTTTATTAAGTTTTTATATATTTTTTGTTTTTGTTTTTGTTTTTCTTTTTTTCTTTGAACATATACTTGTTTTTTGTTTTGGTTTTACTGTTGTTCTGTTTTTGTTTTTTTCGCACACAATCATTATCATCATTAATGAAAAAGGAGTCCTGATTTGTTGTAGTTTCCTAACCACTTTGAGCAGCAAACATTTATTTCTAACCAAGATCCTCAACTTAAAAATAAAGTTTTTTTTTTAAATTTTAAATTTTTATTTTTTGTTTGTTTTTTATTTCTTAAATTTTTGCATTTTCTTCTTTTTTTTCGAATTTTAATTGATTTTTAATTTTTGATTTTCTCTTTTATTTTCCATGTTAATTATGAATTACTTGTCGTCCTACATATACAAATAACGTGACTAGAATAGGGGGGTTTTGTATTAAAGAGAAATCTATGGTAGAGGGGGGGGGGGGGGAGGGGGTTGGTTTTTTTTGTAATATAGTAGTAGTTTTTATCTTTGTATATGGAAATCTTAAATATTTGTTTTGTTTTTTTTTTTTAGTTATGTTCTCTGTTTACTGTTCACCTGTAGTATTTTGCTGTTCTCTTAAATTTGTTCACGTCTTAATTTTTATTTTTTTAATTTACATTTAGATTTTCGATTTTAGATTTTAATTGTTTAATTGTATTTCTTCTCATTCATTTTATTCTTATGTATGTATGTATGTGTGTGTGTGTGTCTGTGTGTGTGTGTATTTATTCATGCATTTCTTTTGTTTGTATCTCTTTGGATAATTCTTGTGAAAATATTTGATTAATTCGTTTGCATATAATTTGATTTTGAATCTCACTTTATGTTTTTATGTTTTTATTATTTTATTTTTGTTTCTTATTATTATTGTTTTTGTATTAATTACGTATAATCAAATGTTATTCGATTGCCATAGACGAGATGGCATTTGTTTGTTTACATTATTTAACAAGGAAGCAAATAAGATGTGAACCTAAAAATAGTCTCTTTAAAAAAATATAATTAATAAATGCATTTTCATTTTCATTTTGTTTTTTTGTTTTTGCGGTATTTTTAATTTTTCAAATTCTTCTCTGTTGATTACCTTAAAAAGGGGTTGTGTTTCATCTATAAATGCTTACAAATTAAACTTTTTACAAAATAATTCACAATAACATTCATTATTCTCGTATTTATTTATACTCTGCGTATGCACTAATTTATTACAATATTATGTTACTTTATTGATTTTAATTTGTTTAATTAATTTAATTTTAATTTTTTACATTTTTTTTTTTGTTCTTTTTTTGTTTTTCTTTTTTTTATTTCTCTTAAAAACTAATTATTTTTGTGGCGATTTTATTGTAAAGACTAAAAATAAAAATAAAATAAAAAAACAATAGACACTATGTATGTATGTATTTAGATGTGTCTCTGCTTGTATTTAGTTGTGGCTGTGTATAATAAACAATGTGATATTAATGTATGTATGTATGTATGTATGTATATGGGTTGTGGACTTATGTCTGTTGGGGTTATGTTTTTATTTTATTTTATTTTATATTTTGTTTTTTTTTTTTTTACAATAATATTATACTCGTAATTATAAATATTTTTATGTATGTACATACAAAAGCTTATGTTCTAATTTGGATTTCGTTAATTATTTGTTTTGTTATTATTTTTGAATTTAAATTCATATTCTGTTTTTTTTTCGGTCTTAAAAATTTTTAATATTTATATTGAATATATTATTGTATTTTAATTAGTTTAATTGTTTGTTTTTCTATGCATTTCACTCTTCAATAGTTTATTCAGTTTTTTCTTTGTTTTTTTTTTTTTTTTACAATTTGACATTTTTTTCCAAGTGGAAGTTTTGTTTTTTAATTGTTTAAAACACACGGTTATTATTATTATTTTTATTTGAATATTCAATTATGTTAACACCCTATGAAAGCGGGAATTGTTCTAAAGAAATTCATTCAAGTATGAGGTGAAAAATTTTATTTTTTTGAATTTAAATTCATATTCTGTTTTTATTTTTTTTCGGTCTTAAAAATTTTTAATATTTATATTGAATTATAATTATTAATTTTTATTTTATTTGTGTTATTTTTATTGTATTTTAATTAGTTTAATTGTTTGTTTTTCTATGCATTTCACTCTTCAATAGTTTATTCAGTTTTTTCTTTGTTTTTTTTTTTTTTTTACAATTTGACATTTTTTTCCAAGTGGAAGTTTTGTTTTTTAATTGTTTAAAACACACGGTTATTATTTTTATTTTTATTTGAATATTCAATTATGTTAACACCCTATGAAAGCGGGAATTGTTCTAAAGAAATTTATTCAAGTATGAGGTGAAAAATTTTATTTTTTTGAATTTAATTTAATTAAAACACCAGATTAGCAAGTGCCAAATAAATATTATTTTGATTTTCTAAATGAAAGAAAGTTTATGAAATTTTATTCCTAGAGAAAGAATTGGCGGCTCAAGATAAAAGACATCATTTCCCCAAATGTTGGTGAATACGTCTTTTGGTAGTCGTATTGTGCATAAAGTTTTTCATCTAAACCTATTCACAATTGTAATGATTTGGTATTTTTTAAAATAATTGAATGAAAATTTAAGTGTATTGAGCAGACATAATAGATATTATGTTAATTGAAAAGGGTGATTTTTTATATTTTTTTTTTTGTTTTTTTGTTTATTACCACAGTTTAGTTCTTCATATTGAATACTGTGATCACTTGTTGAATTAACATATTTTGTTTTATTTGTTTTTGTTTTTTTTTTTGTTGCATATTATGTATGTATAAAATTTAATTAAACAATTTTAAATTTTAATTAAGTAAAAACAATAATAATGTTATTAATATTAATATGTGTATATTTTTCTTTATTAAATTTTTATTTTATTTTTTTGTTTCGTTTTTATTCGTATTTATCATTATCAAACAGCATTAATATATAAATTATGTATATCACTAATTTTGAACCTCTCCCACCTATTGTTATTACATACGTACATATTTAAATTGTATTATTTATTTAAGTTTTTCTCACAATTTAATCTATTTGTTTTATTTATTTTCATATTGTTTATTTGTATGTTTTTTCTTTTTTTCTTTCTTTAATTAATATTTTTTTGTATGTGTGTTTATGCGTGTGTTTGCGTTAAGTGTACGTACTGTATTTACCCTATACCCTATCGTTTCTTCTATTTTAATTAAATTTATTATTTTTCTGATTTTTTTTTTTCTTGTTTATTTTGGTTTTTTTTTTTTTAATTTTTTATACAACACGAAATTGAGCAACATAGTTTCTGTTGATATTCTAGTAGTTGTTATTATTTATGTGTTGTTTAAATATTTATAAAGAGTGACCATTTGGTCACAGCCGAGTTCGTTGATGTCGCTTTGAATGTGTTACAATCGCTGATAAACCATTGTGACTCCAGCTGCTACCGATGAAGCTTAAATAGAGTAAAGTCACCGGCAGCAGAAAATTGGAGATTGATATTGTTTTACTTGCTCTTCCCGTAAGTGCTGAATTATCTGGATCGCCATTTAAGCGCTTTGAACCTTCTAGTCCCAATAGATTTGGTGATATTGTTGTAGGCGGTCCTATGCTCAGCATTAAACGCTGCTGTACATTCTTATGAAATACGTGCAAAATGGATACTTCACACAAGAGCAAAATACTGGTCTGATATTTCGGAACGGCTTGAAAAAAGCCCTGCAGTACCTGGCTGTGTGGATAAATTTCCAGCGAAGAATATGTGGCCGAACCTTCATATGTGTCCTGTGTTATACGTTGAAATGGTGTTTTAAAAACCTGAAACAGTATAAAACAATACTCTTGTCAAAATATTAAATATTAAAATTTCGAGAAAGAAGAAAACAAATGATTTAATTTGCTTTAAAAGTATCACACTTTAAAGCTTGACCAGATAACAGTGGCTAGTTATGTGGCAACTAAATTGGATGATGTAGTTTATATCAACTATTTGTAATTGGAGTGAAATATGTGACGTTTTACGAAGAATATTACATCAATTTTAATTACTGTTTTAAATTTTGAATATGAAACTAACTCATTTTATTTTATATTATTACAAAAAATTGTGAAAGAATTTTATTTACGAGATCTCAGCTATGAGAGGAAATATAGGGGCCTTATCTAGCTCATCATCATATCTTATATTTGAATGACAATTAATTAGGAATACTTTCCTAACATCTTTCAAAACTAACAATGCAATGAGAATGCTATCTCATGTACAATGTTAAAGTTATTATTTTTGTACAAAATTGTAATTGTTAACAAGAATGTAGTATATATGTATGCATATTATGTATACATACATACATACATAGCTGTGTATACATACACATCCTTATAGATAATATATTTATATATATGTATGTATGAATGTATATGAGATGCATATGTATTTGTGAACATAGATGAATACTTCTCTACTTAGTTAGACTCGTATAATAATTATTAACTTATGAATTATTAGCTTATAAAGCCTTTGTATTCCATACGATTACATATTATTCATATATGTAGATATGTATGTATAGTATTATAAAAAAGAAGTTGAATAAATTTGAATATTCTAAACGACGACGTCTTATTTGAAATGTTAACTTACTTTTCTTCCATTTATATACCACGTTATATTTGCTGTTGGATACGAGGGTCCTATCGTGCAAACGGCCTTGAAGTTGTCGTTCGCCGCTATAACTTTCTTATCAACCTGCATGGTGGGATCATCTTTAGGCAGTTCAATTACTTGCATGTGGGCGGAGCGTATATCGGTATGAAATAGGGGAGCATCTTCAGATACTTCGCATTGATAATTTCCCGTCAATTCTCTTGTAACTCCCTTTAGTGTTACAGATGTCGCATCTGAATTCGTCAGCTGTAAGGGAAAAACAAACAAACGATATTAAAATTAATTAAAAATTTGTACCTACTGTCATCATCCCTAGGCCAATATAATTATTGTTAGTATGTATTCAGTAGTAGTCCTTGCTCTTGTATAAGATTATTGGTGTTATTATATAATATTTTCATACCTTTATTATATGCAAACAATTAAATTTTTCGCATACGTCGTACATTGTGTTATTACGAGCGTGTGTATATATGTATGTATGTGTGATTACGTGTGTGAGTAAAAGTTTTTTTTTTTTTTTAAATCATGTTTTAGACAGTTTGCCGCACCCCTTTAATAGATTCCGTAGTTTTTAATTTTTATTAAAATTTTTGTTTACATTTTCGCTTCATTTCATTAAATTTGCGCTGTATTAAGTACCATGACTGGAAGTGTTGTTTAATACATTAATAGATGCAATCCGGGGGCTGCTGTTCGAGTGCATTTTATTTACGTACAATATACTCGTGAATTTATTTAAAATGATCCGAAAAAGATCATTTATTGTACAATACAAAAATGTTTTGTAATTTCATGGGTTTGTAAATTTTTAAACTTATTTTCGTTATATGTCATAGAAAAATGTTTTAAAACATTTCGATTTCACTAATCAAGTGTTTCTACCGCCGCTGTTAATGTTTGACTGACTTTATAAAATCAAAATCGAATAAGTTGTTAAGATAACCATGCGAATACATTTCAGTCCTAGTCCTACTTTTTAAGGCAACGTTTTTGTAGTAAAGCGAACATTTTAATTTACATCCTAACTGTCAAATCAGAGTTTACAAAATATTTTGCAGCTTACAAGTGGTCTTCCTAAATCTGTTAAAATTACCCACACAATATGGAGTCTGAAAATTTTAAGAATTTATATCGTTTTTATTTCTAATATTGAGTGGCACGAAAATTTTTACGGTGTGAGAAAATCGTTTCGTGACATGCAATCATTGAAAACTATAATGTTTAAAAGTTATAGCCAAGAAAATCGCTTGTTAAACTTTTAATCGTAAAAATAACTTTGAAGGAAGAATTTTTGAATAACATTTTTAACATTTCTCTTAAACTATTGTATTATGGCTAACACCAATTAATGTTGCTTATTAATTAACTGTAAATTGTGTGTATGAAATGTCTCGTTTTTATTTCTAAAACATTTATTATATTTTGTATTATTTTTATTATTATTTATTCGATTTAAATTAGATTTTTATTTAAATTTAAAATCACAAAAATAGGTGTTGAGCCAATTTTTTTAGCATACTGTATGCATCAAGCTTCACATGCATATGTATGTATATACGGATAGCTTGATTGTGATGGCTACGAGATCTATACGCAACCACCTTCACATATTTATACACTCATGCATACAAATGTGTGTGTAAATAAATACAAACAACATCACTTATTCAGATGTGTGTTGACCACGAACGAACCCTTTATCAATTTTCGATAACTTAATTAAAGCAAATTGAAATTTGGTCAATATTGTTGGCCCTTTTTGTACGTATTTGCGTTTTCTTTTTTCGCGTATTTAAAAATGTCAATCGCAAACCATCCTATTTGACGATGACTGCGAATGAGCCACATAAGTGGTATCCATAAAGCTATGCGTACACGAACCAGATATTTTCTACATCAGGTTTTAAATCAAAAAACAAAAAAAAAAAAACAAAAAATACAACAGGGACAGAAACAGAAACAGCAACAGAAAACTGGACTCTAAATGTCATGCTCGTTTGATATGGGAAGCAAAAAATGCACATTTTTTCCACTAAAAAAAAAAAACAAAACAAAACAAAAAAATCAAATATTTTTGATTCAATATGAAACAAAAATGTTTTTGGGATTCTGCATGTGTTTCTTTTAATAACGTTTTTTTGTTTTTTGTTTTTTTGTTAGTTTTCGGTGCTCTGTCGTAATCATGAGAGTCGATGTAGATTCAATCGTACAACCAATCTATAAATGGACGTCAATAATGCCGACAGGCGCTTGTTCACAGTAGTGAAGAAATGGAACATGTTTTTCCTTTAAAAATTTAAAATGAACTAAAAAACAAAGAAGAGAGAAACATTCAAAATATGAAAATTATGCATACAATCCGCTTTGCATCAAATACTATTCCTATGGCAATGTTCGGAGTAACAAATGTTGTTGGAAAAAAAGGATGTACACAAATTGAGGCCATATTTTTAGCCAAATGCATTTTGAGTTGAATCTATAACTGTTCACTTAAATTATAGGATACTCGTAATATATTTTATACTAACACACAATCATCTACGAAAATGTCTGATAAAATTACTATTAAAAGGAATTAAATTGAAAAATATTTTTATTCATATTATCAAGTAACGAGAGAGAGAGAGAGAGAGAGAACATTATTGATTGCGATTCTCGTCAGGATTAATTACTTTAAGTGTTGTAGAGTTTTCAAACCATCAGACTATAAATAAAGTTTAACAAATATTAAGCTTAAAAATATTTCATTAAAACAATTATAAACCTTTCTATAAATGAATAACATTTTTAATTCATATGTAGTCAAAGAGAAAAATGTTTTATAATCGTGTGTATACATACGTATGCTTAAAACCCAATATATCTGGAGTTTTATGTGTTTTTGATATTCTTGAATTTACCAGTTTCCACCACCATGACAATGTAAAAATTCTTATTTTACTTAAATGTCTTATAAACCGTATAACATTCGATTGCAGAAAGATTGGAGAGATTTATGTTTTCTGCAATTTAATTCATTTCCATTCCTTTCAACGGACATGCATCATTTCTAACATATTCGAAGACATATTAAAGTTTATTTTTTATTTATTTTAAAAATATTTGATAAAATTTAAATGACAGTCCATTTATGCTGTACTCATGCTGCCATGGACTTGTAAAATGAAGACAAATATTCGACGTGAATAATAGAAGAAAAAACAAAACAACTAAGAAGACCAAAAAAAAAAAAAAAGAAATAGTGAATGAAGGAAAGGAAAGGAAGGGAAACTATTCAGAAATAAATTATTCTTCTTAATAAATGTGTGAATATTTTCATTTGCCTACGTTTACGTTGTGATGAAAGTGTGATGCATTTTGTGCTGTTGTTGTTATTGTTGTTGCAAACTGCATATAAGAATGCGCAGTATTTGCATTTTGTGCAAATGTCGAGTCTCGTGTTACTTTTGTTGTTGTCATCTGCAACTGATATCTACCGCTGTCAAGTGACATTTTATCTGATTTCAAGTAGTAGTGATACAAGTAGTCTACACTTGAACAGTATTGGAAATGCAAATTTATGGAAAAGTCATTAACACGCTCACACTTACATAAATATGTATGTATTTATATGCATGTATGTATATGTGTATGTACATATATATGTACGAATGCATAAATGTATACGTATACATCAGTACAATGGCAGTTATACACCCCAACTCTCAATGAAGCTTCTGCGAAGGACACAGGCTCGACTACAGGATTTCAAAAATATATTTTCATATATACATATGTATACACGCACATACATACAATATAATTTATAAATGTGTTGGTCCTTATGTATAGTATGATGTATTTGTGAATGGTTTCCTTGAATCGCATTTAAGCGGTGTTATTTTCTGCACCTCTGTTCTGTTAGTAAGAAGTTCATGTGACAAACGTTAAGAGGACACCGTATTGACAAGGGGAAGAACTTGAAAAAGCGAAAGAGGAGTGTAACTCAGAGCTATAATGGTGGTGGCATTTGAATTTAAAATGCCATAAATGTTTGAGGTATTTTTTAATTAATTTTAATGAACACATTTTAACGTTTAACGACTTGAACACATACAAAACGAGATGTGTGTGAGAGAGAGAGAGAGAGAAAGCAGGAGATAGATATACATATATATATATATATATATATAGATAGAGAGAGATATAGAGAGAAAGAAAGAAATTGTTATCAAGCGTCTTTAAATTTGTGTGTTTATTCGGATATATTTTTAAGGAAACTTTATTATTTTGATCCAAAATAAAATTCAAATCTTAAATTTGTTTCAGTATATATAAATCGACCTTGGCATGGTGTATGAAATATATCTATTTCTAAATCTATGTATTACAAAATATTTTTTTTGTAATTCCAAGCCGTTTTAATTGATTTAATCGAACTGACTTTATGAATAATGAAAAATGTTTAAAATTTCCACTTAACAGTTTGTAAGATGTTTTATTAATATAATTTAACTTATTTAAAATATCATGCAGTTTTACAAAATTGTAAAAGTGAATTTTCAAATAGATTTTTAAACATTTCATTTGAAATAACACAGTTTGTGTGACTTTAAAATCTTCTCAACAGAACACTTACATATGTATGTACTATGCTGTAGTAACACTTAACTTATTTATATTTTTTTTATACAATAATAATTAATTAATAATTTATAGGGAAAAAAAAGAAATTATTAATATGAAGCAAAAAAAAAAAAAAAAAATTAAGAATAATTGTGTCGTTAGCCGAAAAACTGTTTAACAAATGCCTTAAAGTGCTTTCTTATGGTGTTTTCTTTTCTACCAAAAAATTTGCATTTTATTAAGGCAAAATGCAATTTTGCGTTTGTTTCTTAAAAATGTTTCGCTCTCTAAAAGGGTGGTATGTTTTATTCTAAATAATTCGCACTTGCCAATGGTGGAGGGCATTGCATTTTATGCCCTGTATAAATCGAGAGTGCTGATAATGCCCTGTAAAGCAGATGACTTTTGTTTATTTATAGGGCTACCAGATGATGTTTAAAAAAGGTCGGCTGGTATTGTTATCCAATTTGAAGTTAATTTTTTCATTGTTTTGTTAAGTAGCCTTAATATAAAAATTGCATTCAATGTTAGAACAGTGTTAAAATGTTATTTTTTTTATATAAAAAGAGCTCTCAAAAAATAAAGTTGAGAAATTAGCGATCAGGCAACACCTTTTTCATATTTACATTTATTATTGAAAACAAATCAAAAAATACAAAATATTTTTAGATCTAAAACCTTTTTTATGAAAAAAATATAAATATGGATATTGCTGGATCTATTTTATTTGCATTATTCATATTAATACTGAATTTATTACATACATAATCAACAGCCGCCGTGGCAAACACAGGGAATATCTTTTTTTAAATATTTGTGTTATGTTCTTCTCAAATAAAAAATGACATTACAACAGGGTTGGTCAAAAATCTTTTTAATGCACATTGTAAGAGGGTGACATTTTCTTTGTAGAAAAGAAAACACCATTAGTTTTTTTTTATTGCTTTTATTCTTATTCAATTGTGAATAAAGTGCAAATGACTACAAATAATATTTGCTTAAATGATTAAATTCGCTTATGAATCCATGGCAATATTTCAAAGTGTTAGTAAATGTATTTTAATTTACAAGAAATATTCCAAATTATTTTCTGTGATATACAGGTGTTAAGGAAGTATTAAAAACGCCGTATGAAATTGCAATTTTGAGTAGCAACTTTTGTCGTTGTTGTTGTTGTTGTTTATATGTTTAGCTTCAGTGTTGCGGCTATTTTAATAATTTTTAAACGCACATCGCAACTACACAAATTTTGGGTGTGGCATCGATTTGTGTGGTTTGTATAGCACAATAACACAAACATAAAAATTAAACTAATATGAGGATATTCTTGCTACTTTTTCTGTAAAAACCCATAATGAAGCTCAACTCTTTTCTCAGAAAAAAAAAAAAAAGAAAATGAAAAATATATGCGAAAAAGAAATTACGGAAATAAACTGAAAAATGTTTGCTGAGTTGAAACATGTAAAAGTATTCGCTTGCACATGTTCTCCCATTTTTTGTGTATGTTCTATTTGAAAAAAGTGTAAATATGCCTTTGTTTGTGCCACCGTTTGTGTATCTGTCATATGTAAAATCCATTAAAATATTAAAAATTATCATTAAAACATAAAAGCTGTTCACAAAACAAAAACAAAAAAATCGCTATACTCGCTCACTCTATACGCAGCCATAATGAGAACGACAAACTGTCAACTAGGCACACAACCCTTAAAAAATGATTTCCCTAGAACATAGGGTTCACAATTATATTCTCTTTTGCAGTGCTCCCATGAAATTCGTTAAACTCGAGTAATATTTGCAGATTGATTCTAAAATATTATTCGAATATTTTTAAGGACATTCATTTGGGACAAGACAAACATATAAGTCCTGCTCCGTTCGATAAAGATATTTTTTTTTTTAACAATTAAGCGAATTATTTTTGTTAAAACGACCACCCTAACAGTACGAGGCCTCATAATCATTCAACATGTTCACATTTGTTCATGTTCATATTCATTCATATGAACACTTAGAGGATAACTAAGCGCAAAAATAAAAGGAAGTAATTCATTAGAGAAGTTTTAGTTCTCCCAACTGAGAATTAAGCATAAATCTCACGAGCATTGTTAGAAAATTAAATTAGAAAAAACCACAACGAAACGGAAAAAACGCAAAAAAACTAAACAAACTGAAATACTTTCCGCAATAAAAAAAAAATTAACTTCTATTCATTCTCACAAAACTAACGGATAGAACGGATAGAAAACGACAAACACACACAGCCATACACAGAGAAACAATACGATTTGAAATAAAAAAAGGGAGCGGAAACCACTCATTTACTTAAATCGCTACCACAAAGAGAAGCGTCCTGTTGACGTCACAACTCACACTTGGACACAGTGGACGGTTTTCCTTTTTGCGTGACAGCAGTAAGTAAAAAATACGTATAAAATTTTAATTTTAATTTTTTTTTATACGATATTTTTTAACAAAATATTTGACTGACTGTTTACTCTTGTTTTGCTATTTTTTGTTTTGTTCCTTTTTTTGTGTTTGTTTTTTTGGTAAATTTATATCATTTTGCAAATTTGTTAAAAATGTCGTTCTTTTCTGGTTTTTCACAGCGGAAGTTTTATCATGTTTTGTCACATTATAAAGCATAAATTTTTCTGAAAGTATTTTCTGGACTCATCATATACTACACACACACACACATATGTATGTATGTATGTATGTATTTACGTAATTGTCTATGGGGATGTGGGCATATTAAATGTACAAATACATACATACGTACGTATGGATGCAAATGCAGCTCTTTAATAGAAAACGTTTTTTGTTCATTAATTTAAGTGATTAAATGTAGGAAATATCGTGTTTTTTTCCTTAGAATTCATGAGAAATAATATTCAAAACTAAATATTTTGTATTGGAAGGGCGAGTGTAAAGAATACATTTTTAATAAAACCAACTTGGAGCCTCCAAATTTGCTGAATTTTGTAATTACCTGTCATCCTGTAGAGTATTGTCTTACATACATACATACATTTCTACATAACTGGCCATTACAACCCTTGGGTGAATATCACAACCTAACTTCTCAAACCACTTATGTTGTATAGGTATATTTGGGGGTGGTGATCCTTCACTTTAACGTTAACTCCGAACGCTAGATTCCCTTAATCTATACAAAATTAAACAAAGATGCATTCACTTTAAATTGTTTAATAAAAATAAGAGCAGGACTTTCCATTCAAAATTTTAGTTTTTATTTTTCACATTCAGTTAATATTCTTATAATAATAAAAAATACTCTCGTCATGCAGATTTTTATAAAATGTTAAATATTTCAAACAGAATCCAAGTTGAAATAATCATTCTGCAAATAATTCGAAAATTTACGATCCAATCGTTGCAATTATAAAATCTAAACGATTGCTGTGTGGACAAAATCTACACGAATTTGTTTGTTTTCATAATATCATCATATTAGCCATTCTCCGTAAACATGGGCATAGAATATACAATGTATGTATGTATGAACGAATATGTACATTGATATGTACATATTCGTATTCGTTATGTATATGAGCATAGAAATATATAAACTTATATACATATGTATGTATGTATGTATTTATGTATGTATTATGCATTACATCTGAATATAAATGTTAGTTTTTTTTTCCATTTTCACAATGCACACTGGTTAACAGACATTTGGTTTTCAAAGTATCCTGCCACAGGGGCGTACTGCAGTTTTTAAGCATAGCTCATCAATACTCTTTTAACATACAAAACTTTAGCAGTGGATTTCTGTTGGTGGATTATTGTTGATGAAGGATTTAAGTAAAATGCCTTGGTTCGTTTAAGTCTGAAAACAAATTTTCAATTTGAAATCAAATTTCACAAATCTTAATCTGAACAATATTTGAAATCCTAGAAAAAACTGGTGTTAAGCAGTTTCTAATCGAGTAGGAAGAATATCACCTCAGACTGGCATGTGCACCTTATTAACAGTATGACGGATAATGATATGACTGATGTAGTATGACAGGTTATCCTGTCTTTACATCGATATTCTGTAAGACATACTTTCACGACACAACATATGTACAACTGTACGTATGTGATCATATGCGTATTGATTATACAATATTTACAAAAATACAATACCTATGTAAGAAAAAAAAAAAGCAAGTAGCTTCAATGTTTCATTCGAAATAAAAAGTTTCAAAACGTATTAAAATAACAGACGAATGAAAATTTGGTTTTTGTGGAATTTATTTAAAAAATACCGAAAAATAAATATTTTTCTAAAGAATTTCATTTTCAATATAAGTTGTCTTAAATCACTGTGTAACGTCCTTTGCTATTGATCAGATGTGGCCAGGGTATTTGGCAGACTGATGCAAACAAACCAATCGCATGCTGTTGGCCAAATTGTGGTTAAGCAACGCTGATTGCAACACATGAGTTACGAAATCATTTTCGAACAAAATTAGAATTGTTTGTTATGCAAAAAATACATGAAAAATTCATCAAAAAAATAAATAAAAAAAATAAAAAAAGTATAATAAATAAATAAATAATAAATTCATGTATAGTTTGAGTTATTTTTTATGTAAAAAATACAAACGAAGCGACACATTAAGAGTGTACATAACAGTCTTTGCTATGCATTAGCCATCAGCATTAATGTACAGTAAGACCCCGCTTAACGCGGGGGATGCGTTCCAATAATTTCCAGCGTTAAACTAAACAACTTCAAACGAGGCAACTTAACACGTACATATGTAAATACATTGCGACTTTGGAAAATTTCGTTGAAATCTTTATTCTAGATAGACCAACAAAAGAGCATTGAAAAAGATACGTAGTATACACCGTCATAGCCGGTTTATTTGCACACATATACAAGGCGTATCAATACAGTATGCGATTTAGGAAAATCCCAATATTACCACATAATACTGAAACAGCGTTGAGGGGAGCAGTGTTAAGCGGGGTCTTACAGTAAATATTAGAAACAAAAAAGAAGAAGAATTACAAATAATCAATATTTTTAAATTTTGTATAATAATTTAGAAAACTCGTTCGGACTGAAGTCGCCGTAGTCTGCAGGTCAGACATAAAAAAAGACGAAATATGTTTAAAAAAATAAACTTCTTCCTTGACTTCCTCTCAGCAGATTGCTGACAAAAGCTTTGAGAGCAAATAAATAATGAGAATAATAATCGTGAGAAACAAGTTCCATAATCTTGACTGAAGGGTTGAAATGACCAATTATGTATGTATGTATACAAACATGGTTATTCCAATACGATCTCTTAATAATATAATCTAAAAGTAATTTCAACAAAAATAGTAGTCGTTTAATGAGTACTCCAGTAGATTAAAATGAAAATTGTTTGAAAAATTGTCGTTAAAAAGATGATAAGTAAAGCTTTAAAAAATCGATGTATCGATATCGACAAAAAATTGGTTTTTCTTATTAAATTTCAAACAAACTATTATTGAAAAGTACTCAATTGAGTGAAAGGAATAAATAGACGACTACGAAAGTAATATTAAAAATGTATAAAATATAATTTTAATATTTTTGATTTTCATTTTTATAATTCTCCATAATCTTATTTCAATATGATAATTTGTTAATTTTCCTCTCTCATTAATCATTATTTTCAGAAAAGGATAAATAAAATTTAAAAAATATTGAATAAAAATTTAGACTGTGTGAAAAAATATTGTGACTTTATTGTGACAAACTTTCGTTGTCTTATACTAGATGTCATCGGTCTTATTGATCCCCTGGGGGCATATTAGAAAATATCTGAAAGCATATTTTAAATACATAAATTATTTTCCAACATTTAGAATGTCAGAGAGTGTTCATGATTTATAAACGTTCTTCTACTGATACTCTCTCTCTCTCTCTCTCTCTCTCTCTTGTTTGCAATGAAAACATGCAGAAATAAATTCACAATTCGCAACACAAATATTATTCATTTTTAGCGAGATGCAACAACTCTACTCAACAGTAGCAGTTTTAAAAACAACACACTCCAACAGTGGTAGGAATTTTTGTTTTTAATAAAATTTTATACACAGAGAACAGGGTGAACTAAATAGACGCTTATATTGAACACTTAAGAACAGTCATCTACTTCACCATCTCTTCGCTTACCTGTAGTCATACCCTTTAAATCAGAAACACAATCGCATAAAAAAATGTTTGAAATAAAATACAAGCTTACAAACTTACATCAACATTAATTCCAGACACGGGAAATACAAGTGTGGGCGGTGTCTCCTTTGGCACGAAACGATAGAATTCCTCTGTACCAAAATACCAACGCACTGAATACAAGGCCGCCTGAAACAAAGATGAAGAATACACAAACACTATTACATGTACGTTTGCAAATTTTCCACTAAAAGGACATGTTTAACTTTAAAGGACTAAAACAAAAGCAACAATAACAGTATGATAGAAAAAAATAAAAATTGAAAAACAAAAACAAAAAATAAAAAATGCAAGAAAAATGAAGATGAAGAACATCGTTTTTAGAAACAATTTCACTTGCAATTAATTTAATTAGGACTTTTTCGTTGGAACGAAGACGATGATAAAGATGATATCTTTTACCAACGATACCAAGCCAACATGTGTATATATATATAGTATATATATATATATGCATATAAGTATATATATATGTATGTATCTGTGTAACAATATGATGATTATATTCGAAGGCAGGTAGCCAGACCTTAGTCTGGGCTGTTGGCCAACTTTAAAAATAATTTTGTTTTTGCATTTGTTTTTTCTCTTTTTACAGAAACATATTTAATGAAGTTCAGTGTAAGAAAGGAATTTCTTTTTATAGTGAAGCGAATCTTTTTTAGTTTTTGTCGTTTACTTACCTGTTCCAGATCATACTGACATGACAATGTGGCAGCATTACCCATAATAACAGCATCTGGTACGAAAATTTTAAGGTCTTTGAGACAATCAGCTGAAAAGCAACGTCATTCGCATAGAAATAAAACAAAAATAAAAATAACAGATTAGAGACAAGAAAAATTTCATTAAAATCATTATTCGTAAATTATCCAAAAAAAGAGAGGACATGTAATTCATCACATTGCTTTTAGGGTTTACAAGCAGTTTTAATAACAAGACCTTATCAATCGTAAATTAAACACTCTTTAGTTGAATTTGTGAAAATAAATTGTACAAGAATAATTTTTACTTTCTATCTGATCTATCTCCCCATGAATATATCGTTTCTACTTATCAAACATGCATATACTGTCTGTCAAAATATGTATAGAATTTCATTTGATAATTAATTACAAGTAAAGTAATTAAGATATTTTTGCCTTTGTTTTAATGTCGATTTCTAAAAGACAGAAACGTTTGCATTATTTTAGCTCTATTTTAATTTAATAAAATTTATTGAAATTAGTTTTTTAAGAGTACAAAAATGGCGTACTAAATGCGGCATAATAAATTATTTTTCAATGATGTACGGGTTATAAGCAGACTTTTGTTTCTTTAAATTACCTATTTAATTAAAGAATAAAGAAAAATATT
Source organism: Sarcophaga peregrina (assembly GCA_014635995.1). NCBI lineage: Eukaryota > Metazoa > Arthropoda > Insecta > Diptera > Sarcophagidae > Sarcophaga > Sarcophaga peregrina. The sequence continues at coordinate 450,125 of CM025789.1, forward strand.
CTGAAAGATAGCTCAGATTGATGCTGTATCGGTTCGCACGATATAACTTTAGTTAGTTAGATTCGTGAATATTAATATGTATGTATGTATGTATGTAAATTTAAATCTATATAGGGTGTAGCTGATCAAAATACATTTCTTTGCTGCAAACGTACAAAAAAAAAAAAAAAATACGCATTAAACGTCTGTAATAGTTCCAGTACATATACAATATTATTTCATAAAATATAGCAGAATTTCTAAAGTTGCAAATAAAATTCTTCTATCTTATCTGTTAGTTCGAACATTCGATCCCGCACTCTCTCTTCTCTCCTACTACTTGCAATTGATTAATGGACGTTAGTTGCCTGAGCGGTGTTTAGTATTTTTGCTTTCCATTTATCCTTTTAAAGTTCTCCAGTATTTAATTATAATTTATTACAAAAAAAAAGAAGAAGAAAAAAAAATTGAATTAAATATTGTAAATACTAGCTTTTTAATTTGCATTAAAATAGTTTTTTTCTTGTTTTTTTTTTTTTTAAATAGTATAATTTTTATTTAAATATACGTATATGTATGCATTTATGTACGTATTTACTTTCTATAAAAGCCTGCAAGCGCCATATGCATACATATGTATGCACAACATGTTCTGTCCATATATAGACATACAGCCAAACACACAAACACACACATGTACATATTAACGTTTTTGCATAAATTTGATGCAAATTAATACAACTTTTCTCTTTATTAGTGGATTTGTTTAACAATAATTATTACTTTTTTTCCCTCATTTGCTTGATATTGAGTTTATAGTACACCCCCACTAACAATTTTGCACTAACAACATACTAGTAGTTGTAGTACTTTAGCTCTTACACAAACACTTGCACATACATATGTACATACATATACAAAAACACGTGCGTGCATGTATTAAATGTGGCAATAAATTTAATGCAAATAAATGCATGAATAAAGTAGTCAGTCGCTCACATTCGTTTGTTTAAATTAAACACGTTGAATACAAAAAACAAAATGGTAGAATTTATAAAACTCTGAATGTGTTTGTTTGAACATTTAATATTTTGGAATTTTTATTTTTATTTTATTTTTTTGTTTTTTTAACTCACTGAAGTTGTAGATTGGAGTTGTAGTTGTTAAATAAAAAAGAAAATGAAAAATAATAAAAGGAAAAAATTAAAATAAAATCGTAATAATAATCAACATAAAAAATTATGTTCATACTACTCGATCTGTGATGTTGCAACTACATTATTGCTGCAGTTCATGGAAAATTCTCAATTGTTACATATTCTCATTGCACATACAGAACTCCACCAAAATATGTACACTCATACATACATATGTACATACATGCACATATATGTAAGTATGGGAAGATATGTATGTCGTAGTATAGGTGGGTAGGCGAACAGAGCAGAGAATTGGCCTGACAACGACAATAATTGAATTTTCAATTAAACAATGTTTCATATAAAGAAAGAAAGAATTGTAATAAAATAAATTTCATTGGATTTCATGCCAACAGAACAAAATGAAAAAAGGAAAGCTGCTGGAAAGAAAAGAAAATAATCGCCAGTGGTGGTGAGGTGAATCGCAGGTGACTTGCTGGTGGCTGGTGGCTGGTGGCTGCCGGCCGCTTGAAATGAAGTTTTATTTTTTTCTTTGTAAGATAAATTAGTTAAAGGTATCAATTGTGATAAATTAATAATTACTTTTTTAAATTTATTTCTCTTGCAAGTATACGATGCTTAAAAAAACTGGAAATAATTTTTAAATCCACTATTTTTGAACGGTTTTGTATCGATAACTTTAAGGTTGATTAATATCATTTCACAGTATAAAAAAACAGTAGCACTTCAACTACTAACAGTCTTAAAACATTATAATACATACATATTTACATAATTGGTCATTACAATCCTTGAATCAGAATTACGACATAGTTTTTCACACCACTTACATGTGTGGTGTGCGCTAGTTTTCATATATGGGTAACGAAACCTACAGTTTCAGATCTACTCTGAACGACAGATTTATGAGAAACTTTTCATGGCAATTTTATTTACTCTTGCAATAAATCTGCTGAGAAGAAGTTGTCGAAGAAATGTTTTGTCATTTTTCATTTAGTTGGAAATGTCCCATCTGTGTTTTGAACCGAGGCCTCATGTCTAATAGGCCAACACACTACTTAATAGACCATGCTTATATTTTTAGTAATTCTTATATAATATTATTGAATGAAATATTTAAAATTTTTTGTATTCATATTATATCATTTAAAATTAATCAGAATATTAAATAACTATTGATACTACTCGCACGAGCATAGGACATCATAGTTAGTTAGTTTTCATAATAGCATACTTTCCTATAATTTCACTTGTGTGCAAAGTATTATTTTTAATGTCGTATATAGGCTTAAGCGAAAGTTAAAAACGTCATTTACAGACGCTACAACGCGTTTTATTCGGACAAATTTATTATTGCTCGTGGACGATCGCAGATTAATAGGAAATTTGAAGATTAAAAATTATAATTCATTTACCAAAGTGTTTAGTTTCTAAATGATGTAAAATTTTGTATATTTCAAAGGTACACATTTCAAGTTTTGTTCTTTATGAACGGTTGAAGCTGTCACTTGTTGTTAGTTAACTTACAGGAAGTTCTTCATTCTTACATTCCGGAATAATTCCGATTATATGTATGTCGGCATTCAGGTTCGATATAACGTTAAAAAGAGAGAATAGTGCTAATGCATATATAAATTTGATTTAATAGCACACACTACAATACATATGTGCATGTTTGGGATCTTTCTTTCTTATAATATGAAACTAAATTATTTCAGTGAAATATTTATTAGTTGTTAGTAGGGACAAAATATTAACATTTTTAAATGCATCCAAAAATATTTATTAATTCAATTGACTAATTAATTTTTATATTTTTCGTCGCGCTAACAGAATGCGTGAATATATGACGTTTGCTTCGAAAGGATTTTGAAATAGTAGGACTATAAAATGAAAATATCATCATCTTTATAAAATTTAAGTGTTGAGTGAGTTTTTTGCATCTATTGTTAGTACATAATTTAATAGGATGTTTGAATGGCTGGTGGGTTGGTTGTTTGATTTTATTGTTAATAGAGGATGCCTTTTATTTTTATATTTATTTTTAATGAGGTGTCAATCACAGCTACGAAATGATGAAAACTAATTTGTTTATTTCAGTATGGCGCACAGTGGTGTAGATACATACAATTTGCTTTAAGAACTTCTTGCTAATCCCATACAATGAATTCAACTAAAATATAGAAAATCGTTACATACTTCGATTTCGAAACGTTGAAACATTCTTTGTATTTAGTTGAATAATCAATTTAGATTTTCTTTCTTTTTTTAGTTTTTGTTTTGATTCATAGATTTTGCATAATGAAAGCTTAGGAAAAACTGATAACACATCCATAAATAACTAAGTCGAATAATAGTGATAATTGTTTCTGCAGGAAGCAAGACACCATTGAACAAATCCACAGGTTAGTCCAAACGGTAGGAACAGTATCCGACTAAAAGAAATACTGTTTCTCACAACTTATTGACGTTTCTAAATCCTTGTTAACATTGCAAACATAATTAATCTACTGAAGATAACTTATTGAGGAAGGCGGCTTAAAAAATTATTTCCCGTTATTGCCGGTATGCCTCACAGTAGTATTCTGAAACTCTTTCTATATTTATATTACACTTGAGCAATATCTTTTCGATAACAATAGCAGAATTACGCATTCCAGCTTGAAAAGTGGGGGATACTCGACGTTGAAATATTTTGAACAATTGCTAGCGAATCATGCACTTTTATTTATTGCTTTTAGTTATTTGGTCTATCAAATTTTCTAATAAAAATAATAAAATTCCAAAGTGGACTCCTTTTTGCAACGTAAACGGGTTTTTTTGCCTATACAGATTTTAAAGAATTAATAATTAACTACTAGGCAATTTATTTTTAAATATTAATTACTTACCATTTAAACTGATGTCGGATATAATGATCCAAATGCATACAAACCAGTTGAACCAATGACAATGAAATTTTCTTCTTCCAATCATTTTTTGCGAAGGAGTCCCTTAAATTCGCAATTAATCTGAAACAATTTAATAAAAAAAAAAAAGTTAACAGAATATTTTATACAAGTAATATAACTATTTAAGTGGTGAACTCCAAATTTAAATGCAGTTTGATAAAGTCTAAGTCATTGCCAAGAGATGAGAGGATAGGTCTTGCTATGATTTCTTCATATTAAATCATTAGATATGAAAAATCAATATTTTACTGCTCTGTAAGATAAAATTTGAAACAATATTTTCGTCTAGTTGCAGATGATTTCCATCGCTACATGCTAAATTGAATTGATAAGAAATTTTTTCAGAAAAGATTATTTGTTGTGTAAATGTTTTTGATAAAAAATTTCGTTTAATTTTTGCTCGTAAACTTAACTGTTGAATTGAAATTGAAAATATAAGAATTACTATGCACGCAGACGTATTCATCCAGAACTTATCGTTGAAGTACCGTATAAGCATTCTTTGTAATAAATGTTACGACTATACGAGACTATATGTATATAGTTATTAGAAAATAGCACATTTCGTCATAAACACCCTGTATATTCAACTGAAATCATAACAATTTATAAAAAACACATTCCAAAACCCACTAGCTAAGGGGTTTCATCTTATAAGAGGTTTTGTAAATCTTCTAATGAACTATTTCAAACATTTGAAGATTTTTTTTTGAGAAATTTTATTCGCATTTGGTTTATTGAACTCCCCCCACCTTCTTGAGATGTTAACAGCTTATGCGTCAATCAAACCGTGTGTGTCTATCAGTTTATCCGCCTGTCTTTCTGAGCAGTTTGTAAATTTCTGAACTATAAACATTTATTTATATTGTTAAACAAGTGGTTTTTTATTGCCTTTTTTTTTTGTAGTTGGCCAGAAAAGATAATTAAAAAAGTTGTTAAAACATCAACGCACATACATACATATTTTACAAACACACAAGCAAAAAAAAAAAGTAGAAAGAAAACAAGAAAATAAAGGAAACATATAGACAAAGAATCAAAAAGTTTTCAATTGGTAACAATAACTTAAGGAATACAAAAAACTTTTCATAAAAATTACTTCTCTTCCTCGAACGAAAACTAAAAGAAAGGATAAGAAAAAAATACGGATACGGATACAGGCAACAAAACAACCGAAAAAGAGAAAGATATTCATCTGTAAAGTTAAATAAATATTCGGCATTAAAATCTGTAAATCTGTTTCTCATACGAGTATAAAGAAATAATAAGTTCGCGTTACTCATATTCATTCCAATAAGAGACAATAATTTGTACTTTCAGTTCTGTCTTGTTTCTGTCGTAATCTTCTTTATTGTTCGGTTTTTCTTTACACAATTAGCAGGCTAAATTGATTGCTTCCCATCTCATCTCATAACACGTACAACTTAAAAATAATATGACACACGGAGCGTGGTTCATGAAGTTTTCCTTTAATATCGTTTGATTCACGACTGATCTTTGCGGTTCCGTAGGCAATCAAACATTCCAATAATAACTTACGGCAGAATTTTGTGGTTTATTGCCAGAAAATCGCTGACAGTCACAACGCACAGACACTCACAGCTACTTGCAGGCATATTTACACATGCGTTTATAACATATAGGCACAAAAACATACATATACTCGTACACATTATTATACTCTGTCGGTATTTATGTAGACTTGAACCAAAATTTAATTAAATTTTCGTATCAAGAAAGATGGGAGAAGTGACGCAGTATGTTTTTAGAAATTCCAACATAATACATATGTACGTTGGGTGGTAGATATGCACCTTACATACCACACATATATCTATATGCATATGTAAATATGCATTCACATACATACATACATGTGTATAGAACAATATTAAAGAGTTACGACCGAATCTAATTAATTGAGGAACAAATACTATGCTGTACACACATACTCGTAATATTCGTTATGAAAAAGTAAGTGGAATAAGTGTGTGTGTGTGTCTGTATTTATTAATACAATATAAAATTTACTACTTTTTTTTTTAAGACCATTAAAATAGGTCCAAATTTACATTCGATTTAGTTGAGATTGATTTAAATCGGACTCTGTTTATTTACGTACGTATGTATGTATCTACATACATACACTCATGAATTTTTGAATATAAGTGAGTCAACAATATTGAAATTTAACTACTTGCTCTGATTAATTCGCACTCACTACAACGTTGATTTATAAGTACATGTTGTAATAAGTATGCGTACAACGTTGACATCAAACTCATACCATTCGAAATATGTTTGATTCGATTCAAAATTTACAGTCTTAGTTGTTGTTGCATTTACAAAAACAGAAACTAGACACATAAGCAAAAAATGACAAAGTCAGAGTAAATAATTTACTGTTCGCATGCGAATCATACTCATTTTGTGATTTAAGTACACGGACATTGGAGAGGGGTGTAAAACCATGATAATATATGGCTGTAATAGGAATAGAATAGGATATTGATTTGCATTAATGCAATAGGTAAATCTATGGTTATATGCATGTGGGTATGCACAAAGGAATTCGCAATGGTTTTGCCAGAAATTTCGTAATTGTGAGAAAATTAAATCAAAAGGATTACAAGAAGAACCGCAGGAATTTATTTGAAATGAACGTATATTTCTGTGGGTGCTTTTGTATTTATTTTGGTTGCTATTGTAATTGCTGATGATATTCAAAATATTCCAAATGCAAATGTAACAACATCTCAAATGTACGTACATACATAAATACATATGTACATACAATTATCAATCAGAAAAAATTTAGACAAAAAACAAAACAAAGGAAATTGTTAAGATTTCTTTCGTATCAACGAAAAATAAGTCAATAAAACAATTTCTTAAAATTTTTGTACACAATAACGAATTGTTTTCAAGTATGTACCACGATACATAAGAATACGTTTTTTGTTCTTTAGAAAATCATTTTAAATTTATTTGAACGAAGAATTGAAAGAAGAAACTAAAGAAACGAAAAATTTTTGATTTTTTTTGGTTTTTTTTTGGTTTTTTTGTTTTCTTTTAAGTATGGTTTCCAATTTATGGTTTCTATTAAAAAAAATAAAAAAAAGAGGAACAAAAGAACATTTCTATTGTACAGGATTTGTTCGTATTGGTGCAGTGTCAAAGGAATGCAAGAATAATAAAAAAAAAATAAACAAAAGAGAATTGAAAAAACAATGAAGTGAATAAAAAAAATCAAACAATACGGAAGCCTTTGAATCATTAGTGTACACTTCCGTTTCAAGTGATTTTTTCCTTTGCATGTTTCATTGTGTAGATGTGGTTGTTTGCATGTATTTGCGGCAGTAAATGGTTTTAGCATACAAACAGACATACTTCAATACAAAAAATCTTCAAGTTCTAAGGGCATATTTGCTTCATAGTCAATCAATCAGTATTATGTTCCTTAGAGTGAAACTGAACGAACGAACTACCATCTACCATCAGATATGACAGTCATCTAGGATTCGTTAAAAAAAAAAAAATTTAAAAGGAAACAAAAAAAAATTTTTTTTATAATTCCAATGGATTTTCATAGAAAATAAGTTTCAATTTAATTTTACGATTTAACTGTATGCGATGCAATGCACCGTCATGTGTCGTCGTTGTCAGTGATTTCTATTTTCTATAAATTTGCATGCAACACCGTCTTATAATTGCTTTTATGGAGGAGCGTATTCCACCTATTAGTTGGTAAATTATACTTTCTCAAGTAATGTTTTTTGTTTCTTTGTTTCTCTGTTTATCTGTTGTTTTATTATTCTTCGTTATATTTATGCTCTGTCATGCTTAACTTAAGGCTATAAATGTTACAGATTCCAATTGTTTACGTCGTTTGTTGGTGTTGTTCCTTTTCTTGCTGTTGCCTTTCTTACGAGTATGTACATATGTATGTATGTATCTATGTATGTATGTATGTATGTCTTCTACATTGAACAATCTCGATTTTTTTTATTTCTTCTCAAGATGCCACTTTCAAATTGTTTTAGTTGGTTTTGTTGGCTTCTTTTTGTTCTACTTTATTTAAATATTCTTTCTTTCTCCCCATGAATATATAAATAAGTGTTTATTGATTAGAGGATACGGAAACGCCCTTAACGACAAAACTTCAAACATAAACGGAATGGAATATGTTGTACCAATTGTAAGCCACACATTTAAACGTATTTGTACGTACGTTATCGTACGTTATAAGACAACAAACACTACACTCCTATTTAAAGCTGTGAAATAGTTGGTAGCAATTCATTTTATGGATATTTTTCAGCTTCCTTTCTTTTTTTTTTGGTTTTTTTCCTTACCACAAAAATATTTTTATCGAATGTAGAGAATTCTATATCAGACACATATGAAGATCATATATGTACATACATATATACTATATGATGTGTGTATGTATGTGAGCGTGTTGTATATCACTGAAATGGATTTTTGATTAAGTCTTACAAAAAATTTCTTAGTTGGTAGGATGGTTTATCAATCAGACTTGTAAGTCAATTTAAAGCATGTATGTATGGACGTTTATCCCATATTTCAATGAAAAGGGGGGTGTAGATGTTTTGAGACAAAAGGATGTGTTTAAATTGCCTTCCTACACCCATATTTTATGAATAGTTTGACCACAAAATAGTAATCTTTTAATTGAGACAGAGTGTGGCATTTGAAAGAGGGAAACAAGAAATTATAATAAAAAGTGACAATCAAATCGCATAAGGGTTCAACCTTAACCTCAAAGTAACATGCCGTATAAGTATGTTATTTAATTGACTTTTTATTGAGTCAGCAACTCCCAATTCTTTATCTGAGTATAAAGCTAAAAACGCATTAAATTTCAATTAGTTGACATATTCCCACCATTAAAATCAAGAACGTGCATACATATATTGCTGCTATATGTGTATACTCCTCAATAATGTTTCAGAAAAATAACTTTGGTTTAAAAGGAGGGGGGGGGGGCTTCCTTGATGCTTGAAGATGATTGGCATGCAAAGTGATTGACAACTCATTTGCACATAAATGATTTGAAAGGCTTTCTAAATTGAATTGTTTAGCATTTTCGAAAAGCCGTTTGTAACACAGCTACACAGATCCTACAAACAAAGATAATAATTTAAGTTTTAAACAACTTAATGATGAAGTATAAAAGCATTTAGTTTAGTTAAAAGGGAGGGATTTGAGAAATACAAATAAATAAAATGCTTCTCTATATATTCAACTGTTTTTTGCTGTGTGGAAGACCGATATACAAATTTGTACATCTCAAATACATACGTATGTACGTTTATTTATGTACGGTGTGGTGTGGTGTGGTGTGGTGCGATGCGGTGGATGTACATATTTGTGAGTGGCTTTGTTAAATAAATATAGATTTAGAAATAAAGTAAAGATAAATTTGGTAAATATTTCTAATGGAGAGCAAAAAAGAGAGAGAGGGAGAGCGAACGAAAAGGTAAATTTTCAAATACGAAAAGAGATTATCTTAAACAAACTTGATATTAAGTATACAAAATGGCCTGTTTTGTAAATGCCCTGTGAACAGCTTAAATCTACAACGTAAACATACAAACACAGATACGAACATCTGCATGCACTTACACTAACACTCGCAGTTATCCTAGAATTCATATACAAATACTTTTAACTGTAATGAAAGTAAAAAACTACAGTTTCATGTACCGTTAAAATATATGTACGTGTGTACGTAGTGCACTATTACGTTTGACTGATTGTGATTATGCTTCATATACAGGTAACGATTAACTACTACTCGGTTACTGAAGCACACGTAAAATGAAAAATATTTTATTTAAGTTCGGTATTATCTTATAGTAAAAGCTTTACCTTGTGTAAATATTATTTATCACAATTTTATTTATTATACGCAGTTCGTATTCTACTATATACACCTATCCTAACTATCTAAGAGCAATAAAATAGCAATCCTTTGCTCATGATACGTGTGTGTTCTATCAGTTGGCAGATAGCGAATCGGAGTCATGCACAAAATTGCTGGCCACTTTGGATTCTGGAATAAACATAAAAAAATGAAATCATGACGACTTGACTTAAAATTCAAAGAAATTTTGATACTGGTCTGGCTTCCAGTAGCAAATGAAAATAAACTTATAGTCCAATAGTGGTAAAAATTTAATTTCTTTCTCAAAGACGAGTAAAACACACTGATAGTTGTACGATAACAAGCACATATAATGCATTTAATTAAAATATTTAATAAAACTCTGTAAATTAGAAAGCCACGATAATATTTCCAATCTAGTTTGCACTTTGGGAGACTCAAGTCTTTTGGTATTCTTTTGCCTTAATCGGATATTTTAAGATGTTTACACCAAACTACTCTGAAATTCTTGATGTTCGTAATATTTGTGTTGGCCGTTAAATGACTTTCGAAAGAAAATAGCATAGGACAGGATGGATAGGTTTTAAATACATAAAACGATAAGACCAATTGTGGTAATTAAATCATCGACAATCTAATTGCATAATGCATGCAATAGTGCAAATTCTCTAATGTCACGAAATAAAAATTAGTGTTCTTTGAGAAATCTGAATCTTTAAAGAATTTTAAAGAAAGTCAATAAGTTGAATAGTTGAAAGTACATATGTATGTATGTAAAGTATTAGATTTACTTTAAACATACATATTTATTTAGGTTCTTTCATTTATTCTGTTCTTCTTTCTGTTTTTTAGGTTTTTTTTAACACCAGTGTCACATAACGAAATCTCCAATTTTAAAGACGATGATTAATAACGACACACAATCGAAGACTTGAAATAAAAAATATGATCAAAAAACTTTCGGCTAAAGTAAGAGCTTAAGTTCTTTGGGATTTTTGGTTCTGTTCTTTTTTGTGCACCAAATGAAGCGTGAAAATAGTTTTTCTTTCTGTACAACAGTTGTTAAAGGGGAACGAAAATGAAAAACAGATGAAAATGTTTCGTTCTCCTTTTCATTTGATAATACCATCAGTATTGGTTGGCATCAGTTAAGAACCTCTTATCCATTCTCTCACATTCGTATACAATTTTTCTTTTTTTTTTTTTTTTTGTGTTCTCTTTCTTCACTTTTCTTTCAATATCTTGACCAACAAAATTTATTTATAGAAATGAATGGACGAACAAAGTCTTAAGTTGGTAAACTGTAATATTTCATGAATGCATTCATACGTCCTTTCATCCTTTCGTTCATTCGTTCGTATTTCCTAGGTTTGTACTGTCGCTGCCCAAGGATGTACGAGGTACGAAGTGCGTATGTATTTAGGAATTGAGAAAATTTAAATTTAAACGATTTATTTTCAAATCTCACTTTTCTTTTGTCAAATACTCACAAAACTCTTGTCTCATCTCATGTGTGTGTGTGCGTTAACTTTTTATTTTTTTTATTATTTTAAAAATCACAGTATTATTATTAGATTGAAAAATGAATTTTTAAATAAATTCGTTTTCTATTTACACTACAGAGACAGAAAAATACAAAAATAAATAACAATTTGAGTTTCAGTTTCGAAATCGAAAATTACTAACCGCAGTAATGTTTAAAATATTTCATTTGAAAAATCGTATGCGTATGGATTTTAGATTATTGACAAGACGTAAACGTTATTATTGTCTCTTAAGTTAAAACAAAAAATTTATTTGCACTTAAATTCTATACTTATTTCCTCTTTGAGATTCGAGATAAAATGGAATGAAATGAAAATTCTTCAGAACACAAATAAATGTCCTTGCCATATGGTGCAACCACACAATAGGATATATCACCTGACTTTCGTTGTATTAAAATAAAAAAATAATAACGAAACTAAGAAGAACAAGAGGAAACTATCAGATTCTCTAACATGAGAAGCACAAAGTTTCACGAATTGAGTACAAGAGTTTTAACAAAATCAAAAATGTTAAGAGAAAAACTAAGTAACACACACATACATATACGGATAGTTACTCAAAACACTATTTCACTGTTTAGCTAATGTGAGCAAATACAAATGTGAACAATACATACATAATTGGTCATTACAACCCTTCAGTCAGGATTACGACCTAGCTTCTCATACCACTTGTGTTGTGTGCGTTAATTTTATCCATTAGTGGCGGGACCTACAGTTTAAAGTCGACTCCGAACGACAGATTTTTTGAGAAGCTTTTCATGGCAATTTTTACTCTCAGAGTCTTTGCCAGAAATCTGCTGAGAGGAAGTCGCCGAAGAAATATTTTTCGTTTTGATGTCTGACCTGGGATACGAACCCGGGCCCTTCGTCTAATAAGCCAACACACTACCGACTAGACCACGGCGACTTCATGTGTTCAATGTGAACAATACAAAAACCATAATCCGTTCCAATGGCTAATTACTCGATAACCGGGCATATCACTACAAATATGTTGAATTATAGTTGTAAATAAGAGTTCAGTAAGCGAGTGAAGTCGCCGCAGTCTAATAGGTAATGTGTTGGGTTCGATCTCCAGGCCAGACATCAAAACAAAATAAAAAAAAGTATTTCTTCGGCGACTTCCTCCTGAAAGTAAGAAAATGAACAGTTTTCATGATTTCAATCCTGAGTTGAGCTGTTCAGCATTTCTAATTTCGTGAAGAAGTTTTGTGCCTAAATACTACCGTAAACATTTCCTTAACCTATCTATCGTAGGTATTAATAGACTGAAATGTAGCTTTCTACTGGTTCCTTTGGGAATCCTGTTTATAATATAGAACAACATTGAATGAATTTCAATTTTCTAATTTTGTATTAATCGAAAATTACAGAGAGAGGAGAAGGGATGAGAGACGCCTTTTCAGACGCATGAAGAGGGAGCAGGAAAGGCGTGAGTGTGAGGAAGTCGAGATGTACAGATATAGGAATGACGCTCGAAAATTTTATCAAAAGGAGCGTCTTCCTGCAAGGATGAGTATGGAAACCTGGTTACAGATCCGCAAGGGTTGCTGAGGTTGTGGAGGAAACACTTCTCTACTCTGCTGCAAGGCGATGATGACATCAATACCGTCTCTAGAGATGATGTTCCCAACCCGATCGATGATGATCCTATCCAGGAAGAGGTTAAAGTCGCGATTATGCGACTTAAAAACAACAAAGCGGCAGATCCTGATGGCCTCCCCGCTGAATTGTTTAAGACCAGATGTAATGAGTTAGAGGAAAGTATGCCCAACGATTGGAACCTCAGTGTCCTCTGTCTCGTGCTGAAAAACGGAGACCCTACGATATGCGCCAACTACAGGGGTAAAAGCCTTCTCCCTATCGCATAAAAGGTTCTTACAGGCGTATTGTGTGAACGACTGAAGCCACTTGTCAAAACACTGATTGGACCTTATCAGTGCGGCTTCAGACTTGGCAAGTCCACCATCTTCATACTACGCCAAATCTTGGAAAAGACCAACGAAAATCAAGTCGACATACACCATCTTTTTGTCGACTATAAGGCTGCTTTCGATAGCCCCATAAGGGATCGTGTTTTTGCCGCAATGTCTGAAGCTCGGTATACCTGCGAAGCTGATAAGGCTATGCAGAATGACGTTGAGCAATTCCTGCAGCTCCGTCAAGGTAGGAATGGACCTCTCCGAACCTTTTGATACCGTGCGAGGTTTCAGACAAGGCGACCCCTTATCATGCGACCTCTTCAACTTCGTCATGGAGAGTGTTCTGCGAAAGGCGGGAGTGCATCGCAATGGGACTATTTTTCAAAAAAGTGTCCAGTTGCTTGCGTACGCTGACGACATCGACATCATAGGGAGTACCAAACGAGATGTCACTGCTGCCTTTAGTGCTATTGAACGGGAGTCTAAGAAGATGGGTTTGGCAGTAAATGAGGGCAAAACGAAGTATATGTTATCGGCAAGTAGAGCCGTGCGGCGTATTGATTCACAAATTATGCCCGATAACTATACTTTTGATACAGTCAAGGAATTCATTTACCTTGGCTCCGCCGTTACCACCGAAAATGATGTCAGTCTGTAGGATTACTCTTGCCAACAGGTGCTATTATGGTCTCAATAGGTAATTGAGTAGCAGAGACCTCTCTCGCAAGACGAAACTAATACTCTACAAGACGCTCATCATACCCGTGCTTCTTTATGGCGCAGAAGCATGGACCCTATTAAGAACTGATGCAGCTGCCTTGAGAGTATTCGAGAGAAAAGTCCTACGTAAGATCTTCGGTCCAATGCGAGTTGGCGATGATTTTCGCATCCGATACAACAGTGAGCTGTATGAGCTCCTCAACGACATGGACGTTGTACAGCGTATTAATATCCAGCGGCTGCGTTGGCTCGGCCATGTCGTTCGAATGGAGGTGGATGCTCCGGCGAGACGAGTATTTGATGCGGGGATCTGCGGAAGTCGGCGAAGAGGACGACCTTGTATCCGTTGGAAGGACCAAATCGAGGAAGCCCTGTCATCGATTGGTGTGACCAATTGGCGTAGGCGCGCAAGAAGCAGAAGCGCCTGGAAGAATGTTTTGCGGCAGGCTGAAATCCGTTAATCGGGTTGTTATGCCCAATTAAGTAAGTAAGTAAGTAATTTCGTATTAATTTAGCAATTTGTATCACAAATCATAATTTATACTATTTATAGATTATTAATAATTATGTTAAGAATAACTGTTGAATAGATAACAAATAAAACGTGGCAAAGCACATCCCTACTTAGAAGGGAAATAAACAGAATGTTTTCATAAAATCTCATTAATATTCATGGTCTTTTTGATTCACTTATTGCGAGAGTAAAGCCTTATCCACTCGTTTAATAATATTGCATTAGGAAAATTCGATTATTCATGATTACTCAGTGCTTAAGATTCGTGCACTGGAATTCGAATTGTTTGAAATTCATACGAAAATATATACGAACATTTCGCTTATCTTAAATTCTTTAAAATTTTTGATTTTTTTTTGATTTTTGTTTATATTTTTTTGTTTGTTCATTTATTTAAAATTTTTCCACTTGCATAGAATATTATTATTCAACAGAAATTGATGTGACTGCACAATTGTATGAATATTTTCACTTTTTTTTTTTAAAAAATTTTTAATTGAAATAGAAAATCCAACTGCAACCTTCGAATTTTACGATTTCTGTAATAAATTGTGTGAATGCAAAACATTTTCAAGTAATTCTTGTTTAATTTTGTGTGGATATCATTAGTTTAATATGATTTCATTTCATTTCTTTTTATTTAGTTTATTTTATTGTTTACAATTAGAAATTCATATTCAAATGGCTTTAGTGAAAAATCATTTTGGGTACGTTATTTAAGTTTTTGCATTAATTGTGGATGTTTGCTGTTATCTCGCTTCAGTTTTTAGTTGTTTTCCCAAAAGAAAATCTTTATGTTTCCAAATGGCTCACGGTAAATGCAACCTTTTATTGTGAGATTTTATTATGATTAATGCATTTTTGATGAGTTATAAACAAATGCAAAGCACTGACATGGTTTCTGACAGAAAAACTCTTCAAATACTAAATAAAACACAATTGCATCCACGTACAAACAAAAAAGAGAGAAAAAAAAAACGAATCAAAATATGAGCAAAAATATTTGAATGCATACACTGCTACAAACAAATTGTCTCAATTTCTCAAAAGGTAACAACATACGTTATGTGCGTTATATGCGTTTAAATTCACAGGGTATTTTTGTTAAGTGTTTATGCACTTTTCTAATCTGATCACTCGACTTGGAAGACTTAGAAAATCGATTTCCATTTAAATGCAGAAATCTATAGACTTGGAAACAGGCATATCAAAATGTATCAATTTTCCTATTTTTTGTTTTTCATTTCGATGTCAGCCTGATATTTTTCAGTGTATTTAATTTATGCAAATTCTATTTCTCTAAAAAAATCTAAACATTTTAAAAAAAAAGATGCTTTTAAAAATACGGCAACAACAAAAACATAAAAACTATAGAAATAATAAAAGAAGAGCGTAAAGCACAGAATATAGATGCAAATGCAAATTTGCGAGTGGAGTGAATGATGGTTGTGTATAGTTTTTTTCATTTGGTAAAACATTTTCATTTATATTTATGAGTACTTGCTATATGAAACCAGCAAGAGAGGACCAAGAGAGAGAGAGAGAGAGAGAGATACAGAAAAGAGGAGGAGGCTACACAAAAAAAACAGAAAAAAAAAATGAAACACTTGACTGGTCTCACAGATCCTATTGCCAACTTTTATACCACACACACACACACACACACACACAACATGTAGAGAAATGTACTGTACAGGAGTACTGGAACAAATAAACACAGGCTCACAGCTACAGCTACTGCTATAGATACACAAGCAGCTACACTCATGAAGACCATCATGGCATTTAATTTGAATACGTAAACACATACTCACAATCACGCCTCTATGTTTCCCACTCATACAATATACATCTGTACACATTAGGGATGCCAAATGGGATCGATTTTTAAAAATCCCAGGATTCGGGATTTTGTGTATCCCGATCCCGAAATTACGGGATAATTCGGGATCCAAAAATCCCGAAAAATCATAGGCTAAATCGCGATTTTCTCTTAATAATAAAAATATTTCGTTAACAAAATCATTTGTATTCCAATTATGAATGTATATCAGAATTATAGACATACATATATATACATAATTGGTCATTACAACCCTTCAGTCAGGATTATTGACCTAGTTTCTCACACTATTTATGTTGTTTGTATTAATTTTTATACATAATTGGTGGGATCTACAGTTTAAACTCGACTCCGACAGATTTTTGAGAAACTTTTCATGGCAAATATCAGAATTATATGTCATTAAAAATAAAAATTTAAAACAGCAAGACAAAATGTAACAAAAAAGCGTAAATTAACAAAAATAAAAATTATTCATACATACGCAAATCTATTAGTTTTAAGAAAATTATTTGGATTCCAACAAAAAGATTAAAGCATCTAACATGTGATCTGATAGGTTTGAACGAATTTAGTTCTAAACATACGCTGCCGTCGGGAAACATTTATCACAATCAACATTTGTTGGTAAAATAGTTCCAAGATAGCTGTATGCAGCTTGTAAATATTCACCTCTACGACCTCCTGATCTAAATAAATCTATATCTTTGGACAATTGAGTATCTAAATCAGCTACCCTATTAATTCGTTTTATAGAGCTTTTGCCATTCTCCAATGCATCAAATAACTTTTTATCAATGGAAGTGAAGTTTTCCTCATCTGAGCATCTATTATCGAAGTCAAGTGATATAGAATTTTTTTTTCAGGACCTTTTGTAGGGTCAAAATATATATGAATTCACAATCCTGAAAAATCCCGGGATAAGTTTTTAAAAATCCCGGGATTCGGGATTGGGTGAATACCGAAAATCCCGGGATTTCGAGTTTCGGGATTTCCCGATTGGCATCCCTAGTACACATACATTACATAGATACACTACCATGTACAGGAGTACATAGATATTTGTGTAGGGTAGAGTAGCGGTCAGGTATGGAAAACGTAAAATTAATGTAATATTTATTACGTATTAATTTTTCGTATTCGATATTATTCATTGAAAATATTTGAAACAAATAACTTGAGAAGGATCACTGTAGTACATACTAGTATTCAGGGCTTTTAAAAATCATCTATCATCCAATAAAATGGCACTTACTATGTGAGTTAGACAAAGCACATGGCTCGTTATGTTGTTAGAGTATGAATTGTAATTATTTTTCGAATTGTATACTTTAAACGAATAAATACGAATATCAACTAAGTTGATTTCTCTCCTTAATGCAAATCGAAAAAAAAATCTAAATTCTTAAAAAAAAATATATAAAATTCTAAAGAAGAATTTAAAAATAAAAAAAAACTTTTTTTTCGTAATTTATAAAATCAATAAAAGCATTTGTGTGTGTTTAAAAATTCAGTACTTTGATCCGAATGTGTGTGGACGGGTGAGTGCGTATGTGTGTTTCTGTACTTTTCATAAATTAAAAGCCTTTGAGCATTAGCCTGCGAAATACGATTTCTTTCAACAGATTAGAGGCTAAACTTTGTTTGCTCGTTTTCATTTTCATTTTCAGTTTTGTTTTTTTTTTGTTTTTTGTTTTTCTTTCACTTTACCTTTAAGTCATTTACCAATGATCAACGTTTATATCGTTTGGTAAAGTTTTAACACACACCCACACACGCACTTATACTATATGTGCTCGTAATTCTCTTCTCTAAGTCATGGATAAATGAGCGAAGGTGCAAATGAATGAATGACTGAATGAATGACTGAATGAATGATATTGTATCAACAATGAGTATGTGTGTATGTAGATGCATAAACAAAAGTATACCTTGACATATACATACAGCGGCGAGCAGAAGTGAGTGCATGTTCACAATACTGAGTTTCGTCATCCATAAAAACAAAACCATACAAGCGAAAACAAAAAAAAATTAATTTTAATTTTGGTATTTTATTCTTAACAAATAGCAGTAAAAACAGTAATTAATGAAATTAATTCAAAGAGCGAAAGAAAAAACAAAAATAACCCACTTAAACTCAATTTTGCACGTTTCAAGAAAATTCAAGAAACTAACCCAATTTCAATATTTGGTCCACAGACCCTTCTTAGATATAGCTGGATTTACGCGGTTTGAAAGCACTAATGATATCGAAGACCCGGGGAATGCATTCAAAGATACCATGTGAAGCAAACTGTTAAACATTGCGGTGAAAATATAATGGTTTGGGGATGCTTAATATGGTGGCATGTTGGCCCTCTATATTTAGTAGAGAGTATCATGCGAAAAAAACTATCTAAAGATTCTGCAAACCCATCTTCCGAATTTTATGGACAAATGTGCTTATCCCGAACAAGAAATTGTTTTCCAACAGGATAGCAATCCGAAGCAGACAGTAAAAATTGGAAAACTATTTCTAATAAGGGCCTATGGACCAAATATTGAAATTGGGTTAGTTTCTTGAATTTTCTTAAAACGTACAAAATTGAGTTTATGTGGGTTATTTTCATTTTTTCTTTCAAACTCTTTGAATTAATTTCATTAATCACTGTTTTTTACTGCTATTTGTTAAGAATAAAATAACAAAATTGAAATTAATTTTTTTTTCTTTGTTTTCGCTTGTATGGTTTTGTTTTTGTGGATGACGAAACTCAGTATTGTGAACATGCATCCTACTTCTGCTCGCCACTGTACGTACATATGTGTATGTAGGAATGTGTTTGTAAGTTTTTAAACAAACATGATGAGAAGCCTCGTATACATTTATCTCTTTATGGTGTTCAGTACTTGATTAACTTTATCATTACACATGAACTAAAGGTGGATCAAAGTTACACAAAAACGCATTTACGAAACAAATCTCTTCAACATCTTTCACTTTGAGCATTCCTTATTTTCCATATTTCTCATCACTTGAGTGACTCATGTTGATTCACATTCTCTGTATCTTGATGTCACTAACATGCAACATATAAGAAGAAGGCTATGTATTATCTCCTGGTATATCTATTCATAAAGGAAATCTGCTGTTGCTTGTTTCTTCTGTTTTATATAAATGACTTGGCATTTACCTTTAACATCATTTAATTCTTCTTTTTCAGTTTTTAGTTTCAGTAACTGAGGCCGATTTTTTTCGAATGACTCGAATCATTCATCAAAATTTAAAGTCTTAGTTGTTGTTGCACTTACAAAAAAAAAAAAAAAAAGGGAGACACATAAGCAAAAAAGACAGAGCAGAGAGCGGAGCAAACACATAACCTTCTAGTGAATATTTTACAGTTCGTATGCGAATCATACTCATTTTGTGATTCATGTAAACGAACATTGTACGTGTTGTTAAGTATGTATACAAAAGAACTTTCAGTATAAGCTTCCACATGATTTTAAAGTAAATATTAATGCGTATAAGTATCAAAAATTGTGAGTATAATTCGCTTCTACCCATATTTTTTTGAATACTCATTGCTGATCTCTGTACAGATAAAACAGTAAAACACATAAAATCAACAGTTTGACACTCTTAATCACTACATTCAGATCATGTATTACAAAAAAAGAAGAAAAAAAATTGATTCTGCCGAATTTATTCAGTAGAAAAGGTAGAAAATGTAGTGTAGAGTAGAAAATGTATTTTTTTTTTTTAATAAATTAATTGCAAATGAATGTTGGCGAATATGTTATTTTAATATTATGCGTAAACAAAATGTAGTATTTCACAATATCCCTAAGAAAACAAGATTTGCATTAAGTTAAGGACAATTGTGTTTTATTTGTATCTTTAAGTAAGTGAAAGAATGAAGAAACTGAAGTGTTCAAGTCATAAATTCTCTTAGGACTACTTTAAAGAGTCTGTTAAATAGACATAAACCGCATGAAATGTTAATTTCACTTTGGATCACTTTGCACTTCATGTCATTTGAAAAGGAAAACAAAATAATGCAAATAAACTTGAGGACAACAACAAGAAAAATATATGAAATCAGCGCAAACTATTGAAGGCCAAAATAAAATGAAACAACAGCAAACAAAGAAAACGGAATGCTGCGAATAAAAACAAATTTAATCTCTGAAGTTAAATAAATAAAACTTATAAATATCTATGTATATGTATGTATGTATGTATGTATGTATGTGTAGATTATGTACACATACATACATACATCCAAACAAACAAACAAACATAATAAAAGAATCTTTTTTTACATTTATTAAGTTTCATCTAAAGTGGAATATATTTCAGAATTTAATTCAAAGCAAAAGCAAATACGCTGAGTACAGCGTCAGCTTACAGATTTTATATCCTTCTAATGCTTCCTGAAAATGCCAATAAAAGTGGTTTATCACTGATGAGCCAAGTAAAGCTAATGTTACTGGGTCACAGAATTGCTATCGAGGAACAGTCAGAACAGAACAGTATCCTCATCAGTACAGCAATATACACACACAAATACAATTTTACCATATGCCTATGCCTGTTATATAAATAATATATACATGAATGTGTGTGTGTGTGTGTCTGTGTGTGTATGTGTGAGTTTGCGTTAAGAGGACACTCTTTAGCAATATGCTAAAAGCGTTATTAAACTGTGCTCTACATGCTAAAGGACTGTGAACTTCTAGAGGCATTGCTATTATTTTAGTGGGTCGTTCATTTGGTCGAAGGAAAGAAAATATTAGGTTCAGTTTATGGACAAATAAAATAATGAAAATTGCCAAATCACAATAAAGGACAACAATAATGAACAGAATGAAACTCTTGTCATAGAATATGATTATGTTTTGTTTTGTTTTGTTTTGTTCTGGCTCTATGTAGTTCTTATTGTTTTTTTCTATCATTTTGTGTTTTCACTAGACGTTGTAGAGGAGAAGGACTCGTTTTAGTATAAAATCGCTGTTGCTCTCTATTGGCTCTTGTCCTCTTGTCCTCTTGGCCTCCTTTTGCCGCCTTTTGCCTCCTTTAGTTCTCAGTCAAATAGAGTCTCTTTTGTTTAGCATTTATGGGGACAGTAAAAATGTTTATTGTTATCATTGTGTTATTATTTTTTGCTTTTGTTTGTGTAGACATCGTGTGTGTGTGTGTGTTGGTGTGTGTGGATGCCAGCATCTGAGTATTGCCTTCCGCACTTATTATTGTCGAAATATTGGAAAACTTTTGTTGGCTTCAATTCGTATTCCGTTTAAGGTCTTTTATAAAACATTTCTCTGAATTCTTCCTGTTCAAGTTGTTCGGTGGTAGTAAATTTGAGCAGAAGTACGTTTTGTTGAATTTTATTACACTTTTGTTAAAATGCACAATGGCTCGATGTGCAAACGATGAGCTTTGCTCTTAATTGTTGCTACTCAAACACTGTGCTAAGACCAAAGGACAATAAAAAAAATTTAATAACAAAGAATTTCTAACAAATTAATTGTAACTTTAAAATCATTTGTCTACAAATTTAGCAACATTAACCACTTAAGAAAATTTTAGTTTATCAAACCCGCATACATAATTGGCCATTACAACCCTTCGGTCAGAACACGGAGTTTAAAGTCGACTCCAAACGACAAATGTTTGAAAAACTTTTCATCGCAATTCTATTTACTTTTAGAGTTTTTACCAGAAGTCTACTACGAGGAAGTGTTAAGCATAGTTATATGATCGATTTGAACCCAAAAAAAAAAAAAATCAAATTGTTGTTTCCTATTCGGGTTACAGACTCGTGAAAACATACAAAAACAATAAAATTATGTCTCATTTCAATATATTTGGGATTTGGCGCAAATTTCATCCATTGTGCATAGCTTCAATTTCGGAATTAGATATACAATTTCAAAGAAAAATCAAAATATGTACGTATGTATGTGTGTGTATTGTATATCAACGGAACTTATTTATTTACGAATAAAGAAATTTTCTTTCTCATTCTGGTCGCTTAGCCTAAATATACAATATGTATGTACATATGTATAGAACGAAAGTGTAATTGTAGTTTCATTCCGTTTCTATTAAAGTAAAATATGATTTCATACGGCTTTAGCTTTAGTTTTTATACGTTTGACTCATTTTTGTCTTTCTATTTTCTATTTCAGATGACATGACTATGTGATGTTTAGGCAGGAAATAAATGTGATTTGTAATAAAGTGAGTGAAAGTATATTAAATAAGAATAATTTTAAGTGATCACTTCTGATCATGCTATTTATGTACATACATATATCGCAGATATACAAACTATGAAATGAAATAAAAATTATGGTCGCAAAAATATCTCTTAAACTACAACGATTCTCAAAAATTTCTAAAAGTTCCAAAATAAATTCCAAATAAACTGCTTAAAGGGATACTGCCAGTGTACGTACTATATGTTGTACATATATACGTATGTATGTGTGTGTGTATATATTTATTTATATATGTATAGTATGTAGTATGTCACAGAAAAGAAATGTTATTTTATGTGGCCCCTAGCTTCCTTCTTCTTCTTCTTCTTCTTCTTTGTATTTGTTGACATTTATTGTTAAATAAGAAGAAAAAGACGTAATCGGAGACTATTTACACAACCTAATAAAAGTTACACAAAGATGTGTCGTCCATAAACATAAGAACTTACAATAAAAAAAAACAAAAATAAAATAAAATACATAAATAAACAATTCGTTGTGTTTACATACAATACTTGTACGTTTTTGTGTATGGATAATTAGAAAATAAAAAAGGAGGTAAATATACTATTATTCTCACTTGTCATTTGTAGATTGGATGTTGTATTGATCTATGGAATGTCAGTCAGTCATTAACAAGTTCATGTTCAAAAAAACAAAAAAGAATAAAAAAAAATTAAGCAAACTTTTGTGAAACTTGTTTTGAAATTATTCTGTTCTGTTTTACAAAAACAATAACTTCTGCTAATGCTAAGGCTGACAGAAGACAATGTTACATGACCCAATCAAGGTCAGACTTTTAAGTAAATACGATTTGCGAAACATTGTGATTGAATATAAATTTAAATCCAAGTCGTATAAGATTACTCGTATCTGTGATGGGTTCCATTAATTTATTATTTATTTACATATCAAGAACGACCTGTACGTGTCTACTTTAAGTCTATTTCATAGATTTCTCATATATGTACATACGCTCTATGATAATATCCATACATACATACATACATGCATACATTCATGCATACACATTAATGTAGGATATTGTTTAGAAGAATTTTCTTAATCGCCACAGAACATTTGTTCAACCTTAAATTTTCATCGAAATGACAAAAACAATGTTGCTGACATAACAACAAGAACAACAACAACATTGAATTAATAAAGTTGTACATGAATGGACTTATGGTATCAAACAAACATACATTGAAACTAGAGTTTAATGTCATTTATTTTAAACTAGACAATTCAAGCAAATCACATTTGATCCTTTTTTTCAATTATGTATACAACAGTATGTATTATGTCCGTACGTACGTATACATACGTATATTTATTGTATGTCTGATTATCATGCTTTCTGGTTACAGTGTAGGTTGGAACTACTATACAAATCTAGTAAAGAGCAACGTTTTAAACATATTCACTGCAATAGAATGCTTAGACCTAGCTGGTAATAAAGCTTTAAATTTTGTCACAGATTGGTTGAAGCTACAAGTAGTCAGTATCACGCCTTGGCTAGTAGACAATTATTGATCAATCAATATCAAAAAGCTATCAATCGATAATTAAGACCAACGGTCTTGCCATTATGTTTCAGACTACAATGTTTCTATAGTCCAAGCATGAGTAGAATATTAGAAAATTATTTAAAATTGTATAAACATATGTACATTAGAGCGATTCACCAAAAAAAGTGTTCGATGTACCCCCCTAAAAATGAACTATGGACTTTTCTAAGACAACATTTAAAATATTTTGGCTCCAGCTTCGACCTCTCGTGAGCTGGACCATTTTAAAAAATGGTCTATTTTTGAATGTTTTGTTAATTTGAGGAACATATACAATATTTATATCATAAGAAAGGTTTTTTTAAGGCGCGTCCAACAGTATATACAATTTTTCCAAGGACGATCATCTATGTCCCTTTTTTAAGGATATTCTGTAGAAAAAATTGTAATGTTTGTAATAAAAATGCCAAATTAACATATTTTAATCTTTAGACGATTTAATTAAATACGGGTCTCAGCTTTTTTTGAAATTCGTACAAATTCACGTTTTGATAAAAATGGAATGGAGTGGCAGACAGCCCTTCGTTGTAAGTAGGGCAATTGGGTATCAAATTTTTTCTTTTGCCACATTTGTTTTTGTTATAAGAAAACTAAATATCGACGCCTCCGTTCTATAGCATTCTTAGTCGAAAAAGTGTGTTTTGAGTTATGAGCTCTCAAAGTTTTAACGCGCCATATGATTACATGTGTATTCTAAGAAGATTTTTCCCTATAACTTCGGTACGGATGGGCGCTTCTTAACCAAATTTTGAAAGTATTTAAGCTAGAGAACACAGAATTTAACAACAACATTAAGTATACTTAGAACGTTATAGAATGGTGGCGTCGATATGAGTACTTTATTAATAAATATATCTGTCACTGCGATTTGTAGAGTAAATGTTTAGAAATATTTTAACATTTTGTGTTTTCGTTTTTCTTCAGTTAGTTTCGGTTGAAATTATACATTTTTGCAATGTAACCAAATGTGTTTTTTTTTTTGCATTACGACAGCCTAAATTAAAATTTATTTGTATACGATATTTTGTTTAAAATATGATCTTTCTTTAAAAGACTTAATGCCACAAGGAATTTTTTTTATTAAGGATTGAGTTAAACTGTCCACATTAGTCTCATACGGATTACTTAATAGTTATGAAGAGTTTTCATTAACGAAACTACAAATAATACCATTATTGCACATTAGGGACGTATACTGATCACATTATTCACAATGATTAATTACTAAGGCTTTATTAAAATAAATAATACGACCACCATCATATGTTATGTGCATATGGTCAGTCGGACTACAATTCAATTTGATCAGCTATGAGTAGAATTCATAAACTAGTTCTCTACTATCTGTTTTAGACCGTATTTACTGCTCTAAACCATGCTATTACAAAATTTCTTCGTATGACAGTCAAATTAACACATTACTTTCGATCTAAGAATCCACGCG
The DNA here is from genome assembly GCA_014635995.1 of Sarcophaga peregrina. NCBI lineage: Eukaryota > Metazoa > Arthropoda > Insecta > Diptera > Sarcophagidae > Sarcophaga > Sarcophaga peregrina. Next base: position 475,936 of record CM025789.1, read on the forward strand.
ACTGACGTTTTAATTTCCATCACGACCTCATTTATCTATGATGTGGAATCATTAATTTGCAAAATGAAAACACAAGTCCACAGGTAAAGATAGAAATATTTGATGGAAAATCGGTATTATTGCAAGTGAGAACAAAACACAATACCACAAATAGCATAACTTTGGCATAGGTTACGGTTTTCTAGTCACGGGAATTATTATATATCGAACTGCTGCTTATAACGAATCAGCAGGATGGCTGGTACTTCGACACAATGACGAAAACATTCCCAAGCAACTTTTATGTTGGAACGCCTACCATCAGTGCGATCTGTAGCCATACTGCAGACTTTTTGGAAACGTTCTGCATGGACTGAAATCGGAATTATGGTTCTAAATCGAGATTGATGTCGCTCTATACACAAATATGAGTTATTGGAATTTATTTTAAAGATATATAAACGAAGAAACTCAATAAGAACTCTTTTCATAAAATATTCACTAAAATTTTTCAAAACTCTTGGGAATTTTCTTTAGGCGACAGTATTTATTAAAAGTTTGTGAGGTCCTTGCTGATGTAAGGCCCTGCTGTGGTCAAAGATAATGATAATTATTAAAGTGGGTCAGCATATGTTGCATAACTTCCGCAGACATTTCTCAGCGAAGATTTAATCGATCTCTATTTTATTTATATTGGAGAGAGAGAGAGAGAATTCTCATTTCTAAGGCCGTTACAGTTTAAGCTACTGACCATTTTTTCGTAAAAGTATAACACGGGAAATCTTTTCATATGTTCAAGCGATTGTCTTAATGGAAATTCCATAGTATGAGCGCTTTCAAACAGTCCAAATGACTTTCAATAAGAGAGAGAGAGAGAGAGAGGGAGAGAGCGATATGGCGATATGGCGATATCAAATACGTACATTTACGTTCTTGCAAATTATTTTGTTGCCTTCCCTGTTGCCAGCTTTCGGGCACGTTTTATTGAAGTGTGCTATTGCACCATATGGAATTTGGTTTGCACACGATATACTGTGTGTTATTGTGTGTTTATTTCAGTTCGAATCGAGACAAATCAATGGCAATAAACGCTGTACACAAGCATGCAGAGCAAAGTGGAAGGATGCATGGTAGTAACAGCAGAATTTTGTTTTGCTTCAGCAATAGTAACAAAAACAATTTCATCGTGTAAACACAATGGCAAACACAAACACAACAAATAATAAGAAAATGAAAAAATAAATTCTATACTCGCATCGGCCACACACACACACACACACATTTTGATGTGTGCTTCAAAATGCTAGCGCAACATTGTATCAACACTTGTTCACCTACATACATACATACTGAAAACTTTAGGTGATCGAATTGTAGAATAGAAGAAGTTGATGCTTCCACCATATACTAAACACATAAGCAAACTTTGTGTAAATCGATTTGTATTAGGGTTTCTAAGTCTCTGACCTTTTAGGGTATACACTCCAATTAAGAGACTTTTCCCCTATTTACCAGCAGAATAAATTTAATTTAATACAAGCGAAATATTTTTCAACACAATTAAAAATTTCTCTCTCATGAGCGTGATAAATAAGATGTTTAAATACTTATTAAAACATATTCCTTGTATTGTGCATATAGAAATCGAAAAAAAACTGAATAAATAAAATGGTATAGAAACCCTAATCAGTTGTGGAAACATACTCTCCGGTAAGAAACGAATAAAGAAAATAGTTGGTAGGTAGTATTGGTTTTGTGCCCTTCTGACTTTGATTTATTGACGAACGACGCAATGTTTATGTGGTTTTTTGGCGACAACAGACAGACAGACAGTATTTACAACTAGAGACGTTGATGTTGTCACATCACATCTTTACAATTCAATATATACATACGTACGTACTTATTCTATTGCTAAACACATTGACATTTTGATCAATGTTTGATAAAAACAACACACATTCAAATATTTGCTGAAATCTGGCACACAGTCACAGTCACACGCATACAATTCAATGCACATGCATGTGAATATTGAGAACGTACATGCATACACAATAAGAATAAATATGGACACATGTGGTCGCAAAAGTCAATTTGACTAAATACATTCCACGTACTATATACAGTAGCGAGCACAAAAAATGCAACACTGTGCCATATGATCTTTAATAAGATCTGTTTCAAAATAACGGTAACTAATTTATCTATTTTCTTTTGCTGTTAATTCTTTCAATTATAAGTTTTCAAAGTAACCACAGTTTATTCCAAATTCTGCTTTAAAAAGTTAAATATTTTTGAATTAGTGAAAAAAGTGCAAATTTTTAGCGAGCAAAAAAAATGCAACATAATAAAAAATTGGTTAAAGTAAGTTATTTATTTAATTATAATTGAAAATTTCTTAAATAAGTTATACCACATGTGTTTTGTAATAGAAGCAGCTCTCAGCTGACAGCAAAACTGCAATCATCAAAGCCTTAGAAGAAGGAAAATCCATGCGTGAAGTTGGACAACTCTTTGGTGTAAATCAATCAACCGTATGTCGGATTAAATCTCGATTTTCCTTGAGAAATAGTGTGGAAAGGAAACCAGGTAGTGGTAATCCTCGAAAAACTACCTCTCGCCAAGACCGCCAGATGATTGCACTGGTTAAAAAAGATCCACGAAAGACCGCAGTGGACTTTGCTAATTTCGCAAATGAGCAAATGGGAGTCTCTATAGGCGTTCACACTGTTCGCCGTAGGTTGAAAGAGGCTAATTTGCATGCGAGACGACCCGCAAAGAAACCTCTCATCAGTGCAATCAATAAAAAGAAGCGCCTGGAATTTGCAAAACGTTACAAGGATTGGTCAAATGAACAATGGGCTAAAGTCTTGTGGAGCGATGAAAGCAAATTTAATTTGTTTGGCTCCGATGGGATAAATTTTGTTCGAAGACCGCCTGGACAGAGATATTCTCCAAGATATCAACTTCCAACCGTAAAACATGGCGGTGGATCAATAATGGTGTGGGGTAAGGAACGATATGTTTAAAAAAAATTATTGATTTTACGTCACGTATTTACAGGTGCGTTTTCCCGTGATGGGGTAGGTCCCTTAACTCAAATCGAAGGAAAAATGGACGCCAAGAAGTAATGTGAAATCCTTGGAGAACACATGCTTCCTCATCTGAAACTTTTTAAGCGACAATGATGTCAATGTTATGGATTGGCCATCACAGTCTCCTGATCTAAACCCCATAGAAAATCTATGGGAGCTATTATATCGGGAAGTTAAGAGGAAACATCCGTCAAATAAGAGGCAATTAGAAGAAATTTTGTAAAGTGAATGGGAGAAAATATCCATTAACACATTAATAGCTTTAGTCGACTCTATGCCTTCTAGGTTGCAAGATATCATAAAAAATAAGGGCTACGCCACTAAATATTAATTTTAAGATTTTTTTTGTAAGAATTACTATTTAATTTAAATAAACACATTAAAATTTATGCTGTTTTAATAAATGACAAAATAATATCACATTAATTAAAAATATTTACATAATGTTATTGATAATAGGTATCTATAACTGTAGAGATTAATAACCCAAAGAAATATTTTGAACTGGTCACCATTTTTTTAAAATTATCGCACTTAAAGGTAATTTTACCCAACGTTGCATTTTTTGTGCACGCTACTGTACATATATTTGTAGATTTTAATTCATCTCACCTAAAAGAATTCTTTCTTTCCTGTGAAATTATTAGTCTGGACATTAAATTAGGCGACTGTAATGGAAAAGGAAAAGAAAACCAAAAAATAATAGAATAGAATACAATAATAATAAATTTAAGATTTATTAAGATTAATTTTATTTATAATGTAGATTGTGCAAACAAAATATTTCAAAGATGTAATGAACATAGAATTTGTATTTTTCAACAAAAAAAATAGGCGGTTCAGCTAAATAGTCCACTGCTGTGGGAGATGTATAAGGAACAAACCCAAAGTACATCAGGATCAATACACGTCTGAAGCAAGACCTTCTTTGTTGCGTTATTGTAGATAGAGAGAAAAATGTAAAATATTTTAGTTTAGCAGTTAAAGCGAGTAAAAATGAAAACGGCAAAAGGAATGTGAGAATATAAATTAACATTCCGACCCATTGAATTAAGCTCAGGCTCACAATGAATGTCCATTTTTTTATTTATTTTTGTTTTTTCTTAACACAACTACAGTATTACATAAAATAATAGTCTTATTGATTTGAATTCTTGATTTCTTTGCTTTTATAACTTCGAATTTATCGAATCTAGTACATACTATACTGAAGGAATTGTATTACAACTTTGGCTTCAATGTACATTGTACAAAATTAATTTGTAGGATATTTTGAAAATATTTTAATTTGTCAACTTATTCGTTGAAGTTTGCTTCTATTATCATCGATTGCTTATGGGGAAATATTTGCAGTCATAAGATAATACATTGGTTTTAATACTGATTTGATTTGAGTTTGTCTAAAACGTTTCGAAAAGCTAATTTTAGTCAATCAAAACTCAATGCAGATGTGAAATGTACATTTATAGAGCTCAGTTATTTATTTGGCATAATTCATAAGCTTTATTTTATTTATTTTTTTGTTTGTTTTTGAATAACAAATAATTTATAATTTATTTTTTAAAATGAATTTCAAAACTGTTGGCAAAACTGTTGGCAAAAAGTTAGAAAATAATTCTACGAATAATTGTTAAATTTCTAAATTTAATTAGAATTTAAATTACAGAAGACTGCTAACATTTTAAGCAAAAGTGCTCTGTGTTGGCAGTAATGGATGGCTGGAAGCACCCCTGTAATTGCTTGATATTAAGACCAACAACATCAACAACAGCAACAACTATTTTTCAATTGCTATTACAAAAGCATAAAATATAAGAAATACAAAACAATTATTAGGTTTTTAATCACCTGCAAACTACAATTACGAAGCAAATTTACTAATGGCTGTAACGTACTGCCAAATGAACACAGAAACAGAATCTTACAATGGCTGAAAAAAGAAACCTAAAACAGGAGCCAACAAGTAGGAAAGCACAGAGGAAAGTATAACGCATTTCAACATCATCATCATCATCAGCATTTGTATGGTGAATGAAATGTTATGCGTTTTCCCCTAAATCTTTTTACGATGTATCCATCCACCACTGTTCAGATAAACAGAGGACAATGAGAAAACCAAGTTAATGTCTCGAATAAAAAACAATTCCCTTACGTCTACCTTCGCTCTTTCCTTCATCTTTCTGTTATTCGTTTAAGAATTTCCTATGTTGTCTACTTGTCTACATTTTTAGATACATACGCGCGTACAGGTGTAATTTGTTTGAGAAGCTGTAGTAGGTTCAGAGAGGAGGAGGGGGATAGGAGGTGTGTTAGGTAAATGATTGTGTAATGAAACATTCACAAAAATAACAAATTATTTATCATCATTTATTCTCAAGAATAAAAAGCCATCAGTATCATGAAAACGAAAACAAAACCAAAAACAAAAACAAGAAGAAAAAAGCAAAGACTCGAGCAACTTTTATTACAATTTCTTGTGCTAATGCGTTTAAGGAGAACGTGCGTGCTAGCACGCCTGTGAGTTTGAAAACACTTTCCATGTTGTTTATGGTCGATAATTACGCACCATAATTTGTTAGAATGTGCGTGTTTGTTTATTTGTTTGATTTGTTGAGTGTTTCCATTGGATCCCCTGGAACAATTTGTTATGCCCAGTGATGCATGTAAAGAAGCAAATTAAAATTAATTGTCAAAATTATGCCAACAATTTGACAATAAATAATAAATAATTGTTAAATATTTTGCAATTGGTTATGTACACACACACACACATTCACATATTTCTTAATAAATTAAAAGAAATCAATTTTAAAATATGAAAACAAAACTCAGATAAGCAATTTTAAACAAGATCCAAAAGAAAGGAAAATAAAAATTAAAAATAACGTTTGCTATACACTTTTTCTGTCCCTCTCTCTCAATATCCAGTTCGAGCACAGTGTGATTAGAAATGTGTATAGCATTTAATGCGGCAGGAGAATAAATGTTGGTGATACTGTATGGCTGAACTTTAGAAAATATAATTTTTTAATAGGCTTGAAAAGGGATATCCCGTGAATGTAATCTCAGTAGAGAAAACATCAATAAAGTTAAAAAAAGTTCTCGGGTTTTTTATGTGTTTCCTCTTTAGTTTTCCATTTTTCTTATCTTAACATGTCGTCATAAATAGCTACATACATACATACATACAAACAAACAGACATTACCAGTGTTATCTCGATTGTGTGTTGTGTGACATTTTAATAAGTCTGAATGTTGCCATGAGCGTTTGCATGTGTCGTCTATATGAGCTTTAATGTCAGCATGTTTAGTATAAAACTTAATTAAATCTGATTACTTGCAGTGCTTGCTTATGTTTGAAAATGTTTATAATTTTTGTTGTTTAAAAAAAATTGAAAATAAGCGCAAATGAGATAAGAATATGTATACGAAAAAACAGTCGAATATCTGACTAAAAATTTTGAATATGCCAAAGAGAAAATATAAAAAAAAAACCCATGGACTAAAATTAAATGGCAAGATGAAGAATAAACGAGCGAACGAACGAACGAACGAACAGAAAAACATTTAAAATTACCACTTGTCTTTGATCGTAAATCATGATTTAAAGCTAAAGGCGACATGACTCCTGTCAAGTCAAATAGCTTTGCTAGCAAGTAGTCTTTCTACTTGCACGGACAGTCTCTGAAGGCTAAACAACAGACACTGTAGATTGTACGAGTATGTGCAAATAGTAATTTGGCTTCCGAAAAATGGCACAAACAAAACAAAAAAAAAGACATGCGATCCAACAAAAAAAAAAAAAAACGGCACAAAATGAATGATTCAATTTAAAAGATACAGCACAGCAGCAAAACAACAAAGATAGCAGTCGAAACACAAGAGTACTCTTCTGTCCTATTGCTATTGCTATTCTGTTTTTTTGTTTTTAATTTTTTTTTATCCATTTTTTCCCCTTTTTCGACTAAACAACAACAACAACAGCAACAACAGCAATAACAAAAAACATAAAATACAAAAGGATATTAGTCACTATTCATGGTTTACTGCTACGTCTACTGCCACACTACTATTAGTACCAGAAGCCAACTAAAGGAACCCGAGTAACCAACCACCATCATCATGGCATCCTTTTAGGAAAATTTAAACAAAAATTACACAAAAAAAAAAGTAAAAATTTTACTAAAAATTAAAAACAAAAAGTTGTGATAAATAAATAATAAAAGAAGCTGTGGCGAGAAATTGAAAATGAAAACACTATAACTGCTATCGTTGCTACTGTGGATACAACTACAACTACAACTACAATTAGAACTGCAACTACAACTACAACCACTATTACGATTGCTATAGCAGAGACCAAAAACATAAACTAAAACACCAACAAAATGTTGAAAAGCAAAAAATTCAAAACAAAAAAAAAAAAACATCGAGCAGATAAAAATTTGCCAATTTGACAAAAATTTAGGTCAGCCATGCTTTCGCATCAAGTTCAAGTCATTGAAGCAGGATTTCTGTGTGTGTGTTCACGTCTTTAACAATTTCATACAATATTAATGCTAAAAACACGAAAGCAAACAACCAAAAAAAAGAAAAAAACCCCCCGACAAAAAAATAAAGAAAATTTACACATTTTCCCCCCACACACGCTCCCATGTATAGAAATATGTACACAAAGCTTCTCTTGCGTATTACCTTGTTGTACTCGTATCCTTAAAATATTGTGTGTAATAAATAACACGAATTACAAAAGCACTCTCCACTCTGATGCGCAGCGAAAACAAATGAAAATGTGCAGAAAAATTATTTCAAATAGCCTGGGCAGTGGACAAACGATTGAGTGGAGAAGGAAAATAATTAAATTAACAACATGCAATGTCTCTGGATCAAATACAACCACAAGTAAAACTGAATTTAAAATCGAATCCATACCACTGTTACAATTAATTTCTATTTTACAATTTAAAACTGTTTGTCGCACTACCCGAATACTACTCGTAACATTTTCATGCTTTCTGAGGCGACTAATACTGGGTTCAATTCAATTTCATAAAAGCATACGAATTAAGTAAACGGCCATATTAGCAAGTAGTAAGTGAAACGGAAATTGTTGGAATTCAAAAAGAAAAAAAACAGAAAAAAAATCCCAAAAAACGAACAACAAAATGGAAAATATATTTTAAGATAATTTCATTTATTTGCCATTAGGAAAATGCCAATTGTGTATGTATGTATGTATACAAACATAGATTTCTTTTGCTCATCTCGAATACATACATACGTTCCATTATTCGACAACAAAGAAAGTTGTCGCTCTATCAATGGTTTTGCTAGTAGTTTGGTTACATTATAAAATCAACAACAACATTAGCAGAATCTGTTCGAAGCACAAGTCTGTTGAAGAACGAGATGGAAAACGATTTTGGGAAAAATATGGAAAGAATCATCTTCGAATAGAAAAATCTTCTTATAAGTATTACAATAAAGTCGTCGCTCTGTCTGCTGGGTTTGCGTGTCTCAGCTCCAAATCAAATTATTTCATATCGGATGGACCTCTTTTTGTCGGAGACCAACAACAACACTAAAAGCAGCCAGCACCAGTCAAAACAAAAATTTTTTTTTTGCTTTGTTTGTTTTTCTTATCCATCGAATACATTTCGACTTTAATTCCAGCTTTTGTATTTTGAGGAAGTAAAAGCATTTGCTGGCATGCGAAAAAGAAATGAATCGAGTTGAAATAAGAGCTCATTTCAATAAAAGTTTATTTCACTACTTTTCTCTTGAATGGTGAGTATTTTGGCTGGCATATGAATGAATCAGTTAAATAAACGTCTTTGTATTTCATCATTCATTTTTCTTTTGCGGTTTTGCGTAGTGCTGGCCTTCTTCGTTTTTATTTGTACATCAGCTTTTCATTTGCCCCATTTTTTTTTTATTTTTTTTGTTTTTTTTGGGTTTTTAAATCTGAACTGTTATTTGCTTAATAAGTAGAAAAAATGGAAAAACTTTTATTCTAATTGAATAATTTTATTAAACAATCCCCGGTAAAGTTCCATCAGCAAATTGTTGTGCGAATAACTTTAAAGAGTTTATAGGCTTTGCTTTTTATTCACACCAGCACCAGCACCAGCACCAGCACCAGTTGACCAAACCGACCAACATACCATACCCCATAGGTTTCTATTCTGAAAAAATCAAGTAAAAATACGAAACGAAAGGAACCATTAAATAACCTTGCGCCTTAATATCATCCGCATGATTCAGTTTGCATTAGTATTTAGTGTGGTTAACGATGTTTTTCCCTTCTTTTTTTCATCTTTTTTGAATTTCTTCATGGAAATTTGCATTTTTTTTTTTCTGTACTCCGGGAGAATGAGATTAAAAATTTCTTGCTTTAAGCACTATGAGGAGGCAAGAAAAAGTTGCACTTTTTATAACAGTTGGCTGAGGTTGCATACTTTGGTTATAATCAGCGGTCTTTCGAAGCTGCAACCTTCGCGGCAAATTATGACTGCCGTAGACGCTAATGATCGTTTAAAAACTAATTCATTCTCGCAAATGTACACACACATACACTTTGGCATCGAAGGATATTACTTTTACCACTAACTTAAGAGAAGAGGCTGTTGCAAATGATTACGTCTCAAAATATTTCAATTCACTTACTCCATTCACCAATACAACCATGCCTTATGTATGTATGTATGTATTTATATGTGCCCTTATATGCATGTACATGCATTAACCTCGCCCCATTAAAGTGTTATTGTATGCAAGCCCCTCACATTTCATTCCTGCTCACTGCTGGGTTTAAGTGTCAGAAACAATTTCACCTTTTATGCTAAAGTTTACATCGATTTTCTTTTAGTTTTCCCTCCAATGAACCTCAAGCAACAGCAACAGCAACAGCAACAACAACAACATAGCAAAGAAAGGAACACGAAAAGACTTGAATGTGGTTAAGGAAGCATCGGCATACGAAGAAAAGATGCACAACATTAGTTGTAATAGTTGGCTGTCCTCCGACTTACTCTCGGCATTCTAAACGAGCAAACAGGCGAAAAGCAATTAAAACGACGGACGAGAATTTTTTCGGGACGGACGGACAATAGATTTTAAGAGTATTCCCTCTAAGCCACCAGCTGTTGTCTAAAATTTACTTTACTTTAATGCTTCAAACAGAACAGAACAGAACAGAACAGAAACTTTTCCTAACTACACTTCCGTAGAGGTGTTACCGCAAGGACTCTCTATATCCCCCTTCCTCTTTTCCTCTCCCCTCTCTCTCTCTCTCTCTCTCTCTCTCTATTTTTATTTTGTTCGCATTCAACCATCGCATTTTCTTTTATTCTTTGCACTTCTGTGGGGTTCTTAGTTGTATACACTAATAACTGAGAACATAAAAAAACAAAAAAAATTCTCTACAACTGTGCGTGTGTGTGTGTGTGTGTGTTGCAAGTATGACTATGTACATATACATGTATATATGTACATATGTATGAATGTATGTATGTAAGTAAGTAAGTAAGATAGAAGAAACGTCTTAATTTTAAATTCCATGAAAACAGTACTTTTACTAAACGAGTATGCGATAATTGCTCACTGATGCCTTAGTCACCGCAGGCGATATACTCGTATGCACTGTAAGTGCTATACAGCAGGCATACTTTGCTTTTATTTTATAGCATGAGCATGAGCATAAGCATGAGCAAGAGCAAGAGCACGAGCACGAGCACATAGTCAGGCAGACAGTCATTTAGCCGTTGTCTCAAATTTGTGTGCTCGCTTTGGCTTAAACGCTCAAGTGTTTATTCTTTATTCATTTTCTCTGTGGCTTTTGCTCATACACACAGATATAGACTGTATCTAATGCTACTTATACAACAACAGCAGCCTGCAGCAATTAAAAATACGTTCTCATTACCGCCCATTCCCATCTTCATCTTATGCCACTAATTTCTGAAATAATAACAAGAGCAACAACGTTGGCAACGACGAAGCTGCCATATTATAGCCAAAGAACTGACTCGCTTTGCACAACTTTATTACTTAAACTACGTTTGTCATCACTTAAAATCCCTTCCAAGAAGGTACAAATTGATGAATGGCTGTGTTCGAAAAATCTTTTTGGTTTTCTGCATTTCCATCCTTGTTGTCAGTCTATGAATGTGTGATGAAAGATGAGTCTAAGCGTAGCGTGCAGAGCAGTAAGAGGCGGAAAAGATGAAAAATATGAAATTTTGTTCGTTTCAGTCAAGTTAATGAAGATATTTTGACGCAATTTGCTAAGAAACATTTTCCAAGAATATTTTGTGGCACAAAACTTTGTGTTTAGTTAAGGATTTGGTTGAATATTAATTTTCTAATTTAAATTTAAAGTTTGAAGATAAAATCCGTTTAATGATTTCAGATTTCATTGCTTAGCTAATACACAATCAGATGGTTTAGTGAAATTAAAATCTTTTTAATGATCTAAATTGTCTAAGATTGCCTAATTCAGAGGTTCTTAATACATTCAAATACTACAAAAGTAATATCAAACGTAAAGAAACTAAATATTTTCTAAAAGCAGATTTTTGTGATACAATAATGAATAGACTATTGAACTATCCGCAACAAAGATATTATTTGTTAAATCATGGAAAAGATATCAAGATATTGATCGAGTCATAATATTAAAAGATTTTGCCGAATTTGTGGAAGATCACCCATTTGACACAAAATTAAGTTCACATCATAAGTTGTACAATCACAAGGCAGTAAGTCAGATCGGAATAACGTCATAGAACGTACGAAACGAGTTAAAAAAGTAAAGTCACGTTTTGAAGGAGTACTTTGTCCACGGAATCACCTTTTTATTTTTGAACAGATGATTTTTCTATTATAATTCTATGTGTACATGCATAATTGGTCATTACGACTCTTTTTTGTCAGGATTACGATCTAGTTTATGTTATGTGTGTTGCTTTTATAGTTGAGTGGCGGCACCTACAATTTAAATTTTAAATTTCCATGGCAATTTTATTTATTCTCGGAGTTTTTTTTTAGAGGAAGTCACCGCAGAAATATTTTTTCTAACATATTTTCATTTAAATATCTGATGTTGGGTTTGAATCGTGGCCCCACAGGTAATAAGCCAACGCTTAGACTACAGTAATTAGTAGGTAATAGTGGGTAACTACACCCATAGGTAAGTAAATACTATTATTAAGCTTTTTGCTTGTTAAGCCACATTTGTATTGACATTTGTCAACCACTTCTCAAGTAAATTGCTTTTTTTTTTTGTTTTTGATGTCTCTTGTATTTGGTTTTTCAGAAACCCGTTTTATTTTACATTTCGCATAAACTCCAATTAAATACATAGAGATGAAACAACAACAATAGAAAAAATGAAATTAATTAATAAATATTGTATCTGTCTGTATGTGTTTAAGTGTGTATCTTTTTATTTGTAGCATCATTTTTAATGTACATTTTGCTTAAAGCAAATCAAATGAAATCAAATACCAGAAGGCTTAATAAATAAATATTTGCCGTTGATATTATTCGTGTTAATTTCGGACTTTGCTACTCCTTTTGGAGGAAATCAGGAATCAACATAATTTTATAATTTGTAACCATTATGCGTTGGAAACTTTGATAAACTCAAACTCAACATCAAATCCAAATCTAAATAGAAATATTCTTCTCTTTCGATTTTCATCCAATTGCCTTCCCAAAATGCCATCTCCCTCAGATATATTATATTCGTTTCCTTTTTCACTTTTATTTCTCTTCCTTTAATGTTGGTGTTGAGTATTGTTGTTATTACTTTGAGTTTATCTTTTCAACGTTTTTGTTTTTGTTTACTGTTGTTGTTGTACTTTCGTAACTAAATATGTATTCGTTTGTTAGCAAATTTTCCCATAAAGAAAAGTCTAAGTTCTTGTAAGTAAACAAAATAACAGAGTACACACAGCAATATGACGGCCACATGCAAATCAGACACTAGAATTTATTAGAATGGTTTTCCAAAGCCACGCGAATTTAGTTGATGAATGTAAAGATATGAGCTTCGTTGCTTTACAGCAAAAAACTCAGATTGGAGCGTGGTTCCGCTTGATAAGCTATACATTCCTTAAAAGAGAAATTCAATACAAGAACTCAAATAAATAAAAAAATAAAAATCTACGAATTTTTTATTTGAAACGATTGCTGGACACAGAAATTATGAATTTATTAATTAGTATGATCGAGAGATAGATACCTTGATAAAATATCATATTCAAGAACTCACAATTTTATGTTTCATTGATAATCGTTAATAATTGGATTGTGCACCAACCAAAATACACAAATATTTGCTGGTGGATGAACTATAATTTTAACGTAGGCAAGTTTTTCTTCTAAATTATTTTCTAAAATATTGCATTCAATATATTTTTATTTAAAAACAATTTCTTGCGTTTGTTTTTTTCTTTTGTCGTTTCTTTTGTTGACCAATTCAACAATTTTCTCATTAATATGCAACGATAAAATGTTCAAATGGTCTGGATACTGGATACTGGATATTGTGTTATCATTTGTTGTTATTTTACGAAATACATGCAATTTATTGTTTGACATGCAATAAAGTCGTCGCATGGTTTTTACATGTTTCGATTGTTTCCGGAGGTAGAGAAGAGAGAGAGAGAGAGTTTATGACATGGATTAAAAAATAAATATTATTGTGCATAGAAATTTGATTAAAAAAAAAAAAAAATACCAAAATGTTGAGATGTCCGTTTTGATGGCGTATTTGACTGACAATGAGAGCAACAAATGCTTGCATTGCTTTTGCACATGTTCTGAAATTCAAATGAAAATAAAATAACGAAATGTGCAATTTCCATAGGAAATTTATCATAAAATTAAATGCTTGCTATGCGGACATTTTCGAAATGAACATATTCATCATCGAATAAGCCCAGCTACATGCATACATAGGTAATCATAATAAAAGACTGCCTGCATGCATGCATTCTATATGTTTGCTTTCATTTTATGAATCGTATGAATAACAGCATTTAATTGCAAACCAAAGCGTATGATTGACAATCAATTTAAATGGTTTTAAAAAATAAAAACAAAAAAAAAACATTTTAAGCAAAATGATGTAAAATAATTACACATCATTTACCTAAATTGAAAATATGCAACACTGATGCCAAATGGTTGACCTTAATTATTGTATACTTATGTACAATGGATATATTATGCCGTACATACATACATGCATACATACATACATACATGTACGTATTCTCGCACATATGAATAAGCTCATGATGCTACAATATGATCAATAGATGTTTGCTTGATTGATATTACACAAGATTGCTTCGATGATATTTTCTGAAATTACAATCTTTACTGCCAAAAGACAAATGACACACAAAAATTTAATTATAAAATACAAAAAAAAAAAACAATCCTTTTTATATTCCTTTAATGGTTGCATTCATACATTTCATAGTCTACATAGAGATTTATCTTAACGATACCGTCAAATACAGTCTATTTGCTACAATAACAATAATGGATGATGTGTTCAGTTCTTATATTGTATTACGAAGCGTTATCAATAGATTCAGTCTTAAATGTTTTGCAGTTGCACCAACAAGTGTCAGTACCTCTAACTTACAAAACTCTCATCTGTTTTCATTATGTACGATGACAACGTAATGAATGACTGTTAAAAAATTGTATAAAATTCTCTTTTGAATTAAAATTTAATGCACACGACACACTTACACGCAGATGTGTTCACATGAAACAGATTATTACATACACATCCATACGGACATTTGTATGTATGAGTGCAGCAACTGCATTAAAAAAAAAAATAAATAAAAATGAAAACGAAAATGAAAACTTAACTGAACTGAATTGAATTGAATTGAACCGAACCAAGGGAACACAACAGAAACAAAAAGAAAAATCAACTGAAAAAAGAGTGAGTCCCGAAATAGATATCGACTAACAGTTTAAATATTCACAGTAACAGTGAAAAAAAAAAACAAATCAACAGCAACAAAACTCAAATAGAACTTACAAAGAGTTCTCTATTCATGCTTATCACCAAAGCAAGAAGGATAATAATGAAGATGTCGATGCTACGGCCGTAGCTGTTACTCTTGCTGTTGCTATTGCTCCTTAAATGGCATTACAAACTGCGTACAATGTTGAAAGTTGAAAGCGAGCACAACATCAGTTTGGGTAAACAACAGCTATATCATCATCATCATGACGCTGGTGCCGCGTCTACCGATAACAACCATACAACATTTCTTTTTTTTTATCGATATCGATTCGAGCTACAGCTATTTATTATGCTGATGATGAATACTACTCTACGAGCAATAGCTGTTGCCATTGCTGTTTTCAAAGTGTTTTTGCAGATGAAAGTTACAAAATTAAAGAGAATAGTTTGTTGTCGAATCATTTTCGTGACTGCTAAACGTATACATGAACACATAAGCACATATGAACATATGTGTTCATGGATATGTTGGCGGGTTTGACATACAAGCACGTTTTAAACTTAAAAATTGTTATTTTCAAATAAAACAGAAAAACAAGAAAAGAAATTTCTATAACCGTATACACAGATAGAAAGAATTTGAAAATCAATGCACAATGTGCCGAAGGGACTCAGTTTTGTTGTAAACTGAGTAGTTAATCACTGAAAAGTTTACAATTATTGGCTATCAAGTGCTATTAAAATATTTCATTATAAATAAATAAAAATGGATTTAAGATGTAAGAATAATTAATTAATAATAAATGCTTACGTAATTAGCTAAGTACATACATATTCACTATTACTGTCCATAGTGTTAGTAATTTGTTTGGGTGCGAGCTGACTAACTAGCAAGGCTATGGTACTGAATGGGCTTAAATTTATGTATGGGACACACAATGAGTATATGGCAGTGGTGTATGAGAAACTTTTCTTTTTTGTATCCTTTGTTTTTTTTTCTTTCTGTGTATCCTGAGTCATCTCTATAATCGTTTCCCCATTTTGAAATGGGAACTGCATCGAATTTTATGCTTTTCATATAATTCCATTTGGACCTTTTTCGTATTTATTTTGTTTTTTTTTTTGTGTTAATTCCCTCTCTGTAGAACTAGAATTGAAACTAAAAATTTCAAGTCACGCATATACAAATTTACCATTACGGAATATTTTACAGCAATGGGATGTTGTAAATGAAATTTTGTTGCTCCTTTTTAGTTTTTGGAGATGCGGATTTTTTGAACTACTCGCACCAAAAAAAAAAAAGAAAGGTTTCATTACTCTCTCTCTCTCTCTCTCTCTTTCATTCATTTAATTTAATATAATATAAATTCTGTTTGTTCCATTCATTCAAGAGAGGAAAAAAAGAGGAAAATTTAAAATAAAATGAATGAAAATGAGAAAAGGCTAATTGACTTTGTAACTGTGGCTGATGTTGAATGTTTCTGCTGCTGTCTTTAGTCGTTTTTATATTTAAAATACGAAAACAGATTTTTTTGCTGTCTCCACTAAAGACAAAAAAACAAAAAACCACAAGTCAAGAACCTAGAAACCACCTCTTCATTGCAACAAGAAAATTAAATCGTCCTGCTTACTGCACTACAACCCTTCCTTCATATTTATTTTCCATTTCTGACTTTTCGTTTCAGTTTCGGAATTTTTGTTTTTCGTGTCTCTTTTTTAATTTTAATTTTCGTTCGTCTTTTTTAGTTTTGTTTTCTTATCCTGTTTTTTTTTCTTTCGCTCCACCCAAATTTAAAATGAATGTCGTAAATTAGTATTGGGCAAGAACAAAAGCAGAAGAAAAAACATTTTTTTTCTCTCGTTTTAGTCACTATCATTGCTACATCGAGTCGTTTGGTTAATTTTCTTTCCATACGAAACATTTTCACCACTAGCCCTTTTGTTTCTTGAATACTTTTTTTTAAATTTTTTTTTTTTACTACAATATTGACCCCAAAAAAGCATAAAAAAAAGTCATTCATCTGCACTTTACTGTTGTTGTGAGTGTGTGTTGTGTTTCAATGGTGGAAGAGTTGAAGGAAGTGTACGAGTAGATGGTGGTAACTGTAGTCGTCGAACCAGTAGATTGTGACGATATTTAGCAGTGGTCGCTTTGTGAACAACAACTCCTTTAGTTTAGAGCTTTGTCTTGTAAGCGTCTGCCTCCTTTCGGGTTCTCTTCTCTAACTGTGATAAATTATCGTGTTATAACTTCAGTGGCATACAAATGTGGCATATATTCACGGTCTAGCTATCCCGCCCCGTGCTACACTTCCACTGTTCCATTCACAGTTAAATTCCTTTAGTTTTATGTTTTGGATTTGTTTTTACTTTATTTTTATCGTTTTTTTTTTTTGTTTTTTTTTGTTTTGTTACATTTATTTGCAGTTAGATATGAACATACAATACACACAAGCACACGTTAATATCCTTGTACATAAAAATTTTTATTTTTATTTAGCCTTGGCCAATTGCGAAATTAAAAATTCATGTCGAGTCGTCATTGTGTTCTCGATTTTCAGCGTTTCTGTATTTGCGGCCAATGCAGAGGATGTGTACGGAATCCACAATTACGTATAATCATCAAATTCAAAAGCAAACTAGCACAATAACAATAACGTTAATAAATAAAAATAAACCGAAATGAAAAGAAAAGCCCTCTTCCCCCCCCCCCCCCCCCTTATACACAAATACAGAATTCGAACAAAAATGCAGAGCTAAAAATGAAAAATAGAAAATAGAAAAACTGTAACAGAATATTTGAAACGACAGCGGCGTGAAGAAGAAGTGGAAGCAACTAAATTGTTATGACTTCATAATCGCCAAAGGCATAATTTAAACACAAACGGTAAATACAGCTTTTGCCCGTGATGTATAATTTCAAAACTGGTAGGAGGAAAAGAAAATTGTTTCCAATAAATAAATCTTCTCATTATAAATCGGTTTTTAAATTGTTCCAGAAAAACTCAAAAAAACAAAAATTCATTATTGGGTGTCAGCTTTATGGCCAAAGCGAAAATGATAACGATAACATTTCTATTCGAATTCAAAATAATGAAAAGAGAATACCGATTACACATCTTCTTCTCGATTACACATCAAAACATGGATGCGGCGACCTATAATAAAATTTTTAATCCTCGTATTAGATCCATAAAAATCTACATCTGATCGATCCACGTCGAGAATGAGAACGAAGTATAGTTTTATAAAATTAATGACCAATCGTATTGCAAAGAATAAAATCTTAAGACGACAACATTTAGAAAGTTCGAAAATGTTTTTAATTAATATCGCAGTGAAGGATCATAAAAGATTACAAATGTCATAAGTTGGAAACATGGCAAGCTGTCAACAACTGACTTGGCTATGCCAGGTGAATTTTTTTGAAATGTTTTTAGAATGGAACCTATAATTATAATGGAAACTTTTTAAATTCAATCATTTTATGCAGGTCGCATCCGTTATTATCTTTGTTTTTTTCAGTTTCGTTAATCAAGTTCTCTCAATTAATCTCGTTATTGCCCCACTCGACTATAGGTGTTAGGACGATAGATTTGCCATCTATCGTTGCTTAGAGACAAAATCCTTTCGTGAACTTATACTCCTTCGGCACATATACACACATGTACGTGCAAAATTAACGACATCACTATTAAGCAAAGTATAGAATAAAGTCCGTGTGCCATTCGTACAAATGTATCTAGTTTTTAAAAATCTAAATATTAAATTGAAACATAAATTCTTCCGTTTTTACCAGTTTTGCAAGAATTTGTCAAATTCAATCAATTCTGGTCTCAAAAGATCCTTGTCACTGTTCTCTCTAACGTGATTAGCCTATTGTTGCTGTAGCAACAACAACAGGTGTTAGAGGTCACAGAGGGGGACCAAGTTTTTTGATTTTGCAAAATAAAATTTTCAGAAATACAATGAAAACAAAGTTTCAACTGGGGAATCGTATAAATCTTTAAATTCCTGCACACATACAATTGCTTATACACATACACACAATACAAACATGTTATATTTATTACACACACAATAAAAGTAAATTCAATACCGCCCAAGGACTTGTTCGTTCCCTAGTAACCTTTAAGTATGACGACAGTTTTCGTCCTGTTCTGTTTTTTTTTTTGTTCTTCTTCTTAATACACAACGAAATGTGAGAGCATTCTGAAAGTGTATTGTGCGTTATGGCACTCAGTGAGTGTGTGTGTATGTGTGTGTGTGTATTCTCAAGTTGGCTTGGTTGCCGTAGGATGTTAATGTCGTGCGTATGTCATCAATCTTCTTTAATAGTGTCCTCGTATTAGTTATACTCGTTCGTATACGATTACATGCACACATACTCTCAGTTGCTTACATTTACAATTGAATTATTACAACTAGACGGATGTTTCGTATTATTCTTCATAGTCATTTTTATTATTGTTGGCGATGTTACCACTTATACCCTCACTCATCTCTCCAATACATTCTTTCTAACGCATACAAAAATATTTTCTCCAAGTGATCTTGTTGTGGTAGTGGCGGTAGTTATGTTCGGTATTTTGTTCGTCTTATTGAATCATAAGTGACTTTAATAACGACATTATTGTCGAAACAATTTCACTAATAACAGACATATAGTATGTACATGCATGCATGCATATTGTACATAAACTTATAATCCTCAAATACATATACACGTACACAGTTACGAAATTGTTGAAGTTGAAGTTATGTTTGCTCAACATTAATGCGTTTACATGTACGGTTAGAAATGCATTTATCGATAACTCTATTCTATAATTTCGAAAAGTTTATTGTATTTTTTGATTTGTTTTGCTATGAAACAAAATGAAAACAAATATGGATTGTTTGTTATGTAATGAAGCATATTTCTATACACGTACACAAGATCGTCCTGTGCTTATAAATATCGAAATGCGATTCGTGACGCATTATCGGTGATATAAATTAAGAATCATCTTTCTAAGATGAGGCAAATATAAAAACGAAATAAATTTTCCTATGTTCATATTGTGGGTAATCGTCAGGTCAGAACCAAGTGTTGTCCTGTTTAGGAAATAAAAATAAATTGCAATCAATATAAATGGCATATTTATTGTAAGTCCTACGTGTTAAACTAAAGATTTTGTTAATTTGTCTTAAAGTTTCAAATTTTCTTAAGTTTTTTTTTCTTTTTTCTTTTCGGAATTTTTATTATTCTTTCGATTTAGTTTCCAGTTTCCTACTTTATTGACCTTGTTAGTAGAATTTACAGAAAAAAGAATAATAATAACGAACATTTCATTGGTGTTGTTTTTTTTTTTATTTTTTGCTTGATTTTCTTTTACCTTTATTTTGTGTTCACATCACAAGTATTTGGTTTTGACTTTTTCGTTATTACTTACGTGCATTTGCAAATTTTATGCTTCAAATGATGCTGGTACATCATCCAAACTTCTTGTACTTTTTCACCAACAACTATTTTATATTCATGGTAACATAATATTGGTTAGTATGACACATACACATAGACACATACACACACAAACACACATATATATACATATACATATGAATTGCATATGAGTATAGATAGACGACACTGTATTATATTTGTATGTACATACATAGTTGTTGAAATGAATATCTGATGATTTCAGAGTATAAATTGTGATCATACTCTGTGGCATTGTTATCAAAAACGAAAAAATAATAATAAAAGAAGAAGAAGAAGAAGAATGAGAAAGAAAAATTTCTTTTCTTATTTGCCTGCATCTTACTCTCATATTTATGCAGCAGAGTGGCATGCATCGTTAGTTACATTTTATAATCATCACACCTTTTGGGAAAAGTGACAAATTTGATAGTGAAATAAGCAAAGAAAAAAGAAAAAAGGAAAAAATAAGAAAAGATGAAGAGAGTAAGAAGAATAGACGTTTGATATAGAAAATATTTCAATAAGATACACACAATAGTTGCAAAAATATAGTGTTGAAAATAGCTGAATAAATTTAAAGGTTTACAAATACTGCATCATGATTGATGCAGATGAAGACTTTAAAGCATTGAAAGAAATTTAAAACGGAAACTATTGCCGCAGGATAACTTAATTAAGTTTAATTACTTGTGCGCAATTACTATCGAAAACATATGAGAAATATAAGAATTTGCCAGGGCATAAATTTCAATTAAACCGTAAGTAAAAATAGACAACAAATCCTGCAACTGCTGCAACTGCTGCATTATACTATTAAAATCACATTCATCTCAGTCGGCTGCACATCAGCAATAATTTAATGCAAAGCATCCGTTTCATCATCATACTCCATTCTAATTTATCGAAACACTTTAGGGAACTAAACGATAAATATTAAAGCAAAACACCCACCCGTGTGTGGTGCATGTGTGTATGGATGTATGATTTTAGAAAATAGTTTATTTAATGTCTGTTCTTTTAATCCCAGAACATGAGCAATGACAACATTCAACACTACTTGCTCGCATGTAGTGTTTATCCTTATTTATCCAACGGTACATATAATGCTACATATAACGGTACATATATCTACGCTCCCGCATATATGTACATACAGTGGCTCCATCGCGTAATCGGACAAGCATTAGTTTGATATGTATGGGCTTAAAACTTAAAAAGAATATATTAAATGAATGGTTTTTTTTGCTTTTATTTACACTCTATATTACAGACTATCAGACGGTAACGGTAATTTTATAAAGAAAAAGGAAATTAACTCAATTTTTTGCGCTCAACCACAGGTTCTATGGAGCTTCACGCTTCCAGTAAAACCGGCTTAAGCTGATTCAAAGTTTTAAATTGTTGTCGGTATACTCTTCTAGCTAATTCTTCCCAAAGATGTTCAATTACGTTGAGATATGGGCTCTGTGCAGGCGTTGCTATAAGTTTGGGGCAATTATGGATCAACCAGAGCTTTGCCACACCCGAAATGTGCTCGGATGATTGTCCTGGAAAAAAGCAAAATCGTTCGCTGTGCCTAATTTCTCAGCATTTTGCTTTACCTTTGCCTTCAAAATGTTGATGTAGACAAATTTGTCCACATTACCATCAATAAAATGCAAATTGCCCACCCCAGCACTCGATATGCAGCCCCAAACCATAACAGTAGGTTTTGTATTTTGAGGTGTAATTTCTGCATTTGGTTTACGCTACAATAACATCTTGCAATCTGAACCATGCAAATTGAATTTGCTCTCGTCAGTGAACAGGACCTTGTAACGAATAAAATCTATCAGCAAAAACGTATTTTTTCCAAAAATCTTTTATTTTGAGCAAATGTTTTTAGCAAATTTTATTCTACTGTTTTTATTCTTAGTGCTAATAAAGGGCGTTTTTCTGGCAACGCTTCCATGGTTGTTATATTTGTGCAATGTATTACGAATAGGTTTAAAGCAAATATCTTTTCCACTTTTGTTTTTTAAAGATATTTTTGGTTCTTAGGCATAGCGAATGATTTTACTTTTTACCAGGACAATCATTCCAGGCACACTTCTTGTGTGGTTGATCCTTAATTACCCCAAACTTATAGAAACCCCGGCACACAGCCCAGATCTCAACGTAATTGAACATCTTTGGGAAGAATTAGCCAGAAGAGTATACCAACAACGATTTAACACTTTGAATCAGCTTAAGGCGGCTTTACTGGAAGTATGGAACTCCATAGAACCAGAAATATGCTACAGTTTGGTAAAATCAATTCCAAAACGTTTACAGGTCGTCCTTGAGAACAAAGGATATGCCACAAAGTATTAATTGATCTCTTTCGTCATTTTTTGCAATGGTGCTCTTGTTTCTCCGATTATGCGTTGAGCGCAAAAAATTGAGTTAATTTCCTTTTTCTTTATAAAATTACCGTTATCGTGAAAAATGTTGTAATTTTTTTTATTAATCTGAAAGCCTGGAATATAGAGTGTAAATATAAGCAAAAAATAACTCATTCATTTAATATATTCTTTTTAAGTTTTAAGCCCATACATATCAAACTAATGCTTGTCCGATTACGCGATGGATCCACTGTATATATGTATATATGTGTGTGTGTATGTATATGGTTACAGTTATTAACATTTGTAAGAAATCTACTTGGAGTTTCCTTTAATATTAGACAAACTCTTAAATACGCACACTCTTATATACACACATACACATGTACATGTGCATTAATTTCTACATTTATCTGCAGTTGTTAGATATACATTCATATGTATGTATGTATGTATGTATGTATGTATATGAATATGTACATGTGTATAGGTATTTATAAAGTTCACGCTATATATACATCCGTACATACATAGAATAGTAATGGACATAGAGTCTCATTCATGGGTATTCGTAATTTGACACTGATGGCGTTAAGCACTTTATGTATTACAAGTGTATGTGTTTGTATGTATGTATGTATGTCTTACTATTTCTATAACGAAGCATAGCATTTTTCTTACCATTCAGTCATTCAATCGTTCGGTTATCTTTTTTTTTATTTTTTTTATTTTTTAGTTTCCCACCACATATCGTATAATTTGACTATTATTGGCCCCAACAACAGCAACTAATAATAAGAAATATGTAGAGTACAAATCATATTTAATACCGCTATTCAAACGATGTCAATACATACTCGCATGAACACATAGAGCCTTGTCATATATGTATGTACATACATACGTATGTATGTACATAAATCCGCCACGAGTTTATTATTTGTATACACAAGAAAATCATTTATAATCATTGGCCGTCCTGTGAGTGTGTACATATAAAATGTCATATTTTATTCGTTGAAATAATCCCTTCATTTCTTGTTCCATACATAAGCTTAAGATTAGTCTTTAGTCTTTAATTACAGATACGAAAGGAGCTTTATTTACAGTAAATAAAATTCAAAAATTTTTATCCAACAGATTATTGCCACAATTAAATACTGCACAGTCGATTAAAACATTATTCCTTCGGCTTTATTATTATTCTACTGCACGATTATACATAAATGATCACCGAATTAATTATTAAATTACTCTGGGATGCTGAAACTGCATGAGAGCATTATTTGAATGCTGCATTAACTGAAATACTGAACGCTTCCTATTTTCTTTAATGATGATGTTTTCTATCAGATGAAAATCCTAGAATTTGTTTGTATAAATATTTCGATTTATCTGAAAATCGTTAGAATAGCAATTTACACTATTGTACGATCGTTTATATTATCCGATGCGCAGTTGCTTCTTTGTATTCGGGTGGACAACAGCAATCGAACAAGCCTTTATTAATGAAGTCCGCCATATACATACATGGAAACAAAATGTTTTTGTATCTGATAATGTAATGCAGAAAGGATTGATAAAGAAGAACATGACAAAAGTTCATATTTGTGTAGAACACCAACAATTAGCATCTAACAGTTAATTGAGAAGGATACTCAAATACATACATATATGCACGTGTGTGGCGTTAAATAAATAAAATCGAATCTAAAATATAGACCAACGAGGCGTTCCGCAAATACAGTAGCGAGCACAAAAAATGCAACACTGTGCCATATGATGTTTAATAAGATCTGTTTCAAAATAACGGTAATTAATTTATCTATTTTCTTTTGCTGTTAATTCTTTCAATTATAAGTTTTCAAAGTAACCACAGTTTATTCCAAATTCTGCTTTAAAAAGTTAAATATTTTTGAATTAGTGAAAAAAGTGCAAATTTTTAGCGAGCAAAAAAAAAAAATGCAACATAATAAAAAAATAGTTAAAGTATGTTATTTATTTAATTACAATTGAAAATTTCTTAAATAAGTTAAACAACATGTGTTTTTTAATAGAAGCAGCTCTCAGCTGACAGCAAAACTGCAATCATTAAAGCCTTAGAAGAAGGAAAATCCATGCGTGAAGTTGGACACCTCTTTGGTGTGAATCAATCAACCGTATGTCGGATTAAATCTCAATTTTCCTTGAGAAATAGTGTGGAAAGGAAACCAGGTAGTGGTAATCCTCGAAAAACTACCTCTCGCCAAGACCGCCAGATGATTGCACTGGTTAAAAAAGATCCACGAAAGACCGCAGTGGACGTTGCTAATTTCGCAAATGAGCAAATGGGAGTCTCTATAGGCGTTCACACTGTTCGCCGTAGGTTGAAAGAGGCTAATTTGCATGCGAGACGACCCGCAAAGAAACCTCTCATCAGTGCAATCAATAAAAAGAAGCGCCTGGAATTTGCAAAACGTTACAAGGATTGGTCAAATGAACAATGAGCTAAAGTCTTGTGGAGCGATGAAAGCAAATTTAATTTGTTTGGCTCCGATGGGATAAATTTTGTTCGAAGACCGCCTGGACAGAGATATTCTCCAAGATATCAACTTCCAACCGTAAAACATGGCGGTGGATCAATAATGGTGTGGGGTAAGGAACGATATGTTTAAAAAAAATTATTGATTTTACGTCACGTATTTACAGGTGCGTTTTCCCGTGATGGGGTAGGTCCCTTAACTCAAATCGAAGGAAAAATGGACGCCAAGAAGTACTGTGAAATCCTTGGAGAACACATGCTTCCTCATCTGCGGGAAAAAATGCCTCCTGCTAGTATATTCCAACAGGATAACGATCCAAAGCACTCAAGTCGCTTAGCTCGAAACTTTTTATGCGACAATGATGTCAATGTTTGGATTGGCCATCACAGTCTCCCGATCTAAACCCCATAGAAAATCTATGGGAGCTATTAGATCGGGAAGTTAAGAGGAAACATCCGTCAAATAAGAGGCAATTAGAAGAAATTTTGTAAAGTGAATGGGAGAAAATATCCATTAACACATTAATAGCTTTAGTCGACTCTATGCCTTCTAGGTTGCAAGAAGTCATAAAAAATAAGGGCTACGCCACTAAATATTAATTTTAAGATTTTTTTTTGTAAGAATTACTATTTAATTTAAATAAACACATTAAAATTTATGCTGTTGCATTTTTATTGCTCCCATGAAATTCGCACTCTTTTTAATAAATGACAAAATAATATCACATTAATTAAAAATATTTACATAATGTTATTGATAATAGGTATCTATAACTGTAGGGATTAATAACCCAAAGAAATATTTTGAACTGGTCACCATTTTTTTAAAATTATCGCACTTAAAGATAATTTTACCCAACGTTGCATTTTTTGTGCTCGCTACTGTACATACATCCGTATCAGTAAAGGTAAAACAACAAGTCTATTGTCAGTCGAATTAATGTATGATTTTAAGTATTTTAAGCATGTAAAGTAAAACATTTCCCGTGTCTAGTGGTAGTTTTGGCTTATGTAAATGAATTAACATCAAAACGAAAAAATATGCGACTAGCAATTTCTGGCAAGACTCTGAAGTAAAAATTGCCATGAACTTCTCAAAATCTGGTTCGATCGACTTTAAATTGTAGGTCCGCCACTCATATAATTAACACACAGCATAAGTGGTGGAGAAGCATCGTCCGACTGATTTGTAATGCCAATTATTCTTATTATGTAAATTAAAACAATGGAAGATTTTCATCCAACTTTAACATCAATGCATTCCGTATATTTATTCTTCGGATTTAAACTTTAACAGAAATTAATAACAATAAATAAATAATTAAAAATTAGGAAGAACTAAAAAAAGAGCATGACGTGCAAGCAAATCAAAGCAAGTTAATTATAAATATGTAGTTAGAATTAATCGTTGATTACCGCTCTGGTTTTGGGAATTTTTTCTTTAATTGCAAGAAGTAGTGGAAAACTGTTAACTTGTAAGTAATCACTTCAAATCTTTTAAAGATTTCTCCCAGTGGGTTTATATTTTCTTTGGCTGCAAACCAAGTTCTTACATGGCAAAGAACTTCATGCTTTTCTTTTTACGGTGTCTTTAAAGTTTGTATTGCTGTCAATCGGTTTAAACGCTTCTTAAATTCATAATTTTAAGATATACATAACATAACATAATTGGCCATTACAACCCTTCAGTCAGGATTACGACCTAGCTTCTCACACCACTTATGTTGTGTGCGTTAATTTTATACATGAGTGGCGGGAATTACAGTTTAAAGTCGACTCCGAACGACAGATTTTTGAGAAGCTTTTCATGGCAATTTTTACTCTCAGAGTCTTTGCCAGAAATCTGCTGAGAGGAAGTCGCCGAAGATATATTTTTCGTTTTGATGTCTGACCTGGAATTCGAACTCGGGCCTTTCGTCTAATAAGCCAACATAATACCCACTAGACCACGGCGACTCTAAAGGTAAGGTATACCATCCCCAAAATATTTAAAAATGTTGGTCGTTCACTGGCTAATTTTACATTAATTATTTGAAGAGCACGACATAAGACATATCTTTAATTTGCAGTTAGTAAGCATCAGAAAAATATGATCATTACATCTGATCTCAACTACTGACAGTGATTGTGATGATAATAAATTTATTATTCATTTAGTTTTCGGTGACTTCTAATTACTTCAGGTTGAAAGAGGTACAGTTGATACTGTTGCGTTTATGAAAACATGCAGACTATTGGTTTATACTACGTTAGTTAATATGTCTTCTCTTCTACTAAATAGAATTGATTCAACAGCATTCCTTGAACAAAACAATCGCTTAATGAGTTCGTGAGTTTTAGTCAGTGCCCTTGTTTGATCTTTTCATTTAGACCCGCCCAATTAATGTATCCGATTTAATATTTAGTGGGAACACTAACATTAATCGCAATTAAAAATGGAAAGAGTCTCGCATAGTCGTCGTAAACAATTTCATCCGTAATATTGATTTAAATAACAACGAATGTGAAATGAATGCGTGTCAAAGTACATACTTTTTGCAGAATAAAGTCATCATCACATCACATTACATTTATTTGTATTTTATTTAGAGTGCGTGACATTTAAAAATAAATTATGCAATAAATTATTTTAAATCGAACACAGTACATTTTTATGTTCGATATATTATTGCCTTCTGCTACTCTTTTCACTTTCTTTCTTTCTTTCTTTCTTTCTCTTTTTCGTTTTTCATTCAATTAAATATGAAACAAAAAAAAAATCATAAAAAAAAAACCATTCAAATCACTTTTTATTGCTGATGTTTGAAAACTTTATCGTTCGACATTAAATTCTATTTAATACAGAGCATTTCGAATTTATTTTTATTTATTTTTAAAGAAAAACACAAAAAAAAACACACTCAAAAAAAGTAACACACAAGAACAAAACAAAACACAACATGTTGCCCCGACATAACTGTATTGGGTTTTAAACGACAAGCAAAAAACAAAAACAAAACAAAACAAAAAAAAATGGAAAGTAAGAAACGATACTCGTCGGTCGTACTACAAAAAGATTAAGAAAATATATTAAATTTATGTCTTCTTCGCTCTTGTAGCGTATTGTCGTTGTGTGTGTGTGTGTGTGTGTGCGCGTGTGTGCATGTGTTTGTGTGTACCTTTACTTGAAAACCTTATATGCTCTCATAAGCATTTACCTGTTCGAATGTTTTTATGTTAAAATATCAGTAAATTTGTCAATGCTTTTCATTTGCTTTCCATTTGTTTTCCTTTTCATTTTTCTGTCATTTTTTGTTGTTTTTATTTTGTTTCCTATCAATAACAGTAGTTGAGAATGCCGATGATTTTTGAAGGAAAGATCATGAAAATCCCAATTGGCGTTTCCAATAAATTTATTTTATTGTTGTCAGAAATTTTAGGAAATGCAAAACGTTTCCTATCACCAGTCAAGTTCAATAATAAAAACGAAATCTAAAATGACAGCACAATCAATTAATTATTAAAAGGATAAAATCTTTGTGGATTTTCATTAAAAGAATCATCGTTTATGTTTTCTCTTGACGAGGAAACAGCAGAATCGAATCAACGTTCATGTATTTTGACTCTTGACTTTATTTATTACACTATGAACTTAATTGACTCATCGCTTCTTAAGAACGATAAGAACGATCGTTTGCCAATATCCGCTATAACTAATTTCCTTTTTGACACCATAAAATGAGTCCGTGTATTATTTCACGTTGTTTTACTTTAGTTTAATGAAAACGAACTCTTTACAACGGTGTGAAATGAATAAGGCAAACATTTTTAACAAGAGCATTTCAGATATTCTGTTAACTTGAAGATTGAGAACAAAAAAAATATTTCTTGATATTTCCAATTACACGAGAAAGAAAAGCAAATAAATAAAGAAAAATCTTTGATATTCATTCAAAGAGGTAAGTAAACCTACTGTATTAAGAAAAGTTTCAAGGACTAAACCATTATAAATTGTCAAAAGGACATTAAACATTAAAATGAAATAAAATATCAAAAAAATAGAAAAACAGAAAAACAGAAAAAACTTGTATTTTGGAAAATATAAAATATATCTACGAACGACTCTGAGGGAAGAAATGAGGCTGAAATCAAACACAAAAAAAAAAAAAACAAAACGCATAACAAGAGAAGGACAAAGGAAAAACAATACGTAAAATTCTTTTAATACAGCCAATAAATCAAAATCGCTACCGTAGTAATAAATATAGAAAATGTAAGTGTTTGAAGTTTGTTGAAAGAGAGAGAGAGAGAGAGAGAGTGGAAGCATTTGAACAATTATAGTTAAGGAAACCCCAAGTATGAAAGCTTGTCATTGAAAAGTTTTGACCAATAACTCATGCTGAAACACAACATCGTACACGGTATGTACTTAGTTGCCATTGATGTAAAATCAAATGGCACAAGTTTTTGCTTCTGGCAGCGTGTAGAGAAAGAGCGCAGAGTAGACTGTTGTTATGTAATGTATATGGTGTGCAGTGAAGCAGAAGCAAGCACAAGCATAAGCACGAATACGCGTACAAGTGTTTAAAAGCAGCCACCTGTAAGAATTTAATTTTTTTTTCTTTGTAAGTTTTCTTTCATTTTTTTTGAATAAGGCCTTAATAAGTGAAAATAAAGCAAACGTTTTAAGATTGATTGAGTGTTTACTT
This sequence comes from Sarcophaga peregrina, assembly GCA_014635995.1. Lineage (NCBI taxonomy): Eukaryota > Metazoa > Arthropoda > Insecta > Diptera > Sarcophagidae > Sarcophaga > Sarcophaga peregrina. The sequence continues at coordinate 506,053 of CM025789.1, forward strand.
TATGTTGTGCTATTTTGTGGAACTCAATTGAATTGAATCAAATTGAAATGAATGGGAGTATTTGGCGGCAATGGCTTTTGTGAAACATCAAGGAATAGTGGTATAAAAGACCAACAACAAGTAAAATCACTTTAACTGTTATGTTAACGATTAGGAAAGTGTGCCGCAATCTGTCATTGTATACACATATATTCGCTTAAATCAGTTATTCTTATACGCACCCAAATATTCTCTTATGTTTGATATAAGAAAAGATGATTCCGGTAAAGTTTGGTTGTAAGCTCTTATATAATAAACGATACAATAAGAAATGCTGACATACATATTAAACAGCAAATGTTCATTACGAGTAGAATTACAGTAATTTTGCATCATTCACTCACTTCAACTGACTGACTGACTGGCTGACTGACTGACTGACTGACTTGTTGGATATTTAGCCAAGTACTCTTTCCACAAGTCAGTTCAGTTGTTTTTCGTTTATTGAATTGTACATTGAAACAACGGATAGAATTCACTATAATACACTAATACTGATGCAAAATATTGTTAGAATACATGCATACACGCGTACAGGCAAACGCATATTTAGAAACCGAAAAAAACTTTTCTGTCGAAAATCCCATTGGTATTTAAGCTTTATGTCACGAAAACTTTATTTCAATTTGTGTTTACTGACACAATAACTGACAGCTTTTTATATTCAATGCTTCAACTATAACATCTCACCACCTACAGCCAGTGTCAACTGGCAAAAAAAATGTTGTTGATGATGATGACTACAAAAAATTTAACAACAACAGCAACAACAACAATTGTGTCGGCAGGAATAAGGTGTAGCGAATTCAACAAACAAGATTACCACATTCAACCCTACCACAATTTCATAGACATACAGACATACACACTGTTTATTTGGCAATGTTTTCGTTATTGAGCCTGAGATAAGCAAACAATTTTGTTTGAGAATGAGTTGCATTTGTATGAATTTAACCCAACCAGTGAGCAAATATTAGGGATTGTATTCCAAACAATCGAAAACTTCATTAAATAAACGTTAAACTTTCTAATTTCTTCTTTCAATTTCAATCTAATCGCCTGCTGAACAATATTTTCTCTCTCATTTTTTATTGTTTTTTGTTTTCTGTTTTTTTGTTTTTTACTGTGATTATTATTATTTTTTCATATTGTTATTTAACATTTATTCGTGTAGACTCACTCATTCATTCATTCATTCATTCATTCATTCAGTTATTCATGTAGTCAGTCAACCAGTCATTTATTGTTTTTTCATACTCATGTTTTGATAAAGGATTTGTATATGTGTGTGTGTGTGTGTGATAGTTTATATATGTATAAGTATGTTTGTGTTCAGTAGTTGTACGTTTAACATCTACATCTACAACAACAACAACAACAGCATTTGCGTGTTTTTCTCTTTTTTTTTTTCAACTTGTTTTTAAAACACATTCATTCATACCCTATTTTATTTCCATTCTGTATGACTATGGAGCTGTGCTTGTATTATTTTTACCATGAAGGCTTACGGAAATTGTTTGGTTTTTATGCGCTGTTGCACTGGAAAAAAACTTAAACACAACGTTTTGACACTAATTTGATTTTTGTCGCAAAGAGTATTTTCCTTTCTTTTTTTTTTAAATCTTTTTTCCTTCTTGTTTTTTTTGTTTTTTTGCTATTTAAAAACCATTGCGAAAATTATTTGTAAATGTTAGTCAAACTTGAGAGGAGGACAAAAAAAAGCTCTTAAACACACACACACACACCCATACCCACATACTTACGACAGTCAACGAATATAAATAAACGACTATAGGTCTTGAGGACAACAACAAAAAAGAAATCATAATAAAAAACAAAAAAAAAGTCCTTAATTCTACAGAGGCACTCGTACTCTACGCTTTCTTCAGTTTCCTCTCACCTCAATTCAATTCAACTCAACTCCACTCCACTCCACTCAACTCATCTCGTCTCATTTTATTTCATTTTATTTTCTTTTAGTTTTTATTTTCCCATAAAGGATTATTCGACTAAAACAACAACAACAACAACAACTACAACTACACCAACAAAATATGTAAACTTTTTCAAGTTGTTTGTTTGTTTTGTTTTTTTTGTATTTTGAATTTTTATATCGTTTTTAGAGTTAATGTTGTTGTTGTTGTTGTTGCTGCTATCGTCACAGAAGGGAAGGTAAAATCCATTGAAATGTTATTTTTTTTTTGTTTTTTCATGTAATTTCTCCTGTATTTTGCATAATAATTGCAATTTAGAGTTGAGTTTGTATCAGAGAGTGAGTAGAGGTGAGTTATTTAAAGTGGATGATCAAAAACAAGCAGTCGAAAGTAAAAGTTTTTTTTTTTGTTTTTCTCCGCATTTTTATTTAACACGCTGTTGTTACAAAATGAAAACCTTCAACATAAATACGAGGGGAATAAATGAATAGTGAAGTAGAAGAAGAACAGCAAAAAAACAACAACAATAATAATAATAATTAATGAATTTCCTTATTTACGTATTTAGTAACGTATTTAATGTGAAATATAAATATTGTTGGCCTCTGAACTGAACTTTTGCTTTTTATATTTTCGATTTATCATATTCGTTTTAACCGACACTGTGCATTATTATATAATCGGGTATAGATGACGTCGTTAATTTAGGCAAAGTTACCCAAAATACATAAAAAAGCTCATTTATTTATAGTGTATGTATGTATGTGCGGGTGTAGAAGTGAACACAATGAAAAATACATCATTTCATTTACCGCATGAGCAAATTCAATTATGGAACACGATATTTTTTAAGCACGATTGATTTCATTTTCACATATTTATGATAATCATTCATACATACATACATACATACATAATATACATGCATAATTGGTCTTTACAATACTACATTTAGGATTACGGCCTACATAGATTTTATACGTCACTTATGTTAAGTGTATTCACGTTATGCGTGAGTAGCTGGACCTGCAGTTTGAAGTCGATTCCGAACGAAATTTATATTGAGGTCTTCTGAATGATTTGCCGTTAAGAATATAATAAAATGTTTAGCCATCAGGAAGATTTTCTTATTTTTCTGTTAAAGATTCGCAAAGAATACGTTTTAAATCCATCGCTGGCAGTTGGAAATAAAAACATTTTCCACTAAGAAAACTCCTTGAAAAAAAGAAAATTAATAAACGTCATGGTCTAGTGGGTAGTGTATTGGCTTATTAGACAAAAGGCCCGGGTTCGAATCCCAGGTCAGACATCAAAACGAAAAATATTTCTGCGGCGACTTCCTTTCAGCAGATTTCTGCCAAAAACTCTGAGAGTAAATAAAATTGCCATGTAAAGTTTCGCATAAAATCTGTCGTTCGGAGTCGACTTTAAACTGTAGGTCCCGCCACTCATGTATAAAATTAACGCACACAACATAAGTGGTGTGAGAAGCTAGGTCGTAATCCTGACTGAAAGGTTGTAATGGCATTTAGGATATTATATTACCATTATTTGGTACTTTTTTGCTAGGAAATTTATATTGTAAGATTATATCATATCACATCATATTGTTAACATTTCACATGTCGACTCGTTATATTCATTTATTGTTTAAACGTAAAAGTACCCGCAACAAAGAGAATCAAATTTAGGTTCCTCGAAATGAATTCATCACCAACAATTACTATTTCTCGTACAAACAATTTTGTACAACTAACAAATGAATACACAAAATACGAACAATAAAAATCTCCATACAATAAATAGTTAATGAGTGCCACAATATTAAAATAATATTAAACGTTTTACGAATAGATAGAAATATTTATCAATTTTAACTTGTAGCAATATTATCATTAATACTGAATGGCTTCTGTTTGGATTACATCTTAAATGTAATCTCGTAATCGTACTCGTTTTATCAAAAGACCGCATTTAAATGTAAACGTTTTCATTTTGTTGTCTCTTATCTGCATTCTGGCAAACTTATCGGACGGAACACAGTATAAACTTCACCAATATTTCACGACACAATGGAAGAGCAGGGAGTAAATGCAAACAACAGCTGTAATATCAGCATGCTGCAATGGAGCATTGATAGGAAGAGTGGTTATTTTGTATAATAAGTGGAGAAGACCCTCACATGAGCGTAACTAAACTAAACGAAATGAAACGAAACTCAAATCCAAAACAAACAGGATAGCACAACTCAATAAATGTTCCTCCAATGAGAGTGTGTTAGTCGGTCGGGATGTCTATGGATTAAGTGAATTGTTTGGAATACACAGGTAAAACTTAATTATCAAAGGCACGTAGCAAATGTAATACATGAGCGTTATCGCACTGCCACAGTTGGAAGCATATGTGACACAGAATAATGAAAACGCATACAATGCAAATGAGAATACATCTACACAATCTCACAAACTCACACTTTAGTAAACATTTATTGTTGCACGTACATACATACATATGTACATATCTACATACAATGCATGTGAGCATTTGTTCATGGATTTCTCAGTAGGTTCCTCAACTCAACTAGAGTAGAAATCATGTAAAGTTTAGATCGAAACCGAAAAAAAACTTCATTATTGCGGAAATTTTAAAACTTTATATTATAACATATAAGTACATAGAAAGGGGGGGGGGGTAGTTTGGTTAAAATTAAAGTCGTATTATGAAATAAAATTTATAAAACAAATGCAGATTTTAATAGACAGAATACTTATAGATTGGCAAGATCTCAGCTTTAGAGTGAAATCGAAATAACCGCTTTGTGAAGCTTCCTCCTTGATTTCTTTTAGATCTATTGCTGATGTGTAAGGTTTCAAGTCCAAAGACTAATATATTCAATACCACAAATAAATGGAAGTAATGTTTTACTATAAATAAATAAAAATTCAAATTCAAATTCAAATCCAAAGTATGTATTACGAAGTATTTTCGTGAATCTTAAACATTTCCTAAGTACAAATGAGTAGCGTAACTTAGTGTACTGTCATGATTATAACTACGTTGTAGTGTCAATTCTATTTATTTCACTCAGATTTAGAACCTGTAAGCTTTTCGGCTTTGTTTCTTGTCTCAGAAAGGTATATCCACCGTGTATAGTGAATGACAAATGCAAATCGTTGAGCTGTAGATTAAGGAATGCACGGGCACTTTTTAAATCTATCTATGCACACTTTCTTTTGGTCGCATTCCTTACAATCGTATGACCAATGCGATGAACTAGATCAATCGTAGAACGCAAATTATGTCTTCACACTGTAGACCTTTGGAAGCTCAGTAATCGTTGGCTGTGGAAAGAGTACCAATTTTGAGTAAGTATTTCTTAAAGGCTTCGCATTAAAATAACAATCTTACGATAACAACTAAACGATTAAGAATTTCGGCTTTATAAGCATTTTAAATGTCACTTCATTTACGGAATTCAAATTTACACCAGCCGTTGCACAACATTTTACAAAATGTTCAAAAGCATAATTTTTTTTTTCCTGTTCCCTGTTCCCTGTTCCTGGAATTCAAAATGAGACGCGCGTATAAAAATTATAATTATGAGTGACGCATGAAGTGCTTGAGAGAAAAAGAAACAACGTTTTTTATATTTTCGTGTAATTGTTAAAGCGTGATAATCGTGATAACAAAAATATGTACGAACACCATTTAGAATGCTACACAATCTTCGCATTTCCTCCTTCGCCGATTCTCAGCAAATCGAAATGTTTGCCAAGCAAACATACATAGGTGGATAGGGCTTGAAGGGAAGTGCAGAGTAGGGTGGGTAGTAGTAGAGTAGAGTAGAGTAGCACAAGTTGCAAGAACACTTAAGATTCTTTAAGAAATTCCAAAGCAATTCTCGTGTGTGTCACTTGTTTGAAGGAATTTGTTATTCTATACATACGACATGAATCTTGAATTTTTGTTCACTTGTGTTGCTCATTTTTTTTTCTCCTTTTTTTTCTGTGTTTTTTTTTTCTCTCTCTCTCTCACTCTCTCCCATGCTCTGTATTCCTGTATTATGGTTTTTATTTTTTTGCTTTATGTTGTTTGGCTTAGTGTTGCGGGTTGGTGTTGGGGGTTGGTGTTGGTGTTAGTGTTGGAAATAAAAACAAAAATTCTCTTACGCAAATCGGAATAAATCAAATTCAAAAAATATGTTGCCACTGTTTCTTGTGCCTGGTTTTATGTCGCTTTTATTTTTTCTTTGTTTTTCTTTGTTTTTTTGTTTTTTTTTTGACCCCATACCCTTCCACTTAATATTGTTTTTCTTTATTTTTGTTTTTTTTGTGTTTCTTAAAAAAAAATGATGCAAGTAAGGTTTGTTTTAGGAGTTTTTCCTTCTCCTTCTCTTTCTCCTTCTTTTTCTTTTTCATTTTGTTTAGTCTCTGTTTTGTGCGTTTTTGAGTGTTTTTCGAAGAGACCCCTTTATCTTAAATACAAATAAATAAATGATATTCTGTCAGTTTCGAAATGAAATGTATTCGACGTACAAACAACACAAAAACATGCATGTGCGTACGTACGTACATAGTATGAATGTAGAAATACGTGAGTATGTAGGCTGTTTTGGTTTTTGTTTACTGATGTGGTTCAATTTTATAGACGGCTTGTTGGTTGCGTTTTAAGCCTAAAGTGGTAAATGATGTTTTCCAAGAATAGGGGGAAAAACATAAAGACAAGCCAAAAGAATCGAAAATATTTTGTGAACTCGCATGCATAAAAGAAAAAGAAGAAAACAGACGAAAATACAAATAGAGATGGAAAGAAGCGGTTCGCCATTTAAATATTTTCTTATGTTTTGCATCTGCTTTTTAAAGTTTTTAAAATTAATTTCGACCACGTAGAACTTCCTTTTCTCTTTTTTGGCTTATTTCTACTCATTTCGCCTTTTTTATTAAAATTTATTTGCATTCCATTTATTTACCTTTGCCATGTTCTAGTCTCTTAGGAGAACTTTCTTTGTTGTTGGCTGCTGCTCACTTTTATTTCGGTTAATATATCTTTCTGTCACCATCACTATTTGCGATTTAAATTGTTTTCTCTTTCTCTTTGGTTTTTTTTTTATCGAATTTCATTTTCCACGTCGCAACATCTTCTTTTAACTATAATATACACACACACATATGTACATACATACATGTATGTACGTAAGCGTAAGCGTTATACAGTGAAAATAGGATTTTAAAGATTTTGTTTTTTTTTTTGTGTATCCTCACATCATTATTTATTTCACTCATGGTTTACTTTGGCATTTTGGGCAAATGGTAATTGTTTTCCATTTAATGCTTTTGTGGTTTACATGGTATTTACTTCCCTAAATATCATTGCCTCTGGTTGCTGACATTATGGGCAAATAATTTTGGATTAAGAACAAAATTGAAAATGAATTTCTTTCGAAAATACTACACAATATCGAGTGAGCAAAAGCTCATCTTTCATTTTGTCTCAATATTACCAAATGAGTGTATTTAATGTGAGGAGCAGGTCACAAACACGGTGAGAATTATATTTTAATGTTTTCAAAGTGTTTCATTCATTTTTTTTTTTTTTATTACGTACATACATACATACAGACATAATTGGCCATTACAACCCTTCAGTCAGGATTACGTCCTAGCTTCTCGCACCATTTATGTTGTGTGCGTTAATTTTATACATGAGTGGCGGGACCTAGAGTTTAAAGTCGTCTACGAATGACAGGCAATTTTATTTACTCTCAGAGTTTTTGTCAGAAATCGATTGAGATGTCTCACCTGGGATTTGAACTCTTGCCTTCAGTCTAATAAGCTAATATATTGAAAAATATTCTTTAATAAGGCCATTAAAACAATGAAATTTTAAAACACAACCTGATCTATCTACTATATAAAAATAAGTCGGGTTTTGCCTTCCTGACGTTATAACGTCCAGAACGCACGAACCGATTTCCACGGTTTTGCATTCGTTGAAAAGGTCTCCAGCTTCGTGAGGTTTATAGCACAGAAAATTCAGGAAAAATTTCAACATAAAAGCGGGAAAATCTTTTTTCACATACAGCGCCATCTCTGATGCATAGCATGTACTACAAAACAATTTTTTTCGGCTTGATGATATTGTTGGCAGGCGATTTCAGGCAGACGTTGCCAATAATTCTCCGTGGAACGTCTGCAGATGAATTGAATGTTTGCCTGAAGGCATCACCTTTATGGAAAAACGTAAAAAGTTTATCACTAACCACTAATATGAGAGTTCAACTTCAAAATGATCAAAGTTCTGCACAATTTTCCAAACAATTGTTAGCTGTTTGAAACGGAGAAGTCCCAGTTGATGCTGGATTAATTACTCTTACCAACGACTTTTGCCGATTTGAAGACTCTCAATTAGCTCTTATTGAAAATGTTTTACCAAACATTAGTGAGAATTATCAGAATTATGCTTGGTTAAGTCAACGAGTAATTCTAATACCGATCTACACGCACTGAATTTCACCACTCAATCAAAAATTGCTCGCGATTTGGTGACATACAAATCCGTTGACTCCATAACAAATCCCGATGATGTAGTAGATTATCCAACAGAGTTTTTGAAGTTCTGGAGTTAACAGGATTTCTATCACATAACTTGCAACTCAAAGTTGGTACAGTTATTATGATATTGCGTAATTTGAATCCAGCGCAACGTTGCAACGATACTCGCCTTTCGGTAAAAAGACTTGTGAAAGTAAGCAGGTGAAAATGTATGTAGTCCTCGAATACCAATGATTCTGACTGATCTTCCGTTTGATTTCAAACGATAGCAATTTCCAGTTCGCCTTGCGTTAACTGATAATTAACAAGTCGCAAGGCCAATCGCTTAGTTTTGCAGGATAAATTTAGAAAATCATTGTTTTTCACATGGGCAGTTAAACATTGCGTGTTCACAAGTCCATCCGCTTTGTTTGTGTTAACGTCAGACCAAAAAACAAAAAATGTGGTTAACCAAAGAGCACTTCAATGAAACGGATAACTTGCGGACACGTATAACGCTTCGATTCAGTATTTACTTGGCATTCACTTTATTTTTGTAATCGAAATGAATTCATTACTGTTGTGAAATAAAATAAAATTTTTCCTTTTCATATTATAAAACAAAAAAAAAATTTTTTTCTTCATCTTTTAATCACCAAACGAAATGTTACATAAAATGAAGCCATCTGGTAGGGTAACGGAGTTCGCCGGATTTGCTAGTTATGCTATAAATGAAAATAAATAATTTCCCATTAAAAAGTTATTGAATTTAATATGAATGCTTTGAATTTCATACGCATGTATATGATTAATATGGTATAAGTAATCCGTAATTGAAGTTATCATGAGATAAATATCTCAGGCCGGTAAGACTAAATAGACACGAATTTTGATAGTGTTTAGTGCACGATAATCATACCGTTTTTAAGGCCTTTAAACCCGTACGCGTTGTCCTGTGGAACGAATGTTAACTGTTATATTAGCTGATTTCTAATTTTATTTCCATTTTAATAATTATTTTAAATGTTTTTTTAAACTTAACAAAACACTTTAATTGATAACAATGCGCTATGAATTTTGTTATATGATCCTTATGCTCACAATGATCAGCCATTATAGGATATAATACAACAACGATTATTCGCTTCATTTTTTACTACATCTTCATTACATTCGTTACATTCATACTTGATTTATGACCTGCCTGACAACTACTAGAATTCTCTTTTTGATTTGCTTTTGCTATTCTTTGCAATGTAACAAATTCTGTTGTTTGTTGTTTGTTGTTATAGTTGTTTACTTGTTTTTCTGTATTTGCTGCTTTGCAAATTAAATATTTGTTAATAACTTCCCATGGAAACTGTATCTTTAAAAATACGCTTAAAATTTCATCCAAAAGGATATTTAAAATAATAAAATGGCTTAAAAAATTCCATTAGAAATTAATCAAATCAAATCAAATATTAAACAAATCAAAATCTACAGAGTAAAAGAATTTCACATTCATGGAATTCATTAATAACTTAATGAAGATTGTTTCCGCTTATTGTTTAATCGTTAACGTAGCGTTAAATGTAAGAAACTCAGTGAGTAGTTAATTAATTTAATAAATAATATTCCCAGTAAAATTTCTAGTTTCTAAAGAATCATTTCATATCTTCATTTAATTTTAGAATTGCATTTTAAAGTGCATTTCATATTCAATATTTAAAATTTACAATCTAAAGATATAATATTGTGTACGAATATATGCTATGATATCTACACAGAGAAGCCTATTGCGTATACTCAATATCGAATTATGTAAAGACGTAACGTATACGCCAATCAGTTAATGCATCAGTTTATTATTAATCGAAAATGCAATCGTAACGAAGCTAATGTCTTGCCATAGTAGTTAACGATGTATGATGGTATGATATATGTACGTAAATTTTTTAAAAAGACTCGATGCGAATAACTCTTGAAATACATCGATAATAATTCAATTCTTTTTTTTTTTCGGTGTATCTGAGTTAAAAACTTAATAGAAAGCGATACATAAATGTAATAGAATGTATCGTAAATACACTCTTACAGTTTGATAATTAGGTTGCGCCGTGAACTCACAAATCGAAAGGCTGACAGTTCTTTCCCTTACTTTCCCCTGGGTAAGACTCTATGATTTTGGAACCCAAGGCAGAGTAATAAAAGTGAAAGAAATAATTTGGTTGCTACATATTATTTGAATAGAGAGAGAGAGAGAGATCATTCTGTGGTATACTACAGGTTAAGGGCATATCGAGAAAGCGCAAACTTACACCATCGAAAAATGTGCTCATTTCAACTTGGACCGGGACATAGCTGTACTATCTGACTGTCCGATTGCGCACATATCTCCAGTGAGCAGGTAGATCAGCCTTCAGAGAGATAAAGTTCCATGTCGTATAGGACCTGAAATTTTCGGTGGGTTAGGAAGAGGGAATCGGAAGGCGGACGGATTTGTGGCAATTTTGAATAGTTGAATCAAAGATTACTTATTTTATAGTAAGGATCGATTCAAGCCCAATATGCAGATGCTATGAAGCGAAGAACGAATAACCAAACCCATACTAGAAACTTATGTGATTTAAAAGTATCTTAGGAGTATTGCTGTACAATAAATTGATAAATTTCGAGGTTTATGAACAGGCGAAATGTATACATGCATACATAAATTCATATGTTATGTTTTAAATTTAATCTGACGTTATTTTTTATTCAATTGGTCCGCTTAACAACGCCAAGAACAAGCGAAAGAGCCATAGAATCCGTTTACGAATTTAAACGAAATATTTTGCAAGCGGATTTTTAAGAGAACATTGTTTCAGAATGCCAGAAGTACTCCAAAATCAAAACATTTCTTTCGCTTTTTTCAACACGCATTTACCTATAAAATGATCACATACAACATGGGTGGTGTGAGAAACTGGGTCGGAATCCTGCGTAAAGGACTATAATGACCGATTGAGTAAATAAGTAAGTAGCAAACAAACAAAAAACACCGATTAATAAAATTAAAACCAGGTGAATACGTTATATGAAAATAAAGACGATGATTTGTGTCGGATCTATATTTCTCAGAGATACAAAAAGACACAAATCAAATGGTACCAACTTATATCGTTAAACTAGTTCACGGCAACTTTTATTTTTTTTATATTTTAGTAATTTGGCAGTTTGATTATTAAACGATAACTTAACCCTTAACATGTCAACCGATGCTAAATCGACTCTCTATTATTATTTAATATTCTTCTTTTGTTTTCCTTTTTTTATTGAAATAAATAAGTTTAGTTTGAACACATTGATATATCCCTTACATATAACAAAAAAAAAAAAGAAGGGAATTACGAAAATTCATCAAAATTTACTTAAGCTTCTGTGTACTTTAACACTAAAAGGGTTAAAAATGCTCTGAAGTAACTGGTCGCAATGAAATTGTTAAAATTCATTTATTAGAAATATTAAACGGCATTTTAAGTGCACTTTAAGCTAGAAGATGCGTTGCCATTGAGTTGTCTCGCAAATATCCGTGAACAAAGTATACGATTATGCATACAATTAATATTACCATCAAACTTACAGGTACCAGTTTCTGAATAAACTTTTGCAGTTGAATTATTTCTATACATATAAAACGTCGGCTTATCGTTTTCTCTTAGGAGGACATCACCTCTTATTTCTCAAAATTTATCCTCGTGTATACGAAAAATACCGTAATTAACAAATTAAAAATTTCTTAAAATATTTTGAAGTTTGTTTTTAAGAAACAATATCGATCGTATCATAAATTCAACAAAACTCGATAACCATCCATTTTATGTGTGGATCAATGATAATTGAAAACATTTCTCTATGCATTCGTTTATAAGCCAACTCGCTAAAACGAGAAGTTTTCAACCAGTTCAAAGTCAAGAATTGATAATAATTTAAGACCAATCTATCTCCAGTCGTAAGAAATATAAAGAAAGTATATTTAGGACACGAAAGGTAAGAGAAATTATTCTCATTCGTTTAATACATTCTGTGTCCCGGTGATTATAACAAAATCGAGTACATCTTTAGAAAATTATCACAATATTTACCTCTGTTCCGGCAAGCTAATCGAATCGCTGAATCCTTAAAATCTTTTGAGTTCTCAAGATTAGTGCGTTTCGTTTATTACTGCGATCACGGTAATCGTTTGAGTTATTTTAAATCCAAACTCCATGCAATTGAGACAATAATTACTTTGATTATTTAATATTACGACGATTATTTTTCTCTACTTTCCTTTGTTGCCCATATGCACGTTTTGAATTTTGTTTTCATTAACATTTTATCATTCAATTTATCATTATTTTTATTCTTACTGCCTTTATGTTATGTTAATATCGTTTTCATAACAACAACAATCTTATTTCACAAATACAATCACTACTGTTCGTTCGCCTTCTTTGTTTTTCTCTGTTCTGTGTTTTATGTCCATCAATGTATGTGTATGTGTATGTGTTGTGTATGTTATAAGTTATTATAGATGCAACTGGAAGTACGTTTTGCCACTGTAAATGCGAAAGGACCATTTGTGGAAGTGTTGGTATGTGTAACATGTGTGTGTGTGTGTGTGTGTGTTACTGATGCATCAAATAATACTTTGTGAGTCCAAAAGACAAAGTCATGCCATCACCATCATCGAACAAACACAAACATATTAACGATTATGCACACGTATGCATGTATGTATGTATGTGTTGCTTTGGTTTGTTTTGTTATTTACACTACAGAATTCTGAATATCTGAATTATCAATTATTTGAACAAATTTTTTAAACATTCTCGTATGTAAGACATATGCAAGCACGCTCACATACAAAATATAAACAAAATCATTGTCATTCTGTGGCTGTTGATGCGTAGAAATTTAGCTAGAGAAAGAAAGTATAATCGTTGGCTTCGTTGGATTCGTTTCAGAGAAGCGTTTAAGCGTAAACGTTAATTATTAACATTGAACGCGTATTAGATTTTTAATTTTTTATTTTTTTTTTATTGTTAATTGATCACGATTAGATTAATGTTGACATTGTTATCATGGTTAATAATTCGGATATTCTTTGTAGAACTTGAATCGTATGAAGTATGCCGTACGTTAGAAAATAAATGATACCGAACGTTAAGAAAACACTTTTCAAACTAACATCTGTCAGACTACGATGTCTATGTGTTTCAGTTTCACACTTCTCGGCACATGAAGATGAGAATGAAAATAGATGAGAAATAAAGAGCGAGGCACAACGAAAATCAAGAACCAGTATTATTCATACAGTCAATAAAATGCTGTTCTTATCACTTTTCGTTTTGTATTTTGATTGTTTTTTCGTTGTTTTGTTTTCTTCTGTAAATCTATTCGTTTTTGTTTTGCACTTTTCCCATCCGTAAGCGAACGTAAACAAATTTTAGAATACTCTTATCCATTCCATTTCATTAAAATGAAATCGCAGAAAAGCTTTTCATGAAAAATTTCAGGCGCTGGCGCCTACTGTTTCTTCTCTCCCTCTCTCTCTCTCTCTCTCTCTCACTATCGCTCTTTCTCTCGCTCTTTTCTCTTTCGTAAATTTTAAACTTTTCACGTTGTGCTGTGTGTACTGATTCGCAAAATATTTTCTGTTTACATACCCTGAGAAATTTTCTTCTCATTTTTGGACGACACAACATTGTTTACATTCTGTTTCAATTTCATTGCATTGCCAACAGCTGTGATTTTTCTCTTTGAATTAGCAACGTTTCGTCGCTCTTTAACAACTCAATTTATTTATTATTAGGTTCAGGCTCATTCTCTCTCGCACTCTCTATGACTTGTCGTTAGAAAATTGGCATTTTGTTCTCTTTTCTAGTCCAACATGGAATCGTTTTCTTATTATTTGTTTTGTGTTTGTTTTTGTTTTTGTTTTTTTTTTCTATAAGAGAGAAAAAAATGAGAGCAACAGAAAGGAACACAAGAGAAAAAGCTGTATTTTACTTAATGTTACATGACCTATAAAATGTTTCATCAATATTTCCGAAATGACGTTGCATTTGCAATAATAGGGCAAAATACCCGAATGATGCTTAAACAAACGATAAACAGATACAAAATTTTATGTTAAGATATGGTCGCTTTCAATATTTCATTTACAATATTATGCTTTGAAAGATAATGGCAAAGTGACGTGAACAAGAGCAATAAATTTCCGTTTGAAACCAATCCAACGTCACCCAACCTCTTATTACGACTTTATGTTCCCGGTTAACGTAAACAAGGAACCATTGACTGAAGACGGCATAAGGTTGCACGGTTTGTAGTGTCATAAATCGTTCGAAACAAATTGAAAAACAAAGCATCTTGATTGAATTGCAATAAAAATAAGAGGTGAATTGCCACTATAGCGATTACGTACAGCATTTTGGTCGACAATTCAGAAATTCTCTCGAATCCATCTGAAAGTTCATAACCGACAATGGTTTGAGATTGTTTTCGACCCAGTAATATTTCATGCATTCAATTCTAAGCACAGCCCGAAGCCACGAAGATCCGAATTAAATAAATAAAAAAACTAAACATGCGGCCATGACAGGTAATTTCAACAGATAAAATAAACAATACCATTGCAGTGCATTCGATGGATAAACATGGAGTAAATGATTAACGTTCTATTAACAACGGAACACTGATTAGTAGTCATCAAGCCGATATACGACAAGAGTATGTTTCTGTCCCTGATCTAATGATGCAAATTGCAAATATTTCTAAAAAATATAGAAATAGAATGGTATGACTTCTGCCTCTCTCCCATTCGCCGATATATATATATAGTATGTTTGTATGTATGTATATGATATGATAGTAATATAAATTAAACATAAAGCATTAAGACAACCAAAATAAATTAAATACCAAAAGGCTTATGAGCATTATAATCAGCAAAATGCATAAACAAAGCGTGCCAATCATATGGTTCTTTATAAAAGATGGCTGAACGAACGAGATAGACTCCTGATCGTCGGTCGTAAGTCGAATTTCATATAAAAAAATTTAAGAAAAAAATTACATACACTTGCCTTCTTTAAGTGTTTTCTATGAAAAAATTGGAAAAAAAATCGAGCGGTCGTAAGTCGGGGACTACCTGTACATACATGCAGTTTGTCAAAAAAATCTTTGCACAGACCAAAAAAATGTAAAATTTGATCTTCATTCAAGAATTTCAACAACAAAATCTTTATATATTTTTTTATTTTTGCACTCATTCTATAACTGTACTTGTCTACGACCATATGGCACCAATAGTTTCCTAATAGTAACACACATAAAAAAGAAGTTTACTCAATCTAAGAAGTGTCAAAAAAAAATCTTTGCATATTGAATGAAGATAATAAAAAATTTATAAAAATATTTCCCAAAAAAATATTTCCCAAAAATGTTGCGCATTTTGCGTTTTTTACAAATGAGATGGAATGTGAAAGGGGTAAATAACGTTTTAGTGTAACGAAGGAATCGTTTTTATGCAACAAGTGTCCTTATTTTTGAATACAAAAAATGCCAGGGAAACGAGTTTCAAAAAATATTATGCAATTGGGCTATTTCAACTACTACAAAGGCAAATCCGCCAAGGAAATCGTCGTTATGTTCTTCCTAAACATCAGGACTGTATATAATTTTATATCCCGTGCTCAAAAAGAAAGAGGACTAGATTTAAAGGGATCTACAGACAGTCCAAAGAAGATGACGCAGCGAGTTGTGAGAAAAATTATTAGGACCGTGCATGCTAGACCACAATCCATTATTGATACTCTTGCAAAAGTCCTGGATATTACCAAGAACCCATTGGAAATGTTCTTCAAAACACAAATATCCTTCAGATGACTAGGAAAAAACTCTTGCTGTCAGCACAAATGTCGAAAGAAATAAGTTTGCCACCGAATACATTTCACTTCCTCCGGAGTACTGGGACGATGTTATTTCTCAATGAGACGAAATATGCTTTACTATCATGAGGACCGCAAGAGTTTGGCGTAGAACCCCTGAAGCACTGAAATAAAATCTTATTCGACAGTAAGTTTGGAAAACTGTCTGTATGGTATTCAAAGGGAGTGGGTGATTTGGATGAAATATGACAAGAAGTACATCTGATATTTTATAAAATGACTGAGGCCAGCTCAGAAATTTGGTTCTAATTGACCCGGATAATCCAAAAATTAATCACAAGTACTATCAACATAATGATCCTTAAAAAAAATCTATTTATGTAACTCCAGGCCTCTATTGATACTCTTGCCCAAAGTCCTGATATTAACCTATCGAAATTTGTGGGTTCACTAAAAAAAAGGTAGGAAAGATCCCCAAATAAAACGATTGATAAAGTTCATCAAAGAAGAGTGAAATCGAATACATATTGTTCTGATTATGACAAGTCCGAAGAAATATTCACGTGTGATCCAGTGTCTAGGAATGTGCGACCACCAGCTCTTAGCGGTTGACATTCAGCGAAGTTGGACCAGCACAGCTGTATGTCGCAGCCAAGTTCCGAGTGCGCATTTGCGCCTCGAGGAGTGCGCGCTCTAGTGCACTGCGAAAGCTGGACGTTAAGAAGCTGCGATCACAAAGGATAGCTGAGGCGTTCTCCGCTTAACTCTCTGATAAGCTCCGTCATTCCCCATCCAATCTCAGCGACATTGGCGGATTGTGGGCCAACATCTCCCACTCCTTGCGCAATACTGCGGAAACAGTCCTTGGTTTCGAGCGCCCACCCCAACGAAACCAATGGTACGATGAGGAGTATCGCGAGGCAGCTGCAGCGAAATACGCCGCATACAGAAAAACGTTGCAGTCGGCCGCTACGCGAGCCATTGTCGAAAATTATAGAGAGAGGAGAAGGGATGAGAGACGCCTTTTCAGACGCAAGAAGAGGGAGCAGGAAAGGCGTGGGCGTGAGGAAGTCGAGATGTACAGATGTAGGAATGACGCTCGAAAATTCTATCAAAAGGTTAAGCGTCTGACCGAGGGGTATAAGCCCGGAGCGTCTTCCTGCAAGGATGAGAATGGAAACCTGGTTACAGATCCGCAAGGGGTGCTGAGGTTGTGGAGGAAACACTTCTCTACTCTGCTGCAAGGCGATGACGACATCAATACCGCCTCTAGAGATGATGTTCCGGACCCGATCGATGATGACGGCGTGGAGATTCCGCCGCCTAGCCATGAAGAGGTTAAAGTCGCGATTATGCGACTTAAAAACAACAAAGCGGCAGGTCCTGATGGCCTCCCCGCTGAATTGTTTAAGACCGGATGTAATGAGTTGGTAGGGCGCATGCACCAGCTCATCTACAAAATATGGCTAGAGGAAAGTATGGCCAACGATTGGAACCTCAGTGTCCTCTGTCCCGTCCTGAAAAAGGGAGACCCTACGATTTGCGCCAACTACAGGGGTATAAGCCTTCTCCCTATCGCATATAAGGTTCTTACAGGCGTATTGTGTGAACGACTGAAGCCACTCGTCAAAACACTGATCGGACCTTATCAGTGCGGCTTCAGACCTGGCAAGTCCGCCATCGACCAGATCTTCACACTACGCCAAATCCTGGAAAAGGCCCACGAAAATCAAGTCGACACACACCATCTTTTTGTCGATTATAAGGCTGCTTTCGATAGCCCCATAAGGGATCGTGTTTTTGCCGCAATGTCTGAGCTCGGTATACCTGCTAAGCTGATAAGGCTATGCAGAATGACGTTGAGCAATTCCTGCAGCTCCGTCAAGGTAGGAATGGACCTCTCCGAACCTTTTGATACCGTGCGAGGTTTCAGACAAGGCGATCCCTTATCGTGCGACCTCTTCAACTTCGTCATGGAGAGTGTTCTGCGAAAGGCGGGAGTGCATCGTAATGGCACTATTTTTCAAAAAAGTGTCCAGTTGCTTGCGTACGCTGACGACATCGACATCATAGGGCGTACCAAACGGGATGTCAGTGCTGCCTTTAGTGCTATTGAACGGGAGTCTAAGAAGATGGGTTTGGCAGTAAATGAGGGCAAAACGAAGTATATGTTATCGACAAGTAGAGCCGTGCGGCGTATTGATTCACATATTACGGCCGATAACTATACTTTTGATACAGTCAAGGAATTCATTTACCTTGGCTCCGCCGTTACCACCGAAAATGATGTCAGTCTGGAGATCAAGCGCAGGATTACTCTTGCCAACAGGTGCTATTATGGTCTCAATAGGTAATTGAGTAGCAGAGACCTCTCTCGCAAGACGAAACTAATACTCTACAAGACGCTCATCCTACCCGTGCTTCTCTATGGCGCAGAAGCATGGACCCTATTAAGAACTGATGCAGCTGCCTTGAGAGTATTCGAGAGAAAAGTCCTACGTAAGATCTTCGGTCCAGTGCGAGTTGGCGATGATTTTCGCATCCGATTTAACAGTGAGCTGTATGAGCTCCTCAACGACATGGACGTTGTACAGCGTATTAATATCCAGCGGCTGCGCTGGCTCGGCCATGTCGTTCGAATGGAGGAGGATGCTCCGGCGAGACGAGTGTTTGATGCGGGGATCTGCGGAAGTCGGCGAAGAGGGCGACCTTGTATCCGTTGGAAGGACCAAATCGAAGAAGCCCTGTCATCGATTGGTGTGACCAATTGGCGTAGGCGCGCAAAAAGCAGAGGCGCCTGGAAGGATGTGTTGCGGCAGGCCGAAATCCGTTAATCGGGTTGTTATGGCCAATTAAGAAAAAGAAGAATAAATTAAAAAAAATTGCATAAGTCTTAATATTTTATCAAGTGTGCAAACATTTTTTTGACAGCAGTAAAATTGGATTGTTTTTGTTTTTTAATATTTTACATTAGAATATTGTCATTGTTATAAATTTTTTTTAATTATTGTATTAACAAAACATAGGTTTATAAACCATGTTTGATTATTTATCAAATCAATATTGAATCAATGAATTTTTCTAAGTTTTCTTAATTTTTCTCTATGTGCAAAGATTTTTTTGACAAACTGTATATCTAAACTTTAGATTCTAAAGGAACGAAAACACAAACAAAATTGAGTGATCTTGTTGGTGTTTTCCATACAACCAGACCACTTGTTTTACAGAACGTAAATTATTAATTTCACTATTGTGTACGGCTTTTTCATTTATCATGATAAGAAGCAGTTGATTTGTAATTGGCCGGTAATGAGAAGAATTTTTTGAAATTTTTCATATTGTTGGCAGCATTTTCGGCGTATGTTCTTAAGGGGGTTCTTCCATTTCAATTGATAAGCTGAATTTCATTTCGCTCGAATTGTTTATAATATTATGTTATACATACTATATTTACAGTATGTATTAGAGGTGTGCACAAGACATATAAATTCCACACTATTGCATTTTTCTCACGACCGAATACTGATTGTAACTGCAAATATAAATAAGTGTGAAGCAAAGATGGAGTACAAAAAAATAACTGCACTCGTAAACCATTGTACAACAGTACAAAAGAGAGTTGTGTGAAGAGTGCAACAAAAATATTGTACTCTTCATAGGGTCACAACATGCATTTCTTTTTTGCTCTCGGCAACCGATCAACTTCGTCGACGCCAGCATTGTCAGTAACTTTTTTAAACTTTTTATTTCTGGGGAAAAACCTTTTTTACACTACTGATATTCATATGGCAATACTGAAAATGAAGGTTCAGTAGTAAAATATGGTCTTACAACTCAAAGCATAGTTCCGTTACTTCACAGGCAAACAGAAAAGAGTAGTACACTACAGTATTGCATTCAGTGAAGGGTAAGTTAGCAGAATGTCTTGTGCACACCTCTAAAATGCATGCATAACGAGCAATATAATAATTATACCATATACTGTGGACGGAAGCACTTTTTATCAATGCTAATGTAGTATACATGTGTAGATTCATTAATTGATTGCTTTTCGAAATGCCTGCTTCTTTATGTCTGAACAATTTTTACTAATATTGTCTTTGCGAATTTCGTTCTGCTATTCAAAAAGAATACATATTTTCAAATGCACATAACAAATGACGATGGCCAATGCTCCAGAATGTTTAATTGGTAGTAAAGTGACATCGTTAAAATTATATTAACACATTAACAGTTTAAGCGTTTCGGACAACACTGTAATCATACGCTTCATTTATGTATTTTGTTTTTATTTCATGCATAAAATGTAGATTAAATGCGAGCAGGCTGCCAGCTAAATCCATCTCATTTACTATAAATGGAAACGTTTTATAGTAAAACAGTGATACTTAGGAAATCACAATGAATAGCCAAAACAAAATGAATATCTAACGTATGGAAAGGAAATGAATTTCATTTAATTTTGTCAGTTTGATGATTTCTTTAATGTTGTATCGCTCTTTAATTTTTTTATTCGTTATTCGTTATTTTTTTTTATTTTTTTGTTATTTCAGTCAATCTATTTGAGTGAGAACATTTTGGATTTAATTTTGTTTGAACTTCATTGGTTCATTGGTCAGTCAGTATATAAATTTTAAGCATTTGTGACAGCGAATATTAGTTAAGGACTGTATAGAAATGAATGAATATCTCTTCAGATGTTGACACCAATAATAATAACAGCAACGATAAAGACAACAACATCAACAACAATAAAAAAAAACAAACACTTAAGTTTATGGTCATCACAATTCTCTCTATCTCTCTCTCTGTTTCGCTCACTTTCTATCAGATTTTTGGTTTTGTGCAGTTAATGTAAACTTAAGTGTGTCCTTTTGTCACATACACGATGAGAGCTTATAAAAGTAAAATTACTTTTGTGGCACGTGACACATTTAACACCTCCTCGAATGGCAAATAGCACACAAAAAATACAAAAAATAAAAAAAAAAACAACAAATACAGAAAAAATATCTTACAAGTAATAAGAAATCATTTTATACAGCTTTGCTGTGAAACGTTGTTCATACAATGAGTGACTATAAACTTAAATCAACATCGATTGACTGGCATGTATGTAGCTCGGCAGTGATGCTCATCATGTAATAATACAACATACGCATATATACATACGTATGTAGATAAATGATATGTATGTATGTATGTATGTGCCAAAGATAGTAAATTTTTTCCTCATAAATTCCAAAGATTAATGTCTCTTAAATCTCTGCACTAAAAAATTGGTTATAAAAACTGAACTCTTTTCTGTTATGTATGTTCCTGTATCGAAAAAAAAAAAAAGTTAATATTAAAAAGCAATCACACACATACACTAACACTAACACGCACGCACTCATATAAAGAATTGACAAATTTTGAGAATGTGTTGTTTTGTCATAATCTGAACATGTCTTTAAGAAAACATGTATGAATATGTGTGTGTGTAGATACCAAATATCGCCATCGTAGTAAATGACGCGAAATTTTACGAAATTAAGAGTGAGAGAAAGAGATAGATAGAGTAGAAGATGGGGTGCCACATTCACAGACAGACAGACAGGCTAATAGACGCTCGTATACAAATCGTTGTGAAGAAAAACCAACACAACAAAAATGTATTTTAAATATTAAGGAGCCTATTTTAAAATTACACAGATTGACACACACACACACACACACACACATATATACAAGAACGCAGTCACATTGTATGAGATGAGAATGATGTAGAGTGAGGTTATGCATATTTGCGACTTCATGTACGCACATATGTGAGATTGAGTTTATCATGGCATGGTTGTTATCATTTCACTTACAATAGTCATCTCCACATGTTTATAGCAATGACAACAAACTATTATTTTTATTTATTGTCATTTGTTGTGTGGCGCCATTGAAATGATTCCCATAATTCACTATATATTCTACAAACACACACACACACACACACACAAGCACATACAAACACACACAGACAGACACAAGCTAATGTTTGTAAATGTTTACAAACATTATTATAAATCGCGATGTGTTCGCAAAATTGAACGCATTTTATTTGAAAATGTTTATTTCACTACTGTTCGTTCTCCTCTTTCTTTCCTTACTCCCCATTTTTGACGTATTATGTGTATGTATGTAGTATGTACGTATATGAATTTTTTTGTGATTTTTTTTTTGGTTCTGTTCTGGTTTTATTATGTTTCTTTCTCCCCGCTATGATAGTTAATTTTTCAACTGTTTAACGAGCGGAAGTTAGCGTTTTGCACTGATTTAAATAAGACAACGGCATGTCTCCACGCCATTATTTTAGATTTTATGGCAGCAAGAAGCATAATTTTCTCATATGTCAATGTGTGGTTAGGTTACAGTCTGTCTATATCTGTACGTATTTACATAACTCAACTTAAAGGCATTCAAACATATATACTAACAAATATGCATGTGTGTGTGTGTGTGAGCCATTTAAATTATAAAAAGAAAGAAAAATGATAATAAAGAAAAAAATACATTAACCGTGAATATCTATTTCGGGGTTTTTTTTCTTGATTTTTTTGATTTTTTCTCAACATTTTTACAGACCGAACGAAAAAATCTTAAATGAGTCAGATTTAATACGGTTAATAAGAGGAGGGTATCTATCTGTACTTGCTCATAAAGTCGAAATAAAGATATGAAAATCAATGGCATGGAAATTATTGCTAATGAACTTGTTTACTTATTTAATAAAAAACAAAAAACCTCCCAAAGAGTCACTGTAATCACTTCATAAAATGTTTTAATCCAATTGAAAATCATTGACTGAAACCTTTTCCCTCAAATGTAAAATTATTTTGTAATTAAAAACCGTACTTATGGACATAAATAAATGCTTAAAGAATTCTCTCTGATGACAATATCAATATGTATTCATATTTTGTTAATTATTTAACTATGTATCATTAATCAACAAAAAAAAAGATGATTCCAATGAATTTATGTGTTAAAGGAATTGCTTGTAATAGTATCGCGTATTAAATAAAATTACAATACTTGTATTGATTTCTGTAGATGTACTATATTATTGGCCATTACGTTGGCATTGAATAGCTCGTAAATATTTCACATTTCACATTTTGTTAAACAAATTGCGGGATATTTTCCTTTCTTTGTTAACACAATGTTTAATCAGAAATACAAGAAGTGTATGTATACGCGAGTATCCTTAAGTATGACTAACCAATATACGAATATTGATAATAAAATAATCGTACACAAACTCACGCTCCTACAATAAGCATACATACATACATATGTACAAGGCATTGATTGCAAACACACATCCGTACACACATATTGAGTCTTTAGTCGAAAGTACTTTATAGAGGCTAACAATGTAAGTATGTTGCTACATAATATAATATATGGAAGTAATTTGAGTATAAGCCTAATGACATCAAATATTTACATAAAATATGCAAATTTCTTAAACTTGTACTTATTTTCTCTTCCCCTCCCCCTCCTCCTCCCCACTACTTTCTACAACGTCTAATAATAAAGAGCACAAAATACTAGAATTATACATACACACATACATACATACATACATACATACATACATACATATGTGCCCCAACAACAACAACATAAAAAAAAGGAAATATATTCGAAAATGTTGAATTATTAATACTTTGTAGTGTGCTCTTTCATTACACACTGCTGTACTCACAACATACTGCAGACATAAACAAAATCGATCAAGCCGCACTTGAATGAAATATGACGAATATCCAAAGGGATCATATTGGTAATTGAGTGACATTGATAAAGTCACTCAATTCCCCAATTCAGAGACTAGATGATTGGTCAATTCTTCAAGTTGCGACTATCGAAATTAAAGTAAGTACATGTATGGAATAGGATTAAGTGAGATAGAATGTAAATTAGAATAATATAGCAAATAAGTAAATTTTGGTATAAAAAGAGCCCCTTGGCCAGAAATAAATCAGATTCTAATAAAAACTCAAATCGGCAACAACTTTGCCTTGAATTTTATTAATAAATCTCCTTTTGCCCTTACCACGGTAAGATCGGCAATTGAAATAGCGTAACCAACGGCAAACTCTGCCGGTTACAAAAACACCTTTTCCTATTTATATATTTACACAAAGCTTTTTTCCACCACAACTTAAATATATTATTCTGCATTTAAACCTATTTCTACTATTATAAACATTTCCGGGTACACAATCATTTTCGGAATGATCGAGATCAAGTCACTAAGAATATTTGCTTTCCTTTCCCTTAAATCAGCATAGTTCGATGCAACCGTTAATGTAAAAAAATGTACTGCCGCGGTCTTTGGTATTTTATTTGGAAAAAATTAAATATTTTTTTTTTTTATCAAGGGAACAGGCCACATACTTTTAATACCGTTAAGCAATTTCACATGAGTTGTGTTTGTGTTCTTGACTTATTAAATTAGTCGTAACATTAGAATCGTATTCAAGGACACAATAATGCTATTCACATACGTATGTATTTCCACTCAATAACACAATATTATATGCAAACATAATAAAATTAAAAAATATTATAATAATAATAGAGGGAAACAGCAGCATATTTATTTAATTTATTCACAAAAACATTTGCATATGAAGAAAATTCTAATAAAATTCAAAGTTTATTAAAATGAAAATATAAAATACAAAAACTAAAATTAAATTGGATTTCTGCTAACAATATTGAGTCAAAGAACAAATTCATTTAAGTCGTACACAAATAGATTTAAAGGCTTAGCGCTTAATAAATTTATTCAGACCCATTAATGACGATGCAGTTCTTCACCAGAACTATTCATTAAAATTTGTTGAAATAGAGAAAATATGCCCATTTCTTGGTATAGCCGTTATACATAATCATTGCGATTAATTAGTGATACATTGGGTGCAGAAATAATCCTCAATACAGAGAAGTTAACGAGATATTCGTTAGGATCGTTAGGAATGCAAAAAACAATTGAACTTTAATAACATCAAATAGGACTCTGATAAAAAGAAATCATTTCAAGATGATGTATGCAAGTAAATTATCCGTTAACAATTCCAATGGAATTAAATTTCAAATGAAAATGAAGATTTTAAAGTTTTTATTGTTGTTTTTCATTCTTATTCGTATTCGTATTCGTATGCTATGGTATGGTATTGTTTGCAATGATAAAACGTTGGTATTTGTTGTTCAATTATGACATTTAAATATTGTTAACAATTATCTTTTTTGTCATTGGTTTACATGTAAAAGGAAAATTTATTTGTTGCACACAAACCACAAACTATTTTGTTACATTTGCAACACTTGACACATTAACAATGCCATCCGTAGCCGAACAATACCACACCGAAATAAAACACAAATGGTTGCTTTCAAATCTATTGTATTGGCCAATGTCATGTAAGTGTGCTAGTGTAAGTGTGTGTGTGTGTGAGTATTATCGTATTTATAAATCGGTGTGTCGTGTATTTATATCTGCTGCGTATTTTCACTGGGTACATTCATTCATTCACTCGCATTCGGTTGTACACGTTTGTTTGGATGAGATTTCACACTATGTTTCCTTTTCTATAGCGATATTTTCATTGTAGATTGGATTGCTGTTATTATTGTACTTTGTTGTTGTTGTTATTATTGTTGTTATTGTAAATACTACACAATTATTTATTTGTATTATTGTTGTTGATGTGGATAAATTTGTTATCTTAGCCAATATTCACTCATATGTGAACCAGCGTGTACGAGCCCATTGTGTAGCATTGATTTCAAGATAAAACATTCATCCAGCCATCTAACCTCTTGACCAAGCTCACTTATGCATTAACCCACTCACACACTCACTCACTCACTCACTCACATAGTCAACACGCCAACAATCAGTCACTTAATATACAATTGTTTAATAAAGACGAAACATGCACGTGTATATGTACATACATATGTATGTATCTGTGTATATACTTCGCATGTATTTATAACCTATTTTATGACATTCTATTGCAGTATTATTGTAAATGTATACAATAGGTGTGTGTCTCTTTGTTTTTCTTTTATTGCCTCTCCTTCATATGCATGTAAGTATGTATACGTAATTTGTATACATCATGCATAAATATTGCATTTATTGAGTACAGTGTAACGAAATTTGTATATTCAAATCGACTAATCCTGACTAATCTGAATGAAATGTCATTGTTGAGTTTTAAATAGAAGATTTTTATTTCGATAATATATTTTTATTGTTTTCTTTCTTTTCATATTGATAATAGGTAATGTTATGGAGAATATGTACTGTGCTTAGCTTCATAGTAACTCGTATTTAGTTCGCGTGTGACAAATGTGTCATGAAATAATTTCATATATTTTTGTGTAGCCAATACATCTATCCATCTAAATATTAATTATTATTAGCTGCACTGTAAATTTGTTCATCATGTCAAACGAATGCTAAACTAAACTTGACCATATTATTGAATAAACAATTCTTATTGAAGATAATCAAAGTCTGCCACAAAATGAAAATGTTTAATTACATGCAAATAGAAGACAGACAACCACAAATATTATCCACTCGTAAACTAGATTAGAATCTAGTATCAATGCAGAGTATTTTTTGTTGAAGCAATTATAAAAAATCATTACCAGAAAATAAAAAAATTATAATTTTCACTACAGAACTTTTTGTATGGGTTCATACGAATGCAAAAGCCTGAATTTTGCACCTGTACGCAGTACGAATAATGCAGAATGTTACCATATAATGAGAGTATGTGACAAGAGCATCGTATAGCCTTGATTACAAGTTTCAACTTTATTATCATCATTTTAATATTAAAACTAATTTATTATGTGTTTTTCTTAAAAGAAATTATGGCTTCTAACTTAAGTTGCACAGATAAAAAAAAACTGTTAACATTACTTTTGATACTCTCCTGTGAGAATGTTAAACTTTACAAACTAAATCATTATTAAACAATTTCTTTTTTTAATTTGTTTTTTTTTTTTTATTTCCTTCTAAGCGATGCATGGTGAATTATAGAAAACAAAACTACTAATTCAACAAAAAAAAAAGAGATTGTGTTTTTTGTCCTTTTGAAAATATAAAAAAAGAAACAAAATAATAAAAAAAAAAAGAATTCAAAATGGAAAAGCCAAAAAACAAAAATAAATGCTGAGAAAAACACGGAAACAGTTAAGGCAACAGAACTTTCAAATGCCACTTTAATGAAAATTTTTAACACAAATAAAGGGGACAGATGCACCACCACTATACACACACGTACACCAGCATAATAGACCATTCGAACACACATACAAACATTTGTATGTGTATGCATAAATTCACTCGCAATGTACGCTAAGCTCTTTGGCATGCCAAAGTCAACTTACATTTCAACACACCAACACACTACGACCCACACATACATACATACACAAATGGATGATGACATTTCTTGTTTTGCATTTGTGTGTAAAAGTTGAGATGTTTCATGTTGAGAGCAAGACACAGAGAAGCTGAAATAAAGCGAGAGTACTGAAGCGAAAGCGAGAGGGAGAGAGAGAGAGAGAGAGAAAGAGACAGAGCGAAAGTTTGTGTTCATAAGTGAACATCCGCTTAACTCCGTGTGCAGCACACAGTGGCCGTGGCTGCATCTTTTTCTAGTTTTTTTTTCCCCCGTTTGTTCACTTATTCATTCACTCTTTTCCTTTCTTTCATTCACTCTTTTTTTTTTTATTTTCTTGTTTCTTTAAAAAACCAGAACAACAACAAAATTAAAAAATAAAAAAACTAGACAACAAAAAAATTAAAAACAGAAAGAAAAAAAAGAACTAAAAATGAGAAAAACTGAACAAATGCTATTATTTTCAGAGTACAACATGATGTACATACACACACACACACATGCATATGTAGTATGTATGTATAATAGCGTAGGTTGTTTTCTTTTCCTTCATGAAACTTGGAATTTATGACAGGATTTCATAGAATGAAAAACGCATAAAGTTAGTGCAGAAGCATAAATACCTGAAACTCTTTTTATTTTCAAAAAATAAAAGCTTCAGATACGAACAAACGCAAGTACACAGCTGCACGAAATGTTTCCATACATAGAGACATAAATAAATGTGATAAGAAACATTCATATAGAGAGAATATTCATGTGTGTGTGTGTGTGTGTGTGTGTGTGTGTGTGAGTGAAGATGTTCTTGCATTTATGATATTTACTACAAAACAAATGACGATGATGACGTTGTTGTATATTATAGAGTCAACGATGATGATGATGATGATGATGATGCTGATGACGTCTTTAAATGCCACTGCAACTTGCAACTTTTCTTAGGTTAAATGTATTTGTTGGTGAATCTTTTTTCCTTTTTTCTTTTTTTCTTTTTATATGTGTGAGTATTTTTCCCAACAAGCTTCCGTTTGTCTTAAACAATCGACAGTCATGTTTAAAATTCTAGTCATAAAACGATAAATTTATTCGCTTCATACTCACGTGTAACGTGATTTCTTTACTGAGTGAATTAGTTGTCATGGCTATCATCCCTGCGCTTACATGTCATTATTATCAGTGATGATATCTTTTCTTGAAACTGGTCGTCGGTATTCAAATATTTTTTAAGTCACAAATGTCATGGCATTAATGGATAAACTCAGGTGGGTAAACTTTATACTCCCACACATGTGCTGCGGACGACTAACGTTAAAACAAAGACAATAACAATTTCAACAGTTTTAGCAACTGAAAATACGACAGAAACGAAAAGAAACAAGACAAGAAAGACACGATATGTTATGGTGAGGCATGACACGATGGAACAAGACAAGCAAATACCACAAGAGACACAACAGCATTGTGGCGACAAATAAGTTTATATTTCATTCCCCTCTTGTCTCTCTCTCTCTCTCTTTCCTCTACCTCTACTTTCGTTTCTTCCTTTTCATTTTATCTTTCAGTTTATCTTCTACATCGACTTTATCATCCTCCATTTTTATTGTTCAGTATCTGTTTTTATTGACCACCGTAATAACAACGTTGTTTATATAGAAAAACTTTGGACTGCATAATCGATGCAAACAGATCCAAAAACAACGGTTAAGTTTTACCTCCTAACCATCAGACCACCAATGCACCTTCTCCTCCTTTAAAGGAAACATTTTTAAATGCGTTCTATTTAAATATTTTTGTATTGTCTATATTGTTTATCTTTGTATGTATCTTCTGTACGCATAGATTTAAAAATATTTCCATAAAAGTTTTTCTTAAATGCAATACGAAACCATTAAGAAAAAAAAAATAAAACAAAACACATTAAAAGTTTATTTTAAATCTTGATTATTTCCTTTTAAAACAAAATACTTCCTTCCCTCCTTTCAAATGCCGCACGTATACACATTAAATATTCGATCTTATTGATATGCACCCTGGGATTTGGACTTACTTACTTAATTGGTCGTTTAAAGCCAGTAGTCAGGATTACGATCGCACTTCCCACACCGCCCACGTTGTATGTGTGGGAGACCTTATCATGAAATTTTTTTTTACTATTAAAGATTTTACCAGAAGTCTGCTGAGAGGAAGTCGCCGTAAATATATTTTTTTATATTCCGTTTTGTTACTGCCTGAGCTGGGCTCCCGCACACTACATACTCGAATACAGCCACTTTAATTCTCTTAGTTTGTTTCTTAGTTTCACCTTTTTTTCTATTGGGAAGTTTCAAAAAATAGGAAATTCTTTAGCTGATTTATAATTTATACGATAGAAATCTGCATGGATCACTAAATGGATGTGCGATAAATTTTTAAGTTAGTTTCATAAACTGTAAATGTTGTCACGTTATATTGCAATTAGGTTGTGTTATGCCTATTTAATAGGGCTTACAAATAGCCGACATACGAAATCTACTAAATCACAGTTTATAGTAATTGAACTGAAATGTTGGAGTAATTTTGAATGAGGACTTTAAAAGTACTAACGTAATACGACGACACATTTTCCTATCCTAACCACAAAATTAGTTTATTCCATAGCATATCACGGTTTCATCTGTGGTGCTACGCTTTAACTTTAAGAATTACTTCTAATGTCCTTGTTAATAGTCATTATAGAGGCAAACACAAAAAAAAAAAAAAAATTGTTTTTATTTTGCTTTCGCTTTTCATTTGCATGAATATCATAAAATTTACACCTATTTAATGGTTTCATTGTATATTAAACAGAAAGGCAACAAAAGCAAAAGAAAAATCATCCACCTTGTCAGTTCTCATCACCTTGGACTTCCGGCCACTTATTCGTTATTCGTTCATCTTTTATTTTTCCCCGCCTTCTAATACGACATTTCTTAATGGATTTTTTGTAAACGAAACTTGTTTGGAACACAAGTCATGTCTTATTGAGGCTTATCATTAAATTCAAGAACCCAGTACGAAAACCTCATTCTCATTATAAAAAGACGAAAAAATATCAACGACCAGCTGAATAAAGGATGTCATAAAAAAAAAACCAATGTTAGCCACATGAAAGAACGCAATAAAAAATATCAGAAATGACAGTGTTGGAAATAGCACAGTAAATATCTTGTCCACACACAGATCCATGTACAATTCTTTTTTGTAAGGTATCAGTGACGACTTCATTATTTGTATGCATTCATATCCTATATTCAAAATGTTTGTGCAATTTGAACAATTCGTCTAAAGGCAACATGTTTTTAAAATTAAAACAAATTAAACATTTCATACCATCTATCGTTATGCCTTTTCCTGTATCATAACTTTTCATAAATATTAATTTCTATCAAATTAAATTGTAACAGGCAACACTCTCGTATCTATGTATAAACATACACACACACACACACACATTCGAATGTGTGCATGCATACAACATACATTCTGTAATTCACTCATACATTCATTCATTCATTCATTCATTCTATCCTGTCATAATGGAACTTGCAATTGTGCTCGTATCGTTTGCCAGTGTTAAGCTTCTTTGCTTTCGTTAGCTTTAGTATTGCAATTGTAAGTAAAGACACTCTGATCTGGTCTGGGCTAGTTTGTTGTGTTGTATTGTGTTTTGTTTTGTTCTGTTCTGTTCTGTGCTCTTCTGTGCTCTTCTGTTCTGTTTGCCTTTACTAAACGTTGAGCCACTGTTACTTTATTCCTAAGCATTATAGTTTATTTTCTGCTCGCTTTTCTTTCATTTTTCATTGCTTGAATCCATCTAAGTCTCTTACTTTAGATACTCGTTAGTGGTTTCTAGCTCCTGCTCCTGCTTTGGCGAGTGCTGCCAATGACGACAATCGTGTCGGCTTTTCTTAATTCATACAGACAGACATTCATAAACTCTAATTCATATCAAATAAAGAATCGTATACGAATCGCAAACATACTCACACAAAGAGACACATCCTGTATTCTTGTACGAATTAATGTATGTACTTGCAAGGCATATAATATACATACATATGTACATATACATACACACACATAAAAACGCTGTTATGTTATTTGTTGTCGCTGGGTTTAATCTGATATTCATCGTACATGGATATCTGTTCTGTTCATAAGTATTGGCGCATGAATGAACGACAATTTAACTCAAAATATTTCATATTGAAATAGAAGAAGAAATATTTTATTAATTCTCCGTTCCTCCGTTCATTCAAACGAATCGAATTGAGTAAAAACCGATTTTATTTGTATCTTCCTTTAATTCATTTATTATTCACCTTACAGTGCCAATTCTGAATAGAATAGACTAGTGCGTCACTCACGAATATTGTAGATTGTGACAAGAGGATAGTGATGATACTGAAAAATTATTAAAAAATTATTTATAAAAAACATTTTTAATAAAAAAAATTTAAAAAATAAAAAATTAAGTAAAATAACATTATTAAGTAATTGCGGTGATCCGATTTATATGTACACTTATGGACAAACATTTAAGTCACTTATGCAACATTTTACATTTTTGTAAAAATTAAAAGCATTTAAGGAAAATTTAAACAAAAACAACTAATATTTATTAATTTCATAAGCTTAATAATTAATTAATAACAAAAACTTATACAATTATTCATTATAAAAATGATTTGGTGCGGAGTTTGTGACGACAAACGTCGGGGGCCTTGGTTTTTGCCCACGCAATACCACTTTATGATATTTATGAATTAATGTTAATTTTCTTTTTTTTTCCGCTGTATGTATTATTATTTAATAATGAAAAAAAAACTGCTGTAATAATTTTAGAATAAGTTTATTTAAAGTAATTTTATGAAGCTCTTGTGATCTATTTAAAGAAATATTTTTATTATAGGTAACGGTTGTCGTATGACTCACATTTGACCTACAAGACCTCTCTGCTGAATTCACACATTGGTAAGTCGTATAGACGACAGGTCGGTCCTGAGACATCGACTGCGCTGATAACATAAGCAAATCAAAAGTGTTGTGGTTCTCCACATTAATGATATGTTTACCGCCAGTAAAACTTTGGCAACTGTGACAGGACCGAGGCCTCAGACGTCTCAGAACCTCAATCATCCTGTGCGTAGGTCGTTTGATTGTTACTCTGACACTCCTCTTTGGCTGACTTGACTGACTGTGCCGGGGTAATAGCAAGGACCATTAGAAATCACAATCATCCAGAGCGTATGCCGTTTGACTGTTGTTCTGACTCAATCCCCCTTGATGCTTTCGGTACAATTATTTGACAAACCGTTGACTGGTTGTTTTGCGTTGATTTTTTCTTGGCAAATTATTAAAAGTTCGAAATTGTTTGTAAAACGAGCAGCTGCAGTCAAAAAACCTAACGGCAAAAAAGCACTTAACGGTGGCTTTCATGTTTTTGGCAAGCAGCTCCTCATTTGATCTCCCTTCTGCCGTCTGAACCAAACAAGTTGAATTTACTTACATCAGTTGGTAGCGCATCCTTCCAAAATGAAAAATACTTTGATTCAAGTTCGTTATCACATCCGATCTGGCTTTTCACTATCTTCACTACCCAATTTATGTGCCTTAAATTCACGGATTACTTTGTAAGCGGGTTCGCCACAAGAATTATGTTTCCGTATTCCTTTATATTAAAACTTGTTTTAATTAAAGTTTGTAGTCCTCCCTTCAGAGGATAGATTCTTTTCAGATATCCATTTGACTGCAGCCGAATCACTCGTATTAAGTGCTTGGGTAAGAAAGCCATTTTATGTGTTATAAAATGAGCGCGCAGAAAATATGCTTAGAATCTTTTGTTATTCTTACATAATCATTTCAAAACTAAATAAGTGAAAAGTAATCGTTTTTATGTTTTTTTTTTTCCCCTTCCTCTTTTTGTTTCCTTTTCTTCTTTTAAAAAAAAAAAGCGTAAATTCAAGAGTTTTCTCGATTGTGTTATTAAAATCCCAAACAACAACACCAACAACAGCAATAACAACAAGAGAAATACGGATGAATGTGAAACCAACCATGTAGTATATCTGCATGGTGTGTGTGCGATCACACTGATATGTATGTTTGAGTGTATTTGTATATACATATGTATGTATGTATGAGAATTTTATTTCTTTTTAACGCTTGAATACTTTTATTTTTCTGCTTCGATTGTGGTTCAATATGCTTTTTGGTGCCTGTACAATGCATAACTGCAACAATATGTTCCCCATTTTATTCTTTTTTTTTTTTTTTTTTGTATTCTTCGAATATGCAACATTCGTTTCTTATTCCTTTATGTTTATCATGTTTATATGTCGGATTGTCCGCCGTTCCGTCAATCCAGCTGTCCTTGTGTCAGCATGTCTTTTTGCTGAAACTTCTATTCCGTAGGTGTGCTTGTGTATCAAAAGTCTTAAAAAGGTATGAGGAGTGACTGTCTGTCTCTATTTCTTCGCTTTCAATTTTTTTCTCTTTTTTTCTCTTTTTTTGATGATTTGATAGACTTTCGTTTGTTTATTTTTCTTCAAACATTAGCAACAACAACAAATGTGGAAATAGAAAAGAAGAAATGAAATCCTGATCGACACACGTTGCATAACAAACAACAAACACTTTGCACATCACACCGTAAATGATTTCTATTCCTGCCGTTTGCTCAACTTTGCTGTTAGTACTGTCTCTTTAATGTGTGATGATGATGATGATGATGATGATGATGATGATGATGATGATGATGGTGATGTGTATGATGTGTCAGTTCCTTTGTAGTTACCTCAATAAATGCAACTTGTATGATGAAATATGTCTCATCCATGTACGTGTGTATACTTCGATGCATATCCACTTGTTGTGGAGTGTGTGAGAGTGTTTGAATTAGTAAGTGCTGTCGAATATTCTATTTGATTCACTCTCTATTCATTTCAAATCAACTACACTATCTCTCACTGAGTATACATCCCTCGGGCCTTAGAGGAGTGTCATTAAAACGCCGTTATAGGAGAAACATTTAATTTTCAATTGGAAATAGTGTAGTTCTGTGCTGGCAAATCCATTCAACACAAATATAGTTTATGATAACACAAAACTAACTATTCACTTTATTTAATTCCTTTTTTTCGTTTTCTTTTATTCGTTTTCTGTTTTCTTTTTTATATTCTTTTAACTTTTTTTTTTATAATACATTTCAAACCATCAACTCTTTTTAAGAATCGAGTGCCAAAAAATACGATGAACGATGATAGTCGTGAGCACATTCACTTGTATTTGTAAAATCCAAAATAAAATGCCTTTTAAATTATCAGAAAATAAATACAAAAAAAAAAAAAAAGAAAAAATCAAAAAAAAGAAGTAAAACAGGAAAAAATAAAATAAAATAAAATGAAATGTTGTTTTCATACCTCTGTACGTATGTATTTTGTATTTTACAGGTGTGGTTTCAATATGAATTCTGATATTTATCGGTGAAAAGCTTATGCATACCCATGATGTGAAGAAAAAGAAATGGAGAGAAAGACAGAGAAAGTGTGAAGGGGAATGGAAAGAAAAACAGGAACAGGAACGAAATGATTATTGTTTTCATGATTTTAATGATTTTTTTTTTATTATCATTTATAGTTTATCTGGGAAAAGCCATGGGGCATACTGTTGCAATTTTGTAGAGACAGTGAGCCTGTATGCGAATATGGTCGCATGGTCACATTTGTAATTACATACATCCAGACTAGGGATGCCAAACGGGATCGATTTTTAAAAATCCCGGGATATTTCGGGATAATTCGGGATCCAAAAATCCCGAAAAATTATAGGAAAAATCGCGATTTTTTCGTAATAATAAAAATATTTCGTTAACAAAATCATTTGTATTCCAATTATGTATGTATATCAGAATTATATACATACATATACATACATAATTGGTCATTATAACCCTTCAGTCAGGATTATTGACCTAGTTTCTGCTACCACTTATGTTGTGTGTGTTAATTTTTTTACATAAGTGGTGAGACCTACAGTTTAAAGTCGACTCCAAACGACAGATTTTTGAGAAACTTTTCATGGCAAATATCGGAATTATATATCATTAAAAATAAAATTTTAAAACAGCAATACAAAAAGTAACAAAAAAAAGTGTAAAATAATAAAAATAAAAATTATTCACACATATGCAATTGCATTAGTTTTAAGAAAATTATTTGGATTCCAACAAAAAGATTAAAGTATTTAACATGTGATCTAAAAGGCTTGAACGAATTTAGTTGCAAACATACGCTGCCGTTAACATTTGTTGGTAAATTGGTTCCAAGATAGCTGTATGCAGCTTGTAAATATTCACCTCTACTACCTCCTGATCTAAATAAATCTATTTCTTTGGACAGTTGAGTATCTAAATCAGTTACCCTATTAATTCGTTTTATTGAGCTTTTGCATTCTCCAATGGTATCACACAACTTTTTATCAATGGAAGTGACCTTTTCCTAATCTGAGAATCTATTATCGAAGTCAAGTGATATAGAATTTTTTTTTCAGGACCTTTTGTAGGTTCAAAATACATATGAATTCACAATCCCGAAAATCCCGAAAAATCCCGGGACAAGTTTTTAGAAAATCCCGGGATTCGGGATTGTGTAAGTCCCAAAAATCCCGGGATTTCGAGTTTCGGGATTTCCCGATTGGCATCCCTAATCCAGACATAGTTGGTATAAAACACTGTATGCGTGCATGTTTAATATTTATGTACAACAAGTTAATTACGAACAATTTTGTGAATGTAATACTTGTTCAGAGCAACAACAACACCAACAACAACAACAACAACAGTACGAATAAGCTCTCTCTCATCTCGTATTGAAATTGTATAAAAACAAACGAAATTGTATAAAACAGTGAAAGAGAAACAAAAAATAGGCGAGAGAAGACTGAGAACGAGTAACAAAAAGAGGATTTTCAAAACTTTTTCGATTAAAGTTCATAATTGCACTTCAAATTTTTCATATACGTACACACTTACATGCATACGTACATATGTATGTATGTACATATGCATTTATGGCAGTGTATGTATGGGTATCTTGCAGAGTGCAAGTTTACAAAATTACACGCACGCACACACGCACGCACACACACACACATACATATAAGTATACTTGTTCGCCATTAAAACAACACAGGCACACTGGTAAGTCTCTTCGTCACTAACAATTGTGAATGTCTGGCTGTGGCTGTTACGTTCCTATACATTTCCCACACCAAACTGTTTGAAGTGT
The DNA here is from genome assembly GCA_014635995.1 of Sarcophaga peregrina. Lineage (NCBI taxonomy): Eukaryota > Metazoa > Arthropoda > Insecta > Diptera > Sarcophagidae > Sarcophaga > Sarcophaga peregrina. The sequence continues at coordinate 543,230 of CM025789.1, forward strand.
AAACGAAAGTTTTTTTAAAAAAAAAAAGAAAAATTAGAAAAAAAAAGAATAAAATAAAACGTAAATGTCAATAGATTCATAATTTTTGTTGTTATTGTTCCATTTTTCCATTCATTCCATTATTTATTAACGTAGAATGCAACACATTCATTTAAGTTTTAATTAACCATCATAATAAAGTTACAAATTTTATTAGACGCACTACATACATATGATAAGAGACACACTTGCGTCTCGTTTAAAACGATTCCATTTGATGCACTTTAGAAGCATTTGCTTAGTGTTGGTATTAACGAAAGATCTGAACATAAATCATACAACAATGATTCGGTGTTGAAGTAACTGAAGTTTAATTTAAAATGTCACACTCACACACACACACACACAGACGCACACATATACGTGTATAAAATATTAAAGATGATGAAAACAGCGTAAAATAAAATAAAAAATAAAAAAATTTAAATTTTTATAATTAGAAGAGAATCTGTTTTTGCCCAATCCCAAATGAAAAATAAAAGTGTTGTCTGCTGAAATATCTTAAATATGAAATTTTATGATGTAGCCAACGTCGATCATGTTAGTGATTGCCGAATCGAGAATGCAATCGTCGTATTCACTTGCTTCATTTTATCCAATTTCATGAATTTCAATCGAATCGCACAAGAATCATTACTCCGCCTTCTTGCACAAAATGATAAGAAAACTCAGCCTAAAAAAATATTGTTTTTTATTTAAGGGCATTTCCTAAAGTTTAGAATTCGAATTGAATGTATTTTGGTGTTGCCTATAAGCTTAAAAAAATATGCAGTGAAAGAGAATATTAAAGATTTGTTTACGTTACAGAACAGTCAACATTAACAAAATCTTGTTCACGTTAGGCGGTGATCATATTTACGGTGAGTGCACCGAGTGCAATATTAAAATAGATTACAAAATAAGAATACAAAGGATGGCGTTATCAAAAATCCAATTGTTTCTTAATTCTAACATTTCACATTATTTCGTCAACATGGAGATTGCGCAGCACAACAGGTAATATCTAATTCAACGCACACACATACATACACACATGCCCCATATGAGCGGAGACACTCTCCGTGGGGTCGACAAGGAGAATACTGTCCTCGGTGTATCGTCTAAGTGCGATTAGACGGATAAGTGGCTTCAGGACAGTGTCTGATGAAGCGGTATTGGTATTGGCAAAGGCAATACCAATAGACATATTGGCGGATGAGATGAGGCGGATATTCTTTCCCCGTCTCTGAGAGTCCAGGACGTACAGCGGCTATAAAAGCGGAGGAAAGAAGGCCTTCCATGCACAAATGGCATTCACGGCGGAAGAGCAGTTTAAAGGGAAGATGAACATTTCAGCTTGTCCCTTCTATAACCCCTTGGATGGAGAACAAACATTGCGAATTGAATTATTACGTGACCCAGTTCCTAACTGGTCATGGATGCTTCAAGAAGTACCTGCACAGATTTGGACATGATACTTCCCCTATATGTCCATAACTGTGTAGATGAAGAGGAAGATGCGGAGCATATTTTAGTATGCTGCCCCCGATTTAGATAGCCCGGAGAAACTAGATATGAAAAATGCCCAACCGGCTCATGGAGGAGCTGTTGAATTCTAGGACGCTATGGAGCCAATACAGCCAGAAAATGGCGAAGTAATGATAGCACTCCGAAGATTGGAGGAACGAAGACGAAATTTGATATAAAGTGATAAAGCTTTCGAGCTAACCAGCCCCCCGCGAACAAATACCTTACGGCAGTTCCGCGTGGGGGAAAATGGTTGGAGTGTAGGAGGTGGGTTAGTACGTAGGCACCAGTAACGGTGAATCGTGCATGCTTTTGTAGGAACAAAGGTATCTTTAAAGATTTACCACCTCCTAAGACACAAAAAAAAAACACACACACACACACATACATAAGTAACAGGGAATATACAAAGGATTCTTTTCATATATTATGGTTTCTATTAATTGACTGTGCATTACATATACCTATCCATATACATATCCGTACAATGTATGTATGAATGTATGTATGGATAAGAAAACGTAGAGGTTTTTAAATATCAAAAATAATATTTTTACTTAAAAATTCATAATTTTTACTTGCAAAATGAATCGCAAGTTCTACGTATCATTTGTGTACAATAGGAACTCACAAATATTTCTATAAAAGTCAGGAAATAAAATTTCATTGTGATTTCTTGACACATGTATTAGCGAGTAAAATTGGGACAATGAATGAATTTTTTTGTAAGAAATATTGTTTGCTAAATACATACTTATTCCCCATTAACTAATAGAAAGTAATAATAATGCATGTCTGAAACACACATTCAACTTGGAATAGAATAGAAGAACTGAATCTCAAACTAAACCATTAAAATACAGAATAGTTTAAAAGAAAATCAAAGCCTTCCCAACAAGACATTCTCATTCTCATTCTCATCAGCAGACATTCTAATGTAGTTGCAGTTGCTATAACATGATTTTATTACTCCTTAATATCGCATTTTACTCTTGGCATCTAAAATGATCGAAACGAATAAGATTTTCTTTTTTACCTAGTGAAAATATGTTTGGGTGTGTGTGTACATCAATACTTTGCTTTTTTTTTTTTTTTATTTGGCTGCTATTTTCTTTGCTGCTGCCTTTCGTTTTTATTTTTTCGTTCCTAAGATTGCGAATAAATGTCATGCAAGCACTTTAAATAAATTAGATTGAACGAATTTGATTTATGGTAGAAAGGTAGTCTCTTAGAGGTCGGCAATTTGCCAGTTTAAATAAGTATGAAATAAGTATCAGTAAACGGTTCAATTTAACTTGAATATACCCTACACAGCAACCGAAATGTACGACATTATTGAAATACAGAAGATAGAATATTCGGAAACAGAAAGAACATGCCATCGACTTAGCACACTTTAAAGCGAAGTGCGATCCTTTGCGATGGCATTCTCTTTCTTGGGTATTTCACTTCAGCAATTGCCTTGGAGTACTCAGCTCGTAGACGTTGATTCTGGCGGCTTTAAAGGCCAAATGGCGCAATAAATTGGAGAAATCATTCTTTGCAATATTTCGCTTTAAAATTATATCCCAATTTTCATACCTTACATACCTTCCAGGAACATTATGGGTTTCCCAATTTTCATTCAAATCGAAAAGGCTTTCGTATTTAGGGGCCAATTGCTTTGTTCTCAATTGAAGGTTTGGTGGTTCAGTCAATGTGATGAAAATTTTTTGAAAGGGAGAAAACAAAATTGAAATTGTAACTCAAACTCGCAAGACTCTGTACAATTGAGAGTTGCTTTTTCATCATTTACACACGAATTCTGTAGACAAAACCAAACCAATGAAATTTATGACAACAGTGGACAAACAACAAATGAATATTTTTGTTTTAACATTAAAACTCTTAACAAAATACTTAGAAAATGGCTGTTACTTTCGGGACGACGGCTTTAAAAATTAAAGAGAATTTTTTAAACCACAGCTACTGCTGAGCGACCAGTGGGTGGAAGAATTCAAATTTGTTATTTTTCGAATGGAAATTTTAGGAGATATGCCGTCACAAACTGGAAAACACTTAAAACACTTTAAATTTAAAAACAATTTTTAAATGTTAAGATATTTCAATTTTCCTGAAGAGTTCACTGCTGTGCATATTTACTTTTCTCTTTCGCTTGGTAGAATCTTTCTCTAAAAAGTGAACATCTGTCTTAAATGCAAATCAAGTCAACAAGTGCGACGATTTTCAAAAGTATTTATTATTAGATTTCAGCTTTTGGCCCCTATAATAACTTTTTTTTTTTCTTTCAACTAACACGGTGAAAAGTTTTTAATCTCAACAACAAAATATTCACTTCAAATAATTTAAAAAAAAAAAAAGAGGAAACAAAATAAATAAAAATAAAAATAAAGAAATTAAATATACCAACAAAGTACTGTCGCTACTAAAAATATATTATTAAACAAAAAAATAAAAAAAAAAGAGAAGAAAACGAAGAAATTATGATGGTGTCTGAAGGGAGAGACCATTTTGCACTGACAGACTGACTATTTGCCCAAAAAAAAAAAAAATCAAATAAAAAGAAAGAAAGAAAAAAACTGTTTAAATAAAAAAGTTTAAGCATAAATTATTTATGTAGATGATGGAAAAAATAAATAAAATAAAAGGAAAAAAAAAATATTTTATTCTAAGGTCGTAGCAGTCATTCTTAATATCAACACAGCACAACGCAGCACAGCAAACAAATGAAAAAAAAATTTTTTTTTCCAAAATCTTTAAATTCAAATTTAAATAAATATTTAAGCATATAATTACAACTGTGATGCATTTTCTTACTCTCAAACAACGCTTCATTTACATTTTTGTCGAATTTTGTATTTTTTAAGTATTTTTTTCTAAAATACTGAAACTTTTTCATTAAAACGTTTCAAGTCCTCCATCTGAATGAAGATACAAACAAACGAACAAAACGAAACGAAACAGGGAACGAAAGAATGAAGGAAAAAAAATTAAGGAAAATAAATGATTTAAACTGATTCGTTTGCCAGTATTTGTATTCATTTCGCGATTGGATGTCCAAACAAAATCGAATATTTTTATCTATCAATTGCATATTTTATGAAAATATTCACTTTTTTTTTTGTTTTTTAATTAATTTTAATAGTAGTAGTAGTAGTAGTAGTAGTAGTAGAAGATAAATATTAAATCCAAAAGAAAAGAAAAAAAAATACAACGAATTTAAAACTACATACATAAGTACACATGCATAGTATTTTAAATGTGACCACAGTAGTTTAGTAAATAATGTTTCCATTCCGACATCTAGAAAAAGGAAACATTTTGAGAGGAGCAATCCAGTTCTCTTGATGATTGCCGCTCTCAGCAGTCTTCGAGCAAAAGTTCGAAATTTTTATATTTTTTTTTATCATTTTTTAAATGAAAAATAATGAAAAAAAAACATAAGAAATAAAAAAGAACTTCGGCTTTGTATAATATATAATAATGCTGTAACATTAGAAAATTCGATTCCAGATAAGGCGCTATTTACAAATTTTTTCACAGCGAAATATTTCCATTAGACTAAACTATCTAGGAACCCTTTCCCCGAAGGACATAATATCACTATCACTCCATACCCAAATAATTTAACAGAGATATGTTATCATTCTATCACATGCTAAAAAAATAAAAATGAAATGAAACTATAATTTGGTAATTCAAAACTATAAGATCTTCCTGAAGCTGATTATCTGTGAAGTCGTAATATTTTTGGACAATAATCGATTTAAGTTATCATTTTAATTGGAGTTTACTTCGTTTTGCTTACAAACATAAAAGTAAATAAAACAAAAACAGAGTATGTACATAGATATTAAACAATAGGAAATTACAATACTAAGGTATTAGCCGTATACAACCATTATTACATTTCACAGTTAATCTATACACACTTTGGCATAAATTTCTTCACGTTATTTGAAACAATGGAACTTAGTTGAGGCAGTCATTTAATACTTTCCTCGGAAGTCTGCCAAGTCAATCAATCAACAGACGCAATGAAAAAAATGCACATTTTTTGTCTACGTTTCTGTTCTTATTTTTCTTGTTTTTGTTGTTGCATTCATTTACTGCCGTCTTTCGTTATCATAGACTTTGACAACCTGCCATTTACAGATAAAAGGATATTTGTACGAAATGGAGAAGAACAAAGTGTGTATCATGTTAAGGAATCTTATCTCTTCAAACTGTAAAAGAAAGAAAAAAATAGAAATCAAAGGAAAAACCACAAAAAACAATTTTCTCAATGGTAAATGCAAAAGAAAAGTTTAGAAATTAATCTTTGGCGCCAAATTCAATTGCAACAACTTTTATTCATTTCATTCTACTGATGAATTGTTAGATATTTGAAAGAATTACTACTCTTTACTTCATATTACTTTACTTTTCTGTAAATGTTTATTTCATTTAATCCATATTTGTTCCTTAAACTACCAATACATTAGGGACTCATTAGCATTAAAAAATATAATCGAAATTAAATAATTAAATTTGAAATTTGTCAAGTATGTAATTTTAATTTTTCAATCCAATCTCTATGGTTTAAATAAGAAAGCGGTCTGCTCAATTCAAAATTAATCCAAAATTTAAATGTCGTATCACAATTTAAAATACTTACTTCTAAATGGTATAAAAATGTTCTTCTTTGAAATAGAAGTACAAAGAAAATCAATACTCAGGGTCAATATACCACATGACGTCCGAACGATAAATCATTTCTTCTTTCTTTCCAGTCATTATAAAAATGAAAATGAAACAGAAAATGAATGAAAATTCTTCTCATGGTTACAGGACACAAAAAAGAAAAAAAATGCTAAAGAAGACCCAACAATGAATATTTTAATTAAATTCAAGACTAGTTATAATAAAATTTCAATTAGCGACATCAAGAGAATTTTCTTGCAGACAGTAACAGAATCTGCATAATAAATCAGGATTCGTCGCAACTGTTTTCTACCCGAAACGATGTCAATTTTGTTACGCTTTAAATTTATAAAATTAAATAAAAGATTTTCATAAAATTCATATTAAATCAATAATTGCTTTTCGAAATTATTATGGTAACAGGATCTTTCCTTCTTTCTTTATTACTGGCCACAATTTGGCTACAAAATTTTTTGTTAAAATGGACACACCATTTACTCTTATTCCACTCTTTGGACATTTTTAAAGTTTATAACAATTAATAAAATTTTTTCAATAATATACTACCGATACGTATACATATGTATATACGCATATATATGTATGTATGTATGTATGTATGTATTTTGTATTGACTAAACACGTAAATAAATCGGAAAGTGTTTAGCAGACGAACATTTATTCGTTCGGTTTGAACTCCGTACCGTTGCATATAACAAATATGGATGGTATAGCAAACGATTCAAACAAAAACCCATTAAAACTCCCATAAAGTAAAGGAGGGGTGGCAATAATATAAGAAGAAAAGAATGAAAATGAAATAAAGAACTTGGAAAAAGCAATCAAATTAACAGTTTATCACAAACTCTATAAAAAAAAGAGAATTTCTTGTTCTTTGTTTTCTTACTTTTTTGTGCTAAAGTTGGCCAAAGTATTTAAGCTTAAGGTAACTCTAACTAGTGAATGGGACGGCATTGTGATGGGTTATGTGTGATCCTTTTTGCCCCCATTTATGTATAGAAGTATGTATGGAATGTTTGTGTTGTTTAGAAATGAGTTTTTATTACAAACAATAAGCACCTTCGTTTCTTTCATATTTTTATCATTTCACTATCACTGGCTCATTTCTAACACACATACAAAGTTCTTATCAGCTCACACGCACAAGGGCACGCACTCGTACACAGCGCCCAGTCTCACTTCACTCACTTGCTCAGTCACACCTCTCTATAAACAGTTATCAGTTTAGAAATAGAGTTTAACTGTTACACTTTCACATTAACATTTACATACTCACTCACATACTCACTAACACACTCACGCGTACATACATACATACATATGTATATGTATGTAGACATGTGCACGAACCAGAGTACGTGCACGTATGGATGGATGGATGCTTTAGATTTTTCGCTTTTTGTTCTCTGACTGTGTCCCTAACTGGCTGGTTGGCTGGCTGGTTGGCTGGCTGTTGATTTTACAATGTATCCATGTATTCAAGTGTGTGTGAGTGTGTGTGTGTCGGAATTTTTAATGCCGCGTTAGGTAATCTAACTCTTAATGGCTGTGTGCCACTTTTTGACCCAGAAAACATAAAACAATGCCAACGTCAAATGCTTTCATCTTTTGATTCCCCTTCTACAGTTTTGCTGCTCTCATTTTTTTCTTTCTTTCTTTCATTCTTTTTGTCTCTCTCCATTCTACAAATTGTACATAACAAAAGACAAAATATTAAAAAATAAAAAATAAAAAAATAAAAAAGACAAATACTCTGATGATTTTTGTATAATTTTCTATTTATTTTCATTTTTTGTTTTTGTTTTTTTTTTATTTTCTGTTGAGTACCATGATTATGAATATGTACGTACGTATGTACGTATTCGCATGTGAGAGTGTATACTGTCAACGTGTTAGTAGTCAGTTTAAAATGGGTGAAAGTCGCAAGTGACAACCCTGATTATCACCAGAATTACAGCAATTATGCAAAATTACTTTTGCAAAAGGAAAAGAAAACAAAACAAACGCTTCAATTCAGGTTGAAAGCAAAAAACTGAAACAAATGCCTCCTCTATGAAACCCGTAAGAGACTCAATTTTGTACTCATTTAAACGGAGCTTTTAATAATTTTAATTCCTTTTACGATAAGCGCATTAGTAGGTGTCAACCTATTTACATTTCAAAATTACAAATTACGTACATACATAATTATTTTAATGAAATTTAAGGTCAGAATTAAGCTCAGATACACTGAGAAGAAAAAAAGGAAACTTTATTATTGAATTTAAATTGAAACAGTTCAGATTGTAATGACCACTCTTTCATTCTACATTTTATTATTTTATTACAAATGAAAAGTCCTTTAATAGGCCGATTTTTTACCTAAAGTAATACCATAAAGTTGCGTATTGTTTGAGAGGAAATACGCGTAAAATTAATTTTAAAAATAGAGCGCCCTGGTAGTCTAGTGGGTAGTGTGCTAGACTATTAACGTGAGGGTCGTGGGTTCGATTCCCACCAGAGGCTCTGGTCTGTGACACTACACCGAGCGTATGGTCAAAGTTACTCAGCTCGTATAGAATTAGAATATAATTTGTAATTGTATTGTAATTAATAAATAAATAAATAAATAATTTTAAAAATAAAACGAAAGAAATGGTGAATGAAAACTGCATTCGTTCAATAAATGCTGAAGAAAAAAAGAGGAAAATATGGTTGCAACATTTTTATTTGGAGGAGGACCTTCTATGACGTGTCGTCGTAGAAGAATTGGAACTGGTGGACCCAAATTGTTTTCATTCATTCCTAATAAACTTTTAAAGACTATTTCTGCTTCAAAGTTGAAAATATTGATTGTTTTATTTGTTCACATAAAAAGGCATCACCCGACCTAAAGCTTTTTAATGTTTTTATTCAATTTTGTTTTTTTTTTTTTAAAGATATGCTCGGACTGAACTAGACAGTTTTTATCGGCATTTTCTTCAAATGTTGTTAGAGCTTACTACATATTTTTGATGTAAGACAGAAATCGCTTTTGTTGGATTTATATTGCGTTCTCTCATGGATAATATCCTACCTGTGGTATTAAAACAAAAAATAGTAATAAAATCCATGCAAATGTTCAAGGTCTAGTTAAAATTTAGGCGAGGACTAAAACTTCAAACTAACAGTGAGATCATCAGATCATTAGTTAACAATTTGCCATTTTGTAATCCACTCCAAGGCTTGATGCAAATGCCACTAAAAAAAAAGAATAAAAAATTAACTATCTTTGCTAGAAAATTGTTATTAATTATGGTGCACCAGAATACCCGTTTAAATTGTTATCGACTCGAAAAACAAATTAACATCAACTGTAAAATAGATTGTTTTTTTCTGTTTTTATTTTACTTTTTATGTTTTTGTTTTTGTTTTTGTTTTTTTTTTGTGCTCAACATCTGATTTAAAATTTATTGAAAATAATTTGTAGTCTCTCATTGAGTATATTTTTAAAAAAGTAACTTTTGCCGCTTGGTCTTGAAAAGAAAACAAAAAAGGAAAACTGAAAATGAAAATGAAAATAACTGTACATTGAGAAATAGTAAACGGGCATGAGTTTCAGCTGTTGTAGAAAGTTTTCTCGAATAAATCACAATTTAGTTTGAATGATTCTGACTTTATTTGCAGGCCATAATAATGGTTTAATCAAATAGCAACTCGTAAAATGTGTACCTTTTTGAACAAGTTCACCATTTATTGAAGGAGTTGGTTCAACTGAAAATCAGTGAAGCGTCTCTTTAGTACGACTCTCAAGTATAAGAGAGCACTTGAAAATATTGCCAACCCATGCACACACACATATGCCATAGCATAAAAATCCATACACAAACACACACTCGTGAACCATACATAAAAAAGATGTGTGTGTGTGTGTGTGTGTGTATATGAGAGCAACAGCATACAATAAGAGAATTAGTAATGCCTCGTTGATTTTTCACGAGTTCCAATAAAGGGACGACAGACTATGAAAAACTAAAACCAAAACAAAAAACAAAAACAAAAACTTACACATAAACACGCACTTATACAAACATACATACGTATACTGTGTGGTGCGTGGTGTGTGGTGTGTGGTGTATGGTCTACAAAGTATAACAGCATTAGGAACAACAACAACAATAATAACTAAGAAAATAAAAACAAACCGAAAAACATTTGAAAAACGAAGAAAACATTGAACCAAACATTGAGCATTTACAGTGTCAGGGTGACTAGAATTCTCTTTCTTGATGAAAATTTAATAAATTTTTTTTATGTTTAATACCTTAAATCTCCTCTACAATGTTGAATACCATGAACGAATAAACTATATTTGAGCAGACAGGTTTTGCTCAACACTGTTAATTTACGACAACAGCCTAAATGATATACCGAAACTTCGTTACTGTATAAATCTAGCTACACAAGTATGTATGTATGTGTGACGTTGGATTTTATATGCTCGTAAAATACTGTCAAAACGCTTAACATACGGTCGGTCGGTCGGTCGGTCCTTTTGCAATTGTGTTAGAGAGTTCAAAATATGTTGCCGGTTATAGTTGACTTGGCAATTAATTTGTTTTGTTTTTTCCAGCTGATCAGGCATTAACATCAATTGACCTGTTTAGCTATTCCCAATAAACTACTGCAAACGTCTACAAATGTCCAACCAAAAAATGAATTCCTTGCTAAATTCGTTTACAGAAAACTTAAATGAAGTAAAATATCTTCGTTTGATGTTGATATTACTTAACTTGCGAGCCAGAAAGATATGAAAGTCTGTCATTCGGTTTGGAACAATGATGACGTTTGTAAGCATAGAAATGTTTGGCTTACAAGCTAAAATGAACTAAACTTTTTCCCAGTTATTGCATTGAATTCAGAATAATAGAAATTTACAAAAAAAATGTTATCAAGTCCAATGGTCTGTATAGTACGACAGTATCTGAGCTATTCCGCCTGAAACCATACACCATTGTGACCATAAAATGTTTACTTTTATTATTAAATAGTTTCGTAATGTTTGTACAGCAATGTTTGCTATAAATTAAATTGATGAAAGAAGTCTTAAAATGTGGACACCAATATGGCAACTAATTTCCGTATTCATTTATTTTAAAGCCTTCTTCCTTTGCCTGAAGATCAAATATTCTTGTACATAACGTCCGTCAGATGTCTTATATGTATGCCTTACACTCAGCAGTATCAGTATGCATGCACTAGATGTTGTGTGAGTATATATTGATAGATACACACTCACACACATACACATATGTGCATATAAAATTTGAAACATTTTATTAAAGCTTAACAATATGTCATTGTCATCCAATAGTCCTTTTCTTCTATTCCATATTTCTTGTTAACATGTATGAGTATGTACGAGTATGTATGTACGATTATGTGAGAGTACATATGTATGTATGTATGTATTTACGCTTGTTTTCTATAAATAGCCCAGACATTTTTTAAGAAAATATTTCAAGATTGAGGAGTAGTTTAGGATATTGAAAATAAATGTTTTCTTTATGTAAACCAGATGATTTCAGGCATAAACACAAATGACTTGACATTTGTTTTCTTACACACAAAATATAATAAAAAAAAAAACCCCCCAAATGGTCATACCCGCTTACTCAATGTACTTTCTATACAATGTAAATACTTTTGCCTGCTACTCCTACTCCTTGTCCAATCTACTGCTGCTATATCTATACTCGTAGATTAAGAATAGAAAATGAAACAAAAATATATAGTCACAAAGGCACACATACATACATACATACATACCCACTTACATACATATTAAGAAACGGACATATATGTACATATGTACATTAAAGGAGTGGATGAATACTTTTAATATTACAGTATAGTACACTTCCATGGATAAACATACATACATACATATATGTATGAATGTGTACATGTTTATAGAATACATCGATAACAGTCGTTTACTCGAATGTCTTCAAATATTAAGTTAAATGGTCATATTCAAAATGTTTACATTAAAATTAAAGTAAAATTCAAATTCAAATATGAGTGCGTACTTATTACGAAATAATATTTTAACCGAAAAAGAAACGTAAAGGACTCAGTCTCTAACAAAAAAAAAAAATGCAAAATCAAGTGCTCTCTCTGTTCAGTACGGTTTGAAGAATTCAAATGGCAATCTCATGGTATTGGGAATATTGAAATACACTATGTAGGCACTCTAATAGATGTCAAATATAAAAATTGTCTATTATGTAGTAGGGTGGGTACCAAGTAAATATTCAATTTAACATACAAACAATAGTGTATCTCTCATGTGCCACTATTTCGTCTAACAATCTGATAAAAGACAGTTTCGCACGTATGTGTACATTACTACCAATATAGTATGCCCTCATAGATAAATGTTAAGCGGAAATTGCTTTTTGCTGTAGGAGAAGAAAAAAAAAATATTAAAATTGGCAAGTAAAAAAAAAATACAAAAAACAAATACGAATACGAATGTATTCTTTATCTTTTTTCAATTATTTTTATTTTATGTTTCAACACTTAATAATTTTTGAATTATTCAAAGTGAAAGAATGAACGAAAAACCATTAAAATAAAATGAAAATTTTATCGAAACAATAAATATTCGATTAATCGTTTGACAAATGACAAACGACCTGAACTGGAATTTATCGTAATTGATCCTTATTCGCACGTCCGTGCAATTCTTAAATGAGTTCGAAATTGCGATATAAAATGTAATCTCGATTCAATCCTTGAACACATAATTGGCTTCAAGATTTTTTATCGCGTCAATCGAAATACTTGAAAGAATTAACTTTTTCCCAAAATGTTTTGTTGTTGAAGCAGTAGGTTAACGATCGGCAATATTGACTTAAATTATATAAAAAGTGATTAGACGAGTGTAAAGTTAAGAATTTATGTACTAATTTGGACAGAAGCGTCTCCGATCAAAAGTCCAAAATTCGAAACCAGCTCCAGATATACAAAATAATCAATCCAATTGAAAGCTTTTTTTTTCTTCTTTTGTTAAACTATCAATTTGTGGATATTGAATATTGAAATATTGTTTCTTTCTTTCAAAAAATTGCTGTTGCTGTTGCCGATATTTTTTCTCCAGATTGTTGTATTCATAAATTTACGCACGACATCATTAGGTTAACAGTTAACAAGTACTTGTATACTTTCCTACTTTCCTGGACATATAGTAAACACATACATATTATAAATGTGCGCGAGTAATTCATATAAAAATCTTGCAGAATGCGAAATTTTATCTTCATAGTATGCAGAGATACTTAAGGATGGTTACAATCTAATAATATTGCAAGAATGGACTGCATTGACCATATATAAAAATGATCAATCAATAAAAGATTTCAAACGAATTTGGTTAACAAGACCACAGATCGATTTCTTAAACTTATTCAGGAAGCAGGTGGCCCAAACCAATATTAAATTGAGTTATTTTTTAAGTTAGTAAAGTTGAAGTCGTCTTAGTCTAGTGGATAGTGTGTTAACCCATTAGACATGAAGCCACGTTTTAAACACCAGATCAGACACCATCAACAAAACGAAATATAAAGAAATATTTCTTCGGCAACTTAGTCCCAGCAAATTTCTGTCTATAACTGTCTATGATCTGTTTCATAGAAAAGTGATTTAAAATTTTAAAAATTTCACTGTAACAGCTTTTAATTTATTCGATCATTAATATTTACCTTGTGTGGAGGTAACCATTTGCCTGAACTTATTCGCCCTACTTTTCTCACATTTTCAGATAATAGTTACATACATAATTGGCCATTACAACCCTTCAGTCAGGATTACGACTTAGCTTCTCACACCACTTATGTTGTGTACGTTAATTTTATACATGAGTGGCAGGACTTACGGTTTAAAGTCGACTCCGAACGGCAGATTTTTGAGAAGCTTTTCATGGCAATTTTTACTCTCAGAATCTGCCAGAAATCTGCTGAGAGGTAGTCGCAGAAGAAATATTTTTCGTTTTGATGTCTGACCTGGGAATCGAATCGAATCCGGGCCTTTTGTCTAATAAGCCAACACACTGCCCACTAGACCACGGCGACTTCTGAGATAATAGTTAATAGTTATTCGTACAAAATTTAAAAGATCTCGTTGAAATAGTTCTTTTGATATTCCATAATACTACCTCTGATCCCATACATGTACACATATCTAGCATGTATGTATGTGTAGTGCCAGACCAGAGCCTCTAGAGGGAATCGAACCCACGACCCCTCACGCTAATAGACCACTAGGGATATAATGATGTGCAGTCAATTACACAACTGTTCATTAAAACTAGAATACTACGTTCATAACACAATGTTTGTTAATGAAAACTTGATAGTTGAAATTTTGCAAACACAAAAATACTTTGAAATTTTTGCCTATTTTTCATTTAATTATATTTACCCAAAGCTCATCTAGTTTTTGTGAAATTCGACTTTTATTTGCTATTTTCTTTTTCCGTAATTCATAAACATTCGATTATTACTCTAGTCTTGTGCTTCCGGTACGTATACGTCTAACAATTAAACTTTCATTGCTTTAAAAGGTTATGAAGAAAAATTTGAAAGGAAATAGAATTTATTGTGTGAATTGTTGAAGAACTTTTAGATTTTGTGTTAACAGCCATGACCTCTCAGTTTATTAATGATGATGATTTTTGTAGCACCATAAAGTGTTTGAAATTTTCCGAATTGTGCGCGATTAAATGTATTGGATCACGTAAAACCAACTAATTTTGCTATCTCGTAAACAATACTCCATTACTCATAAAACATAACAATAAAACTGAAATAAAAATAAATAATAAAAAAAATTCTAAAAAACAAAACAAAACAAAAAAAAAAATAAATAAATAAATATCTGCAACACAAGACAATCGAGAAAAAATGAAAAACTTAACGAATAAAACACTTGCATACATACATACATACATACTTACATACATATATGTACACATACATACATACATATATGTATACACGTAAAGTTATTTGGCTCAATTTCTCTATTTTGTTTTGTTTTTTTATTTTGTTTTTATTTTTGTTAATATATTGCACGAAAATGTTGCAACATTTGATTTATATTTATTAACACATACTGAACATAGTACATAGACATACATACATATGCACACATACATATGTACAGTATGTATGTACAGATGAAACATTCCCAGACACATAGAGTTGCCAGTGGTATTGAATGTGTATCGATAATAGAATGAAAAAAACTTTCAATTTTCGTTTTATTAACCACTTTCCCATTGAAATGTCTATTCAGTGTTTGAACGGTGGCAACACTAAACAATTGCTGATTGCATGAAGAGGAGTTTGGTGTGCTCCAAACATGTACTTCCAATGAATATTATTGGAGCAACATTATTGTTTCTCACGATCCCTTCATATTTCCCCCAATCACAGCTGCTATTTTAATGTTCACAGGCGAACGCAGTACCAAAAACTGTGATGATGGAGGGAGGGCAGGCAGGCAGGCAGGACGAATGTAAACTTTCGTGCTCTTCAAAAAATATCACGTTTTTTTCATTTATTACAGTTGAAAGAAAATTTCCCAAATAACAACTAAAAGTCAAACACATATAAATCCGATATGAAATTACAGCAAATAAACATATAAACACGACAACAACAAAAGGAGCAAAAAAAAGAACCAGAAATAAATAAAAAATCAAAAAAAAAATCTCAAAACTGTACTATATGATGTGATGTAAGTTTGAATGCTGCTTTAAGCGTTATTTATTGATGCCTTTCTTTTTGTTGTTGTTATTGTCATCGGTGTTGTTGTTGTTGATGCCTTTGCTACTGTATGAATGAATGTATGTATGTATGTATGTATGTATGTTTACATTACTGTGTCATTAATACTGTTGTTGTTGACATTGTTATTGTTGTTGTAAATGTAGTTATATTCTATTGTTGAATATTTCGAGTATATTTATAGTCTATTGTAGTCCTGTAACAATTCCAATACATACATACATACATACATACATACGTATGTATATACTACATATAGAAAAAAGTGTATTAATGGTATATTCCTTGATTGCTTGTTTGTTCTCCTGTATATGTGTATCTGTATGTGTATGTGTGTGTGTACGTCCAGGAATGTTCATATTGTAGTTTGTTACTCGTTTGTTATGATGGTCCTTTGACTTGCTTTAATTTTTTTTTTAGTACATTTGCGCTACAAATAAATATAAACGAAAGAAAAAACTGAAATGAAAATGTTTTATTGAACAAATAAAAAATAAATACGACACAAATATAAATAGCCTAAAAGGAAAATAAAAAAAGAACAGAATGGAACAGAATAGACCATAACAAGAAAAAAAAATGTACACAAATCAGGTCAGTTTTCAAAAAAAAAACAAAAAAAAATTAATTCGATTGTTGATTTCGGAATAAGTCTGCATTAAAATCAATGCACATGTTTGAATTTTAAGATCATTCTTCTTCACATTTAATAATCAAATTTTAATAGCTGACACAACATAAATCTACTATACATACTACCGCTATACAAACAATTATCCAATAAATCAAATTCCTCTCGTTCTATTCCAATTTCTATTTCTATACTGCGATATAACAAACAGAAAATCTTAATTTAACTGTCGTCACCAGACAACAGCACTGGCAAAGTGAAACAAATTATGTGGCATTGCCTTTAACTAATATCCCATTCCTGGATTCATTAAAAATGTGTGAGTGTGTGTGTTTGTTTTTTTTTATAATGTTTCTACATGCATACACACATAGACCCCACTTACATTCGTACTTAGTACTGTGTGTGTGTGTGGGTGGAAGTAGAAGAGGTTATATCTGTATGCGTATTGCTGCGTCAACAAACAAAGTTCTCTCCTGCTGCGATCCCATGTCGCGACGTAATGAATAAACACAAGTTCGCTTTTTTTTTGTTGTTTTTGTTTGTTTTTCTTTTCCGATAGCACTCACAAGTGTGTGTTTGGTGTTTGCGACTAATCCAAAATAATTACCAAAATAACAATTTCTTACAATTTGCAGAGCTACTGAGCAACAGCGTAATTGTTCTCAATGTTCTTAATTTTATTTTTTTTTTTGTTGTTGTTGTTGTTGTTGTTATTTCTTATTCCATTTGTTGCCCTTATGATTACATATTTCACTCTCTCTCTCTCTCTCTCGGGCACTCTGCAAATTGCCTTAATGTTTAAATAGTTTAAAAATTAGCATGGCGTGAACGCGTGTCAGAGTTGAAACATTTTCTTTATCAAATCAATTTAACTTATTTTCTTTGTTAGATTTTATTACATACTTACATATATAAATCAGTGGCAAGTGAAAGAATCTTTTTTACGTTAATTTTATTGCTGGATATCGTTACATACATACATACATACATACATACATACATATATTAGAGAAAGTAATTTTTGAATTATTTAATCGAAAGTGCATTGATTCACAAATTCTTGTAAATCTAATGTACACACATACATATACGTCCATATATCTGTATGTGTAAGGAAAGAATTATAATAAATCACTAGCGGATTATTAATTTATGGTGATTTAGTATGACTTTGGTTTCTCAAAAATAATAATCATCATCATTAGTGTTGACCACTTTTAAGCAACGCTCCACGAATAATCACAGTATTTTACAACATTTATAACCTTTAGCGATAAATGATGTAAAATTATTATTTGTGTGACTCCTTAATTAAAAGATGAATTTTATTTCCAAGTCAAAAGTCAACTTTCATACAGCATTTGTTTTTTTTTTTTGTTTTCGTCCAATATCTTGCATAATATCTCCTGTACTATATCCGAGAAATGTATTGTGCAGTAAACAACGTATTTTACATATAAAGTTTAGACATCTCTTATTTTCCATTTTTTTTATACGTATAGGACGTAGGAAGTTGAATACAATTGTTGATAATAAATAGTAGTTGTTCGTTAAATAAATTTAATTTTTTTAATTTATAAATTGGAAAGTAAATTTTATATTTTGTCAATGTAGAGGGCCTGTATCATATAAAATTTTCTAAACACATGTGTGCATATGCGTGTATGTACATTAGAGCGACTCAAGTTGTTTTTTAAGACAACATTTCAAATATTTCAGCTCCAGATTCGACCTCTCGTGAGCTAGACCATTTTGAAAAAGGGTCTATTTTTGAATGTTTTGTTAATTTGAGGATCTGTTTCTTTACCAACATATACAATATCTATATCATAAGAAAGGTTTTTTTAAGGCGCGTCCAACAGTGTATACAATTTGTCCAAGGACGATCATCCATTTCCTTTTTTTAATGATATTCTGCAAGAAATCACAGCCTTTGAATTTTTTGTTCGTGGTTGTTTGTAATAAAAATGCCAAATTAACATATTTTAATCTTTAGACGATTTAGCTCAGCTTTTTTTGAAAATCCGGCAAGTTCGCGTTTTGTAGTGGTTGTAGTTTGTGGTTTTGTAAATATTAACAATAAAATTTTATAACGTTTTTTTTTTTTAATTTGGAGAACAAATATGCCGCCAAAAAGTCGTGGATCATTTCTTTTTTTCGTTATTTAGTCCTATTTAAATCCATACATGATCTAGAAACTAAATCCGCTATCAAATTAGAGTTCCCCACAAAATTGCATTTTTATATATTCCAGAGCATCGTGTAAAATGCATCTAATTTGCAAAAATCTAAATTATTTACATGTAAAGATGATGTACCTGGCAAAAGAAAAAAATTGCATACCCAATTGATCTATTTACAACGAAGGGTTGCTACTCCATTACATTTTTTACAAAACGTGAACTTGCACGAATTTCAAAAAAAGCTGGGACCCGTATTTAATTAAATCGTCTAAAGATTAAAATATGTTAATTTGGCATTTTTATTACAAACAACCCCGAACAAAAAATTGAAAAACCATTTTTATTTTACAGAATATCCTTAAAAAAAGAACATGGATGATCGTCCTTGGACAAATTGTTTACACTGTTGGACGCGCCTTTAAAAACCTTTCTTATGATATAGATATTGTATATATTGGTAAGGAAACAGGATCTTAAATTAATAAAATATTCAAAAATAGACCCTTTTTCAAAATGGTCTAGCTCACGAGAGGTCGAATCTGGAGCTGAAATATTTGAAATGTTGTCTTACAATAGTCCATAGTTCATTTTTAGGAGGGTACATCGAGCACATTTTTTGGTGAGTCGCTCTAATATACATGTATATACGTTTTTTCGTTAATTTTTAATTTTTTTATTTTTTCTTTGAAATCTACATTTTTGTTTTTTATTTGCATACGAATTACTCCGCAATAGTATGTATATAAAATCAATGCTTTTAATATATGTTTATATATATGAGTGTCTACGAGCTCATTTCAAACAACACCTTTAAAAAAAATTAATCTCGTATAATTTCGAAATGAAACAAGATAATAAAAAATAATTTAAATAAGAGTTTATAGAATATATTTAAAAAGTAAGAAAAAAAATTTTATTCAGTCTCAAATGTAAACTTACAAACTAAAAACGAAAAATATAGGAACCGAATTCGTTACAGCTTATTTCAACTACTTACTATAAGCAAACAATTAAATGATTAATTAACCAATAGTTTTAAATTCAAAATTTAGTATGACCTTATATTTGGTTAATTAGAGATTTGAAGTCGCCGTGGTCTAGTAGATAGTGTGCTGACTTATTAGACGTAAATCCAGGGTTCGAGTCCCAGGCCAGACATCAAAAATAAAATACAAAAAGTATTTTTTCGGCGATTTCCCCTCAGCAGATTTCTGGCAAAAACTCTGAGAGCAAATAAAATTGCCATGAAAAGCTTCTCAAAAAAATCTATCGTTCGGAGTCGACTTTAAACTGTAGGTCCCGCAACTTATGCATAAAATTAATACACACAGCATAAGTAGTGTGAGAAACTAGGTCTATAATCCTGACTGAAGGGTTGTAATGACCAATTATGTATGTTATTAGAGCTTTCAGCCTGTTTTGCATTTATTCCACTTCTCTTTGTGGTTTGGCGGGCTGTTTTTACCCACTCCTTTTTCAAAGCTGCTATAAGTTCATTCTTGTTCGAAATGTGGTGTTGGCGGACGTTTTGATCAGAAATTGCCCATAAATATGAGACTGAATAAAACTTGTATGTTTAACTCTTAAACATATTCTATAAACTCTTATTAAATTTTTTTTTTTTTTAAGGTGCTGAGTAAAATTAAGTGGGAACCACCTTTATATATACATACTAATATATGTATGTATGTGTATGATAATATTGAATAAAATTTCAAAGGAAATTTTCAAATTAATAATATTTCAATGCAAACATTAAATTCCACAATGTGTAAGCACATGTCTGTATGTCTACCCGTCGCGGCATTCTCGGAAACTCAATTCGGACTATCTTTTTTGCTGAATTTCCTTTGAAACATGTAGACCAAACAACATGTATTGGCTGCTCAAAGTACTCAATAATAACCAGATAGTCCAGTAAAAAAAGAAATTGGAATATTTATTAAAGATATCAACAAGAACAAAAAAAACAAAGAAGGAAAAAGGAAAAAGAAGACAAAATTGGTAACATTTGGTGTATTTTTGAAAGGATTTTGAATGGCTTCTGCTTAGATGAATGACTTATTTACCTTTCGGCAATGCTTCTGCTAATATTTGCATTCGAGCCAGTATGTATACATTAATACATGCTGTAACTTCTTTCCTCTTCTCTCAGAATTTCTGTTTTTTTTTCTTTTTTTTTTGTTTTTCTTTTTGACATACAAAGAAAGAGAAGAAAGGAAGAGAAAAATCATTTGGATATTTGGTAAATATTACGCCAAACAAACTATACAGAGCAAACTCGTGCAACAATTCAAAGAATTTTTATCAATAAATCACTTCTTTCCTACATTCAATCAAAACATGAACGAAAAACCCCAAAAAAAAAAGTGAATAACTGAATAACTGACAAATGGCAAAGCGAAAGTGTAAAAGTACATGCAATCATTCATTCATTCATTCATTCATACATTCATACAGAGCATACTTTGATGAAACATTTAATCATACATTCATACACTCATACATACATACTCATGTATTTTTATGTAATGTAATCCAAAGTAGAATTTCATGTTAACTAAAGTAAACCGTAACGATTCACTTCAAATTAAAAGAAACACACACAGAGAGAGAGAGAGAGAGAGAGAGAGAACGAGATAAAGGAACAGAAAATTAACAAATTCAGAAGCAAAAAATTTCTAAAAACACAAAAAACTTTTATTTAATCCTGATATACATACATACATTCATATGTATGTATGTATGTATGTATGTATGTATGTATGTATGTATGTACACACAAAATCCACAGCACATTTAAATTTAAAAGAAATTAAATTTTAAAATGAAAAAAAAATTGTTTTTTTTATGAAAAAAAGCAAGTGTTATCAACGTGAATCTATCAAGATGATAATATCATAAAATAAAATTCATAAAGTAAAAATATAATGTCATGCTCCTCAAGATAAAAGAAGTTCAACAATTGTTCTAATAAAATTGAATACAAGTTTGCTCCTAAGCCAAACCAAACCAAACCAAACCCAATCGAATCTAATCTTGCTGTTAACAATGTGCACAAAATAAATTTAATCGAAAAATGGGTATCGTTTAGAAACATGCATACAAACATACTTAATTCGTCATTACAACTCTTCAGTCTGGATTATGGACCACGGATGTTGAGTGTTAGAACCTACAATTTAAAGTCGACTCCGTAACGACAGATTCGCTCTCAGAGTTTTTGCCAGAAATCTGCTGAGAGAAAGTCACAGCGGATATTTTTTTTTTATATTTTCGTTTTGATGTCTGAACTTGGCTTTGAACCGTGGCCTTGCGTCTAATAAGCCAACACACTACCTAGATAACGGTGAATAGTACTAGAGAGCTTCTGTTACTTCGTTACTTATGTTGAGAAATATTCGTAGACAGCAAGAATTTCGATTCATACATATACAGTAGTGGTTAAAACTTTTTGTTTGAATTTTCGGTTTTTTTTTTTATTAATTTTTTATTGTTACCGCTCTTAAAACGAATTAAAGAATATAAAATTCTGAAAAACGCCATTATGCAAATAAAAAGTGATATTTAATAATAATACTCGTATTATATTAAAGCTGACATTTTATTGTGTACCGCATAGACTGAATGAGACTAGAGGTGAGAAATGAGTATTAAAAAATATGAGTAATAATTTCAGATACTGACACGCTTTCATACTTAATTTAATATCAGAGAATACCAATTCATATTCAAAATTCGAAATACTCATCATATTAATACTTAACAACACGTACGATGCTGTTGATTTCGACTCTCCATAACTCAACATTTACAAGAATCACAAAGAAAGTATGAATCGCGTACGAACACTGAAATACTCATTAGAAGGTTGTATGTTTGCTCTGCTTGCTGTTCTGTCTCTTTTGGTTATCAAATCATTTATATGCAAGTAATTTAAGTATTTTTCTAAAGTTTTGAACCTAAATGAGTAGTAGCCTTATGAATCAAAACACATTTCGAATGGTCTGAGTTTAATGTCAACGTTGTACGTATACTCATTGCAATCTGTACTTATAAATCAATGTTGGCGTGAGTATGAATTAATCAGAATAATGTTGGCTCACTTATATTCAAAATTTCATAAGTGCTTATGAAACATTCTTCTTGAAACATTAGGAAATACATGCATACATAATTGGCCATTACAACCCTTCAGTCAGGATTACGACCTAGCTTCTCACACCACTTATGTTGTGTGCGTTAATTTTTATACATGAGTGGCGGGACCTACAGTTTAAAGTCGACTCCGAACGATAGATTTTGAGAAGCTTTTCATAGCAATTTTTACTCTCAGAGTCTTTGTCAGAAATCTGCTGAGAGGATGTCGCCGAAGAAATATTTTTCGTTTTGATGTCTGACCTGGGATTCGAACCCAGACCTTTTGTCTAATAAGCCAACACACTACCCACTAGACCACGTCGACTATACATAAGAAAATAACGATAACGAAAATCAGTTTAAATTTAAAATATTTTATAGGAGAAAACTCATTGTCAAAAAATAACAAAAATGATGAAATGAAATCATTATTCATTTTCTATTCGTCCTTTTTTTGTTATATTTAGTAATTTTTACAATTCGGGTTTGAAAATGTTGACATTATTTAGAGTGTGTTATTTGTTATCTGATATTTCCAGATTTTAGTGCCTTTTTTTGTAATTTTTTTATTCCAAGTGGGAATAATTGCATTTTGAAAGTTTGTCTTGAAAGAAAAATTAAATTAAAAATTAAGCATAAATTTTAATAAAAACGTAAAATTTTTGTTTCAGCAAGTACGAGAAGAAAAAACAGAAACAAGAATAAAAATTCTAGGAGAGGTGAATAAAAGTTATTTACAACATTTCCCATTAACGGCATTTAACGCGGCTATTATTTCGCAGCAAACGTAAAATTATTTACAAAGAAACATTCCGCTACTCCTTGGCAAAAGTTGCTATTTAAAGGGAAGCCAAAGTGAACAGAAAATAAAACGATTTAAATTGTGAAAGACTGAGGCGAGAATGTATATTTTTGCTTTCGCAAAAAAGGAACTTATAAAAAGGCAAAAGAAAGTTCATTTCACCAACTGCGTGTACAACAAGTTTATTACACCCTACACTGGCCAACTATGAATTCATGTTTTGTCCAATTTTACTCCAATCACTCTACGAAAATATGAATTTTATTTAAAGGACTTTACTTCAAAGCTTAATCCAAGTGAAATAATTTTTAATATAGAGTCGGTGTAGTATTAAATTGAGTCACGTTTCATCATCATTGCTATTGGGGCATACTTTCTGATTATTGTTGTTGCTTCTGCGTAGTAACATTTAATTCGTACATTTTAAACTGTGTGGCATTTTAAAGTCCTTGGAGACATTCATCCAACCAACACAAACATTTCGACTAACATTCTTGTTTGTTTTTGTTTTCAGTACGTATCCCCGTTTTATTAATTTTTTTTTTTTTTATTTTTTTTGAAACCTAAGCCTGATATTTAAAAGCATAAGGGAAGGAGTAACTTTGTTTTAGTCATTCTTAAGTAGCGTAAGAAACATTACACGGGAACAGTGGCCGTGAAAACCAAACACACCTTGAGACACTCAAATAAACACGTTTTTTGATGGGGTAGATTTACAACAAAAGCAAAGTTATGAAAACCTATAGAAGGAATTTATGTCTTACCGGCAATTTTTAACGACACCGTACTCTAGTATACGTTCTGGAAATATGGAAAGTGATTTCTTTGCTTATAATATTTTAAGGAAAAAAATACTACAAAGACGATGAAGTTGGCCACTATTTTTTTAAATTTGTTTGTCATTCTGTCACAAGTAACGATGAAATGGAAAAGTTCATTATTTAGAATGCTTATTATAATGAAATGAAATTTTTTATTGTCATTATTAGCATCCAATTTATTTTTATTTCCAAAATTAACCGAATTCCGTCGTAATAAAAGCATTTACTTACACTCTAAGTCTTCGTAGATGGACATAATTCTCATCAATGTTACTCTACTTCAGCTTATGTTCTAAGACTGGGGTTAGCTGTTAATACTAATGTACCTATAGACATAATACGTATGAATGTATATGAGTTTTAAAATTAATTACTTTCGAATTTAAAAATTATTGTTACTAACAAAGTGAATAAAATAATTTATTGTTAATACCATATAAAAATGATTATAAACATATAAACAGGATTTTTTTTTTCAAATAATGAAAGGTACTCTCAATTCGAGGCAACGGAACGGAATGTAAGCACGTTTTGCGTATTTATTTCGGTGGCAGTTAAATTTGTCTGCATAAAACAGTGTCCGTTTTAAATTTATATGTTTTACAAATATTTATTCTCTTTAGTTTCGAGTCCACAAGGACATCTGCAAGTAAACAGTCTGCTAACGAAGTGTTAACTCAGTGATAAAATAAATAAAATAAAATAAAATAACAACAAAAAAAAATAATAAGAAATGTTGGTTTGCATTCTGTGAACCATTATTTTCAGTTGCAGTTTAAACTATGAAAACAAAAGAAATGCGTTTGCACTTTGAACGCGTTACAGAAATTTATAACCGAAACCCATTGAGAAGTCATCATTCAACAGATCATTCAAGTCAATGTCGCATTATTTATTTGTAATGAGCCATTCGTTATTTGTTACTTATTGGTTCGCTTGATTTCACAATTCTTACATTCTCAAACAACAAAAGGAAAAGGCCTCTTAAACTCTAATAAACTAAAAATTGGAATCATTTCGTAATTGATAAACTTAATCTCTAATCAACATACATACATTTGTACATACATTTGTATATATCTGTTATAAGTGCAAATTTTAAATGCTCCAATTACTAATGAAATGTTTTCACATTTATAATTATCGAAATAAAATAAAAAACTAAATAGAATTGCTCTTTACATCACACATTCAGTTTACATATCTTATTTGTAAATTGATAAAATTAATACAATTATGCGCACATTGCACAGGTATGGGAATAATTATATGGTACAGTGAAAATGCACGCAATATACGAAATATGTTAATATAAACATTCAGTCCCAGATAGGAAGGATGTTTTACAATTCTCCATCTGTTGTATCCATCCATCCATCCATCCTGAAAGACTTATTTTTAATTTCAATTAACAATTTTAATATCCATAAGATATCTGAACAATAATGTGTTGTATAAGAACATGATAAACTTATCGTTAGAATACAATCAGAATTAAACTTAATGATAACAGATAAGACAAGTTATTCAAATTTCAAATGAAAATTTCAATGTTTAGTTGCAATGAACTGTACAGTAATATAAGCCTACGATTGGGCACTACAAAGTAAGATTAGTACTTGCCGAACAATAAAGATTTTTGAAAAAGGATGTCTAAATATTTCTAATGATGAAAAAAGTTCAACTTTATTGAAAGATCTAACCAAATAGTTCTGTCCCAAACTTTAAAGGTGATTTTTTGATGACCTGCTTTACTTTCGACTACAGAAATTATTCTCCAATTTGCTTTATAAAACTTAAGATGAATGTGAACAACTTTAACAAATCGTACGCCATGCAGTTTTCTCATTTCACAAATATCCTATGTACGCTAGAATAATATCATTTGATTCATTGAAAATTTCTATCTAGAATTTACCAATTCACCACTGTGCCATACATTTTTTTTCCATGCCTGTACATAAATACTTCCAATAAATACTTAACATTAATCAATTTTGAAATCATTATCGTTATTATACTCGCACATATGCCCACACCCACACCCACACACACACAAACTATTCATAATAAAAATTTTTTATAAAAACACTAAAGTATACTTTAATTATATTAAAATCATAAGTGAAACACTCAAATATTTACATTAAATATAAAAAAATAAACCAAAAAAAAAAGAGAAGAGAAGAAGCAAACTTATGGATAAAATGTCATGAAAGAGAAAAAGATAATGATTGTAATAAAGAAGAAAACAAAAAAAAGAAAAATGAGCAAATGTTAAATAAACACAAAATCTACTTCTACTTATAAAAGTTGTAAATTACAGGTGCAGAGAGACAAGCGTAGAGGACGAGGACGAGGACGATGACGATGTGTTGTAACTACTGAAACATTCAACAATGCAAATATATAAGTACATAAGTATTTATATAGAATTATATTCATGTATACATAGTATGGTTCATACATTCATACATCGAAATCTAAACATGTACGTACATGTACGTACATACGCACTGCTACACTCACTTATAGCCAAGTTGGCAAAGTTGCCAAGTGAGTGAGTGAGTGAGTGAGCGTTAGTTAGTCAGAGTGTATTCAGAAACATTTTAGAATTAACAAACTTAAATATGAAAAGTAGAGATTACACTTGTAACAGGTAATTGAAATGTAAATAAAGTGATACCAGAAAAATAAAACAACAACAACAACAACAACATAAAATAATATAGAAAAACTAAATAGATGAGAACGAACACAAAGCCAGACTCACAGTGAGAGAAGAGTGTGGAGAGAGGAGAAAAGAAATTAAATAAAGAACAGGGCATTGAAGTACAAAGTATAAGAAAAATAAACTCAAACTCTCGTAAATGATGATGAAATTATGAAACACAATCACCAACCATACAGACTGTCATCATCATCTCATCGTACTTGTCGTATTCATTCACAATTTAGCAGGATCATTATTTTAATGAGGCTGTGTTGTGTTGTGAAATCATAATTTACGAGTCGACAATTGCAGGCATTTGCTTCATGTTTAATTATTTAATTGTTTAATTAAGCAAAAGTACTTTATATATATAGCTCTCACATTTTTTTCTAGTTTTCACTTTCTTTTGTTTTTCTTCTATGCCATTTTGAGAGTTTCCCAGAAGCTTCTTCTTTTGACAATGAGAAATATAATCAATGAGTCATAAAATGACGCTAATGTTAGTAATTTGATAGAAGAAAATATGTATGTTCTCATGTCCACAATGTCCATATGATGTAGTTTTTCTTTTTCAAATGCGTATTAATTTCTGGTAGTTTTCGTTTCAATTTCTTGTTTTCTCTGTGTTGCTTTGTTAGTAAGAAAAAATCGTGTTCATTGTAAAGAAACAAGAAAAAATCAAAAAAAAAACAAATGAATTGTTTCAGTGGCTGCAAATAAAAGCATTTAAACAATAAACATCAAAAGATGGCCACGACGATTTATATGCCACCATAATAAGTGACATATTTCTGGAGCAAAACACATAACACAACAGCAAGTCCGCACAAAGGCAAAACCTAGTTACACCGACAATCAAATTTGTAGCACTTTAGAATGCAACATACATACATACATACATACATACATACATAATTGGCCATTACAACCCTGCAGTCAGGATTACGACCTAGCTTCTCACAGAATGCAACATTTTTGATATAATTTTAGATTTAACGTCATTTAATTACAAATAGAATATTTTTTGGTTAATCGAATGCATCGATTGCGATTGTAAAAGATATTTAAAGTAATGATAATTAATGTAATTAATGTCCGGAGATGGTACACTTTATGTGCCCATTAAGACTGAATATACTGTTACGAAAGTGGAAATGGTGTTGTTAAAATAATAAACAAAAGCTCCAAAAACAACACAATGATCATGCATAAAATGATAAACAAAAACTCCAAAAACAAAACAGCACACTGTTCACGTGATCGATGAATGAGTAGAAAAATATACCAACAAGAATAAAGGATAAAAAGACGTAAATAACCAACAACAACATGAAGGGAACAAAGAAGTAAACAAGAAACAACAATGTGCAGTATAAAATAGCGAACAGAGAAATAACCCAACAACAACTAATCTACCTGCTCAAATGTAAACAAGAAACAACAAAAATAAGAATAGGTTGTTTACATTTTTAGAATATTCCCGAAAGACGTCATCATCCTTCAAGGGCATTCATCACACTAAAGATCTAGTGATATAAAAGGCAGGCTAAAGCGAGCAAGAGGTGATTCAGAGTGCGGAGTTTGAATTGAATCGTGTAAGACGACGTCACGTTGGTTGAGAATTAAAATCTATCGTGGATTCAGAGTTCAGAGTTTGAGTTGAATCAGTCGTGTGTGCAGACGGCACGTTGCATTCGAAGTGTGAATTAAGCTAGTCGTGTATAACAACATTACGTTGGTTGAAGTGATAAATCTTTCGTTTGTGTGCAGACAAGTTGCGTCTGAAGGAAGCATTTGTTAGTGTAGTGCTTACAAAAAGGTTGTGAGCGGAGAATAACTAACAAGTGTTGTTGCTTACAAAAAGGTTGTAAGCAGAGGATTATCACGAACAAACACATATAGCGAAAATTATCGTTGTATACGTAGAATAAACTGGAACAGTGGCACAAAAGTTGTGCAGATAATAAAGAATTCATCAAAACTAAACACAAATTTATTTTTACTTTATTTCCAATCTACGAACTCATATTTTTTAGCGTTTTTAAAAGGTAAAAACATAACAATACGTAGACAAAGTGGGAAGAT
Organism: Sarcophaga peregrina; assembly: GCA_014635995.1. Taxonomy (NCBI): domain Eukaryota; kingdom Metazoa; phylum Arthropoda; class Insecta; order Diptera; family Sarcophagidae; genus Sarcophaga; species Sarcophaga peregrina. Next base: position 572,669 of record CM025789.1, read on the forward strand.
TAGTATTCTTATGGACCAATCGCCCATACTGATGCATTTGAGCTAGATAGGTGAGATGAATAACAGAAGGAGATATGTATATACACATATAACAATAATTTACATACATAGGTACATATACATACATTTATATTGTTACGAAAATGAAAAATCTTGATATCGGTGTTATACTTTTACATCGCTTAACATTAAAATTATAAACAAAAGCTACAAAAACAAAAAATATGCAGTAAACAAACCTGTTTAGAAATTATCGTACTACTTAATATAATAACAAACAATAGCATAAAAAGAATGGTAAACAAAAAATACACCAACAAAACTACAATAAAAAATGTAAACAACGATGTTTACATTTATACAGAAGGCAAAGTCCTCAACATTTGCCTTCAAGAACATTCTTTAGACTATTTAATCTGCCATATAAAAGGCAAGTCAAAGCAAGCGACTGAGTGAGTGAAAATCAGTCAGTCTTGTGTGAAGACGCGACGTGTTTGAAGAGAGTAATCGTGGTTTGAAGATCTCCGTTACAAAGATCTGTCGAATAATTGTCTAGAATTATTATTTTTGATCCAAAGGGTATAAACGGAGGAACAACAAAGAAAAGCAATTGTTGTTGTTCACATCAAGTTGTGAACAGTGGCACACAGAATTACGCAATTAATAATGAATTTTAATTAAAACTAAATACAAATTTAGTTTTATTCTATTTACAATCTAGGAGCTCATATTCTAAGTGTTTTTAAAACGGAAAAAACTGTTCTTTAGTTCTTCTAAGAAGCATAGTTCTGTTCCATTTTACGTCTTTTTTCGCACTGCTGTACACCTCATTTAGAAATAATTTATGAATTCTAACAAATAAAACAACACTCGACTATATTTTTAGGCATGTCTGTGCATGTGTGTGATGGTGTGTGATGGCTGGTGTGTGTGTGTGTAGTAGTTTTGAAATTGTGTATACAAAACCATATTGTTTAGAAGCTGAGTCAGCTTTCGTAAAGAGAAATGTCCTTTATTTTCTGTTAATAATTATTTTTATGTCTTGTTTCATATAATTTATGACATATAGGCGGTCTGGGCTAATAAATAAATTTCTCGTTACTGTTACTGTTTTGTTACTGTTTTGTTGTCGTTGTCGTTGTTTTTATTTTTGTTTTTCTATTCGTTTTTACAACTTTATTAAAGATGGAAATTTTTTTTCCTGCCAGAGCCAGAACCAAAACCATTAAAGACACAAATTCAAAATCATGGCATACGAGATAGAGAAGAGGAGGCAATGTACTAGAGTACTTAGAGTGGAGTGGCAAACGTAACAAAGAATTGAAGAAGAGTTTATAAAAAGCCATTTAGTAAATTTAACTTTTCTTGTGTATAACTTTACAATTTATAAAAGTCCATCTATCTGTTGGCTCTTCCGCCAGTTGGTTGTTTTGATATAGAACAGAACCAACCGAGCTATTTGTGTTTGGTGTATGCGGAAAAGTTTTATTTTATCTTTCAACATTTTTACGTTGTTTTCTTTGCTTTGCTTTATTTTACCACTTTTTTTTTTTTTTAATGTACTTTAAAAGACTTTGAATTTAAAAGTAAATATAGCCATCACGAACCAATACAAAACACTCACACACACACACATACATATGTACATACCTAGACTTACTATGTACATTCACAACTACATACAATTGTATGCAGACGGAACGAGTTAGAATCTGAACGAAGAAAGGATGTGCATATAAGCAGTTGGAGTCGCTTATGATATTCATAGTGGTAGTGGCAGTGTTAGTGGTATTGGTAGTGATAGTCAGTAAAAGTAGGGAACGTCAGTTGTTTGTTTCAGCTTTTGTCTATAAGGAAGCATTAAAAGTTTTGTGTTGTGTCTTCTGTAGTTTACGTTCCACGCTTAACATCCTTCACCCAGCGCCACAGCAAATAAATTGTGAAAAAGCCTTGATTTTTGAAAAATAAAAAACAAAATTGAAGTTTTCGTAGAAAACAGCCCCGCTCGTTTACTAAAGGCACAGAATTTCGGTGCAAGGCAATGTAAGAGAAACAAACAGGAAAGAAAAGTTTGTTTCTGGAACTAAAACGAATGAAAAAGATGGTTGCATAGGAATATGTATGTATGTATACATATTTAGGCCGCAACAACAACAACAAAAACAAAAACATTTAAATACAAACGATTGTCTTTGTTGAAGGGCATGTTATAACACAGGATCAAAACAGCTGTTGTCAATTGCAATTCTATGTGGATCTTCTTCTTCTTTTTTTTGTTAAAAGTTTAGCCCAACGTGGCAATCTTTTGTCAATATTTATTTTATGTTTAACAAAAATATTCAAATCAAATAATGTGCCAACCAACTCTAAAATTTTAGAAAGTTAAAGGAAATTGAGAAGGTTTTTAAATCGACTGAACATACATATCTGCTGGGAGGAAAAACAGAGCCGATATAACTTACACAAATTCGTTCTCATAGATACATAAATACATTGTACATACATTTATACATATATATATATAGTATAGTGGTATTAGAACAAAATGTTATGGAAAATTTAAATATTTTTAACATTCAAGTTTTTAAGATTGATTGTTTGAGCTTAGATCAGTTATTATAAAATTCTTTAAATTCATTAAAATTGCTGCAAATTTTATACGATTTAATCGAGAATTTTAAATTGTACAACAGCGAGCAGTTGCAACAACTAAATTAATGTCTGTTTGTATTACTGCCATGTCATATTGGCTTTTATGCTCGTAGTTTACTCATATCTTTTGTTTTATTTCCTTTAGTTGGGTAGCGCTTATTGCTTCCTGTTCGCTGGCGGTTGGCAATATTCGTTCCACTATCTGAACTCCAAGGTATACATATGCTCTACATCTCATACTACACACGTACGTACATATTTATGCTCGATATACTTAAACTATACTACTTGTGTACGCATACATATATGTACATATGCATATGTATATATAAAACCAACAACAACAACAACAAAATCATAAATACATACATATGTTGCATCTATAGATCCTGTGTTTGTATATGTATGTGTACAAATACACTTTAAGATAGAAAGCAAAAAACTGAAATTGTTTTTGAATAAAACTCATCTATGTAAATATGTATGTATGTATGCATATGTATGTGTATGCTAGTGTGTATGTGTATATGTCTTCTGTCTATTTGTCTTTGTATATGTATGCATGGATGTATGTACATATGATATGTACACGTACAATAAATATTGTTTATCTGCAAACGCCAAAGACTTGTTTTCATTAACTTTAAGTGGTTTTTGCAAGTAATCAAATGAACAATACAATATCAAAACCATTTGTTTGTCTAACGAAAACAACTGAAACAATAATAAACAGAAAAACAAAATCACAAAAATAAAAAACAACAACAACAACAAAAAATTAATGAAATCCAAAATGAAAATGAAAAGAAACCAAAAAAGAAAATAAAAAACAATATTCATATGAGAAAGAGAATGAGACTGAGTATGAGACTGAGTATGAGACTGAGTATGAGAATCGTTTGTGAAAATAAAACTGAATGTAGTAAAAGTATCCCAAAAACATTCAATATCAAGAATAAGGGAGAAAATTGAATGAAAGAAGTTATTTCTTGTTCTTCTCAAATTAATTTACATCTGGCATTTAAAAGTTTTGCTTTTAAACATTTTTATTGAAACAAAAATTGTGTTGCAGTTCTGTAAAGAATATAAGCTTAACACTCACATACCACCAGTACTTGTATTTAGAAGAAGAAAAAAAACATACATACGTACACACATACATGCCTGCATATATATAGTATTAATGTATAAACTATTTTACTTTTTAATAACATTTAACAAGAACAACAATTACAACAACACATGAAATACATGAAAATTCAGAGCTATGCAAACAAACGAGTTGATGATGATACTCGTTAGTTAAGTCGTCTTCTACTTTGAATGCAACGGAAGTGGTAAGAGAATGAAACGGCAAAAGAGGAATAAGAATGAGACTGAAAACAATAAACAAAACAAACAAATATTGTAAATAAAATAAAAATAAATTAAAAAACAAAAATTAAATGAAATGAAAAAATAAGCGCTATCTCTTCAAAACAATATTGCTAATTTAGCGTGTTTAAAAAATTTCTTCTTATTGGAAAATATCAATGAGTGTACAACAATTAAATTTGAAATCATTCTGCACTCATTATCTCCCTTTCTCTCTTTCCATCATCTTTATAAAAATTGTTGGCAAATTTCTTGGTAATAATTAAATCATAGTGATTCTTAATTTCAATTGAAACTCTAAAGAGTTAAAGCAAATGTTAATATTGTCAAACAAAAATAACAAAATCACACAAGTTATTAGCAGCACTGTTGAAAAACTTACTACATTTTACTCAAGTTGTACAAGACAATTATGAATTTATGCTCTTCCATTCATTTACTTATTTGCAAGTATGTACATGATTAGGGTACTGCCAAATGAAAAAACAAAATGAAAACAAACAAAATTCGAAAACATAACACCTTCTATGGCTGTTAGCAAACCATGATGGCCTTTACATAATTAATAAAATTTATATCAGTATGCCCTCTATCGAACCCTAGGATATTTAGTTTGTAATTTGCAAATGGAATCAACATTTCATACGAGCCTTCCCTAATGCAATTGAACAACGTGCATATATGTTTCGCAACAATACGAAAAGAAACAAAAATTTCTTGTGTCTGGTAAATAAACAAAAAAACTTTAGAACAATTATTAAAAATAAAAACAATATAAAAAGAAAAATAAAAAACAAAAAAGAAAAAACAAAGAAAGAAAGAAACAAAACTACTATATTCATTCATTTATTTATTTTGTTATTCATTTTCTATTTTCTATTTTTTAATTTTTTGTTTTTCGTTTTTGTTTTTTCGTATTTTGAGTTTCTCTGAAAAAGTTATTTCCAACAAGAACAACAAGATCAACTGCTGGAAAACATTTATTTTAACAAATAAAAATGAAAAAAATGCCAAAAATGAAATGGAATAATTTTAATAAATATTTTTCAATAAACAAAACAAAAAATGAGTGTCAGTTTCATTCTAATCTACAGGCACACAACCATACGTACATATTTATGTACACATTTTAAATTGTTACTTAAATAAGTTGCTTAATTGAAAAACAAAAATACAAACAAACAAACAAATTTAAATTAATAAAACGAGGATAGAGTGAAATTTCCTTTTAATGGCCTTTTTTAAAAAATTGCCTACTTTAGTCATTTGTATATGTATGTATGTATGTATGTTTTGTTATTGTAATCACTGAATTTTTGTGTGACTTTATTTTTACAGATAAGTACGTCACTGCCCTCACTTTAGTATAATTTTCTTTATGGTGTCGGCCTACACTTCCATAGGCGAATTTGTTATTCCATTTATAAAATATGAAAGCCTAGCTGAAAATCATAAAAATATGTAACTTCCTTTGCATAATTTACTATACTTATGTACATATGTACATGCTTACATACTTACATAGGGGGTAAAAATATTTAAAACAATCCATTGAGGTTTCCCACCCACATCTTGTTCTCTTTGAGGTGCATTTGAATAAAAATCATGTGTATTCACTATAAATTATCCACCGTAAATAAATAAATTGATTCACCGTACGCTCTCTGACAGATTACAGGATAACTCTGTAAAATACATACATACGTACGTAATTGGTCATTATAACCCCTCAGTTAGAATTATGAACCTAGTTTCTACCACCAGTTGTATTGCGTGTGTGTTCATTTGACACATGAGTAGCGAGTCTCTACGATAGATTTTTTGAGAAACTTTTCATGGCAATTTTTATTTGTTCTCAGAGTTCTTGTCAGAAATCGTTTTAATGTCTCACCAGCGGTTTGTGGCGTGTCCTCAAGTCTGATAAGCCAACACACTGCCTACTACACTGCGTGCGACTTCTACATAATTCCAGTGCAACATTCATTAAAGCGTTCTTATTTTTATGGCAAGGCAGTGTTTTAGTTTTTAAATTAAGTACGTTTATGAGTGCTACCTGAATGTGTGTGTGTGTGTGTGTGTGTGAATGTATATGTTATGTCAGTTATAAGTATCAAGTTTTATTCAAATTTCTCTCTTATTCTCATACACATTCATTCACCCTAACACAACCATTTAAATATGTATTAGTATTTATAAACATACATACATACGTAGATGTATGGATGAAATTGAATGTGATTGTTGTTTTGCTTAGAATGCTTGAGGTTATTTGACAATGCATTTCTAAGAAGAATAGAACGAACGAAAACATCATATAAAAGCCAAAAGACACTTACAAATTATACTCTTTAAACTTTATTCTCTAAGTACTTGAGTATGTGGATGTGTATGTGTATGTACACGTACATGCATAACAGTTAGGGCAACGAAGAGAAGTATGCAGGTATTGAAAAAACTAGCTTTGTACCATTTTTTTTTCGTTTTCATTTTTTCCTTATACGATATCACATGCATACATACGCTTATAGGACATATTATATGAAAACAATACATATATAGAGAGAGAGTGACAGAGAGAGAGAATTTTTGTTTTTTTTTTTTGTTGGGCTTTGTAAAATAAAGGGAAAGAACAACAACAACAACGAAATTGTGCAACTCATTCATTTTTTAAATATTTATGTGTCCTTTTAATATGAAAATAAAAGTGTACGAACATACATACGTACACTCGTATAGTATACGATCATTTTTATATAATTTTGTCAGTACGGGTATAAAAATTATTATACTTCGAAATGACTTGAGTTTACATGAAAGAGTTACACACTTAGGCAGACATAAAATATTCATTTACACTTAAAGACTTCTTTCTGTATGTTCTTAACGTACATAATTAATTTTCGAATAAGAGCTTAAAGTAAATACGATCAACAAATTTAAATTTCCTTTTTTAAATTGTTTTAAGATGTTACGTATCGAATATTAATTCCTTCAACTCTTACTGAGCATACGACAACAACAATACCTACTTGCCAGCACACTCGATTATAATTCTTAGTTCATTTCACGGTATACTTATGAATCACAGTTTTCGATGTCTGTACAATGTATCTAAGGCATTCGGCTTCTATTTAGAAGGCAATGTCCAGCTAACTCATTCTATACGGCAATTCCACACTTGATATTCTTTTTATTTCTTTATAGTTTCTAAAAATTTACACACTGTATGTGTATGTATTTTATTTTCATAATTATCGATTTCAACTTAAATTAATGATTTTACAAAATAGTACGTTCTTCAATACCCAAGACATAGGTTTAAACACAAGGAATCGATACAGTTATAGAACAACAAAAATTATCAATCCCAAGTTAAATCTCATCAGAAAAACTGAAGTTATATTTTGAAATTGTTTGATAGGTGACGGTACAACAATTTCTCTAAGTGTCAAGTGCAGTACAAGACAAAGGGCTTATTTAAATGAAAATTCTGTAGCACTTGATTCATTTAATAATCGTTGAGAGGTTTAATTAAAAGTATATGAGCAAATATTGAAAATATTTACAAAAAATATTTTAAATGGTAACGAATAAGGTGCATGCATGACAATGTGTACATCTGCATAAATGTGTTTAAAGAATACATACATTAAAAAATATTTTAAATTGTGTCATGTATACATACTTCGGAAATGTTATGATAAAACTCATTATGTTTTTAAAGCTAAAATTCTAAGTACATACTATAGGTGTGTACAAGACATTCTGCTAGCTTACCCTTCACTGAATGCAATACTGTATTGTACTCTTTTCTGTTGCACTTGATTTTACGAGTGCACTGAAATGTGTATTTCTCATTTATTCAATGTGTACATGCATGTTTTGAATTGTAAGAGCATATTTTACAACTGAAGTTTCAATTTCAGTATTGCCATATGAATATCAGTAGTGTAAAAAAAGGTTTTTGCCCCAGAAATAAAACGTTTAAAAAAGTTACTGACAATGCTGGCGTCGACGAAGATGTTCGGTTGCCAAGAGCAAAAAAGAAATGCATGTTGTGACCCTATGAAGAGTACAATATTTTTGTTGCACTCTTCACACAACTCTCTTTTGTACTGTTGTACAATGGTTTACGAGTGCAGTTGTTTTTTTTTTTTTTGTACTATATCTTTGCTTCACACTTAAGCTGGAGGTCCACACCATGCGTTTTCGCGTCAAAGCGTTGCACGCACTGCATACCCTCTTCGCATTCTACGCTTCAAGTTACTTGCAACGCTTTTTACCAATGTTTGTCAATGTTTGTTTTGATCAGCTGTTAACTATATAAAAAATGAATTCATTTTAAATAAATTTAATTGAGTTTGTGAATATAATATTTTGTGCCACAAGTGTGCACAATAAGCTCCAAAAGAACAGAAAACGATTTTGGGTGCGTCCTTTGTATTTAGGACGAGATGTGTCCGGTTTTTTGCCGAAACTTTCCTAAAGTCAAAACAAACTAGAACAAAACAACTTGTGAAAATCAGCTGTTTTGCACACGCGCCGCTTGTGATGCTTACAAAAGTAGAAAGTAGATCTACTTTTCGCGTTCTATGCGTCAACGCATTCAACGCTTTTGTGTGTGTAACTTGCATCCTAATAAATCAATTAATTCTACTTTTTTGACAGCCGCGTTGAATGCGAAAACCCGTAGAACGCGTGGTGTGGACCTCCGGCTTTATTTATATTTTCAGCTACAATCAATATTTGGTCTTGAGAAAAATGCAGTACTAGTACATACATACATACATACATAGCTACATCTTAAGCTATTATAATATAAACTTCGAGTGAAAAAGAAAAGGCGTTAACGACGACTAAATAATAGAGGCCTAAATTGCAGCTTCAGCAAATTCAAATTAATAAATAATGAAAGTAATCATTAAATTCTAAAATTTAATAATGAATTTTTAAATTAAGAAATTTATTTAAGTTGAATCCGCATTGTCTTATGAATAGACAATAACTTAATATTTAGGAATTGTTCTAATTTTAACTTAAAATTTGAAACATTCGTTCAAATAAATTAATGAAAATAGATTGTGATTAGCAAGCGTATGGTATTAGACACAAACTAATGACTACCTATTGCTGGATGAATTTTTAATTGTTAAAGTTTTCCTTTTCTTAAGTCTATGTTATGTGAATATGTTTGTATATTTATAAGTTATATTTTGTTTTTTTTTTATTTTTAGGAAGGTAACGCCGGTATGCCATTTATTTTAAAAGTAAAAACAGTTTCACTCCCAATAGCTTGCAATAAATTATATCTTTGCTACGTAAGTTTCTGTTTATGCAATTATCAAAATGAACATTTACATGTATGTACATATATACCTATTGGTAGACAGTGGGTTAAGCTGGATCACATCATTGCCACTTATTTATTACAACACTTACTTTCCCTTTACAAAAATAAAATCAATAAAGACTGCATATTAGTTTTAAAATCAAATGATAAATTAAGTTAATCTCTTTGCAACATTCTACCGGTATGGGATAGAGGGTTGTAGAGGCCTGGGAACCGCAACAGCAAGAAAATCCAAGTAATTTTTATACCCAACAGACCTCAAATGTTGTTTCCCACAGTTCAAAATAGTTTTTAATTTTTGGACTTGTAATGAAATACATAAGTAAAGTTAAAAAAACAATAAAAGAAATGTAATTTACATTTGTTTTTGCTTTCAGGAAAATTCGGTTTCTTTATGTATTTTGTTTTACAATTATAATTGACAATATTTTTGTTCGAAAATATTTTCCAGAATATTGAAAATGCCGCATTAAAATTTTTTTAGTCAACCTATCCTTTCAGCCGCTGAAAAATAAACAAAGCGAAGATCATTTATCAAATGTACTAAAGAGTTACATATGTACATACATATGTACACGTAAAACTGTTTCAAAGCACCAGGACCACAAAATATTTTCCACTTCGTAAGTGATATTGATGTTAATAATTTAGAAGTATGAAAATGGCCAACAAGATGGAAACGTTCCAAGGGTTATGTTCTCCTATTTATCGTCAATAAATGCAGACACTTTATAGGCAGCCTAGAAGACAGTGGGACAGTGGCTTATGGACGAGGCCCCGTTAATCTAACTCACTCTCAGTCATGTCGAACGAAAACGTAATTTGCAAAAAAATATTCCCTTCGTCGACTTTCGTCTCATTAATCCTCTGAGACTAAATAAAAATATTGCCATGGAAGCGGTGTTAAATCTATCGTTCGCAGTTGAATTGTCACCCCGACTAAGAGGTTATAGAAAAACAAATTATGTAAGTAATTAAAACAAACTCTTTTTAAAGCGTGTTGTAAATATTTCTATCGAAATCGTTAAACGTCAAAGATAGCTAATATATGATCGCGACAAATCCGTTAAAGGTTCCACTGTTCTTGTTTTCTTTGTTTGAAATAGCGAATGTTATAAATCAATAGTTTTCCTTTGTTTTCAGTGGAAAAAAAAGAAAAAGAAAAATGTTCTCTTACATAAGCATTCTTTCGCTTTAGACCATACCACACGTTTATAGATTTTAAAAACTTTTAACCGAAAGGTGATTAATTTTATGTGCAACATTAGTTAGTTAGAAGAATGTGTTGCACGTTCCGCATTAATTTATCATGATTAAAAGCCACATAATTACACCAACTTATCAAGTTCAGGTAAACAAACTGTAGGGACCATAAGCAAAGAAAAAAAAAATAAAAATAAACAATAAATATTGACCGTGTTTAAGACTCAACTTTCAGAGTAAAGAACAAAGAAAAAAAATATTATTAAATAAGAAATTTATTTTGGGGTTTTCATAAAATTTTAAATTTTCACAGACGAACGTGACATCAATAGAATTAATATTTTATATTGTTGAATGTTAATTAGCCATCCGATATAGACATTCAAATAATCTCATCTCTCTTGTATAATGATTGTAATTGAAAAATGAAATGGAAATCCTTTCATAGAAAAATTTCATTGAAAATTTACCAAACAGACTTCATTTCACAAAGATGGACCGATGATGCTCATATCACATCACATCACATCACATAATGAATGTACATGTGTGAGAACATACATATGTATGTATATGTATGTATATGCAATGTATGCAGACATATGTATGAATATACATACTTAAATGGGCTACAAAGATACTAACATTCGCAAGTGTATATATACGTATACATATGCATATATGTATGTATGTATGTATGTATATGTATGCTTAAATAGAGTTTGTGTTTTATTCTCATTTTCTCATCGTAAAATCATTTTAAATACAGACAACAAGTTTGTAATTAGAAATCTTTACCTTACGGCAATCATCATGCAGTTCATCTACTAACTACAGTGATAAACAAAAATGCATTAACGTTATAGACTGTTATAGAAATATTATAAACTCATATCTGAAGCAAAAAAAAAAAAAACAAACAATTGAAGAAATTGGTGTGTGTGTGTGTGTGTGTGTGAAAACATTTAATTATTCACAAAATTATCAAAGAGACGAATTTGAAATTTTTTCAAATTCAAAATTATTAAAAAGGATTTCAATATGATTTTACCCAATACTATAGAATCTCCGTAATGACTTTTATTTTAGCAATTTCAAATAAGAATTTTGTTTGCAAATATTCTTTTTAAAATCTGTAAGGAAATTATACGAATCTCTTCTCTCTGTAGATACACATGCACGATACATGATGCTGTATAAGAATATGAATTTAAAAAAAAAAAAAACATCAAAAAATTGCTGGAAAAATATGCACACATGCTTATCTTAAAAATTACTTGTTATTTTTTCTTCTAAAACAACAGAAAAAAAAAGGAAAAGAAAACTTTCAAAAAATTCGTGGAATGACAAAGAAATTTCAAAGCAATTTTATTTCAATCTGTACACAATGGCATGTAATTATTATATTCTGGCAAATGAGCAATAAAAACGTTCAAGCGTTGTTCAAGCAGTCTGATAATCATAGCTCTTCTTATTTACGTACGTTATTAGAACGTACAACATTTAATGAGAAATAAAATTAATTTACAAATAAACCAATTACCAATTAAACGCGTTTGTTTACGTTTAAAAGAAATATGATTATATTATCCCAAATGTACACAATAAATTATATTAGGAAAGTTCACATTTAGTTTTCTTCTATCACAACTGGCAAAAAGATCAAACTCGTGTTTTTGTTTCAGAAAGAAGAAAACAAACTTTCATGGCCGTGTAATAATTACTTTGCCAAACATTATTCAAGATGGAGGGAGGACACTCGGCTAGAAGGGATGCGATGATGAGCTTTTACAATTGTTTGACTGAACAAAAACAAAAGAGGATGATAATCAATCTGCGGTTAAGCACAAGACCATTTGCGTTTGGTCATTCGAAAGTACGATGTAATCCCTTCATTTGAATTCCTACATATTTGCTAAATTTAAATGAACACCGTAGATGATGCAGATCGTGAAAGCCCCAAAGAGACTTTTACCAACAAAAACATCTCAAAAAACTCATCCGAAAAGTTTTTTGGTTACATGCATACATAATTGGTCATTATAACTCTTTTTTTATTAAGATTACGACCGAGCTTCTTACACCACTAGTGTTGTGTGTGTGTTAATTTTATACATGAGTGGCGGGGCTTACAGTTTCAAGTCGACGCCGAACGCCAGATGTTTGAGAAACTTTTCATAGTAAATTTGTTTATTGTTAATTTTTATTTTTCGATCTTTGTTGGACATATTTGACCTGATGTTTGAAACGTGGCTCCACTGCCTAGTAGACTATGGCGACTATCATACATAATTATGGGCAACCACGACGTAGAATTGATTTTAATAGTTAAGGCTTCATAGATAAAAGAACATATTAGACATAACGGGCACTAACAGCTAGAAAAATATTATAAACATTTCGTTAGTATGTGCTTAAAACTCAGTCGTCAAATGGGCCGTTGTCTAAAAGTTCATAAATTATTTTCATTATTTATTATTATTGTGCAACAATAATCGCCTGAAAAATTTCTTTATTGTAGTTGGTGAACACTTTTTTAATTTCACAACAAATATTATCCGTTTTTTTGTAAAAAAGCCCTTTTTATTGAAATTGTTCGTTCGTTTTGGGATTATTATTCGTAATAACATGGATTCGATTATTTTTATACCGTGATGATGGATACCATTAAATTTGGAGGTGTTATGCTCATCAGAACATAATCAATAAATTCTTTTTTTTTATTTTTTTTTTAAACATTATTTCAACAGCGGACATAGACAGAATTTATTCAAAAGTTTATTCAAATTCAAAGTGATATTGAATAAAAATGGATATTTTATTTAATAAAAATCTGCTTGAAATGTTCATGGTCTTCATATAACCTATAGAACAAAAGGAAAAGCAAAAAAAAGAAACTTCAAAATTATGCTATTTTAAGCACATACTATAACATCAGAAAAGAAAAACCAAACAAAAACATACGCAACAATATTATAGAAAGCTTCAAGTTGAATTATCTACGAAATAAAACACATTCTCAATGCCAACCACAGTTAAAAAGTGACTTATGGACCCTAGCAGTTGCAGAGTTTCATTTTTTCTTGTTTTTTTTTTTTATTTTATTGTCTTATTTCCATTAATGGTTTGTATTCCAAAAAATATACCGACTTCATCTTAGCAATAATACCATAGATATGTATGTACATACATACGTATAGTTTTTATTTCTATGAGTACATGAGTCGGTTCTTATGTGCTCTTTTCTACTATGTTAACAGTTGCCAAACGTTAGACTATGTACTCGTACACTTGAACGAAATGCCACAAGTCAAAGAGGGCTCTTCTTGCTTGCTGACTGCCACTGTTGTGCTCCTTTAGTTGCTGTTTTCGCGACTTTAAGGTTGACTACCAACAGGAGAAGAAGAAAAAGATGAAATCATGAAGAAGCCGAAGCCAAAAAGTTGCACTTGTTCCAGTAGAAAATATCTTTTTCCACTTTTGAACGGCTCCTTTTCATTTTCTTGTTCAGACTTTTTTTGTTTCGGATACTCACTGCCATTCACTACCTTTAGGCAGTTCTCGAAAAAATCTTCTGCATTTGCAATAATTTCATTTCATTTCTTTCCTGTACTTTACTCCCATAGAATGATTCCATTTTGGTTTTATTATTATTCTCCTTTCGTTTTTTTTTTCTTCGTTTTTCGCTTTACTCCTTGTATGCAATTTTATGTTGAATTTCTTTTGCACGGCTCCTTCTCCATTTCTTATTGTAGTTCGGTAGTTCGTTTTCTTTGTGGTTTTCAACCAACAATAACAGAAACAAAAATGAAAAGTCGACAGAGGAATATAATCTGAACGAAATCTTGTAATGGTTCTTGTGGCATTTGTTACACCGTTGTTGTATATCTTCTGCCATATGCCACCACATAAGAGATGCTTCTGGTTCGCTTTTTTTTTTCCCCTTGTTATTGCCATTTTATTTTTAATTTTTATTTTCATTTTTAAATTCACAATGTGTGACTCGATATATTCGTTAGAGTTGGTTGTTGGTATGTACATATGTATGTATGTATGTAGGAATGTCTGTATGTATGAGGAAAGTGTTTTTGGAACATTACTCTTTCGTTTGAAAAGGCGTAAATTTTCTTAATAGTCTGAAAATTGAGCAATTTTATAGCCTCATGAATAAAATATACCACACACACACACAAACATACAAATATACACACATGCAGGTGCATACTTTTACACACAGACATCCGTTTTAGCAACAATTACTGTTAAATACAATAAAAATAATATTTTACTTGTTTTCCTCTCTAATATCTTGGGAGGCACCAATAAATTTTCTTAAATTCGTTCTAGCACAACAGCCACAATTTTATGGCAGCATGAACAAACGTATGACTTCCTCTTGAACACAATATTCAATTCCATAATCAGGGGGAAAATATTTCTAAATTTCAAAATCAATTCAAACTCTTTCAACACACATTCATACATATTCATATGTATGTATGTAGGTGTACGTATACACATATCGTATACCCTTGTGTCTGTCAATTGGTTCAGTTATTAATTATTAAAAAAAAATATAGAAGATTAAAAAGCATTAAAATAAACTCTTTCCCTGCCTTCTTTAGTCAGCAAACAACAAAAAAATCTTACCACACAATTTGCAACATTTTGCAAGCAAAACAAAAAAAACAAATGATAAGAAATACTTCAGTTGCATAAAAAAAAAAGTAAAACGCATACACACACACATACACACTTCATTTCTGCAGTTTATGAGTGAGAAGTGGTTGCAACAATCATTCTCTAAACTTATTTACATTACAAATGTTATGCAACAACAACAACACAAAACAATAAGTAGGCGAAAATGGAAAAACTGCACAAGTGACATGATGCAACAAAAACTAAAGAAAGCAGAAAAAAAAAAACAAAAAAAAAACATCAAGAAAAAGAGTAAAAGAAAACGAGAAAAATGAATTTCAGAGGAGGAAACTGCAAACCAAGAAATTGAATTAAATCATGCTCTACATATGCCACAGAAATAACAGTGTTACTAAATGCTTCTTCTACACTCATATGTATGACGTTTTACACCAGTATTTATGCTACTTGTGGTACTATAAAGACTTATTATACACCGAAATACACAGATACGCATTTCAACACACACACACACACACATCCAGACACATACACACTTCGTCCACAAGACGATGATGACAGAAAAGAAAGAAAGAAAGAAAAAACAATTTGTGCTCAAGTGCCGTATAAAAAAATTCAAAAAAAATAAAAAAAATTAAGAAAAACTGAAGAGAAAGAGAAAGGCAAAAAATACATCAGTTATGTACATATTTACACTAATATTTACATACATACATATGTATACATACATATGTATGTATGTATAGATGTACATTGAAGAAGTTAAAGATTTGAAGAAGACCTGCCGCTGTTATGTAACAATCGCCATAACCGAATTTCGAATACTCTTACAAGTTCTTTGTTCAAATTTAGAATTTAACACAGGCAAACATTACTTTCTTTCGCTTTCGCTAGAACAATCTGCAATCATTTTAAACATTTGTAAATGGTGTTCAATAAAAGTGTTCCTAAAAAATATCCAATCACCAAAGTATCAATTCATTTTTAAAATGATTGTCACCTATTTCTCATCTATTATGTAAGTTCTTTAGCAGTTTGCCTTCTTTGATAGACCAATTTCATGGTGGGCGAAATGATAATGGATGTCGCAACACAAAAATTGCAAATTTTGGAATGTATGATGCAACACAAGCTTGTGGAATAAGCCACTATCATGCCGACAACCGGTTGTAGTTACACATGGAAAGATAAAAGTCGAATTAGATGGTTATTTGAATCGCCTATAACTACACTTGATCTATAAACATATTCCGAGAAGTTTCAGTGAAAAATGACTCAGTAACGCCTGATCCACAGTCAAACTATATACGACAAAATACTTCACTATCCTGTTAATGATTAAGCCTTTTTAGGGAAATTATAAGCAAACACCTAAATTATGTAGAATTCTCGCGTATGAGTGATGAAATCTATCGATGTACCAGCGATTCAACGCAATCTGACCTTTCATATTCAATCGAGATAATTGTTAACAAATTATGCACTCGTATCTTTTGATTGCAAATGTTAAATGTCGATGTAAAACTAAAGGAATGAGAATTCGTTCTAAAACTATTTTTGGCAATTAACTCAAACCCTCATACAGAATAACAATTTAGTTGAAATTATGTCGAGTATTTGTTCTTGAAACCCCTCTGTAATTAATTATACATCATCATAAGGATCATAAGGTCATTTGAAAATTTCGGTTAATTATTATGAATATTGGAAGATGTTTCATATGGTTTATGGTTCGCATCATATGCCAGTTGTTTGAAGGAAAATATATGAAAAATATACGTACATTCCATGCCCATTCCCATTCCCATGCCCATGCCCATGCCCATGCCCATGCCCATGCAATAGTGAATAAATAGATGGAGACGAAATGCTGAGACACTTGTCACATTACATTAAATAAACTTTACATCCGACACAATACAAGTATTTAGTTCTTTAGTGTTGTTGTTGTTGTTGTTTCTGTTATAGTTATTTGTTGTTGTTGTTTCAAAAGAAGAATTATGTTAGTATTAGTATATCTTGAGTATGCTAAAAACTTTTGCATAAAAAGGGAACCTACGGACTTACAAATTGACTGACTGACTGTATAAAACAGTAGAACTGAACTGATTTTATAATACAAACTCTATACAAGTAATGTTACATGAATTGTATAAGCAGCATACATACATACATTTTTATGAATTATATTTATACATACATATGTACATATGTGTATATAATTGCGTACATATATTTGCATATGTTTTCTTAAATATATTTCATACTTACGTACATATGTACGTATGTATGTATGTACATAACTAAACACAGTTGTATTACGACATTTTGTGTCGGAGTTCATATGGGTACGTTTGTTTGGTGTGTAGCCTCTAAGGAGACTCGAATAAAACATACAAGTAGCATAAGTGACTGCCTGGCATGCCGTGAAAGTACTCACTCACCGACCCACTCACTCACTCATTCATTCATTCATTCATTCATTCACTTACTCGCACAAATGCATACATATTAACGTAAATCTACACATTGCATTGCGAATAGAAAAATATAAAGATTTTGACACAGTCTCAGTCTCTCTCTCTCTCTCTGTCTCTCTGTCTCTTACTCAGTTCTTGTTAGACAAACGAATATTATTTAATACTTGATCCTTAAAATTGTTAGCGATAACGGTAACGGTAGAACCTTTTAAAAATACATTTCATTACTTTAAATTGGGGGTTTTTCTCTCGCATACACAGTCTAATAAAACCAAAGATTTCATTTTATCCTGAGAGAGAGAGAGAGAGAGAGAGAGATCAAGTGATTACAACATTCCCTTCAAGATTTCTAAATAAATAAATGAATTTATGAAAAATTCCTCACGAACAAACTTTAAACATCTACACATCTACACATTCACATATTAAAATATTTATAAATATTATTACACACATGCATACACTTACATACATACGTTACGTATGAGGTAATTCAAGACGCATACTTGACATGTTCCACTTCGTCTTTCTTCAACATTAAACGTACGAATTTTAAATTAGAATTATTCGTTCTTATAATTTCATATTATGAACATGTACATGCATACTCGTACATATATGTATACATACATACAGATATACATATGCATGTGTATTCGTCCATAAATTAGATAATAAGGCGTATGACGGAATTTAAACTACAACTTAAATAAATAAGAAGTCGCAAATTGCAACTTTAAAAGTGCCAACAAGTTTAAGTTAATAATCCTTAATTGTATTAATGAAACCAAGAAGCAAGAAAAAAAATAAAAATTGATGGTGTTACCTGGCCAAACAAATTATAAATGAATTACATATCTTCAGTTATTTGATGTTTAATTCAAATACAATTTAAAATAAAAATAATAAAATACTGAATCAGTCTTGAAATTAATTGAGATTGCAAATCTTATTCTTATTCTTAAATGATGATTACACTGGCAGACAAAATTATGAAAAATTAATAACGCCGGAACCAACCAGACTCTGACTTTTCTAAAGCTTTCTACTGTGCAGGTGGTACATACTTTTACAGGCTGACACGAAAATTAAGTAGAAGAGTCAAGAATACATATGTAAAATACAACAATGCAATACAATATTAAATTGATTTTCAACAACACTCATGAGAATGCTTTCATTTTTTTTTTATTTAATACCGCAATTATAATAAGGCAACTTTGAATTTCAAAAGAATTTCAATCATTCAAATCTTTGCAATTGCGCTATCATTTTTCATAATACAAGGTTTTATTTACTCATGGAAATCCTAACCATCCCATCAATATAGATACTTCACAACAAGCGTACGTTAATTTCTTATAGCGAATTGCTCAACACAATGTTGTTGAAAGAACTTTCTAGCACTTTAACTCTAAAAGAAAAGTTTTATAATCGAAATTAATAAGCACCAAAAAACAGTCAAAATTATTAACAATACGTAAACGATATACATGAAGTCGCCGTGGTCCAGTGGGCAGTGTGTTGGCTTATTAGACAAAACGCCCGGGTTCGTATCCCAGGTCAGACATCAAAACGAAAAAATATTTCTTCGGCGACTTCCTCTCAGCAGATTTCTGGCAAAGATTCTGAGAGTAAAAATTGCCGTGAAAAACTTCTCAAAAATCTGTCGTTCGGAGTCGACTTTAAACTGTAGGTCCCTGCCACTCATGTATAAAATTAACGCACACAACATAAAGTGGTGTGAGAAGCTAGGTCGTAATCCTGACTGAAGGGTTGTATTATTATGTATGTATTATGTATGTACGTATTGTATTAAGAGTTTGAAGCATTCAATTTATTTTTATTACTTACTTGTGATTAACAACCCGATTAAGAATTTCGGCCCGCCTTTGCTTCTTGCGCGCCTACGCTAATTGATCATATCAATCGATGATAGGGATTCCCCGTTTGGTTCTGCCAACGCAAACAAGATCGTCTTCTTTGCCGACTTCCGCAGATCCTTTAAAAATGCATATGTATGTTGGTAAGAGAAGACGTAAAAGCGCAACACAAATATAAAGGATATATATAATAGAAAGGCTGAAATCACTATTTTCCAAATACTCTAAGCAATATCGGCATATATATTTGTATTTAAATAGAGTCGATCAGTAGAGAAAAAATTATTTTATAATGTATTGAACATAATTCAAATTTTTTTTTTAATATATTTCAATTATTAAATGCATGCAGGTGATGCACATTATAAATTTAATCAAATTCATCTCCATTTTTTTATCAAACAAGTTCATCATACACTAATATTCAGTATGAATGCATATCCTTTTTTTTTTAACAACTTCCAATTTCTGACATTCACGAACAAAACTAAAAAGGGAAAAATATTTGAAACACAAATAAATAAAAATAATAAATTTGACCGTAGAAAAATTCATCAAAAAAAAATTGATTTATCCATATCTATGTATGTATCTATGTATGTATATCATGTTAAAATGTTAAATTAACTTTTTATTTTAAATATTTTTAATGAATATTGTATCGCATGTAATACATTCAAGCGTTGTTATTGCATCAATTTATACACTCACTCACTCACATCATAAGGGTGTGCCCTTATGTTAAGATACGTAATGCACTTAATAGTTTAACATCCGATGCGACAACATATTACTTTTCACAACTTTTCTTTGTTGAATGGGACACCCTATAAAACCGTAAAATGCCATAGTATCTACTTAAAAAAATTTATAAAAGCTTCTCAAACAAAAAAACTCCAGCCACATTCATGCACTGAAGAACCAAAAAAAAACTAAAAAAATGAACTAAAAAGTGTGAGGTGTTAATTTGAAATAAACAGTTAGCCAGTCAATATAAATTGATGAATTGGTGGCAATAAAAACGAACAATTGATTATCATTCCCAAATTCACTTTTTTCACTTTTTTTTTATAAATTATTGTCTAGAAATAAACAACGTAACTACGACCGAAGTAAAAACGTGTCAATAATTATGCAACAAAGTTTCACACTCATTCCCATTTCTATCATCTCATTCAAGTTTCAAATATTTACTATATGCCTGCATGTATGTATGTATGTTTCATAAGAATTAAGTAATTCGTTTAAAAAATTCTTTAAATCGTTAATTTTTTTGTTAATCAATTTAACCAATTCGATAATTCAGAGAGAATGTTTGCGATTCTTCTTTTTTTTGTTTTTTTGCTTAATGCACTTGATGTTGGTTGTCAAGAATGTTTATTGTTTCATAAATGTTGATGTTCCTTTGTCTTTTCCAACAGAGCGATTGTCCTATGTAGCTATATAGGTCCCAAGAATTCTACATTTTGCATTGCCCTCAGTCTAAAAACATCGTTCATATGTACATAAAAAGAAACTGGTATTGGTTTTGGGTATATCGATGAGGGTAGATCTATGGAGGGATTAAATGTGGCTCTCCATATTTAAAATACAAATTTTATATCTTCATCATCGTATTCCAAATTATATTTGTGTAAACAGAGTCCTATGCAGATATTTTAATGTAATCACCACGTTCAGCTGTCCTGTCTTCACCCAAGTGCATTCGGCTAAGAAGTCGATTATAGCAACAATAATTTGATATACCACGAGCTCACTGATTTGTATGAGCGTCGAGAAAGTCTCAGCTCTATATACAGTTGATAAGTAGATGCTGTTTTCGTGTCATAATGAAACTAATTTGACTATAGAGTTGCGTCTAGTTGTTCTAAAGGAAATTTTCCCTGATTCTAGCAACTTCTAAAGACATTTTGTGCATTGCTTTAGTCTTTTCTTAAGTTGTGGCGATTATAGTAGGAGGTTGCCATAGTCTAATAGGTAGTGTGTTGGCTTATTGGATGTAAAGCCCGGGTTCATATCCCAGGTCAGACATCAAAACAAAATGTGAAAAAAGATATTTCTTCGGCGATTTCCTTTCAGCAGATTTCTGGTAAAAACCCGGAGAGTAAATAAATCTGCAATGAAAAAGTTTCTCAAAAATCTGTCGTTCGAGAAGCGAAACCGTATTTCTGACTGATGGATTGTATGTAATGGCCAATTATGTATTTACTTATGTAAGTATGTAATAGTTGCCACTACCTGCGGACACTCCTTTTTTCCAAAACTTTTATAGGGCCTTTTTGGCACAAGGGATCGTCAAAGTTGATTCAACCATCTAACAGAAGGACGAATCTAAATATTTTTTTAAGGGAATTTGTATGCTTTTTGGTTTTTTTAAATTGTCTTTTGGCTTACAAAGACACTTTGCCAATAAAATCAAATCAATGACAAAAATAATTTGTAAAATTACAACAATAACATAACTAAGTAAATTTACTTTTATTTGTATACAATTTCAAATAAGTTGTTGTCACGTTCTCCATAGAAATTGAAACAATCATTTGGTGTTTTCGGTGTTCTATTCATTTCCTTCATTTCGTCGTTTCGACTAATTGTTGATTGCAATTAAGTATGCCAACAGCAGATATTGTATTGTTTGAATTGTTATTTGCTGTTGCTGCTGCTGTTGCTGCTGCTGTTAGGGTTAATGTTGTTGTTGTTGTTGTTGCCTTTACATTGTGGCTTAAAGTTATTGACAACAATATGTGTTGATTGTACCTTTATTGGCGAATGAGTGTTGTGTTTCACATTATTTGCAACGCTAACATGCTGACGACAACAAACAACACTCTCAAACAAACAACACAACAATAACAATAACAACATTGATGTTAATGACAATGAATTTTCCAACAATGAAACAAAAATTATAGAAATTGTTGAACGTGTAACATATTTTTCTGTCGTCTGTCTCAGCAAAGCTAAGAGAAGCGAGTATCTATTGAAGCATTTGTAGAATGCAATTATAAACACATCAAAAACATTTACGCGATGAATGCCATTCAACAAAGGAGCGCGCACACACATACTTTTGCACAAACACAAACACAAATACGCTGCATACTTTTATGTTTCATGTATGTATATTGTCTTTAGTGTCAATATAAGAAATATTATCCAAATACAACAATAACAATTACAATTACAATAGCAACAAGAGAAAACTAAAACAAAACAAAACAAATATCATTATAAGCATAGATTTCGTTGCCGTTGTCGTTGCCGTTGCCGTTGCCATTATCATCGCCTTTCCTTCAGATTGTCTTCATCAGAGAGAGAGAGAGAGAGAGGCATAGTTGTCGTTCTTAAATATCAACAACGTTTTTCAACTCTTTCGTTTGCCCTCTCTCACTTATCCTCCTTTGTTCTTTCCAGTTGATGTTGATGTTGTTTTTTGCTTTTGTTTTTTTTTTTTATTGCTGTTTGGCTGTTTTACTGTTTTTATTACACGTTCAAAGGCAACAGGAACTTTAAATCAGTTGCAACTTGTTTCTCTGTGTAGGTGCGTATATGTGCTGCTACTTAAGTTGCTGTTATTGCTGAAAGAGATCTACTTTAGATTCCATATCCGTCATAACAACTACAACCTACGTACATACATACATAACAGCCCGTAATATGAATTGTTTTAATATTTTTGTAGTATGAGTGGTGTGCGTTGTTGTCGCTACTAGTTGTTGCTGTATTAGATGTTTTAATAAGAATGTTATTGTTGTTGTTTATCTTCCCCCGTTTACTTATCTTCCTTCAATGGCGTATTAAAAGGATTTAAATTTAAATGAAAACAGTCGTCGCAATTGTACTCCGTTTGTGTTCTTATGGATGGATGGATGGATGGATGGATGAATGGATGGATGGATGAATATGGAGTGAGCGTATTTGAAACTAAAGAAAATTAACTTTCAACAGTAAATACAAGTACTTCAGTTAAAAATATTTTCTATTTATATTCAAGACGTTGTTTTTTTCTTTTTTAAGCGTAAAACTTAGACTTTCAAGACTTAAATCGACTTACACTGCAACATACCGCGACAGCAGCTATTCTAGTTTTGTTGTGTTAGTGTTAGTTTTAGTTTTAGTTTCAGTTTTTGTTTCTTTTTTTTTCGTTTTTTTTTTGTTGGATTTCATTATTTTATAATTCATTTAATAGATGTATTTAAGCTGGGAGAGAATTTACATTCAAAACAGATTCAGTAAATATTTGGGGTTTTTTTCGCTTCAAAAAATTTACTTAAATCATCGAAAAACATCAAATACATACGAAATTATTATTTAGATTGTGAAAATAACATGAATGGAATATAAACTCAATGCTGACACACGGTTGTTTTGGCAGTGGGTGCACGAACGTGTGTACATGAGTGTAAGTGTTAGTGTTGTTTTAAAGTTAAGAGAATGGGCCATAAGGGTGAAAGAGAGTAGGAGTTCGAAATACATACTTATAATAAAACGAACAAATCAACATCAATATTTCAAATCATGTTGATTTGTTGTTTTTTTGTTAGAAATTTTAATATGAATCTAGTCACGCCATATTTGATTTGTTATGGAAAATTCGCAAAATGCCAAGAACCAATAACCAACACAATCATCGGCATGCTTAAAATGACAATGCGTGTCTATGTATAAATCACAGTGTTCGTTATGAGAGTCACTCACTCATTCGCACACATATACACTCGCACACTCGCATACTCGCACACTCCAGTATTCGTTTGCTGAGTGAATCAATCATACACCCACCATTTTGAAAATTATACGATAGTAGTATGAATGAAGATCATGCGGTAAAAAATTTGCATTTCCACTTAACTCTGGTGTGTGTGGGTTTTTTGTTTTTTTTTTTTTTTTGTTCTCTTTTATGTTGTCTTACGTTTTCCCGCAGTCATTCCATAACACATGTCGTCACTTGTTCATTTTTATTTTATCCTTTCGAATCCTTCAACGAAACCACTTTACCTCTAACAATCATCTTCATTCGTTTTTGTTTTCCTGCATACATTTTTCTTTAACAACGTGCCACTTTGAAATATTTTTTCCATAAGCACCTGAATTGAATGCACTTTAGATCTTCGATGGTTATGAAGTAATTTTTTTTTTTTTATTTTCTTTTTGTTTTTGCGTTCTTTTTCGTTCATTTGTTTAAAATTCAATTAATCACAATTCTTCTCAAAAATTCATTGAGAAGCGGTGCAAAAATGAAAATTAATCGTAAGACTATGACAATATTTTACTCTTCTATGCGTGAGTCAATGTTTAAAACTGAAATTTTTCTTTATTTTTTTTTTAATAATTCTTATTTTGTTTCAAGTCGAAATTATGAAATGTATGAACACATGTCTATGTGAATGTCTGCGTTCAGGATGTTTATTTTATTGGAAAACTTATAAACCCCCACATATTGTTAAGACAAAAAAAAAAAAACAATGAAGCAACATTTTCGTTTTTTATTATTTTACTATTTCAATATTGCTATATAACACAACATACGGTCGTTGTCTAATAGACACATGTGGTATTCCCACAAAAAAAAACAAAAAATAAAATAAAAGAAAACTAAAATAAAATCTTAAAAGAATATTTATTAAAATGCCATCAACGATATTTATTAAAAATCCAGACAAACAAAAACTATTGACGTGATTTCAATACTTTTCATAGCAACGGAGAACTTAAAGGAAAAATATTGTATTTTTCTAAGCAGCAGCAGTAACAGCTGTATTAAGGACAAAAAATTAAAACGACATCATAAATTATAATATTAGAATAGCTCAAGAGGAAACGTCAGAAACAAAGCAGGTTTTACTTTTGCAATCTTAACTTGTAATTAAATTAGGAAATTCATTAAAATAAATACAAACGTTTTTAATATCCACACACACTTCATTTCACTCATTTAATAGGCGTAGTACAACTCAGTTTCCCGCAGCACCATCTATTTAAATAAATCAAATGAGCAGCACTCTTAATGTCAAAATTATGCTGAAATATTTGTTTAATATGGAATGAAGAAAATACGACTCACACTGCTTCCTAATGTTATTTTCCTTTCAAAACTCTTTAAATTATTTTGCGTTTTTTTTTTTACAAAAAATAAGTTTTTATATAACTTGTACATCTTTGTATATATATGTGTGTGTGTGCATATACAATAAAAAATTATAAAAAAAAAAACAACAATGAATAGAAATGGTTCTACAGTACGAGTACAGAGAACTGTGTTTGTCATCAGAAATAAATATTTTTGAGGTGTAAAAACATGCATTATTTTAAATGTTGTGAACATTTTGCCTAAAATGGCGTGTAATTTGTTAAAATATTTTAAGCGTAAAGTCTCATGTAATTCCTCATAAAAGCTAAAACAATTAATCACAAGGTTTTTCTGTTTTTTTGTTTTTTTTTTTTATTTACGTTTCAATAAAACCAACAAAAGAGATTTAAGAAAGCCTCAAAATGATGTGTGTGTATTCGTTGTGTGTGTGTGTGTGTGTTTGTGTTTAGAAAATAAGCCATCGCAGCATGTTTCATGTAGTATTTCATCACATGTTTATAAATATTTCATGATAAAAGGTAATTTACAACTCTTGTATCCATGCATGTACATACATACATACATCCATACATGTATGTATGTATGTATTGACAAATACACTTACAAATATTTACATGCATACATACATATGTACATACACACACATATGAGCATATTTAAGTGTAAGTGTGTGTAAATATGTTGGTAACCAACTATTTCTAACGTAAGCTATTATCCCATCATTTTCTACATGCTAAGCGCTCGCTCTATGGTTTGTTTTTCTTTTTCCTTTATTTTCTTGAATTTTTCGTTCCTTTTTGTTTAATATTTTATGAGGCATTTTTGTCAGCCAGTCATATTTATAACGACGCAATCGTTTTAGCCATCGACATCATCAGCATCTGTATCAACAACATTAGCAACGATAACAACAACAGCAACAACAACAACAACAAGATGAATATCAACAACATTATCAACATCATCGTTATCATCATTATTTATAAAACCAAGAACAAAGTGATCCTAAGCAGGATTTAACCACAAATGCTGATGATGGTGTTACGTTAACCTTTCATTTACTTTTAATATGTTTATAAGTGCCTACCTACCATCACAGAAAAATCTCCAACAACCTACATACATACACACACACACACAAATGTACATAAATGTGTATGTATGTATGCACATACATATGTATGTAAATATTATCGCTATTTGCGAACTAACAGGGTTATTATTACTTAACCGCCAGGCAGTTTAAAAACCTTTTTTTTTTCTTTTTTGTATTGTTTTGAGTCTCCTTTCACAAAGCCACATGGAGGTGGGTGCTTCTGAACATCGCAAATAATTTCACACAAAAATATGTAAATTTCCTGTTGAGCTGTGGAGAAACGAAAAGGAATATTTTCAATGAAAGGCTTTAATATGTGAGAAACGTGTTTGGAACACAACAGGCCTCAAGACATTGAAGTTCAATTGAAATTAGAGTTCAAAACAATTGATAGATAGGATAAGATTTTAAAAGTTTTCGAATAATTATGATGCGTTAGACGAAAAATGTCAACAACAATTGTCATGGGATTTATTGTACAATTTGCCTGATCCGAAAAAAGTTTATGAAATTTTAAGTAACTAGCTAGAAGAAAAGGCTCTACAAACAGCATCACAACGCTTAAACGGAATAAGAATTTTGAAGAGAATTTAAATTTATTTTTTAGAAGTATGCCTGTGTGTACTCCGATTGTTTAAATACATAATAAACTTTATTTATAAATTATTAGAATTTATTCTCCTTGTCGTAAAGAACGACAAAATTCTTGATCTGGTGTACGAAATAGAATTTGTTAAGGATCCGTTTCATGTGTGAAAAAAAAATAACCAAACAAATAAAGAAAACCAATAAATAGACAACATCTTGAAAGGAAAACAAAACACACACACACACACACACACACACACAAGCGCAGCAAATGTAAATAGTTTACGAAAGTAATTTTCCATGTCATTCACCTTAAAGGCGTTTACTTACAATATTTCAATAACGCCTTCTAACAATACAATCAAACAAAATAAAAAAAGAAGCGAAAAACACAAACAAACTCTCTATCTTTCTGTCTGTCTGCCTTTTAAAATTTAATCACACATACACACACACACACACATTCGAAACTTGTTAGTAAGTAATTTTCTTTTTGTATTTAAGGCCAAAAGAACAACAACAACAAAAATAAAACACGAGTGTAAGCACAAAAGGAATCTAAGATTTATACAATTGAAGCCAACAACAACAGCAACAACAACAACAATAACAATAACACTTAAAAGAAATAAAAATAAAAAGTTTCCTCGAAAAGTTTTCTGTCATATTACTTATGAAACAAATTGTAAACTTACATTGATATGTCTGTATGTATGTATGTATGTATGTATATGTGAAAGTATAATGTAAAGAAAGAACGCATCTCTGGTACTTTATAAAATTTAATGAAATGTAAAATTGTCTTAAAGAATCCCACACATAAGAAATGATCAACTTAACTCAACTCAACTCAACTCAATTCAAAAACAAAACAAACAAAATGGAATTAAATTAAATTAAAACAACAACACAAATAACACGGAAACAGATAAGGATATAGAAAATGATTTTTATCAAATACAACCACACACACACACACACACACACAGACAGGTGCATATTGTTCCAGCTTGTTCCTTTCTTCAAATTCTTTAACTAAATCATAGAAAGTGTGATTTTTTTTTTAAAAAAAGTTTCCAATCAGAAGCAAAATAGCAAAAGATAAAGTGCTTAGTTGGACAATTTTGAAGATTTTATTTTGATTAAAACATATCGTAACAAAACATTAAACTTTTTCATATTTTTTGAATTATTTTATGACAATAAAGTCATGTTTGTCAAGAAATGTTTGTACATTTTAAAAATCGTTTTGATTTGGAATTCGGCCCCAATTAAAATTATTATCTTATTGCCGTTGACAAAACAAAACTAATTCAAAAATATTGTATAGAATAAATATGAATATTTTTATCACTACCTCCTACTATCACTTCTAACTTAGATTATGTACATTGTGCATATGTAATTTGAAATTTAAAATATAAAAAAAAAAAAAAACATCAAATTAAAAACCAAAATCTTCAAAATATGTATCAGCGAAAACTCTAGTTCATGAAGAAACCAAATGTATTTAATTCACTTCTTTAGTGGCATCGAATGGCCACCTTGACGGAAATGCTTAAATCTCATATGTATGTACAGTAGAGCGACTCAAGTTATATTATATTTAAAATATTTCGGCTCCAGCTTCGATCTCTCGTGAGCTGGACCATTTTGAAGAAGTGTCTATTTTTGAATATTTTGTTAATTTGTGGATCTGTTTCCTTACCAACATATACAATATTTATATCATAAGAAAGGATTTTTTAAGGCACATCCAACTGTATATAAAATTTTTCAAAGGACGATCACCCGTGTCCTTTTTTTAAGGATGTTCTCTGAAAAAAAAATGGTTTTTGAGTTTTTTGTTCGGGGTTATTTGTATTTAAAATGCCAAATTAACATATTTTAATCTTTAGACGATTTAATTAAATACGGGTCTCAGCCTTTTTTTAAATTCGCTGTAGTTCGCGTTTTTTAGTAGTTTTAGTTTGTAGTTTTGTGAATATAAACAATAAAATTTTATAACTTTATTTAATTTGGGAAACAAATATGCCGCCAAAAAGTCGTGGATTATTTCTTTGTTTTTCTTTTTTTTTTGTCTTACAAAAGTCCATAGTTCATTTTTAGGGGCGTACATCGAACACTTTTTTTGCTGAGTCGCTCTAATGTACAGTGGCTCACAGTTTATTTCAACCCGCACTTAAAACAAAAATTTTAAAAGTTTATAGAATATGTGGTAAAAATTAACCAAAAACGCTTTATTCAGTCTCAAATTTATGTGATCAATATCTTGTTTCGTTTCGAAATTACACGAACTATTTTGTATTATTTTTATATGTAAACACTTACATGAATGTACGCCCATATAATCTGTATATATATACATATATATATATACTATAGATTAATTATGTGGGATAATACAAAATAATTGAAAATTCAAAAAATGTATGTACTTCATAAAAACAGAGTTTTACAGGAGATTAGCTAAGTACAACCAAAAAACCAAAATAATAAAAAAAAAAAAAACAAACGAAACAGAAAGTATGCATGAGGAAATAAGGAAACCAAAAAGTAAACTACGAGAACAGAGGAGAATTTTTCAAAAAATATTTAACAAACCAAAAATAATTTGAATTTCAATTCCAATAAATAAATAGAGAAATGGCTTCTATATCTGTCGCTGTTAATTTTTATAAATATGAAAATTGTTGAATATTCGTGTTCGTGTTATTGTGAGACTTGATTTGTTTCCATATTGATTAGCATACACTGAGCGCCATAAGTGAGTCAACCAGCCACTATAATTTTAAATTTTCTTTTATAAGAAATATATTTGTAGCACAATAATAATTTTGGTTTTTGTTTCTATTTTAACATTTTAGAAGTAATAAATAAAAGATTTTTCTTTTTTTTGGAAGAATTTATTCGACTATTTTTTTTTTTATTTACTTTTCTCGCTATCCTAAGAAATTATTTTTATAAAATTTTATTTTTGTATTTTTTTCTATATAAAACATATAAATTCATTTTGTTTTTCATATTATTATCTAAAGTTTTTTGACTACTACTACAGCACTTTCATTCATAAGATTCCTATATTGTTGTGCTACGTTATGTTATGATATTAAATAATTAAAAAAAAAAAAGGAAAAGAATATTGTAAACCGTATTGTATACATATTTCTTGCGTTTAATAAATGAAAGCAAATTCATATACACATACTGCACCATCATGTAACTCATTTTAAAATATTGAGTTTATAAAAAAAAAAATTATCGTTTTCATACAAATAATATTATTAGCTTAGCATATTTGTTTTGTTCTTTTTTGATTTTTGTTTTTTTTTTTTGTGATTCTAGAATTATTATTATAAGGAATACATACGAGTACATAGTAAACTATTTGTGCATGTCAATTTAAATTGAATACAAAATAGAGTATTTTACGGTTTCGTAGGCTTTGTTTAACTAGTTATTTAAATTCGTTTTTGTACATGTCTGTACTAGATTTTTTTTGTTTTTTTTTTCGTTCATACATTTAACACGTTCCCTGCCAAGCCGTTTATGAGAAGGTGTCATTTCTACGCCACGTGTACCATTTTCGGTACACGATAACTACTTTCATAAATCTATAAAAATACAGGTTCTTTTTGTATTTTTGAAAAAATTTATTTTATTTTCAAAATTATTACTATTCAAAGGGCAAAATGCACAAAATAACAATAAAAAATTAAATTTATTTCACCTAGAATAAGGGACGTAAGGGTAATGTACAAAAAATAATACATATTTTAGTCAAGTTTGATTACATTACTATAATTTTTCATATTTTCTGCATACCATGGAATGACTGTATCCTTTGTACAGGTCTAGCATTACAGTTTTGTAACTCATGGTGTTATTCTAGAAGGTAGGACATGGTCATCTTCTTCAGAAAATACGTCATTGTTTGTATTACATAAATGTGAAATTAGTAACTTTCTATAATTTAAAAGGTGAAATTAAACTATTGTCGTATTCAATAAAAGTTCAAAAGTGGTCCGATAACTAATGACCACGC
Organism: Sarcophaga peregrina; assembly: GCA_014635995.1. NCBI lineage: Eukaryota > Metazoa > Arthropoda > Insecta > Diptera > Sarcophagidae > Sarcophaga > Sarcophaga peregrina. Next base: position 604,093 of record CM025789.1, read on the forward strand.
AGCGTGTACCGTTATCTGTACATCACTCTAAAATTGCTCTAAACATTATTACGTTACATAAAATAGTCCTACTAATAATTAAATTTTAGATATAAACATTTTAAATTAAAAAGTTCGGCTTGGCGTAGAAATGAGTTTCAGCGTGCATCGAAAACGGTACACGTGGTAGGGAACGTGTTAATGGAAGTAAAATATTTTGTGTACAATTAAAAGAATCACTTTCAGCAAGAATGATTTAATTTTGAATATGAAACTTGAAAGACATAATAAAGGGAAAAATATTTATTTGCAGTCCTATGATAAACGTTGTATTATTTCGGTAATTAATTTCTAAAATAAACATTTAAAATATTTAAAGAAGAAGAAAAGGAAGGAGAGAAATGTTTACTTATTTGATTAGTCATTTAAAATACAAAAATAGAACAAAGGAATACTCAAAAGAATTTAACATTTGTAGCAAGTTCTGTCTGTGTTTGTGTGTGTGTGTGTGTGTGTGCTGTTTTTATTTTTATTTTTTGTTGTATTCTGTCTTCCTTTATTAGAATCTGTTCTTGGTCGCAAAAGGAAAGAGTTGAAAAGTATTCAATAAATGCAAAAGAAGAAAAATTTTTACAAAAGCATATTTGAGCATTACAAAAACCATTCTATCTAACTACGAATAAATAATTGTACATGTGATCGAATGAATGAATGACTGAATGAATCAATGAATGTTCATTTGTTTCTCTTCAATTGCTATTTATGTATGAATGTATGTGAAAAATATAAAATTCTCTTGATTCTATTTGATTTTGTTTTTTTGTTCATTTATTTTTTATTTTTCTTCCTTTCTATTTATTTATTTACTTATTTCATTTTGTTTTTTTGTTTTGTTTTGTTTTTTTTATTTTTATTTTGTTTTAATAACTATTAATTAAATTTCTGGTTTATGATACAAAAACACATGCATAAACTATATAAACATTTAAATGAATATTTCATATAGAAACGCATAACTATGTCTATATGGATGTGTAGTCGTATATGAACATATGTATGTGCAATGTGCATAACTGTAGTCAGTTTGTCAGTTATTCTATGTATCCATGTATCTAGATTTATCTACCGAAAAGTTTGTTATGAAAATTAAAAATACAAAAACAAAAACAAAAACAAAACAAAATAAAAATTAAAGAATGTAAATAAAAGTGTATTAAAACAAATATTTGAACTTACAGGCATGCAACTAAGAACAAATACAACAAATATCGTAGATACAATGCAAACGTACATACATACATACGTTCATAGGGCAGGTTAAGGACAAATAAATATAAATTTACACTCATTACGCACACACATATACACATGCACACATATGCAGTGTGTTTATTTATTTATGTGTATGTGGTGTATGTGTATGTGTATGGTTAAGTTTAATTCAAATTGCAATTTAAATTTATTTAAACATGTGTTTGTTAGTAAATAATGTTGAATAGTGCAAATAATATGACACATGATGCGAACCCATACAAAAAAAAAAAAAAAAAAAAAACATACGGCAGTACATGTCTAACACGGACAAGAAATAATTTTTATTTTTTTTGTTCGTTTTTATTTAAATTTTTTATAATTTCTTTATTTGTTTATTTTTAATTTCATCCTGTTGTATAAAAAACCAAAAAAAAAAGAAATCTCAGCTATTGGCAATTGCAGTTGTTGGTCAGATTTGGTTTCGATAGAAGAGAATTAAATGAAGCAGTTCGCACCATCTGTTACAACAATTAATGTCATTCACAGATTAATTTTCAATTGGCCTCGTAAGTTTTAAACCTGTCAATTTGCAACTCTTTAATTAATTGACATCATGTCGTACACAAGCAATCTATTTAACATTCACTAATTAATTCAAATTTTACAAAAAAAAAAATGATAAACGGCAAACGACAAATTATTATGAGACATCTTGCATTACTTTTTTTTTTTACCTGCATCTGTTCTGCTCTTTTTCATAGAGTTTTCCTCTACTACCTGTCTACCCTTTTGTTTAATTGCTTATTATTGTAAATTCATTCGATTTTTTCTGTTTTTTTAATTCAATTTACAAAAAAAAAAAAATGGATAATAAATTAACTTCTGTTCAATGTTGCGGTTGACCATATGAAATTGTAACATTAATATGAAAATGCAACAAATTGACATTAATCACATTTACTACATGAACAAGACCACTCATATACACCCGCATACAGCCACACACAATCCGCACACGTACGCCGTCATTGCTACTGTCATATGCGACGTACAAATAAAATAATCACTTGCACTTGCATTTCGAATGTATTTACAGTGAAATCCTATAAAAACGAACATACAAAAAGCTGTATGGACTATCAGAGAAGAGATTCAAATTTGAAAAAACAAACAGCCTAGTACATACATACGTAAGTATTACAATTGGAGTTTTAAACAATCAATCTTAAATTGGTTAGAATTACGTCATTAGAACAGCGACAATTGCATTTAATCATGAAGGGAAAAAAATTAAAGTCTTATATTTTATGTAACACAGCACTGTGTGGGACAAGTTCAATTTCCAGAAATGCTTCGAATTCTGCTATCTTATTGGACAAAACACATTCTCAAACTAGTGAAATAACTAGTTTCACAACTCTTAGGCGAGATAAAATGCATATGCGTACTAAGAAATAAAAACCAAAATTACAAAACAGCCACCATTATACGAACAACGCAAAGCAAAGGGACTCCAGTTCGAAAATGCTACAATGACAATGAAAATATCATTCCCGCGAAGGTATTACATTCACCAGATCTAAATGTTATAAAAAAACATATCTGGTTGGACGAAAAAGGAAAGAAAAAATGTATTTTCATTTATTAATTACGTTTACTTTTCTTCTAGATTTTCTTCAATATCAGATGAAATCATTATTTTCGTTCATTCAATTTCGTTTTCAGACAGTCTCTGTTTATTTGCATAACAAATTCGATTTCGAGATTTTCATTTTAAACCACGGTATTATGAGATCCCTGGATATTTAAATTATATTTGTTATAATTTGATTAGTAATCTGTACAGCAGGATACGATTCTTTATCCACTTTTGATTGCAGTTTTCTGGTAACATCGATTTTTTTGTTTTAGATGCGCTGTGGTATTAGCAAAGTAATCCATATACATACATAATTGGCCATTACAACCCTTCAGTCAGGATTACGACCTAGCTTCTCACACCACTTATGTTGTGTGCGTTAATTTTATACATGAGTGGTGGGATTTTTGAGAAGCTTTTCATGGCAATTTTTACTCTCAGAGTCTTTGCCAGAAATCTGCTGAGAGGAAGTCGCCGAAGAAATATTTTTCGTTTTGATGTCTAACCTGGGATTCGAACCCGGGCCTTTCGTCTAATAAGCCAACACACTACCCACTAGACCACGGCGACTTCCAAAGCAAAGTAATCCTGTGAAACTAATTTTACAGGATTAGTAAAATTGAGAAAGAGAATTACAAATTTGAGTCATGCTCTCTCTTAATTAATCTGGCTAAGAAGTAGATTTCAAAAATATATTCCTTCTCTATGCATTCAAAAATAGATTATTGATATTAATATTTTCGATAGTATTTCAACCATATTAAAAATACAATAAACAGATATATATATGTACGTATGTACTTATGTATTTAATATTCTAAAATACATATATAATAGATCATTACAATCGTTCAATCAGGATTTCAACGTTGCTTCTCACGTCAAGTTTATACATGAGTGGCGGGATCTATTTTTTCATATTTCGTTTTGATGCCTGAACTGGGATACTAACCCGGGCTTTACGTCTAATAATCCAACACACTATCTGCTAGACTACGGCGACTACGAATATACACAATATATTTTAAAATACAAAATATTTTACTGTCTTTGAACAAAGTACCGCAAAACAAAATATTGTTTTCATCCCAGTACTGGTCATCGAGAAATTGTCAATTGAGATAATAAAAAAGTAATAATGCCACACACTCACCTCCACTCTAATAAATATTTTGTTTAGCAAATATTTGAATTTTCTCATTATTTTTTCTTTTTTATTTAAAATAATTTATTCCATCATAGAGGGAAACATTTTTGAATTTAAATTTGCATCGAAGTAAAGTACATACAATTCAATTATTCACTCATTCATTTCATCCATTCCATGAATTTTTTAAACATGCAATAGCCAGTGTGGTCCACAAATAATTAGGAAAAATCAATAAATGTGGTTGAAAGAAAACAGAACAGAACAGAACAGCTAATTAAACAATAATTTGAAGCAAAATCATTGGCAAACTTCAGAGCAGCATAACAAACAAATCCACACTCTAGTCCCCAGAACAAAACCAGCAAAATAACAGAGTGATAACAGAGAGTGAATGAATGAATGAATAGCTCGCTCATATCATACGTATCTATAAGTACGTATATATACATACTTAAGTGTGTGATAAATTTATTATTAATTTTTCATTTATTATTTTTATGAATACAATTTATAGACATGTTTTGACCGCCTTACCATGAATACATACATGAAACGTGCGAGGCATAAACGAATGAACTTTGATTAGTTGAATATCAATCATACGCCCCATGTGCCCAATAAAACGAATCGAATCGAAATTGATATTATCCATACGACAGGAGGGTGTCAAACGTAATAATTTCTACATTAATCAAACAAAAGCTGGAGTAAAAAGAAATTCTTACCAACCAAACGCTTACCTCAATTTGTATAGGATTCACTAAATTGGAATGCTTTAAAATCAAAGGCTACAACAAGGCAAAGTACTAAGTATGCAACAGAAACAATTTTTAAATTTTCTCTTTTCAAAATTAAATTTTCTACAATTTAAAATGCCTGAAAAGATGAAAAACAAAGCATGAATAAAAGAAAAAAAAACAAACGAAAATAAGCACAACTTTGCGTTGTCATCACTACCAGCCTAATCGCCTCCTTTTCCACTTTCCTTATTAAAATACTTCTGAATGTTAATTAAATTTTTTGTCCTTCTTCGAATAATTTTTTGTGTTGTTGTTGATACTATGATAAGGAAAAAATTATACAAAAAAAAAAAGCAATTTTAATAATAAATAAAAAGAGAAAATTAACCTTAAAAGCGGATTATCATTGTAAACTCAATGATAAGCTACAAAATGCGTGAAGTTGATTTCAAATTATTTTTCTAAGGCTTGTTTTTCAACACGAATTGCCAAAACTTTATCTTCAGTTCTTCATCCGCATTTTCAAGCATTTTCCAAGGGACAAAATTACCATTGGACCATCACCCAAATGCATGAAAAAGGTCATACCCTAGTGGAAGTTTAACCTGATACAAATAAAAATCACAAAAAGGTTCACATGAAATATAAAAATATAAAAATAAAGGAAAACACCTAATTGTGTAGCAGAAAAACAAAACGGAAATTATTTAAAATGTAAAAGGAAGAGAGTAAATAAGCAAAATACGAGGATATCGCACACTTAAGTACGAAATAATAAATAAAATTCACTTCTAATGAAGTACTTTACGAATATAAGCAACGGTCAGATCCATTCCTCACCACAACACCCTCGCTCGTCTATCGAAATTAAAGGAAATAAAAACCGAAAACGCGAGACGTAATCAAACGTTTAAGAATTAAAAACTTATAAACCATAATGAGATGATATTGTACGATACAAAAAAAAATACAAAAAAAAGGAAAATGAATAGAAATCAGCATTAGAAAGAGATTCCCATAAAAGTGAACTTAAAATCAATTCATTTTTATTATACGCTCATTGAATTTAATAAAGAAATAAAAACTCTCTCTCACACACACACACACACACAGACACACACTAACAGACCACACAGGGTGTCCGAATAAATGGCTTGAATTTTACACTCGTACACTCTTCAAAACATAACCTACACTCTGTAGAAGAACAAACACTAGGCAATAAATGAATTAAAAGAATGCGTATTGCGGTTGTATTGATGATGAACCCGTTATTTATCCCCACTGTTATCCCCGTTTAGCTTTTTATCGCTATTGTAGTAACCGTAAGCGTATAGTAAATAAATAAAAATACGAATCGGCTTATTTCTTTAGTCTGCTTTTCCATCCTGTCTTTTTTTCTTTTTCTCTCTTTTCTCGTTTGTTCCCATTTCTTACCCCCCCCCCCCCCCCTCCTTATTTTCATTGTTTTATAAAAATTTATTGTTTATGGTTGTAAATTATGCATGTGTTCGTAATAAATTCGAGCGATTGAGTATATGTGGGTATGTGAGTATGTGTTTGCATTTCTATTGAAAGTACAACAACAACAACAACAACAACACCGAACATAAAATCAAACAATAATAAAAAAAAATAAAAATAATATACAAATAAAAGTAAAGTAAAGAGATTTAGAGAGGCAACATTCAATTCAATTCATAGAAAATTTTTTAAAATAAAGAAATCAATAAAATACGTGAAAGATTATTTGAATTTGGTTTTATTTTATTCTTAAATGGCCATCATCCATCATCGTCATCATTTTCATTATCATCATTATAATTCAGGGCACGTAACATTTTCTTCTTCTTCTTCTTCTTCTTGTTCTTGTTCATGGGTTCATTTTTATAATTTAAAGTCCACAATAGGATCCATGAAGTCTTTAAAGGTCTTAAAAACTTTAACACTTTTGTGCGTAAAAGTAAGAGACGAATTTAATATCCTTAACATCACGCTCGCCCTCGCCCTCCAAATGATGATCTTTGTCTTAAGTTCACAAAAGAAAAAAAGAAAAAAATTTGGAATAAAACTGTTGTATCTCGAGCATAACTCAACTCAAGATTGTATACAAACGTATGTGGTAGTCGTAGGTTGGATTTGGATGAAATATAGAAAGTAATTTAGAAGGTCAAACATCTTAATGTTGATTTTTTTTATTTTGCTGCTGCCGACTTTAAAGAGATGACCACAATTCTAGTATCGTAAACGGCAAGTTATTTAAAAATCTTTTGGCGACAAACGTTATGAAATACAAAAAAGTAATCAGTATATACGTAATAAAGATGTCAACAGTGTTTATTAACGTGTGTCTTAGCATACTTTTGAATTTTAAAATATTTTTTTAGTCAAACTCACATAGAGAGTTGATTCACATCAACAGAAGGGATTGAAGGATTCTCTACCATCCTAGTAGATAGAACCAATTTAACTTATGTGGTAATAGCCAAAATGATGAGCAATTACTTTTGACTTTCAATACCAACTATAATATTGTTACGTTTTAAAAACGTTCAAAAATTAAAAATAAATTTGTGTGCCCTGTTCACAACCTGATGTAAACAATAACAATTGCTTTGTTTGTTATTCCCTTTTGCACTATTTTGCATAAGCTATAACAATTACTAGTCAATTGTTCGACAGATGTGTGTAACTGAGTTCTTCAAACAACAATTGCTCTCTTCAAACACCCTCATCTTCACATGGGACTGACTGAACTTTTACTAACTCAGTTGTCTGCTTTGCCTTGCCTATTATAAGGCAGTGTAAATAGTATTTTTTTACTGTTTGTTGTTGTATTTTTGTTTACTTATTTAACATTTTGTTATGTTGGTGCTTGTTGTTACATTAAGCTGTACGATAATTTAAATAAACAGGTTTGATTAATGCATTGTTCTGTTTATGTAGCTTTTGTTTATAATTTTAATGTTCAATGTTTTCATTCTATAAAACTTTTTACTTTAGTTAAGAAATTCATCGATTTCTGCAAGTTTTTTTTTTCAAATAAAAATCTGTTTTGTCTCGTAATCGTTTCATATGCTATTTTCCTGGTCACTGCTGTAGATGAAGAGTAAAGTATATTTGTAAATGGAAGAGTAAATCAGTGAGTTATTTTCTCGTCCTTATGAAAATCCTCTAATTATCTCTATTAAACAAAGTTTTGACATGTTCAAAAATAAAGCATAAATCACTTTATAAATATTCTCAAAGAAATTTTACAAATAATTCCCGTATCTATGCCTATTATTTTCATCTCCCTTTTGTTTTGTTTGTAACTTAACCGTTATTCTCTATTCTTCACTCCCGACCGCAGAGGGACTAGAGTTAACAGGTCATTTTGGACAGAATGAAAATTAAAATTTATGGTTTTCGTATTATTTATTATCATATTTTGACTTTAACAGTTTTCAAAAGAAGAAAGAAAACGAAACGAAACAAAACGGAGCAAAACAAAACAGAGCAAAAATTATAGAAAGGAAAACAACTCATATTTAAATCCATTAGGCCACAATTTATCTCTTTTTTCCATCTTTCGTTTTTGTTCATTCTATATTTTTGTATGTTTATTTACAAGGTGTTGAAAAACGAAGCAGATTAATTTAAATTGAAGCCACTTAATTTTTGATATTGAAATTGAATGAAGAATTTTAAACAAAACTTGAATTCGCTTCTCTTAAATAGGAGATTTCACTTTATAAAAATATAGACTCGCGATGTGCCCTTTATCATAAGATTTCAACACTTTTTACCATATTTGTAAACAATTCGGTTCTAGCCACCACAAAATAACAGTTTTCTGTCGTAAAAACACAAAATTTTGTATAAAATTTGCTAATTCCGCAAAGCGAAAGCAACAGGGTAATGCGACAAATCTTTTCCTCTAACATTTTAAGGTTGACAATGGCAAGTAAATTTGAATTTTGCCATTGTCCTCAGAAAGAAACAATTTCAAAGAGCCTGCAGTGATTTTGTGGTACTGAACACTGAAAAGGGGTGTTGACAACAATTATTTGAAAGTAATTTGGCAAACAGAAAATATTCCCCTTAAACCAAAGACAAAAAGCGAATCTTAAGTGAAATTCATACAAAACATAAACGACGTTAATGGAAAACTAAGTAACCAATCCCACAGTGTCCAAGTTAAGTTCCAAATTTGGATTTTATTTCTCTTTGATATTATTTTATAACAGACAATGCAGGATGATTAATTTTCTAATTTTAATTGCATTGTGAAAATGGCCGCTATCTTTAAAACAAATGAAACTACAAACAATTTGAATTCTTTAAAAGTTTTTATTATTCTGGCCACTCGCTTGTAGCTGTTCCGAATTGGTAACCAACAAATACGTATTTAGTAGCAGACTGGAAAGATGAAAACTAATATCGTTTCGTATTATTGTATTTTTTTCTAAAGTTTTCTTAAACGTTACAAAATGGTGATGATATTATTACTATAAAGGTAGCCAAAAATGATAAAGACGAAAGGGAAAGCATTCGCCCTACAACTGGTAAGTAAATCGTGTAGACTTTTAATGATTTCATCGCATTCAAATATACGAATATACGCTTCTAGCGCATGAGTAATATTTCACTATTTGACACTCATACGTCAAAATTTATGGTGACCAATTCAAATTAATTACACACACTATACACGCCATATATCAGCAATTTATCGTTTTTATAATTACTTATTAACGCTTATGAAAATTTGAATAAATGTGAGTCAACAATATTGAAATTTAACTCTGCTCTCTGATTCATTCATTGATTTATAAGTATACATACAAAGGTTGCAATGAGTATACATACAACGTTGGTATCAAACTCATACCATTCGGAATATATTTGATTTGTAATATGTTTGATTATAAATGATTCAAGTCAGTTTTAAATGTTTTTGCATGAAGTAAGCAAACCAAACACACTACCTTCTAGTGAGTATTTTAGTGCTCATACTTATTTTGTGATATTCTTGTAAATGTTGACCTATGGAGAGTCCAAAGGAACAACATCATACATGTTGTTAAGTATGAATATGATGAGTACTTTGAATATGCGTAGATATTCTCTGATATTAAAATAAGTATGAATGCGTACAAGTATCTGAATATACTCATCGTCTGAATACACATGGCTGATCTATGTTTTTGTTTTTATTAAAAAAAAGAAGACAAAGAAAACAGTGTTCAGTTGACATCATAATTGTAGTATTTCATGCAGTTGACATTCATTACACTCAATAATGATTATTATTGTTGTTGCATTTGTAATTCGCTGTGTTAATGTCGTCGTTAATGTTTTATACATAATGAGAGCCTCTTTTATAATTTTTTTTTTTTTTTGCACACACTCGCATATACACGCACTCACATTTACACTCTCACAAATACAATACAAGTCCGTGTATCTGCATCATAAAGCAAAACAATGGATAAATTATGCGAAAGCAAAATAAGATGAGAACAATAAAAAATTAAAAAAAAAAACAATGCAAACTGTAATAAATAAATTTATTTAATTTTTTTTTTTATAAACAATACGAAACAGGATTAAACGAGATAATTCATTCAATACAAATACACACAAACTCACACACATACATGCACATGATAGATTAAAGGAAAGATGGGCATTTCACTATCCATCTAAATATTAGATAGATATTAGATTCGAATATAATGGGATATAGGGAACAGGTTCAGCTTACCTCAGTCAATTAGTCTGAGATGACTTATATGGTTGTAGCGTATCCAGAATGTATGTTTTCTTCATTACCCACGACACGGAAACCATCGAAATTTCTTGAAAGCAAAATCGAATTGCAGGTAACACCCAAAAACGTGACTAGCCTGATGTTAATGTCATGCGAAGAGATCTGATATGAGAAGCTAGACTGTAATCCTAACTGAAGGGGGGGTTGTAATGGCCAACTATGTATGTATGTATGTATGTAATAGATATGATTATACACAAAGAGTTAAAATCGTAAATAGTAGTATAATAATACTGTGAGCAAAATGTAAATCATAATGTGAAAGATATTGAAAAGCAAAAACTTATTAAATCCACAAAAAAAGTCTGCTTTTAATTTTCCGATGAGCACACCGCAGAACTCTCTCACTAATTCTCTTCAAATGCAATAGCAACAAAAAGAAATAGAGAGTAGAATATTCATTCATTTAACAAAAACCGCATCCAGCTGAGGTATGCGCAAAACATATAAAACTGCACACTATTGCATTTTTCTCAAGACCGAATATTGACTGCACCTGTAAATATAAATGAGTGTGAAGCCAAGATAGTGTAGAAAAAAACAACTGCGCTGTAGAATATAATTACAATGTTTTTGTTTTTTAAAGCAATTTTATTTTCATTTTCCATAATAAATTTTTTTTTTTATTTTTTGTTTTGCCACTGCAAAATTGTTTTTAAATTATTACATTTAAATCAGCCGCGCATGTAAAATCGTAACCTACTCACAACAATAAATAAGAAAGCTCCGAATGTTTTGCTCTTTGTTTGCTCGCCAGCATTGCCATTTAAACTTTATATTTCTTTGGAAACACCTTTTTTTACACTACTGATCTTCGTATGGAAATACTGAAAATGTAGCTTCAGTAATAAAATTTGCTCTTACAACACAAAGCATAGTTCCGTTACTTCACAGGGAAACGGGTGCTATTGTATACATTGAATAAATGAGAAATACACATTTCAGTGCACTCGTAAAATCAAGATCAACAGAAAAGAGTAGTACACTACAGAATTGCATTCGGTGAAGGACAACTCTAGGTGAATAAATGAATATTATACATAACTTTTGTAATGTAAAAGGACTTATAAATTTATAACGAATACAATTTCTATGAGATCATTTGGCTGAAACCAGAACCAGTTTCACTCTTCATATTTAAAATATGCGACTAGCAGCACTTCTAGTTTATATTTAAAATGTTCGATTTGTAAAGAAATTCGTAAATTTCTTATACCTCTACAGTCTAATCTGAAGGAAAACAACACTTTTAAACATTCTCACCTTAAACACAACCCAACACCCCCCACAATGTATTTCCTTTTTTATTCAATAAACCGTTTATACACGCAAGCAAATACGAAAAGAAAAACTTTCTAAAATTCGCATACACACATACATACATACATTCACACATACATACATATGTTTGTATATCCATGCCCCACAGGCAAATTGTGTCAGACATACACAAACTTACTTAAGAAAACTGATGGTAGTAGTAGTACAAGGCTATAAAAAATACTTGTGCCTCATGTATCATGTAGCAAGTTAAAGCAGATGAAATGTTAATATGTTGCAACATATTTATGTCAAAAGTCATAAAGTCACGTAAACATACAGCGACAAAAATCTCATAAATTAATGTTAAATAGCAATGAAATCAGGCGATAAAAAAGTCTTTGACAAATAAATTAGAATGATATTAAATTTTATGACTAAATAGAATAGAATAGATACATACATACATACATACGTACACACTAATACACATACGCATATACGATAACGCGTTCGTCTCACGCATTCTCTTGTTGACTCGCTTTCTCTTGCAGTAATATTGTGAACATATCTATGATGTACGTATGTATGTATGTATGTATGCAAGTTTATATTGGTTAATCGTAAAAAATAACAATTTCAAATGTACGCACACACCCTAATACTAAAACGCACAAAAACACACACACTCGCCTTGTACTATTACCATCAGTGAAGATGGACCCACAGACACACACCGAGCATAGGCGTATGGACTAAAAGAAGACACGGTCAGGTGAACTTAAATCTGACACAATTGCTAACGGGCCATAGATGTTATAGGGCTTATCTCTATAAGTTTGGTCATGACGTGGATGAGGCATGCCCAGATTGCCGTAATGAAAAGCATGTTTTTCTTTACTTGCTCGCGATATGTTGTTCAACTAAATTGTAACGCCCGAGAATATAGTTAACCTGATGTTAACCTAATGTGATAATTGGAACGCAGTATACGTTTTAGCAAGGAATGTTTTGACACAGCAAAGATTGGCTGAGAGAGCAAGGTCAGCAGTCTCCACCCCCCCGAAGTAATACTTGATTGTGGTCTCGGGAGAGGCAAATGGTTGAAAGTGTGACAAACTAGGTTGGTTTTAGTACGTATGCGTTTAGCAAGCCGAGAGTAAGTCTTGCGGCGAATCGTGCACTTTGGTAGGCCGGGCTACCAATGATCTTTCCTAAGATTTTCCAACCTTTAGCTCGCAAAGCTATAAAAAAAAACACACACACACACACGCCCACAATAAAATTATATTTGTTTCGTTTTAAAAATGCAATAGACTTACATTCTATACACTGGAAATATATGCACACATATATAGATACATATGTACGTAAGTATGTATATACCTTATACAATAACTAAGTATAAAATAGAATCGATATATTAACACTTAAAACTATTATTATTATTCTTTTTCTCATTTCATTCGTGCATGATATGGCACACTATCAACTCAATCTTTTAGTGGAAGTTTTCCATTTTCTTTTTTATTTCTTTTTTTATGTTCATTTCTATTTTCGCATTTTTTATTTACTTTAATTTCCTGAAGTTAAACATTAAAAATTTATTTACGACATTAAAAATGAACAAAAGTGCGAAAAACACAGAGTGAGAAAGAGAGAGAGAGAGAGTGACAAGCCAGATAAAAAGAGAAAGAAAATTAAAGAATTTACAAATATACATACGTATGTATGTACATATGTATGTACATGCATACATACATTATTGTTATGTTTATTTTTTCTAGTTGTTGGGTGTAAATAAAGAAAACAACAAAAACAAAAGCAAAAACAATTACAAATAACCACAAAACACAATCATTGTGTGGTCACTACTTGAATGACCAACAAAATGTCATCGTTTATCTGTAAATGGTCGTCGGTTCAAAACATCTACAAGACGGACTTGCCTCACACAGCAGCCAAACACCCAAACAGACAAAATCAGTCAGAGACACATATATTAACATATATTGTGTGCTTCGTTTGTGTTTTCGTATTTTTGTTTACACAATACATACACATACACATACACTTGCAAATGGTTATCTATTTACATTTATGTACGTACGTACGTATATAGTGTGCATGTATGGGAAAACGGGTCAGTCGATTGGCCGTTTGGTCGTAACCACTTGTACATTTTAATTGATGTGACAAGTGTCTGGTAGATGACCTCCTAAAACAATAAAATGTTTTGCTTCTCTGACAATTTAAGATGTCTCTGGCACGAAAGCCAGCCAAGAAAAACAAATTCATAAACAACACAAATACAAGCGGAACAAAGAAAAAATCAGGAAAAGACAAAAGCAAATACGTACACATACACCAATGTATGTATGTATGTATGTATGTACTAATAAAATACAAATTTCATTTGTGATTTGGTACCACACTCACCAACATACCCACATGTACGTGTACGTGCATACGTACAGTGTCGGCCATAAGTAAAGTATCCACAATACGATTTTAGCATATGATTTTTATTTTTTTTGTACTTGGATTTGAGTTTTATTTCCATTTGTACGGTTGACATACCGCGCTATATCAAAAGGATATAAAATTAAGATCAGAAAGACAAACGAATATCTTTTTTTAGAAATCTTACATATAAAGCAACAACATTTTAATTCGGCAAACAATAACTCTCAACTTGCGTCCACAACTTGCTTCAAGTCACTATCGCCAGAGTACGATTACGAAACTAATTTCTTGCTCTGTGTATCTTCAAAAGAGGAATATCTTATCGAAAAGCCTCTTAGTAATGCAAGTTTAGCGACAACCACAAAACCAACAAACAAAATCAGATGAATTTCGATGAAATTTTTTAGTACACTGTACGTCATTCCTGTTTGTTTTCGTTTTTATTTTCTTTAACATTCATTGCTCTTGAATTAGTTTGTTTGTTTACTGTTTGAATAAAAAAATAAAAATAGATTAAAATTTTTAAATAATTCTTCCATGTTTTTGGCCCAACAGAAAATAGAGAAAAAAAAAAGACAATTTTTTTGGAGCATTTAGTTTAAGTGAAACAATTTCCAAATCTTAGTGAAGTCAACGCACGTTAAATATTTATAATGAATTATAAAACTGAACTGGAACAAAGGATGGAAAAAAGAAATTTGAACTGAATCCAAAACAAGTTAACGAATGGAATAAAGAATGAAGGAAAACGAAAGAAAGGTGAGCTTAACAAAACTTACCCATTGTTAAAGTAATTCCTTTTTCATATACTTTTTCATTTTTAATAAAATTAAAACTTTTCTTCTTCTATACCTCATTTCTTCACATTTCTCCTTCTCTCTCACTCTCTCACTCTCTCTCTCTCGCTTGGTAAATACATTAAACGGCACTGAAAAGCACACACCAGGCAACCACAACAAATGCATTGAAATTAAACTTGGATTCGATGGAGAAACTAAAACTGCATAAAAGGAGAAAAATGAAAAGAAAAAACTGCCAACACAATATTTATAGGAGTTAAGCTTTACGATTTAAACGGAAATGACTTTATGCAACATTAATTAGAGGAAATTGCAGCCACACTTTATGTGCTTAAATTGAATTGAAATTCATGCATTTGCTAAATGTTTCAAATAGATACTCTTTCTTACAAATCCAACCAAAGATTCAGCGTAAAACTAAAACTAAAATGAAGAATGTTAAAAGATACCCACAATATCTGCGACTGACAGTGGGCCACACACACTAAACGGTATCAAAAAACGTATCTTATTACCATGCACCATTCACCATAAAGGAGAACGAAAATTGAGAATTCCATACTGAATGGCATACTGTAATCGTTTTCTTCGGTCACCACCACTGTTAGTGACGCGACGTCTAGGAGTCCGAAAGTTACTACAGACTTTTGTTTTTATTGTTACTGTTACTGTATTATCCTTCATACTTTGTACACACACACCAAATGGATAAAACTTTCTTAAAGGGGAAACTAAATGGAAGTCAAAAGGAATTTTTTCTTAAATTGCAATTTCCACCACCGAACAAAGCAACTGAAACTGAAACTGAAACTGAAAGAGAAAAAATTTCAAACAAATTTAACTTCATTTAGGGGAAGTTGGAGGGGTTATTATTAAAAAAAAATACAAAAAAAATACAAAAAAAAACACTGAAAAAACTGAAACCTTCCATTTCGGTAATAAGTCTATTAAAGCAATCATTATTATTTTTAATTTTATTTTTGTTTTGTTTTTTTGCGAAAAGAAAACCATAACTGATGGAGAGAGACATCAACTACTTTGGTGAGTGTGAGTGTGAGTATGAATGAGAATGTAAGAGGCTCTTGTGTATTAATTTTTAAATGTGTGTGTGTGTGAAATTTGTGTGTGAAGCACGCATTTAGGCACATGTAATGTATACTCTATTGTAAAAATGAAAATATGTGCATGTATATGTATATGTGTGTATGTGTCTGTGTGTTTGAGTTTATGTATGATATACATATGTACGCTATCATTATGCAATTAGTCTCATTAAATAAATTGCAAAATTACACACACGTTAAGCTAATGGGAAAATCATACCCTATATAGACCAATCATAATAACCCTGATGATAGTAATGATGATGATGATGATGATGACGATGACGATTACATACTCATGCAATGATCATGTTGATGCTATAGATATATTCGCATACACACATGCTTGCACTCATACTGTGCTAATTTGTGTTGGCTTGTGAGTAAAAATATAAAAATAAAACGTGATGCACGACAATTACGCACATACATACATACATACATCCATGCATACATGCGTGCATACATATAGACATATGTATGGATATGAACTGAATCAGTTAACAAAACCAAAAATACACGCGACATTACACACAGTCAACATTTATGCAAACGTATTGTGGCATACCAACGAACCACAACACACATACACGTACGCATGCATGTGAGAGAAAACATTATGTGTTAACGACTTAAATACTATACATTCACATACATGCATATGTATGCGTATGTCTGCGTATGTATGCGTATGTATGGTAAGTGCAAGATGTGATTATTTGAATGTGCGTAAATGCTTAAATTTCGTGTGTGTGCAAAATAACGAAACAGAAGCAAGAAACAAAATTAAACAATAAAATAAATAAGAAAAGACGAGGAGAGTGCATAATTGTTGTAGTATTTTTCTTACCTAACCGTTAATGCAACGAAATAGTGCGACGACGACCAATTAACCCACTAACCGTTAAAAGCAAAAGCAAATGGATCAATTGAATTTCATCATGCTTCGAAGTTCATTTACTTGTTACTCTTCATACATACTAAATACGATTACAAAAATTTAGTGTGAGTGCTTGTATGTATATTCGCGACTATGCAACTGTGTACATATATTTTTAAATAAATAAAGTGCATGTGTATGTACATACATACATACAGTGGCTCCATCGCTTAAAACTTAAAAAGAATATATTAAATGAAGCGATTTTTTTTTGCTTATATTACACTATATATATTCCAGACTTTCAGATTAATAAAAAAAATTACAACATTTTTCGTGATAACGGTAATTTTATAAAGAAAAAGGAAATTAACTCAATTTTTTGCGCTCAACGCATAATCGGAGAAACAAGAGAACGATTCCTAAAAATGACAAAAGACAACAATTAATACTTTGTGGCATATCGTTTGTTTTCAAAAACGACCTGTAAACGTTTTGAAATTGATTTTGCTAAATTGTAGCGTACCACAGGTTCAATGCAGCTTCACGTTTCCAGTAAAACCGCCTTAAGCTGATTCAAAGTTTTAAATTGTTGTCGGTATACTCTTCTAGCTAATTCTTCCCAAAGATGTTCAATTACGTTGAGATCTGGGCTCTGTGCAGGGGATTCTATAAGTTTGGGCCAACTATTGATCAATCAAAGCTTTGCCACACCCAAAATGTGCTTGGATGGTTGTTCTGGTAAAAAGCAAAACCGATTGCTATGCCTAAGAACCAAAAATATTTGTAAAAAACAGCAGTGGACAAGATGTTTGCTTAAATACTATTCGTAACACATTCCACAAATATAACTACCAACGTAGAGTTGCCAGAAAAAAGCCATTTATTAGCCCTAAGAATAAAAACAATAGAATAAAATTTACTAAAAATTTTTTTTATCAATCTGAAAGTCTAGAATATATAGTGTAAATATAAGCAAAAAAAATAACTCATTCATTTAATATATTCTTTTTAAGTTTTAAGCCAATACATATCAGACAAATGCTTGTCCGATTATGCGATGGAGCCACTGTATGTGTGGATTATTACCTCATTATATTTATTATTTATTAGTATTGCATTTGTGATCACGTGTATACATACATACATACATACATATATGTTAATATATGTACGTGCGTTTGTGTGTGTGTGTCTGTCTGTGTTTATATTAAAATTTTAATTTTCCTATTAATTTAATTGTTAATATTGACAATATAATCAGTGTTTAATTAATATTGGTACGTAATCCTATTAAACTGATTTTATGAAAGGATTTAAATTATGTAAATGACAACGATTATAATCAGTTTTAATTTTTTTATTTTTTAATTTTTTTTTTCTTATTTATTTATACGTTTGTATTCTACAATATCTACACTTATGTATACGTACATATTCTTTTGGTTTTTTTTTTAATTATTTATTTATATATTATACATAAATGTATGTATTTGTATATTTTTAGTTATAATTTCACAAATAATATACGAATATGCCAAAGAGTGTTTTTAATTGTTTTTTTTTTTTTTTATTGTCACACAAGTTGTGCAAAGTAAACAAAAAAAAAAAAAGGAAACGTTATTTGAGAGAGCAATTTGGTATCTGAAATCGTAACATTTGTAAATAAATTTAACTTGAACATTAATTTGCCACGGGAAGATTAAAAATAATTGAGTCTGTTTTTAATCTCTCTTGATCATACCATCGATAAGATTCATAGCGTAATTGCAACAAACAATTTAATTTAATTCTCACATACATTGCTGCATCCGTACATGCATGTGAACGCATATACATATGTACGATTGATGTTGTATTTAAACCAAAAAGAAAAAGTGCCAAAAGAGTTTAAAATTACAAAAACAGGGATATTATTGTTATTATTATTTTACTAAACATCTTATGCCGCATTAAACAACAACAATGAGGCAAATAAGAAGCAAACAATTCAAAGTTAATCTATTTAAACTGATTATTTACAATTGCAACCACATGTACCAATTATTGTAATGAAATATTATGAAATTGGAAAAAAAAAATATTCAGATTTGATTTAGTTCGTGGTATTGTTGCTTATTTTTAGTATTTTAAACATTTTTACTAGCAGTTAAGTTGGGTTATATTGAAACAATTTGAAATTTATCCTAATAATACACGGTGCGAAAATAATATCGAAATGGAACTGAACGTAGAACATTAATAACGAAATATTTTCATTTAAGGAAAGTTATTGGATATCTTTGTTTTTCCTTAACAGTTTTTTATTTTTACCTTACTTTAAACTCGTATAAGTTGAACGCCAAAGATTCTATTCTATTGGCACCATTTAGAATATTTAATACAAACTGCTAAGGATTTAATCAATAGAGTTTCTTCCTTTAAAAAGACACATTTAATGAATTTAAAATTTGAAACCACACACTTATGTTTGCAATTTGGTATTTTAATAATTTAAAATTAATTATTCTTTTTGATCTTTTACAAAGAGATGGGTGTTTATGATCTTAAATTTGTTATAAAATTAAATACAGGAAATTAAATATACAATGAATAAATTGTGGCACTCCAAAGTTCAATTCCATTTGAATGTGTTAAACAGTACGCCTCATACAATACGATACTCATAGAAAACCATCCTTCAAATATGATACATACATACATATAGGATATGTATGTTGCATAGTCACATGGATGGTCAGTATAGCGACTTACATCACAACCAAAGCAAATTAACTTTTATTCTTTCTTTTCGTCATTATTTCATGAATTTATTCTAGAGATGACTTTACTTTAGTGAAATATTGAAATATTGCCAAGTCACACTTTCAATAAAGGTATAAAAGCCAATAATAAGCACATGGAATGACTTCATATAAACAACCACAATAAAAAAAAACACGGCAAAAACAACGAAAAAAAAAGAAGGAGAAAAGGAAAGGAAAGGAAGCAACTGCCCAAAATCCGAACAAAACAATAACAATAAGAAAAAATATATGAAAAGAATACAAAAATTAAGGCAACAATCATAAATCATCATAAATAATCGATGGATTTATTAATGAAATACCAAAGCACTTAATCCCCATGTGGAACAGGCAATTACCGCAATTGCTACGTATTGACCATCACAGAACGATGCCCAGCTATACCAGGATCAGACGAAAGATGAATAGTAGCAATTGAGTATATTCATTTGTTGATTTATTTGTACGTATTCCACAAGACATTTTTAATGCCCATACCTTTAGTAGACGCATGTTATTGGTATTTTATGAACTATTAAAAACTTAATGCAGTTCAAATTGCACACAAATTTTAATCACAACATAAAAAAGTTTCAGCTTCTCTCCAGTCGATAAAAAAAAAGTATCAATATTCACCAAAAATCAATTAAACTTACTTTTCCAAACGTTCTCCAACTAGTTTTCAACGCCAAGTTTTACTACACATTCCGGCTTTAGTCACTACTACACCAATTGCCTGTTACGCACTCATCTGTCCAATAAAAAAAAAACACTGGATCTGAACAAGATTCTTATTCATTTTCTACATCATCATCATTATCATCATCATCATCATCATTATCATCATGATCATTATCATTAGAATGGATTGTTATTTTCAGTTAATAAAAGTTTTAAAGTTCAGGGTGAAAAATATTTTCGGAAGTAAAAGTAAAGACAATAAAAACTAAACGTAGAGTAGCAAAAACCGAAACCGAAACCAAAACCCAAAACACAAAAATATCAAAAAATGGGATTTACAACAACAGAAAAATGAAAAATCTTGTTAGAAAACCTTTACACTATACGTATACACTGTACAGATGTATGTATACTCATGTACAAAAACAAAAAAACAACAACAACAACAAACAATTTTTGAAAGTTCACAGGTAAAGTATTGCATAATCATGTGCCACATGTTCGAGAGTACCAGAGTACGATGGAGAGTTATTTTTTGAATTCTTTCTTCCTGTTTATTACTATTGTACTTGGATGCGTATGAGTAACTTTTTATACGTGTGTACGTATTTATTTCCACGTAATAAATTGTTAGCAAATTGCCGTCGATAAAAGATTAAGTGTGTTTATGAATAGTTTAAAACAATTGGTAATTAAACAAAATAACATTTACAATAGCAACCACAAAAAAAAAAGGAAAAAAATTAAGGAAAAAAGAGAAGATAAATACAAAACATTTCATATTAGTGGAGTTAGGAATTCCTGCAGGAATTGTATCATTAACAGTAACATTAACGGTATTTATAGTACGATCGCATAGCCAACAAATTTACGAATCGGAAGTGAAAGGCAATTTGAATTTTTGAATTTGGACTGCGAGTCTTCAAATACATTACGAAGTGATTGAAAACAAGATTGGTGAAAGTAAAAGGAATTCGTGAATGCAAAAACTGTTGTACCAAAACTGAAAACGTAATTTCTTCAAAGAAATTCGAATCGAAAATATGAGTTACAAGTGTGAGTTACAAAATATACACCTAAGCATATGCCAATAAAAAGATGACTTTGGCAGAAAAATTTAAGTTATTAAACTAGTTAATAAAATAATTTTATTGAATTTATTATAAAACACTTCAATGCAGAGTACATACAATTCACATTTGACCACTAATTAATACCTTTGTGGTTGTGGTTATTTCTGTTTCTATTCCCATTTGATCATAAATTCAGAAACAAATACCAGCGTTATCAACTGTACGTGATGCTTTAGAAAAAAAAGTATGAAAGTATTTCCTTTTTTTTTTTTTAACAAATTAAAAATTATTTAATTAAAATGTAAAAGAAAAAAAACATGGACACATCCTTGCATATAGAGACATGAGCACAAACATATTCAAGTTCTTCTAACATTAGAAATCAGTCACTCTCACATGCATACAAAATGTCTATTGTTGTATGCATGACAACATAAATAGAAAAAATGAAAAACGGATGGAATACCAACGGCAGACTAATACTCTCGCTGGAAGCCAAGTAACCGACCATAGTCATAAATCACTGTGTTTTTGGGCTTTGGATGGTGGACAAGGACAACATCTCATGATTACGTATCCTAGTTTGTATGAGACCTTTATGTTGTCCGTTGAATTTTCGTCTCTCACCACTTGGCTGTGTACATATACAATATACGTATTATGATACGTATGTGAAGTAAGTGTGAATACGAGTATGTTGGCAAAGCTAAATTAAACCATCACATAGTAATACCCAAATAAAACTGATAGCAACACACAACAATACAGGATTCGAGTATAAACACTTTGTACACACAATGAATTTTACTTTAAAATAAAAATATATACATACATACATACATCGACATATGTATGCATATATGTATGTAATATATATATACATATACAATTCATATATATCACAAAAAAAAGTTTTTATTAAAAAAAAAAAAACATCCCCACAAAAAATTTAAAATAATAAAAAAGAAAAGAAAAAAGAAAGAAAGAAAGAAAGATCTATACAAACAATTAAACAAAAATTGTGTAAAACTCATATACACAATGAATTTTTTATACACTTTCAACAAGAACAAAGTTTTTCGCAGACAAAGGGAAGCTTTATTTTTGGGTAAAAATATTAAAAATTTAATCTACTCGCCAAAGCCTTTTTTCTCCTCCATTCCAATCATATCCATAGCCATTCAGTTGTTCAGTATACCATCTGCCCATGTACGAAATTTACAGAATATTTTTGGTTACCGAAGCCGAAAAGAAAACAAAATTAAATAAAAATAATATTCATAAATAATTGCCAAATGCTAAGTGCTTTTGCGGTACG
Source organism: Sarcophaga peregrina (assembly GCA_014635995.1). Lineage (NCBI taxonomy): Eukaryota > Metazoa > Arthropoda > Insecta > Diptera > Sarcophagidae > Sarcophaga > Sarcophaga peregrina. The sequence continues at coordinate 627,037 of CM025789.1, forward strand.
TACAATGCAAATACAACCAGCTAACCAGTCCAGTCAACTAGCCAGTCAGCCATTTATACACGTTACAACTAACCAAACACATGTAAATTTACAGACATGCACATGAAATACTCTCATAAATACTCTCATACTTTCCAAACAAGTCATTCTTCCATACACATACTTACTCTTACTACACTCTCTCTCTCTCTCTCTCTTTCTCTTTCTCTCTCAGTCGAATGGGAGGAACTGAAAGGAAAAAGTTTTCACCAAAAAGAAGGAAGTACTCATAAGTCTCTAAATTAGGCGCATCCGAGTGACCGCTACTATACCGAAATGAACAGAAATAATAACAACAACAACAGCAGCAACAACAGCAAAAATAACAACTACAACCATACACAATATCAGCAAGAAAAAACGGATGTCACAATACAAACGATTTGTTGCTTTTTATTTAAAAGTCCCTCATTTGTGAGTGGAGTTAGTTAGTGTTTGCATCGATGGATGAAAAATAAAAGAAACCCGTAAAGGGAGTTCAAATGGACAGCAGCAGTAGTGGCAGGAGGAGTGGATGGCGTAGGATATCCATAAGCATGTTTTTTTTTCCCGTAACATACTCGCATACTGTAACCCTTTAATACATACATACATACATACGTACGTACGTAAATCTAGAGGCAATTGTATTGATTCATTCATATCGAGTATGACTGTATACATTGGTACATACATTCATACATTCATACATACATACATACATACATACATTTCTAAAATGTATACATATGTATGTGTATGATTGTCATTTGTATTATGCAAAAAGTATGTTTAGAATTTTTGCCAACATTTATTGAGTATCGGCCTACTTCCGGCATTGTATGTTTACGTGTGCATGTACATATGCATACATATATGCATATGTACGTATGTATAAGTGCATATAGATGTGTATGTGGTCACATACATTTAGTTCTAACAATTTTCCAACGATAGAAGGCAAAGCAAAAGAGAAAAATTACTCTATCTCTCTCTCTCTCCTCACTCTCATCCACTCTCATTGATTTCAATTTCTTATTTTCTGCTCTGTTGTGGTTTTTTTTTCCCCCTTTTTTGTGCTGTCCCATAGCGGATGTGGTCATTTTAGAACAATACCCTTAAAAAAGGCAGCAGCAAAGAGCCTGTTGATATTAGTTTCGTTTCGTTTCACTTTTTTTTCTTTTTGTTTTTGTTTTTGTTCATTTGACTGGTTAGTCAAGGCTGGTTAATAGTTTATAGTTGCCACAATTTGTTTTTTTTTTTTTGTTTTGTCCTTTACTTGTTGGTTGCTGAGTAGGTTAATGATGATGTGTAGTAGCAGAAGTTTACTTTACTTTAAGTTACACTCAAATAAAACAACATGGTCGTCTAATTAAAATGCATTAAAATGTATTTCTCAAAAATATTTCTCTGATAGAAATGCCTAGGTTACAAACTATGAAATATAATGTTGAAAAGCACACATACTATTAAATATTAGATATATTTTATTGAGAGTAGAAAATTCTACTCCTCTGATCCTTCGCTTTTTTTCAAGTGTACAATAATTGGCTTTAGTTAGAAATTATGACTTAATTTAACAGAAAATTTGAAAAAAAAACAAAACAAAACACACAAACTAATACGTTTTAGCCATTTAATGTTGGACTATTTACACATTATAATTAAATTACATTAGCTCTTCTCTGTTTGTTTATAATTTAGTAATTTATATACAAATTCTTTATACAAATATACAAAATATTTCGAATGAAGTTTAACTTGCCTTTCCTAAATTAAACGTTAAACTTCTAGTCATATTAGCAGCTGAAATATATGAAATTCTATTTATCATCCAACACATAATTCATCATTACAACCAATTAGTCAGGATTACGACCTAGATTCTGACACCACTGATGTTTTGTGATCTATATTGTAAAGTCGATTCCTAACGACAAATTTTTGCATAAATTTTCATGCTAATTAATGGTATTAATCACGGATGATAATTTAACAGAAAGTAATTATTTCCATATTTAAATTTTGTCCAAACCATTTCATCTGGTATAGTTTTCTCTAATGAGGGTAATCATAATGTTTTCATGGGACGTTTATTCATTTTTATATAAATTTTGGTAAACAAATAATACTTTTAATACTTTACCTAATTTATTAGTTTATATAATCGTCTTTAAAATTCAATCCATTAATTTATTAATTTCATCATTTCAGATAAGTATTGAATATTAAAGTACGTTAGTACATACAATGCGATCTCATGAAATGATCAATCAAATCTAACTTCTTCAATAAGTTGAATCTACGATATCTGTTGCAACTTTAAGTTTCGAATACAAATCTTATAAAAATATAAAAACCAAAACTGCCATTCAACTGTTTAATATGGAATATACATATGTACCTTAAATTCCTGTAAAAAGAACATTCGCACATCCATTACACATCCATTACACATCCATCATTTATTGTGAACAGAAGGTGCAAAATGTATAATTACGTTTTTAATGATTTTGTGGCTCAGAAACGCTTTGATTAAACACAAGTCAGCAATTACTCTTAAGGAATCATTGACATTTAAGGAACATTATTCATTAACGCAACACTATGCCATCATCGGTGACACAGTGTGAATATATGTATGTTAATGTATGTGCATGTGTATGAGCATAAGAGCGATTAAACTGTGTAAAAACCACAAATCAATTAAATACACCCCACGTCTATAACCTTATCTTTACAGTCTCACCTTTACAGTATGACAGCGCATAAGCACACAAGTATACAAACATACAAGCTCACCCACATACGCGGCAAGGTTTCCTCAAGTGACAGCCAACAGACGAAGCTGGTGTCTCAATGGAAACTGACTGACAAACACACCGGAATGGAATGGAAATCTCCAGATATACAAGAGTTCCGTATTAATTTTGTTAAACTTAAAAGGCAACATCAATCAAATCATCTAAAATAAATTGAATAAATTGGCGAATTGGCGAATTGGCAAAATGGCGAATGAATGCCAATGCAACTGGCGAATGGTAAATGGTAAAAGGCAAATGAAAATGAGTCTGTCAGCTAAAATGCAATGACCTTAAATGGTATCCCATTGAGTTTACAGTTCTCAGCGGTTTAATCAAATTAGTCGTCGATGCGTCGTCGATTGAAGGCAACTTAAAACACAAAAACAATCGTCTTATCTATCGTTTCCTTGCTCACCGTATATGTATGAAATTCAAATAGAAAAACAAAAATACGAAAATACGAAAATAAATTGAAAAAAGCATAAATCTCTCGATGACATCTACGACTTTATTTATAACTGGATAAGTGTATAAATTTCCTTTGCTACTGTGATTAATGTCACATAAATATCTGATAACACCACCACCACCATGTGAATCTGTACTCTCTACCTACCTATGTCGTACACATGTATGAGAAATGTATGAGAAATGTAAAAGAAAAAATGAAATAAGCCAAGCAGCCAAAACAGTTAGTTCATGCTGCATGCTGCATACTGCATGTTGCAAGAAATATAAGAAACATAAAAGACTAATGCCACACCACACCATACCAAATGACACACTCTCATACTCAGCTCTAACATAAGAACAAAAGAAGAAAACTAAAAAAAAAAAACCAAAAATGATTATCAAGAATATTACAAGATTTATTTTTTTATTATTTTTTATTTTTGTTGTTTGTGTTGTTTTTATCTTTGATAAAAAGTTAAATTTCTCAAATCCATATCCATTTCCATTTCCATTTCTACTTTTATTTCGTTTTTTATTCGTTTCTTTTTATGTCTTTTGTTTTATTTGAATTGTATTTCGTTTCGGATTGCATGAAATAAGAAATTTATAGGATTTAAATTATTATTATTGTCTATACATTCTGCTATTATAATAGTTATTGTCATCATTGTCTTTACATGTTTATAAGGTACATATAGTACATATGTGTGTGTGTGTGATAAACATAAAATTTTATAATACAATTATAATGTGTGAATACAAATTTAAATTATATTTCAAATACATTATGAATGACGTTTGCTATTCTACTAGTATACACTATAATATAAGTACATACATATGTACATATATAGAATAGATTAACAAATAATAATAATAATAGAAAATCATAAAATAAATGCACTAATAATAGTTTGTTTACACTGACAAACAAAACTATGCAACTGCAGACGGTTTCGTTGGGTTGCACTTCATAGAATATTTAATTAAAAGTTTTATACTAATTTGACGGAAAAGGGCAAATCATGCAAATATAAAGATGAAAATTTTATTTCAAAATTCTTGACAAAAAAATACTTTCAAAAACGATGCTCGGACACATTGAACGGCTACTGAAGAGTAAAACTGCGTGTAAATGCTATTAACAAAAACGAGATATCGCTGGACAGTGCGTAGAGCAGCTTGTCTAGATTATCAGAATTGAGGCTTTTATCCTGAGGAAGAGATTTAATGTCAACTAGACACAAATCCGTAGCAGTCATACAAAATTTTATTAAATTAATTGGTAAACCAAATGATTGACTAACCAGAACAAAGTCCAGATCTTATTTGGAGATAACACTGACAATATACGATGTATCCCCAAAAAAGGGCTCCAAAAGAAAAGAAAAAATATTCCAGATGAAACTATTCACATAATTTGGCAGAAAAGTATCCCAAATCGTATATCACTTGCGTTAAAATGAACAAAGGAATTTGAACAAAACAAATTTCATCAACATCAACATCAACATCGACATCCAAATGAGTTTGAATGGAATTAATGTGTGTTTTCCTTTTAAATATTTGCAGTTTAATATCGTACGTATAAAGATCTCTTCAGAACCTAGTTGTTTAGTAAATAAAAATTAAGAATGTTGAAATTTTTTTGCACGCTAGTGTTCATCAGTGTGTGAGTGTTTGTTTCAAATATTATTTGCATGCATAAAAGTTCAAGAAAACTTAAGAAACGATTTCATTACAATAAATTATTTACATGCACTTCACACTTTACACTTATTTCATAGACTAACTGACTGACTGACTGACTGAACCACAATTTAGTTTAATTAGTTAAACATTCAAAATGAATATCAAATTGTGAAGATATTTTGTTCGCATATCGTATTGTTTGCCAATTTGCATGACATTCTATTGTATTATCTATCGTTTGATCTGCACATACTCGTACAATTTGTCAATTAATTTGGTTTATTTTTGGATTTGTTTATTAATTTATTTGCATTAAATTGCATTTATATATTCATAAATACCTTAGTACTCGTCGTATTCAATTTCAAGACAAATCAAATATAAATTCAAATTCATATTCAAACTGTTTAAAGCGATACACCGGAAAGAAGTGTAGAAGTGTAGGCAAAATAAGTACATACTCGTATAAAAGATTGAACAGAACAGATGATTGTATCACGTATAAGGAAATAGGCGATAGGCGATGGGCGATGGACAGTGGAAGTTAAATGTTAAATTAATTTACAAAAGCCCGTAAGTATCGTTATGCGCAGATACAAACGATATTAAGGAAACGTAAATATTAAGTACAAATATAATAAAGGTTACTTGAGTGATAAGTTAACAAAGAAATGCTTCAGCTATTAAGTTATTTCAATGGTATTGTTTTGTTTAAATCAAGATAAATGCGCCTATGGAGTTGCTTATATTTCATCGCTTTTGCGTTATTTTTATAAAATTTCAAAAAGATTGAACTACTAACACCTAAGCTATTAAAAAATATAACTCATTAGGGTATGGTATAAAAATTATAACGCTGATTACCTTCAGAGTTGGACAAACCTGCATTGAGATTGATTGAATTTTAGACAAAATAACCTCGAAATATATATCACGGCGAAGCCACAGTCTTGAATATGTTTTTTCATCCAAAATATAAAAAAAAAATAAAAATTTTTAAAGTTGAATCATAAGAATACGTATCGATGACACGAATTTGAGCATTTGATTATTTTCATTTGTATGGAATGCTAAACACCGGAACTTATTTATTTTTATCTTAAATGCATCGTTTTTGCAAACATGAAAATTCCTTAAGGCAAATCTTGAATTTATCGTTCAATAATGTTGAGCTGTTCGAGTCATATTAATTTCAAAATATTACTTCAACACATAGTCAACCAAAATATGCTGCTAAAATTATTTATTTTTCCTAGTTAAAGATATTGCGTCTTCAAGAGTATAAATTAAAAAGTCATTAATCATTTGGTTTTTGCTATACTCTGTATGTAGAGTGTGTCTGTTTGTATTCCTTTTCTACGTATTTTTTTGCTTTTCTGCATCCATTTTAACACAACCAAACAAACTCATTTAAATTTATGAACTTCCGCAAATAGTGATTTTGATTAAGCATGTCTGACAGTTTTAATTACCGCTGTTGAAAACTGATTTATTATGAGATTAATTACAGGAGATGATTTTCCAACCAAGCAACGAAGGGAACAAAAACACCATTTTTAACACTCTGATGTGATTTTCATTATCCACAAGATGGAATTTTCTTTTTTTGGTTTTTTATTTTTTGCGAAAATGTAAATAAACAAGTCGTTTTATGTGAAACGTTTTCCCTCCAATCTTTTTTTTTATTTGTTTTTTTATTATGTTATTTTTTTAAGCTCACACTTGCTTATTTTTAAAAAGACATCGCATAAATAAATCATGTCACGTAAATTGTATAATGTCCGCAGACATTATATAATTAGTTTTGATTAGAGGGAATTTAATACGGGACATATTTACAGTCAAAGATACTGATACTGAGATACTGATGCCATCTAAACAAAAATGGAAAATAAAATGGAAACATAAAAATAATCATAATCGTAGTCGTAATCGTAATCGAAACCATACATTGGCATTGAATTTAAAGTATCTCTCTTTTAAGAAAATTTTTTTTTAAAATTTACGGAAGTGAATTAAATCAGACAATCGTCAACGTCCTTAAATACAACGGAAGTAATTGAAACGATTCAATTGGATGACTAGATGAAGGCAAAGAATGAGGTGAAATTCTTAAACGTTAAAGCAATAAATTTCGAATCAACATGTTACTGATACAATTGCGCCCCAGATGGTAATAAAAATTAAATTCATTACACGCACACGCACACAAACACAATAAACACACACTCAAAGTTATAAAAGTTCATCCAATACAGGCTATACAACACAAATTTACTAGTAATTGCAGGAGGACAATACATAAAATACACACAGACAATGCCAAAGGACACAGCTGAGCTGCCATAATGTAGTAAAATAATATTAAAAAATATAAAATAAAATACAATACAATGGAAATACATATAATTCGAAATATAAAAACAAACACACACTCATACAATGTACATAATGTACAAGTATTTCCGTCTCGCCCGCTCTCTCTCTCTCTCTCTCTTACGCACACTGTCTATCACTACGGCAAAAATAAATAAATAAACGTGACTTTCTAAAATCAAAAATTTGCTTTGATTGCTAACTTTTTCCCATCCTTATTTGTATTTTATTTTTTATATTTTTTTTATTATTTTTTTTAAATTCGAATATGTTGTCAGCAATTTTTCCCTTTAAATATCTGCCTGTGATAATCACTACAACATTCAGAGGCGGTTTCGACATAAACTATGTTGCCGAATAATGATTAGGTCTAGGTTAATATACACGTTTGAGGAATTGTGAGATTATTTTTAATGAAATCAAAAAATTTAAATGATAATTAAAATATAATTGATAAACGGAAATAATATCGGAAAATTTTTGAAAATAATTTTAAAATTACAATACAATAGTTACTCTACCATAACTTTTATAAAAAAATGAGCAAATAATGGAATAGCAATCCTTGTCTTGCTGTATTCAAGGTGATACACAGTCTCCAGGTGGCACCAGCACTGGTACCAGCTAGATGTTAACTAATGCGTTCAATTCACTGGACTTTAAATTTGGAATGAGCGTGGAAACTTTCATTCAATTAAAATCATAACACAAGCGTCCATAGAGAGCACCTCAACAGTTGTAAACCACGGTAAACGTTTAAAAGACTACAATTTAAAATTAGGGCGCATGGATGCCTTCACACCTACACAATACGTCACGTCTTGGAGAAGCCTCAGTGATAAACAAGTCAACACATGCCACCATTCATGTTAACTACAAGACAGCCTTTGATAGCTCCATAAGAAATAGTATGTTTGCCGCATTATCCGAGCTCGATAAATCTGCGAAGCTGGTAAGGCTATCCAGAATAGCATTGAACAACTCCTTCCGCCCCGTCTAGGTAGGGGAATGAAGCTCTGATGACCGAAGTTTTGATACAGTTTCAGACAAGGCAATCGTTTACCATGCGATCTCTTCAACTTTTTCGTGGTGAGTGTTCTACGGAGTGTTGCAAAAAAATGTCCAGTTTTTGCGTACGCTGATGAGAGCGGTTGTTGCTTTAGAGAGAGGGTAAAAATAAGATGGGGCAAGAATCAGCGAACGTTTTCGTTGTTCATTAAAAACTTAAACAAAAACAGTTTCCGACTATAATAACCTATGATGTTGGTTGTAAGCACTAAACCCTCCTCCAACATGGTCCAGCTAAATTAAAAGAAAATCGAAGAAGAGTAATTAATTTCTCATTTGTTACTTTTTATTTGAATAATTCAATTAATTATTTATTGTTATTACAATATTTTTATTACAACAATTCACAATGTTACAAAACAGATTAGAATTTTTGTCGAAAAATTTTCTTTACACAATAACTGTCACTCATTGATGGTCATGTAAGCTAAGGCGAATAATCTCTTTATAGCTAATACAATACGTATAATTAATTTAAGGTGCAAATTAAAATATTAAATAATTCTTTAAATGGAATTTTCTTAGATTTTAGTTAGCAACCGTTATGTTGAGAAGTATACGACATGTACGGATGAATGTATTTCTGAGTCTGTGAATTTAGTTGCGAAATTATTTTCCGTATTTTATGAATTTAAAAGTAAAAGTTTTGCTTCTTCTTTATGCATAAAACAATTATGAAAATTATTCTAAACATAAAATGCGGCTTATTCGGTAACATTGTGGAGAGTCTGTTTTGTTGCGATAGTTATGCTTTGTTGGCCTAATTATTCCCCCAGTTGCACAAGTTTGGATTCACCAGTTAGTCTAACTGCTACTATTGATGCTGTGGCTGCTGCCTTTCTGGTTTTGTTCAGTCGCTTTTTTTGATTTTGTTTTTATTTTTAGTTTTTCTTTTCACTTTTTTTTTTCCTGTTCACTTCCAAACAAAATCACTGACCGAGATTTTTGCACCCAAGTTCAATTTGGTTAAAATGAAAATAATGTTCATACAACATGCCACAAGCAAATGAGAGAGTGAAAAAATTGTTATAAAATGAAATGGCACAACACGCACACCTCTTCTGGAACGTCATGTCTCTAACAATGAAGATTCGAAATATTCTCACCGAATTTCAATTTCGATTATTCGTTCTTTGGCTCTGTTTTGTGTTTTTCCTTCCTTCTTTTTTTCTTTGTTTTAATTTCAACGGCAACAAAGTAAAACAAAAGAATATAAAAGCGAATGTATTTGAACGCAAAATAGCTGAAGATTCCTTTAATACTTTTTAAATTATGACGTTATTTTTCAACTTTTTATAAGTCCCACACTAACGCACTAACTCACCCCCACTCACACATGCTCCAACTCGCTCCAATCGCTTCGCTAATATTCCCATAAAAAATAAAAATTTTCTTTATTTTTAGGATATGGCTGGCTTAGCTCTCTTAGCGGAGCGGAAATAGAAAAATTTATTTTTTTTTTTTATTTTATTTTCATCAATAAAACTCATAGTCATCATCATAAGAAATTGTAGTTCAGTTTATGATCTTTACGAGTATTATCTCTATGTGTGTATGTGTTTGTGTGTGTGTATGTATGTCCGTATATACTACTTATAAATTTATATTTTCTTTGAATTCATTTACTTTTGATTATTATAGTTTAGTTTAGTTTAAATATCTTGCAATTCCTTTCGCTTCTAATGTTTTATTTTATATCCAAACCACCTATTAAGTATTAAAATGAATGTTTGTGTTATCCGAATACGTATCCAAGTATGTACGAGTATGTTTCTAGCCTAAAGATGTTGTTTAATGAGGTAGTAAACACGAAAAATGTAATGAAATACATTTAAAAGGAATCAAAAGAAAAACACGGAAAATAATACGAGTATTTGGATGCTCTTTCGAATTATAACTTCATTATCATTTTGTATTTTCGTAATCGTTGTTGTTTTTTTTTGTAATAGAAATGCAAATAAGGTGATGGTATAAAAAAGAATTTCTCGTATATTTAAAACATAAACAAGCATCATAAACTGTGCAAATCACAAACACGGTTTACCAACGAAAAAAAAAATGTATTCGAAACAAATAGACAAGAAAAAAACAAAACAAAACAAAACAAAACATAGAGAAATACAACCATAATTTCCTTCTTTTTTTTTTTTTTGTTAATTTTATTCCAACAACCATAAATTTGGTTGAAGATTTTTTACTACCGGAGATATGAAAATAGAATGACTGGATAACATACAGCCGCACACCTACGACTTACATTGTGATCTGATCAGAACATTTCATTACAGTGAGGCACAAAACCTTTTGAAGCAATAACAAATATTTCTTGAGATCTTTTTAATTATCTAGTAAAGATAATCTTATTAAGTTTGATTTAATTGTTTGCCTTAACACACACACACACACACATCTGCTGACTGTAAATAATTTACTTGTAAGAACTACTTTTTATGTGATCAATCATATTTTGCATTTATTTTGTTCCATGATTGCATAAAATATTCTTACCTATTTTATTAAGCAACAGTGTAAACATGTTTAAAATGTACGTACGAGTTTTAGGATACAATTTAACATTTTTACAATTCCCATCAACTTTGCTTCTCATATTTATTTTTGCGTTTTTATAAAAACAGAAATAGAAATAGAAATTTTATATCCCTTTATATTTCTTTACTTTTTTCAATTTCATTATTTTTTTTTTTTTTCTTTTTTGTTTTTGTTTTTTCTTTTATGCTGGTCTTTGAGATTATGACGGTATGCCGGATTACTTTTATAGGATAACCCAGTATCTACATCTATGTACATAGTATGCAGTTAGAAAAATCAAGTTTACTAGTACAACATATTTTTGGAATAGTAAAAAAAAAAATTTGAAGACATCTGCTGACAACAGTTTCTGATTGAAGTTGGTTCGGGCAAATATTACGTGCTCAGACCACTACAATAGTTCATGGAAAAAATTGTGTGTTCTTCTATTAAGATAAGATTTTTTAGAGATAATTTTAACACGAACACTTGAATAAATACAACGAACACATTCGGTAGATCCTATGCCTCACTCGGAAAATTGCATGACAAATTTTGCCAAAAAATAATTAAAAATCTTTGCTAAAAAATAAAAGATTCTTGCACTGTGATCAGTGTCAAAAACTGTAAAGATCAAAATTATTTGAAAAAACATTTGCTTGATTTAATTAACAGTAATTATTTGATCATTCAGTAAGTTAATAAAAGTTAAGTTAATTAAGTTAATTTTTAAACAATTTACGAATTTCATCAATTTTGTTCATCTCACTTTTAAAAAGTTACCCACTTTGTCTATTGGGTTGTTAAAAGTACAATTTTAAGAAGTATACATATGTATTGATAGCTACATACATACATATATTTACATGCATATATGTACATATGTATATTTACTGTTTAAATAATTTACAACATTTTGTTGTCATTGCTGTTGCCATTGCTGTTGTTTTTACTATTACCGCCTGTTTCTGTTGCTATTCGTATTGTTGTTGCTGTTTATAATTTAACCTTTGCTAACAAAAACATCATGTTTATAACCTTCTAACCACTAAAACCACTAACAACAAATACCAACAATGACAATAACAACAAAACCAATACACTTATATATTTCTACATACATACATACACACATACATACATATAAGGGGAATTGTATTGTATTGTGTGTAACAGTAAAATGTTTTTCTTTTAAGTTTATAATAAAAATGCAAAATACCATAAAACAAGACGAACATAAAAAATAAAATGCAAAAATGGCAAATGATATGAAATCATACTCGTACTCATATAAAGGAAAAATGGAGAACAGTGGAAAAAGGAAGACACACACTTATCCAAGCACATATGTATGTATGAATACGAATGCTTTTTAAAAGAGAGACAAATGCCGCACGTACTTATGTATGTATGTGTTCTGCTGTTCTTTCGTTTGTGTTGTTTCATCTTTATTTTTACCGATTATACGTTTTGTGTTATACGTTGGGTTTGTGTTGTTTCGCATTTATTTCTTATTTTATATTTTCTAAATTGTTGCACACACACACACAGACACACACAACACACACACACGCTCTCACATATGTGCAAATGTAGCCGAGTTGATATAAATGTTCTGCCAGAGTTTAAGTGCGTTTATATTTTTGTTGTATTTAACATGCTTTTAATACATACAAGCTTATAACATTTAAAAAAACAACAACAACAAAATAAACACATAGACCCAGACCCCTACAATCCCGTCAGATCTCACAAACAGAGACACCACGGACATTCATACGAATGTATGTACATCAATTGGCACTGAAATATTTGTAAATTTATATGTTTGGTTATCAAAGTGTACATATGTGTGTACGTATGTGTATGTATATGTACGTATGTATGTATATTAATATACATTTTACATAATGACCACAAAACATTGACGTTTCCACAAAAGAGCACACATAATGAACGTTTAATATTAAAGAGCAAAAAATGTTAAACGCATCAAATACAGCGTTAGTCTATGAATATAAAATCATAATGATACATACATACATACATACTTGCCAATGGCACAAATACACGCGACTCTATGTATGTATGTATGTGTGTATGTTTATGTATCTCTATTAAGAAAATGCAATTAAATTTGCAAAACAGTTCAGCTAAATCCCTTAAATGCATTTTCAATTTCATTATTTTGCTTTGTTTTCATATTATTGTCTGAATGGTTGTCACTTTTGTTGTTGCTTTTATAAATTTATTAAAAATTGTATGTATGTATGCATGTATGTACAGTACAGAAATGTTGTTTAATCCTTAAAATACCTTTTGTAATAAGATTAAATGCTAATTTAATTTAGCAGCGATTAGCCATTTCTGCATATGTTTTTAAACGCTCAAATTACGTCACATCATGAACGGGAATTTTATAAGAAATTATAACGCAGCTTTTTAAAAATTTTAATCCTACAATGTTATTGAAACATTATTTTACAAAAAAATTAAAAAAATTATGGAGAAATAAAAAATCTGAAAACAATGTTCAAAGTGCATATGGATTCTCGAATCTTGAAAATATTAAATTTTAATTAAAATCAAAATGCTCTTCAACATGTGCATAATTAAAATAAAATAATTTAAAGTTTAATTAAAATGCCAAACATCAAGAGAAATGTTTGTTTCATCAATAAATTCAATGAAAACTGCATCGAAACATGAACAATAGCTATTTATTTATACTATTTTCTGATAATCTTTATTATTAAAACAATAAAAACATGCTACAGATTTAATTAATTCTCTAAAAGAATTATTATTTGAAAAACAAAAACAAAAAAATGAAAAATGAAAAATTAAAACTGAAAATAAATTTTATCAATAATCTTTAAAAGTCTATTCAGATTTATATGACCGTAATATGAAATTCGAGAAAATTGATTCACACCATTGCGCCAACACAAAAAAAAGGAAAATAAAAAGAAAATAAATTATTAAACATTCTCCTGACAATAGCGAATGCATTCATTTCTGAAATTATAAATAATTTTTGTTAAATATAATCGAAACAATAATAATGATAATAAAAGTAATAAAAGATAATAAAAAAAAAAACAAAAGATAACAAGATATTGAATTTTTATTATGTACACAAAACTATATTTAAATACGAAAATGAATGAAAGGGTTTAATAACATTTAAAATAAACTTAAATTTCTTCTTCTTTATTTGCCGATTCCGTTGTTCGCATATAAAGCGATCATACGAATATTAAATGTTCTGAATCTCATTGTATTTTATAGTAACTGTGTCAGCTGTCGATATTTAGCAGAATATAGTATGTTTCTTTTATCCATGTATCCTGTCCAATCCCGTATCCCCTTCTACCTCTGATTCAACGTCCTACAATTGTACTTTTTATTATGGATTGTAAAAATTTTTGAATTTTTCATTTCTCATCATTCATTCCTCAAATATGCGATTTTCCTTCTTTTGACCATTTTCAGTAGTTGTCTGTCAATATTCATTCGTCTCAGAACTTCCTGGTTTGTAATATGGGAAGTATATGGGAAGTATCACTAAAATTCGTCGATATATCCACATTTCAAATGCTAAAATTTTTTTCTCGTCTGCACTTTTGATGGTCCAGGTCTCTACTGTATTTAATAGTAACAACATAGTAACAACATAGTTCGTGGTTTGTAAGTGTGTTTTTGTATTTTTAAAATGCGTCTCTAGCAATCTCCACAAGACGCTTAATTTCATTACATAAATTTCCATTGGTCGTTTATTAAAACGCCAAGATATTTAAACGTTTTCCACTCATTCGACTATTTCATTTTTAATTGATGTTATTTATAATTTCGCCTTGTACCGTTATGCCAATTCATTCTCCCTCTATTGATTCATGAAATATTTTTTGGGAGTATACATATGTTAAAGAGGAGCGATATTGGAATTCCATCCAGTATAGATTTCGGATGCATCCGATCTAATATCTTTTTCTTCCATTCCAATATCCCTCAATATTACAATCAACTAGTCGTGTTGGACGGTATCGAATGCCTTATTCACAACCTCTGAAGCATATCTACACATCTTTCTGGACATCTTTGCATTTCTGAACCAATACCTAGATCGATAATAAAGCGGTCTCTAGGAGGAATTCTCATTCCCCCATAGCATTAGTATGAGTATATTCCAATGTGTATTACTCTTAGCAATATCTTTAAGATGTGGCACATAAGACTGATAAGCCTGTATTTGCAACACTTTTTGGCATTAGAGTTTTTTTTTAGTATCCCAATGAAAGCCGATTTTAACCAATCGTTGGGGTATTGACCAGTATCATATACATGATTAAACAAACGCACAATGTGTGAGATGTAGTTATCATCTATGAGCTAAATTTAAACACATTAAATTCTATTTTCATATAGTATATTGACTTTTTTTACCCCAATTTCTAATAGAGCAGTTGTATTAAATTCGAAACTTAATGTCATTTTTTTGATTTGTTCCCCTTATAAAAACGGAAAAAATAATTTCTCACGTTACGTTAAATTCTGAAAAGATACTCAAACTATTCGGAAGCATGTACATAGGATTGGAAAAGAAAGAACAAGCAAGTAACTATTAAAAAAAAAAAGATTATTCAATCGTAAAATAAAAGTTTTTCATTTCAAATTTTTGAACATTCCCTAATTTTCATCAAATATTTTAAGGACAATCTCAAATTAAAGAATCTTGTTAAAAGAAAGTTACCTTCATTTACCGAAACATACACACACACATATACTCACAGACATGACAGTCACTCAGTCGCACCAACTAATACACATCATCGATCAAATAGTTTAAAGGAAACTTTTTTACAAAGTTTTTTTTTTTTTTCACCAACAAAAGAATAAAACTTTTACTTTGACTGTCAAAAAAAGAGAGAAACGAAAAACAAATACAACAACTAAAAATATACCAATCAATACCTGTGCAGAAAATCTATAATATTCCCAAAGAAATTTTGTATTTTATCGAACAGAAAACAGAAAAGAAAAAAAACAAAACAAATCCAACGTTTACTCATACACCAACTCATTCATTCATTCGTTCACTTAATCGTAAAAGTTGTCGCCAATATAGTTATTGTTGTTGTTGTTGTTTTTTTTTTTTTTGGTTCATTTTTAATTTGAGAAGAGAATTCGGTTTTCTTATTTTGAGACAGTGTTAAACTGTTGATAGAGAAATACGTCCCATTTACTGTTCTATTGAGAAGAGCAACAGAGAGAAACGTGCGGCAAGCGACTGGGTCGGCGGTATAGGGAAATTTCAGAAGTAAGAAGATTAACTTTTCTATTTTATCAATGTGTAATGAATTTAAGGAATTCTAAAAGTCCTTAGACTAAAGTCTCTTAAAATCTACCACACCACCACATGCACGCACACTCAGCCACAAACGGCAAACTTGTCATTACATTTCGTTCTTTCGTATTCAATTTTGAAAATGTGCGTCTACACTTGGAAAATTTCTCTTTAAATATTTTCAATGAATTGAACACAAATTTATACGAATACTTTCAGTGTCATTTGTTTAGAGTTCGTTTTGTTCGTTTTGTTCGTTTTTTTTTTCCCCCTTTGGATCATTTTCAGAAATTCATTGTGCTTGTACTATGCAATGCATAAACGCCTGTACGTTCGTGTTACACTTGCTGTTGCTATTGTTTTAAAAGTATTTACTTTGCTTTGGCATTTTGTGGGTTAAATGTCATTTTGTTATCATATGATTACAACAACATTTGTGGCAAATTGTTTTCACCAATACATAGAATGTGTCGTTCAAAATATTTGCGGTCTTTTTCACATAATGCATATACGTATACATACATACATATATATGTATGTATGTAGTATAAGGATAGAAGGCAAAATAATAAGAAACGATGACAATGACACTTTTAATGTTCGAAAAATAATTTCAACATTATTTTACGTTCTCTTTTTCTTCTAATACAAATGTAATGAATGAAGAGGGAAACGTCATATCCATTGGCAGCATATGTATTTTAAAAAACATCTACAGAATAGATGAAATTATTTTTTAATTCGAAAAGTTCGAATGGATGAGAAAATAATGTAATTCTTGATTTTAATTGATTTTCTAACATAAACGATTAATTAAATTATTTAAACCAAGTGTATTGGAAGAAATTAAATTCAATCGAAATCTTTTTGTAAGTGTTTATGTACGAGTATTTATACAGAGAGAAGGAAAATTTTAATTACAACTAACCAACTCATTTGTGACAATCAACAAGTTAAATATTGAGAAGAAGAAGAAGAAAAAGAGAGAGAGAGAGAGAGAGAGATGTTCTAAAAATAAACGACCATCCATTAAAAGACGTACTTGTGTCGGCACGCAAACTCTTATACTCCCTCACATGCTGGCTAAACACTTTGCCACTAATTCAGTTGTCATGATCAGACTAAATAAAGTCAACATCTTTATGCAGCTACAAAAGCAACTTCAAAAATAGTACCAGCAGTAAAAGAAGCAGCATTAGCAGCAGTTATTATGGCACTCGTATGCGCCACATACATTCATTCATTCATTCATTCAACAACAAACAGAATGCTTAAATCCAGCCACTGCTGCCAGACAACCAACGAACCGACTAATTAAAGGACTCCTGCAGTGCCAACTCATGTTGAGCTGCAATAATAAATAAACAAGCGAACCTACAAATGAAATGAATAGAAAATATATGCATGGATGTATGTATGAACGGACGGACAGACGGACAGACAAGCAGACAGACAAGCAGACAGACGTATAATTTCATTATCCTGTGTTTTTTGTTTGGGTTTTTTTTTTTTTTGCTTCTTTTGCTTCTAATCAAAAATTATTGCCAACGGCAACAGCAATGAAAAACAACAACAAAAAATCATGAATAGAAAGAACACATTATTAACAATTGCAAAAGTCAGAAAACAATAAACGAAACCAACAAACAAAAACCATCTCGACAAATGCTTTCACAAACAACTTTCACTTGTTGTAAAACAACAACAATAACAGCAACAGCAACAGCAACAACAGAGACAGAGACAGAGGCAGAAACAAGAAGAAGAAAAAACAGTTAATCAAGCAACATGTACAGAAAAATTATTATTTATTGCGCAGTTTGAGATTTTTGTTGACATTTTATTGTTTTTTTTTTTGACAATTCAATTTTAATTAATTTCATCTTCAAATATTACACACGCATACATACAGACATACATACACACACACACACACACATTTCATATGAAATTGAAAAAAATATCTTTGCTTAAATGATATCGAAATAGTGTGGCAATCATCAGAAAATCGGTTTTTATCGCTGCTAAATACATACATACACACATACTAGAATACGATATTATGATGATCAAATAAAATGAAATGAAAACTTTTACTTGGTCTCGACGCTGGTGTTGGTAATACTACTGTTGTTGGAATTATATTGGCTGTTGATGTTGCTAATTATAGACAACAACAACAACAACAACAGCAATGCAATTGAGCAACACCACTATTAAGGAGTCATTAATCATTTGAAAAATAAATGATTTATGGAACAAAGTTAAAGTGGCGTGATTATTACCTCATTTCCGGTGTACATTGTCGACCATGACGTCATACACTAGTTCGTCGTTCTCATTTTCTTCTTTTTTTTTGTTTTTTTTGTCCTCTTTAGTGTTAATTACGTAGATGACAACAGATAATACCACAAGCAAATGACATTAATTACAGCCAATTATAAAGACAAATATGACATACAAACATACATACATACATACATATTTACATGTACACATACACACACACACACACACACCCATACATATATATTAGCATAAATCTTTGTTTGAATTCACACTCACATCTCATTTATACATACATACATACATATATACATATGTATGTATGTATAAGTAGGCACACTAAGACGAAGAAGGAAGCAACACAATAATAAAAATGGAAAAAATTAAAACAAAAAAAAACAAAAAGAATAAAAATTTATACAATATTTATGCAGGAAATAAATGTACAAACAAACAAACAAAAAAAAGAAAATGAAAAAAAGAAGGAAAATCATATAAAAATAATAAATACTCACTCATACAAATGTAAAAAATGACAGCAACAACAACGTTTTAGAATCATTTTAAAGAATATTTTCCGTATAAACAATTTATGAATCCGAAGAGCCGTAGGCCCAAAAACACAAAACAAAAGCAGCAAAAAGAGTTCCTGTTTCATTCATTCTCCAGTATGCAAATACTTTTCCGAATAGGGACAAAAGCTTACATAAAGAATGTATTTAAATAAATAAATAAATGTGCATATGTGTTGGTGGATTTTATTCCTTCCTATCTATTAAATATGTTTACTTATTAGGGACCGACCTGCAAGGAGGCCCCAAAGTCTATTTCAATATTCGAAGAATTTCTTCTGTTCACACAGTAAAATAAAAAAATAATAAAAAACTACATACAGTGGTCGATAATATAGTAGAATTAGACTAAATTATTTGCTCAGAAATATGTATTTGAGTGCAGCCCTTGCGCTGACCAACTTTTTTCTTTTCCCTGATTTTGGGCGTAACTTAGTCAGT
This sequence comes from Sarcophaga peregrina, assembly GCA_014635995.1. Taxonomy (NCBI): domain Eukaryota; kingdom Metazoa; phylum Arthropoda; class Insecta; order Diptera; family Sarcophagidae; genus Sarcophaga; species Sarcophaga peregrina. The sequence goes on from CM025789.1 coordinate 646,623, forward strand.
ACAGGAACTGCGTTCACCCGTGGCATCACTATGGGCCGCTAAGCGTGCTCAAGTGAGCTTTGTGATATCGGAGCTACCATTCCGACCTAACCTAACCTAACCTAACCTAACCGAATATGTATTCGAACTTTGAACGTATCTATTTCATTTTTTTCTACGTCATAAACTACTCGTGTATACTATGTGTTCATGTATATGGTTTTATCAAAAACAATGTTTACCATTCACGGATTTCCTCGAGACCACACTGGGACAAAATCAAATTATAAACTACTCTTTAATTGCTCTCTTTCTTAGAACTAACGACCACTGTGTTTCGGGTTATTTTTGTTGGTACTTTTTAATTCGAACTCAAACAAAATAAAACTGAAATCCTTTTATTCAATGCAGAAATACAGTCTAAAAAACAACAACATCAACAATAGCAAATAAAGTTAAAAAAGAAAAAACAAAAAAAAAAAAACAAAAACCAACAATACAAATAATAATAAAAAATACATATTTATGTACGGATGTCTGCATATGAATGTCAGTCGCTATACAGTATACAGTACAGTAGCGGTCTTAACTAAAGTATCCTCCTTGTAAGTATTTTGCACATCAAGCATATCTTTAATAATGAAAATTCCGTCCTTTATTTAAGTTTCCACTTTTTTTTATATGGGAACTGTTCAAAAACTATAAGCTTGAATAAGTCAGTCAGTTTATTTAAATTAAGGTCAACGCAATGATCATAACAAATATAACCTTTGTATTACGTTCCAGAACTTGACTGATTTCTTGATGAAAAGGGCCACTCACAAAGATCTTATATCTGTGAGTCAAATACAATACAATTTTAATTGCAATGATAGGAAAAGAGTAGTTTTCTAAAGAATCCAAGACCGATTGACAACAGTCAAACGCAATAAGACGGTTACGAAAGCTAGAATATCCTAAGTATTTTAAAGCAAATATTAAGCACGGTGGAGGCAAAGAAATTGAACCAATTTATAATATAGATGGAATAATGGGTCAATTCCTATACCGTGGCATATCATATGGATACGTGATATCTCATATGCAGGCGAAGAGATCTCACTGCAACGGAAGTTGCAACAGGATGCTGACCTGCTTTAGTACTTTCTTCTATGTGCCCCTGCTTCTTGCACTCATCCACAACATGCACTCTCAAGGCTGCTGCATCAGTTCTTAACAGCGTCCACGCATATGCGCCATTAAGAATAAAAGGAAGTATGAGTTTTTAAACCCTCTCCCGAAGTTTAAAAACAACGGATAGTGAAAAATAGAATCGAAATTCCTATAGAGAATTTATTGGAGAGTGTAAATTATTAAGAGGAATCGGAAAAATTGCCTAAATAGCCGTGAAAATTACCTGCAAATTAATATCGTCTGATATTGTTATTAATTTGATATCCTGAGTACCTAACAAACAAACGTGGCTCATTTAGAATATTGGGTTTACAACAATTTATTAGCGTTAAGCAATATTTGTTATGACCGATACAGTTTATGTTGCTACTCTCTCTCTTCACTTCCTCTTTCACTCTCTTTCCCTGTCTTTCTCTATCAGCCATAATCTGACTGATGAACAGACACACACAAGTGTAAAAATACCAGAATATTACTTTATCGCAATATATACACAACATACATACATACATACGCATACATATGTATGTATGAGTGCGTATGTGTTTGCATAGACCAACTCATATAAATGTGTGTGTTTGTTTAAAGACTTGTATGAATATATAGTTCAAAAAAAAACAAAAAAAAAATAGAAAACGAGATGCCAAGTTTGTTAGTGTATTTGGAACCTCTAGAGAACAATAGCCCACACATGTAGAACTGTCAGTGGCAAATATTTATGTGACACTAAACAAATTCAAAACCGAGCAACAACAACAGAAAAACACAAACAAAAAAACAAAAAAAAAAATGCTTTTCATAAAACATCAAAACAATGAAAATAATAATGTATAAATTGTAACAACAACAACAACAACAAAAAAGTAAACAAATATTAAAATGAAATTTATTAATATTTACTTTGATTCTATTTCTTCTTTAAATTAAATTAAACAATAAATCAAATAGAATATAGAAAAACAGAAGAAGAAAAACAGAAGAAAAACAGAAAATATCTAAATACATCACATATGTACATACATACATATGGTGAGTATGTACATATTTACAAGTGTATATAATTAAAACATAAATTATATCAAAAAATAAAAAACAAAAAAAACAAAAAAAAAGCATACACAAAAAGAAAGAATGACGAATTAGAAGCGATGACGAAATTCTTTAAATTTGAATATTTTGCATTTGCATTAAGTAAACTTTGTTTGGATTTCTTTATTGGTAGTATGTGCAGAGATTTTATTAAATTTAAACCATAACAATAATAAGTATGTATATTACGTACATGTACATACATACATACATACATATACATACATAATTACGTTTATTTTAATTGCTATAATTAAACTGTAAAATTTCGTCAATTATTGGAAATAGAAACATAAATTTGTAATTAAACCAGTCAATTGTCTATTCCAAAATAATTATAATTGAGACGCATTCAATTGGATTCAAAACCAAAAGCCATTAAAAAAAACACACACATATACATACACTCAAATACATACACACACACAAAACAAATATGAAATAAATTATTATGTAACACAAATCAATAAAACCAAAAATAAACAAACGAACATCGCTTTTAGACATCGATATTACCATTCATATTATCAAGTACTATTAGAGCAGACACTTCTAGCGTATGAGTAATATTTTATTATTTGTCACTCATACAACGTCCAAATTATGGAGAACCAATTCAAATGAATTAAATTACTCGCCCTGTATACACATACAGTACACACATTTTATGGCGATAAAGAAGTGTCATATTACTGCGGCAGCTCTCAGTAGTGTCACTCCCTGTCTATTGGCCTGGCAAAACGTCGAATACCTGATATGCTTCGTAGTGGAATGCCTTATAGTTTTCAACAGCTGAGTGGTATCCCCTTGTAAACTCATTGGCTTGCATTAACCCTACTTTCCCTATCTAACTGATCAGCTCTTCCAGACCGTCCAATACTATCTTCGACTTAAACTCTTAAGAACGAGAATTCTGATGGCGGACTGCCTGTTTGCTACTATTGTAATGATCTGTACTTTTTACATTCTATCGGTATTAGTCACATCTTTCGATTTATGAATTATCACGCAATTACGCTTACAATTAAATTTATTTTATAACTAAACTACTTTTTTATTTTAATGAGAAACATAACCTCTGAGACGAGTTACACATAACCTGACTTCAGTCTCAAAAAACTCCACAGGAAAATTTGCAAAATTTTATTTCAACTATTTCCATTTAATATCTGAAGAGGTTGTTGGAAGCACTAGCTAAATGATTATTTTTAAATGAAATAAATCGCTTCAAATTTCAATTTGCGATTGAAATCTATTAAAAAAAACACAATAAATGAATAGAAAAATAAAGTAAATTGAATTCATAAATATGTATGCACTAGCAGATTGTACCCGGCATTGCGCGGATTATAAAAATAACAATAAATAGTAATCCGGTTTGGAAACCGGTTTCTTAAAAAATGCAATTTCTCAAATTATTCGGAAACCGATTTATCAAAGAACCCAGTTTTTTTTAATACTCTAAATCCTAAATATTACTGAATTCCAACTTTATAAACGGAACACCTCTAATAGCTATTTGGGAAACTTAACCAAGCAAAATCGCAAAGCATTAATTTTTACCCAATTTTTTATTGCCTATAACCTGCACCAATAAAAGGCCGATCTATATCCCAAATTTCAAGAAAATCGTCCCAGGCGTTCAGGTGTGATTGGCTAACAAACAAACAAACAAACTTACAGAAAGATTTATAATAATTTATAATTTAGGATATTAGGATTAGGATTACTAAATAGTTTTTCAAAAGAATAACTCCAAAATCCTCCATATTGCTGACTTTAAACTTAAATCGTTTGTAAGTAAGTATGTATGTATAGCAGTTGAGTATTTTTCGTATTTTTTTTGTCTACTCTTGATAGCAGCTCATCATCTTTTTGAACTTATTACCTTTAGGTGAACGTGTGTGTATGTTAGTGTTTCTAAAAGTATATTTTTATACACATTTAAAGTATAAGTTTTAATATTCTCTCAATAAGTTTGTCAAAAGTTTTTTAAATATATCACGTGCTAAGGAAGCAATTTTGATTTTTATATTCTTGCCATACATTCATAGTCATATACACACACACATTCAGCAAACATTCAAACATTGCCTTTCTTTCTTTCTTTGTTTTTTTAATAAATAGCTTCTATTTTTTTTTTTTTTTTTTTGTTACTGTTGTTGTTGTTGTTGTTGTGTTTGTCTTATAACACCGACGGACAAGGACACCTCTTTTATTATACACTCAAAAGCCTTTTTAAAACTTTTGGCGACAAAGTTTATTTCTCTTCATAGTTTTCCCCTTTTTCCCTTCTCGTTTTTTTTTTCCATTTTCTTCTTCTTCTTTATTACGAGCATTTTGCTCACTTTTACCAGCGTAATTTGAGGAACTAAGACGTGACATTTTACAAGTACATCCGTACATCCGTACATACGTACATACGTACATAGGGTACTATACAGGATAAAAATAATATTTAATGAGATATTTGTTATTGAAAATAAACCGAAAGTAAACGAAAAACCTTATAGTACGCACACATATGTATATACATAAATATGCATGGTTGACTGGGATATTTTGAATTTTATTTAAAGTAAACTCATAAGAATTGATCTTGACAGTAAGCTATTGATTCTAAACGAACGTGAACATGTCATAAAACTTATCACATTCATGCGATATTTTCAATGGAATCCCATAAAATCGGATACATTTAAAATAGATTACAATAACAAATATAATTAATAATTAATAGAAAGTAATAATAAGAATATTGGTAACAATAAAAATGAGATTATCACAATTGTTCCCCGCCTCTTTAAAGGTGTAAACACTTGTAACAAAACTATTTACAGCACACATCTACTCAAGAGAAGCTCAGATAATTGAATGCATATGTGATTGTGTATACAGGTTCAAAACGTGGAGGGAATGTTTCCAGGTTACAAGAGCTTTTCTTGCCTTTTACTTCATTCGGTTTGGTAATAATGGCACCGGATTTATCGGACCATAAAAGTGGTTAGTTGAGCTAAACAAAATCGTTTCTAACAAAGTGTTTACATTCCATAATCCAAAAAGTGTCCCTTTTAGCCTTAATATTGTAAATCGTTATTTATTCTTCTAATTTTAGTAAAATAAGAAGCTTCAACCTACAATCACAATCGAGCACCACAAGGTACCGCATGAAGTTTAGTAGACAAACTTGGATCACCAAGTTGAACTCATCGGAAACTATACCTGATACCCTGGCACCACAAATTTTAAAATTTTGTTTTTCTTGTTTATTTTATTATTTTCACATTCAAACTAATTTTTACGATGTATTGCATATACATACATATGTACATACATACATACATACATACATACATGCATATGTGATGAGGGACAAAAAAGCGAAAATGCAAATTTCACTTTTCAAACACTTGCTTTCTTATACGCTCACGCTCACGCCCACCATAACAATAATCCTGAATTTTGTTTCTGTGTATATATGTATATGAATATGTGTGTGTGTGTGTGTGTGTATTCTTAGAATTTCACTTGAATAATTTCATAGAGAATGCAAGACTTTAAGGTTGAAATGGTGAACTCTGTGCGACAAAATGCGATACTGTTGACGGAGGGAACCATAACTATGCGGTCGGTCTATTCATATTCTATTAGTGAGTGGGGAATTTATAAGCATGTATGTGTGTATGTGTGTGAGAGTATGTGAACAAATAAGATTAACTATCTTAATATCTGCTTTAGATTGCATGTTTGTTTTTGTTCGTTTGTGGGTACTGTATGCTGCTGAACTTAATCTTGTATAAGATTCCAACAAATAACCTAAACTAAAAGCATTTGTAAACACACAAATACAAACCTATGCATACATACATACATACATATACATACAGACATATGAGTACAACGACGAATAAACCAAACAACCAACATGCGTTGGCTAAACTGTTAAGCCTTTTTTGCTATCCGCAACGCAACATTAAAATTATTAAAAGTCTAAAATCACTGAATCCTGAATCGTGTTAGGGGAACATAGTTTACTACAGTAGCAGAGAAAGAGCGAGAGAGAGAGAGAGAGAGAGATGGAGAGAGTAAGATATGGAACGAGTTAAGGATTAAAAAAATTTAAATTTATAACTTGTTAAAGCTGTAACTGTTTAACTAACTCATAAACTGAGTTCATCTAGACAGCCATGCACAATGGTGAGTGAAAAAAAAAAAAGAAAAACAAATGAATGAAGGATGAATTCAAACATTTACAAACTTTTCTTTACTATTTTCGCATAATTCATCAATTCAGGTATTGCTCAAATAAAATTGATAAAAATTTTAAAAAATATGTTTACGAATTCTGATGCTGCTTTCATTTAGAATTGGAGTGTACTATAGAACTAAAAATAATTCCGAATTCTGAATTTCCAAAGGCGCCGCATGTCTACAGCCACTATCAGAGGCTTAACTTCTTGAACTTGTGCTAAAATGATATTAAAAATTCGGTTTTGTTCACCACTGTTGAAGTTTATTTTCTTCAACTGGCTCCATCATATGGTATGTAATCTCGGTTTTTTTTTTTTGTTTTTTGCTTCGTGAATGTGTTATTTTTGCATTAAAACTTTTCAGTAAAAAGTATCATGAATTGTGTGAGTTGTAGAATTTTCTCGTCTGTAAGCCAGCATTTGTTCTGTATGTACCATGTACATATGGTATGTATGTCTGTATGTATACATACTTAGATTTTTGAATACTATGTACATAAAAACGAGTGCGCGTCTTTGTGAACGCTTAAAATGTCTAAGTGTCATAGAGTTTATGTCCGTCCATACGTTTTTTGTTTTTGGTTTACATTACGAGGAGTATTTTTATTATAATTATTATTTAATGTTGAGTTTGGTTTTTGCTTTAAATAAAGCTAATCAAAAGCCACTTTGAGCTAAAACAGAACGAATAGACGAATAAAAGGGGAAACTGAAGATTAAAGGACTTACTTTCATATATTGTTTTAAGTATTCAAAAATGCGTCGCGTAAATTTCGAAAAATTATATTAAAATACGAACGAAAAAATACGCAGACAACTAAAAGTTGTTGAAGAGACTTTAAAAGCTAAAAAGTTTATTTCTTTCTTTCAAAATATATATTTTATGTTGTTCGAAACAAAGCAAAGACAACAGCAAAGAAAAAGAATTTTCGAGAGCTATAATAACTGATTTGGATATTATTTCGTAGGCAGTAGGTAATATTGTGGCTTCCAATAATATACCGATTCCAAAGTTTGACATCTGGCCGTCAAGAACTCATCAATTTTGCTTCATTTGCGTAAATCTTAGCAAAGCTCGTAAGATTGTTTCCCAAGCCTTAGGGAGTATTCGAATACTATAGAGGAGCAAATGTATACGAAAATTATGTCCCAATTGTGAGATTAAATTCCGAATGACGAGATATTTAATATGTAATCATTAAGTTCATTGTAAACTCTTTATGGAAAGACCAGATTCTTTAGATATTTAAGGGAGGTTAAAAAGGATATTTTATTTAAAGAATTAAATAAAATAAAAAATAAGTTTATTTGATGTGAATCATTTGAGTGATCGAATAGTATTAAATTCTTTTGTTTTATCAATTAACAATTCACTATAATAGGGATTTAGGGAAGAAAGTGACCGACATAAACTAAAGTGTTCATAATCCGATTATTTAATAATCGAACGGGATTTAATTCTTTTACTGGATACACATACAATATAATCGTATACATGCTTATGGGATGCAGATTGTTTGCGAGACATGTCTTAATTGTTGAACAAAAACTATCTGACCAAGCAAGGAATAATCAAAAACGAAAAAAAAATTGTTTTTATTGTACCATCTCACCTTTTTGGTCCTCTACTACAACTACTGCTACTACCGTTCATTAACAGTTCTTTAGAGCATTTCAAGTGAAAACTTTTACTTGTTGTTCTTGCTATTGTTGTATGTATATTGCTGCTATAATTGTTGCTTTTATTGTTGTCGTACTCTTTTGTACAGAGAAACTTTAATGACAATAGCTCATTAAGTGGTGTATGTTTAAACTTTTTAATTGAATTACGAGGTTTGTCATTGTCTGTGAGTGAACCTGCGAGTGAGTGCACAAGTTAGAGAGGGCGGGCGTGAAAGGAAGATCAACCGAGTTTAAGCAACGGACACCAGACTGGAACGTGAGTTGAACACTGGAACATGTTTCAGTTTTTCTTTTTTGGTATCTTCGCTATCACTTTTACGTTTTATTATACGCTTTTTCATTAACTTTTTTGTCTCAATTTCAACGTGGAAAATTGCATCAAAACTTATCTCTGCTTTATGGAGGAATGATGACCACGGTTTTGTAGAGACAATAGAAAAATGTGAGTTGAAGACTGAATGAAATGAAGAGTAAATGAATTAATCAAATAATCGAACAAACAAGGATGTTGAAATATCAGACAAATTAATGTAGTATTAACTAGATTTTAAAACAAAAGAAACCTTAAAATTACGATTCTTTTGAAATTTATTACAAACAATTTTTGTTTTTCATTTGCCTAAGGACTTTAAATATGTAGGCCTCTAGTCTATGGTTCTTTGCACAAACTCATAATTTCTGATATTCATACGCATTCATACTTATTTTAATATCATGGAACCTCCATTCATATTCATAGTTTGAAGTACTCATCATGACCATAACAACACGTATAATGCTATTGATTTCAACTCGCCGTAACTCAACGTGTACAAGAATCACAAAATAAGTATGTTTCGAGTACGAACACTAAAATACTCACTAAAACGTTATGTGTTATGTGCTTTTTTTGCAACAATAACTAAGAATGTAAATTTTGATGAATGATTCGAGTCACCCGAATCATTTATATGTAAGTATTATAAGTATTTTTCTAAAGTTATAAATCTAAATGAGTAGGCTTACGTATTAAACATATTTCTAATAGTATGAGTTTTATACAACCGAGTACGAATGAATCAGAGTACATAGTTAAATTTCAATTTTGTTGACTCACCTATATTCAAAATATCATGAGTGCTTATGTGTACCGAAAAAACGATTCATTGGTGATCTCTGGTTCGTAGTGTATTTCTTATTGCCTGTGTTAACGGCATATTATTTCACATTTGCCATACAATTAACGGAGAATATACGAACAAAAGTTTCTTTTTTTTTTGTTTTTATTTCACATGATTTTGACAAATACGCTTATACGTACACTTGCATAAATATTTAAACATTTAATAACGTTAAGACCACAACTTGATGGTTCGAAAGTTTTTCGCTTTTTTTCATTCTGAGTTTTATTCTTTTTTTTTTTTTTAATTTAAAATTTTATGTCAAAAACAATAAAACCATGGCCATGGAAGGGAAGAGGCAAAAAAGCAAAAAAAAATCAAAAAAAAAACGTTAAGCACAATGGAAAAAGAATCAACAGTTTATATCAGGATATGAATTAAATATTTTTTAAAAATAAAAAAGGAAACAAAAACACCAAGCATAACAACAAAAATATCGAACAATAACAGAAATGGTGTTGGACCATAAACACAATATGAATTTTTGTGCGTATTTTTATTTGTTCCGGACCGGAAGCTGAAGGAACAAAAAGAAAAAAACCGACTGATAAAATTATATTGAAAAAGTGAAATAAAAATGCCTCACGTTCATTTTAACAACAATTCATAGAAATTTGTCAGCAATTGAATTTACGCCAAATTATATTGGCCAACTACTGCTAGTGATGCCAAATAGTCACTCAACCGTGACAACGAAGTTTTTCTTTCACCCCAAAATGTTTTCAGAATGGAAGATGTGAAGAAAAAAAAACTCCCAAAAATAATATGTATGCATATGTATGTATGTATGTATGTATGTATGTATATATTTATATAGAGATAACAGATATTAAGTTACATTCCCCATTCATAGTTTTACCCATTATGTATGAATGTATCTACATACATAGTATGTGTATCTGCGTCTGTGTCTGTGTCTGTAGTCACAGATATTTTGTAATAACGGCAAACGGGTTGATGGTGCCTTTTCTTCATTTACTTTCGTCTTTATATTGACACATCTTATACATATCTATATAGTAGTGTATGCGTGTGTGTGTGTATGTACGTGGTGGTGTTGCCATTTCGAATATATTCTATACACAGTTTAACTGAAATAAAAAATTATTTTTGGATTATTTTTTAAATCTATGGCGCATGCTATTCAATTCGATTTTCTTTAATCGATTATATCTGGTATCTGGGAAATATTAAAGAATATTTTGTATTAAAAATATATCAAAACAATCACTTGCGATAATAAAACAATAAAAATATTTTACAAATTGTTTAAATTTTAATGTAAATTTGGCAACACTTACATTTACACATTTGAATGGTGCATTTGAGTAAATATGGGCATAATGAAGATGTATTGGGTATGAATAAATGAACGCATAAAGGTTGATGTATGTGCATACATACATACATACATACATACAGTAAGAATATTGTGATGCTATCAATACAATACAATACTCTTCTTGTTCATCATTCATTTATATATGTATATGTATGTATGTATGTATGTATGTACGTATGTACATATACAATGTATTGTATATGGTATGATGATATGGCATGGTATGGTATGGAAAAGGACAAATTTATCTTGTGAAATTTTTGGCATTTTGCCGAAATGCAATCAGCAATAACTAAATCATGTTTAACTAAACCAATTTAAGACGGAAATGCGTGTCCGTTTACGATTGCAATTGTGAGAAAGCGTCTACAATGTCCATGAAAGTTTATTCTCTTCTTTTGCTCTTCTTTTGCTCTTCTTTTGTTTTTGTTTTTTTTTTTCGGGATTCTTCTAATAGAAAAATTGATCCAAATATTCTTGAAATATAAATAAATTAAGGAGGACATAAATTATTTGTATTTAAATGGTATTCGACTTGTTTTTTTTGTTTTCTTCCTTAACATTTCTGTAACTGTATTTTTGTTTTATTTTTTATTTTTTTATTATTCTTATAATCATACTTATCGCTGTTGCAATTATTATCATTATTTCTTAGAATATTGACCCTTTACGGACAGCATTCCGTTCATTCATTTACAAATTTATTTTTCTTTTGCACATTTTTAATTCTCATAAATATTCCATGTTGAAAAACTTTTCACTTTTCTTTCCTCCTTCCCTCCTTCTCTTCCTTCTCTTTGTTTTTTTATTTTGCATTTATTCCCAATGAACTTCTTAATATTCATTCAATTTCAGTTTTCATCTTTCATCACTTCAAAGGAATACGGTTTCTTGTATTCCCTTCGTTAGCCTGCAACACTTTATCCATTTCCCCGAAAGTGAACGTTTCATACGTAAGGATTTCTTTTAGTATTCCCTTCATTCATTCATTCACTCATCCTTTCCGTCCAGTGTTCGGACATAGGACCACGAACAGCCAGCCAGCCATCCTCGCTTCTTCTCTATACATTCATCAATTCTTTAAATTATAATCTCAAGTATAATAGTAATAAGAAGTATGAAACTTAGTCAGAGAGAGAGAGAGTGTAAGTCGGTAAGTAGCTTGTTCGGCCAAAGCTACAAGTACTAAGGTCCTCATTGTGTAATATTATATACATATATCCATGTATGTATGTATGTATGTGTATCAGAATTGTATTGGCTGTAGCAAGTAAGTACGTGCCACAATCATGATTTCTAAGTAATTTTTTTACAAATTTATGTTTCACAAAAAAAAAAAAAAAATGGCTTTCTTTCCTCATCTGTTTTCTACGCTCATTTTTTCATTACTTTTTTATTTTTTTATTTTGTGTTTTATTTTTAATATAATTTAAATGTTTTTTTTGTTTTTTTTTTTAACTTTATACGATAAAATAATAAGCATCAATTTTGTTAAAGCGGATACAAAAGAGAATAGAGGAGTTGGAGTATGGACACTCAACTTAACTTCCCAAACAATTTTAATTGAAATGGAATTTCTTTTTTTCTTTCCTTTTTTATTATTTTTATTTTTATTTTTCTCTTATGTTCATTTGATAAAATATTATTTATATATTATATATATATGTGTATATGTATGTAAATAAGAGTCGACTTTAAACTGTAGGTCCCACCACTTGGGCATTTTCTTGAATTTAGGATATAGATCGAGATTTTGACGGTGGAGGTTATAGGCTATAAATCTTTTCAAACTTTTGACTAAAAGGGGGAAAAAAATTGGCAAAAATTAGTAGTTTTATGCATAAATGCTGTATTTTATCTGTTTTATAAGTAATTTTTTACGATCTAACTTGGTTAAGTTTCTTAAATAGCTATTGAAGGTATTCAGTTTCTAAAGTTGATTCAAAAGGGGTCCAAAAAGGGGAAAAGAGGCCAAAAACAGGAAAATTAAGTGTATTTAGATTTAGGACTTAGACTTTTCAAAAAACCGGGTTGTTTGTTAAACCGGTTTCCGAATAATCTCAAATATTGCATTTTTTAAGCAACCGGTTTCGAAACCGATTTTGTATTTTTGTAAGTGTTAATAATAAACATTTTTAAATTTCTTTAACAACAACAAATAATCACTGTTTTTTTTTTTTTTTTAACTTAAAAGTAATTTTTTAAACTAATTCAAACTACATAACCCGCGCAACGCCGGGTACAATCTCCTAGTTAATTTCATAATTTACAGTCAACACATAATTCTTATATTTTTTTTTGTTTCACTTCTTTGCAATTGCCTCCTTAATCACTTGGTTTCAATTCTAATGAATTCTTTTTTTTAATTTACTTAAAATTTTCTCAAAAATTTTGCCTTTTCCTTTCGACCCTCTTTTTGAAATAAGACTATATACACACATAAACAATTAAGAAAATGCAAGAAAACAACAACAATATACGAAAAGAAATATTAAAAACACTTTGAAACTTATTTCACTTAAGTTGCTTCGCTAAAGGACTTTTACTAACAAAAATACAACAAAATTAGATGAAAGGAAAATTGCATTTATTTTTTTTGGTTTTTTTTCTACCACATGCACATTCACGCATTTATACCGACAAACACACACACACACACACATATTAGAGAGAGAATTGGCGTCCGAGAGACTGGAGAGAAGATCTACGTAAGTGTTCGAAAAGTTCTCAACATTTAATTCCCTGACTACCACACAATTCGTTTTGGACTGGACAAAACGGTGGATAAGAGTTAAACAGCAGCAAACGTAATTTTAAATGCTCTTGTAAAACAAAGATTACAATGATGGATTTAAAAGACTTTCAAAAGCATTCAATTGTAACAAATGAAAACAAAAAAAAAAAATTAACGAAATGCAGTCTATACGATGATCAGCTGAGCCGGTAATACAAATTTGAGTCAAAATAAAATTAATTACAAAAGATTTGAAATTCTGATCACAGTCACCCCCAAGGGAAGTAAAAGTGAACGACTTGCTAATGTCATATGTTGAGCTACCTAAGTAGGTAGTAGGCAAACACAATGATTATGTATGTATGTATGTATGTATGAGATAGTTTATTGATTCTCTTATTTAAGTCCTTTTACAGTCAGTATTGTCTCTTAGACATTACAACTTCGGCAATGGCGCCGTAAGTCAGGGATTGCATATTCTTCCGCATTTTGTATCCATAAGTATAAATCGGATCTATTATTCCTTTTTCTTCTAAAAGTTTATCTGGTACTTCAAGACCCTCTTCCCATAATTAATTGAAGTTATAAATACCTACGATAATCCTACCCAAGACAAATTTAATTTTGATAACAAAAAAGATATTAACGTAATGCGAAAGGTGAAAAGTAACCAACGCAGTCGAACAACATCCTGCCCAATCATCATCGTATCGAGGTGCTGGAACATGCGGGCACTTTCAATTTCATTTCCAAATATTGTATTTGCAGCGACGATTCAGTGCCAATATTGTCTTTTCTCGCTACAAATACAGGATCTACCAAATACCTTTTCAAAACCTACGAATACAGTGTACAAGGAATGAATATTGCCGCAGTTTAGTAGGTATTGTGTTGGCGTTTAAAACGCGAACTGAGGTGTTAGAACCTCAGCAGCCACATCTCGAAAAAAATATTTCTTAACGACATTCCCTCAGCAGTATTCTGAGAAAAACTATGTGAATAAATTAAATTGCCATGAAAAACTATAAGTCCCGTCACTACTAAATAACATTAGCATACACAGTATGAATGGTGGTGTTAAGAACTAGGTCGTAACTCCGTCTTAAGGATTGCAATAGTCAGTTAAGTAAGTAACACAATGACCTCTCCTATATTCGTATTAACCGCTTTGTGTAAAAATATACATACACATACATACATAATTGATCATTACAACCCTTCAGTCAGGATTACGACATTGCTTCTCACACCACCTATGTTGTGTGTACTAATATTATACATGAGGGGATGGACCCACAGTTTAAAGTCGACTCCGAGCGACAGATTGTTTTAAGAAACTTTTCATCACAGTTTGATTTACTCTCAGAGTTTTTGCCAGAAATCTGCTGTGACGAAGTCGCCAAAGAATTTCTTTTTTTTTTGATATTTGCGTTTTGATGTCTGACCTAGGGTTTGAAGCCGGGCCTTACGTCTAATAATGTGTGGAAATATACTATGCATAAGTCGTAAGTGCCTAAGATAAAGAATTTGATGATGTACATAATCTAGTACAAGATGTAAAAGAAATAAAAACTACAATACATATAATCAAAACTAAAATAATCATACAAAATCCACTAAAAATTTATTTAATTTTTATTTCTGAACTTTCACTACAATCAAATCATAAATCCATAATCAAAATGGAGAGATCGATTTCAAGTTAGAAGTTTGGGAATGTGGCCGCCAATAATTTAATTTCCACCTAAAGTAGAGAGGAAGTGTATAAAACGTACAATATCGCAATGAGATACAAACAAATGTTTTAATTCGAATTGATTTTGCCATCGAAAAGAAAATTTTATCGAAAAATTAAGAGCTAAGTAAAGATTGGATGAATTTTTCGAACAACTCTGAGAATGCACTCGCAGTTACTGAATAGACAATTCCAAAACTCAGTAAATGTTGGTTAGCCATACCGGCATACATAATAAATCCCTCAATAGATTGATGTGGGAGTCTTAATTTTCATTTAATGATAGAGCATTAGGATTTTCAAATAAAATCCAGATTAAACACACAATAAATAAGAAATTTTATTTATTTAAAGTCATAATACTATTGTCAGAATATTAGGTCAAGGTAATTGTAAATGGACTGCGTGCAGCGTAAGAGTGTTCTGTGAGTGTTATCCATTGAATGGAATGCTTTTATCTAAAATATTATGAGCATTTCTATTCGTTTATTTTCGGAGGTTCATTTGTTCGTTCACACGTTCTCTCAATCCAGTGTTCATGAATAAAACATAATATATCTTGAATGCTTGAATGTTAGTGACACCGTTAAATAGCTAAATTTAGTTTTTTTTTTTCTCCTGCTCGACATTTATGGTTTTTATAGCCTTTTCGCGTAGAAAATCTTTAAATGTGAAGATGAAAAAAGCCTTCACATATTTTAGTATGAACGAACCAGCAACAACAGTAGAGTTCGATTAATATAAATAGAAAACTAAACTATACACGTTATAGTATCTAACAAATAATTTAATTTTTTTTATCACGTTCGTTATTTCCGAACTTTACTTTGTCGCCATTTACAAATGTTACAGAGTGTATACACTGAAACGTTTCACAGAACGTTTCCCACATGCTGACAAACACATACAAATGCACCCTAAAACCATAAGTTACATTTTACACACACACACACATACACATACATACGTATTGCGTGTGTATGTATGGATGTGCCTTGTGAACATTGAGAATTAATGCTGAGACATAAACACAAACACTCTAAAATTTCTGCACATGAGTCAGATTTAAGCAAATAACAACAACAACAACAACAAAAACTCTAACAACACAAATAATAGAACAAAAAAATAAAAATAAAAATAAAATACATACAAACAAACAAACGAAACTCACACACACAAACAGCAATAACACCAAAAAATATATTGTACAAGTATATGTATGTATGTGTGTATGTGTGTATGTATTCGAATATAAAATCAAGTGTTGCATAAATTTTTGTTAAAATATTTTTCTTTCTTTCATTCGTTCATTCTTTCCTTCTTATTATCTTTGTTTCGGTATTGTTTTGATTGTTGTTGTTGTTGTTGTTGGTGTTATTTTCCTTTAAGTATTGTTTTGTGGTTCTCTGTTCGTTCTGGAGGAAAATCGTTGCTTTCTTGTATTGCATTAACGTAAGCCCTCACTCACACGTACATACATATGTACATCCATACATCCATACATCCATACATACATACATACACATAAGAATGCATGTTTGTTCTTTCGCATTAGTTTAGTTTTCTTCAGTGTGTGGGTATGAATGTAAAGAGAATAAAAGAAATTTAACAAAAATACTCTTTCTTCCATTAGACATTTTTGCTTTCCTTTTTGTTCTATTTGGATTTTACACACCAGAAGGTTGAAAAAAATTAAAGAAAAAAATTTAATAAAAAAGAAAAAACCA
This sequence comes from Sarcophaga peregrina, assembly GCA_014635995.1. NCBI lineage: Eukaryota > Metazoa > Arthropoda > Insecta > Diptera > Sarcophagidae > Sarcophaga > Sarcophaga peregrina. Next base: position 663,498 of record CM025789.1, read on the forward strand.
AAAAAACAAACTAATGGCGATGCAAAACATTTACAGAATAAAACATGACAGAATGGTCATAAAATAATTGCACTTTTATTGAATGCGGTTGACGTTTGTAGTGTGTGTGTGTGTGTGTATCAATTTTGTCAACATTTCTCCTTTATATTGTTTAAAGTATATTATACTATACTATGGATCATACATATAACACAAATATATTCGAATTATAAGCCACTTCTAAAAGATCTTAAAACTCTAATTAAAAGGCAAAGGAAAAAAAGTGTTTGAGATAATATCTTTATCGTTATTTTACTTTTTCTTTTGAATAATTTTTGTGCTCTGTTTTCTGTTGTATTTCCATGTTTATCGATAAATTTTTTTTATCGATAAATTTTTATTTATATTATATTATATTGTTACGTTTTTACCTTTTTAAAAACTTTAAAAATATGAGTTCGTAGATTGCAAATAAAGTAAAAATAAATATGTGTTTGATTTTAATAAATTCTTTATTATCTTCACAATTTTTGTGCCACTGTTCGAACTTGTTTCACGTATACAATGATACTTCACAATATGTGTTTGTTCTTTATACTACTCTGCTTACAACCCTTTTGTAAGCAACAACACTTGTTAGTTATTCTTCTTTCTCACAACCTTTTTGTAAGTACAACACTAACAACTGTTTTGTCACTGTCAAACGCAACTTGTCTGCACACAAGTCTGACCGAATTAAAGCTCGATAGATTTTAATTCTCAACCAACGTGACGTCATCTTACACGATCAGATTCAAACTCCACCCTGCTCGCTTTAACTTGCCTTTTATATTACTGGATCATCAGTGTGATGAATGCCCTTGAAGGACGATGACGTCCTTCGGGAATAATCTAAAAATGTAAACAACCTATTTTAATTTTTTTTGTTGTTTCTTGTTTACATTCGAGCAGGTAGATTAGTTGTTGTTGATTTATTTGTCTATCCTATTTTATACTGCACGTTGTTGTTTCTTGTTTACTTCTTCGTTCCCTTATCCTTGTTTATTCATCGATCTTGTAAACAAGCACTTTATTTTTGTTGGTATGTTTTTCTACTCATTCATTGATCACGTGAACAGTGCGCTGTTTTGTTTTTGGAGCTTTTGTTTATCATTTTAACAACACCATTTCCACTTTCGTAACAATATTTATTTTATAGAAACAATATTAGTTATGAGTTAGCGATGATGATTAAGAAGCAAAACGTAAAAGTCAATTTTTACTGCAAAACTTTTAGTCTGAATCAGACACGGGCATTGAAGGTATCAAATTACTATTGTTATCTCAGCATCAAACTATATTTCTTCACAATCTTTTTTTACAGATAGTTACGTAAATCAATTTTCCTGATTCAATTTAACATTACCAATCTCCCTCCCATAAGATCTTATTAGGATTGAGCCCTTTAATACTATTTTTCATTAGCCATCCTTTAAAGCCATTGGAGGTGTGTTATTTTCCATTTTAGTGGCATCGTTTCGCCTACATATGGCAGCATCACATATTGTAATTTTATTTAATTGTCGATCGCTTTCCTTGATTTGTGAAGAAACCACAGTACACTACTCTGCCTTACCGTGCTTAACAGTTACTTTGCAATCCTTGGAACATAGCCTCTTACATTTTGGCCTTCGAACCTTTCCTATTCCATCTGAATTATTTTAATTGAACTTGGATTCTTCAAACAACCAAACAAACCGAACTCAAACCAAGCCTTTATGTTCATTGCTGATATGAGAGGATGTTTTGCTGGTTGTCGACTAAATAATACGGCTTTCACAGCTCCTCTAAGAACCGTTCTTTCTCAAAAATGAAAGTTTAAATTGTTTTTTATTTTAAATGACTCTGATATGTATAAGAAATATTACAATAAGTATTTAATATTTTTGGTGTTGACGCATGAAAATGTGTACAAAAGGAATCGCGACACTTTCCAAATTTGTTTCTCTACTAAAAGTAAAATTTCTTTAGGTACTTATAGGGAAATCCATTTTCCTTATCGCTCGGCCACAGCAGTTCCTACAGTTGAAAGAACGAGACAATCAGCTTTTATTAGGTAAGTTACTTGAGGTAAGGTTTTCAATAACAAAGTTATTATTCACTGACCAGAACATAGGAATTTCTCTACCTTGTTGGCTTGTGGTAAACATTGTCAACTCTTTCATTGTCAGATGTTTCAAATGTTAACAGCGTAGGTCCGAATTATTATGAGAGCAGGACAAACACTAAAAGAACAAAAAATTATAAAAAAAAAAAACAAAAATGCATTACAATGAAGCAATGGTATCAAAGGAGTGTAAACTGTTTACGAAACAGCGAAGAAAAATAGAAAGACCATGAAGAAGCGAAAAAGGAAGAATCATACTGCTTCTCTAAGTTGCCATACGGACGATACCCTAAATAGAACGAAAGTTAATAATACCAGTCAGTAATAAACTTAATAAAAAAATCTGGGATGTTTATTTTGTATAGTATATGGTATTTGCGATTACGACATTCTAAAAAATACCACTTGAGATAATAGACATAATAGACGTGCACTATATCGATGCCACATCTAGATGTTAGGCAAAGAATTAAATGCAAATGTGAGAGTTAAATCAGACTGTCTTTTGTTCCCAATTGTTATTTAATTTGTAGTTAACACAATAATTAACACATTGCGAGGCATTACAGGAGAAATACCTAAACATAAATTACTAATTCAGTCATTGCCGAAACATAAATTACTATCCCAAGATCATAGTCGTTAACAAAGAATTCAGGAAGCATAATATCTCATGTTGTAGGCTAGTGCGAAATTCTTTACATACCGCCCATTACTATCCACATTTAAATCCATTCAAATATTGTGTTTCCATTTTCTAAAACTTAATTTTCCAAAAAGCACGAACTTTTCATTGCCCAGTCTAAGGCAATGGAACGTAAATAGATTATTAAAGCCACACTTGTAATCAAATTTTTGAAAGTGCTACTCTTCTTCTTTATAATTTTACATGTTTTATTTATGTTGTTGTTTTTTTCACAATTCCAAGGCATTTCTCTTATAGAATATCACATTCGATTTATAGTTTGTGTAAAGTTTATAGTTAATAATCCTGGTAAACATCCTGCTAAAGAGAAAAATGAAAATATTTTTGTAAAATCATGTTTTCTATTATGCGGTAACATCATACCGAAAATACATCGAAATCTCTTTCGAATGAATAGATTGAACTTGTTATCGATATCATCGTGAGTGTAAATGCTGACTTTGAAAATAATTAATGAATGAACGAATTATTTTGAAAAATGAATGAATTTCCCTTCACTGGCAAAATAAAATGATATTTTTCCAAAATTGTTTATGAATCTATAAACAAATAAACGAACGAATTGGAATATGTATTTATTATCCTTGGAATGGATAGTCTACTTCTAAAATGAGAGAGAGATTCCTGGTAAATAATCGAAAATTTCTATAAGAAAATGATAGAAATCTTACAATGAATTTGTAATAGGAAAATACTCACATAATCAGATACAAACCGACATACACATGAACATTTTCATTAAATAATAGGTAAATTACATGAGAATATTGGGTTAAATGTGCCTAGACTCTCGTACTCTTACTGCCTATGTGCTGTTGGCCTGTTGGCTGAGTAGGGTAAGAGTAATTGAAACAAAGCCGTTTATGCATGAGATTCATTGATATTCGTTTGTTTGCCATGGGCAATCTATTGAAATATCACTGACAATGTGTGTGTACGTACTACGGTGTACATCCATACATTTGAAGAGTAAGAATATAAGTTTTCGCATTTATGCTGAGTCGTCTGAACTGGGATAATAACTGGAAAATATCCGAACAGGTGTAGTTGTGTGCAAGGAAGGAAGTGAAACTGTTTTTGTGCGTGTTGACTGAAAGGTTTGTTTGTTTGTTGGTTGGTTCACAGGTAAATAATATTGGCTCACTTTGCGATTTTCTCTTTCATTAAGTTTTCTTTTTTCTTTTTTGGTTTTGCTTTTTAATTCTCTTTTTTTTTTTTTTTTTTGTTTCGTAATGGTTGGGGATAATACCCTGCAATGATGTCATCAATCTCAGGTTTCACACACATATGCCGACAGTCAAGAACAAAACCGAAACGAACCAATAAAACCAACCAACCAACCAACTACTCTGTTACTGTACACATTTTCCTTATTTTTTTTTTTCTTGGTATTTTACCTTTTTATTTCAATATTTTCAAGAGTATTGACTTGTATCTGTGCTCTCTCTTTCTCTCTCTCTCTCTCTGTCTGTTTCTGTCACTATCTCTGTCTACAAATCTCACTCTTCGTCTGTTTCTATGTATTTGGTAGCGTACACTAATGTCTGTCTGTCATGTGTTATAAAATGAAAATCGATGCTACAAAATGATTGTCAATCGAAATGAAATAAACTGAAATTCAAAATGATACTCGGTATACAATTATCTTGCAATTTTGTTGTTTTTATTATTAACGTTGTTCTCATTGTTTTCGTTTTTTTTTTTTGTTGTCGACATATCTGTGTTGTTATTGCTGGTTTTATTCTTGTTTTATTTACTTTTTTTTCGATTTCGATTTCGATTTTGGTTTTTTACTTTTGTCTTTTTGATACATTTTTTTTTTTGTTTTTTTGTTTTTCTACTTTCTTTTTCTATTTTGATTCTATTGCTGAAATTGATACTGCTCTGCCGTTCTACATGGCATTCGTTTTTCATCAGTTTATGTATGTACATGTCAGGGGAGAGTTATGGAGATATTGAGATGTCTAAGTGCTGATGCCAGATAATCAGTTTGCTGACAATGAAATTTTTGCAATTGATATTATTTTTCATACATTCCCATCAATACTGATATGAACTCATACACTCATACACTCACTCACGTACACACATACATATGTATGTATGTATGTATGTCTGTATGTATGTAGTATATTTGTACGTGAGTATATAAACAAGAATATATTATCAGATCGAACTGGACTGAGGTAATATGTATGTATGTAGCATAGAATAATGTTTATAGAATATGCTTATTTGTGTGTTTGCGTGTGTGTGTGTACATGTTTACAAAATTTTACATATAAAATCCGTATGGATGTGTGTGGGGTTGTACGAAAGTAAGAGTGTATATGTATGCATGTATGTATGTACAATATATTGCTATTATCATTATGTTTGAATATTTGGCTTTTATTACGCAAATATCCCTTTGGCAATGTCTTGTCAATTAACACAAAAAACACATCTTGTTTTCCTCTTTACGGTATCGTTTTATATATGTATGTAGTGCATGTATGGATGTGTTTGTAAATATATACACACATACGTACGTATATGAGATACAATGTAGTGTATACGAATAGAATGCTATTGTAAAAACTGAATAAATTACTTACAATAACAAACAAAATAACCGACAAAAAGATGTTCAAATAAATATTAAACACAAATAATCTCTCTCTCTCATACACACACACACACACACACACAGGCATTCTGTAACGGTAAGTTCAAATATCTTATTGTATTGTTATGAGAATTTGATGATCCAAAATATTTATAAATGTACGTATGTATACTAGAGTACGTATGTATATGTGTGCTATCTATAGTCGATGCAAACTAATTTTTGCAAATACTTTTTTTATTTTATATTATTTTAAATTATATGGCAATTTATAATGTCTTCATTTAGTGGATATACATAAATTGATTATATGTATGTAGTCCAGAAGTAGCCGTAAAAACAAACTCAACAAAATCAATAAACATAACAAGCGATTCACAGTATTACACAAACAAATACCCAAGAATTTACAAGAAAGGAATCAAAGGTCAAAAATCCTACAATAAAAATTCATAGAAAGATCGTGTTAATCCAGTATAAATAGAGCGAAGAAAGATTCTCGAGACTTGAGTCAATGGTATTAAGTACCGTAAAATTTCATCTTTGTTGTATGTATATGGAATAAGCAATTTGTTGAAACTACAAAAGCAGACATAGAACTAAGTTAACTACTATAATTTAAAGTGATCCTCTAACAAATTACTAGTTAACGTTGATTGTATGTACGCATACAAGTAGTATGTAGGCATACAAGTTACTGAAGGAAATTTATAAACTATTGAAAGTGTATGCAGTATAGTTAAGTGTATTTTCGAACTTGAAATTTGTTCTCTTTCTATAACAAGCAACTTTACTTAATTCACTTCTTTAATTCAAAAATATTTAAATAATAAAAACTAAATCATCACTCTTTCTATTCGCATACGTACACGGAAATTCACACACTCCCACTCACACAAGCACACAAATACACAAACACTTGAAAATCATTCTACAACTTAATGAATTCCTTTATAGCTGGAATAAAACATTATTTAAATTCCGTTAAACTCCTATAGCCTCCTCTTCAATCATCATCACCACCATGTGAAAGAAAAACATCAAAATCATTAAAAATAAAAACAAAAAAAACAAAAACAACAATAAAATTCCATTAGTTTATTTTTATACATATTCTATTTTTATATATGTGTGAGTGTATATGTGTATGGTAAGTATGTGTGTATGTGTACAAAAAAAATATATTGAAAGTTCTTCGTTTGTTTGTTTGTTTAAATGGTCCCTTCAACTCATTCATTCGGTCGACGGGTCGGTCTGTCTTTGGGTTTCTTGGTTGATCGTTTTTTGTTTTTTGGGGGGGGTGGGGGAATGTATGGTTTGTTGGCTGGTTGTCTGGATGGTTGGTTAGTTGCCATTAAATTGAGTTCTTTAGTGTAATGCTATTACCACATTGATTATTCAAACACAACTTTCGCATAGATTTCGAATTGAAAAAACAAAACACAAATACACTCTAACAACATCAACAACAACAAAATGTTCAACAAAAAAAAAATGACGAAGAATATTTGAATCAAATAATGAAACCATTTCCATCATATACAGTAAACATACATACATACATACATACGAATATATGAATGTCTATTTAGGTGAGTAAATGTTTTTGTGTGTGGCATGAGTGCGTCTATATGAGTGCTATGATATGAGTGAGCATTTAAAAATAAGTTTTCATTGTAGCCCACTCAAAAGGCCTCTCCTGTCATTTTACAGATTTTTCTTGTGGATATTCTTGTACAATTAAATGAATTTTATTTATACTGTAGTGTGTGTGATCATTTTTAACTGTTTTACTAAGTTTAATTTCTAAATTCTTTCCAAGTTATTTAACTGAACTTATCCCTTTCTGGTAAGAGGAACAAATTTTAAAAACATTGGCTCTGTCGCATTCTAAACGCATTCTAAATTTAACACGAACATTTAATGTTCGATATGGGTTTTCAAATTCACAGATTAAACTAAGATTTCACTATGGAATTGTTATAAATTGATTTACGTATTCAGTGATGGCCTACAATGGCCTATTATGGACGACCTCATTGCATGCCTTTACATACATGTGGAAGGCAATTCAGCGTAAATATTCAACGACTGTTATTTTTAAAAGTGTGCAATTTAATTGAATAAAATCCATGACTGTGACAGTGCAAAAGCCAAACCAAATTGTTTCATAATTTAGTCAGCGTTAATGTTAAGCTCATTACCGAGTGCATTCTAACACAACATTGTGCTTACTCTCCCCACATAACGTTTTGTTCATTTCTCAATTGAAACTTATGAGACACTTATGTACGTAAAACTTGTCAGTCACTATAATCGCTGTCATATTAGGAAATGTTGCTTCTATTTAAACTCTTAATTACAGTAGCATTATTTTTATTTTATTGAATGCCTAGAACGAATATATTTAAATACATTGGTACTGTACTGAACCAGACAATTACAGCTTCTCTATCAATTAATTTATTAGCTTATTCGTTGGCTATAAGTTTATCTATGCTTCGTTATTGATCTTATTCAAGACTTTGTCCAGCTTGTTAACAACGAAAAATACTCTACAACAATGCAAATTCTTTTCTCACAGATCCAAAAATAAATTTAACTCATCTGTGTTAAAATTAAAAAAAGTAAAACTAAACATAAATACTCACGAGAATAGTTGCATTCTTTGTGTAAATTGATCTCATCTGTCGAGAACATAGTCATGACTTGATTTAAGGCCATATTCCTTTTATTTGATGTGGCGCCATCAGTTTAGTCCCACGATATACACTGACGAGCAGTGAGTGCATGTTCACAATATAAGTTCGTCATCCACAAAACAAAAAGCAGTAATGCAAATAGAAAAAAAACACAATAATTATGTTCATGAGTTGAATGAAAACGAAATAACCCACATAAACTCAATTTTCACGTTCAAAATTCATGACACCCAATTTCAATATGTCCATGACTATTAGAAATAGCTTGATTTACGCGGTTTGAGATGCCAAGATCAATACATCTTCGGAATTCGATCCATTTGCATTATACTCCAAAGTTGCCATGTTGTTGGGGCTGTTCGTACTTGGAGCGGATTTCAGAATGGCCAAAAATTTTAATCGTTGAGGTCGGACTGCGGCCATTCAGCAATTAAAATTTGTTCCCCCATTCTACATTTTTGCTGATGTGCTTAGGATCACCATACTGTTGGAAATATTCTTTTCGGGATTTTAAAATCGGAAGATGGGCTTGAGAATCTTTGACAGTTTTTTATGATACCTATACTAAATTGAGAGCAACATGACCTATTAGCATCCCCAAACCAAATTTTCACCGCTATTTTTAACGTTGCTGGGTATTTTGAACACGTTCCCTGATCTGCGCTTATGCTTCCATGATGGAAACGGTTATCAGCGAGAAATGTTTCAGTAAGATGGAAGCAGTATCTTTTTTTTTTTTGAGAATAGATACGTAGATCAATATCTACTAGTCTCAAGATTTGCATATGCTTAGTGTCCTGACCGTTGCGTTTTATAAAGAATTTATTTTGCAGTGATATATTAAAGGACTTACATCAGGCCTTTTCCTATATACCCCGGCGCTTAGCTTGTTATATCAAGGTGGTTCTACATATAAGGATGTACATGTGTACGTTGATCTGTTGAAATGTTAAAATGTCTGAGATATCAATGAGTTGGTTAGTGTTCTTTTTTTGTGTTTTTGTTTTTGTTTCTGTTTCAGTATATTTTGTATGTCTTTCTTGCTCTGTGTATATGTCCGTCAAGCATATCGGTATATCTGCCTCTTTGTCTGTCTGCAGGTTTCTATAATTCACAGTTTTATACGTATGCTGTCTGTATATGTATGTGTATGTAGATGTTTTGCTCTTATTTGGAGTCAGTCAATGAAATTTTGGTTTATTTGCATGTTTATCTGTCTATACACACATACATGTGTTTGAATGGATTTACACTACATACATACGTCCGATTTCATTGTAAAGTTTTTGGGATTCCGAAATTAATCTTACAGGACAATTTGCTTCTAAACCACATAAAAGCAATCTTTTGTTTTCAGAAATTCTTGAAAAATAAAATCAAATAATAATGTTGTTCTGCATCAAATTAAAACAAACCCCAGCCATAAGCCCAATGAATTTATTTGTGAATGTATGTATATATGACAAGTTGTACACGTTTATGCCAAAGCCTATTTTAAACAGAAATAAATTAAAAGAAAAAGAAAAAAATTTAAATAGTTTCCCTTTCACTATCAGGACAAAGGAAACAAAAATTAATTTACTTGAAATGAGTCTACAGTGAGAATCATTTGAAATGGGAATAATTCCGTTGAATTTAAGATGAAATTAAAAACATGGAAAATTACAACGCTTTAAAAACAGTGTATTGCACCAGTTAAAAATTTAAAATTATAAACAGGAGCGTAAATTAAAGTTTAATTAAAGTCGGGTTTAACTTTTTCTACAATCAAATTGTTTTATCATGCCTTGCATTTAGGTATTCAATCAATTTTTATTACAATTTCCCCTTTTTTTTGTTTTTATTCCATCAATTATCCAATTTGATAATCTTCTTTATTGAGTTAAAATAATATGTTAATTTTGTGGTTACATTGGGTGCATAATGTTCCAATCTTCCAACATGGGGTGTTGTGTTCAGCTTGGCTTAAACTGTGATGTTAAAACAACTGACGCAAAGAATACTAATTTCATATACATACATACATACATACACATACATATGTATGTATGTATATGTTATCAAATACATTCACACACATTCACACATACGAACACAATTATTCAAATTCTATACATATACGCTATACAAATGTGTGCATGTCATATAAATGTTATGCTACATATAAACAAACATATGGGAAGGCATTGCCTTTTATTATTCAGTTCAGAATACTCGCGAATACATTTGCTAATACGACTGAAAACATTCGTGCAACAATAACATTGAGTGAGAGAGAACATCGGTATCGTTATCGTTCCGTTATCTTATTTTTCCTTTTTTTTTTTTTTAGAAGACATGGCTCGATTAGCTTCTCATAGTCCTCTGCTTACACACACATATGTATGTACATATGTATGTATGTAAGTCAAGTTTTAAGTTTGAAAACACTAGAAATAAAAACAATTTAATAATAAAGCCAAATATTGTGTCAGATTTTTTTAAAAATGTTTTAAAATGTAACACATTTGCGTAAATAGTAAGCAATGATGAAGCTTTTATCACTGTATTCCCAAATTGGTAGAGGGAAATCCCAAAGTCTGGTTACATTGCAAGTGAATTTCAGAAAAGGAGACATCAGCCAAAAAATAAATGTCCTTTCTTTTCACTGCTCCTTCATTTTTATAACATAAGCTATTAAATTATATGGACAAGACATTTTATGTTTTCAAAAATAAATTTTAATTTAGAATTCAAAGTCGCCGTTGTCTAGTAGGTAGTGTGCTGGCTTATTAGACGTAAAGCCAAGGTTCGAGTCCCAGGCCAGACATCGAAATAAAATACAAAAAGTATTTTTTCGGCGATTTCTTCTCACTTCCCGCCACTTATGTATAAAATTAACACGCACTACATAAGTAGTGTGGTAAACTAGGTCAATAATCCTGACTGAAGGGTTGTAATAACCAATTCTGTGTCTGTGTATTATACACCTAACAATTTCACTTATGAATGTAGACATTTTTATATTGTATACCAAATAACAATTGTCCTTAAATTAAATTCAGTAGTGGCGAAATAGAACTAATTACGTTATTAAAAACGATCTTACTAACATGAGTAAATTACATAATTCACAAATATTTTTTCTTTATTCGTTACTAGTCCCGAAAAGGAAGGCCTAAGAGTTCTGGTCTGTCAATTCGTGTTCTGTAAAAAAACTTCCTTAAAGAAAATTTTACATACATATGTAATTCGGCAAATATGCTGTTCTCACACCACTTTAAACGAGTTAAGTCGATCAACGATAGATTTTGAGTAAACTTTATGATCTTCTTATTCTTATTCTATATGTTGAGCGAATGGTAGCTAGTGTGTTTGCTAGACTATACTGAGGTCGGTTCGATTCCCACAGAGCCTTGTCTTGACACTACAGCTGGTTATTTCAAGTCACTCCAAACGATACTTGATTATATAAATTTGTAATTTGTAATTCTATTATAAATTATTCTATATATCACCGAAGAAATATTTTATTAATTTTTTTGTTTTAATGTCTGAGCTGGAATTTGAACCGTGACCTAATGTCCAATAACACATTACCTACTAGACTACTGCGTCTTTAACGATTTTGTCTATTTAAATATCATGGTGCGATTAGACTACAATGGTATCTTTTGATTTGTTTGTTTTTAAATTTTGAGTTTTTTGTCAATATTAAAGTAAATTCAAATGTATTGTTTTCTGTTTCGTATAATTAACCCATTGCGACCGTATTAATTTTATATATGGGTGTCATGCTGGTCGGAATTAATTTTCTTTGAAAAACAGTAATACACAGTATGCAAGATTGCAAAGCAAAAAGTCAGTGTTGAAAGAGTCAAAATAAAATTCGCCATCGCTACTTTTAAGTTCACGTCACACTTTCAGTATATTTTTTTCTTTTTTTTTGCCTTTTATTAGAGTATTATTATGAAATATTTTAAGAAGCGAAAACGTCAAATCTACGTTAAGCACAACTTATAAAATATCATCCGATTTCTACAAACATCGAAAGCTTATCGATTGAAAGGAGACACACGACTAGATTGGTGGCTAGATTGGAATGGGAAAAAAACTTTTGTGGCTGAGAGCAGACATACGGTCGCAATAGGGTTAAATATTGGCGTTTAGCTTTAATGTCCTACAGCTATGCTAGCCGACAAAACAAATGCATTCCAAGATGCAGATTTCTCATTTTTTTACCACAATTCCAATAAATTTATTTCATTTTGCACAAACCTGGATGATATAATTGGAGAATCGTCTGCAGCTAATATTGCAGTGTCATCGGCTTGTTGAAACGCTTACATTTTTCATTATACGCGTTTGAGCTATACAGTGATCTCGCAAAAACGTAAATATCCAGAACTGGGAACATTCAAAAAACGTTGTCTATTCTAAAACGATAACAAAAGTTGGAATCTCTAAAGTATAAATTTAATATCGTGTTACCTATTATGTTACCAATCGGAAACGTGAACAAAATCGACAACACGTGAACCTTTCGCAGAAATTAGTTTATGTTTCTGCGAGTCCATTGTATGCATGTGTGTATGTAGTACATACGTATTGTGTACAGGACAGGATCTTCCGGTCTTGCGTGCACATCACCAGTTAATAAAATCGCCGAATAGTTTTTTAAATAATACGCAATTAATAGATTTTCTTTCCTTTTGTTTCACAGTGTAAGAAATGTCCTTTAAATGGCGAATAAGGCACTTTAAAAAATGACGGAATTAAAATTGCGATTATTGCGAAATTTTTTAGTATTCAGAACAGTTTTGGAAAATATAATTTCTGGTAAATTTTTTCAAAAAACTAACACATACACATTCTCTACCAACACACAATCAAAGTCATACCCAAAAGAAAAAAAATAATCAAAATAAAATAAAATTTTAATGAACTTGATAGATTTAATCATACATATGTACATATATATTTATATTGTATGCATACACATACATATGTACATATATAATGATGTGTGTATATGGTATATGAGAACCCTGTAGTAAATAAAGTAGTCGGTTGATAAAAACGCAAATTATAAATGAATTATTTTGCAATTGATTAGAAATTGGTTTGAATCTGATGCGGATATCAACCAAACATATTGAATAGAAACAAAAGTACGAATGAAAAAAGCGAAATAAGAAAATGTAAGAAAACAATAATAAAACAAATGTGCTCAATTTTATTAAAAAAAAAGGGAAAAACCCAAGAAAATATTGCAAATTTACAATAAAATCTATAAAAGTGATATTGAAGTGATAGTAAAATAAAATAGTTCATTAAAAATCTAAATGAAAAAATGTATATATACCAAAACTATACCTGTACTAGCAATTATGAAACGCATTTATCTGAGCACTGCTATTAGTATTTAGTATTTTGTACAATCGTAAAAATATGCCTTATCATTTATGTTGTATTTTAACAGATAACGGTACAGAAAATGATGATGCCAATGTTACATAATTTGATGTAAAATTTTCTGAAATGAATGCCAAATTATCAGAAATAACAGATAAGATGAAAATATGTTTTGTCTACCAAAATATCACGATCTTCTGATAAATATTTATATTTCAAGGCGAAATTGAGGAGCTCAAAAAGAGCTCATAGTGAGATTATAATGGCGGCATTGTCTACCCAAAAAGTAGTGACCGAAAGCTTTGTTCGACAGGGAAAACGCAATGTGGCAATTAAGACTACTTCTGCAATAAACACCCTCGAGGAGCTGAAAACGCTCAATGATAACATAATCGATGAAAATCAGCAAATTTACGTGACTTTTTATTCGTCTCTACTTTTATCATTTTCCAAATTTTTGGGCATTTTTACAGACTAATGCCATGAAATTATCACTAAAAGGGAAATGCCACAAACTTTAACGACAATTTTATCTCTGCAATTGAATGTATAGCGAACATTTTGATGGCAAAAAGAGCTTGAAGGATTACAAAAAAGTTTTGATGCATTGATGGATGAACTTCGGCCTCTCTGTGATGACCCAGACAAAGAATTACGCAACGCCTTATCCGTTACTAAAAAACGGCATTTTCATCACGTTTGTGTTGGAAAAAAACTTAATAATATTTTACTTTTGAATTTTCCTTCAGTACAAACTTTCGAATGTATATCAGTATTCTTTTCATTTAACTTCTTTTTATTACAACTTTTATTTTAAGTCCTGAAATGTACATGAATTTTTTTTTAATTTAATTAATTTTTTTTTTTTGTATTATAATAATTATTTTATATAATATAATATAAATAAAACTGTTTAAAATTGAATTTAAAAAAAGTGGTTTTTAAATAATTTAGTGTAAAGTAATATTTAAATTAACTATATTTTATTTAACTACAAATTGGTTGAAAAATAAGTAATTTGTAGTCAATTTAAAAGTCATGCAGAGATGCCCAATTGACTACCGCCTGCGACAAGGAAAAAAGTCAAAATAATCAACTAGTTGTGCTTCTTAAAAAATCAATTTTAAGTTACTTTAAAATTAGTTTGATTTCCTACAGGGAATGAATAAAAAGAGTTCCATTTTTGCTTTGAACATTCTAACGCACACAAGCACCCATTTTTTATTTTTATTATAAATTTCTTAATTAAAACTTATTTCACTTTAAACACACATGCACATGTAATTGAAATTCATTTAGAAATTAACTTGAAAACTACTGAGCTCCGTTAATACCCACGAATTATGAAGATTGCAGCATATCACTGCATATCGTGTATGTATTTAATAATAACATCCTAAATGATTGCTTAGTTTTTTTTCTTTATTATTGTTATTATTTTTATTCATAATTTAATTAACAATAATTCTGTTTTCAATCCTTAAAACAAAAAAAAAAAAACAAATAATGTTAAACAAACATAAAAATGTCATTGTCATACAGACATACATATATGCACATACATACATACATACATACATACATACATACATAGTATAATGTTTTAATTTTAATTTAAATTTTTCTACTATTCCGCTAAAGAATAAAGTTTTAACAACGTTTTAATTCTTATAAGTTTTAAATAAAATTGAATATAAAAATACTTTGAAAAGTTAAATTGCCCAAATACAAGTACGAACATTTAATAACTTCAAGTTTAGGAACCCAATTGGCGAAATACTAAAAACTACCAAAAAGATTATTTTATAAAAACACACTCCCGCTCTCCCTCCTCTCGCTCTCTCTCTCTCTAGACTTTCTCTTCACTATTCCATAGTGATGGCTGTGTCGGCCAATTATATTGTAATGCATTACACTCTACACGAATGGAAGGGCATTTTAAATTCACGCACAGTGAAAGTGCTGTACAAGACATAGTCTTATGAATGTAACGGCAAATGAATGCAGGGTGCTGGATGCCGGATGCAGGGTATTCTTTGTTATGTGTTGATCGACTTTATTCTCTTGCATTTATTTTAATATTTAAAGGTTACAAACAAGTTCGTTAGTTTTCAAAGTTTTACATTTTATAAGTAAACAGTTATGCACATTTCCATAGATTTTTGTAAATGTGTTAGTCTGTCTGTGTGTGTCTGTGTGTGTGTGTGTGCATTGTGTGTATGTATACAAGTTTTATACTTTATGTACTAAAAACGTCGACTACATTATTTACTAATATTTGGTTGTAGTCAGACCAGCAAGTTGCTCTCTCTCTCTCTCTCTGTCTCTCTCTCTCTCTCTAGCAGAGTAATGGTTAAAATATCATCAACAACAACAACAACAATAGCCTTAACATAAATAAAAAGTTTACAGTAAAGAATTCTATAAGAAATAAAATCAATTAAAAGACCAAAAAAAAAAAAAAAAAGTCGAAATTAAACATTAAACCAACAATATTGCAACATTGCGAAACGCTCAACGAAAAATTGAGTTGTTTTTTGGGAATATTTTTCTTTTATTATTATTATACTTGGTGTGGATGTGGAGCTTCACAAAAATTCGCATTTAAAATATGAGTTATTTAGTCTGAACAAAGTTTAGACAAGGAATTCAGAAAATTACACGCAAAAAAAAAACGAAAGGAAAAGAATGAGGAAAATTTATATTGTAAACTACCTTTATCTAGACAGTGATGAGTAAATAAATAGCATAATGATGCTATTAAACAAATGAAAATAAATAAGAAAATAATGCCGAGTACATCCTTGAATTTGGTGTTAGACTTTGCATTTAATTAGAATATAAATAGTAAACTAAATTTTATTCCGCATATAGCTATGACAGTGAATAAAGCAAGAAGCGTACTTGGTTTTATATAACGATCCTTATGTTGCTAAATCGCTCTACACAGCTCTTGTGAGGCCTATACTAGAGTATGGATCCATAATATGGGACCCTCTTTATAAAAAATATTCCGACGTCATCGAATCTGTCCAAAAGCATTTTCTGATATTTTGTCTACGAGGACTGAATTTTAATCCCACTAGCTTACCATCTTATTCTGCCAGACTAGCTTTAATCAAACTTCCCACACTTAAAAGTCGCAGAACTATGTTAAATATCTCGTTCATATTCAATGTAATCACTGGTGATATTGGCTCCAGTTTTTTAATCCATGATATCACTTTTAATGTTCCTCAACGTCCGTCACGTCATTTTACCCTATTATCAATACAATTTTTTAGAACCAACTATGCCGGTGCTGATCCAATAAGGAGAATATGCAGCGAATTTAATAAATTGTATAAGCTGATTGATTTTTCTTATTCGAATAATGTCATAAAAATTCTTAGTTTTTGTAAATAAAATTGAATGTCATAGTTTGTAGTGTTATTGCCTGTAGGAATATTTCATAGGCATATAAAAATAAAATAAAAAAAATAAAAATTGTTATTAGTCAGTAAGGAATTTGTCCATTTGACTTGAATAAATAAAATAAAAATAAAACATAAAAAATAAAAATAAAATAAAATAAAAAAAATCAAATAGAGTTTTATACCACCTTTACTAGTGGAACAGCATACTTTAAGTGAAATGGAAGATTAATGGTAATATTTACCTAATACATTCACATACATACATACATATCTAACTATATTGTTACGTTGTTGAATTTTAATTTGCTGGTCGAATTGCAGTATGCAAAGAGTTTACATTCGTAAATTAAACTCACTTTAAGATAAAATAATTCCTTATTATAAATTTGATCGGCTAATTAACATTAACATAGTAAGTCTCTGTAAGTATTTTGTTGATTATCGTACCTTGATTCTTGCTGGATCTACAATAGATTTAAAAATTTTAACTCTGATGTTAGAATCAAAAACAGTTTAAGTTTTGCCGCAAAAATTTGTAAAGGACTTCTTAAGTACACTTGCACATCACCTTCGAAAATGTGCACTTTACAAAGCAAAAGTTAAAAAAAAAAGTTAAAAAGATACGGAAGTTTAATTTAAAGTAAGTTTTGATCAAGAAGTTTAGTTTTTCCCAATCCAGTCGTATATTGTCAGACACATCCAGGAACTCAGAAATACAGTTTGATTATTGAAGCAACCTATTGTTTCTGTATTAAGAATTAAATTCTTACGAAATAAATATTGGCATTAATATAGAGAGAATGGTAAGAACAGTCGACATTGCTACAACCCTGTCATATTTCATTTTAGATCGCATTCGTATGATTTAAATACTAAAGCGTGCATATAGTAGGAGCTATTTCTTACCCAAAATATAAAAAACATCCGACTCTGTAATATTTACTCCAACGCTAGCTTAGAAAGTAATGCTAATGTTGTTTTACTTTTACATTAGCTCCTCCGCTTCAATTTCTTTTAAAAATTACCCAATATCTGTATTCGTATGATTTTGTGATCACTTTTAGGTGAAAGAAACACAAACATTGATTACATCTCTCTTGATGCTTTTAAGCTACTCTACTTTGGCTCTGCGCTGTATTTGCGTATACAAATAGTTGAATGCAATTAAAAATTTGGCAAAGTTTTTTAGTTCGTCCTCTGGTCGCAATATCTTTGTTTTTTTTTTTTTTTGTTGATTTTTTTTTTTCTTAAAAAACTTTACTCGCTTATTATTAATAACGGAAATTCAACATAAATTATTTCACATAAATTTTTTCGCCCAATTCAGTTTAAAAGTGCAATAAAAAAAAAGGAAGAAGAAAAAACAAAAGCAAAAACGAAAAAATTAAACCGAAACTAAATAAAGCTGGCAAAATATAAATGCATAGGATATAAAGGAATTACAAAATGTAATATTTTAATTAAGTATGGGACAACAATAATTAAAATTATAAATAATTGCTATTATAATGATCTAGTAGGTAGTGTGTTGGCTTATTTAAAGTAAAAGCCAGGGTTCAAGTCACAGGCCAGACATCAAAATAAAATGCAAAATGTATTTTTTCGGCGATTTCTTCTCACTTCCCGCCACTCATGTATAAAATTAACACACACAACATAAGTAGTGTGAGAAACTAGGTCAGTAATCCTGACTGAAGGGTTGTAATGACCAATTATGTGTGTATGATTATTTTTTCTTTTTTTCACTTCTTCTCCTCTTTTACATTTTTTTTTATCGATTTTTGTGAATGTTATTTACAATGAATGGATTGGATATAGACACGAAATTAATAGCAAATATATGTATTATGGATTTGAAATTGTGTGTGTTCATTATTAAAAGAAAATTAAAATGAAAATGGAAAACTCTTTATAAAATAAAAATATTTATTTTCAATTATTGGCAAAAACATTATCATTTGAAATGGATTTGAATGTATCCACGGATAAGTGAGCCTTCCATCTGTATGTATATGTACATATACGCCTTTGTATTTGCATGTGTTTTTGTGTGCAAAGAGTTCTATAAGATATCATCAGAGATTCACTTGTGAAATCCTTCTTATTTTTAGATTTCCTTAAGTATTTGTTTTAAAATTGGTTTATTTGAAATTTTATTTGATATCGAATACCACAAACAGATGTGTTTGTTTATTTATACTTCAATGTCCCCCGCTCATCACCCATACATACATCGCCCATCCATTCACTCACTCACTCATCACTCACTCACTCACTCAATGCATTTACTAACTGTAACTGTGATAGACACAGCAGCAGATATCAATACAAATACACAAATGCGAATACAGATGCGAATGTATGGAATTTTTGTTAGTAAAAGTGTTGAATAAGTATGTTTTCAATATCAAAATATTTACTTAAGCAAATTGCATAGAAATCACTTTTAAATACAATCGCACATACAAACAAACACTTTCTTTTGCACATATACTAGTATACATAAGTACATATGGTATAAGTATATTCACTCCCTCAATCATTCAATAAATATTCATACATATTACCACATACTACTTAAAAGATATTTTTGGGGAAAATTGAAACCATTGAGGAAATTGCTAACGATCAACGGAGACCGAAAATTGCGAAAATATTCTGTAATTGTGGAAGAAATGTACATACAAAGTTTTTGTGGTGGTAATTGTGGATATTGAGGATCTAAGATCTCGTAAATGTTAGTTTACGAAAAATATAGCCCCTTCGTAATTGCGGAATTGCTATTCTTGAATTGAGTAGATTCTAAACATATTTTATAAACGTAGAAAACGTATAGCCAGAAGACGGCAAGACAGAAGACTGTAGGCATTGCATCTTTGCACTGCAAAGTTTAAGAAAACATTTTTCTCTTACCAAATTCTAAACATAATGGTTGAGTATCAAGTCTTTCCACTCTTCTCTTCTAGGATATTCAATAAAGTCGATTTGTACTTGCAATCAAATACCCCCTTAAACCAAACATTGTATGTATACTTATGGGTATGAAAAAAAAACTAAAAAAAAAAGAAAAAACAAAACGAATAAAGACGAAGTAGAAATAAATAAATGAATGAATGAATGAATGAATCAATGAGAATATATTCTAATGCTGATGTATTTGCTTACCAGTGTCGAGAACTTAAAAAGGAATTATCAAGACATGCAGAAATATGTGTAATAAAAGACGTAAACTCAAAAAAATAGAGTAAAAGAGTGTTATGTTAAGCATTTTAATTGCTATTTAGCAAATAAAATAACATTGACAATTGTGTAGTCAATATTAAAAAGACTTAATTTGAAAAGTTTATTAAAATTAATATTTGTGGCACTCAAATCAAATCAAATACCACCAACATACATACATACATACGTACATACAAAAGT
The DNA here is from genome assembly GCA_014635995.1 of Sarcophaga peregrina. NCBI lineage: Eukaryota > Metazoa > Arthropoda > Insecta > Diptera > Sarcophagidae > Sarcophaga > Sarcophaga peregrina. The sequence goes on from CM025789.1 coordinate 683,872, forward strand.
ATTTAAATTATATTACAAAAAAAATTTGAATTTTATTATAAGCATTGTATTGTACACTGCAATTGATGATTTACGTCCTTTTTTTATTTGTACTTCTTTCTGATTATAATGTTTTAATTAAAATTCGTTTTCTTATCATATTCTTCATTAAACTCTTCTTGGAAAAAAAAAACTGAAAGCAGCTTACAAACGAACTGACGATATTACACAGTGCTACAATGTACACTTTCAATGTAAGATGGAGTGAGAGAATTGTTTTAATGACAACAAAGACGATGGCGATGTTGATGTCCGATGCCGATGTCTTTGATGGTTATTTTTATTTTCATAATCTCTGTCTCTTTCTCTAATGTAAAAGAATCCTTTATTGTCTTATACTTGACTGGATTTTTAATATTTATGTCCTCTTTTATTATGTATGTATGTATGTATGTACGTATATATTATTGTTATTATTATAAATTCTCTTTTTCTCTCTCTCTCTCTCTCTCTTTCTCATTTATTTCATCACTTTATTTTCCTTTATTTATATGGCAGCCATACATACATATACTAACAAATCTATGTATTCGGACTTGTGCGTATTATTATTATTAATGTATGTGCACTTATGTATGTATTTATGTACAATGTACATACATATCTCTTCTATTGTTAGTCACAAACACAATAAGCTTTAATACAATAATTTCTTAAAGTTCTTATTGGTTGTTGTTGTTGTCTTTATGCAGCAGAACTTTATAAGGGGCAAGTTTTTATTTAATTTTTTAACTTAATTTCAGACTTATACACACACACACACACATATATGTATATATACATATACCCATACACACATACGAAGAATAAGAGCTAGCAACGGTGTTGGTTGTGCTAAACAATAAATTCAACAATTTTACAATTCATTAAATTTGATTAAGAAAATTTTGCCAATAAACTTTTATTCCGCCCCGAAATCAAAGAAAGTAAGAAAGAAAAAAACCTTTAAATTACTTACAGCGGCGTTTTCGTATTTTATTTATCCTTTTCTTGTTTTTGTTGTTTTCTTGTTGTTGTTGTTGTTACGTATTGTGGAACTGAACCGGCCAACAGGAAATAAAACGCTTTCACAAGTTCGGATTAAACGTTTGTACTGTCGAAGTCTCGAACACAAAATTAATGTCGAAGTTTATTTAAAAATATCTTAACAGCCATGAATAATAACAAAATTTATGAATTTTTCTTCTTTTTCTGTTTTTCTTTTTTTTGGATTGAAGTGAAATGAAGAAAAGAAATAAAAAAAAATTAATTCAAAGTTTTTCCCCAATAAGAAAATGTTTAGCTGTAAATGTAAAAGGAATACGTAAGCCTAGTCAAAGGGCCTAATTACAAACAATTAGAATTACAAAATTTATTAAAAAAAAAAAAATAGCAACACAACCGATAGTTTATAAATGAATTTAATAATATTTTATGCATATTAGCCTAATAACTTAAACCCGTAATCTTCTCTCTTTTCTCTTTGCCTGTTTAAACAAACAAAAATAGTACTTATTTAAACCGCTGCATAAAAATTATGTAGAACTGAAGAAAGTCAGTGAACCCTGAGCTCTGTTAATATCGTCCAAGAAGTCATAGTTTTACCAGCAGGTGTTGCGTTAGAAACCTCTTTCTGAGGTAGATCGCATTTTATTGGTAAAAATGCGTAATTTTTTTTAATGTAAACATTAACTTTAAAACTTCCATTTATACTACGTCGTTAACGTAAAAAAATACTTTCAGAATGAAGAATGAATCAGTAATTATAATGAGATTGTTAGGAAAATATATCAAATATTTCATATATTTAGATTATGTGACGAATTATTCGCAGCATGTGATAGGTCCCGTTAAAACTTAAGATATATTATTATAATACTTGAAGATATCGTTGTGTTGACTTACAAGCTCGAAGATTAGGGACTTTAAACCTCAGCCTGTGTTTGCGTAGTTTTTGGGCAGAAACTCTGTGAATCTATCGGTCGGAATTGATGCTAAACTGTAGGTCCCTGCACTCATGTCTGAAATAAACACAAACAACATGAGTTGTTTGCCTGAGCTATACTAAAGTATGCTATTATATGAATATTCTACTGTCTTTAAGTGATTCCAAATCATTAGACACTTGTTTAGCTGTTGCCAATCAATGACAACAAAATTTGTAATTTTTATTAAAATCACTTTAGTTAAACCTACTTTACAGACCTACGTTCTATAAAATTTCGATACGTTTTTGAAAAATAAGGGCCTTTGTAATGAATATTCTTGTCCCGGAATCACATGTATGGATGTGTACAAATTATTTGAATAGAAAAAAATATGAGAGAATGAGTAAATTATTCATCGATTTTATTTTCTTGAATTCGCTGTCTTTTTACCGAGAAGATTTACGCCAAGAATCAGCAAATAGTTAATACCAGCAAAAAAAAAAAATTATTCGCATAAATATTGGTTCGAGTTCGTGTTCGTGTTCGTGTGTACGTGTGGCTGCGTATGTGTTATAACAAATGACATTGATTGAGTCACATTCTGGTTCTCAATGTTGTTATCTTCTTCTGATTTTCTCATTTTTTTTTCCTCCTTGTTCTTCTTCTTCTTTTTTTCAATATTTTATTATTTTCTCTTCATTACTCCAGAGATTGTCACATTGTTAGAATTCAAGAGTTTGCAAAATAAATATACGTATTCAATAAGTTTTACTTATATTTTCTATTCTTTACGTTTTTTTTTTTATTTTGTGTTATTGTTGTTATTGTTGTTTGTGTTTATTTCTTTCTTCGCTTCCTCCGAACTGAATAGAAACAAGTCAGGGTTTCTCTTTTATAGGTAAAATGGAAACGCCACTTATGTTCAATCAGATACAGCAGTAAATCTGGTATTGGAACATTTGTTATTGCTGCTGTTGGTATTGTTGGTGTTGGTGTTGGTGTTGCTGTTGAAATATATTCCATTCGACATTTATTTGCTAATTTGTAAACTATTCTTAGGGGATACATGTATGTACATATCATATCAACCGGTAGAGGCATTCAAAACTATAACTTTAATATTAAAGACTTGTAACCACAAACGATTTTCAGTGGATGAAAAGGCCATAGGACAAAGCAAAAAAAAATTATGACTCTTTGTACATATGTATGTATGTATGTACGTATATAATTTTTTCTCTGTAGTAGATTTTAATTAACACCATAGAATGACAATGTGAATAAAAACAAAAAAACAATTTTAATCGCTGTATTTTTCTTGATTTTTATTTTTTGTTTCTTTTTTGTTTTTCCTCCTTTATTTTCAGCCTTTGTTAGATTTGTACTCGCATCGGGAGTACGTATGTACATCTTTGCCAATGAACGTAATTAATGAACGTAATTCTGAAATAATTTCCCATTATCATTTTGGTTTAATTTATTTTTTTTTTTAATTTTCTTTTTCTTTTTGTGTTTTTAACCTGTCCACTATCGTTGTTTACCTTAAAGCAATAAATTTTCATTTTATCATGACAGAAAATCGTTATAATATTTGTTTGTTTTTATTGTTGTTGTTGTTTTTTTTTTTAAAACTTTATATTCGTACTGTTACAACGACTACAACTCTCAATAGCCAATAAATGTTAATTAAATTTTATAAATTAAAACAAAAAATTAAAGAACACTCAACGATAATAAAAACAACAACAAAAGCAAAAATACTCAATAAAATTTATTAAGAAGAATCGAAAGAGTACAAGAAAATGTAATCGGATCACGTTTATAAGTTAATGATAAGCTTCTAAATGTTGCTTGCAAAACTGGACTCAATGCTATTCTCAATACAATTCTTTCAGTATTTAAATGTTATAATGCCCTACAATAAAGACGTAATTATTTGCTGAAAGATTAAAGGTGACGACGAGAGGCATCGATACTAGAAAGAAAAATGTGAAGAAAATATTCTATTCCTATAATAGAATAGAAGTAAAACAACTCCAGACAATATTATTAAATGGTGTTTATTAAAAAAACAAAAAAAGAACATTTTCATTGTCTAATAATTATTCTTATAATCGTTTCTAAGGCAATAAAAATTATTTCTTTGACTTTCTTCGTATATTAAATAGTTCTAGAAATATTTCAAATGAAAAACTCATTTGCAAGAGTTCAAACAATTCTGTAAAATCCTTTTTTCTATCCATATTATTTAATGAAAACTTGATTATCTCTCTAAAGTTTACAAAATTTCTATATCCAGCAACATTTAATGTTTGCAATTGCCACGGGGAAGGGACAGGTATTTGATTTTAAATCCTTTTTGAAATTCTCAATAATGAAAAAGAGATTAAGTTATATATTCTGCATTAAATCTTTATCTCTATATAATAAAGTTATCTTTAATTTCCAGATTGTATTGCAAATTTTGTTACAGAAATATCTCCGTTAAAAAGAAACGAAACTGAATAGTAAGAACAATACGATTAATTTCAAAGTAAATCACTTTTCAACTAGTAATACGTGACTAAAAAGTTATCAATAGTTTGCATTTTGAATTCATACAAGAAAAATATAAACCTTAGGAAATGTTATGCTTTTGAACAGTAACTGAGGTACGATAGGTCGTATGATAATTGACATTAGTTTTCCTAGTGTATGCTTCACATAGGTATATTACGTATACGTATAAGTATTACGAACTTACTATCACGATAAAGCATTAAAAATAAAAAAATTTAAAACAAAATGACAATGAAAATAGTTTCCATTACTAAACCTTAAACTCTGTCTGTCTTCTTTAAATCAGGCGAGAGTAAGAAAACGTCACTTTCATTCCATTCATCCTGTTTAAAACTATCAACGTCTGATACATTTCATTTGAAAATTTAAAAGTTTTTGTGTTTTTGGAACCATTTTGCCAATTAATTTTTTCACATTTTATTTTATGTGATTAGTTTTCAAAATATTAATCATTTACTAAACACATGACCCCATTTTGTACTTTTTCCGTTTTAGTTCAAATTACTTCTGGAATATAATTTTGTGCCTTGATTTCATTTGATACGCCATTATTAGTGCCAGTGACGTCTGTGTGTGCGAACGCATGTTTGTTTTATGTGCAATGCACTTGAGCATATAAATGAAAACGATTCTGAACCGAAAGTGGAAATGGAATATAATTTTTCCATTCCATCCTTTAGCCAAACACTATAGAAAACAAAATCGATTTGCAGCCGCAACATTATCATTGTGTAACCATCTCTATCGACCTTTGCATGCAAAGACAGAAATGCTACTAAACTGCAGCAGAGATGGAGAAATTTAGAGGAAAAAATCTTCATCAGAAAATCTTTTAGGAAACTGATTTATTGTTGTTATATCACCTTACTATGTGTTTGCAATACTTCAACACTTTATTACTACAATCCAGCAAACTATGCAACCAACCAAGCGAACAACCAACCTAACGACCGACCGACCATTCAACCGACCAACTGATTCACACACAAACTAACAGCAACAGACAGTATGTATGGGAGACTGTAACATTCCAACGAATCGTTGTTGCATTTGTTGATAAAAGTACTTAGAAGTACTTGCAATAGCAACAGTAACAGCAACTGAAACAGCAATCAAGTTTACAACAAAAACATGCACAAACAAGCATATCTTTTGATACACAAAAACTTTTCACATTTACGTGAATTCATTTCGATTTACAGACAACAACAACTCACAAACCAAATGAAAAAGAGCATTTTTCGATTCATTTTCATTTCCAAAATACAAAAAAAAAAAAAAAAAAACAGAAAAAAAAGGAAAAGAAATCAACGCCCATCGACTTACCTACCATTACCATCCACCCTCAGCCAAAAAGAGAGGAGGAAAGGTGAAAAGTAAGATGAATGGCAGAGGCACTTTAGAAAGAGGAACTTGTGCAACAGACACAGGAATTTGTTATAGTTTCGGAAAATGATGCAACAAATACAAATGAAAACCAAAAAACCAAAAAGCATACAAACAAACAACAAAAACGAAATTATATCTATAAAGAGAGGTTCTTTAAATACACAACTACAATAAATACAATAGCAATGTTATACACACATACACGTACATACACACATATATTTGCATATATTTTATGTATGTATTTGCATTTGAAGTGGTAAGTGGTAAGTGTATACAAAAATATTACCAAAGTTTTTGAAAATTATTTTGAATGCAATGAATAATGGCAGCTTGATGATGGTCCCTTCTGTACGACCAGGATAATCAAATTGAAATCGTTCACAAACGTGTCTACTGGGTTTTTCTTTTCTTTTCTTTACACCGTTTTGTTGAGTGCTCCAGAATAATGTTGGAGTTGGTATTGGTATTGGTATTGATATTGTAATGTTTGATGGAAGATGAAGTCTTCCAGTCGACCAGAAAAGATATTGAACATATTACAAGGACTATTTACACTCGAAACTAAGTGAAGCTGAGTGTATCATTTCGAAAATCATGCCAAAATGAAATGAATACAAGTAAATTTGATGCTACTAAGGCATAAATATTTGAGAAAATCCCCTTAACATTATCGATATGAAAATTGTTGACGAAATGCCAAAAAAAAAAACAAAAAAAACAGAAAAGAAAAGAAACAAATGAACAATGAATTTAGCCTTTTTTCTTGTTTTTTTTTTGTTTTCAGATTCGACAAATTGTTTAAGAAAATAATCCAGACAAACTATTTTGCACAAATTGATTTAGGCTTTGTAAAAATGGGCTCATTACTTGAGACTGACTATATTCAGTTTATTGAGAAATTGACGGTAATGCAGTGATGATTTTTGAACTGTTTCTATGGCTTATTGGTGTACACAAAAAATATACACACAAGGGACTTTAAAGAATACTTCTAATAGCTTTCTATGACGTTGTACTTTAATTTTTTTGTAAAAAATTTTTTATTGAATCTGCACAGAATTCTTGTGTTTTCATCAAAAAACCATTTGTTTTATAGTTTTTCTATAAAATACCGTTACCATAGACATTTTCATTCTCTTAATCGATTCACAAAAACCCTTTAATTTCGGCTGGCTAGAGAACAGAGGATATATGGGAAATTAATCCACAATGCATTTAGTAGCTTTGAATAAAAATAATGCCCCGTAAATAATGCATAAATATGTATGTACATATATTCTCACTTTTATTTCACATCCGACATGAAATGTTTTGCAAGTAAAGTCTGTTCTTTAAGCCTTAATAATGAGAAAGCAAGTGTTTTGTAAACGCTCTAAAGTTTCCAGCAGTCAGAGCAAAATTCATTCTGCCTAGAATAAGATTTTGAATTGATTGGTTAGTCTATCAATCTTGTTTTATTGCACTTTATATCCTTCATTGTTTAGAAACTCGTTTATTCTAAATTTATACTTATATTCTATTTTTGTTTTGTATTTGTTAAAAAGAGCGCCTCATAACTTTTTAGCGATTAAATTGTCACACGGTTATTTTAATAATTTAGCTGAGTCATTGATGATCCATTGTAACATTCCAAGTCATGTGTAATTCTATTCCCTTTGACCGCATTTATGTTTCGTTACATATTGTATGCGTGCTTATACAATATATGTATGTACAATGTACATATGTATACCATATAAGTATTGTACACATACGCATACAAAAGTATTACAGTGCAATCTCTTATCGGTGGACAACGACCGTCCAGCTTATTACTTTAAATCAGTTCAACATTTGCTATTAAACTCTTCAATCTTAATTACAACTATTTAATGTTTTTTAGATTCACTTTCCTTATACATTTTGATTGCGTACATAAAAATAAAATTATGCTGACCTAAGTACATATATTCTCAATACACATATGCCGTTAAACATTACAATGCCATCTTCGTTGTCAATGATGGAAGGAAAAATGACAATCACTCCGAATTACTTATGTCCGTTAATATTTTCCAAATAAAAGCATACATACATACTTACATACATACATACATACATAATGGTCATTGCCACGCTTTAGTCGGTATTACGACCTAGTTTCTCACACCACTCATGCTGTGGTGTTAATTTTCTACATATGTGGCGGGACCTACTGTTTAAAGTCGACTCCGACCGACAAGATTTTTGAGAACTCGTGTGATGGAGATTATTTTGTATTAAAATTGCCATAAAAGACATGGGGCCACAACTATCCGTTATCGGGGAGAGTCCACTTTTGGAGGTGTCCGTAAGCAGAGTTTTCACTGTACACATATACTCTATTCTATATATAAATATATATTTAAATTTTAATCTTAATACACTATGTATGTGTATGCAGATAAATGTTAAAAAGAGAAAGAAAAGAAAAAATTTATAACGAAATTGACATCTCAATTATTTACAAATATCTACAATGGGCATGAATTAAAAAAAAAAATTGAAAAAAAATTGAAAAAAATATAACAAAAACCAGAAGTACAATACATAATAATGATAATAAAAATAATAAAATTATGTATGCAAATTAAATTCAGACAAACACGAAGAGTATAAATGAATGAACGTATAAATGGATGATTGGATGAAGGAATGAGTGAGCGAGTGAGTGAATCGACAGAAAAAATATTTAAAATTGACGGAAGCAATATCCGAAAGGAGGGAGAGATTAAGCGAATAAAAGTGTCGTCCACATATACGAGTATTTAACGAAAAATTCAATCTCTCTTTGAAAGTAGGAAAACTTTACTTTCTTTACTTTACATCTTTTACTTTAAATAAGTGATCATTTAAGGTCAACATTGTAATTACGGAAATGAATACGAAATGCATAGGCTTAAGACAACGAATATACTGTGAGTCATTCATCAAAATTTAGTCTTAGTTGTTGCTGCATTTACAAAAAAAAAAAAAAAAACACAAAGACAGCAAGCAAAGCAAACACACAACCTTCTAGTGAGTATTGTGTTATCTGTACTCGAATCATATTGATTTTGTACTTCGTCTATACGTTGTGAGTTATGGAGAGCCGAAATCAATAACAGCATCATACGTGTTGTTAAGTATGAATATGATGAGTACGAGTACTTCAAACTTTAAATATGAGTAAAGGTTCCATGATAATCAAATAAGTATGAATGCGTTTAAGTATAAGAAATTATGGGAATGATTCGATTCTACTCATCTTGTACAAATAACATTTCTTCCATAAAAAATGATTTTATTGTATTGATTTCATATTTAATGCAGAATATGCAATCTTACCACTTTTGTTTATTGCAACAATATACACATATACACTGCGACCTTCGTAACTTGACTTGACTTAATTATTCATTTCTTCGTTTCCCGCCTTCCATCCTTTGCCACTTTGAATACTTCCAAAAGGATTCAATGCCGAACACCTTTCCCCACATATTGGAAAAATTATTCCGAGCAACATTTCATTGAATTAAAACTGTTCGTTTTTGTAAGTAACTGCCGAAAATAACGCAAAAAAAAAATACAAAAGAAAACAAAACAAAAAAAGAAGGAACGAATGAAAAAGGAGAAGGTATTAAAGCGAAAATTATATTTACACCGTAATTGTATATTTCCGCGCGGCATTTAAACTGGGATGAGTTGATCTGTATATAATTAAACAAAAAAAAAAAAAAATATTTTTACTCAAAAAATTTAACCAAAATTTCAGCTTAACAAAATTTAAACATGTAGGCAGCAGAGAGTGTCAGAGTAAATAACTTGAAGCGAATTTCTTTCTTTTTTTTTCTTATAGAATTGAATTGAAAAAAAAACACCAAAATGAAAATGAAAAACATGAATACAATTCCATATCGCTCCTTTATTGCAACATAGTCATATCTCAAAAAATTAAAAAATTTTTGTAGTTACTTAAGCAAAACTGCTCTTTTAGGCCTTCTGTATATATTGAAAAAAAAAATCAGATTAAAATAGCCCAAGCTGAACCGAAATTGTAGCAAAAAGTGTTTGCGGCAATTAAATCATAGGAAATCATAGGTTTTGAAAACTTAAAACGCATTTTGCCAAGTTCAAGTTTAAGTTTTTTTGAAATATGACTATGTTGCAATAAAGGAGCGATATGAACTTATTTATATACATCCATACATACATACATATGTATGTATGTGCAGTTGTATATTTGTATTTCGTATATACATACATACATACATACATACATACATACATATAAGCAAAAGAGAGTTTTTTATTGAGTTTTTTATTTCCTCTTGTTTTTCTGGTCTTTTAAATCCATTGTCTCTGTCAGCTGGCAGCTGTCAAACAATTTGTGTGTATTTTTTTCTTTTTCATTTTTTAGATACGTTTTTCTACAAAACAAATTCCATACTTATACACAATCACAATGGTGGAGTAGAAAGTAGAAAGTAGAGAGCAGAGAGCAGAGAGAGCAGCGTGTTTGTCAGTTGAGTTTACCATTCCGGGTTTAATATTGAAATGTCACTGACAAGTAACAAAATCATTTATTGAACGATTCAATGTCATTTTGTGGTTTTATGTGTGAATGAGTGATTGTGCGGAATTTGTTTCAATAAATAATTTTCCTTTTATTTTTTAGTGGATCTGCATTTGTGTATTAAACAAAAAAAAAACTATTCACGTTAATACACACACTCGCACTTTTGTGGTTGTGTTTTGTTATTTTATTTTATTTTCATTAAAAACACTTTAAATGTGTCAATTTTATTTCACTCCGTGGGACATGCCATAAAAATTAAAATAAATACAATAAAATTATGATGTTTTTATTATTTTATATTATTTTTTTTTCTCTGTATGTATGCATACAATACATTCACATACATCCATATGTAGATTATGTATGTATGTTGTATATTATTATTCCTCTGCATACATATTGTTATTTGATTATTGATGGTTATGGTTAAATAAAACAATTAAACATTTAAACGTGCACTTGCATACGCACATGTACTTCAACAACACACATCTGCACACTCGTGTATTTCCGTATGTCATGAAACAACAAAACGTCAAATTTTATACGAACATTTAAAAAATAAAAAATCCTACAACTTGAAGGCATTTGCTGCTGTCATACAGGATGTCAGACTGTCGGTTTGCATTCCGAATGACTCCAATATTGTAAAGGATAACGGTCTTGACAAAATAAAAAGAGGAAGGAATTAATTTAAGAATGTTTTCAACTGAACACGAACTTACACCTGCCAAATTCACACAAGTATGCAGTATGCAGCAAAATTTAAAATTTTGTTTTTTTCTTTTCAATTCAATTTAAATAATCAGTTTTTAATAAGACAACAACTTCATTTGACTAATATGTAGAATGGCAAAGAGTTTAAACTTAAATTATCTCGTGCTGTTTAAATGTTAAAAACGGACCAAATAAAAAAAATTAACATTTTATTTTTTAATATTTAAAAGCGAGTTACAAACACTGTGAGGTCTATTAATGTTAGTCTTGGAATCGAAGATTAATCCGATGTATTTGACCGTCCTGCCTCCAACACATTTCGGTATTAACAAACGTAATTAAAAAGACTTTTTATTTCGTGTATTTTATATTTCCTATTAGAACTCTGCAGTTTGAAAGGTTGTGAATGAACTCATTCTGATAATAAAAGAAACGTAAATTTTCCTTCCAACATGTCAAAGAAGAGAGGCTCTATCCGCTTTGAGAAATCATTTGAAATTTCTTCCGAAATGTTGCCTCTGTTGCTAAGGTTGCAAAAATAAAAAAAAAGTTATCACGGGGTAAATTGCTTAACCCAATAAAGTATTACCAAAATTTAATACTCTTTGTAATTTAAAAAGAAATCGACAACGCAAAACGAATCCAAGCCAAAGAAGGTACGTTTAAGATCGAAATTATTAAAGTTTTCTGACATCTAAGCAAATCAGGTGAAATATGGAGTCAGAACAGCATAAGAGGACGTCTAGCAGCAAACAAACCTTCATTGTCGCATAAGAATAAAAAAGCAAAACGTGTTAGAGAAAAAAAAAACAACACTTACGGTTTGTTATCTCAATATGAATTCCAATACATACATATTTAGAAATTAATAGTTTCGAATGATAAGTTTGAATTCAATGCTTTCGCAATCAGACAAGGCAGACACTATGCACTAGAGATTGGATTTAAGAAACGTTCTTAATGACGGAGGAGGGTAATCAGTGGAAGTGATATGGAAATGTTTAACTTTATCTGATGGTGGTCCATAACATTAAAAGTCAAAAATAATATCGATTTAAATGAAACGCATTCAAATAAAAATTTTTACTTCTTTTTCTACGACAGCAGATGTTTCCATTCTCTGATTTCGAGTAGGGATGTCTGGAATTTTAATACGATCGACCCCCCGGAAGTCCTGGATATATGCATCGACGGCTCTAAACTCGATAATAGGGTTGGTAGTGGTGTCTACTCTGGGAAACTGGACCTGAATATTTCTCTCCGTCTACCGGACTACTGTAGCGTATTACACGTGGAGGTGATGGCAATTTATCGAGCCGCTCAATGGATCCTCGTCAACGATACTCCTTTCACTCGCGTCTCGATCTTGTCTGATAGTCACGCCGCAATAAGATCTCTATCGAGTTTCATGAATAACTCTAGGATCGTTTGTGAATGTTGCCGCTATTTCGACCTTCTTTCGGAGCGCTTCCCCAGTGTCTCTCTGGTGTGGGTCTTCGGGCACAGTGAAATTCCGGAAAACTGAAGAGCTGACGAGCAACGTCATATCAACTACAGGGCATTGCGTTATGGTTAAACATGCGGTTAGAATTAGGCTCCCTTTTAACGACTTCTGCCGTGGATGATCGGGTCCACTAAGGAAGAGGAGACTGTTATTCACTTTCTTTGCCATTGCCCGTCTCTTGCTAGGTGTAAATATAGGTTATTTCGCTTCCCATTTCTTTTTAACTTAACGGAGCTATCATCTATTGATATAAACGATATACATAGCTTCGTTCATCAAACTTTCTGGCTGGTTTTTCAGTGCTGAACAGTCGTGGTTTTGTTGTGCAGCCTTTGCGCTGTCCAACTTCTATCTTTTATCTGATTTTGGTGGAACTTGGTCAGTACTGGGACTGTGTTCATCTGTGGCAAGTGAGCTTTGTGACATCAGAGCTACCACTCCGACCTAACCTAACCTAACCTCTATGACAGCATTATTTGTGCATTTTAATTAAAACACTCAAAATGGTTTTGCATAAGAAAAGCCACTTTAATGCATAATCGTTTAAAATTTCGTTATTAATTCCATTAAAAAAAGGAAAATATATGTTTTTTTCATTATCCCTTTCATGAAAACTGTTTAATTAATTTTATTTCTCACGGAAAGTAAAATGACGGAATTGTTCATCTACTGGTATAAGTTTATATACATAATTGGCCATTACAACCCTTCAGTCAGGATTACGACCTAGCTTCTCACATCACTTATGTTGTGTGCGTTAATTTTATACATGAGTGGCGGGACCTACAGTTTAAAGTCGACTCCGAACGACAGATTTTTGAGAAGCTTTTCATGGCAATTTTTACTCTCAGAGTCTTTGCCAGAAATCTGCTGAGAGGAAGTCGCCGAAGAAATATTTTTTCTTTTGATGTCTGACCTGGGATTCGAACCCGGGCCTTTTGTCAAATAAGCCAACACACTACCCACTAGACCACGGCGACTTCTACTGGTATAAGTTTATATACATAAATGTGCATATCAGTGATATTCTTTTCTAATGCCTTCGAAATTTTCTCAATATGTATGTATTCAATGTTCACTGTATTTGTAGGTTTTTAAAAAACAAAAAATTCGAATGCATATGTTCGAATTGCTGTGACAATTTAAAATCGCTTTCGTTGTTGGTTAACGTGGGAGTGATGTAAAGCTGTCAGCTATGGCTACAGCAAAAAACTGACATGCATCAGCCACATTCAAGGTACTCATCTAATCCTTTTACTAACTAAGTGGATATTTTTCTTTGTCTTTCTCTGTGTACATACTTTTTTTTCAATTTTTTTCTTTTCTTTTCTTTTGTATCTTTTTATATTTTTTTTATCGTTGTATTATTGTACGGTGACATCCTTCAGGTTGATAGAAGCATTTGACGTTTTGTTTTCAAAATAAATGAAAAAAAAAAAATCTAGAAAATAGAAAAAAAGCAAAAAGAGACAATTTCTTTTATATTTATCTTTGTTTCACTTTTATTTCTAGTTTTTTATGATTTTTTCTTTGTTTTTTTTGCAATTTTTTCTATTTTGTTGCTGTCATTGTTTTGAAACTGCATTTGACGTTCAAGTTTATCGTTGTTTTTATTGTTGCGGTTTTATACATCCAGCATCACATCAACATTTTTATTCTGCAACTATTTTTTGTTGTTTTCATTTTATTTTATTTATGCTACCGTTATAATTGTTTATTGTTGTTGTTGTTCGTTTTTTTTTTCTCTTCTTTTCTTTTTTTTATTATTTTTGCTATATTGTGTGTCTGTATATATTCTCGATGTACATACATACATACATACATATGTACAATATAGTTGTAATTGTCTATTCTACTATTGTTGTTGTTGTTGTTGCTGTTGTTATTGCTTTTATACTTGCAGTTATTTGCTGAATGTGTTGTCAGTATTTGCTTTTATCAATTTCTTTTGCACTTCGCCCCACTCTTTTAAAAACAAAACGGTTTGTATTATTGCGATGGCTCATTTTATAATGTTTGTCAAGAAAGGGAAACGTATAGAGGGAAAGAAGGGAAGGGGAGAATGTAATATAAAAATAGAAGAGATGGCGATAGTATTTGTTTTACTAATTGATACACAAGAATTTAAAATTAGCTGCTTTCGGAGAAAACCAATATTGTGGAAATTGTACGATTTTTAAGAGTTCTTCAAAAGAAATTGTTGCCTTCATTGTACCAACAATAAAAACAACTGTAACAACAACAACAATGGCAATGCCAACACGAGTACGAAATTGATCAGAAACTTAATTTCAAGAAACGCAAGGATGACGCTTCTATTGTGGGAGAATATTTACTTGAGATACAAAAATTATTCCGATATTTTTTTAAATATCCTGCAAAGTCCAATCGTCTTTTAAATTGAGAAAATTAGACCAAAACTAATTAATGACAACGATAAACTTATAAAACGCATGGCAACACAAAGCACTTGATTGTAGCCACCATAAAATTTAAAAAATGTCAAATGCTTAGTTGTAGTAAAGCAAACTCGTAATTTTCAAAAGCCAACGAAACAAAAATTTTGTTTTTCAAAAATAAATATTTTCAAGCTTAAGAGTTTTCCAATATATTAACCCTCCTCTGTAGTGTAGTTTGACTCCTCTATATTAGTGTAAGTAATTTAATTTCATTTAAGGTTTACACTCTTTTATAAAATACATAAAAATACGCTGAATTACATTTAAAAAATAGTTTTGGCCGAAATGGCATTATCTGTACTAAAATCCATTTTGCGTGTTTTCATTTTAAATTGTTTTGCTAATTTACTTCATATTGAGTTTATCACCGTTCAACAATAATTACAAGATCATTTACCGCTATGCACAACGATGTTCAATGTTGAACTGTTACAAGAAAAAAAAAATGGCTTTTAAACTGATAAAGTAAAAATTCTAGAAAATTTTACATTCGAATGGTTCGATTTCTCATAAAAGTTTAATAAAACTTTTAATTTAAAACTTAAATTTACTGTGTTTTAACGTTCACACTTATTTGTTTATTAAAGCATATCTGGGTATAAAAAAAAAACGAAAGAACAAAAAAAACATATTCTGTTAATGATTCAATAAATTCTGCTGTTGAATTGTCACAAACGGTTGTTTATTTATTTAACACTTACCGTACGTTTTCAATTCAATTCAATTTTTTTTTTTTTTTTTGTTGTTGTTGTCTCTATAAATTTGTACCTGATAAATTTCAACAACACACACACACACACACACAAATATGAATATGTATCAACTTACAGTGGTTGGCAGAAGAGTTAACAATTAATTTCAAAGATTTTTTAGTCATTTCACTACGACATTACTCTGTGAAGTACTTTTTCCACATTTATTATCAACTGCATTCGAGAATCAGTACAGCAAAACAAAATTATACGTATTCACATATAAACGCCACAGCATTTAAACCAATGTGTGTGGGAACGTAGATATGTAAATGCATACATAAAATATGTGTCTATGTATTTAACGCATATTCACATATGCAACATGTCCGCCATCTAAACAACAAAAGGGTCATTGAAATTATTTAACATGAACAGAGAACAGGGAACCGTAAACATACATTTCAGTTTCAAATTTTTATTCATTTAAAGGCAAATGAATGAATATGTTCCCAACTCTAACTTAAATAGCGAGACCAGCACCATCATGCACATCGGCACCAACACATTTACATGACATACTAATCTAAACATGTAGAAAACTTTAAAAACCGTTATAATTTTTGGCAATTGTTGGATAAATTAGAACCACAACATGAGGGCAAAAAAACAACAAAAAAAGGCGCAACAACAGCTAGATACAGCTAGATCAACATCTATTTTATAGGCAACAGCCATTGTTTGTCCCAAAACGCACACTGTGTCTGCTGTTGTCCACAGCATTTCGGACAGTTTAACTACATACACAGAAACATGAAGAGGCTGACAGGCAGGCGGGCATACCGACAACATCAGATGGTAGAATTACAAAAATATTTATTTAACAAAATACGAAAAATCACATGAAATTTATTTAGTGGTCAAGTGTGAAAATATGTACACATGTACATACACACATACATACATATGTACTATATTCATATTCAAGAGAATATTTTTAGATTTTTGAAAGCCTTTAAAAATACGGGTAAAGCACATTCACCCATTCACACATTCACACATGCACACATGCAAACACTAGTACACACTACCATTCGCATTTATATATTAATAGACTCACTTACACACTCACACATACATACTATGTAGGTATTGCATGTGAAAATAGTTTTAATTAGTCAGCATGGAAATGGCTCTAATGACACATGATGGGTTTTGGTCATTAATTTTAATTAATAATTTCAACGCGGAATATTTATAAAGTGTGTTCTAATAAGAGCGAAACAAAAACAAAAAAGCAAAACAAGAGCATCTCAATCGAAATCGATTATGAAGCGTAAAAATAAAACTTATTAAACGTTGCAGAAATGACATCAAAGTACAGATAATTATGAACTAATTTCAAGAAATTTTAATTCAATTTTATAATTAACAATTTTTAATAATATTTTTTTTTATTTCTATTCTTTATTTATTGTATTACAATTTTATCACAAATTATATTCACAATATTATTATGAACGGTCTTTACGATCACTAGATTACTCGTGTAGTTATTACTATTACTGCTACTACAAGAATTTTCAAATGTTAAGCAATAAATCACTACACTCATCTTCTGAATACTAAGGCGTATAAGTAATAAACAATCAATCATTGCTAATACAAACTGAATGGATGAACATTTCCTAACAAACATACATACATACACATGTATGAACGTGTGTGTGTGTGTGTGTGAATGTACTATTAGTATAAATAGATATGCGTAAATTTAATGCCTCCGGAGGAAAGAGATGCATAAATGATACTCTAAATTAATTAATTGAGTAAACAAAGAGAAAAAAATATGTAATTAAAAAAAAAAAATGAAAAGAAAAACGAAATTAAATTTCAAACACTATACAATTTTTAATTAATTTTTAATGATACATACATACATACACATACATATACTTTTCAATTTCATTTTAAATTCATTTGTTTTCATCATTTATTTGCCTTCTATTCTGTTGTCGTAATTGCTTTATTTAATTTCATTTTATCTCATTACACACATTTTTATTATTAATCACTTTAATTTGTCTTCTATTTAATTTTATAAAGCGAATAAAAAAAAAAGAAACAACATTAAACGAGAAACGAAAAAACAAACGAAACGAAGAAACAATAACACAACCATCAAGAGTAACAAGAATATTCATCAACAACAATAAAAATAATTACAGCAACAAACGAGAAAAGGGAATAAAAAAAAAAAACTAAACATACCACAACAGCAGCAACAAGAACTTTAACAGCATGAGAGCATGAGAGAGAGAGAGAGAGAAGTGATCTTCTTTTTCCTTTTTCATCTTTTACTAATGATTGTTATAAATGGTCATCAAAATCTTTCGTAATTAGTCTTTGTGAAGGTGATTAAATACTGATTAATTGTTTTTGTATTGTGCGTTAATTTGTATAAAAGAAAGGCAAACACAAACACAAACACAACCACAACGATAGTAGATATGTAGATAGCAGTGTAGACATGTACAATAATAACAAGTATGTTAACAAAGTGGTCATTTATTTCGTTCATTTACGCACTCATTCACTCATCTCATCTCAACTCAGTCGTGCAGTACTTTCGAATGTGTATACAACAATATACTCATTATCACATACACACATACACACATACATACGTACATAATAACTAACATTTTTATAAATAGAACAAACATTGTAAACATAAGTACGAAAATATTGTACATGCAAGACATCTTATTTGGGCCTATTCACTTATTACACAACATTCAAAGGGATTTCAGTTCGGTTTTGTTTTCGTTTCTTTTCATAATTTGTACGGTTTGGCCTAATAATAAGAGACATGCCGTTCCGAAACCAATGAGGTCATTTAGAAGTCTACTGTGTCCCTGTCTTTTATATTACATTATGACATGCTTTTATAAACATTTGAAAACACCATATGAATTGAAGTCTCTTATTACATATACTATCTATGTATGTATGTATGTATGTATGTAATAATCTGTACGTATTTTTAAAGAATTGATTTTGTGTTAATGAATTCAATTTGTCTTCAATTCAGATCCTTTTTACGTACATATTTAGCCCCAAAAATAAGATATTTTCCCCCTACGTCAATGATAACAATCAAATTATTCTTTGTTTTCTTTTGATTTTGATTTTGAAAAATGTGCAGCTTGTTATTCACAGTGGGTTTAAAGTATCGAAGGACTATTTTTTTGTTCTGAATAGCAACTCCTAGAAAATGTCAAAAGCCTGAGAATATAATTAGAAATATTTTAATATCAAATTGGTATAAAACGAACATTTCCATTTCTCAAAAACTGATCACTTACCTACTTACTCTTGATCCGGTTTTAACAGCATTAACGATTCAGAATGATTAATTTATTTATTGCAGTATAGAAAGCATTATCCTTTTTTTGAGAACGTTATGTTTTCTTAATTAATTAATTGTTTCCTTAAAACCTTCAGTCTGGATTATTGACCTAGTTTCTCACACCACTTATGTAGTATTTGTTAATTTTTTACAAGAGTGGCGGGACCTACAGTTTAAAGTCGACTCCGAACGTCAGATTTTTTTTTTTTTTGAGAAACTTTTCATGGCAATTTCTTTTTACTCTCAGAGTTTTTGCCAGAAAACTGTTGAGAGGAAATACTTTTTTGTATTTTATTTGATGTTTGGCCTGGGGCTCAAACCATGACTTTACGTCTAATAAGCCAACACACTACTTACTAGACTACGGCGACTGCATGTTAAACAAAAAAAAAAAATTAAAAAACATTAGTACAGTACATTAGTACAGTACATTCGTAAACAATAAAATTCGTTCTTTTAATTACAATAATAATCTTTTTCATGCATACATATTTTCTAATAAAACAATATTAGAGAAGAAGATTAAATTATTTAAAATTAATATCGTTGTTCAATTACAATTAATTTTATACCCCAAGGAATGTTTTTTTTATGTGAGCATATGAGTGCGCAGGTTAAACTTTAGCAAAATAATAATAAAAAAACACACACAATTTTAAATCATATTTTAATTGTTTGTTCTGTTCTATTTGTGTAATGGCGGTATTATTATACCATTAATGATTATAACTCTTATGCTTTTCTTTGTAGTTAGCAAAAACCGTGTCGTGTGGTGGGGTGGTGAATGAGAGTGAGAGTGAAGGACTGAAGGAGTGTAAGAAAAAGTGAAAGTGAGAAAGAGTAATTTAAATTCTTATTAAATATGATTATAAAACTTTGGTTGGTTAAAAGCCCATCCAACATAGACCAAATAACAGGCTGACTTAACAGCTTACAGTTTCTGTCTACTTCTAATGTGGTTTCATTAACCTTTAAGTAACTTTTAATTTAAACGCCATAAGATGAACGTTAGACAATAACAACAACTAACAAACTTATTTAATTAAATGCACGAAACTCTCTTCCTCTCTCTCTCTCTTCTCTTACTCTTACTCTCTCTAACAATAAAACAAGTTAAAACAGAAAACAACAACAACAACAACAAGAACTCAATAAAGATGAAAACGAAGGAAAAACAATACTTAAAACTGAAAACAACAAAATAAAACGAAGCGAAACAAAACTAAACAAAACAAAACAAAAACAACATCGTCATCATCATCATAAAATTATGGAAAATTATATAATAAAGTATTGTTATTACCGATGGCAGAAGAGGTCTTCTCACATTGTTACAGTTTCTGCTTTATAGGTACAACACCAACACCAACACGAACACCACCAATATCAGTGGGCCTCTTCTTTATAATTTACTTCCTTAACCTCACGCTGAACTGCATGTAACAACTGAACTGAAATGGATTTAACATGACAAAAGTCTCTCACCCTGCCTCTTTCTGTCTCTCTGTCCCTCTATACATTTGTGACTCTAATTGTCTGTGTGTTTATTTGTCGGTATCTGACTTTTACGCTTTCTCAATTCAGTGGCAGAACAAAATATATTTGTAAATATGCCAACCTTCGTATAATAATAAGTAATGACAACAAGTATAACACAAATACACAATAACAACAAAAATGACGACAATAATAACAGCTAAAGAACCCTCTCAACTCTGGAATGAAATACACAATCTCTTACTCTACCACTACCTCTACCACTACCACAACAACTACAAATAGCAACAGGATTATATACTTTTTATACAATAAAATATGAAAAAAAAAATTTAAAAAGAAACAAACAAACAAACGAATATTCAGGCACATAGACACCACCTTTATAAAACAACAACAACAAACAACACCAAAGACAAAAAAAAAACAATAATAATAATAATACAAAAGAGGTTAACAACAGTAAAAAGTCAGTTTTGAACTGGCTCAAGACGAGTTGAATGGTATATGTATGTATGTATGTATGTATGTCCCGTAGAAAACAGTGTTTACCACCGTTGAAGAAGTAGGAAAAGTATGCTGTGGAAGTGGTGTAGTATGGTGGGTTGTGGTATATTGAAAGAATTCAAAAATTTGATTATTGTTAAATATTCAAAAGTACTACACAGCAGCAGTAACAATAACAAAAAAAAAAAAAAAAAGTTGCAAACAATTTTATAAAAATAATAATACTCAAGAGCAGGAGTAGCAACAACAGTAGCAACAGCAGCAGCAGCAGCATCGCAATCATTTTCATTTCAACATCATCTTCATTGGCAGGACAAAGAAGAAGCAAAGAAGCGGTAACAATACCAGCACCAGCAGTAACGAGGTATAACAATAGAGCCAAAGGCATTTCATGGCTCTTCCTCTTCCTCAATCTCCGTCTCTTTCGCTATTGTCACAGTCACAGTGTGGTGTTGACAACAATAACTTTAATTGTTAAAATCATAAATATTTACAAGCTCACTCAGTCCAGTTCATCGCTACAAATAACAACAACAACAACAACAACATCTATAAAAACTTCCTACGAATTATGATAATTAAATAAATGTCTGTCTGTCTGTCTGTCTGTCTGTCTGTCTGATTGTCTGTCCATCGCTTTTTATTTGTGAATGTTATGCCATTCGATGTTTCTATTTTATACGGGAAAATAAAACACAAAATTCAACATTCGCAACAACGGCTACAACTACCCCACAAAAAAAAATTAAATTAAACAAAAACCGTTTTATAAACAGTTACTCACTGCTTTACATTTGTTTTGTTCTGTTCTCAGAAATTATTGAACGACATTCATTGCGGAATTTATACGATTCGCTTCGCTTGCAACTTGCAACAAATGTCGAAAATCCAATGCCGATTATTTGTTCAGGAGCACAAATTATGCATACATAATTGGTCATTTCAACCCTTCAGTCAGGATTTTAGAATTTTATATAAGTGGGAGGACCTACAGTTTAAAGTCGATTCCGAACGATAGATTTTTAAGAAACCTTTCATGGCAAATTTATTTATTCTCTGAGTTTTTGCCAGAAGAAATATTTTTTTCATATTTCGTTTTAATGCCTGGCCTGGGATATAGGAACCCTGGCTTTATGTCTACTAATTTATAATTACATTTTTAGTTTGAATATAATTTGTTAATGAAAATAAGTTGTTAATGTTATTGAAGTTTAGAGATTTGCCGAGAACTTTCTAGTTCGAATGATTTTATTGGAATGAACATTTTATAAAGAAAAATCAAGTTGTGGAAAAATAGAATTTTACAATTTATAATATCTACATTTATCTCCATATGAAAATTACAAGTAATAAATGTATAGTGAATGTTAAGACTCCAACAAATGTAGCCTGCGTTCAACTCATTTCGTGTTGTAAGTGTGAGCATTTTTATTGACGAAATACCTTAAGATGCAGAAAGGCTAGTTTGTCACCGGGGGTTTGAAATAAACGTACAATAAGACCCCGCTTAACGCTGTTTCAATATTACGCGTTAGTATTGTGGTTCAGCATAAATCGTGCATTCTATTGATACTTGTGGTGCACCATATAGCGACGGTGTATACTATGTATCTTTTTCAACGATCTTTTGTTACCCTGTCCGCAATAAAAAAATTTTATCCAAAGTTGCAATGTACGTGTTAAGCTGCCTCGTTTAACGCTATTTCGTCTAGCGCTGCAACTTATTGGAACGTATCCCCCGCGATATAACTGTAAACCTGATCTCTGAATAGTATGATTACAAATTCTTATAACTAAATGGGTTTGCTTCTTCATTTCAATAATCCTTTTTTGAAAGCTGCTGCAAGATTTACTAGCCAACAAAATACTATTCATACGTATTTCTGCAAACAATCGACACTTGACGTCATAGTTACGGCATTGACGGCATTTTATATACGCACAAAATACCTGTTTTTTATGGCAATTAAAAAGCAATTAAAAAGCAAATTCTAAAGGGATATTAATACGTGGTCGATACATATTTGATTGAGTTACACGTTGCGATCGTTCTACATTCGATAATAATAGATTTCTTTCTACAACACCTAATATGTTAATCAGAAATAAACATACACATTCATACACAAAACTTGTAAAATTAAGAAGACGCTGTCCTCCATTGCTTAGAAATCTCTTTAAGGATATTTTTATTGTAATATTCGACTATTTAATGTTGTAGTGTTGTCCTCTTTAGGGACGTAAGAGGTGCGAGTGATGTAAATATTGCTTCTTTCACCACTTTTCTGATGACCAACAATTTTGGCAAATTTTACACACGTAAGTGAGTGTACCTACATACATACATACATAATGCAGCGAAGATACAATACAATGACGATAAAAACATAAATGATGTTTAATATTTATGGAAAGTATTTTTTATATTTTATTTACGTTATTAATCAATAAAATTATTATTATTTTCATTGTGCTCGCATAGAAATATCTACATACATATGTACTTATGAACAAATCTAGGTATGTATGTATGGTATGTATGTATGTATCTATGACCGTAAATAAGCATTTACACAACAGCTTTGGTGTATCGATGTCAATTGAGAGTGTTTAACAAGATTTTCTGTTTTGTTGTTTGTTTTTATTTCTTTTGTTTTATATTTGCACTTATTTTGTTTTGCTATATTGTGTCGTATTGTGTCGTATTGTGTATGGTCTTGTCTTGTCTTGTCGTGTCGTGTCTTGCCTTGTCGTGTCTTGTTTTATTTTGCAGATAAAATAACATGATATCGTGAGCTCAAAACTATTATAATATCATATCGATTTGTCATATTATAGGACACACGGATAACACGAATAACACTCACAGTCACACGACCACACATCATCCGACATTGCAGTTAACATAGATAGAGAGAGAGAGAAAAGAAATAAAGAAGAAAGAATACCCTCTTGTAGATCATAAACTGAAGTTAGTAAATAAGAACTAAAACTTATCCTCGGAGCACACGATGAGCACACACCCATGCATCATAATATGTACGTATACACTTGTACAAACATCACATTTACTCACTTCTACCCTTTATACGATTACAGTGTCGTTCATGATTATAGCAAAAGTTAAAGATTTTAAAGGTCTGTCGACAAAGCCAATTTCTTATGAGAAACAAAACAACTTCGCGAATAATTTTTCAATTTTTATTAGTAAAAGTTAATTAAAACTTCTCTTTTGTCCGTGGAATGTGTAGGTATTTTAGCAACAATTAGAAATAATCGTGCGCTACACCAAATTACACAAACAAAAACGTAGGGAAATAGGAGAAGAGAATTTAAAAACGCATTTAATGCAGAACGCTCTCTGTTTTCTCTTAAAATCATATTTAATATCACTGCCATTATTGCGAATACAGTTGTGTGTTTGTATTGGTATACTCATACATACATATATTAATGTTTTATATTCATGTTTGTCATTGTATTTGTATTGGTATGTTTTCTAAATGAAGTATTAGATTACCATGGTTACAAATATTACCAACACTATTATCGAGGATACCGCCACTACGACATCAACGACTGACTGTAAGGGCAATAACAACAACGACAGCAACGCAAAAAAAAAGCTTATGCCATCATTCAGCATAGATTGTTGGTTGACTGGCTGGTTGGTTGGTTGGTTGGTTGGTTGGATAGTTACCACAGTTATCTGGATGTTTACTTTTTACGTATAATCCTTGTCCCCCATGGCGCCATTAGTCTAAAAAGTTGAACAACAAGTAAAAGAGAAGAAGATGAAGAAAAAATACTGAGGAAAAACCATAGATAAAGAGAGGGGAGAGGAAAAAAAACAATGAAAATTTTGAAGAGTTCATCATACACAGTTACTGCACTATATAAGTGTAAACGCGTGTATACAAACGTATGTATGTATGTATGTATGTACATGAATGAATGTCTATCAGTTGTTGGTCTGTTTGTTTTCTTGTTTATTTTAACGGCAATATTGTTGAGCGCTGTCTTTCGTTTATCATCAATCTTGTTTATATTAAAATGATTGGACAATTGAATTATGAATGAAGGAATCATTTATATTTTGATTTATTTCTCCTTTTACCGCCCCTAAGCAAAAACAAAAAACAAAAACAAATTGTCCTGCTAGTTTCACATTGAACATTGAAAAAATTGTCTTCATAAATGCGAAAGGGTGACCAATTTAAAAAAAGAAAAATGCAATATGTTCATAAGCAGTGTATGCAGTGTTTGCAGTGTTTTAACAAAAGAATTTTGGAAAAAAATAATATGTATTTGTATAATAAAAATAAAATCCTATTTGTTGACATAAAGATATTTTATTCTCTATACCCTATACAGATATTCTCTATGTATCAACATTTTGAACCTAACCTCCTAACATTTTGAATTTTGTGATTTTAAATTTTCTATTTCTCTCTCTCTCTCTCTCTCACTTTCTCCCCGAAATAGGTTCAAGTGAATTATTAGCACAACTATGTTATAAAAGATACTACAGTTGAGATTAAATTATGTCAATAACAATTGACATTTCAAATTGGTATTAGAATGTGTTTCCTTTGTTTCTAATTGACTGATTTTGATTATTTCATATGTGCTTACTTTAGTATTTTATGAGAGATACTTGATTGATAACAAATGTTTGTCAATCATACTCTGTGTTCAAATAGAAAATCGTAATGAGATGAAGTCGCTGTGGTCTAGTATGTAGTGTGTTGGCATATTAGACGTGAGGCTACGGTTCAAACCCCAGGTCAGATATCAAAACGAAAACATAAAAAATATTTCTTCGGCAACTTCCTCTCACCAGATTTATGACTAAAACTCTAAGAGTAGATAAATTTGCCATTAAAAGTTTATCAAAAATCCCGCCACTCGTGTATAAAATTAACACACACAACATATGTGGTGTAATGAGAAAATTAGAATGAATTTATGAATCTTAAATTATTTGCACCTCCTTTAAAAGAAGGGAATTACGTATGTTTTTAAGTATAAAATAAATAGTTAAAAATTTAAATATTTCTATATGTATCCACCTACATACATAAGGATTCGTTAAAAAATAATCTTGATGAAGGTTGGGTCAATTTCATTTCAAATTTTTTAATATAAAAATGATTTATTGTTATAAATATTTCAATATTTCACATTATATTCCTTTGCTGTCATTGTCAACATCAAAGAAAGATCCTCCATGTTCGGAATTATTTAAAAGGACATTCAATTGATATGAATTATTATTAGGCTGTGTTGGAAAAATTAACCTTTCGAAGGAAAGCATTAAATATTGGCCGTTTGATAATAAAAGAAATAAAATTGAAATGAAAATAAGCATTTAAGACACTTTATCATTCATTGCCTCAATCGAATGAATCACATTTAAAAACTTTTATTTTCCCATTATTTTTATACCAGTTTGGATGCAACGTATGCCAGTGGCTGGTTAAAAGGCAATTTTTTTCATTCGATCACATCTGACCGAAATGAGCCAGTCAAGTCAGTTCCTTTCATTTTTTTTGTGAAAAGTAATAAAAATAATATACGCGTGCCTTGTTGTATGAATAAATAAAATTATTATTTTTTTTTTGTTTTTTACTGTTATTTCACTCGAGTCTATCATGATTGGAATGAATTAAATTTTCAATTGTTTACAGAATTGAAAATAAATAAATTATTTATACACACACACACACACACATACCTGCATACAAACACTCACTCTCTCTCACTCACACACACACATCTAAACATAAATATTTAAAATTGGAATTTTATGAGTATAAATGCATATGGGCGAGTGTGCTGTGAATTAATGTGTAAGAAAATGTTTGTATGCAATTGTATATGGAATGCCATCGCAAAATAAACATATCGGTGGTGGTGATGATTGCTGGCCAATTTCGGTTAGCCAAATTCCTTTGGCTCATAATAATGCAATTGAGCCGTTTAATAGTTTTTTAAATGCGAGCACCGGTATTTTATGAAAATATTTTATTATTTCCGCTTAGAATTTCATGGCGTGCAATAAAAATAAGAATAAAAATATTCCATTACGTGTAATTGCATCCATAAGAGATGTGTGCTGCACACTCTGTACGAGTATTAACTCGCACTCGCAAAGTAATAAAATGTTTCAATAAATGTTTTACGTGATATATTGGTTCAGAAGGACTATTGCGACAGTTAAATAAATCAAACGCAACAGCAACCTACTACTTCTTGTGATGTGTGAAGAGAAACTGAACTGTTCGGTTTCTAGAGAACCTTTATGTGTTTCGTTTCCATTACATTTCCAGGACTAATAATAATAATTGAGCAGGCACTCTATAAATGAGAGAAAAATACGTGAGAGAAAAATAAATTCAAAATAACAGAGAGAAACAGAGACAGAGAGAGACAGAGAGATAGTAAGAGAGAATGGTCAAACTGAATTTGTATACCAGAGTAAACCTATAGAAGTGTATATCTCTGTGTGTGGATATGTGCGTTATAGCATTGAATATTGAAAAAATTTCATGCTGAGCCAGTTTTTTTTCTCACGAAAAACCTGTCAGCATATGTTTGTTTTAATTTTTTGGTTTGTTTATACGCTGGTTAAAGGATTCGTATATTTTTGTTTCCTCAGTGTTATTGTTGCTTTTATTTCTGTTCCTTCATACACATGCAATCGCTGTTGTTGCCTTGATTATTTGTTTTTTTTTTTCATAATGAAGTTTAAAGTTCAGCTTGATTATGGCAAAGAAAATTAGTTAACAAACAGTCATAAAATTTGCAAAAATTCACAATCAAAGATTACATTTAAATTAAATACTACAATGACACTTTTACAAATCAATTTAACAGATATTGTACGGAGTATGTATGTACATACATATGTGTTGTACAAGTTGCTTGGGCTTTATCATTAAAGTATACGTACTGGAAAATGTTTACACCACCGATCGATTTGATATACTAAAATATAATAGTTTAATAATTATACTATTATACTATACATATAAAAATTTTATGTACATATACATACATACATACATAAATATTAAATGTTTAACGAAATAATAGTTTTCAAATGTATTTCACAAGTCGCCGTGGTCTAGTGGGTAGTGTGTTGGCTTATTAGACAAAAGGCCCGGGTTCGAATCCCAGGTCAGACATCAAAACGAAAAATATTTCTTCGGCGTCTTCCTCTCAGCAGATTTCTGGCAAAGACTCTGAGAGTAAAAATTGCCAGGAAAAGCTGCTTCAAAATCTGTCGTTTGGAGTCGACTTTAAACTGTAGGTCCCGCTACTCATGTATAAAATTAACGCACACAACATAAGTGGTGTGAGAAGCTAGGTCGTAATCCTGACTGAAGGGTTGTAATGCCCAATTATGTATGTATGTATGTATTTCACATTCACACAAAGGCTGCGGAATATACTAAATGTACATAATATTTAGTAATACTGCACAAGATATCTTTCGCAAAACCCATGACCCAGATTGAGATCTCTGCCGGCAGGAAAGTGCTAAACTGAAAAAATTGTAAGAGTTGTATTTTTCACAGACCAATGATAACACAAACCAGTGACAACAAGTCAAAAATAATAACAAATTTAATAAAGAAATTAAATAATATTCGTTCAACCCGTTTACCACTTCGGTCTCATGTTTTGAAAGTTTGAACTTCCAAATGAAGGATCTGTTTAAATGAAAATGTAATGGTGAGTTCACTAAAGTAATTGCAAAATTTATTAGAGTCAATATTTAATTATATATGTATATGCACATCCTATAAAAGTATAGTTCAAAAAAATAATTAATAAATTATTATCAGATTCGCAGTATTCCTTATATTCGAAAGCATGTACAGGTAAATATGTGGGAACATAAATGTAACCGGCACTACTACTATTATTACTTAACAATTGCAGTTTATTTAGGAATAGAAAAATGTAGATTCCTTAGCCATGCATACTTACAAACTTCAATACATATACATATTAATAAAACACTGTGGCTTAAACTCTAGCTCTTTAGTACAATGTCGACAACTGAAAAAAATCCTGTCAGTTTATCATCACTTCATGTAGCAAATCACAATGAAGGGACAATAGAATCTATAGAGTTCCTAAAAAAGCAACAGCATCAGTAACAACAACAATCAGAAAGCAGCAAAAAGAACACAAAAAGAACATCTCTAAACACACGGTGAAAAGTTAATCAAAAAAAAAAAAAAAAGTAAAAAACAGGTAGAACGGATAACAAAAAACTCATCAAAAGCCGTTAAAACAACACACAAATCCACACCAAGAAATGAATTTTCATTGCAGGGTACCAGCTTAGGCATCAAAATTGCCGCCAACATCATGAGTAACAGTTACAGAATCATCTGCATCTGAGTCAAAATCTCTATTCCTGTAACTGTTAAAGTATGATCCAAAACCATATCTGTCTTTGCTTTTGTATGAGTGTTTAACACGAAACATAAGCAACGGAAGTGAGCGTGAATAGGGAGGAAAGTAAGGGGATGGATTAACACAACACTAATAAAGTCATAACAATTTGAACAAGTTGGTCAACACTAGACCTCCTGCATATAAACACTCTAAATACTTGACAATAAACTGCTGCGCTCCCAACCATCACCTCTTTCCATCATCATCAACGCAACGACACAATTCACACAAACACGCAGCCAAGCAGACACACTGACCGTGGAAAACAACAAACAAGTGCCTAAAAGCAACTATTTTTGTTGAATACATAAACAGCATATGTCAACCAATTAGAACCGCGGCCAAATGTTAAACAAAAAAATTACAGATCGATTGACATTAAATAAAATTATGAATTTTATTTTTTTTCATTTACAGATTCATAGCATTTATTATTGTCATAATTTTCAATAAATATCCCTTCAAAAAACCGGAACTTCAATAGTGACTTTAATTAGTTGACTACATGCATACATAATCGGTCATTACAACCCTTCAGTTTGGGTTATTGACCTAGTTTCCCAGACCTCTTATGTTGTGTGTGTTAATTTTTTACATGAGTGGCGGGACCTACAGTTTAAAGTCGACTCCGAACGAAAGATTGTTTTGAGAAACTTTTCATGGCAGGTTTGTTTTTACTCTCAGAGTTTTTGCCAGAAATCTACTGAGAGGAAATCACCGAAAAAACACTTTTTGTATTCGGTTTTGATGTCTGGCCTGGAACTCGAACCATGGACTACGGCGACTTCAATGTAATTACTTCCATTTAAAATAATTAGTTGACTTCAACTGTTAAATAGGAGAATTTTATACGGCCACTAATTCACATACAAACGAAGGTAAATACGTTTGTATGTGTATGTATATTGGTGAATGAAAGTGTGTGGGTAGATGTTTAAGTTTTAGAGAGGTAAACTGCCTTTTTTATGCTCTCCCTTTCATAAAGTTTAAAAATATTTCTATTCTTAGTTAATGAAACCACACCATACCCCGCAATAGTAATACAGAAACAAAAACCAAAAGCGAACAACGAACAACGAACAACAAAAATAAACTCAATTCCAACCGCGGCTTATTTTACTTCAATTAAATGGTAAAAAGAGGTCCTTCACAGCCACAGTTAAAGAGGGAAACTATTTTTTTTTTTTGTTCTTTTCAACGTAGTATTTTAGCTGTTCTGGTTGCTTTTGCTGTTACCGGTTGCAATATGGCCATGCTTAATATTTCATGCTTTATGAACCAGAGAACATGGCTTAAACAACGCTGCGAGTGTAGAAATAATATAAAAGCGAATGAATGAGCAGAAAAAAAAAATTCTGCTGACTTCACAATATCTCGGCGAATACAACTGGAAATGTAAAACATTTGCCAGAAATTTTGCAATAAAAAAAAAAGAATACAGTGAACGAATCACATACACACATCTGTGCATGCAAACTGAGAGAAAAACAAAGGTAAAACAGCAACTGTAAATATATTCCAAATCAAGCCCTTTTTTTGATGATTTTCCTCTTCTGGGATAGCCGAGCAAAAGGATGGCACTTTACCTCACATGGAGAGAAATGCACAAGAGCTTATTTTGTTGTTATACGGTGCAGATGAAATCACACAAGTGCCATTAAAGTTATTGTCCATCTTCAATACACCACCAGCCACATACAATAAACTCGTGCATCATACAATAAACTTGTGCAAAATAAAAAAAATCTGCAAACAATTTTTAAACAAAACAAACAACAATTAGAAAATAATAACAATAACAACAACAACAACTGGCACAAGCAATTTAATTATACACAACTTGACATACAATTTGTATGAACACAAACAACTACAAAAACTATAATTTCAAGGTTTAATTATGCCCGTCCGCCCGTCCGCCCGCCTTTATAATTGCAAAGAGAAATCAAGTGACTGAAAGAGAATGAAAGAAAGGAGGAGTGGGAATTATATACAATATAGAATATTTGAATATGATTAATTTTGCATTTTATTTGATTTTATTTGATTTTATTTTGTTAATTTACTCTCAGTCTGTATCATCCGTCTTTAGCTTTAATTTAATTTGTATTGTTTCGATACAAAAGTTTGTCGAACGATATTAATTGTTTAATTATGGAAACATACATAGTACATACATATGTATAAAAATTCAGATTATGGTTTATTTGATTTCTGAAAAATTTTTATCCATACTGACTCTCAATTCGCCGAAGCAGTTTTCTGTCAAAAACTCTGATAGTAAATAAATTTTATATGAAAAGCTTATAAAAAGTCTATTATTAGCCACTCATGTACAAAAATTAACTCACACGATATTAGTGGTGTGAAGAGCTAGGCTGTACGACTAACTGAACAATGGTAATGAACAATTATGTATGTACAGATTCGACCTGTCGTGAGCTGGACCATTTTGAAAAAGGGTCTGTTTTTGAATATTTTCAAATTTTCAATTTTGTGGGGAACTCTAATTTGATAGCGGATTTAGTTTCTAGATCATGTATGGATTTAAATAGGACTAAATAAAGAAAAAAACGAAATGGTCCACGACATTTTGGCGGCATATTTGTTTACCAAATTAAAAAAAAAATATATAAAATTTTATTGTTCATATTTACAAAACCACAAACTACAACCACTACAAAACACGATGTTACCTGACCCTATCTGGGGCATACAAACCATAAATAACAGTAACGATCAAATCGGTTATATCGTGCCATTATACATCGTCTTCTGCATACCAAGAAAGAGAAATCCAAGCCTCAAAAAGAAAACATTCATTACATATTTTATATTTTAATTTTAATAAAAAAAAAATATTTTTGATTTCTTTTCCCATTTTTAAAAATTTTCTATGGTTTTTATTTGGTTTTCTTTTTTGAATGGCCAAATAAACATGTTTTTAATCTTGTTTATTTTTAACACTTTTAATTAAAGAGGGGGGGTTGAGAGCACTTCATTTATTTACTTATTACTTTTGTAGAGAATAAAGAAAAGTAAACAATGAACCAAATGACAAACAACTAATGGCCATAATATTACAATTGTGTTTACAAAGAAAACCAAACAACAAAAAAATAAAAATAAGGGGTTTTAGAAAACCATTTCAATGGCCATAACTTGAAAACGAAAACACTTCCGTAATTTACTAGGCCCTAAAGGTCTTTTTAATTATTTCTGAGGCAGTGAAAACAAAATAAAACAAAAGTCCAGGACTGGTTTAAGAGTTTTATCATTGCATATTACGGTGTGTTTTAAATAAGAAATAATTTTTAATAATTACAGTGTAACGATTTTTCAGTGATTACCCACTTATTTCTACAACTAATAGATAATGACTGTGTTGCAAACGTAAGCTTTATCATGTATGTCTATAATTTTAAAAATATAAGAGATATGTATGTTAGGATGACCAATGAAAACGGTGGCTAAAGCCTGATTTGACTAAGCAACGAAACTGCAAATTCTTATTTCTCGACTTTCTTTTCATATTTTCTTGTCGCAAACGATGCAAGCCTTTATGATAATAATTCTTAGTGACCCTAAACTTGGTGGGTAGAATCTTAAGATATATATCTTAAGATATTGTTAACATTTCCGAAGCATTATAATGTTTGATTTAAGAAAAACTTTGCTCTTAAGCGAAATTTCTTTCGCAAGAGTAAGCACAGTTTACAATTTTAATGTTTAACTAAAGTTTGATTGATTTTATATTTTAAGTTAGAAGACACAACAACACTTAAGTAACAAAAATCTTAATTTATTAAGTATTAATTGGCCCCCAAACAAAATCGGTAATTCAGTTGTTCAAACTAATTTCAATATGACAAAATAAATAACAGCAAGGAAATAATAAAGTTCATAACTTCCTTTAGCTGACAACAAACTTTCGCTACAGACAAAGGGTGTAATTATGTATATATTTTTGCCTCTACATCTGTCTGACTGGCTGTCGTAATGTCTATCAGTTTTCATCATTCCTTAACATTTCCCGTCTTAAAGCGGAAGAACAATTTCTTCCTATAAAAATGCTTTTGAAGTCAGATTAAATGAACAACTTTTTGTTTTCTTTAAGAAATCTTCATTTTTAACTGAGGCATGTACTCTGTACATATGTATATACAAACGAAAACGTGAATTGGTTTTTGTATAAAAATTCTTATTAAAATATTTCCTAATTAAAAGGAACACTCATTCATTTACCCGATATCATAAGTAGATGCATAAAAATAAAAATAACATAAGTATGTATGTATAAGTATGTATGTACGAGTACATAAACAAGTCATATAAATTTTAATAGTATTTATTTAATAACACTTAAAAGCCACACTCAACAAAAAGAACAAAAAAAGCCAAAAAAAAACAAAAAAACAAAATATGTTCTACATACATACATACACACATATGAATATATACACAAACATACAAGCACACAGTGACACATATAGATTTATAAACTGGAAATACAGTCATGAGCATAAGCTTTTCGGCAGTTGAAGAATAGAAATTCAAAAAATATTTTGGTAGAACTTAGTTTCGATCAGATTAGTTATTGAACTGAATTATAAAACTTTCTGTGAAAGATACAGAAGTCGCCGTGGTCTAGTGGGTAATGTGTTGGCTTATTAGACAAAGGGCCCGGGTTCGAATCCCAGGTCAGACATCAAAACGAAAAATATTTCTCCGGCGACTTCCTCTCAGCAGATTTCTGGCAAAGACTCTGAGAGTAAAAATTGCCATGAAAAGCTTCTCAAAAATCTGTCGTTCGGAGTCGACTTTAAACTGTAGGTCCCGCCACTCATGTATAAAATTAACGCACACAACATAAGTGGTGTGAGAAGCTAGGTCGTAATCCTGACTGAAGGGTTGTAATGGCCAATTATGTGTGTGAAAGATACTCGTATGCATATTGCCTCCACAAGTAAAATATCAATTTCTAAATACAATATATTTTTGCCCTTAATTATAAAACATTAAAGAAAACAATGTTGTGAAGCAAATATTGCAACTCTTTTGTTGAGCTAACTTAACTTGAGTTTCCTTATAAAAAAAATTTTTTTTTTATGTTTTCTATTGCTTGAGTTAAACAATAGCACTTAATGAATGAAGAGTGTATATGACAATGTCACTTTTTATATGATAATGTAACAGAAACGAATAATAGCCCACTTCTAATCTAATAAATATAGTATGTATGTACATACGCTAGTTAGTCTACCCCTAAATGATTAAATAGAACAATATGACTTGAGCACAAAATAATTTCTTTAAATGTTAATGAAAAATATAGTGTTAAAATACAACAACAATATTTTTATAGTTAAAACAAAAACCAAAATATTCGCAGCGAATATAGCCTTCTGCAACTTCTAATGCTTTCTTAAATTTTTGTAATAAAGTACAATTTAAATTTTTAAATTTATTAGAACTAATCATTTGCTGTGTAATAATCAGACAAGAAGGTTTTATAAAGACGAGAACTGAAATTTCAATAGAAAATCGAAAAATTATTGTAGAACTAAGGGAAAAAGGAAAAATCTTATCGTGAAATTGCGTCAATTGTCGGAAGGCACCACACTTCAGTGAAAAAAATCATCGATAAATATAAAAACTTCAAAAGAATAGAAAATTTTGATCGAACAGGTCGGCCGAGAATATTAAATGAAAAGGAAAAAAAGAAAGATTGTTGCCATAGTAAAAAATAATCCTGCTTCTAGCGCAGTCCAGATTGCCAAAGAGATTAGTGAAGAGTTTGAAAAATCTGTAAGTGGAAGTACAATACGGCGTATATTGCATAAATCCGGATTTCATGGCAGACGTCCCAGAAAAAAACCCTTTATTTCCAAGGTAAATAAAGCAAAACGGATAAATTACGCCAAAAAATATGAAAACAAGGACATTAACTTTTGGGAAAATGTCCTGTTCACGGATGAGAGTAAGTTCGAGATCTTTGGAGGTAAAAAAATGAAAAAAATTTGGAGAAAAAAGAATGAGGAGCTGGCCGAGCAAAATATCCAGTGTACAGTTAAGCACGGAGGAGGCTCAGTAATGGTTTGGGGGTGTTTTTCAGCATCTGGAGTTGGAGAGCTTGACTTTATTGACACGACAATGAATGCTCAATGCTACGTAAAACTTTTGGAAAAAAATCTTGCACCAAGTGTTTCCAAATTGAATTTGCCTGGACATTGGATCTTTCAACAAGACAATGATCCCATGCATACCTCCCGTTTGGCGAAGGAGTAGTTGCAACAAAACACACCAAACATGCTGGATCACCCTCCACAATCCCCGGATCTTAATCCCATTGAAAATCTTTGGGATCATTTGGACCGCCAGATCCGAAAAAGAAAGATTACAAGCAAAGAAACATTAAAGGAAGCATTACTAGATGAATGGGTCAAA
Organism: Sarcophaga peregrina; assembly: GCA_014635995.1. Classification (NCBI taxonomy): domain Eukaryota; kingdom Metazoa; phylum Arthropoda; class Insecta; order Diptera; family Sarcophagidae; genus Sarcophaga; species Sarcophaga peregrina. Next base: position 720,055 of record CM025789.1, read on the forward strand.
ATTCCACCCGAATATACCAGAAACTAAGTATTAAAACTAAGTATTAAAAGCTATTTTTTTTTAATTTTCTTTATTTATCTTTAATAATCATGAAAGTGTACACTAACTTTTGGTGCGAAAATTTTGAGATATTTTTAATTTTAAGTATAAAAAAATTCTTCGTTATCATGAATTGTTGTTTTTGTTTTAATATTTTACAAGTAATAAATAAACGTTTTTATTTTTTGAAATTCATTCGTCTATTCTCATTTACTTTTCTCGCTATCTTAAGAAAACAAATTATTTCAGTGGTGTTTACTCACTTTTGGCGCTCAGTATGTATATGTATGTATACGCTTCAAGTACTCAAGTACATATTATTGACTTTGGAAATAAGGACGTAAATATTTTACAAAATTATGACGTAAACTATGGTTAACTTGTAAAATTATTACTTAAATGTTGCCAATCATGAAAAATTAATATTTTCTTTGATAAAAATTATATTTTATATAGAACTGCATAATACAAATCATTATGATTTACTACTATATTTACTATAATGCGCCCGTTTATTACTAATTCGTTATATAGAATATGCATATTTAAAGTTGTAAAAAGCTTTTTGGCCTATACTTTGCAATAGTTGTTAGATAAAGTGCGATAAACAAGGGTCCCCTTAATTGCAATGCTATTCCACAGAATAATAATAAAGTTGTAGCAACCATTTGGTAATGTCGTTATTATCGTGTCATTTTTGTTTTATGAAATGTAGTATACCGTGTCTTTTAATATATAACTATATAGAATGTTAGATGATATTTACAGTTAAAAAGGTTTTAAGAAAAATAAGAATAAAAATAACGTGTAACGTAAGAATATAAATAACGTGCATTTGAACAGACAAATAATGTTAATCAGAAACCTTGATGCTAAACAGGGGTTAATAAATGGCACCAGACTAATCGTAACAAACTTGGGAGAGTACATCATATCAGCAAAAATTATTCATAACGATAAAACTGTACTCATACCCCGAATCAACCTTACACCTTCTGATCCAACTGTGCCGTTCCGAATGACACGAAAACAATTCGCTGTGAAAGTTTCTTTTGCTTTGACGATAAACAAAGCACAAGGTCAAACCCTTTAAAAGGTAGGATTGTATTTAGCAGAACCGATCTTTTCATATGGGCAGTTATACAGTTATACGTGGCTTTTTCTCGAGTGGGTTCGTTTAAAGATATTTACTTTTACTATCTTATGATTTTATTTAAAGTTTTTAAAATACATAAACTATAATAAAACAAAAAATGACCAAAAATATTAAATAATGTTGCAAAATTTCACCTCCGATATCAGAGAAAGGAAAATAAAAGAAAAACTAGTTATTGGTAACTCAATTGCTGCATAGGCTTTTGTAAAAATTAATAACGACATGATTCAAGTGCTCATGTTAGTTTAGGATTAAAATTATGTATTGAGAATTGAGAAATCCGGTCATTCAAAAGCTACTTTCTAGAGTTGGTTGACCTGAAGCAGTGCAATACATAAGAAGATTTTCCTTTATTATATTTTTATCCCCTTTAGTTTTTTGTGATATCAGTTTGCAATTTTCACGATCCTTATTAACGAAGAGTAAACTTTCGGTTATAAAATACCACTGTGCTTAAGGCTCACCTTTTGATTTGACAAGCAACATCGATCTTTGCACTATGTCAAAACTGGTATTTTCGCCGTCTTTCTACAAGAGCTGTACGCCATCATCATTTCCTACGTTTATTAGGTACAATAAGTAATCCTAATATCCTAATCCTAATATATACTATAAATCTTTCTGTAAGTCTGTTTTTTTTTTTTGTTTGTTTGTTTGTTAGCCAATCATGCCTGAACGCTTGGACCGATTTTCTTGAAATTTGGGATATAGATCGAGCTTTAGTCGGTGCAGGTTATGGGCTATAAATCTTTTAAACATTTTGAACCAAAGGGGGAAAAATGGGACAAAGGGACAAAAAATGATAATAGATAATTTTTTACGATTATCTTGGTTAAGTTTCCTAAATAGCTATTGGAAGTGTTCTGTTTAAAAAGTTGGACCAAAAGGGATCCAAAAAGGGGAAAAGGGGCGAAAAACGGGCAAATTGCATGCATTTATATTTAGGACTTAAAGTATTCAAAGAACTGAGTTGTTTGATAAACCGGTTTCCGAATAATTTGAAAAATTGCATTTTTTAAGAAGCTGGTTTCGAAACCGGATTTTTATTTATTGTTATTTTTATAACCCGCGCAACGCCGGGTACAGTCTGCTAGTATTTAAATAAGTATAACGACAGAGTGAGTAACTACTATAGATGAATACTGTATATCATGGCTAGTAGAAGTTATGTGAGAAAACAATTGACAATTCGAAAAATTGTGTAAAACTTACAGCATTTATTCTTTAATATATTATCAAACAGATCTATCAATACCTAATAAAACAAAATCATATATTTTCTTTACAGAATATATCTCAATTCTCTCAGTTTTTTTATGTTATAAGATTTCACAAGTAATCCCACATATGTATAGACGTTTCCCATACATCTGGGTATTGTTTGCAGCATTAATTCTTTAGATTCACTTAAAAATTATTCCACTTTATCTCTCTAACATCAAAAGCACTTCTAAGTTACTACGAAGACAATTGTATTGTTCTTATTAGTTGTTCTATAAAGAACACTTTCGATAGAATTGAGATCATTTTATAACCTTCTTAGGACTTGCTTCTATAAGGACCGACTGCAACTTCGACTGATTATAAGTAGGCTTTACATTTACGAATAAAAATATGATTGAACAAACAATTTTGAAATTATCTTATGATATGGGAAATTGAATGCGGTGAATCGAAATACAAAAAACTTGTCTTATCAAAATAAAATAAGAAAAATACTTGCCTCACAAATACAGAAAAACAAGCAAACATTTAGAAATTTTGGATTTATTGCATTCGATTACTTTGTATGCATGCGTCAGGAGTTAATTAATTATTCTAATTCGAATTTTTCTCAAATGCAATGGCGTAGCAACTGTGTCTCTTTATATCGTAAATAACCGAAATAATGTTTGATCGTAAAAGTATTTGTCTTCCTGTATAACGTACTGTACGGAACTATACTTGCTATGCTAACGATCTCAATTATATTGTATATCCTTAAGTACATACATATGACATACAAACATACGTATGTATGTATTTAATACTTTCATACTTTCATTGACTCTGTCTATATCCATTTACTGAGTGGCCTTAATACTTTCGCTTAAGCCCTGTTATTATTCAACTATTGCGCATACAGCATGTTGTTGTTGTCTCGTCACGTTGCCAATGCAACCGCTATTACTAGCATTCACATTTTTATTTTTCACTTGTTCGTTTTTGTTAAACACCTTTTATGTGGTTAAGAACAATTTATTAAAAGTTTAAAAGCAACAACAATAACAATAATAAAAACGTTATGGTATGTTAGTTTATTGTTGTTGTTGTTGTTGTTTTTTTTCTTCTTAATTAATGCCTGTTGTTTTTAAGCTGAAGAAAATAATAATTTTGAGGTTGACACAATAAAACCGCAAAGCGTAAATGAATAAATGAACGATAATAAAGTCAATCAGGTTTTCGATTATTGTTTTTATTCTCAGGTATACAACAAATCTACTGAAATATGGCAATTTTTAATGCCACACTTACTCTTTCATTATTGAAGAAGTGAATGGCGCACGTTGATTAGCAGTTCACTCTTATATTTACTGCACAGATCATCCATTTAATACCACTAAAGTGGGAAACAATTAAAAATTTTAACAATAACACTCAGTTTTAATTGAATTTAGATTTCCTTTCTTATCTCAGTGATTGATTGCAAATTGAAACAACATCCTTATAAGATCAGTACGAAGTTATTATTATTATTATCTATAATTAATTTTCGAATTATAAAACGGGAAGTAAAATTATAGATTAGAGAAATCTTCAGAATCGTTCCTAAGCATTCTAGGACGGGTATATACTTAAAGTCTTTTTTATTTTTTTTTTTTTTTTGAAATTTTACCAGAAACTAGTATAAACAAACAAATACAAAACTGAACTTTAGAGGCAAAAAAATATATTCAAGAAAATTAAGAGTATTTTATTAATATAAACCAACAATTCATTTTACAATTTTATAATTTGCAAATCACTCATTAAGTTTTTCATCATGCTGTAACAACGTTGTGTCGAATTTTCTAAACTTCAACACCTCAACTAGTGACAATTTTGAAATTTACAGAGCTATGTTGCAAAATCTTTGTATTTTAGTATAAAGAGGACCAGTTTCGTGTCTGATATGCTGCACACATTTGTGATTATTTCATCAAACACCAATTTAAAATAACAGAAAATTTAAAACGTTTTCATATTCATACAGTACGTATGTATGTATATGTATGTAGATATGAACGCATATATATATTCATATTCTAAAATTATCATTTTAACAGAAAATTCAATATTTTTCTTGTTTATCCACTTAAGGAATTCTTATAGAAAATTCCAAAGTCTGTACCACTTATCATTCGCCAGTCACCGCACTTTCTCCATTGAAACACCAACAAGCATTTTAACAAGAGAGAAATAAAATTAAAAAAAAATTACAATTTATTTAATGAGACTAATAATAAAACTATGACGAAGGAAACTTTTTACCACCGCATGGCGTTGTCTGCTTGGGTGAGTGACATGCCCACAGAGTTAACTGAGTTTGAGGAAATTTTGTAATTTTCTAAATGTACTTGAATTTTTGGGTTAAAGCGCTAAAGGGCTTAATATGTTGACGATATTTTTTTTTTAAGAGGTTTTGTCTTAGCAATGTGATAATCAGAAATAAAGCCTATATGTACACACGTATTTTACCTCATCTAAGAAGATATCAAACCATCGAACTATTTCTAAACGAATCTATTTTTCTTCGTTTGTTAATTCACTAAACACATTTTGATTATATCCAAGTGTTATACTAAAACAAATGTTTTTTTTTTTAATCTCGTAACCGATTTTTTTATCTTCCAGATTAGAATACAATTTATGAAATATTTTATAAATTCAAATTTGAATTTAATGCACAAAGAGATTATCATTCTGTTTTGGTTGCGTTATTTGTTTGTTAATGTATTTCAGAATCAATAATATAAACTAGTGTGTACAGTCACTGAATTTGATAAGATACATATTTAGTGGCGAAAATAATTATTGACTATTATACATTAGAGCCATTAAAAAATAAATTGGCTAATGGCTTATTATATTATATTTTATTTTCAATTTTTTTTTTTCTCTTTTTGTTTTCCTAATTTATATTACGAATCTACAATAGTTTTAATTAAATAAAAACTCATTAAGAATTGTTTTTAATTTTGTTCTTTATTATTTTAAAATTTTTTAATTATTTTAAAGTGTCGATAAAAAAAATTACATACCGTGTTGGTAAAAAGTAATCAAATAATTTCAGTTTTATTAGTTTCTGACTGCTATGTAAATAATGTCAATTAATTTAAAAAACATAAAGCAAAGTAATATCAATATATGTACATATGTATGTATGTATTATTTTTACCAGATACTGTAGTTATTTTGTAGTTGAAGTCGCCGTGGTCTTGTGGGTAGTGTGTTGGCTTATTAGACAAAAGGCCCGGGTTCGAATCCCAGGTCAGACATCAAAACGAAAAATATTTCTTCGGCGACTTCCTCTCAGCAGATTTCTGGCAAAGACTCTGAGAGTAAAAATTGCCATGAAAAGCTTCTCAAAAAATCTGTCGTTCGGAGTCGACTTTAAACTGTAGGTCCCGCCACTCATGTATAAAAATAACGCACCCAACATAAGTGGTGTGAGAAGCTAGGTCGTAATCCTGACTGAAGGGTTGTAATGGCCAATTATGTATGTTATGTATGTAGTTATTTTATTTTTGTAGGGACTCACAATAATTTGTAGGAAGTAAGGTGCTGTATGATGACCTATTCCTGCAAAAATTTTATAAACCGGAAAAATATCTGCTACTTCGAGAAAAATTCGCAAGAAGATTGGGAGAAAAATTACAACTACAGTGTTGAGAGTATTAATGTAACAAACAAAACTGCACTAGGATAACAATAGTGTAGAGTACTTATTTGCTCTGTTCCATTTTATATTAAATTTGTATCATTGAAATCACAAGTATAATCTGATTATAAATTGTGAAATATTAAAAATATTAATTAAAAACTATTTAGGTTGTCAATATTTAAAATAAAATCTCATAGGGTATTCAAATGTGAAATTTTTGTTTATAAAAAAAAAACAAATTATTTATTGAGACACTCTAAAGTCCATAAAATAAATGCGTTTTTGTGGTAATTTTTCATACAGTTCATTTCCAAAATGAAAATTAACTATTGGTTCACATCGTAATGAAATCTGTAATTAGTATTTGCCTTTGGTTTTTGTTTAAATCCCTATAGACCTCCTCGTATTGAGCCAAGCATTTATTAATATTTAGTCCCGTGTAAAAGAGAAATCATGTAAAAAAGTACCGCGTAAATCGGAGAATAGGTGTACTTATACTTTATCAATAAAATCACTTAAAATGTTTGAAATCTCTGAAAATATTTTCGTAACCAAAACAACAAGTCCAAATGCTGTACTTATAATACCTTTTTCGTGTATTAACATTTTGTTTATAGCTGGATGAAATCAAAGCTAATTTGATCAAACATTGTGGTCTTTGCGATACGACATGTTAACTGATCTCCACAATAAGCATCGTGGGTTGATCTAAATGAGAGAAGTCTGAACCGAACCCAAGATTCACTAACACTTCCTCCTAAACCCCAGGATTTGACAGTGTCCAAGAAATATCCTTGTCTAGAAACGACTTAATAGTGGTAAGACGATTACATATACGCTTGTATAGATTTTAATTTGATAAAAGTGTACATGCTCTCCCGAGTTCATCAGACACAAAACTGTTGCGAAATAGATCTCAGTGCATAACAAACACGTTTGACAAAATTTATTGGAATCTCCCTAAATGTCAAGAAAGGCTGCCGGGATGCCTTAACGTGCAAGAATAATGCCTGAAGTTCTATATCAACATTTCCGTTCCGAATTTGAAATTTTAGAGGCATTAATCGTTTTTTGTTTTGCCATCGTGGTTTTTATTTTTTTATTTCATCTGTGAAGACACGAGCAGAAGTTTAATGTTTATAAACAGTTGCGTTTCCACTCGAAGTCATTAGTTATCATTGCCTATGTGTGGTTGATTATATGGTTGGTTATCTATGCGAGAGCTAGCATCAGCCGAGTGCTCGGAGCTAAACCATAGCTAATCGGAAAGCAGTCTCAACCTCGCCTATACCATAACAGCGACAGACAAAAAACTTTCGTTACGATTTATTAGTTGCAAACACTGACAAACATTTCTATCTGAATGTCGATTACTTCGTGGTATCTTTGATAATTGTGATGTGTCTATTAGAAAATTTTATTGTAATTTTATAATTTACGATCATAACGATAATGCATCGACTCATGCATACAAACAACTTCACAATAAATTGAATAAATTGAATTCAAAAATATTAAAACATATGATACTATAACTATAGTCAGAGGAATAAAATATTTCCATTTATCTATATATCGTCATTTCAAATCTACAAAGCTGAACACACAATCCAAATCGTTTGCAAGAGAATCTTATTTTTTTTGTTTTTTTTTAGCAACTCTTTTTCGTTGTGCTATTTTTTAAATGTTGTCATAATTTTCCGTAAAATATTTTTCGTTTAGGTTTTAATGCCACTGCCACTGCCACTATTCTGTATTTTTGGTGACGACATAAATATGTATGTGCATCCGCAAATACTAGCCCATACATACATGTTCACTCATTTATTCATGGCACTGTACTATAATACGATTATTTTAAAATTTTAATATGTTTTAGTTTAGTTTGTTAAATCAAGCAGTATATAATGCTGAAAATACTATGAATTGACCGCATATGCAGATTCAGTCACAAACTTAAACTTAATAGGCCCATTCATTCCAACGGATAAACTCTTGTAATATAGTTTGAGCAAATAACACAATAACAATGCATTCAAACATATTTATATACATACATACACACTAATTTACAATTGTAAATGTAAAGAGCATACATATGTATGTATGTACATACCATGTACTTATAATATGAATTGATGTACATGTGTGTGGAGAAAACGTTTTAGTATGTACATAAATTTAAAATATTATATGTACCACCTGTGATGGCTTTTGCTAGATGGTCTTGAGACCAGTTATTTTCATTTAAATAATAGACAAGGGTATACAATTAATTCGGTTGTTGCTGATCGTTTGTTTATTAAATTAAAAGTTGAAAAGCTTCGATAATACAAACAACTACCTCTCTATATAAGTATCTTTAAATATGTGGCCATGGAATAACATTACGCTAAAGTTATAAGCAAATAATAATAAACAAACAAAGAAAACATAAAATAAAGCACATTACTGCAAAGTATCCCTAAAACGTTTTTATTCCAGTTACATTAATCAACCCATTTTTCCAGCTAAACAAATGATTAGGTCTACTATTGCAAAAGACCATATTCGGGCTGTTCTTGGTTTTGTGAAAAGATGGGCTAGGGAATTCATTGAATTCATTGAAATCCAATGCATACATATGATTATTAAACATCTTTAAATTTAAATTAAAAAGATTTGTATCGAATACCCTAAAATGTATGTATGCTTACACTCAATACAAAAAAAAAGTCTAAAGATGGTCTCAATGATAGAGATCAAAAAATCTACCGGATTTATTAGAATTTCTTCAAACGGGTCATTAATTAAGTTCTGAGAGTCTGTTACAATTACACAGACCGAAATCATTTTTAAACCAGAAACCACACTATATTTTATTAAAGTTTTTGATGCACAAATCTCGGAAATATCCGCAAATGCAAATTAATATTTTAGCATTTCCCTTCAAGTCTTTCTAATACAATTAAAACACCGATTTTCATTCAAGGATATCTTCAAGACACATAAAAGATATCGTAAAAATTTAAAAATTGTTTTCAATGCTAATATTAGCATTAGCACTTTCAGATATTGTACAAGACTTCAAAGAATAAATTAACGCGCTACCTAATATTCACTTGAATAAATATCAAAAACTGTGTTCTTTTACACTTTTTTGTTTATAAATCTCTAAAACCTAGGATTATGGAGCAATTATGAAGTATTCCAATCACCATCAAAAACCTTTTGGAAATAATTGTTTAGTTTATATTAAAATTTTATCGGCTTGTGTCTCGTATTTGAGCGATTTATTATGAATATACATGTATACATATGTAGTAACTAATGTCATCGAAATTTATGAAAATTAATCATATGACTTTTGACTTTTAAGTATGAATTTGATCAAATAAAACATAAAAAAAATGTCGATTGTTATTATCATGTTTGGTTGGATGGTGAAATTATTTTAATAATGGTGAAATAAATTTTACCCTGTACTGTACAAGTGGTACTATGGAGGTTCATACTTTTCTACCCAAAAACCTTCTACGTTTATAGGCCCACGTACACAACACACAACACACAACTACTTGTACGGATGTACATACATACTACATATCTGTGCATATGCTTTTAGTTCATTCTGTGTATTTGACACATTAATTATGTTGCGTTAATATTATAAATTGTTGATTAATTCAAGAGGTAAGAACTCACAAAACAAATACGAACTGTAACTGTTGGCGTACTGGCAGAAAACTACATATGCACAAACACACGTGCATGGATGCTTTCAAAACATTACTGTTAAACGGAAACGGATATTCGAAACACTCAAGTTAAAGTGCCACTGGCCGGAAATAAATTTTACGATAAAGTGTCACAAACGGTAAAATATTTTATGTAATAATGAATTGTATATACAACTACAAATAACAAAGCATACACTTAATATTTGTAGATATAGTATACATATATGTACATATGTATATGCATACATATAGACAAACATATATACGAACACATACATATACATATACATATGTATATAATAATTATATGTGAATGTACGCGTGTATATAATATTTAAAATTGCTGCTCAGGGAAGATCTGCAAAGAAAGATATTTTATTGCTCAAGTTTTCATGTAAACACAATTTTTATTTGGCTTGAATAAGTTTCTCTAACAAACAAAGAAGAAGAAGAAGAAGAAGAAAAAATTAACTTCTTATCAGTTGGATATTAAAAAAAAATCAGAACTCATCGCCAAAGGGTAATATGACACAAAAAATACGAAAGAGACAATGAATCATGTGTTCTTTATGAATAATTGAAAATGACTCAGACTGTAGCGGTATCACAACATCAGCACATATATCCCAATGTACACATTCATTTCCTATGTACATATGTATGTATGTATGAAAGAAGAACATAAAGAGGAAACAGTTTAACTGCTTGTAAACACCATTTGCATCTATGTACACTTAAAATAAATAATTCCTAACCTGAAGTCTCAGTCTCGCCAACCATGGGAAAAAAACCCCAACATTGCTAGAAATGAAAACGAAAAGGACAAATAATACCTTGATTTTGTTGTCAACCAACATGCATGCAGGCAGCGTTACCGCTGGAAATTTTTAAGAAGTCGCACAAAAAGTGTATTTTGGCAGTAAAAAGGGGCAACATTTTTAAAAGAAAAGAAAATGTCTATAGTCTAGTCTAAAGTCTAGAATATAGCCTAGTATATAGTCTAGTATATAGTCTAGTATATAATCTAGTATATAATCTAATTTATAGTCTAGTATATAATATAGTCTATAGTCTAGTATATAGTCTAGTCTATACTCTAGTCTAGTCTATAGTCTAATCTATAGTCTAGTCTATAGTCTAGTCTAATCTAATCTATTTTATCTACTCTACAGTCTAGTATATAATCTAGTCTATAGTCTAATCTATAGTATATAATCTAGTATCTAGTCTATAGTCTAGTATATAGTCAAGTCTGTAGTCTAGTCTATAGTCTAATCTATAGTCTAGTCTATAGTCTAATCTATTTTATCTAGTCTACAGTCTAGTATATAGCCTAGTCTATAGTCTAGTATATAGTCTAGTTTATTATCTAGTATATAATCTAGTATATAGTCTAGTATATAGTCTAGTATATAGTCTAGTATATAGTCTAGTCTAGTATATAGTCAAGTCTGTAGTCTAGTCTATAGTCTAATCTATAGTCTAGTCTATAGTCTAATCTATTTTATCTAGTCTATAGTCTAGTATATAGCCTAGTCTATAGTCTAGTCTATAGTCTAGTATATAGTCTAGTTTATTATCTAGTATATAATCTAGTCTATAGTCTAGTCTATAGTTTAGTATATAGTCTAGTATATAGTCTAGTATATAGTCTAGTCTATAGTCTAGTATATAGTCTAATTTATAGTCTAGTATATAGTCTAGTCCATAGTGTAGTATACAGTCTAGTCTATAGTCTTGTATATAGTCTAGTCTATAGTCTAGTATATAGTCTAGTATATAGTCTAGCCTATAGTTAAAAAAAGGGGAAAAAAGGGTCAAAAATCTTGAAAAGTGTCAGATTTAGTTCATTTTAGTAAGGGGGCACAAAAAGTGGCGAGGTGGCTAAAAAAGTGTCAAATTGCGACTTTAGTCGCTCAACGGTAACGCTGCCTACAGGGTACCTCTCGAGCGAAAATTAAACAAAAAAAAGAGTTCACAATATTTTTTTTCTATCACAATAAAACAGAAAAACAATAAAATTAACAGATATATTGGTATGAAATGAGAGCTTTTTGTTGAAAATAAAATAATAAATTTTCAATGGGAAAGCAAAAAAGATGTTTTTTTTTCACATGCCTACACGTTTTTTCACCTTTCATGGAATTTGTAGATTCGACGCCAATTAAACTCTCTAAAATGTCTATTGAAGCACAGCAATTATGTTCTTACTTAACTGATCATTAGAATCCTTCAATCAGAAGTAAGACCTAGTTTCGCACACTACTTATGTTGTGTGTGTTAATTTTATCCATGGGTGGCGAGACTTACAGTTTAAAGTCTACTCGGAACGACAGATTTTTGAAAAACTTTTCATGGCAAATAAAATTTAACAAATATTTTTTTGAAATTTCGGTTTTGTCCAAGTTGTCTGAACTGACCAATTAGTCGACTTCGTCACAAGAATCAAAGTGCTGCTCAGTCAATGCGTATCCCATCGATGAATAAAAACAGTAGTCGGAAGGAGCAAAGTCTAGTGCATACGGGTTAACGGGTGGATTACCAAAATTATTTTGCCGAGTCTTGTGATCCATTCTGGTCGTTCTTCGATCAATGCATGGTTCAAATCCATCCATTAATGTTCTGTAGCGATCTATGTTAACGGTTAAACCAACTTTTAGAAATTCGTGCTACACCGCGTCTTTCTTCTTGATAGTTGCCCCGGATTAACTCATGATTTTTTCCGTTTAGGATTCTGAAAATAAATCAATTTTTGAAGCAAAATTTCACAATTAGTTTTTCGGTTTTCCATCTGCCCGTCATTCAATTCGATCGTTCCACTGAGAGAACTGGGCGATTTCATCCGGAACTCGGGGTGGCTGAAACGTACCACTTACAGATCATAACAAGGAAGAGCTTTGCCCACCCTGGATAACATAATGGGTTATATGGGCCGACAGAGCGAACATGTCTGTGAAAGACAAGCTAGCCGTTAACATAACATAACCTAACAGATCCCATTGTTTTTGTATTGTTTTGTATTTGTTTTTTTCATCATATATATTCATATGTACGTAAATAGCAATAAAAAAAACTTTGGTCCAAAGGCTATAGGGAACGATTAATGCAAAATAGGATTGAAATTAAGTTAGGTCAGAGGACGGACACTTGTCAATTCTGACAAGTACAGCACCCGGTGGTCGAGCTGACCCATTGTACAACGTCCTAGCTTCTCACACCACTTATGTTGTTTGCGTTAATTTTCGACATGAGTGGCGGGACATACAGTTTAAAGTCGACTCCGAACGAGACATTTTTTGAGAAGCATTTCATGGCAATTTTTACTCTCAGAATTTTTGCCAGAAATCTGCTGAGAGGAAGTCGCCGAAAAAGTATTTTTATATTGTCATTTTGAAGCCTGACCTGGGATTCGAACTCGGGCCTTTCGTCTAATAAGCCAACACACTACCTACTAGACCACAGCGACTTGAAATTAGATCACTTGAGAATTTCAATCCTATTTTGTATTATTTACATATATTATGTAAATAAATAAATGCGTATCATATTCAGACTAAGCCACTTGTACAAAAATATGAACTTCAAAAATTGCTCTTTTTATTTTCGTGTGGGGTTGCTTGAGTTGTTGAGTATTAAAAAAACATTTTTTCACAAAACAACTTATTATTGTATTATAATGCGTAATGCATTATTTGGGATTAAAATATGGCAAGATTTATTGATAAAGAGATTTTTATTTTTAATTTACGCTGTCGTAACTTACTATTTACGTACGTCTGTTTATTTTTACATATTCTTGCAACCTTTCAGAACTAATTTTACGTCGACATCTTCTTGTTAATTTTTTTTTTTTTTGTTCAAAATTTCTAAACATGAGGTTTGCATCCACATTGTTGTTTTAAGATTCCGGATAACGACAATATGAATTGCTTTCAATCAATTCGTGAGGAATCCATTCCTCATAGAGAGGCAGACGATTCTTTAGTGTTTCAACCTCACGTAGTATACGCACAACATTACCGCCAATAAGTTTCTTGATGGCAGCATTACCCCAAACACGATCACGTGCCAACTCAGCTAACAGAAAAGCATATCCCTTAGGAGCGCCACTTAGCCCGATGTGATCGACACCAGATACTTTACGTACATAGTTAATAACATTAATTGCTTCTCGCACACTTATCAAACGCTCTCCGCAACGTTCTAGATTCAACATGATAACTCCGCCATTATCTGGGAGCAGACTAAATTTTTGATAAGAAAAATAAATAACGGAAAATCAAAGAGTAAAAACATACGATCGCTAATATACCTTAAGACACGGTCTGGTATGGCGGCAACATTTGTACTATTGCAAAAAGATGAGGGTGCAGAATTAATCAACAGTACTGGCGCTTTGGCTGATCGAAGCGCAGCTACCATGGCGGGCTCCGAAAGATGGGAGACTTCTATCAGCATTCCAATACGGTTCATTTCAAACAACATGGTCTAAAAAGGAAAAGATAGAAAATTAGAGACTTTTATTTACATTTATTTTAGAAAATTTCGAAGTGTACTTTTCCGAAATCGTTAATAGAATTGGTTCCATTGCCTTCGACTAAATAGTCCAAATTTTTCGTAGATGCCGCCCAAGGTGTTGTACATTCTAAACTAGTTATTGAGACGAATCGAGCACCCAACAAGTACATAGATCGAAGTACAGCTAAGCTAGTGCCTAAAGCATGGCCACCACCGAGACCCATTAATACCGCAACTTCACCCCGAATATGTGTTTGTTCCATTTCATCGGCAGATTCAACAATATGCATAGAATCGGTAGCGACTGTAATACGTCTAGCTTCATCAATTCCCTCCAAGGCTAACTGCACAGCATCCAGATACTGTGCCCCACAGGGAACAGCAATGGGCCACAATACAGCTCCCACATATTTCTGACGCATTTCATGCATACTACTGCTGAAGTTCTGCTCACGTGCCGGTGTCCAAGAACCTTCAATAAGCGGAGCTTCACTCAGTAGTCGTCTGATAAAAGCCAAACGAGCTTCCAACAGCGAAGACTGTCTTAGCTGTAAAGCCAGTGGAATTCCACCTGCCATAGCAATACAGGTTAACATAATCCCTAAAACAATTAGGATTCGTTTGCTTCTGGACTTTTTAATTTCCGACTCTGTGGGTGAGTCCATGCCACCCGAGGACCCACAGGGATCCTTAGTGTATGATGATATGCCGCCATTTTGCATTTTCTCACTACCGATTTTAGTTATTTCCGGTGGAAGTTCAACAATATCCGCGATTTCGGTAAACACAAAACACTGTTGCTTGCAGTGCGGCTGATGTTGATGCTGATGATGAGGATGCATAGAATGCACCTCAATATATCCATGATTTGGCACAGTATTCATTGAAATCTATATTAACTTAATCTGTTTAGACCCTACTTAAAACTCAACGCAAATTATTTTCGCTTGTAATTAGTTTAATTTTTTTCTCAAAAAATTTTATATTTTGGAAGATATTATGCTACAACGAAAATATTTTTTATTGATTAAATTTCTCCTCACACCAACTGCCTGACGTACCCTTGTCAGATTCCGGAATTCCAAAAAAGGATTCGGCGCAGTGAGCCATTATTTAAATATGACCAGACGAACACGAAAATAATGCATTTGAAATAAAACCAGATTGTAATTTTATTATTTTTTTAATTTTTATTTTTCATTATTATATACAGCATGTATGTTTACCGCGCATATGTGGGTATGTTAAAAGTTATAAATCGTTTTCGTTTATTTTAAGTGCTTTTTAACATTGCACTTGGCAACACTGTCCATTAACAAAACAAAACATAAAGATGTCAAAACAGTGCAATACGCGTAAATTTATTGTAAACAATTGAATAGCACGTGCGAAACACAAATAAAAAAGGGAAAACAGTGTTTCAGTCTTTTAGAGATTCCATTTTTATTTATTCCAATTAAATTTAGGATGGTAGAAATTGATGGATATAAAGGTGAGTGTATAATGAAGATATTTTCTAAATCAAATATGTATATAATAAATGATTTCAGTTGTTCCTCTGCGATTGAGACCCGACGTTGAAAATCAAATATGCCATAGCATTTACATGAAGGAACATTTTATACGTTTAATGGATCCGAATAAACCAAAGGGCAGAACATTGTTTCTTTTAAATATACCACCATATGTCACTGAAAAAAGTCTGCAATTATTTTTCAATAACATTGGTGCAGTAGTTTCAGTGACATTTGCTGAAAAACCTGGGAAAGATGAAACCGACAAATGGCACCAAAATATTACTGAGTTTTGCAATCACGAAACACCTTTTAAATTTAAAGTGGCATATATCGTATTCAAAACAACCAACAGCGTGGAAAAAGCTTTAGAAGTAACTAGTATTGATATATTTGAAGTCAATAGCGGTGAGCCCACTATTGAAAGTGGTATACAGTTGTGGCATACTCAATATCAAAAGAAAATTTTAAACGTGAAAAATACCCAGATGTACATTGATCAGTTCATGGCAGCCTATGATCAAAGGGAAAAGGATGCGGCAGCGGCAGCCAAAAGCACGACGGCAGATGCCGAAGGATGGGTTACTGTGGGCAAGCAGGGCAAAAATGCTGGGTTCGAACAAAAGGATACAGTCATTGGCAAATTAGAAGAAAAAATTGAGCGTGGTAAAAAGACTAAAGAGTTAACTAATTTTTATACGTTCCAAATAAGAGAATCAAAAATGAAAAATATTATTGAACTGAGGAAAAAGTTCGAAGATGACAAAAAGAAAATAGAAACACTAAAACAGACTAGAAGGTTTAGGCCATTTTGAAGTGATTGTATTGTATTAATAATAATAATAAAAACGCAAAAAAATATGATTACAAACTTTTATGGGCTGAAATTACAATTTTCATTAGATTATTAGACGGTAAAGATTCAAGAGTACAGAGTAATTGTGGCACATTACCATATACACAATTGCAACTAAGGCCAACCTGTACGGCTTGAGCAAAACGTTCCATACACTTTTGAAAATCCTCATCTTGGGATGGTTCGATTTTTTCAGATAAAAGACGTACTGCATGGTTTTTAAGGGGAATGGCAATTAGGGATAAGTGTTGAGCGCTTAAAGCTGTTGGTGGGCCATTGTTTACAATTTCCAATAGCGTTTGCAATAACGATAAATGTAAACTGCTATAGGTAGCACGATTTGAAATAATTGGTGACAACACTGACCACCTAATTAGACCTGCTAGGGGAGTCACTACTGGCATTGCTATAGCACCAACTGGCAATGCTAAGGGTTGTTGTGAAGCCAAACAGAGGGAAGGATTTTCTGTAACCCATTCACAAAAAACATCCAATAACGCATCGGGAGGTGCCGTTAAGCCTCCTCTTTGTTCGTTTAAATATAAATCAGCCACAGACGTCATTAAATTTGCTGCAAAATGTGGTGCCACCAGAGGTAGCTGTTTCAATTGTTCCGAAGTTTTTCTTGAGAAAATAATAAAATCGCTAACCAAGCTTTGAGCTACTTCCAGTGCGGGAGGAGTTGTGCAGCCGACTTGTTGCATCCAAGTACCGGCTGATGAAAGTAATGGAGCTACTGAGCCCGACACCGCAGTGCTGATTAGTTTACACAAAATTTTGGAACGCTGAGGCGTCAAATTTGTACCAAACAACGATAAAAAGACTGCATTTCTGGTCGAATCTGGTCCCGGCTGAGAAAAAAACTCTGTCAATACTAATATTAATTGAAACTCCTGAATTTTGTTCATTTGAATATTGCCGTATGATTGTGGCGATTGTCCACGACGTACTTCAGCATCCTTGATGCGTTCCAAGAACACAAATTCCGATATCAATTGCATCAAAAAATTCTGTTTTCCCCGGCCAATAATCATGTTTTCTACAAAAGAGAAAATATTAAGGAGAATTTTAAAATAAATATTGGTTCTTCATTCCTCCGGTGAAACTTGCCAATTCTGGGAAGTGCCTCTTTAACACATGCCGGAAATTCCAATTTTCTTAAAGAATGTTTTATGTCTGCTTGGCTCATATTCCTCGCAAAAAATGCACTATTCCAGAGATCAACAATATATGTAGGTTTTGTAAACAAAAATGAATTTCCCCCAAATTTAAGAGTTGCTTAAACAATTAAATAGTAAACAAAACAAAAAATTAAAGACATTTGACTCGCCCTGTGCTAACGCAATGTTGCCATCACAATAATTAGATCAAAATATTGGTTCTCTTACACATGCCACAAACTCATCACGTCATAAAAACAAAGCCTGTTGCGTAGTTTTCAGAATTTTATTATAAATTGACAAATTTTCTTTGTTATGTTCAAAAGTTGGCAACTCTAAATAATCTTGTTGTTTTACAAGCCGGCTGTAGTATTTTCAATTTTACGATATTTCTATATAATTTCTAAACAAATTAGAGCTAATTAAGTGATGAGTAAAAGTGTAGAAAAAAACACTGATTTTTCGGGACTTCATGCTTCATTTACGGTATTATATTTCGAACTATTCAAGGCTATTATTCACTGTCGAATGACACTTTATGTTTTGTACTTCTTCAATAGAAATCCCTAAAGGAGGCATTTGAAGAGGATAACGTTAAAATCTTAAGGAAATCTTACGACAGTTTTGTAAGCAATTCTGATCATGACAAAAAACCGCCAATGGACCAAGCCTTTCGGGAATTACTAGTGTTTAAAATCAGCAAAGACGTAGAGTTGATTGGGAAATTAGTTAAACTTTCTGTAGCAGCGGTACGAGCAGAAGTCGTTTCAGTTACCATACCCGTGGTTCTCTTAGGAGACATATTTGAAACTGTCACTCTGGACAAATGTGAGAAAATTTTTAATTATGTCGAGGAAATGGTAGAAGTGTGGAAAGAGGAAATATTTTTCTCCTCCTGTAAGAACAATATTTTACGAATGTGCAATGATCTGCTAAGACGATTAAGTCGAGCTCAAAACACCGTATTTTGTGGGCGAATTTTGTTATTTCTGTCAAAATTCTTTCCCTTCTCGGAGAGATCTGGCCTGAATATTGTTTCGGAATTTAATTTAGAGAATGTTACAGACTATGGAGTTGACGGTAAAGACCTGGACGATACATTAGAAGATATTGAAGACATTCCGATCAAAATCGATTACAATTTATATTGCAAATTTTGGTCTTTGCAAGATTTCTTTCGTAATCCGAACCAGTGTTACAGCAAGGCATCGTGGAAAATGTTCCAGACGGTAAGCGCTTTATAATTTGACTAGAGCTGTTAATAATAGCGTTTGAACTCAAATCTGTTAGCATGCTACCACAGTACTGGAATCGTTTGCTAGTTTTAAACTGGAAGATACACGTTCTAACTCACAAGAATTAGATAGCGGCGAAGAGCTTTGGGAAAAAATGGATTTAGATTTTACGTTCAGCAACGATTTCAAATCTGAAATCGTACAATCTGTACAAAAAGTTGACAATTTCTTTGCAAAATTTCTAACAAATCCGAAACTTTTGGCTCTACAACTTTCAGACGCAAATTTCCGGCGAGCTGTTTTAGTACAGTTCCTTATTTTGTTTCAATATTTGCAGTTGACTGTAAAATTTAAATCGTAAGTATTATCAACTAATTCAACAAATTCTAAAGGTAATAAAATAAGAGGGATACTTTAGAGAGTCGAATACGTTGACTACAGCCCAATCCGAGTACATTAAGGAAACGGAAGCTAAAGTTTACCAACTCTTGGAAGAGACACCACCTAATGGAAAACGATTCGCTCGTACTGTAAAGCATATGCTGGCTCGAGAAGAAATGTGGAACAATTGGAAGAACGATGGATGCAAGGAATTTAAAAAGCCTGACGAGTCCATAACTGAAGACCATCCACCACCGGCCAAAAAAGAACGTAAAACACTCGGTGAATACCTAAAGGAAGCTAATAAAGAATCGAAATTTTTTCTGGGCAAGTGAGTAGTCATTGATTTTTGTTTTTCCTATAATTTAAAACATTTATATTATCTAGTGATGTTCTTACACGTCTGTGGAACTATTCACCTGATAATTTACAGGCTTGTAAAAGTGAGGAACGGAACTTTCTTCCACAAGTCGAAACATATTTAGAAAGCTCACGGGATAAAAATGATACTTCTTTCGAGTGGCGTGCATTACGTTTACTTGCACGGCAATCGCCGCATTTCTTTACTTTTATTAATTCACCATCGTACAAAATATCCGACTACTTGGAAGCTGTACGTAAACGTCTGGCTAAAGAACGTTTAGATGCTGCCAAACTAGCTGCAACTAGTAGTAATGGCTCGATGGCTGAGAATAGTGCACCAGAACCTGAAACTGTAGCTTTACAGGAACAAGAAAACGACAATGATGGAAATGATGAAGGTGTTCTGGGAGAAGAAGAAGAGACTAATGATCTAGAAAAGCATGATGAAGAAAACAATACACATTCGAAACCAGTGACAGCGTCTAAAGAACAAATTGAGGAATTGGCGCCACTAATCGGCGACGATTGGAAGAAATTGGGTAAAAAATTAGGCTACACAGCCGATGAACTGCTCTACTTTGAAACTGAACATAACGAACGCGATGGCGGATGTATTGCTATGATGATTAATTGGTTTGCAGATGATGATGATGCCAGCTTAGATAATTTGGCGTATACTTTAGAGGGCCTAGAGATAAACACTGCTGCAAAAGCTGTTAAAGCATTAATTGAACGTTTATCCGGTAGGATCACATCGGTCAAAGACGAATCGGATGATACAGAAGTAAAAATGGAAATTACAAATTAATACTTCATTACTTATTATTTTTATTATCAAATATTAAATCTAAATCCAGACAAAAAATAAAAAATTCATTTTACAAAAATAATTTATCACATGTATAGAGTAAATTACGCGTTCGCATTTTACGCAGTTAAGTTTTAGTAAGAAGTAAGTGTATTATTTTATAATAAAATTATTAAAATATAAAATTAAAGGCATTATCTTCTGTATAATGATTGGTGTTAGGAGATTATAAAGGAAAATGTAATGTTACCGACATACATTCACTTTGTCTTTATTGTTAATAAGTCAGAGTGAACTGTTTCTTTTATTTTAAAAGCGTTTTCTTTGTGTATTGGTTCCGTGTGGTTTCGGTTTATTGTGTTGCATATTAACGCACTTAGGAATATGACGTTGTGCTGCCGACTCATTAAAGCGCCTACCGCAATGCGGACACTGAACATAATCGGGATTTTCAGATGGCGGTGGTGGTGGCAAATCACTTAATTTTCCACCCTTGGCTAAGTGTGCTTGCACCTTTTTGGCCTCTCGGATAGCAGCTATAAACTCTTCATGTTTCTTTCTCCAACTGCTTTTTTTCTCAGCTGAGCCTTGGCTTTTAGTTGTCACAACTGTTGTTGTCTGCTTAGGAGCACTTATTACTGAACCTTTGCCCTTTCTTAAGTATTTTTCTGCTTCGGTACCTTTAACTCGATGTTTTGAAGCGTCGAAGATTTTACGTTTTTTACTTGTCATTTTTCTACACACCTCTTCGTGTTTAGATAAACGTTCCTCATTGAAATGTCGTTGACAAAATTGACAAGAAGCCATACCAGGTGGTGGAGTACTAACCCTGGGTGGTGGTTTAATCGACTATAAGAAAAAAAAAATTATTAAGACTAACACTGTATTTGCTTTTTGAAATATCTTACCAAAACAAAAGTAGCTGGTTTTGCAGTGTTCGTTTTAGTTCCGGGTGTCTAAAAATAGATACAACAATTAATAATGGGAATAGACCTGAATGCGAATAAATAATTTCATACCTTAACACTTTTGAGAGTTGGTGGCGTTGTGGTTTTTTGCAAAGGTGTCCTTACAGCACTGGTAGGGCTTTTTGATGGTGATACTTTATTGGTATTTCCAGCAGTTCTATTATACTGAACATTCGTCTTAGCTGTCGTTGCTGTCGGCGACTTTTTAGTAATGACCGGATTCAGTTTAATTCCATTTGTTTTAGAACTTGGCTTCTTATTTATCACAATTGTTCCACCTAAAATGCTATTGTCGTCAGTACTGTTATCATTAATGTCTCGATCCGCTGTAATACGTGATCCCATAATATGTGTGTCATTTAAACTTAATGAAGAAAACTCCTTGGGAAATGTCTCATTATCTAAATTGTCCAACTCATCCAGATTGTTATTAAAAACATTTCCATTGCCATTATTCGTACTATTATTGAGGCTATTTTGTGTTGTTGCGGTCTGGCTTTTTTTCAATGTACTGTTTGCAACTGTTGGTCGTCTGGAAACATTTGCTGCGCCGGTTAGTCGACTATTAGTTGATGTCTGCTGAATTGTTGTTCTTGCTGTTACGGACGTTGAATTTGTTGACGACAAAATAGGTCTTAAGGGATGGCTACGGTCTATACCAACACCTCGCCGGCGATCATCAAACATTTGGCGTACCTGTAATATGCATGAATTGAATTCAATACGAAGAATTGAAATTTATAGACTGAAATAAATACCTTTCCATTTCCAATATTGGCTTTAGATGGTATAGAGGTATCGCTGGTAGTAGTAACTCCACCTGTCAGAGCCAACTTCTTTTGTTCACGTTCTAGCATTTGTTTTCTCTGGAATTTCATCTGAAATACATTGAACAGTGACATTAAACATAGAATCGGGTAATGGTTTTTTTTTTTTTTTCTTTTCTAATTAACGTTGAACTTTGTTATTTCCTGTAATGGAATAAAATCGATTTTTACATTCTATTTTACGAATTTGTAGCAATTATTGTTACACACTCACGTCTAATGACGAACTCAAATTGTCTGGAGGCAACTGACTAAGTGCCTCAACAAGGCGTCTGCCAGCCCACGATTCGTTTAGTTTTATAGTTAATAAAGTGTCTGCATTAAAATTGTTCAATTTTTGTCTCTGTTGTTTCTCAAGTGCGTCGGACTTGTTATATTGCATTTTTAATTTTTTAATTGAATTTATGGCAAATAGTACAAACATAAAAATAATAAATTTTAAATATAATAACTTCTTATTGTAATGAGAAGCAAGCGTTGCAGCGATATATGCATATGAAACTGATTGTTATTCTTCTAAAAATGGAGGAAAATTTTAGTTTTGCACACGTAAAATATATAGACACAGATAATATGACAAAGGATTTGTTTGAATCAAAACAGCAAAAATAAACTTTCAATGCAGACAATAACAATAACGTTACCTATTGCTTCCTAAAGTTTAAATGCTATACAGATTGTTATCAGTTAAACACTGGTATAGACATGCATGCATACGTACTCATACATGTGTATGTGTGTATATTTGGACGACATTCTATTAATGAATGCAATCGCCGTATGTACAAAATTTTTATTGTCATATGTATTCAGATGCAACACAGGCAGTTTCATTTTTTTTAAGAACTTATTCCTTTACATCAGTTGTTTGTAACAACACATGCATGCTAGAGAAACATGTCCTTACAACCATCAATGTTTTGTTGCTATCAATTAAATTAGGAAGAGCTATGCGCTCACATATGAAATAGCACAATAGAATACAACTCCTGTTCGAATTTCGAACTTCACCTGACAAAATCCATTTGAATAATGAATTTTATAAAATAAATAAACAGTAAATGCACTGTCCAGTTTTATAGTCACATTTCAACGTGAACATTTAACAACGTACATACATATAATACACGCATACATATGTATGTATATTGACCAAAATTTCAAAATTCTTCAAATATCCTAATATTACATTTTTGATCATTATATGAAATTTAATAAATTTTATTAATTAATCAAATTGCTACAATACGTATTTGTGAAAATATTTTTATTATGCTAAACAATAAAGAATACAACTGTTTTAGTTCGACATTAAGTTATTTATCTACGATAAATCTATATTTTCTCTGCACACAGATACACATGGTAAATCCGTTTTTATTGCTCCCTCCAAATTCAGTGAGTGCTTTAAGTGATTTCACCTAATTAGAGTTGACGTTCAGTTTGCATTTATGGATATTTCCTAACAATTTTAACTTGAATTAAGTCTGTACATTAAACCGGCATCCAGCGCCTTTTGTATCATTTTCATTTAGATTTTTTCTGTAGACGCAGAGCATAATTTCGAAACGGAGGAAACACAAAAGATCAGTCAGTAATTGAGAGATCACCCCAAGGCTATCCCTAAGGCTATTACAACAACAAGTTAACAATTTAACGACATGTATAGAATTTAAATATACTTAAAAAAAATTGAAAGTCACCGTGGTCTAGTAGGTTGTGCGTTGGCTTATTAGACGTAATGTCAGGGTTCGAGCCCCCAGGCCAGACATCAAAACAAAATACAAAAAGTATTTCTTTGGAGATTTCCTCTTAGTAGATTTCTGGCAAAAACTCTGAGAGTATGAAAAAAACCTGCCATGAAGTTTTTCAAAAAAAAATCCGTCGTTCGGAGTCGACTTTAAACTGTAGGTCCCGCCACTTGTGTATAAAATTAACATACCCAACATAAGTGGTGTGGGAAACTAGGTCAATAATCCAGACTGAAGGGTTGTAATGACCAATTCTGTACGTATGTAAAAAAAATTGAATTTTACGATCCTACATTCTCTGTAATATCTAGGTAATATCGGAGTTATTGTTCTCTTTGTGTTATTTCAAGTTTTACTACGAAATAAATGCAGAAACATTATCTTCGAAATCCGTTTAGAAAAAACTTCTCGCATCGTGTTGGTGAAAGCTTTTTAAATCGAAACTCAGTTTAATTTTAAAACTTCTAAAGTTGGCATAACTTATCCGTAATTTTTTATATGTATTTAAATAGCTGTATGTATGTATGTATAAGTATGCTACTTTTTTGACACACCATTTTGGTTTCAAGTTCAATTCTAACTTTACTTTCCGCATTTTGTTTTAATTACTAGTGGGTAGAATTTTTAATTTTAATGGATCAATAATAATACCAATAATACCAATAATAATAATAACAATAACAGTAATTGTGTAGTAGTAGTAGTAGTATTAATGTTTTATATATATTTGTAATTGAGACTTCGACTTGTTAACATACCTGCATTTCAGCCAGCCGTGAATTGGCTGTGACACCTTGTGACGCCATCTCCAAATATGTACGTAGTCAGTTGTAACAGCTAAGCAAACGACAGTGTTTTACTTGTTAATATATTTTGCCCGTCGTTGTGTGTGTGTGTGTCTACTCTTCAACACAGCAATAGGGAAGTCAACTTGATTTATCAAATCGAGCTGTGGTGTATTTACTTATGTACGTATGCTAAGCTGAACTGATTGCCTCGTTGTATTTTATTGCGAATGACTAATTACTGAGAGTATGACTGACTGACTGACTGTAAGTAGGTAGCGGCAATAGAGATATGCAAAATTCAGAGAGAAAGACACTGTGTAGGTCTCGGCTTATGCGTTAATAATAATAAAATTGATGAGATCGACCAAAAGACGAAGATCTTGTTTTCTTCTGACGTTGTTCGCTTGTATTTATAAGCAGATAGAAATAACAAATATTTTTTAATTTATCGTATTTTTGCAATGATGACTCATGCAAAGTTTATACTTGTTTGTATAAGAGTTTCTTTTAAAATACAATCAACAAATCAAATACATCAGATGACAGCATTTATATTTTTGCTATTAAAAATTGTATTCAAACAAATCGATGGCTTTTCAGTTGCAATTTTATTTATTACTGTATACTTCTTTCGGCACACATTTATAGCTATAAAAATATATTGAATAGAGATTTTTTGTTCTATTATTAAATTTAAATAATAATAAAAATGGGATAGAAATTTTCAAAAATACACAAAATAACTGTAAATTATTCCCTAAAATTCTGGATTAATATGTGAATTTTGAAAAGAGAAAGTTTATGGATAAACATTTAACGATCTTACCAATTGAAATAAAATTCATACAGTGACCCCCATTAAAATTCGACATATACCAACTATACATATGTATGTATGCCTGTACGTGAATACACTAATCCGGCGAAAATCTTCAAAGTTTTATACAAACAAGGTCATATGTATATACAAATATGTTGATATACATATGTATGTATACAAATTATATACGAGTTTAATTACATCTGTATGTATAATCTCGTGGGGGTATTTCTAAAGTATTAAATCCGACAGACTTTTCTACTTCACTACGTGGAGGCGTAAAAGAAGAAAACGGAAAAAGAAAATATGTTGTATATAAAACCAATTATTCCATTTTTATATTCATTATTCATTGCAATTGCGCGACAATTGATTCCTAAGTAAGCAAGTAAGTGTGGGTCGATTCATACCCTGCTTGCTTAATCAGCAATGGGATTTTACCAATTTATTATATACAGCAACAAGCGAATTTCAAATTGACATTGATCGTACCAAAAAAGGTAAAATAGAAACTGAAACAGCTTTTCATGATTAAACGTTACTAATTTTTAAATATCGCTTACCGTTTATTTTTTCTCAATTAATTTTTCCCAATATTAAACTATAAATACATATACACAATATAAAACTATATATACCCATAAAAAAAATTAAAGAAAACAGCGAATTTATGACTTTAATTAAGAACTGAAAAAAATCTTACAATATATCGATTTAAAATGACAAAAAGAAAATAAATTCTGACACAATTGAATTGAGGCACAAGTTGGGTAAACAGTTTATTATAAAAGTAATCAAAAAAAAAAAAAAAAGAATAGAAATAAATTGAAAATTATTGAAAATTACGTTCGTTCTCCTCTCTAGTAACCCAACAAGCACCATATCATGCAGATATGCAAAACTGTGATTTAATCACGGTAATTGATAATTCACTGGTAACTACAGTGATTGAAATACGCCAAATAACAGTTACAGAAGTTACTTCTTTCAAAATTGTTACATACTCAAATTTATTTTATTTTATTTTGAACGAGGCAAAATTACTATTAGATTATGCTGATTATTTACTTTTGTCTTTTATAAATGAACTTTTTGTGAAACTTAATTGTCAAACTTCATATAAAAAAAAAAAATGACACCACTTTGATTTTGTTTAGTAGTCTTTTCGTAGTACGTATCTAGTTGTCTCTTTGTTAGCACTTAATAAAATACATTACAGGTAGTCCCCGATTTACGGCCGCTCGACTTACGACTATTCGCACTTACGACCATATTTTTCCAATTTTTTCATAGAAAATACTTAAAGAAGACAAACATGTATTTCCGGGAAATCCCTAAAACATATGAGAAAATTTTAAAAAAAGAAATACAAAGTAAAAAAAATTCGATTTACATACATACTTCAGTACAAATAATACATTTAGTCGGAATTTTTTTAAGTGAATAATTTTATATCATCCCAAAAATTAAATAAAAAAATTTTTTTATATGAAATTCTTCTTACGACTTACGACCGATGACCGACTAATCACTTACGACCGATGATCAGGAACCTATTTCGGTCGTAAGTCGGGGAATACCTGTAATACTATGATCACAATCACTGTTTTAAAGAACATGTGATTAACAAATCACGTTCACTAAGGACAACGTTCTTCAAAAATCACTGGATCACTCATCTCTAATGCAATCGTTAAAATATGAATCAACTTTCTGTACCCTTTTTTTTAAATATTATGAATGTACATATGTATGTATGTAACTATTTTTTAAAATTATATTCGGAAAAGAACTTTTCTTTAAACTTTTGAACATTTTAAGATACAAATGAAAAATACGACGACATAATATTTTTATACGACAATTTTCAAAGAGAAATGAAAAAACCCAACTAAATATCGAAAAACAATGTTATTCGCTAAAGTTTTGTATTACGTGTTGGAATTTGTGGAATCTTAAAAATTTTTGGTTTTATTTTTTTGCACCTAACATTTTTTAGAACTTGACTGTAGGCGTATTGTCCCTCCTGAAACAGAGTAGCGCAAAACATAGGTATGTATGTACGTCATCTTTGCAAAGAAATATTGTTTGAAGTATAACAGTATCAATTGTTGTAAATTTGTACGAGAGAAGAACCGTTTATACAGTCTTATAATATATTCGAATAAGTCTTTCGTCATGTAGGCAAAAGCTTCAAAGTTAAACTTGATTTACAAAAAAGAGAACCATGTTAAAGCCATGAAATACATATTAAATCCAATTTAGATTGAATAGAGTGTTGCAATTTATATTTGCAATCACCACGACACCATTAGGGTTTGGTGAATAGATCATAAAAGAAGTCAACCGTCACAGAAGACAAAATATCACCCTTTTGAAGAAAACTATCTCTTGCTTTGGAATGTTGGTATTTTGCTAAAAACATTAAGGCGGTTCGGTTAGTTTTATGAAAATGTGTTTTTGAAGTAAAGTTGGTACAACATACGATTAAGCGTACATAATCATTATTTGACATTGTTGTACACATATACACTCGTATTCCGCGCTTTAGTCCAATGGAATGATAATAATTCCAAATAAAGCTGCGCCTTTAAATAGGGAGCGGGTGTGTTCTAGTTCGAGTTTTTTGTTGCCGCCTTTCGTTTGCCGACAATTATGACCACGATTAATGCTAAAAGAATTTGTGTATTCCAAATTGACAACAAGACAACAGCAAAAACAGCAATAAACGAATTTAAAAGAATAAAATACACTTCACAATACTTCATTGAGATTTAATTCGTTGTAAATTAATAGATAGGCGTAATACATACATATGTACTTATATTCGAATTTATTTAATTGCCAGAATAATAAAAACAAATTATATCACATGTGCTCTTATTATCATTATTATTATTCATGTATTGCAGTATAATATCATATCCTTAATTCAGTGACACTTTTTAATAGTTTAATGAGCACACAAAAAATAAAAAAAAAAATAGACAATAACAATATACCGAACGGAACAGCTGACCATTTATGTGAATGAAGGTTTAAATTTTGTTATTGGTTTTATTACTATTGGGTTTGTTGTTGTTTGTTTCGGTTTCTTTATACATATATGGCTGTTTTCTTGTATCGTAAACGCGAAGAATGGGTCTCTAACGTGTTGCCGTTTGCTTAGAAATACGTACAAAGACTAACTGTGGAATTGAAAAGCATTTCAACAAAGTCTCCAACCACAAGTTTTATTCATATTGTTGTGTTTTTTCTTTACTTTTATTTTTTTCTCTTTTTATAACATTTATAATTTTGAATTAAAAAAAAAAAACCGCAGAAATAAACACAAACACACACACACACACCCGTATGACCGTGTACATATATATTTTTTTATTCAATGTAGTTTGCTGGGTTTAGCAGTTTTACAACTAATGGATGGATGAGTCTTCGTGCCAGAGCTAGCCGTATAAAAAGACGAGAGATATTCACCACAGACACTTCCAATGTGCGTCTCTTTAGAGTGCAATGTATGATATTCTAAGCATGTAGATTATAAAATATAGTACTTGTAAATATTTGAATAACTGCAAGGAATTTCCTCAAATGATAGTTAAAAAAAAAAAAGTGAAATATTCCTCTATATTCCTCTATTGTAAATAAATGTTCTCTTTAACATCTCTAAACAAACACTTACAAATTATTCAATAATTTAAATGCAAACAATGTGTGTAATTTATTTCACGTTGTAGTTATGAAAGTAATTACCACTGTTCACCACTGTCTCTATTCATATGCTGGGTTGTATGGGAATGGATTACATTTTAACTGTTGTAATTTTAATGATATTTCTAGAAAAAAGTGCCTTTTCAATAATTAACAATTGCCTAAAGAAAATTAACAGGTGTTTTAAATTTACACGGTTCTGAGTAGAAGAATTACATATGACATTTCTTATACCCTCCATCAGTTTAAGTGGATATTGTGTACTGTGAAAGAGACAGTCTTTCACCGCATTTGTCACTTTCGTGCTTTTGTCATAAAGAGACAGACGTTTCTGACCACTCATTTTCTGACATATTTTACGGAGCTTTTTAATATAAAAATTGTTGCAATAGCAAGATTTATTTTCGACTCGGGAATCACTTCTTCTCTCTAGGGAATCACTCACCTAACGGTGAACAGACCTCTTTCTTCGACTGAGTCCCCTACCTAATCCTCTTTATTGCACATAGATTTAATTTCTATAATGGAATCAAAACAAAATCAAATAAACTTCGAGAACAGCACTGTCCTTGATGTTAGACAAACTCAAAAACTAGAGGATATCTGTTTAAAAAATTCCTATATTGTCTAGACAGACAATCAATACCTGACACCTTATATACAAACATACTTACATAATTTGTCATCACAACACTTTAGTCAGGTTTACGACATAGCTTCTGACGTCACTGACATTGTGTGTGTTAACCTTATACATGAGTGGCAGGACCTACAGTTGAAAGTCGTTTCCGAACAATTTTTGAAAATTTTTGATGGGTGGTGTATTGGCTTATTAGGCCACGGTTTAAACCCTAGGTTTGGACAAAAAGAAATAAAAAAAGAAAATTTCTTCGATTACTTCCCCCTCTGCAGGTTTCTGGCAAAAAACTCTGAGAATGAATAAAATTACCACGAACAGCTTTTCAAAAATCTGTCGAGTCGACTTTACACTGTAGGTCCCGTCACTCATGATAAAATTAACACTCACAAAATAAGTTGTGTTAAAAGCTAGTTCGTAATCCTAACTGTAGGATTGTAATAAGCAATTATGTATGTACATATATAGATAATTATTATGTAGGGTGTATATTACTATTTGCGGCGATGGAGACATTGGTTGGTGATTGATTTTAAAATTAAATATTGTTTGCCACTCCTTTGCTTCCAGATGACTAATTGTCACCCCCAAATGAATAATTGATTTGACAGCCAGGTATATTAACTAAACTATAACATTTATTAAAAAATACTCTCTAAAAAATCAATTACAAATTTTTACCAATATAATTTTTACTTAAAATCAACTACTTAAATCTATACATACATGAGATTTTATTTCAGTTTCACATTTGTTTTCATTAGAATTATTTAATTTCTATTTTATTATTATTCATTTTATTTATAATTGCAATAATAATAATAATAATACAATATTATTGTATATTTATTTTCATTTCGTTTTCTCTTTCAAATAAAAATATTCATGACATAAAAATTGAGCAAAATGTTGTCAAATTAATTTTACGCAACCGGCAAATGAAACCACATCGATGAATCTTTTTTAAATAAATCTCATAAATCGCTAGTTGAATGAAAAATAAAAATCTGTTCAATAATACAATATTCATACAATATTTATAAAATTTTACTTTCTTCGTTCTGTCATTAACACAACTTAATTAATCTACGGTTACCAATAATAGAATTGATTTTTTTTTTTTTGTCTTATTCTGTTTTCGTTTTCTTTCTATTATCTTTCATTGCGTTATTATCAAGAGATGTACGATTTCTTTTGGCAAAGAGTGTATGGATTTTTTTATTTATCTTTTGTTATATTGTTTTTGGTTTTTAAGCGTATTTTTTCGGTTTTATTATTATTACTCTGAGCTAAGGTGGTTGTGGTGTACAAGTACAAATACAAATACAAATACGAATACAAATACGATTACAAATACACATATACAAAATACAAAATAGATTCGTAACAATGACATCAACGACACGCAAAAATACATTGACGATGATGACAAACAACAAATTACAACGACACGGCGACTATGACGATGACGACGATGACAACTACCTTACATACATGCATACTAAACCTTAAATACAAATACATACATAAATCTAATTCTAATACATACAAATATTAATTTCTATTATTTATAAACGTTATTATTTTTCTTATTTTATATTTATTTATTTTTTTGTTAATTATTTTTTATTTTATAATGTTTTTTTTAGTAATTTTTGTTTTGTCTTGGTTTTTATTATAAGAGGGTTTGTTGTAATTTAACAAAGTGACTCAAGTTATTAAATACATTAAATGGTATTAACTCATTTAACGAACTACTGCCGGAAGGGATGGAAAATATAACTAGATTAGACTATTCATCATTTTAGATAACGAAAAACAACCAATTCTCATTGTTAATGGCGTAACCATGCAATATTACTATATACCATACCATTAAACATAACATAACGAGTCATCAGCACCGAATTTTAATTCGATGATTATAAAATTTAAGGAATTTAAAGAAATCATAACGTGCATTAATTTGTGATGCTATTTCTTTGTAAAATATTTAAGAATTTATTCCTTTATTAAGTTAATATAAAAGTAGACCTTGTCTGAACTTGGATATATTTTTTCTTAACAGCACTGTAGCACATCTAACAAAATTTGTATTGCATTGAAATTAGAATCTGATCGAAACTATCACAAATAAATATACGGACGGATACAGTCTAATCGGCATTAAAGCAAACTTTGAATGTTATTATAATACACAAAATTCTTCTAGACTTTGTTTTTAATTAATTTTCCATCCCTGATCTATTTATAATTCTTAATTATTAATTTTTTATTATTATTATTATTATTTTATAATAGTATCATCAATAACAAATAACAAATTACAAATACATCTAACTACAATATTTATGTTTTCAATTGTCTTTTTTCTTAATTTTGTAATGGGGGGTAAATGGTTTTATAAACGTTATTGAAAAACACTTATAGATTGTAAATCGGATGCGCAAACAATTCATAATTAATGTAGATTATGGCAAGAAAATAAAAAATGATTCATAAGTTTATATCTAAACAATAATACAAGTTCATTTGTATACATTCATTGTGCACTCTGTAGAACAATAATAATGTTGTAAAATGGATTGAATGCGAATGAAAATGAAAGTTTTTGTGATCAAACACAATTTTTAACAAGCATGCATGAACTCTCAAGACATGAAATATTAAGATTGAATAGCCTATCCATTTAAAAAGTACTCTTATCGAATACATACTTACATACATATGTATGTATGTAAGTACTTTTTTGTAATATTGTAGAGTTAATATGAACTTTTAATTAATTTGCATGCATTATTTTTGCTGAGCCTTTCGATATGGTTCATAGAATGCAATACAGAATAAATAAAATAAAGTAAAATACATGTGTGTGTGTGTGTTTGTGTGTGTGTGTGTGTGTGAGTTAGTGTTTGTTTATGTTACTCGCTGTTTATTGAACAACTTCAGATTTGTACGTATTTTTGTTTTATTTTATGTCACAACGAGGCTTACTATTATGCTAGACTGTAAATGAAAGTGTATTTAAATGTAATTTTTTTGAGTTTTTTAATTATTAATTTGGCATTTAACGAGTCCATTTTTAATAATTTTTATTGGTTTGTCGCCCATTTTGTGGATAAAAAAAAATGAAAATAATTTCTAAAATATACACACATACAATTTACATATAATTTAAAATTGTTGTTGTTGTTGTTGGTTATAATTAATACTTTTTATATTGGTTATCATATTTTCATTGAATGAACACATTTAATAAAGGCAGATTTTTTTTTCTTTAATTGTTTAATTTATAATTTTTAATATTTATTAAGAGGCGTGGTTTATAATTGATATTTATTAACAATTGCCAAATTTCAATACATTTCCGAGTTAATCCATTTAATTTAGTTGGTCCCTACGCCCTAAAATTGAACTCGCTTAATATGTGTGTTTTAATAGGAAAACAAATTCTTTAAATTTTCATAAATACTGTGATTGTCGTATTATTTGTTTGCGCATCCTTTAATGCTTTTCCTGGTGTCTATTGGCTTTGTTGTTTGGGACTTTCTTTCGTTTTAATTTTCTTTTATTTTCAATTCTGTTTAGTGTTTTTAGTTAAATTTAATTGTATATTATTTGCTTTTGTTTATTTGTTTCTTTGCTTTTTTTTCTGTTTTTATTTTGTGTTAATTTGTCTTTGGTGAAAACATATAAAATATATTTATTAAGTCTATTTTGCCTACTTTTTAGTTTTGTCTTTTTTTTTATTTATTTTTATATTTTGTAATTTACTTTGTTTTTGTGTTGTTTTCTATACCTACGTACGTTTAATAATACCACTTAGTAAATATAATTTTGTTTTTAACCGTTTTCTTAATTTCCCGATGAAGCCAACATTAAATGCTCTATTAACACACAAATATTTTTTCTATTTCACCTAATATAAACTATTTAATTTTTAGTTTTGTTTTTTTTTTTTCATTTTTGTTTATATAAATATATATTTAACGTCCTGGCGACAATTGCTTAAGTCTTTTTTTAGTCTACAAAAAATGTTAATATATACAATGATTTTTTGTTTGCTTTATTTTATTAAATATTTTTAGGTAAATACTATTTTTCATTCGTATTCTTAAAGTAACTTAAAAAATAAAATTCCTATACGGGAGTCATGTACGAGTAGTATGAGCATATCTTTCATCGTACAGGTGCTTCAAATGAATGAATTTGATTAGTGTATTTAGAGTATTTAAGTCATAGCTACCATAGAACTTGACTTTAGAAATTCTCAGTTTCTCTATTTTATTTTTATAACGAATGCGATACACATGTATTTAAATTTTAACTTCTATCTTAAATTAATATTCATGTTCTTTGTCATTATGGTGACTTATTCTACTAAAGAAATCATCTATCGCTTTAAATTTATTTATTTATTATTTTACTGAAACCTGTAGTTTGCAATGGGCTTTTATGAAATAATAATCGGGTGGGCCTGTGTATGAGTCTAGTAGCTGCTTAGCTTTATTAAAAATTTAATCAAATTCTATAATAAAGATTTGTTTAATTCGTTAAATTGTAAAATATTTTATAACACGTTTTATCGGAATTTCATGAATTTGCTTTAGAAATTCAAAACATTACAAAGCTTTACATTTTAAAATCGAAGATTCAGTAGGAGTAGGCTTTTTTATCGCACACGCCCTTATATGTATGTGATTATAAGACATCAGAATATATCTTTTTGCAAATTTCTACAAAATATCTTTCAAGTAATTCTTCCATTATTAACTTTTACTTCTTCTACAAAAACTTTTTCTACGTGAACGCACGTGAAAATAATTTTTTTATGGGATTTTGTTTTATTATGTGCATGTCCTAAAATTAGATACTGTATGAAAGGGAAATTCGTTCCAATTTCCACAGATCTAATTATTTGAATACTATAGGCTCTCGACTAAAATTTCAATTTCTATTATTGGCAGTAGTAAAAACATTCAACGATTATTGTAGGCCTAAACGATTCCTTGACTGCAGATGAGTAGAATAATTGGAAATTCAAAAATCTTATCGTTTAACAGACTTCTTCTGCCAGCAGAATCGGTTACGTTACTTTCTATTGATTAAATTATGCTACTCCGCTATAATTTATTACTCGTATATATATATATGTACGCGCATGAGTACATAACATGAAATTTAATTTATTATACGCACATTCACACTCAAATAAACTGACACATTATCAGACAGACAGACAGACATATACATACACTTTTAGTCTAAATATGCAATTTTTAGTTTGTTTCTAATGCTGCTAATTAGTTAAGGCTTATGCTACATATAGAACATAAGAATTTAAAAAAATAACAACGTTGACTTGTATTTGCATTATATTTCTAGAAACATTTTCGATTTGTTTGACTACAAAAAGGATTCGCGTTTATTGTTCTAATGCCTGGGTTTGCTTAGGTTATACTTTCTTTTTTAATAATTTTCAATAAAACTATTGCAATTAATTTCTTGTATATTATCAATTCTATATATACATACATGCATATACATACATATGTATATATATATATATACATATAAATAAATCAACCAATTAAGTGTTATTGATTGTAATTTAAGATGAAGGAGTTTTAAAGTTGGTAATAAAATTAACTTATTTAAATCAAATACCCGTATATATATAAATATCATTAAAGGTTTTTGTATTTTGAGGTGTTATTTGTTTTCATCAAATACAAATAAATTGAATAAGACTTTACTTTTGTGAACTAAAAAACACAATAAATCTATTGTCTGTAGGTAGGTTTTTGTAATTCTTATAATAAATGAACGTTGAGAGCTCGAATCTGAATTTTCCGTAATTTTTTTTTTTTTTCTCTTCTTATGTTTTGATATACAATGGATTAGTAGCGTTTTAAGGACTTTTCTACGCATAGGGTGGGGTTGATTGGTTAGTTTTTTTTCGCTAAAACTTAATCAACTTAGAATATAAAATCACCACAGTCCATGGCATAATCAAAATCTTCGCCTCCTAAATCTTCTACAGTTGCGGAATGGAAATCAAATCCTCCTATATCGGTGTGATAAACTGCTCCGCTACAAGACGTGTCAATTAAATTTGTGCAGTGCGTAGTTGGCAGTGCGTGCAGGGTAAATGTGTCTTCACACTGTGACCAAGTTAATCCTTGAAAGTGTAAAATTTTGTATTAGACTACAGCGCGTCTCACATTTATAATGTCACTTAGATTTTCCAACTATCTCTTTAAAAAAAACTTAAATCGATTAGGTTCTCATGTATATACGTTTAGGACGTTCTATATTTACATAATTTATTACTTTTGTAGTGTGATTTATTTTACTTAATCCATATTTTAGTGTTTCATAATTATACGGTCATTTAATTCATTTTCGATATAAAGAATCTAAAACAAATATTCAAATAATTTTTGTTTGTTAATTTTTTATGTTTGGTTAAAATGAAACAGAAAAACTACGTAACATTTCCTAAGAATTCTTTCTCAAAGAATGGGTTTATATCAACAATTATTGATTAATGAGTTGGATAGCACCTTCCTCAGATTTTCATCGGTTGACAGATATACATATATACATACATGAAAAATGTTATCTAATTGCGTTTTCACCGAAAATCATCAATTAGATGACTTGTGTCCACCAAAAACAAATATTTTGTAATATGGGAAAAAATTAATGAAAACACTACTAAAACTTTATCAGTTTTTCACTTCTTCATACTGAAAATCATTGAAATGATCGTATAATACATCGTAAATCACACAACAACAATAATGAAGCACATGAATATGGTATTTCTTAAAAGTATATGAAAAGATACATAAATCTTCAAAAGGAACCTAATCGATTTAAGTTTATTTTAAGAGAGAGAGTTGCAAAATGTAAGTGACCTTATAAATGTGAGACGCACTAGACGTTTCGTAAGAAACGTCAAATATAGCAAGTTACCTCCGCTCCACACTCCATTTGGCAGTGTTGCCCATCCCCAACCGTGACCCCAAGGCAAGGCACATGCCAGTGAAGCTTTTGAGTCCGGATTTTTACTGAGAATGGCAACAGCAGCATCACTTTTCACCAAAGGATTCTGATTGTAAAATGCTCTTTGAGTAGCCAATGTTGAGTATGATTTACTACTCGATTTCATCAATGATTTCCTTTGTTTTACTTCTGAAGAGGTAGCAGCTATCGAAAAACATTGTTATGTACTTGTACTTCAGAATTTTTTCATACTCGTAAATACTTACGTCTTATGCGCACCAAAGGTCTGCGTAAAACATTCATTAAATGCGGCTTGTCAACAACCAGTTCTATTTGCGGTGGTGGCGGTAACTGAAAACATTAAATTATACATATCAAATGCATTGAATTGTACAAATAGAAACTTAATTATTATTGTTTCATATTATTATTATTGTTTTTATTTTTATTTCGTTTAATGACTGCACGAATACGTTATTAATGTTTAAATAATTTTTACATACTTACTGTTTTTGTAATAGCATCAATCCATTCACTGTAAAATAAAAAAGGTAATAAATTAATTTAAAAAATATATACAAACATACATAGTATATGCGGTGCTTATGTGGAAGTATTGAAATTAGTGTTTACCTTACTTCCTCCTCAGATTTAGCCAACATCCAATAAACCTTTGAACGTTTTCTCCTCGATCCCAAAGCAATTAGTTGGGAAACACTGCAGCCCTCTGGAAGTGGAGGACGTCTTGGAATTTGTCCAGTCCAATGAGCGATAGCTAACATTTCAGGAGCTTCTTTGACTAAAATTTTCCCAGCTGGTGATGAACGCCCAGGTTCAGTGAACCAGGCCATTGTTGAATCGTCATATAAAACAACCCACTCTTCCGACCATCTATTCCAAAGAAGTTGCTCTAAAATGAAAAACAGATTAAGTCGCTAATTAAGCAGACTAAGCATATTCTTTTTACTGTAACTGAATTGTTTGGTTCTCTTAAGTAGATTGTGTAGAATTGTGAGTACGAATCAGGACAGAGATATATTGGGTCTATGCGAAAATAAACCAAATCACCTTTAGAGAAAACACCCCATTCCATTCCTAGCCAAACGATTAAGTAAATAGTTGAGGTTAGGTTAAGTTGAACGGTTTCTGCACAAGTGAGTGTACTCTGAGAGCCATTTTAATAATACCCTGAAAATTCCCCTTCCTAAATACAGCTCCTCTTACAATAGCGGTGCACACTTCTGAAGCAGTCATTTTCTTCCATATTTTGTTTCAGAATTTTCCCAAAACCAATTTCTACATTATATTTTCTTTATTAGAATAAAACTCAACATTTCATTTAATAATAAACTGCAACTCTAAAGAGTACGACATACATACATTCCAGTTAACGAAGACAATTTTCTGTACGTTTCAAAAACTGCTTACCAGATTTGAAAGTACGGAGAATTTTTTGAGTTAACATTTGGAAGCGTTTCCAGTTTTTAAACAAAATTTTTGTATCTATTGTCTTATTATAAGAACAAACTAAGCTTTTAAAACAATTTTACTTTATTGAAATTTGGTAATTAGTTTCTGAAATATATTGAAAATTATCTCTGCCAGCATGATGGACGAACACTTAAATAAGCTGGTGTATCTGAACTATTAAATTTCATCTTTTCTTTTGTTTTTTTTGCTACTTTACCATTCATGCTTTTATGAATACAATCAAATTTTTGCTGTGTCACACAAGTACGAATTGCACTTTTGCTGATTTGACATTTTATTTCATACAATATGTTTAATTCATAGGCTTAAATACACACCCAAATAAACAAACGTATTTAACGTATTTACATGTCCATCGAATATGAATGAAAGTTGTTGATTAGGGTTTACGTACATATGACATACGTACATTCGCACTCTTAAAAGTATCAAATCATTTGCTTTGACATTGTTTAAGCAAAATCTGCTTAGTTAAAGCGTGAGTCTGTGTATTTTTATTTATTTTTTTTTTTTTTTTGTCCATATTATTGCATTTCCCTCATTAAGTGCTTAAAACGATTTTTATAAACTTTAAAAATTTATCGATTATTTCAAAATTTCAAACGATTTTATTAATGAAATGCTGTAATGATTAAAAATGTTAATTTTTTATTACCAAAAAACGTCGGCTTGCTCGGAAAAGAACAACAACTGCTTGACTGGCTCGTGTACCATTTGAAAAGGTCCGTACGACTTTTATAAAAGATGTTGGTCACAAATGTGAACGTGTTTTTATGGAAAAATATTGGTTGTGCAATGTTTTGTAGAAAATGTTTGTTGTGTCCACTAAATCATTAAAAATGTGTACCTTATAGATTGCTTTGCCTTACTTTTCTCATGATCAATTTTGAATCTTGCAAGTATTTCTACAATTGCTGCATCTTTCAATTATAGTCAAACTTATTAAAAATATGCATACATTCCTGATATATATATATATTTTTTTCAGAATATTAACTGAGAGAAATTGTATATGCATTATTTATGAATATTGTATGATTGATGCTTACTTTTATAGCGCAATAAATATCCTCCTTTAATTTGTTTTCCAATATTTCCTGAAAATAAAAATAAAAATACGTATGTATTCATGAAAATTGCCTTTTCAAAGTTGTTTTATTATAAATACTTAAAACCAATAGTTGTCATAGATATCGCAAGAAATTTATTCAATTTAATGAAATAAAATTTAATTAATTAAAATAAAACATATTTTATTCACTATAATTAAAAAGCTGTGATCATTTTAAGGATTTTGCAAAATTTTTGTTACGATTCAATTTGCATTAATCTTCGTGATCTTAACCATAATCTTACTGATATAAAAATGTAACAAATCTTAACACACATGTGATCACTTATAAGAACTAAGAGATTCTTTATACGAAGAACGTTTTAGCATAATTTTTATAGCAAACATTTTCACTATTTAATCAAAAACTTTCAAAACTATCAACAACTTTATGTTTGCCTCTGACGATCGTATTAGTAGTTAACGTTACGTTTTTATATTTCTCTGAGTGCCACTCCCACAGGCTCATATTAGTAAGATTAGGGTTAAGCATTTTATAATAACTATTTTACAAAAACATAATGCAGTTGCATTACGCTTAATACAATTTCCTTTGCCACAACTACTT
Source organism: Sarcophaga peregrina (assembly GCA_014635995.1). Taxonomy (NCBI): domain Eukaryota; kingdom Metazoa; phylum Arthropoda; class Insecta; order Diptera; family Sarcophagidae; genus Sarcophaga; species Sarcophaga peregrina. The sequence goes on from CM025789.1 coordinate 760,390, forward strand.
TTAAAAACGATGAAAAATCTTAACAGCAGTAACAACAATACTAACGAATGCAATGACTACTACTAGTAACAATTGAATTGATGACAATAAAACAACATACATACTACCACAAAGCATCCAAGTGCTTCCATGTACTAAGTACTTGAATAAAAATTTATAGATTTTTTCCAACATATTTATTCATTACAGTGGTTCAGAAAATTGTGTATCAATTAGTTTCAATTTATTGCATTGATGAGTATATGCAATAAGAAGAACTACATACATATGTATGTACATATACATATATATATATACTGTACTTGTATAGTACATATGTATGTATATAATATATTCTCGCTTAAAATCATCAAAATAATCAGAAAATACCACTTGAGCGATAATGAAAGAAAATTATGTCGCAACTATTGTGATATGAATGAATGTTATTATATCTTTAATAATACTATGCTGTAGTTAAATTCAATAACTTAAATTATTGTAATTTCAGTATTGAGGAATTGGACAGTATTATTTTAAAAATTTTGCGTTGATATAAGGTTCATTTGAAAATTCTAGAGTAGAGATTTTTATACGATAGTTATAAGTTATATAACTTTTTTTTATGTACATACACTAATTTATATATATTTATATATGTATGTATGTATGCTTGAAGTGGAGTAACGTAGTGACTAAAGTGTGATATATCCTAACAATCAAGTTCTGTCACCGGAAAGAACGAAATAATTTTCAAGTTTCTTCAAATTTCCTCAAAATAATCTACTTAGGAATTCTCTTGACCTTCTCCGCCGCAGCCGAAGGAAACTTCATTGTCTGCGCCAATACAGTACAGTACAGTAAAGGTGGACCTCAATGATTAACTAAAATGAAGCAAAGAAACAATAAAAAAAATACGGAAGAGAACCTTTAAGACAGCTAGCGATTAGGTTCCTAAAAAGTGCCGAAAGGGGGATGCATTTATATGCATGTGTGTGTTTGTAGTGGTGCACATGTCTTGTTAATAAATATGTCATGCATGTAACGCCACCCCGCCTACAGCAAACAACAACAATAACAACTAAATTGCATCCTTATGTTAGGTATGCTGCAGATTGAAAATGTTCCTACCAGTCGCATTTGCTGCAAACTACAATTATACCGACAACAAAAACATTGCAAAAGTCTTATGAAGGACGTTAACGTAGACCTCCATTTTCATAAGTATGGATGCAATGGAGGCAAATACATAGGCGAAAATGTGAAATAGTTGCTGTGTAAATTGAACCAAACAATGTACAAATACACACACACGCAAATATTTCTTTACTTATCGATTACACCGATTTCAGTAGAGAAAAATAAATTTAAAATTCATAAATTAATCGCTTTTGAATGTTTCGTTTTGTTCTACACAACTATGTTTCTTATTTGTTGTTTTGTTCAAATTTGAAAATTTTAGAGGTCACGTAAACAAGTTATTTTTTTTTTTAATTTTTCTTATTTAATTATATGACCTATTGACCTAAAAAATGTTATTAAACAAAATAGTACGCTCACTTTCAAATTGCGCTGGTGAATCAATACACCACATAGTACATATCATTTACAATATGAATATTTTCGTTGAAATTATGAAAATAAAAATTAAATATTAATTCTGTAATTGTCGTACTAAAATAAATAAAAGTGTAAAAAAAAATTCAAGAACTTTGCGGGTACAATGGCATGTGAAATGATGTGAAATATTTTAAAGCATTCTCTTATTACTGTAAGTGCAACATTATATTGTTCCACTTGTTATTGTACCAATTTAGAAATATAATTGTAGTATTGTTTTTATAAAATATATGTATGGTCAAAATCTTCCTTTTTCACTATTTGAACAATAATTTTCTTTCCATCGGACATTCCTTTGTTCTTCAATCACGAACAGTAACAATAGTCCGAGATCATTTTTTTTTTAACGTAACCCAGGAGATTGTACGATGTGAACAAATTATCAACAAACACGACAACATCTAAGGAATTGGAAAGAGTTTCTAAAAAATTAAGTATTCATTAATATTTAATAATTAATTCGATTTGTGAGCATAATTCGATATACATATACATATGTATGTATGTATACATATGTATACTTGTACATAATTGTATATAATTGTACACCAAGAGTAAGGCGAAGAAAGAGAAAACTGTATGAAAAAAATGCAAAAAAAAAGTTTCCATTCAAACATCTTTAGGAGTTCATTTGTTTGACTGGTTAATGATGTTTTCACTATTCAAGTATACATTGTACACTCTTTATTAAACGTGTCTGTGTACTGGTTTTCCTGTTAGTGTTTGTGAACTTCATTGAGTAAAATTGTAAATCCCGCCATTAACGCATTTGTATTTGCTATTTTATGTTAGTTTGTGTATGTATACATGTATATATATATATATATATATATATATATATATATATACAAGTGTGTGTGTGTGTGTGTGTGGATAAGTGCATAGTTATGTGTATGTATACAAAATTATCCATTTGAAGAGCTTTTAAGAACATCAAATTTGCTTTTTCGGAGGTATTCTTTTGGTTTTTTTTTTTTTGCAAATTTTCTTTTTTTTAAAAAATATTATCCTAGGCGACTTTAATATTGACTGCTACGTAATATTTGCAGGTGGATGGATCAATGAGTAGATAATGGGATGATTTGATTATAAAGACGTTTGATTATAAAATTCTATTCTATTCTCTTTTGTTTTTGTTTAAACTTACCCGTTGGCTGTTGTTGTTGCTCAAAATTGACAGAGTTGCGGGGTTTGACTTTGGAACACATGGAAAACATAATGACAGCAATTATTAAAACTCTTTTTCTATTCCTTTCCACAGGTAATGTGAAGAAAAGTTCGTTTACACGTTTATTTTTATTATTCCTTAAACAATTTTAAATATACATATATATATATATAGACGTTTACATATATATGTATATATTTATATATAAATACAGTATAGTATAATTACATAAATGTATAGTCGATTGATCGTTTATTTATTTTTCTATTAATGTAAAATGTACAACGCCTTGTTTGTGTTTGTGTTTTTATTTTTCAGAAAATTTTATTATTATTGTTATTGTCATAATTAAAAAAAATATACATTTTATGTTTATGAATGTTATATACACACATACATACATACTATGTACATACATATGTATGTATATGGTCGTGATAAATATTACACTCACTAGTTAGATTTTAAGGATAATGTTAAACCGCAGATGGCCCTCTTTATTTAAATGATTCTTTTTCTATTTGTTGTTATTTTTATTATTATCGTGACTTTATAAGGAAAATAATTGTATGCAATAGTCGGATTTTAATCAAATCAAATTGTTAGCCTTCATTTTATACTGTCTTACAAATTTGTATTAAGAGTATAATTGATTATACATACACATGTACATATGTATGCATGTCCTACAATATATACACATGTATGTGTCAATTTTCTAATTTAAATAATAAAGTGTATTGTTTTATCCGATTTAAATTGAAACTAAATGTAATTTTCGCTATTGACAAAATGAAATAAAGTTAAGTAAAATCCTTCTGATTCATAATTGTTAAAATTATCATTTGTTTTTTAGTAAACATAGAATAGATTTTTATTTTGTTATCTACTTTCTTTAGTTATAATTATAATAATTTAAATTCAGTGACTTTTTAGTTGAAAATTGTATGGATTTAATTTTAATACGATTTTATATAATATTCTGTGTTAATGAAATTGTTGATCTGTTTTATCACACTTTTAATTTTCTTTATATATTTATATGCATATATAGAAATGAATATATATATATATATATATTTCTTTGATTTAATTTACAGAATCCTTGTTAAATTTATTGGTATTTAATCCCTTTCTCATTCGCACACCTCAGTTTAAGTTAACGGCCGAGATTCAACTGATGAATACTGTAAACTGATTGCCAGACAGAGCTCAAGAAAGATGTTCGTCTCTACTCCTACTCTCTGCTGCTGAGATGCTATATGGCAGTGGCAGAAGCAGTAAAAAGCTTTAGCTTTAGTTTTTTCCAAAGAGGGAAGTTATCCCCATTAATATCATAACTAATTAAGCGTAGCGTATTCAGTGCGAGATATAAACTATTTCCACAAAATGTCCGCATTTACAATCTATTAAAATTAAAAATTAAAAGAATTTCTAGTCTCACTTGTTATTTAACATTTCAGGTTATAGTTGTACATACATGTATAGTAAAGTATGTATGTAGGTATGTGTATGCACATATGTATGTACATCGAAAATATACACGCCAAAGATCCTTGTATTATAACATGACATTTACATCAGCAGCAAGCTAGTCAACCATTGATTTCACACACATGCACGCTTACTTCCATAGAATGGCACGGATGTATAAGTGCGTGTAATCCTTGCATAACTGACAACAGCAGACATATTTGGCGTCCTTCAATTTAATAAATTGTGTGTTTTTGTTATTGTCTTTATGGGGTCTCACACAACATGTGTCTGTCTGTTTGTCTGTACGTATTACATACATACGTTGCTGCTCAGTTTTAGCGGCAACGACCCGAAAACATATGGTGGCATCACATACAAATGCACGTACACACGAACACTTTCAGAAAAATTTGAGAACGTTATACGGAAATTGAGCAATAGTAAGGAATTTTGTCTAAAATGAGGGGAAAACTTAAATTGAGTATAATATGTAATGTTGGAGTAAATAAGGTCTTAACTGTACAACATTGTTTATAACGTAATCTAAATCTCTCACAATCACACCCACATCCACATCCACACCCATATCGGTATATGTAAAATAGCCAAAAGCATAACATAAAAAAGGACCTGCGTTTTTATTCTTTTATACGTAAAAGCATCTTAGAGGGTTCGAAAGCTTTGATGTATCGAAACGCACAAAGAGAGCAAAATGAATTGAGAGAAATATCTTGTTTTCATTTCAAACGACTTTGACCGCAATACTCAAATTTAGTTGTGTGTGTGGCCATTATTTTTTCTCGTAGTTTTGTTTATGTTTATGTTCTCTTCATATAAAGATTTTTTTTTTATTATTGAGTGAAGTTAACCTTTATCTGGTTCTGTAAAGTAGGTTACGTAGGTTAAAATGTTGTAACATCTTTTAGATACTAATAAAATATCTGAGTTCGCTAAGATTTCGATTTGTTAAATCATACACATTGCACAGTGATTAATTACGTCCGTTAAATCGATAACTTTTTTATTTCTTGAAGAACAAGAATAGCAGACTTCATCCGTTATAACATAATGGTTGACCAAATACGCCTTAACGTCCCAAATATGTTGAACAAAATTAAAAAAATACCGTTTACTATTTTTTTAAAGGACAAACAAATAACTGAAGTAGCTAAATGGTGACTAGCTAGGATATTCCTTTCTTTTCTAATAAATTGTTCTACTTGTTCTAATAAATTTTCATTACAACCCTTCAGTCAAGATTATTGACCTAGTTTCTCACACTACTTATGTTGTGTGTGTTAATTTTAAACATAAATGGCGGGACCTACAGTTTAAAGTCGACTCCGAACGACAGATTTTTGAGAAACTTTTCATGGCAATTTTATTTACACTCAGAGTTTTTGCCAGAAATCTGCTGAGAAGAAATCGCCGAAAAAATACTTTTTTATTTTGATATCTGGCCTGGGACTCGAACCCTGGCTTTACGTCTAATAAGCCAGCAAACTACCTACTACAATTATCAGTTCAATTGTTAATAATGATTAAACAAACACAGCGGTATTTATGGAAATTAAAAATATAGTATGTTTGTATGTATTTCCCTTTTTTAAGTGAAAATAGAATTTTTAACAAAACATAATACTACATAGTATAACTAATATCAAGTAAGCAACTGTTTATAGTAAATTTATTTTTAATTTTAATCACACGAAAATAAGAATTTGTTTTTTTACATTCCGCGATCCTATAATAATTAAAAACGAAATTTGGCCATTCTTTACGAACACATTTTTATTTATAAATATTGTGTGTATAACATTCTTAAGTTAATAACATGTTTAAACAATTAACTTACAAGTCAAATGTTATATCAGTGAACGTTTGTATCTTAAAAATCATTTGCACACTTTCATGCCTATGGAATATTTTTTAAATCTAAAATATTTTTCTGATTCAAATAATAAAATATAATCAAAAGTACAACAACAATAACAAAATGGCCATATCTGTGGGGTTTTAAGTAATAAAACTATCTTTTTAATATACATATTGTCCTTCCGATCAATATTTCATATTTGCTTTAATTTTTTCTTTTTTTCTTTTTTTTTAACAGCAATGGTTCAATAAATATTGTACTAATTTTTTTAGTTGCATTAGTAATTTAGTTATTTCTATTTTAATAGTGAGAGTCAAAAACTATAATAATTTTTTATAAACACATTGTTTATTTTGCACTATTACTTTTTAATTCCCTACAAATATTGTTATTAAGATGTTAAGTAATGTATATACTTGTTATGTATATGTATATATATGTATACCTATAAATGAATTAAATATTAAAAATGAACTAAATTTTGAAAGTTTTGAAATCTAGAACGTATTAAATAAAAGTACTTCTTGAAATGGACTGTACATACAAAATTTATATGAATATATATGTATATATAGTGTATGAAAATGATAATGTACTTCATGTTAAGAAAAAAATTAAAAATACTTTGATTGGGGAGACTTAAAACTAATTTTCAAGAGAAGAACAATGGAGGCTGTCTCTCCGTTTTGCTCTGTTTTCAGCAAGCCGCTGCATTAGCGTAATACGTTTCTTAGGAGTAGGAGGTGGTGAAGAAAGTTCAATAATATGTTTTCCATTGGGGGTGACTTCAATTTCGTTTAGACTTTGTAAGGAACACACAGTGTAATTAGGCGATGAGTTATTAGTCTTTTCGGATGGTTTTAAAACATTATCGTTCTCTGAATTGTGGATTTTATTTTGTAAAGTTGCATCGAACTTCTGTAAAATTGAATTAAGTGGACTGTGTTGTAACGCCAAAAGAGGTTTCATTTTAAATGACGGATTTGTTTTCTTTGCAAATTTTTCCAAAAACGAATCATCAAAAAATGTTGATTTTAAACGCGCAGCTTCAAGTTCTGAAGTCTCTATAATTTGAACAGTGTTCGAATCAGTACGAGAGGATGATATAAGACGAGATCGCATTTGAGGCCTTTCGGTTGGTAACTCTGGTAAAGTTGAAGGAGCAGCTAATGCCTCATGTATTATATTACGGTAAATGTTGGCCGCAAATCCACGTATTCCACTTTTATTAGCAGGTATTAATGGTTCAGTTCTTAATCTATAAGGTGTAATTTTTATAGGGGGTGGAGCGTGTTGAATACACGATACATTGTTTTGTTCAACAATCATCGTATTACGTCGCTTTAGAGCATATCTAGGCTGTTCTTTCGATTCTTCTTTTAACGATAAGAGATCATAAACAAAATCTTTATTAACCGTTTTAATGCGGTTTCTTATTGGTCTTTTTTTACTCTCCACTTGTTGCACAAAGGTTTTCTTTAACTTTTTGCGGACAACTTTTACATGGGATAAATCTTTGGATAAGTTTTCTACTGCAGCTGTTTCAAGATTTCTTTCTGTTTGAATCTGATTTGTTTGCAACAGTATGTTCTTATGTTTCTTTTCATAGGTTTTTAATATATTTTCCTGCCCTAGTATTTCTTTTTCTCCTGAATTTTCTTCTGGCTTTATTTGTTCACTAACATTAATCTCTTCATTAACAACGACTATATCACCTTCAACATCATCCCTAGAATATTTAATTTCGTGAACTGTCACGTATTCTACAGACATAGATTCACGCTCACCGGTCATTTTATGAACAAAAGTGAGATGATTGACAATATCATAGCGTCTGAAGGCACGATAATCGCATAAGTTGCAACCAAAACGCCTCGACCTGTAATGAAACATGGAAATATGGCGTCTCAGATTACTCAAAGCATTAAATTGCTTGTTACAGATTTTGCAACGGCAAGTCAATTGCTTAGATGCAGGTATCACACGAAAACGTTTGCTTTTCAACTTCTTTTCCGAATTTTCAAAGTTAATCTGTCTCGATTCTTCCACTTTTGAATTATTGACTTCTTCTTCGTGTTTTCCTTTCGTATTCCCGTTTAGAATAATTTCCAATTTTTCCAATGAAACAGTTTGCAATCCATTGCCGAATGTTTGTTTTTCCAGATTTTCAAACATTTGATTAATAGTAGACGAGTTTGATGTAGTATTTAAATTTTCGGCATGTTCCTCCTTAATGCTGCTAACATCAGAAGCAACTTTATCATTATGAGTTCCTAAATGTTGATTATGTTGGCTGTGACTTTTGGTTTGTTTGAATTGATCTCTGAATGTATTCGACTTATTTGCATCGCTTATATTTTTCAAAGAGTCCTTTTTTAGGGAACAACTACTAATATGAGTTGCCAAAGCTGCACGTCTGTCAAAGCCTTTTCTACAATAAATACAGGATGATTTCTGTTTTCCATTTTGCTGATTTAGAATATGTGAGGCGTCAAATTCTTTATTATTATCTAAAGTAAGACGTTTAACTTCCCGACTTGGGCCTTTAATTTGTACGTCACCAATTTGAATTCGTTTTTTCAGAATAGTGTCGCGCATTTTACGTATCCTTCTCAACGGTTTTCTAAAAACAAGGAATAAATAAATTGAAAATTAAAAGCCTTATTGGAGGTACATATTGTGACAACTAAACAAAAAATATTCATATTCTCTACTATTTGATATTTTTTCCAAAGTTACAAATTTAACAACAGAAAGAAAAGCTAGATAAAGTTTTTGCTGTTTTTGTTAAGTGTAATTTCATAAAAAAAAACTTTTCACAATTTCATAGAAACTCTAGCCACAGTTTAAGCTTTGAAAACAAGTGAACCAAAATGAATATGTTACATTTTATATTAAATCCCTAAACATTCTAAAAAACTTAATAATTATTAAGTTAAAGTAGTTTCAAATGTTTCAATTTAATTTAGAACACGTATTTGGAATTATAAAAAATATATTTCAATGCTTACTTGTGCTCATTAGCCAAATGACGAATTACAGCAGCTGGTTGCAAAAATGTTAACGAACATGTGGGACACTGGAACACATACGTAGATGAGTTATGCTTCTTCTGCACATGCATGTTGAAAGTCTTCTCTGTTTGGAAGTGAATTTTACATATTTTACAAAATGCCTTAGTCGATTTTTCGCCAGAACCATTTAAGCTTATATTGTCATTCGCTGACGATTTAGTAGAAGGTAAAGGTATCTGGTTATTAATAAGTTTTCCATCCGGCCCCAACAAAGTTTCATGATTTGTCAAAAGACTATGAACCTCATCTATCTCTGTTTTAATGCTCTCACAATCGTTCTGAGTTTTGAACGTTTGATAAACAGCATGATTCGTAGTCGAAACACGTTCAAGTTCTATTACAGGATCTGGCGCTTTCGGTTCTGGTGACAAAGAATCAATTTTATAACACATTGTTTTGTTTTTCTGGTCAAAGTATTTTGGTGAAACTTCCACTCGTCTAAGACGTTCAATAACTTTGCTCAAGTCTCGAGTCGACGATTTAATATTTGGAATAGGAGATGAACCAGTACTACGACTTTTACTCGGCCAAGCTTCAGGTCTCTCAACTGTTTTTATTAGTACACTTGAATTGTTGTCCTACATTAGGCAAAAAGAATTTAATTTAATTTTTTTTTTTTACATTTTACAACTGCTAGACACACCACTTACCGAAAAAGAATGAAAACTATCTTTAGTTGTCATTTTACAATAATTACGTTTGTGACAGATAAAATTGGCTAAACTGCGAAACATATTCCGGCACACATTGCACTCATAGATTATAGAGCACTCTTGCATCAATAAGCGTCGTACCTGAAACATATTAATTTAATTAATTCTTTCAGTAATCTATAATTATTTAAAATATAAAACAATATTCGAAAAGAATTAATATACCATTTTATTTCAGGACTGCATCACCTTGAAACTTATATATTCTTATACATTTTTACGTGTTTGTTTGTGTAATTCTGTGTACCGTACGGTGTTGTGTTTTATTATCTATTTGCTGTATTTACCTATTGTCATTTAGTTTATTTTTACCCGCGTTGCAATATACTTACTTTAATGAAATCGACTACATCTTTAAAAACTTCTATAAAAAAGTTCGAATTATTACTAAAGTTTTAGACATTAATAATGAATTTTCCAGATTTCATATTTTTAGGTTCAATACATTCATAAAGTTCGTGATATGAATACAATTAAGGCGGTTGTAAAAATCAGTAATATTTTTAAGTAATCAAAAATTATCAGAGTATACAAGTTTATTCTATTAATGATTTTAAAACTAGGATATTAATTTTATTATGGATTCAATATCGATGCGAGCAATTGAACCCAATTCCAACCACACAAAATGGCGAACTTCAATGATCGTTTAAATAACAATCGGATGGTTGGAATCTGAATCTGAAGGTTAGATACGACTATTCCAACAGATTGGTTATAACGAAAACATTGCTCTACAAATGGAGCCATCTGCCGTTGACAGATTAGGATGGCATGTTGACAATTATTTATGGCCAATTATTGACGATATGGATATGAAATGGTCACAACGGAATAAGCATTTATTTCCCTAAATTCTGAATTAATATCTCCATGATATTCTTTGGTTCTAATACCTTTGTACCATTTTTTGAAGCGATACATGTCCCAAAAATTGAGTGTAAATTTTCTGTTTTGTTCTTTACTTTTTATAACAGTAAAAGTTTATATTACGACTTTTTTTTTTTTTAATTTCTGTAGTTTTCTATAAAAGAATTTATATGTAATTATTATTGTATTTACGTTGCTAAGTTTAATGTGTTCTGTTTTGCGCATGGTGATTACTGGTGACTGATAAATGTTAGGCAACTTTTGATTTTCATAGCAATTAATACAAATTATCATTGATTTATAAGCATCCAGCATCGGAGATATAAAAACAATAAGTTTTTAACAAGGAACTATAATATCTATGCACGTATGTACATTAACGACAATGTTAATTCTATTAATTTACAAAAAAAACAGGAATTATATCTGATATATATATACATATCTTGTGTTAAATTGAATTTTGCAATTTTACGTCACTTTATTAGATTATATTTAAGACCATAGAGTCTACTACTCTACAAATGTGCACTCATATAGTATGTAATGAATTAGTGTCGAACTACGACTGCCAAAGGAAATCGACTATACATATAAATATATATATATATATATATATATATACGTACTTAGTACGTTTATGTGAATGTCATTTAGCTGCACTAAGTCGAACTTACCTCATCGGTTCCATTTTCATAAGCCTTTTTGGCTTCCTGAAATCCAGCACAAGATGTTCTTATCGGTTGTCTTAGTAAACTTTCGTCATCATTGCCATTAGAAAATGTTTCCAAGCCAAGCGGTAAATTGCATTTAGGGTCCATAGTGTCCATAGTGAATCTTTATTCTATCACGTACGCCGCTTACCTTTTGTCTATGTACTCTCAATTAATTGTACACTTTATTTACTTTTCGTTCTTATTCATATAATAATTATAACAAGCATTGTTTTATTCTGTTGCGAAAAGCCGTTTATATTTTACATTCATTTTGTAAACAATTTAACAAGTTCTGATATATTATTAAACAAGCATTCAATAAAACAACAAATTTGCACTTTTCACAAAATAGAAGAAAATTTAATTCAATATTTCTGCATTGAAATATAATAACTCTAAGTCAAACAACATTTTGTGACGGCGTCTTATATCAATACGTTATTGTTTTAAGGCGTTAAAAATTTGCTATTTCTTGTAATCGAAAATGAAAATATATCAAAATATTTATTACTTTTGTCGGTTATTTTTAAAATTAAATTTTGAAAAATTGCGAAGAATTAAATTTAAAAAAATTTAAATATAATTAAGAATACGATAACATTAATGTGTATATGGGTACTGCAGTTAATTGGAAAGAGCATAAGAATTTTAAAATAAAAAACTACTTTAAGATTAAATATAAAAAGGAAGCCGTCGTTATTTAATGGGTGGTGTGTTAATTTATTAGATGAGAGCTCGTGGTACAAGCTCTGGCTCAGACATCTCGAATAATAACGAAATATGGAAAAAACGTATTTCTTACGGCGACTCCCTCTCGGAAAAAACTCTAAGGTCTATTTTTTGGCTTCAAGATTAAACTCGAGATTAAGTTAATCTCCAGTTAAATTTAATCTTCAGTTAGCTGAGTTTTCATTTTTTGAGTGGAAGTTTAACTGAAGATTAACCTTGTAGAGCTGCCGTACTTATAAGCAAAAATGGCAGGGTTTCACAACAATTTGCTTTTGCATAGAAGAAAACAAACAAAAACAAACAAAAGCTTAATACTATTGATCTTGAAGTAAAAAAATAATTTTTGGCAAATATTAAATAAATTAAGACTGTCTATTGTTAATTTGTGTTTTATTTAATTCATAATCACTTAAAAACGTGTTTTATTTGGCTTTCTGTCACTTAAAAACTTTCTTTTAAATAAAATTTGTCAACTACTTTTCATAGTTAATCTTAAGTTTAAACCAACAACGTTGGTGATTAACTGTAACCGTAAGGTTAAACACAAGATTATGTAAACTCAAAAACTGAAAACGAAGTTTAACTGGAGATTACAGTATTCCCTCGATTTACGTCGTCTCGATTTACGTTGTTTCGATTAACGTCGTCAAAAATGTTGTTCCCTTAAACTTCGATTTGCGTCGTTATTCGATTTACGTCGTCTTACGTTATTTATAAACAAAATCAGGGGACTTCCCTTTTAAAAGAAATTCAATACATAAAATAAAAATTTAATTATTTTAGTTTTTTTTTTGTAAAATATACACAAATAAATGCATCTGATAGTATGAGTTCTTTGAAATTCGATTTACGTCGTTTCGATTTACGTTGCCTTTTTCCGGAATATTCTACGACGTAAATCGAGGGAATACTGTAATTTAATCTCGAGTTTAGACTTGAACCCAAAAAATGGTCCTAAGAGTAATTAAAATCGCCATGAAAAGCGAACTGTAGACCCGCCGTTGTGGATAAAATTAACACAAACGACATAGGTGGTGTGAGAAACTAGGACGTAATCCAATTAAGTAAGGCAATTCAATATCAAATAAGCTTTAAACTGAATTAACATCTTTTCCAAGATTTATGTGAATAAAATTATTGAATGAATCATACCTGTTAAATAATGATCAGTAATCGTAATAATTAGTAATTTGATTACTTTTTTTGAATGGTGAAATAATGATTACAATTGCGATTATTTTTGGTTAAAATAGTTAATAATTGATTACGATTATAATATAATCAAAAAATAATCAGGATTACTGGCGATTAGTCTAATAATCATAAAAAATCAAAAGTAATCCAAAACTAATCAAATCGTTTTCAATAACTACTTTCAAATTCTTTTTCAATATTTTAAAATCATCAAAAACAATTATTGAAAACAATTTGATTTATTTTGAATATTTTAAAATATTCAAAAAGAATTTGAAAGTAATTATTGAAAATAACACTTCGTAAAAATTGTAATAACAGGAAAAAAAGTTATTTTCATCTCAACTTTTTCCGTGTAAATAAGTATGATGCGCTATTTGTTAATTCCAGTATTTGCTGTTGTACCAAAAAATACTTTCCCTACATACAATACATCGACAAACCAGTTAGTATGTCTTCTACAGTGCTGTCTTTGAATTGAGTGAATCGTTGTTCTATTTAAAACCAAACCTACCGAATTTATTGATGTAGAAGTAGTGGAATCCTGTCATCAATAAATTCAATTGCACCGTGATATTGAGTCTAGCTTCTATTCATATTTTCAACGACATTATTTGAGACGTTTTGTGTGTCCATTACATAACTTACTTCAATACCATCGGATTAATTGATTAATCCAGCAAATTCAGTTAAAATTCAAGTTTTCTCGTGTTAAATAAGGATTAAAGATTTAATAATAAACAAAATAAAATAAAGAAATAATTACTAGATAATAAAAATTGTATTTTATTCAGTGAATTATATTTTTCTAATTAATTCCAATAAAAGCAATAACGATAAAACTAAATGCCTATGAATCTCACTAGGCAGCGTTTATAACATCAAGCCGTATATTTTAGACTGCGCACACGATTAGAATTAACAAGAAAAAAGTTAATACATGCTGCCACCATTCTAATGTTTATATTTAATTAATTTTCAAAACTTGGCAGTTAAAGTTAAGTTTGGGTCATGATGTGATTAATAATATTTCGTTTGTTCTTCAATTCAATTATGATTTGAAATACAACTGTGTGCTTTATTAAAAAGTTATAAAAGAATTTCAGTATATATGAAATATGAATAGTGACGCACAATCGGAAGTAGAGATAAACAAATAATCAATAAATTGTAGAATGGCACAAGACGTAAACAATCAAAATTAGCCTGAAATTCAGCAAACTTAAATGGATAATTAATGTCAATTAAAAATAAACATCCAGTTTACAAGCACCTATAGATCAAATTCAAATTATCCAACGAGTTCGAAACACAATACTGAAGAAAGTCAAAAATGCGTCGTATTATATTAGAATCAAAGGGGTCACGAAGATCACAGAAGATATATAATTATTAGTTATTAAATACAAAGATCTACTACTTTCATATTGTGTCACTATGGAATCGGACCAAGCCACTAGAATTAACTAACATTTCAATAATAAAAAAAATTAATTTATTCTGTGAACGATTATACATATTAAACCAGATTCACTAAAATTTTCAAAATATTTAAAAACCTGGATATTTTCCATTTAAATGAAAAGACTTGAAAGTATTTAAAAAAAATCATTTTTATTGGCTTTAAAGCGTGTGACATTCATTATTATTTTATATATATATAAATATATGTATCTATATATATAAATATATATTACCATGGGAATGATCTGTATGTCGATAGTGATTTGTTTTAATTATATGTTTTTCTAACTTCTTAATGTTTTGAATAGTAGCACAAGTAGCATGTTTGAATATATTTAGGAATTCTTATTACATTGTTTTTTTTTTTTTTTTGTTGTATGTTTTAAATATTGCATAGAAAAATAAATATGTATATATTTAATGATTTGATGAACAAATCTCACAAATCTCTTCATGTATTTCATAATTATATTTATACATTTGTCTTTAGTTGATAACTTGCGAAAATAAATCTGTTATAATATACACTTTGTATTTTATAAGCATTTCATTCTGGCTTCATTTATATATTATTCTTTCCCGCATTGTTAATCGTTTTATTAATGAGAATAATTATGGTTTTTTTAAGAATCTCTTATTAACAAACATATATTGTACTATGTATATATATATATATATATATATATATATATATATATATTGATAATTTATTTATTAAAAACTCTAATTTTAATGCCTACTAAGAAAAAGTAACACATTTTCTGCAAAACAACAATAAATTTGTTAAGGAAATAATTAAAACAAATTCAATATTGACTTAAGTCATATATTTAAATATATTTAATATTTATTTAAAAAAAAAAAAGCATTTGGTTTTTGAACAAACTATATATTAAAATATGAAAAATTTTCATTATCTGCATTTATTGTATTTATTTCTGAGTTTCATTCAATTGCAATATTTGGTTTATCATTAATATTTGTAAATAAATAAATATACTTTTTTACAGTGTACTCTTATATTAAGGTAATTAGTTTAACTTTAGTAAGGCACTAGTTACACGTTAATCTATCTATATATTTTGTAAATATATGCATTTTAGTTATTTATTTATTTTGTTATTTTTTTTTTAGGTTTTTTTTTAACATATCTATTTCTTCTTCCAATTATTTAACGTGTAACTACTGACTACGATTTTATTTTATGTGATTTCTTAGATAATTGTTTCTTCTTTAATACATTTATTATTTCATTTGTTTTTGTTCAATTTAAAGCTTATTATTCAGCTAAGATCAGGAATGTTTTTATTTTATTTTTCTCTTCGCGATGTACATACATACATAAGTAAGCTAGCTTCAAGTTAAGTTTTAAATATTACTGTTCTCTGAATACTACTGCTACTACTACTCATTTGACAAATTAGCGCTTATGTACCTTTTTCCAAAATTATTTAAACATTAATAAATGATGAACATTAGTAAAAGCATCATTGCCATTTCATTTCAACAATTTAAGGGGGCAGCTACTACAAAACTTATAAAATAGCAAATTATATAAAAACGTGTAGTTACATAACGTACAGGCTTGTCTTAAATGCTTAATGTCACATTGAGATTTTGCTATTGAATCATTGTCGTTGAATCATATACTTTTTATACATAAGAAGGCTGTCTGTACTGTCTGTCAGATAACGTTGGTGATCTTAAAAAATGAATAACTGTTATAATGTTCTGTGTAGAGCCCCCATAAATATGTTTGAATATTACAAAATACCTTGTCTAATTTAAATACGTATGTATATGTGTAATGCTGTTTGTTTAGTTTGTATACTTAATTGTATATTTATTTAGCAATGGTGGGTGTGTATTAGTTTACGTGTAAGTATATCGATAGCTATATGGGCGTTTTAATTAATTAAATTAAATATACAATACTAACTGAAATAATTTTGATTTAGTATTAAAAAATTATTATAATA
This sequence comes from Sarcophaga peregrina, assembly GCA_014635995.1. NCBI lineage: Eukaryota > Metazoa > Arthropoda > Insecta > Diptera > Sarcophagidae > Sarcophaga > Sarcophaga peregrina. Next base: position 777,248 of record CM025789.1, read on the forward strand.
CATATTTTTTTTTTTTTATATTAAAAATACATTCATATGTACCTTTATTTTTGTATTTGTATGTCATATGTATGTACATACATATGTATATGTATAATTATTACAGAGTGAAATTATACACACACATATTTCTTTATAAATATATTCTAATTATATACGTATCCACTGTTTGTTAATACATTTTTTATGAACTTTAGTAATAGCTACATTGTTAGTTTTTGCTATAAATAAAATGGTTCATAGAATTTTATTTTTTGGATCAAATTTTAACAATAAATAAAAAGAAGACAGAATAAGTTTATATTAAATTAGCATTTCATTACATTCGAACTTTTTACTTACTGGTGATCGAAGTATGTATAGAGAGAAGTGTTTGTTGATTATTTTCAATATTCGAAATGTTTCGTTTGGTGGTTTTCATTTTTCTTTTTAATTTTATTTTAAAGTATTTGAAGAGAGTTTTATTAATTTAATTAATAATTAAAAGTCTAACCTATAAAATTAAATATATAGACGATTTTAGTTTATTATAACCATGAGTATAATCATTGTTATTGCTATAAATTAATTGTTTTAATAAGTATTGAAAGCTAATTCTTATTAATTTCAATAAGAACAGAAACGAAAAAAATTCAAAAAGAAATATATTATGAATCGGTGTAAATAGAATTATGATAATTGAAGAAAATAATTGAATGAACCACAAAACATTTAGTAAGTATATATCAATTAATCTATATTTTAAGTATTGTTATTTAGAATGGGTACGTTTTGAATGAAATTGAAATAATAACGCATTCGATGAATGAAAAAGTTTAAATATACTAAAATACTGAAAGAAGTTATAGAAGAATATAGAATTTGTCTACTATATCAAAGGCTTTAATATCTAATTTAGTTATTTAAAACATACAATAAAATAATACAATATTATTTTATCATTTATCATTACTTCATTAAATACTAAAATTAGTTTTGATGATATCTTTATGATTGCTTTCGATTGCGATCTTAGTTAAGCATTTTTAAATACTGGTTTAATTCATGTTCATATATTGTAAGATGAGTTTTATACAATTGAGTACTTTTTACTTTTTTTTTTATATAAAAAAGACTTTAATTTAACGGCAGTTTTTTAAGTAAATATTTTTAACGTGTCTTTTTTCTTTAACTGTAATTGCCTACAATTCCATGAAATAATTTATTTTATATATTGTTATGATTTGGTTTAATTCTTACAAAATTAAAGGCAGGATTGTGAAAGTGTTTCTATGAGAACGTAACGTAAAATCAATACAAAAGTACATAAAAAGGAAAGATAAAAATTAACATAATATTTAAGATTATAGAAACAACAGAGGACAAATTACAAAAGTTAATCATAATGGTGTCTCATAAATGATGTTTAAATAAAATTAGAGAAAAATTACTAAGTAATCTGCTACATTATAAATAAATACAAAATAAACAATCAGTGTAGATTTCTAGGTATGTAGATAATGACTGGTTTTCGATGGTATTCATAACATTTTTAAAAAGGCTAATGCGGCTTAATCTTATAAATTTTGGTACAAAATAATAATTATTATTCATGTGCATACATAAATGTATGTGAAAATAATGTTGTGTAGTGTGTGTTTGGTTTGAAATGTCTTAATGTGGTTGGTTTTTACGTTTAATGAAGCTGAAAGTTTTATATTTTAATTATGATCCTATACATATTTTTAAAGATCATTTTTTTCACTTTTATACAATTGTTTTGTTTATGGTTTGTTTTTTAAGTTTCAATCAGTTTTTAGTTTAGAAAAGTATTGCTATTGCTATTATAAAGAGATTTGCAAACATAATGCAGAAGTTAGTTTTAATCTGATAGCTACCTCCGCTAACTACGATATCCTTCTCCTCCAGCATAGGAAAGTCAATCACATGTATAATTCCATTGGTGCATTCAACATCAGGGCGATAAACATGAATTTTTTTATAATTCCATATGATAACATAACCTGAAAATATTGTAACATTAATAGTAATAGTAACTAATTATTTTATCTTTCTTTATAATTCATTTTATTACATATTATGTGATTAAAATATTTATTATAAAATAGGCAACCAAAAATTGAAAAATTAATATTAAAACGATAATGAGAGAGAGTTTCCACTCCCATGTGAAACTAGTGAAACTATCGAAACTGGGATGATCACATTAATTTTTATTATGAAAGTTCTTAGATGAAATTTTCTTTAACTACCTTTAAAATTTTCCTTCGTACATATATCGAATGAATTTTTTAAGAGTGTTTATATGCTTTTTTTAAACTTCTACTTGAAAATTATTATCACCTATTATTATACCTATTGTACCACTTTTTTTTTTTTTAATTTTACTTATGAAACGAGACGAAACTATGTAAAAAACTTAAAATTATCTTATAATGTGTGTATGTATGTAATGTGTGTTTGTATGTTTCAAATTAAACTGTTTATTGATACTTTACTGTACTGCATTGATAACGGAATAGAAAAATAGTTCAGTTTTTGAACATAACTTGAACTTTCAACGTAAAAATAACGACATAAATAAAACAGCAAGATATTACTACAATTGGTAATGTATTGTGAAAAAGTTGAAATATTTAAAAAGTTTAAAATTTTGTATTATAAATGTATAAATATATATGTATATAATTTGTTTTAATTTTAATATTTAATATGAATAGGGTCATGGAAGAGGGTTTAGTTATTTATTTACATGTTGAACTCACCAGTCCATTCATGAGAAGAAAATTCATCATGAAGATCTTGGTTTCAGTATTAATAAAAATTATTTTTTTAATAAATATTTAAAGCAGATTAGAAACATAAAAATTGAATTGAAGTTTCGTTTATGATAAACAAATTGCGATTTTTTAGTTGTTCTGTATTCCATTTGCAAATATGTTTCTCGAAATAATAAACGGTAGAAGTTTTGTATTATTTAATATTCAACGTTCCTAATGTTCTTATTTCATTTAAAATACAGAACAAAAATAAAATAGTAAAAATTGGAAAAGTATACTTACGTCCAGCTTCCTCTTCTACTTTAATTTTTAGAGAATCTCTGAATGTGGGTAAAACAATTGAATCGCTTTCTTTGGTCATGGAGGCCATATCTTTCATAGTAAAGATCTGGTCTGCTATCACTAAATGACGTTCCAATATTGCTCGAGACTTGGAAATTAAAATCCATACATTGATATTTATAATACTATTACGCAGTTACATATATTTATGAATGTTTACTCACATGGTATGCAAAGTCTTTCATGAATAATTTTTTGTGAACCGAAGGATAATCAATGGCAGTTTTTTGCCAACCCTTGTCGCGTGCCACAAAGTAGGTGAAACGTCTTTGGGTGTTGTTCAGCTGATCGTTAAATGTTGAAAACTGTCCCAATTTGTATGAATCACTGTACAGTAAATAAACAATTGCAATAATAATAATAAGAATTAAATAAGATTCAAATTGAATGGAATGTTACCTTAACATTGGATCACTTTCTAATTTTCCTAACACTGTCGTATATGGAACTCCAAGTACTTTATCAATTATATGAACATAACCATTAGTACTGGCTACATCTGCTTGTAAAATTGTAGCATTTACCCCACCGCCTTCAACGGTAATAACCTCATCAGGGCCATCTCCATTAATATTGAAGTAAAGGAAAGTTCGATTGTTGACTGTAGGTATTTGGGCAATCTTATTTAATTTAATTTAGTTTGAAATCGTCGAAATATGAACGAAAAAATATTACATCTTTGTGCTTTTATTCTAAATGCAAATAAAGAAATACGTACTAAGTTCTTATTTTTTTCTTTTATGTCTTTAACACTAAGGCGATCTCTAATAATATGCATGTTGAGAATTTCCCTCATTCTTGGACCATCTCTGCAAAAATATTTTATTATTATATTATTGAAACGATTTCAAAAACACAAACCCAATTATGTTATTAATAGTCGAAGCATTCCAGGCCTCATTACTGGGTGCTAAAATCGTAACATCCCCAAAACTGCTAATATCATCTAAGACCTGACCACCAATATCCATAATAACTTCGAGAAATTTACCCAAAGCACCGCTTTCATTTTCCTATATTAAAGAGTTAACAGATAGAATAAAATCATTATTATCCACCGGAAATTTTATTCGGCATACGAGTACATATGTGCAGGCTTTAGGATAATTTAGTATATGCAATTAAAAAATATGTTATCAAATGAATTCTAATGCGTAATCTATTTACGCATTATTTTATAACATTGATTTTTATCTTTCTGATACTAACAATGTACATATATGTACATATATATATTTATATATACAGATGTACTATGTACTATAACATTTTATATAAACAATTTAGAAAAATTTTAAAAGATTAAACATTGATAATGTTCATGTTACTGATGTGTATTACTGATGTTGTATTACTGATGTTGATGTGTAAAAAAGACTTGTAAGGAATGAAATATTAATCAATAATGCCGTTTAAATAATTTAAAAACAAATATTGGTATGCAGTTTAGAAATAATATAAAAATTAATGAAATTTCTTTCCAGTAAAAACTATAAAAATAGGTTTTAAATATTTTTGCATATTAAAAACAAACAAAAATTAGAATGAAAAACATTAAATAAAAGATAGAATGTGAATACAAAACAGCGATATTAATTTTTTAAATATAAAAATTATTGAATATGCAAAATAATGGCTGTTTGCTATTTCAATAATAATATTAAAAATGCGTTTATCAAATGTTTTTATTTTCTTTACAGTAGTTTGTCGGCAGCCCTTCTTGTCGTCTTTAACTTTTAAAAATAACTCGCAATCGTCTTGCCAATCTGCCTTACGCGTCAATGCTAATGGCTTGTGGAGCATAAGTACGAAAGTTTTAGTTAATTGATTTAGAGTAGTTGCATATCTCTTATTGGCAAACTGAAAATTATCTGTCAACAAATTAAATAAGGTCTTAATAATTCAAGAAATTGCACGACAAACTAAATCAACAGTGATATAGATTCATCTATACTGGATAATATGTGTTTCTTATTTTATAAAATACGTTAAATGCTTTATAAAAGCATCAAAAGTAACTCGTATGTATGTACGTAAATATCTAAATAAAGCCAAGGCAAAAGAGACCAATTTTGTGTGTATAAAATTGAAAAAAAAATAATAATAATAAACGAAATTAAACAATCCAATTCATTTTATTTTATTTTATTTTAATGTAATTGCTATTCCACATTCTAATTGGAGAAACTGTATTTAATTTAAAGGGAATTAAGGCTGAGAGTGATGATAAAGTATATAAATAAATTGATAATTAATTGCATTTATAATACTTACAATTGCCTATTTTGATAATTTTTTTGGTTTTAAATTCGTTGTAAACAGTAATTTATTTTTGACATTTTGAAGTACGGCAAGCAACATGGCACAGGATCATGTCGAGAAAAATTGAAGTATATGAAAATTTAATTTGAGCTTTTATGATACTATTTTAAAATACTTAATTGTAATATAATAAATATTTTAAGAAATTCTCTCTGTTTAACGTACAATTGAATTACATAGTATATTGAATATGAAAATAACTATGATGATATATTTATTATATTTAAACGGACGAACAATTTAAAGATATTAAACTCTTTAAATAGTTTATAGAATTATGAAGTGTTTATGGTAAAAAAAAATTTAATTTTTCATTTGCCCTCTGAATGAATTAAAAAATTGATATTGGAATCATTTTGGAATCATTGTTCCATATTTGACTAAAGTATACTATGTAATTCGGCATGCAAACTGTAGAAATATAAATCATTTAATCGTTTGAATGTAGAAACAAAATTCATTTCGTCTCGCGTCTGAGATTACGATAAACTCTGTTAAAAACATATTTTTTATATCCCGAATACATTGTTGGTCATTGGCCATTACAACCCTTTTGTAGGGATTACGGACTAGTTTCTTATACGACCCATATTGTGTCCATTTTTTCTTTTCTTTTCAAGATGACACAGCTCAGATGCAAACTTTCAAGCTGTCGTCTAGTAAGCCAACATACAACATACAACAACACTTGGCTATAGAGGGCAATATATATGTATATGTACACTTTCATTTTTAAAATAAATAAAATATGAAAATTATTATTCGATGGCAAGCATCTTTTAACATCATACAAAAGTTGTCGATCTAAATCAAACATTTAAATTTTTGGAAGTATGTGTTCAGTCAGTAAATATGTACATATATAAGTTTGGAGTTACATAAAAATCACCACTTACCTTAAATGACTACGGTTTGTTTGGTAGGAAATTTTTAGATTAAAACAACCGATCCATTGGAAGCAATTGTTAGGAACGTTAATAAATTATTAAAAAGTTGGTAAAAATTAAATATAATAAAATTTTAATACACTATACATAGGTAAATATGTAAATTGCATAGAAAAAGAAAATTATGTACATCAAGAAATATTAAAAACAAACAAACCGAAACTAAAACCAAAATTTAGCATACAAATATGACGACTATATAAATTTATATTGATGAATTTAAAATTAAATACTGCTTTTATAAATTTCAAAATAAGGAAAGTTAATAAATATAAAAAAAAAACTGATAAAAACGCCAATATGTGAACATTTAATTTTGGATGTAATTAAAACCCTTAAATTAAATTAAATTAAACTATAAAATTTCCAATTAATTTAAGAAAATTTTGCTAAGGCCCTTAAATTTTGACATTTGAAAGTGTGAAGGAAATATTCAATAAATGCGTAATTTTATATTCGAATTTTCCCTTGTAGTTTATAAAAGTTTTCTTGACCGAAATATATTTTATGTACGTATTATATTATTATATTATACTCAGTCATAAAATTAAACCATAACTTTATCCCAATATCTGTTATAAAGATTTTTAATTTTATAGTTCATTAAGTGCTTTTCATAATTAATAGCACCTCCTCAGTTTTTTGTATTTTACGCTGAAAAAGCGTTTTATATTAACATTTTAATATATTGTAACGAATGTGGTTTATGATTTGCTATTAGAAAGAGGAAAATGTAATAGAAAAAATATTGTAATTCAGTTTCTTATCACAGAAGTTTGGGTTGATGGAAGCTAAAGCAACGATTTACTTTAATAGCTTTATATATCATTAGACTGCCCACTCCAAAATTTCTTTAAAAAAGGCTTATAACTTTTGTTGGAAATCAAAAATTTATTTACTCGCTATATGAGCAATACTATTTTTTATATTTACTGTTGTGACTAGTCTTTAAATAAAATAAAAAGTTTTTTTTTCTTTCTCTTAGTTACTTTGAACAGAACACTTGTTTTATTTCACCGAACAAATAAAGGGTTTCAGGATACAAAACTTTCAATAACTTTTCTTAAATTTCGCCATTAGAATCGATAGCCATCTAAGTTTTAACGTTTTTTCAAAAGAAGAGATAATCTCAAGTAAAAGTTTCAGTATTTTTTTTTAATTAACAATGACTAAAAATGTATTTTTGCGAATTTCAATATTTCCTTTTACAGGAAATAAATGTGGAGGAAATTTTTATTTTGACCTTATAATGTTCCATATTCTGAAAACGCTGAAGGATTCCGTTACGATTTCGCGCTCGCTGTGTTATAAAAACTTAATTTAATTAAAACAAAAAAATTCAACACAACCTTGTAAGATCTTCATACACCAAAATCATCACATGACATTTTGTTATTGGCCTAGTTAAATAATTTTTTTAAATGTCTCCGTGTTTGTATTAATTGAATGATGATATAATTATGGAAAAGCAAAATACAAAATTTTGTAAAAAAAACTACAGTCAGGATTTCGACCTAGCTTCTCACACCACTTATGTTGTGTGCGTTAATTTTATACATGAGTGGCGGGACCTACAGCTTAAAGTCGACTCCGAACGACAAATTTTTGAGAAGCGCTTCATGGCAATTTTATTTATTCTCAGAGTTTTTTGCCAGAAATCTGCTGCTGCGGCAGTCGCCGAAGAAATATTTTTTTTCATATTTCGTTTTGCACTTAACTTTTACTGTGTTTTTTTTTTCTCAAATAGTAAATAATTAACTATATTCGTTACAATCGTGGTATATTCGTGATAATATAATTGTGAAAAGCATTTTATTTATTATTTTATTGTATACTTTAAAATATTTTTTGTTCTCATAGTAAAATATAACAGACTGAGTTATAGTCTGTTACTTAAGTTAAGATCATTTGTAATAATTTGTAATAATTTTTTAATTTTTCATTAGTTTGAATTATTTTTTATAAAACTACAAGAACAAAATTTCTTCAATGAGTTTTTTGTAATGAATTTCATTAATTTAAATTTTTTTATTTAAGTATACTTACATTACACCCAAAATTTTTTTAAAATAAAATTTATATTTTAAAAATTATTTTAAAATAAAATTCTGCTTCTGATTTTACTAAGAACTGAATATTGTCTGCTTAAAACGTTCGTATAAAAATTCAGTTCAAAGTAAAATCTGTCTTTGGGTTCTTTTCATTTTGTGATTGGTTTTAACATGTTTTTGATGTTGTAGAAAATTGAAAAATTTTGAAAATACTTTGTTTTTAATTGAGTCCACAATAAAATTAATGCTTTAAACATTCGTTTGTTTTTTTTTTTATTATTAACGGACCCAAAACAAAATCAAAGTTAAGTTCAAGTTCATGTGTTCATTTAGTGGCAATTTTCTTAATATTACATTTCATTATTGTTATCCTTAAGTCAGATTGTTCAATGTGTATAGCAATAATCCTCTTTAAGCTTATCAAGCCTACTACTTCTTCAGTTACTATTTTCTAAATATGTATGTACTATTCGATATAAAATAGTTCTTGGCAATGTTTCTTTGTCAAAAATGACATAATTTTTGCTTTGTAATGTTTGTTCTCTTTATAAATTTTTAAAAACTATTTTACTGTATGTTATGTACATAAATAGTTTAACTGTGTCTTTATGTGTATTTTCATTGTTGGATTTAATCTGTGAATGTAAATATTGTTAGCCTACCTGCAAGAATTGTGTGACTGTAGTATCGATTATCATCAGTGGTCGATGTATTAAATGCACAACACCATTACGCACTGGTATGTTGGCTTTAACGATTTCTGCCAAAACAACACCAGTAGCATGCTTAGGATCACCCAGCAAAGTATTCGATTTAACATACACTAAAAATTAGTAACAAAGAAACAAAAATTTATACTAACGAATAAGTATGTCTTTTTTTAATATAACAAATAAAGTATCATACGATCTCTGTATATATTAAAATTATTAGATTTTCCTATTATAATACGCCTGCGCGCATACCACAGAGTCTATCCTTTAGATGTTCTGATATTATATGTTTTGCTAAATACAGTACGCGGTTATTAGCAATATTACACATAACTTTATTATTTTGTATAGTGTTGGGAAAGCAAATATGTAATTCCAAGGGTAAGTGAATTGGGTTTCGAATAAAGTCATTAATTTAATCTGTTTGTTTCGGGTGAACATTCGGGTGTACATTTTTTAAGGCTTTACAAATTCTCATTTATTCTTCTGCCTTTGTCCGTCGTACATTGTCCATTTTGCAAAATCAATAAACAATTGCTATGCCACGTTACAGAGACGATAATTTCATGTTTACCCAATTACATCAAATGCGGAATAAAATATTATATGATCTCACTTATCACTAAAGTGTATATGAATACTTTGGCTATTTACTTACTTTTTCCATCCTTTTGTTTAAAAAAACTAACAGTTACTTTAATATTATCCTCAAAGGCGGCAGTGGTTTGAGGCACCTCAATTTGAGCAGCCGAAGTAAATATCACATTGTTTAAAATAACATGACCGTCGATAACTTTATTATCCACTAAACTGCTGCGAGTAGTTTGCTAAACGAAATAAAATGCTTGTAACAATTTAGAAACATACTCATGAATGTGTTCACATTTTTAGTTACCTTAAAACCTTCATCAACTGGAATGAGAAAGGTATGGCCACCTGGTGACTGGTAAAGATTTTCTTTTCGCATTACGGTGACTTGAGAACGATACGATCTAAATATTAACGAATGTCAAATATAAATAAAATACATTTATTAAGTTTTCTACAAACCTCAAGCGATTATCGCCAATGTTTAATAAGTCTGCCTGTTGCAAAAATTGAAACGCATCAGGGTTTGTAATCTCCGTCTTCACTGTTGGCAGCGATGTGAGCGGCACTAAGACTTCATCTATAATATGCATTACCTATGCGTAGAAGATAATATTTGAAAACAAATTTATTCATTAAACAATGTTCGAAATGTACAGACCTGTCTTTTGTTCTCATTATTGGTCATTTCAACGGACAGTGATGGAATGATTCTAGCGTTGTTAACGTAAATATCACCATTTCTATTTTTAGTTATATATAATGGCGGATTGCCATCCATGTCTGATGGTATGGTCTTAGTTAACTGATCCTGAGTCATTGCGACCGTCGCTATTAACGAATAAAAAAATTAAAAAACCAAAGAATTCTTAAAAAAAAAAGAAACATTTTAATTTCAGTATGCTTACCCATATGATATAGTACATGAGTTGTACCCCGATGTCTTTGAAAAGCCTCATTAGTTGGAACAAACAAAGTGCAGCTTCTTAATGATAAAGTTGAATTAGCAATGGGATTCTGTTCCAATAGGCTGTAAAACTGCAATCAGAAGAAAAGTACCAGAATGACATTAATTTTAAGGTAGATTTTTATACACTTTTTGCTAAAACCAAATAAGAACTAAATTTGTGTACTTTATCTAAAGTTTTATAAGCATAACAAGTAAATGAATTATTATAAACACAATGCGTATAAATCGTTCAACGAATAACTTAAATAAAAATGTTTTGTCAAGTTTCCAGTCAAAAATTCGTAGTGTATTTAGAAACTAATTGATTGAGAAAAAGGTATGAATAGTACATTTTTAAATTTTTACGTTACGTTACGTTACAAGTTTGAAAAGAACCAAAGCTTATGTATTGTTGATTTCAAAATGGTCTTGAAACACGTTTCTTTAGATTTCGTAAGCGAATATACATATACGTAAATAAATAAATAACATATGTATGTATAGAAATTATCGCAGTAGCAGTAGTAATCGTTCTACCCTAAAAAACATTCGATATTTCTGAAATAACACCCCCTTAGACTTTAAGCGATTATTTAAAAATAACATACTTGGGTAACATTGTATGTAATGGTTAAAAGGAAATTATGCGAATGATTGTTGTCGTGGTTATGCAGAACATAAACAGGAAAAATACCTCTTTTTCTTTTGTAATGACTATGAATGTATTTAGTTTTCCTATATAACGACTAAAATGTGTAAAAATGATAAAAGAAATGGCTATTTTACGAGTGTATTTCAATTTGCCTAATTGGATAACATAATTTAATTTGAATTTTTTAAATTTACAACTTTAGAATAATAATTGAATACAAAACATTTACGAAATTATGAAAATAATAAATACTTAAACGCACATGAGCGTTTACAATAATTTTTAACTATGCATATATGTACTTATGTATATACATATAAAAAACAGAAAATATGTTCCTAACCATCTACCTAACTAGGTTCCCATAGACTTTAAATCCATCCGCACCGATATCCTCCAAATTGGTTGCATTGTTAAGGCAATAATTGAAAGATGGGTTTCGATCGCTAAAACAATGCATTAGTCACACTGGGTTCAATCATGAAATCGACTTTCAAAATTTTCAATACAAAAATCTTTAGGAATTTACGTTTTAAATTCGATTTTTTTAAATATAGTAGATGCAATAGACTTTAAATTTCGTGGACTTCACGAATATGATAGTAAAATTCTGAGAAAGGTGAAGAGGATTAAAGCAACCTCCACACAAGGAAAATACTTTCAAAGTTTCTTTCAGGACTGAGCCTTTTAACCTGTTTGAAATCAGCAAGTTATCAATTATGATGAATCATATGAAACTATGATGGGTAGGCTGCAAAGAAAGGTCGTTTGTTCGAAAACTGCTACAGCTAAAAAGTTCAGTTCTATAATACAGCTCATACCGACCATAACAATAAGTTTATAATATTATTTACATAATATAGGAGAAGCGAAGCACACCGGTTAATAGCTAGTTTGTTACAAAATATATTTATTAATATCATTAGTATTATTATTTTATATAACTACCCTTAGCTGAACCTTTTTCTACCATTGTATTCTATTTTTCACCTGCCTTGTAAGGCTATACGTTTTATATCCTATGTATGCCATATGTTGTATTACTGTTTGTATATGATACTATTATTGAATAAGTTGTTAACATAATCATCGAAGTAACTATTCTGCTTCTGTGGTTTGTTTACATAATAGTGTACTAAAATAAGCTTTTAGTTAGGAAATTTCCCTAAAACCTAAATATGTACTTATAAATAAAAAAATTGTGGGCAATAGCACTACTACAGAATTGTTCTATTTTTCGCTTTTATAAACTTATATAAAATAAAAGTATTTATTTTACCTCCTCCAAAGTTCGACTCTAAAACAAAGTCCTGTGCTACAAGGAGCATATACACACATATGTCAGAAGAAACTACCTCAAACGACTATTCCTTGTTGCTAAAAGTCAAACTGCTATTCTTAACCTACTATTAATAAAACGAAAGATACAATAAAACCAAACCAAAGATACAACAGTACAAATACAATTTTCGGATAATTAAAAGTAATTTTAGATAAATTATGTTTAAAAACAATAACATACTCATTGTATTCAAATGAATTTGATTTAATACATACTACCCTTATACAGAAAGTAGATGATTTTAACTAAAACAAAAAATAAAACAAAAACAAAAATAAAACAAAAACAAAAAACAAAAAACGGCAACGAAATTACAACAAAATCAACTATTGTATATAACGAACTCATCATTTTAATGTGTTTATCTTAATAGGATATCTTACCCTAACAGGCATTAGTTTCCTTAGTGATGCAGTCTGTAAGAAAAAAAGCCCATAAAATACGTTTTTTAACAAAACCATTTTCATCAAGGCCAAAACGATAACCGTATTTGAATCTGTTTTTTTTTATTTTTTTTAATTATTTTTAATGTATTTGTATTTGAAATGTGTTTAAAGTATGTTTTTGAATGAACGATATTGTTGTCTGTATCATTCGGTTCAGAAAACATTAATGAAAAACAGAATATTTGGAAATGGGAGTAAATGTTTAAATTCTTATGTTTTTGGCTATGTATAATTGAGTACGTACGTGTTTTTAATTTTTATAAGATGTTAAAACATACATACATATGTACATAAAAAACATATCGTATTAAGCAAAACTAAACACAGCTTTACTTAGTGTACATATGTATTAGCAAAGTGTAAACAATAATCATTATATTCTGTCCTTAACTAAAGTATGTACTTGTTCCCTGACAAATTTTTCTAAGGAATTACCATCAATTTTCTATATTAAATTTTCAATAAGACTTCAGGTCAATGTAAATTTGATCTTTGCCGGAAAACTTAATTTAATATTTCAAGTACTGCTCTCTTTATTGTGAAATGTGTTGTGGAAGTTTTTTTAAGAACGACAACACCCACAAGTAAATATTTTGATATTTTGTAATTAAAAGAAAAAAATTCTTTTTCTCACTAAATACTATAAGATTTGTAAATAATAAAGATCTTAGAAGTAATATTTCCTAACCTAAATCAAAGTAAATAATTTGCTTATTTTAGCTACACCACCAAAAATTATATGTACTTTCGCAGACCAAATCAAAATGATTTAACTTCTTACAAGAACGTTTGTTTCTAAAATAAACATCGAATATATTTTCTTGTGGTTAACATCTTTTGATATGTGCTTAAGAACGTTATATTTATGTTTCAGCCTTGTGAATTGGTACTAAAAATTAAAAAAGGATGGAAATGATTTTTATTTAATTTTTCTTGCACGCTATTAACATGTTTGTTATACTATATACCATAAGTAACACTCATGTTAAGTTCTTTCAAAATTTAAAAACATTTGACGTTTGATACGCCAACTATATGTTTCATATCTTTGTTACAACTTCAGAGGACGGTACAAAAAGTCGAACCAAGCTTCCCCTAAATTCTAGTAGGTATAGCGGAAAATATCCTATAGGAAAGTCACGAAAAAAGATTATTCAAACAGATGGTCAAGCTTAAAATGTATTAACTAAATTTTGTATCACTATTGAACCTATTTTATATACATAATTCCTTCATTTGCAGTGCCAATTTTAAAGTATAAATTGTACTTTGTGTATTCCACTCTATTATTTAAGATAATAAATACATGGAGTCTACGATAAAACTTAGATATATATTTAGCAAAAACAATATTTATGTTGTGTGACTCTAAGCAACACTCAATTGCTAGGGACAATTCACAGGGATTTTCTGCTTATTTTCTGAGGGGAAAGTTATTAAAATTGTAATGCTTTTCAGTGTTTTTAGCACACCAGTTACTTCCGACCTGACCGAATGAGAATTGAATGAATGTCGGTCTTGCTGGTACTGTACGAATTTCTTTTTTTTAAATACAATATTTAATTAAATTTATAATAGTTATAATAAGATTAAAACAACTACATATAACTATATCATATGTATATGCATATATAATTAAAATATTAATTAAGACAGTCAAATACACTAATACCCCGGTTTGCGTCGCCTCGTTCTGCGTCTTTTTAAAATTTCTGTGATTTCGAAGTTGCGTCGTTTTTGTTTCAGTTTGCGTCGCATGTTTCGAAGTTGCGTCGTTAGTGCTTCGATTTGCGTCGTTAAAACGAAAATGTTTGTACTAAGCTAAAACAGAAAAAGGGGATTTCCCGTTTAAATCCAGTGCAAATTCGAAGTTGTGTCTTTTTAAAATTTCGATGACTTCGAAGTTGCGTCGTTAATATGAAAATGTTTGTACACAGCTAAAACAGAAAAAGGGGATTTTCCGTTTAAGTCTAATGTAAATACACACATACACCTGTATTTATGTTGTATTATGGTAGTAGGTTGTAGGTCGTTAGTAAATTAAATATTTTTTATTGAAAAATCTATTTTTTCAGCTAAAATTATGAATCTCGGAACCAATTAAATGAAAATCAATACAAATGTATTGAAAATCGTGCTTCGTTTTGCGTAGCGTTTCTTCAAGCCCTATTAGCTACGTAAACCGGGATATTAGTGTATTGTAAAAAATATGAAGTATAAAAGAGAGATTTACGAGCACATTTCTTGTTGGGGAAAATTCTATTTCGACAATGATAACCACGACACACTCCAACGCACAATTTTACGAAAATAATATATACAATATACTATATGTATGTGTATTGTATAGATATGAAAGCGCAAGTGATGCATATAAACGATACATCTTGTAAAAATACAGCGTGTGTTTAAAATTCTTATCGACATCAACAACATTAAGGTCAGTTTTAATCTTTAATTGAATTTAATTGAACAAATGAGAGCATCATCAACACAGTAGATGTAGCTAAATTCTCGATTATTAAGAAGTCAGAAGGAATAACCTCTCACGAAATTTCATATTAAATGTTTATATTTACTGACAACGTTGCCATAGATTATTACATTTCAATATCAAAAACGAAATTACATTTAAAATATGGAATCTAGACTAAAATTACTTATATGCAAACATACATACATATGTACATAGTATTTATAACAACATATACAAAATTGTAATTAACTTACCTCTTTCTATCAAGTCAAATCTATAACTCCTCACAAAAAAATTATTAATCTGAACTTCCTTCCAGATATACTTTTGAAATAGGTGTAAAGAATAGAAAAGGTTATATGATATTTTTATACTTTTTTCAAAATCAAATGAAGCTATTAATTTCAAAATATTAATTTCTCTTTTTTAATTATTATTATTAGAAATCGCCACAACTTAAAAAAAGCGCAGAATATTTCGTCCTTTAGAAACTACTTATCTAAACGCTACTACACAATCAAATCTCACATTATGGCATGCATTCAGAAATTTTGAAAAAGCCGGTAATAAGTAAAACATCCATTGCGTGATTGTAATCGTATTTGTACGAGAATTGATGACAAAAAAAGTCGGTTTATTTCTTAACCACCTAAAAAATGTTTGCGTTACAAAATCATACACAAACTTTTATTCTTAAGGCTTCTGAACCCAAGAATAGCTTTTGATATTGACAAATAAAAGCAACAAAATGCTATCAAAGTAAAAAACACACATACACTTAACATTTAAATATGTATGTCCGATGGGATCCCAAAGGAAAAAACATAACACCTTTAAACAATTAGTAAGCTAGTTCATGTAATTAAAAGTGCAAGAAAAAAAATTTAGCGTTGTGTTCTTTTCAGAAATGTAATGTGTAGCAAAAAGTTCGTATATAACTCAATTTGAAGCAAATTTCCCTGAAAATATATGTGAAATATTAAAAAGCTATTTGAGCGCCAGGAGGCTTAATTTTAATGAAGGGGATTGTTTAAATATGCATACGAAGTAAACTTCCTCGCTCGCTGAAGACAGTGCATTTTGTAAACACGCGTATAAAATCACAAACTGTCTTGCTATATTTAAATGACCAAATATGCGGCGTACTAAAGGAGGAATTGTTTTAATAATTATGTATTCGTACAATGTCCGATTAATCAGAATACTCACAAATCGTGTTATAAAAATCGTAATCTGGCAGCGCTAACAGTGAGCTATGGTATTAGCAAACAACGAAACAAACACAACATAAGTTATAACTGCAGCAAATCCGCACAATGCCAAAGGTAAATTCATACATACACTTATGTACATACATATGTACATATGTATCAACATGATCCATACTATGAAACTGTAAAATTAAAAGTGAAATAAATGCACATGCAGTTGACCCCCGCGATGATAATAATGATGCTAATGGTTATCATTGCCATCGTTAAGAGTAAATAAAATGTGAGATACACAGGAAGTTAGGTCATAAAGCGTAACTGTATTCGTTCGTTGACAATGAATGGTAATGCAAAAGGTCAATCACGACGCTACTATTTATTAAAAAGTATAGAAAAATTCACTGTCATCTTCATATTATTATTATACAAAGTTGCAATTTCTTTTAGGATAAAATGAAATATTTCTCACTAGCTATGTATGTATGTACGTATGTATGTATGTACATATGTATGTATGTACATATATAAATATGTATACATTCTAATAAAATTTTAAAAATTTTACCACTTTATAAGGTACAATAAATTAATACCACTTGTAGTATCGCATGAATAACAAACATCGTTGTTATCTACTTTAGCAGTCTTCCGGGAAAATGGAAAGAATTCTTTAAACATATTACACTTACTACTCATTTCAAAATTAACCTATTAATTTGTAGAATTACATTTTTAGTATATTTTACTCTACGTTTACACTAAACTTCACAAGACCACACACATCCCACATTTCGAACCAAATTTAATTTATTATCAAAGATTACAATCCTTATGATACTTCAATTAATTTTAATATTATAAACCTTACTCTACCGCGAAATTTAATGGATTAGATTTAAAATCTTAAAATGTTAAAAGGATCGTTTTCACTTCATTTTGTTGATATTTAAAAAAAAAAAAATAGTCTGATTCAAAAATTAATTGTTAACTAGCAGGTTGTACCCGGCGTTGCGCGGGTTATGTAGTTTGCATTAGTTTAAAAAATGAAAAATGTTTTTAAATTAAAAAAAGAAAACAGTGGTTATTTGAAGTTGACCGGTTTAACAAACAACCCAGTTTTTTGAGTACTCTTAGTCCTAAATATAAATGCACTCAATTTACCCGTGTTTCGCCCCTGGCCCCTTTTTTAGACCCCTTTTGCTCTAACTTTATAAACGGAACTCCTCCAATAGCTATTTGGGAAACTTAACCAATCTAAATCGTAAAAAAATATCTTTAAAACAAATAAAATACATCATTTATGCATAAAATACTAATTTTTGCCCATTTTTTCTGCCTTCGTCCCATTTTTTCTCCCGTTTTGGTCAAAATTTTGAAAAGATTTATATATCTATAACCTGCAGCGACAAAAGTCCGATCTATATCCCAAATTTCAAGAAAATCGGTCCAGGTGTTCGAGCGTGATTGGCTAACAAACAAGAAAACAGACTTACAGAAAGATTTATAATATATATTAGGATTTATTTTATTTCTATATGCTCTTGTATATTAATTTTCTGATTTCGTCAAAATCTAGTAACGGATTAGTTTAGTTGTTTAAAAAAAAATAATATACTAAAAAAATAAAAAATAGTCTTTGATTGAAATTTTGTTAAATATAAGTCGCTAATCGTCGATTTTGCATGTATAGCAATAAAGGTGTTAAATTAAGTGTACCTATCCATACTGCATACATATACGTGAAAGTAGGTAATGAATTTACATAAGCAAATATATAAAATACATATTCATATAAATAATTCCTTCAATATTATTAACAAAATCTTTTTAAGAAAATTTGTATTCATTACGTTATTACTTTCTTTCCGAACTTTAAAAAATCTGTTGTGAATCTAAAGGACTATACAATTCCATAAATTTTACTAAAGGGAGTTTTAATTTTGTATACTCGTATATGTATGTACACACAGTTTGTGTTTCTTATTTTACTTTTTTAATTCACGCGAATTCACAAGAAGCTAAAATGAATTTGTCCGTTAATATGCATTTTTTATTACGTCGTCAAACCGTTTAGTAAATTTCATAAAGGAAACATACAATAATAACGTTTTCCTATAGGATTTGGAAATAGTTTTCTTTAAACTAACTAAAGTCGCATATTACTTTGCAAACTAATTCCACTTGTCTTTATTGGAATATCTTTGGAGTATATGTCTTAAGGATGTCTTATTAGAGAATATAAGAATGTATTACTCTCAAGTTCTTGTGTTTCAAACCAATTTTAGAATTCACATACATACAAAAATATATTTAATTAATGATTATACATTTGCTGAAGAAAACTAAAATACTTTCGAAATACTTGGAAAATAATGAAATAAATGCATGGTTTACAAAAAGTGGTGTATTCGGTCAAGAGGTGTTAACTTAAATTCGTTTCTGTTGCCAAAAAAGATAAAATTCAGTTATAGCGCACACAAATTTAAATATTTTTAAATTGTCCTTACCTGTGACAAATCGGGATCATCACGCAACTTATCTAAGACGGTTGCAGTCGCCAATTGCGGTAGTATTAGCAAAGAAAACAAAAATGCGCTTCGAAGATACATTATAAACGATATGAAAACGATTCCGCATCCGTCACCGTTTAGGCCTCTTTCACCGATTTTGCGATTATACATTTCAAAACTATCGACAAGAGCAGTTCACAAATGTTTAGTTTAAATATTATACGAGTAGTTTGTTTAGCTCTGTTTTTAAGTAATTTTTTAATATATTTTCCGTTTTTTAAATGGTGTTTTTATGTTATTTTGTACTTATTAACGTAGTACCCTGTTTTGTTCTTAAAGTTTGATAAAATGAAGAATAAATGACAGAAAAAAAAATAATGAATATAGGTTCAGACTATTTATTATTATTAATTGGCTTCTTATTGCGTTTTCTACGATATTTCTCAGCTGTGTTTGTGATGAAAATCTTTAAATCACATACAATTCGATAAATTGCTCATAACGCAGATAATTCTTTACAGTTTATTAAAATATCATTATTTATAAAGAAAATAATTCAATTTACGAGTTAACTAACTACCGAACAAATCAACCCCAAATGATGGTTATATAAGAGCTGCTGAAATTGGTGACATGACACAAACTATTGTTACTTTTATTGCTTCTTTTTATTGGTAAAGCCTGTCGTCGACAACCTTTTGTTTGTATACAGTATATTACACGCATATTTTTTATTTATTCATGAAGTTATTAAAACCTCCCCTATACATACGTTTAGTCGTGCATAATATATCACACAGGTTTAGAATTTGGGTAAAATTTGCACTTGTTATTTTTGAGGATTCGTTACTAAATGCAAGCATTCACCCTTCGATGACGAATACATCTATATATGCACGTACCTATTTAAGGCTGACATCATTTTGTTTCACCACTATGAGGTTATAATATGAAAATCGAAAATATAATCAATCAATCAGTCTTATTTAACAACTAACTCTGGATTTTAATATGACAATAAAAAGCAAGTCAAAATGTAAAAATGGGACAGTTTTAATCACATTCGAACAATTTTAAATGTTCCACTTGGAAATTTCAAGGACCTTTACACTTTGTCATCGTTTTCATATATTTTCGTGCACTTTACCGTTATGTCACTTTTTACTCTTTTTGTTTTAACCAACTCTGATCAAGTAAAGTTAACTAGAATACCGTAAAAAATTGGATCTACTTTACTTGATCCAAATTAATTAAATTGTTCTTTGAAAATATCACGAATTGTACCAATTAATAAGCTATTTCATAAAAGTGTTACTATTGGTATAATATCATAATACCACAAAACGGGTTTTGAAAAATAAATTATGCAATTGTTGCAGTGGTTTCGATTCGATTTTTAGCTGGGAAAACATAGTCTTTTTAAAAAGTTGTAGTCAATATTCAAAACCGAAATCGCCAAATGAATAACTAAATTAACAAAAAAAAATTTTACAAAACTTGGAATACTTCTATTTATGGTTTTGAGAAAAATCTATATTTCTTTTCATGTTGTTTTTTTTCTTTTAATATAAAGTATATCTTAGTATATCACTCAACGACACACACCCTCAACGCTTGTCTTGCTTCAACACAAAAATTCCAATAAACCCCTTCTTATATTTCTCCTTCTAGAATTATGAACCTTAAAGAGGAGAATAAAACAATACCGACGCAACCGACGTTTCACAAACAACTAAAATATAATTCGAGCAATCGAACAGTAATTTGGTTAAAACCAAGCTAAAACATAGATACACTTTTTGTCCCCAAGAATACACTCTTCGCTCAGTATTTGTCTCTAAATAAGGCTTGCCATTGTAACATTTTTTAGTACATACTTCTTTATAACAATTTACACATATTTTATTATATATGGATGTTTATTTTTTTCTTTTAACTTATTACAAGTGAATTTCCATGAGTAAATAAATAAAGATTTTGTTAAAGGTTACAATAAAAATAATAATTGGAGAACTTTTGCTACCACTATTTTATTTGTATAACACTTTTACCTGAGGGGTAGGATTCTTTTTTATAACTAATTCTGGTAACACTACTCTGAACCAGTGTTGAAAAATTTCGTACTTTTTCGGTATTTTTTCGTTTCAAAAATATCGAAGTACCCCCGCTACGCTTTCAGTACTTTTTTATTATTACATACAGTCAAACTCGTTTATAACGAACTTGGTTATAACGAATTCTTGGTTATTACGTACATATTTTCAAGCCCGAACGTTTTAATAACAATTTTCATACAAAAAACTTCGTTTATAACGAACTCGTTTATAACGAAATCTCGGTTAAGAGGAACTACTTCATATGGTCCCTTTATTAAATTTCATACATTTTACCTTTTTTATAACGAACCCTCAGAAATAACTTTAACTTTATTTAATATGGCAGCATTAAATTATAACTAAGCATCTTTAATCAGCTGATAGATAAAAAGAATTAACACATATTTTTGGGTATTAATAAAAAAAAAATACTTTTATTTTTTAATAAATGAAAAAAGTTATTTGTATTTTACATTTTCCTTTATGACTTCACCCTGTTTATTACGAACTTTGCCTATAACGAACTATTTTTTCTGGTCCCACGGATTTCGTTATAACCGGGTTTGCCTGCATTTATGTTTTGCGCTTTTCAACTATTAATGCATTAATTAGCACGATCAACGCAATGCTAAAGTAGTATTAGGCTTTAACCCCGGTTAGCCAAACGTCCACGGAACATACGTATGTTTTTAGAATACGAAAAGCAATGAAAACGCTTGAGATCCGTATGTAATTTCGATAAGCTTTTTGATTGCTCTTTAAACAAACGTATATTACATTACGTTCCATCGACGTAAAAACTAAGCGGGGCTTTTATGTTTTGTAACGAATTTGCTGCTGGCTTACTAGACGTGAGACCACGATTCAAACCTAAACAATAGTAAACATCTCCATAAAATTGCCACGATATGTCTCAAAAATCTGTCATTCGGAGTTAACTTTAAGCAGTAGGTCCCGCCACTCATGTATAAAATTAACACACACAAAATAAGTGGTGTGAGAAGTTAGGTCGTAATCCTGATTGACCAATTATATATGTATGTGTGGCAGCACCGAGCCTGCCTGCTCTACAAAACCAGTTGTCTGACAACGCGTCAGAGAGAAGCAAACGAATTGGCAGACGAAAACAGTAATTAATAAACTCGCGTCATCTTTGCTGCTACACATGTAGCTTTCTAGCACATTTTTAATCTCTTGTAAGTTGTTAAAAGTATTCTTGTTTTATTCACCCACTACTATATAAAAAGTACTATTTGTTGCAAAAAAGTACTTTTTCAGTTTTAATTCAGTATCATTTCAAAATTTCAGTTTTGCAGTAAGTTCTTTAAAAAAATTTTCCTTCCTGGCAAAACCAAAAAATTTTTTATTAGTGACGTTGGAAAAATTCGTTTTCCTTCGTTCAAAAATAAATGGATCTTCTCTTTCCGTTTCCGGTTAATATAAGTAAAAATAAAGCCCTTGATTGTCTTAATAGGAATTTATGGCGTGTGTGTGGGTTGTTGTTGTAAATGTTCTGGTTGTGTTGCTGCTGCCTGCGCGCACCTGAAGTTTGGGTTCGATACGACAAACGGGGAGGAAAGACGAGTTTTTTGGAAGTGTGGTGAATTTTGTTGTAGTGATCTTCCAGTGGGTTAGTTTTTACATGCGGTGAATTTATCCGGTGTGGTAAATAAAATCGAAACTCACCAAAATGCCGTTATTCGAAATGATACTGTATTACCAGAGACCAATGTACTGTATATTGTGAATTGGACGATGTATGTATAGAATAAATAATTATAACCTCTGGTAGCGGAAGCATTCTGCGACATGTCTGGTTACCTTTAAGCACTGCATTACCAACAGTGTTGTATGTGTTTGAATTAAGGATAATTAATATCGATTAGTAGTGAAACACTGAATAGAAGGAAGTACACTCAACGAACGAGTTAGTGTTGCCATTCTGTGGTGTCATTCTATTTAAAATTCTAGAAATAATTAAATTTTAATTATTTTATAAATTAATGTTTGAATAATTTCTTTCTGTTATATTTTATTCACAATGCTTGCAAAAAACAACAACAACAACAGTTCACCGTACACAAACAAACACAATCAGAAGCAAACACCACCACTACAAACTACATGCTCGTTAAAAAGGAGGCTTAATTTTCATTAGTGCAAATGGGACACTGAACAAAATATGCCAATTAATTACAAATTTTTAATATTTTTGCTGATGGTGTTTTAAACATCTCCTCTATAAATACATTTGAAACACACATATGAAAATTGAAGAAACAATAAAAGCTAATTAAATAATTAGTTTATATGAAGTACCCTGTGGTTACGGACACTTGTTTTTCGGTTACTTTATAACTTAGTAATCATTACTACCTTTTGGAAAAATTAGACTATAAATTTTTGTAAACAAAAATATTTTCAAGCAGGAAAGTGAGTTCTAAATATTTTTAGAGATTTTAATAGAATACCGAATCGTAATATAAACCACTTTTTCGTGGAAAATGTCAAGCAACTTTCGCTATAGTATTGTGAAAACCATAAGGCCATACGTAAAGTATTTTCCTCAACTAACGAAACCAGTGATGAGAGTTCTCATTCAGGTTTCGGTTCATTACATCGAGAGCAGCAAATGTTCCCCTGAAGTATTGGATTTAGCCTTAAATAAGCTAACGCATGCCGGACACGCAATACCCGACAACTTTTGTGAACTTTTTGCTGCCATATTACAAATAATGCAAATATTTCTACGCACTCCGAAAGGCATGGTGAAACCAGATGAATTGAGGAATTGTTTAAAAGAAGATTTAAGGTGATTTGGAAAACTTATTAATATTTTCTAATTGGTTTTTTTTTCACATATTTTCACTGTCAATAAAAAAGTCCATTTTTAGATTCAGTGACGAATATATTGATGATTTGACAAAAGTTTTACACAATCATCGATTTTCCTTAACGAAAAACTTTGTTGAAGCAAAATTGCTACGTTCCTGTGCTAAGAATTTGCAGTGGCGCATAAATATTTCACTGCAGCAAAGGTAATTTAAATTTGTAATGAAAATGTCTCGTCACTTAAAATACAACAAGAAATGGAAATTAAAAATTAAACTCTATTTAATTTGAATTTCACCTTACTATTTAGAGCGTAAAATTTACATTACTCAGTTTTGTTGTATATTAAGTGAAGTTCTCTGTAATTAATTTAATTTTTTAAATAATTTTTAATACGCCTATCAATAAACACAGGCTTTCATGTGGCACATCTGCGGTCGTTCCAACAATTATTTTACACTTTCAACTTTCGGATGGTCGATATCGAACTCTAGAATTACCTTTGGCTATGTTTCATCGTCTACGATACAATGTCGCTATACTGTTTAGTGAAATGCAATCACTGGAACAGCGAGCTGTAATGAAGAAATTCTAAGCAAGAAGCTTCAGGAAACAGAAGCTAATACTCACTCAATAGTTGTTGTGTATTGATTAAACGTCGAGAATCTTTAGACGGTTACCACTTTGAAAATAAAAAAGTAGTATATATAGATATATATATATATATATAAAGAGTTATAAATATATGTATATATAAATGAAATTATGAGTGTTGCACAATTGTTTATGTATGTATATTACTTGTACTTTTATACAGAAGTAATAAGGATTCGATTTAATTTTTCAATACAATTATAATTTTGTACGAAAAAAGTATATATTAGCGTATTAGTATAGAGTATTTGGTCGTTTATACGGATACAAGTTGGTTGTTAAACTTTGTTTTTGTTTATAGCGAAATATTATTGTACGTTTTTCTATGTGTATTATGTATAATTTTTGCTTATAAAAAGAATAATTTAGTTAAGAATAGATATCCAAAAATAAATACAAAATCAAAATAAAACAACCTTTTCAAAATACAATAAATATTTTTGTTATAATACTCCTTATGAACTATTTTTCCCAGGAATCGGAAATTGTCGCCCACTGTCATACAAGAAAATATAAAAATTCAGAATAAAATATTTACTTTTAATTCAAGACAAGAAAGAACAAAATCTGTTAAAATAAAATGAGTTTTCCCTGAGGAAAACAAACTTCAAGAGTGTAAGTTCAAACATTGACGAACTGAGATTATTACATTAATGAGTACATTTCAACTATAAGATGAATAAATGGGAACTTTTAATTGTATTCGTTAATAGGTTTCTTTCGTTTTCTATATATTAATTACATTTAAACTTTATAAAAAATGTTCTGCATCATATATTGACTAAAGTAAACAAAATACGTGATTCTCTGGTAATTCTTTAATATTGCCTCAAAAATATAAAAAGATAGGTAAAACTGTATGAAAAAAGAAGTTCAGTAATTGAAACAATCTCAAAAATTTTGTTCTTCACAATAAAGACTTACAAAATTTCTGAGACTTGTTCATTGACTTATCATAATATTTTTTTTGTTAAATATATTTTATTTAGACAATATTTTGTATAATATTACACATGCATCTTATCTTATTCAAATTAGCAATAATATTAAGCACTTCCGTCACAAAGATAATGTTTACAATCCATCCAATTCCCTTAAACGCTGCGCTGCTTGTTCAGCAGTCAAGTCACGTTGTGCTTGACACAACAATTCAAATCCCACCATAAATTTTCTTACCGTAGCAGAACGAAGTAGAGGAGGATAATATATTGCATGCAAAGTCCAATGGTTATCATCGTTCATTGCCATATCACCAGACGGAGCGCCATGGAAGCCCATCGAATATGGAAATGAGCACTTGAAAAGGTTATCATATTTTGTCGTAAGTTCTTTTATAACTTTTGCCAAATTTTTTATTTGGCCTTGTGTAAGATCATTTATGCGTTTATTATTGTTGCGTGAAATTACCATAGTCTCGAAAGGCCATGAGGCCCAGTAAGGGACAACAACTACCCAGTCAGGATTAACAATTACAAGACGTTCTTTTCGTTCCATCTCTTTGTCAATATAATCTTTCAGCATTGGTCTTTGGTATTCTCGATAATATTTTGCCAAATTTTCATTTTTAATTGCTGGTTCTGAAGGCAGAAACGAGCAAGCCCATATTTGACAATGCGGATGCGGGTTAGAACAACCCATTGCTGAACCTTTGTTTTCAAAAATCTGTACCCAAGTATATTTTACTCTTAATTCGTTATATTGATTTATCCATTCATGGACTACGTTTTCAATTGATTCAAGCGTCATAAGCGGAAGTGTTAAATTTGATCTCGGGTGAAAACACATCACTCTGCAAGTACCTCTAGCAGACTCAGCCTGAAAGAGAGGGTCTTCACTTTTTGGCGGCGATGGTATATCCTCCAGTAAAGCTGGAAAATCATTTGTGAAAACATATGTATCTTTATACATTGGATTGACCTAAAAGACATGAAATATAGTTGAAAAATTAAAAATCGATGTCACTTTTACTTACTACACCATTAGCTCTTGTAACACCCGGACATAGAGGATTTGTAGGATCATATTCGGGTAAATCATTTTTTTGCGGTGATTCTTGTTGTCCCGACCAGGGCCTTAACATTCGATGAGGACAAACTAATACCCACTGACCAGTCAAGGGATTTAAACGTCTGTGTTGATGTTCTTAAAGAATTTTTAAAATTAATAAATAATTATTATCTTCTATGCAATATCCTTACCTGTTGGAATAAAATTCATCGCTAAGGTAGTATTTTACAGCTGCAAACTTATTGTCTGTAATTTTTAACTCCAAATGACGAAAACTTGTACCAAATAAATCACTTTATACCACTACCTATGCAATGCGTAAATTGCAATTGTTTTTTTGCTGTTTTACTTACAGCTTAATTCAAGATGACATTCATTCCCCGATCAGCTACAACTGCAGTGCCAATTGAAATCTATTGCCCTTTTAATTGTAGTATCAAATTTAAGTGTTTATGTTTCTTATCAAACTACTCTTCTTATCTTCTTTCGTTTTTTTTTTTGTAGAAAAAATAGAAAATTGATTACCAATTACCCATGTTGGTGCATGCATATACAGACCTTTAAATGAATTTATTAAAAAAAAGTTTAACAAATTTACAAAATATAAACGAAATACAAAAATACGAAATACGTACGACCACCATATATTTAATTTTATTTTTATAATTTAATAAAAAAAAAATATAAATTAATAAATAAATTTAATAAATAAACTAAATCTTTAAATTTCTTTAAAGTTAGTCCACAATGAAAGACAATTGTAAAATCGAGTTAAAGTTTTCATAACACTATTAATGTAAGTCATAAGAAGCTCATTCGAAGGGAAGAAATACTGCTCGATAAAACTAAATTTTTCTATAAATATTGAGTATTCATATTCACATATCTACCCCTGCTAAATACTCTGCTTTTGTTAATAGGCATAAGAACCTCCTAGTAGCGTCTCGATACGTTCCAGGCCACACTTTCCAACTTAATAACCTGCCCCCATTCGAGTAAATAGCACTCGCACATTAAATATCTTGGCAGTCATAAGTTGAAACATTTTCACTATCCTAAGAACTCATATGTCTTAAAAAAAAATTCTATATAAAGAACCTTGTAATCTGAATTTATTTCCCTCGTTTTTTCGATATAAATTGCAACTCTTTTATGTTCTTACTAGACTATTGCAACTCATTTGTCTGATTTTGTGCTCTTTAACACCTCCTTCCTTGTAATGCTGCAACATCCCCTTCTATCCGAATGATATGGTCGGGTCTGAGTAGCCGTTAAACGCGAAAAACCACGGCTTTTTTTAGTTAACTGAAGAAAAAACTCTTTTTGAACAGTTGATGCTGAGTAGGCAATCTCCAATCGATTGGTACCCGTATCGTTCCGGAACGTAGATCCAATTGTAATAGTATTTTTTGTTTGAAAAAAATAATAAAGAGTATATTATTATTTGAATGTATAAAAAAAGTGTTAACTGTTGGTTTGCGGAATTCCTTTTGAAAAGTTATTTAGCTTTTCATGTACTTTCAGGCAATACCAAATTTATATATATACCCTATTGTTGTTTCATAATTATAAGGTAAAATTATTTGAAGGACTATAACTAAATATTTTATTAAAATTAAACTAAACATTATATTTTTCATTATGTGTGTTCATATTTTTTTCCACATTCTTCTTAAATTGTAAATTTTAGTGAAAGCAGATAAAGCCTAGATAAAATTTCTCCAAAATTTTACGTCGGACTGGAGAGCAAGCTTGTCAGCTTATTATATCCATAATATTCCGATATACATGTATTTTTTTGTATAGAAAGTGTTGTGAATTATTGAATTTGTATTGCTAAATTATAATTTCTTTGAAGTTTTGTTATAAAAAAGATACTAAGTTCTTTTATTTAATTTCTTTTTCTTTATTTCTTTCTTTATTTACATCTTTCTTTCTTACTTCGGTCTTAGTAGACTCAATTCCAATGTCCAATTAGTGGCGTTATCAAAAAACCGATGTAGGTTTATGTGGGCATAAACAATTAAGATTATATAGATCTTAATAAGGTTTGGTAAAATCAGGTCTAAACTGCTCATTAAACCCATTTACACTCTTGAGACTATTTTAAGTTGATTTTTGAGGAAATATTGTGGAAATTGTTTTTGGAACGACAGCTATATTCCCTAACTTATTATATATATATTGAACGGAGAATTTACTTTTTTTCCTATTTGGACGCTTTTAGTAAATATGTATGTACAAAATACTATATGTAATTGGCTATTCTACTTTAGCGTTGTCCCATATGTTGTTTTCATATGATGTTTGGTTGTTGATATTATTTATCCAGCTGGATGTCAGAGGGCTTTCTAGACTTACGGATCATTGGGAGGTGTTTAAAGTTAGAACGTATACTATATAACCGCTAGGATTGCTTTATTCGTATGCAAGATTTAATAGACCAATTTTAAAATAAATTTCTCTACCGGCATAGAAAGAAGTTCTCTTGTAATTATATATTCAATAAATATTTTATTTAATAATTTTTTTTTAATTTTAATTATTACTTCTAATATCATAATACATGATTAATATTATTATTATTATTAGTTTAATTGTTTTATATGCAGTTGTTTTTTATAAATTAATAATTATTATTTTAATGTATTTATTCTCCTTTTGTGAATTAATCAGTCGTTCCGTTATTAATTATGATTTTATTAGTATAGCTTTATACTACCTTTCTAAATTTAATATGTTAAATCTTTTCATCTATTTTATATAGTTTTAGTGTATTTATATTCATATTCCGTAAATAAAAATTTTATTACATAATTTTTTTTTTTTTTTTAATTAAGACAAAACAAGCCTTATTGTGTTAACAATCACAAGAGTTCTATTTTTTTTTTTAATATTATGTACTACGGCTCCATACAGTAATAAAGTTCGTAAATTTGTTTGTATATCTCAAATGATACGTGTATATTATGTCCTCTCTGTACTTATGTATTATGTACACTGCCAAATGTTTAATAATGTGTATCACCAACCACATATTCGTGATGATACATTTTACAATAGTTTACACATTTTACATTTTTAAAAGAATTGAAAAGTTTAGTGAAGTTTCTATTTGAAGAGTATAGATTCTATGTAAATCGTAATATTTCCAAGTATGTATTTACAAAAAGTTATTCGACAATTCAATATACCTTCAACCATTAAATCATTTGAAAATGTTAAATGATTAAAATTAATAACAATTTAATGACACAAGACAACCGTGATGTACTAAAATTGAAGTTTTGTATTAATTTTTACGATAAACTATAATAACAAACGAAATGAAAATATTAATTCTGTTTAATCATTTCACCTCAAGTTAATCACAATAGTAATGTAAAATTAAGTAAAAAAAAATAAGTTAATAAGTTTTTGTTTTGATATTTTTTTTTTTTATGGAAATTTTTGTAGAACTGATTTTTGAGAACGATCTCTATCTACAAGTACATAAAATTATTTCAGCTGTTTAAAGAAATTTCAATCGTGTTACTCTGTGATTTGTTTTAATTAAATTTATTTATTTTTTTGCATTCATAATTTATTTTAATACATTTGTATATAAATAAAGTTGAAAGTGTATAAACGCTGGAGTTAGTGTGTTAACAAAGGTTTTTAATATAAATATGTATTAAATATTAAATATGTTGTATATATACGATTGTGTTATTGGTTTTAAGTGTGATAAGTAGGTAATAATTTAGTTGTAATTAAGCCTTAATAATAGTAATAATAATAAAGATTCGTTAAAAGTTCTTTTTTTTTCAATTTACTAATATAACATTTTAATTTATTAATTATTAATATTCTTTTATTACAATTACTTTACATAGTATAGCTTAGCAAATTGTTATCTTATAACCATTTTTATTTACCTTTTTTTACTTTTGCGAAAATAAATGGTGGGCTTTAAAGTTTTAAAGACTAAGGGGGATCTCTATTAATAAATATTTGCAATAATTTCATTTAAAACGGATCGGTTTATTTGTTTTATATAAATAACATTTTCTTTTTATTTTGAAAAAATAAAACAAAGCGGATTAATACATTAATAGATTTATATTTAAATGCAAAAAGTTCCTGTGCAGCTTAGTTTTTGTATAAGTAATTGATAAATGTTAAACTAAAAAGACAACGAAAATTATAAGAGTATGTATTTACATCAAAGAACATAACAAATTAGTTTGAATAAGAAAATATGTTTTAGTAAGAAATATATTTTAGCAAAACAATATATTATGCCGTAATTTATCGTAAAAATCGAGTGTTTATTTAATTTCGTTATTTTTAGTTTTATTTCTTGTATATTGATATGTTCAAGTTTTCATTCCATCCGTTTAGTCTATTTTAAACATATAATTAAAAAAGAAACCAAAAGCAATTACAATTACTTATAATTAACATAGAGTTATTATCAATATTAACTTAAAAAATGTATTATATTACTTTCCACATCTGGCATCCGAGTCTTATTAGGTCTATCAATTTATTAACTACTCCAACAGTAGTAAATAGGATGGCAGAATGCCATAAATCCATAGTACGTATTAAATAAAATGATAATAAAAATTAAATATTTTCTATTCACTTCGTTAGGCTATTAAAATAATAAAGTTAATTAAAAGTTTTATAGATTTTTTTTCTTTTTTTTTCATTATAAACTTATTATGCGTCAAATAAAGTAAGAATATTATTTCAGTATTTTAGTGTTAATTTAATTTTTGTGTTCAGAAAATTAAGGGCGTGTTTTGATTATTAGAAGTATTGTGAATTCAAGAGTAGGTTATTAGTGCGTTTTTCTAAATGTTCAAGATACTTTTATATTTTGTAGAGTTTAAGACTAAGCTGCCTCATTGAAATACACAATTCTTCAAGGAAATCAATACTAACTATATATTCTTGAACATCTGAGGAGATGTATAGCTTCAAATTTGATTTTTTTAAAATTTTTTTCAAAATAATGAGAAAAAGCATACTGCTGAAGATACATATTCTACTTTCTGACCTGTAATTTGTTCATTATTTTGAATAAATTTTGTTTTATTTTGTTAAACAGTTTTGAAAGTTTACAGACCAGCTGCTAATATATTTTATACATTTTTTTGCGTCAACTGTAATTATTAACGAAAATGTTGGGCAAATTTATAACACTTTGTTAAGTTTTATAACAAATTTTAGTTAAATTTGTACATAAATAAATGTTGGTAATGAATAAATTGAATTGAAAAATGTTATAGATTTGTGAGTCATTCCTTTATTAGTTGTGGTTTAAGATGTCTTTCGCTTAAATCTATAGTAATAAAAATAAAATAACAAACACATAGTAATTTCGATTTTTTGAAGCGAAGCACTTTGAGCTGCACGATTTTTAACGCCTTAAATTATGTATTGTATAATATATCAAGCTTGAAATAAATGTGATGATTGAATTTTATATCATTAACTATTTAAGCCTCTCAGATACTTTATTTATGTTTTAGTCTAATAAAACGTATTACATTACATATATGTATAGATTCTAATTACTATTATTTTTATATTTTGAAAAGAATATTCTTTAAAGGTTTTAGGATATTTTAATGATTGAGTTCAATTTGATCAAATTTTTAATTTCATCTTAAGTAACAATTTCTACATTTAAAGCTAGACGATAGCATCTAAATGCATCAATTGAAATTGAGATTTAGCATACGAGGTTTCGCACTAATTTCAATTAAATCGAACATATACGACATATTAGAATGACAAAATTAAGTTTGCGCAATTTCAATTGCAATTGTTTGTCGACAAGTAATATTTATTTAAACATTTCTTTTGAAGACAACTTCGTATGCTAACAACAATGAAGAAGATATATGTATCTACATACGTTTTGTATGCCCATATACCTGATTAAACATATTAAAATTTCTTAAGATATTCCTTTCCTTTTCGTTTTATTGACTTATTTTTTATTTTGTTATTTTTTTATTTTTTTTGCATTGTTTTTAGCTATTTGTAGTATGTATTTTTATTTAAAATGTTATTTGTTATGCACTTGTTTAAGTATTTTCATAACATACGTATAATATTCTATCATTTACAACATTATTTAACGTATTTTGTCTTTCTATTGTCAATTATACATTAATTCGAGGTTTATACTTTTCTCTATCGCTCTCTATTTATATTTAATTAATAAATTAATTTGTTTTAATACTTAAAGCATTTTGTTAGTTTCTGTTTGTTGTCATACGTACTCGTATGTACATATATACGAATTTGCACTTATACGACATACATTTAAATGATTCATTGTTATCTACAATTGGTAATTTTAAATTTAAATATAATTTACATAAATACAATATATTTCATAAGTATACGTACCAATTATTTATTAATAGTTGCTTATACTCGTATTTAAGTTACTATGGCACAATATCTTAAAGTATACTCTTATAATTTGTGTACATTTGTCATTGTGTTAGTGTATATGTGTGTTGTTTTTTTTTTTTGTGTGTGTTTTGTTTTGGTTTATTTTTCAATTTCGAGTAAAAATTGGTTAGTCTTTCCGAGTTACAGTTACAGTACTAGTCCGTGTTAGAAAAACACGGACTAGTGTCAAAGAGAATTGAATGCATATTAAAAATAATATACATACATAGTATACGTATGTACATATGTATCTACGGTGAATTAACAAGTTTCACAAGTGAAATAAAATGTCGTTTTTATTTCGATTTAATCTCCGTCAAATATGTTATTCATATGTGCATAGTGCATACATATGTATGTACATTCAGAATTATCGTGAGATCTATACATTGTAGTATCGATCGTTTGAGCTAATTTATACACAGAAGTTAAGATAAAAATGTATCTGTGTATATGCTATTAACAATTTAAATTTATTCAAATTAATTTAAAGAATTACAATAAAATATAACGCAAAACATATTTTCACCATTAATTAATTATTGAAATTTATTTTATTTTAGTTTTTTTTTGTCCTTCTTTTTGTGCTTATAGCAATTGTTGTATGTAAAGTGGCCAATGTATGTATGTTACATACTGTAAAAGTCTATAATAATTAAAAAAAAGAAAAAAGTTAACAATTCAAAGTTAAAAAATAACTATTTGATTTTGATAAGACACCTCAGCCTAACCGAATCTGAGAATTATTCTGATGTTCCTTTAAATTCCACAACTTTTGTCGAAAAAGTTTTATTGTTTAATTATTAAAGCATTTGGCTGATGAAATACTTTATAATTATTCTTATTTATTTTGGATCTCAATTATGAATTATTTGTACATTAGCTTATGTATGTATGTATGTTTGTTATACATAACATACATATGTATATTAGATTTTATTGTATGTATAGTATGTTCTAGAATAAGTATTGTATTTATATGTATATATTGCACTAAAATTATTTCACACTTTATATAACTAACAATGCTATTAATTATTGGCTAACAATCAGTGTATGTATGTATGTATGTATGTATTTATGTATGTTTCATTTTATTATGCACATTATTTATTGCTAATTTGACGACTTGTTTAAAAATCGAATTTTTTTATAATTCACGAATTTACACGTACCACTCTTTAACATCTTTCGAATCGCGTTTTTTCGTTTTAACTAAGCCCGGACGGTCTTCTCCTTCGCTGTGATCGGTTGAGTCATGGTAGACACGTTCGACTCTCATTGGAGTCGATCTGTTACACATATCAGAGTTTCCGTTATTTCGCATTGCTATGCCAGAATGGGAACGAGAACGGGCATCTTGTGGTTGATGGTGATTGTTCGATTGTTGTCGTTGCTGATGATACGATCCATTTGTGCTTGTATTACCCAGCAGTGATGCATTGGGGTTATGCGTTCCATATATTGTTTTTTCTCCAGCTGTCTTGTAATTGCGGTCTCCATTCGATTTCAGCCATAGAACAAGGAGTATGACTAGTATAACTGCAATCAATATACCGGCAACAATGCCGATAATCATTGCGGTTCTTTCTTCTTCAATAGAATTTATTCGACCTCCTTTGCCTTTAGGGCGATAGTTGTTATTACTATATGGTGGTGGTGGTTGTGGTAACGGATAATACGGTAATCCGGGTTCAGGTTCGTGGATAGGTGGAGGGGGTGGCGGCCTTTCTTCTGGCATTTGTGGTGGATAGATTATATTTGACTTTTCTTCGTCTTCGTCATGTTTAAATACTTGTACGATATCGAATGTTGTCGTGTCGTGTTCTGTTGTTGCGGTTCGTATCTCAGGTAATGGTGTAGCTGTTGTTGAAGTTGTTGTTGTAGATGTTGTTCTAATTGTTGTTACTATTGTACGTTGAGTAGATGTCGTTAAAGCTGTAGTAGGCGCTGATGCTTGACTGGTGGCTGTAATGGTCGTACTTAAAGCTGTAGTGTGCAATGGTGTTGTTGTATGACTAACCGTTGATGAAGTCTGTAGTTGTTGTTCAGTAGTAGAATCTTGTTTTCGCGTGTTGCTATCAGTAGTTGCTTCGTTACGTATATCTGAAAGTAATAGGAATATTATACCAAAATAAACTAAAAATTTTAAAGTACTTAGTCCAACCGATATTATTGAAGACTTTGTGTAGACTTTTGTGAGGAATATGCAAAAATTTTCTGGATATAAATAAAACCCTAATTTTTTTCAGAACCCTGATATATGAAAACATTGCGAGCAATTTTTTAAATTAAAAGTGCTTTTGAAAAATGAAGAACTCTTTTCGTACAGTATATACACCTTTACGAAATGCAAAAAAAAAAACTTCATTTATAAAATTTTCATTGAAATTGAATAATTAATTATGTACATATGTGTGTATGCTACTTGTTTCTATTACTGTTAGTCTAATAATAAAAAACTTTATCTGTTATCTCAAGCAATAACAGCCTAAATCAAAAATCACTTTTTACATACGGAGGAGATTCTGAAAAAATTGAAAAGTGTATTAGAAAAAATTTATTGTAAAATTAAAGAATCTTATAAGGGCAAGCTTAAAATCAAAAACGACAATGAAAGTCTTCTTTATTATATTTAAACGCTTTTTTATAATGGGGCTTCATTACGACTTATGTTAACATGTTTTTATTAATGATTTTATTAAAAAAAAAAAAAACATTATTAGAGAAATGGGGATTTGTTAGTAGAATATGACAGCATATTTAACTCAAATTGACCTAAGTAACTTAGGACCACAGATATACATACATATGTATACATATATCAAATAATGTTGTAGTTCTATCAATGTTTAACGAAAAAAAGCGAACAAATTCAATTAAATTTGTAGTTTTGAACTTAATTACTGTTTATTATTTTATTTTTTTATTTCTTTATTATTTTTATTAAGTTTTTACTTTAAAACTAAGAACACAAATCAATGTTAAATATAGCTGATACTAGATATTTTAAGGTACACATGTATTTACGCGCATATCTCGAAATTATTCTTTATTTTATTTCATTTTATTTAAATTTAACGGTATTATTATTGTTTTTTTTTTTTAATTTTTTTTTTAATTTTTTTATTTTTACTTTTAAAGCAGAAAATCTGTCTAACTAACACATTTCTAAAATATCAAGGAACTTTTACTTAATGCTTCGGAAAAGAACCCATGTACATACATATAGTATTTATATATATATTAATATTGTCAAATCTGTGGGATTCATGTGCACAGTTAGTATCCCAGTAAACAAACTTGAATTTATTATCACTTAATTAATATTTTTTCCTCTTTCTCCCTGCCCCTCACATTTTTTCTTTCTTATAAATTCTTATGTACGAAACCTTTAAGCACACCCTTATGCCCATTATCATACGTTAAATATTTTTTAACAGACTTTTTTTTGTATTTTTTTTTTTTTTTTTTTGTTTTTGGTAATTATGTACACATATTGTTTTAATTGAATTTAGATATTTTCGATAAATCTTTAAATTTGTAGTAAAAAAAATACATGTATTTAATCAAGTACATACAGCTTATTGGGTTATATATTGTTGTATACATACATACATATATATTAAATGACGTTATATTATAAAGGAAAATAATAAATATAATGACGCATTTTTCCAGCTCTGCTTTTTATATAGGTATGGAGTTCACTTTTATGTTATGTGTGTATAAATTTTATAATACAAGTGCTTAAACTGATTAAATTTGGAATTCAGTACGATTCACTTAGCAGCCGGTGCATAATCACAGTCAGTAATATGAAGCAGGATTTAATTTCTGAAAGAAACAAGTCCAACTGTAATGCTACGTTTTTAACAATTTAGCACTTTGAGGAAGTGTCCATGGCTGACATGAATGAATAACGATTATATTTCAAATAATGCCATGATAGATGAATCAGCATATTCGTAAATGTTTAAGCATAAAACACATACATTGGTAGTACTTGCGCACCCTTTTCAACTCTATTTTAGTCTATAATATGCTTAATGGTATGCAAGATCGGCTTTTATATTTACTTCATAAAGAAAGAGCATTAAGCAAACTAGGTCTGTGTAAAAACACTACCTTATTTAATACTATTCCTATAAGTCAATGAAGTAAAGCAAATTAATATTATACATTTAGTGTTCTGTTTATGTCTTCCCACTTAAAAATTTATATTATTAAATGTAGTTTTAGTTCTTAGTTTTTTAGTTCTCATAGAAGGTAAAATTATTGAAAATGTTTTTGTTATTTCTCTGATGTCGTGTTAATTTCATATTAAACATATGTACATATATACATACGTATACATTATAGGAATCGTGAGATTTTTTTGTTCAGAACGCAAAGTTTAAACACAATACTTCAGAAATTGAAGCATTATTTCTATTAGAAGAGAGAAGCTAATGTACAGATTTTTTTTATAGGCTTATTAATGCTGATAAAATAAATATTTTTAACGAATATGTATACATAAATAGTTGCATACAAGTGGGCATAAACCATTTAAATGCACGGACATTTGTTTCTAAACATATATTTCCTATATTTCCATTCAATTTAAAACTACTAAAGACAACTACAATTTCATAGTTTTGCACTTTTGTGATAAGGTGTATGAGAGACAGCGAGAGAGATAGAGAGAGAGAGAGAGAGAGAGAGAGAGGAACAGGAACAGATGTAAATTAATGATATGACGATATAATACGATTAGTTATGATTTATATTGTAAATACTTACCAGAACCCTTCGCTGTACTTGTGGATGTGAATTGTTCTGTTGTTTCGCCATAGTCACCGGAACCATGAATGCAGTCCTCGTCATCACAGGCTCGTTCAGTACCATTAGTCTTATCAGTACTAACATTTTGAATTACAGTTGTTTGCTTTGTAGGTGGAACATAAACAGGTGTGATTAAATCATCTCCACTGGATTCGAATGGTGGAGTACACTCATCTTCATCATCGCCCCGACAGCCTGAACCGGCACCAGAAAATATCAAATCATCGATAGCACCTGGGTATCCACTGGCTGGTGTCTGCTTAAATTTTTCGCAAAAAGGGAAAAAGCAAATAAAAAATATCAATTCGTTATCAAACATATTCACTAAGTATTTTATATAATATTATAGTATGTATATGTTTATTAATTGTGTACATTATGTTTAATTGTGTTGGAATGAGATGTGTCAGATGAGAAAATTCATAAAGTTATTATGTATTTAATTTTCATCTTTTATGTTTAAATGTTAGACGTATTTACATAATAATTGTTAGGAAATTTTATGTACTTTGGAGTAAATAGAAACAAACACATGGTACTGCGTGGTTTTCCATGGCTGAAACTTTAATGTTAGTAATTAATTTGAATTTGAATCCCCTAATGAATATCCTAAGGAATGTATTAGGGTTATTATATTTAACTATCAGTCTTTTGAATACATACAAATATATGTATGTTTGTGCCTACATATCTATTTTCATTTTATAAAGAATGGAATCGTTTAATTGATTTTTATTAGATGTAATCTGAAGTCGCCGTGGTCTAGTGGGTAGTGTGTTGGCTTATTAGACAAAAGGCCCGGATTCGAATCCCAGGTCAGACATCAGAACGAAAAATATTTCTCCGGCGACTTCCTCTCAGCAGATTTCTGGCAAAGACTCTGAGAGTAACAATTGCCATGAAAAGCTTCTCAAAAACCTGTCGTTCGGAATCGACTTTAAACTCTAGGTCCCGCCACTCATGTATAAAATTAACGCACACAACATAAGTGGTGTGAGAAGCTAGGTCGTAATCCTGACTGAAGGGTTGTAA
Source organism: Sarcophaga peregrina (assembly GCA_014635995.1). Classification (NCBI taxonomy): domain Eukaryota; kingdom Metazoa; phylum Arthropoda; class Insecta; order Diptera; family Sarcophagidae; genus Sarcophaga; species Sarcophaga peregrina. The sequence goes on from CM025789.1 coordinate 816,484, forward strand.
TGGCCAATTATGTATGTATGTAATCTTAACGATACCTGACAACTGAGACACTAAGTGCATACATAATTCTCTTTTGTTCTTCTTGCAATTAGTTTAAGTTAGGTTAGGTTAGACGACGTGCACCTGTCGGTCAAGACAAGCACAGTACCCGGAGGCCGAAATTGACCTATTGTACATTGTCCTTAGGGGAGGAAGGAAATAGAGGATATAGGAATGTAAGGAAGGGCAGGGAGAATGGGAAACGGAGGAATTACATATAAAGAAACAGACACAAAATATAAGAGGTTGAGAGTGCGACTACACTTATGAAGCCCAAGCTGCTAATGAATCTGTGGAGAACCTTGATGTCAGCTCTCGACACAGAACTCAAGCTCTCAAAGAAGGCCCTGCCAAGGGTCCTCGTCCTCAACCTACCAAGGCAGGGCAGTTGCAAAGGAGCCTTATAAACTAGGGTGCTATTGTTGTTTAATGAGTATCTTGCCAAATTGCAATTGTATATGTTGTATGTATGCTTTCGATTTTCATCAGAGACACTGATCTTAAGAATTATTTACTAAAATCTTATTTTAGAGTATAAAACTGATTATCAGAAAAAGAAAAAAAACTTCGACACCAATCTCGATCTCCTCCTATAATTCATTTTCTGGCATTCCAACACAATGAACTGCAAGACTAGGAATCACAGTTAAAAAAAAAACTTATGTATATATATATATATATATATGTATGTATGAACAGATAATTTAATAGTGTATAATGTTAATGCCTTTGTATGTATATGCATGCATATTTTCGTATAAAGTATAGAATGTGCATTGTTATATTAAATTGCTTAAAAGTGCATTTAGTTCGATAAATTATTTCTAGAAAAATAAAGAAAATTAAATTCCAAAGTCGGGAGGCATACGGGCAAAAAAATGCCATTAAAGTCAATATGTAAATAAAAACGAAAAGAATAAAAATATAAAATATTTTATAAGAATGAAAATGATTTTTTAATTTCGAAGTGCGCAGTGCTGACTAAACAATATCAATATTTTATATACAGTGGTCACCCTTATTTCAACCAGCACCTTTAAAAAAAATTTGAATAAAAGTTTATAGAATATGTTTAAAAATTAAACAAAAAAGTTTTATTCAGTCTCAAATTTATGGGCAATTTGTGATCAAAACGTCCGCCAACACCAGATTTCGAACAATAATGACCTATATAGCAGCTCTGAAAAAGGAATGTACAAAAATAACTGTCCAAACCACTAGGCAAAAAATGCTGAAAGCCGTACTTAAGCAAATATGAAGTTATACTAAATTTTGAATTTAATACTATTAGTTAATTAATCATTTAATTGTTTGCTTATAGTAAGTGGTTGAAATAAGCTGTAACGAATTGGGTTCCTATATTTTTCGCTTTTAGTTTGTAAGTTTATATTTGAGACTTAAACAACTTTTTTTTTAATTTCTAAACATATTCTATAAACTCTTATTAAATTTTTTTAATATCTTGTTTCGTTTCGAAATTATTCGAGCTTAATTTTTTTAAAGCTGCTGGTTAAAATAAACTGGGAGTCACTGTATATACAATATATATATACAATATATATATACAATATATATACACAATATATATATACAATATATATATATACATACATATTATTATATACTATTTATTTATAAAAAATTTAGTAAAGAGGAAATATATTAATATGAAGCAAATATTGTTGTAATGTTCTTTGATTTCAGAATATGAATTATTAATTATAATTAAGAAATAATAATTATAAAACTGTATTTGAAGATAGCATAAAATACACAATTAACAATTATTTGAATTCTAAATATTTATTATGACAGACACATTTACAGTTAAAGAACCATGTTATCTATACTTTGCCCAAATGCACTTTGTGCATGTTGCAGTTTTTTGTTATTTTTTTTTTTTTTGTTTTCTTTTAAATAATAATAAAAAAAAAACATGGTTCAGAAACATAATTGATTTTATCGACAAAAAGATTAGGTTTTGGAAAGACTTTTTTTGAATACGACAGAGCAAAAACTTTTACGATGAGAAAAATACTTGAAAAAGTTTGAAGAGATTTCAAATTATTAAAAAATAAAATCCCTAACCTGCTGCATTCTTTGCAGATCATTTCTATCTAATACTCCAGTTACCAATTGAACATCTCCACGAATGGATATATGAGGATCACGTTCCACAGCTAAATCCAATACACGTAACTTATTTACTGATAGACCTGTAATAACACCCGCAAAAGGTCTCTCGATACGTGTCCGACCCGTACGGCTAGATTTCCCACCGACTTGTATATTTGCCATAGTATTGAACATTGTGGATTGATGACCTGAAAGCAAATGCAATAATGAAGTATAGTGTGCTATATAGCTCTAGTGCAACTGTAAAAGAATTTATTTATACCTGTAGGTGCAAGAGTTTGTACATTATAATCGTCCAATTGTAACGTTGCATTTCCACCTCTCCGACTAAATCTCACTACATGATATGTGTTGTCATTAACTTTCGTTCCAATTTCACCTAGGGGCAAATCTCTTGTTCCAATATTGTACACCATAAAAATATTGCCCTCCACGATTTCCATTTCCATATAATCCTGCGTTGTCGCACTTTCGATACGCAATAGCACAGCATCAGATTTAGTTGTTATAAATCCTAAAGCTATATGGTCTTCCTCGGTATCGGCTTGAGCATTTTCCGGGAAAGTATACTGTATCATTCCTTTATTATTTCCAAACTCATACGCAATGGACTCTATATAAAGTCAAATAGGTTATTATAACTTATCTGGAGATATTGAAAATTATAACGTAACATATTTTATTTATAATCTCGATTAAGTTAAAATACAAAATTTTTCCCAGTAGACAATTATTAATGACAACGCAACTGATTACAACTGCAATATATAATCAAATTAAAGATGCCGTATAATTTTATTTACAATTTGAATTGGGATCAATAAAATTGTGATTTTTCTATCTCGATTATTCAGAAAATTTCAGGAATTATTTTTTTTTTTTTACATGACACTGTTTTTTGTCCTGTTTACTCAATCGCATGTATTAAGAATAATGCATGCAGTTCTTCTCATAAATATTTTATATTTATTTTTTCGTATTTCCTTTAAGAACAAAAAATTTCTGAATGTCTCTTTTTATTACAAACGTATTTCATAGGTCGGTATTATGATTGAGATTAAATTAAGTTGCTAAAGCATATCTTGAAAGTTATAAATTAAATACATTCTTGGTTAAGCAACGAAAAACAAAATAATGTAGAGGATGTTTTAAGAACATTTCAGGACATTACGGATAGTCTTTCGAGACATTTGAAAGTATATAGAGAAGCAGTAGTTTGACACACTTACCGTCATAACATGTTGGCCCAGTATATGAAGTCATATCACACTCGCAGGCATACGCATTCCACTGCTGCACACACACGCCTCTGTTTGCACAAGCATTTTGGCTACATTTTGTTGGGCCCTCACAGCCGGACACAACAAGCGAGCTCGGTACAACAGCGTCATTTGTCAGTGATGGTGATGTGTCGCCCAGATCGAGTGAAGAAATACAACCTTCAAAGCCAGAACGTGACGATATCGATGCTGGTAACTTTGCATACATATCCTTAAATACACCTCCAATATACAAAATACCCGACAACTCCAAGTGCATACTATTGCCTGACAATGTTATTATCTCGAATGATTCGTCCACAGCGAGAGTATGTGTTTTGGGTCCTGGCCTCCTAATGCTAACTTGATGCCATCGGTTGTCATTCATGTGAATTCGAGTTTTGTCACGCATTGTTATTGGCCCATCTCCCAAATCGAATGTGTAGTGTATATGGCCGTTGACGAGTTCCACAGCTACGAAATCATTACGTCTCCCGCCGTTATACAACAGCAGACCATTCGGTTCAACTGTTTTAAATCGAAAATCAACCGATATCGTGGAATATGCCTTTAGCATTGGCAGTCCGACATACGAGTGCTTAGATCTGAAGGTAGCCGCATGATATGGATTACCAGGTGGTGAGTTCACAAAACGCGCTGTTAACTTGAATGTTGCACTTGGAAGAGCGGATAATTCTGGACCCAATGATTTAACTATATCAATATACCTAAATTAATAGGGGACAATCGAACATTATCATTACAATATACATGACATCAACATAAAAATCTCTCACCTTTGTCCATTAAATATGAAGCCCTGCATTTGACCGACGAAGTTTGGCATAGTCGAAGTCATTTGTATCTCTTCTTCAGCATGGAATAGACCACCCAAATGAATTGAGCGTATTTCAATTGTACTATGTCGTCCCAGAATTGTCTCAGCTGTCAATTACAGTTACACAAGGTTTCATAATTAATTAATACATACTGATATGAAATCGATCTCTTTAACACCTAACGTCTTTATTGTATCATACATACGTCGTGATTGCATGTATGTATGTACATAAATCTGTATCTAACATTACATTTATTACATCACTTCGAATATACGTACATAATACGTACTAAATATAAGTATGTATGTATATAAAATATATAAAAAGTCGATAAAAGTATTATATATGTATATAGTGCATGTTAATATATTATTTTTAGTTTTTATTACAAAAAGCACGCTTAAGAATGATATTATTTTGTATACATATGTAGGATACAAATCTACTACATATTAGAAAAAAAAAACTTTCAGTGTGTCAAAATGCCAATATGAATATATACATACATATGTAAATAGATATGTATGTTTATGTGTACATACAAATACATCGCTATAAAAAAATATACATATGTATAGTATATCCGAATCATACTGCATTCATGTCATATTTGATTCTAGTTATTATGGATAATTAGTTAGAATACCCTGATGTGTATTAGATTTGTTAAATAATCGCCTACATAACTATAAATAATGGATGTTGTTATGTTTTAGCATCTGTTGTCAGAAATGAAAGAATAAGATTGAATTCATATTCCTATTTATTGTCTTATTCTATTAAAAAAAAAAATGTATATTGGAGAAATACTACGAACTGGCGGCTTTGTTAAGTTAAATTTTATTTTAAAAACGCAAAAATTCTTATAAGATGATTTACATATTTTTAAATTGAATACTTTTGACACACTGACAAAACTCTTCGACAAAAAGGCAATCATTGTATCTTCAGAACTTGCAGTAAAGGAAAACTAATAAGGTGCTGATTATAAATAAATAAATAAAAAAAAATAAAGAATAAAATAATAATAAAAAAAACATCGGAATTCCTTGTTATGTTGTATATTTTGAAGATTGAATGATGACACAATGATGACTCTAACATAATCGTCTTTTACGTTTTTAAAAATAATCGTGATAACACCGTAATATATATATATATTTTATACCCTACTAGTCAGTTAATATTGTATATGATCAATTGAGGAAGTAAATCAAAATAGTTTTGATTAAATTCTGCAAATGTTAATAAAAATATATGCGCATCATCTGTCAATCATAACATATTTTGAGAACATACAAGCATTTCCTTATATTGTAGGTGATGCAAAATAACTTAAAGAAAAAAAGAAAAACTTTAAAGTAATCGTAATAAAAAATGCAGTACACGATAACAGTATTGTGCGATTGGTACTCATCATATTTAGAGTGCAGTGATAGTGTCTAAAACAGTGTAAAAATCCATTTGTCCAATCTAGTAAAATTATATCTACATAGTATATGTATGTATGTACGTATGTATAAAAAGAAAAATTAGAGTAAGTGTATATGTATATGGTACTTAAATGTAGCTAAAACTTAATACAACCTAAAACAACAGCTGACAGATCGTAATTAAATCAGTCAAGAGACGATTAAATTCAAATATAGTATAAATTATTTAAAGAACTTCATAAGTGATCCTTTTTCATTTCTGTTACTTAGATGACATTGTGCAACAATTGTTCCTTATTTAATTTTATGCATAAAAAATAATTTATGTTTTAATGTACTATGTATGTAAATCTTATTTTATTGTTTTCATTACAGCTATTTTAAAAAAAGCATTCTACATTTGTATTAATCGATACTTTTTGTCCGATAGTTTATTTGCATTATTTATTTGTTTTTTGCTTTTTTCCTTTTCTTTTTAACTCATGCATGCAATTTGCGAAAATAGGTGCTGTCATGCAAACGCCATACGTGGGGAAACAATTTTTTTGTGGTTCTGTTTTTTTTTTTTTCGTTTTTGTTTATTTTAATCTTTTTCAACTAAATGTATAATATCGTATGCGTGTTTCATTACAGAACGCGATAGTCCAAATGGCCGCCATATTGTATAAATTTTAAGGGCCGCATACAACAACAATATGGAATATCCATTTTGAGAAAAATGTATACAGAATTGGAGAAAGCTCCAAAAATAATAATACCACAGAACAAGCCACAATTGGACATTTGTTATGATTAAAAAAAGGATAAAATAAAATTTTATTGTATTATAATTAGAGTATATATGAAGAGAGTGCTGCTACTAACTAACAAGAGTATTAAAATTTTTATTAGTGGTAGTTGTAGTAGTATTAGAAAAAGAATTAAAAAAAAAATAATAATAATAAACTTGATATTTATTATATTAAGTGGTAAAGTAGGTAAGTAGCTAGGTAAGTAAGTAGTAGTAGCAAAAGTAGTAGTTTTTATTATTAGTTTATTCCAGTTTATATGTAAACATACAAACACTTACACATATTCTACATTAAACTAAATACATAATAATTTGGTGCAATATTACAGCCCTGGCGTTTTAAGAAAAACATTTCTTTGCAATTTCTTTCCTTTGTGTTATTAACGAATCTTCGATAATTGAAAGGAAAGCAACAATCAACAATTAAGCAAAAAAATGTTTTTGTTTTATATCACCGATCTTGCGTGTCGATTTTTTATTTTCGTTTTTTCTCTGCATTGACTATTCTTCATTTATTATTTATTTTATTCAGCTGAAAATATTAAACTGAAATTTTAAAGTTTATCTCTTATAAAAAAAGGTAAATGTATGTAGTTAGTTATACGATTTGAGTAATTTAATTTTAAACGAAAAATAATAACGAATTGTGTAAAGATTCAGATCTCCTTCCTATGATTTGTTGCTTGTTTAAACAAAATTACCTTTACAACTTGTGCTAATTAAGATGACGAATTTTTTGTTTATTTTTTTGTTTTTGTTTAAACTTCTAGCTAATTCGCTTTATTCATTCCTAAAACTGTACAACGTACATATTTGACAGTTGGAATTCCGCCACTAAAGCTTAATCGGTATTGAGAGTTAAATAGTTGAGCATACTGAATTATTGGTAAGGAAATGAGGCCGTCTTATCTTCTATCCATTGTTAGGCTGTATTACGAAAACCATTTTTTTTTTTTGATTCATTTTTGAGGATTTCAAGGATTTTAACCTTACCATGCTCTTTTTCATTTGTTCTTCCTATCTGTGTTATTGTTGTGTAAATGCCAAGTGTTATTCAAATCCTACAGCCTACTTTTAAGCTAATGCAAAAATAACATGATTTAAACAAAATAAGCTGCTGTTTTTAAGTTGTACAATCAATGGAATTGCTTGATTTTTTTTTAACGATTACTTATAGATTTCTTTTTTTCAGCATTACAAAAGATATTCGTTATTACAACGAAATATTAATTATGTTCAACATAAGTATTGTATTGCGTAAAAATAAATAACACAACATCAAGATTTTTGTTTTTCGAAAAGTAGTTGTTAATTTAGAAAAGAAAACATACAAAATTTTCAAAACCAAACGAACTTACAAAGTAATCATAAAATGAAAGTATGTATGTATATATGTATGTATGTAAAAACAAATTGTTACAACTTTAATAAAATCTTTTAATCAAAAAACTTAAATTTCTTCAAATTCTGTTTAATTTTTATCTTGTAATGAAATATGATGATTATTCGTTCATGAATGTACACATGTATGTATATGGAACATATGTATATGAAGTAAATGACATTTTTATATACTATTTTTTTTTTTGTTTTTTTGTTTTCATGTAATTTGCGACAATAAAGAATCGATAGGTTTCCGAATTTTACTCATCCATTGTGGAGGTATCGAGACGGAAGCAGAAAAATAAAATGAGGAATAAAAACAAAATATGTTTTGTAACTTACATTACACGGTGTAAAATTAATTTTTTTTTTGTTTTGTTTTGATATGTTGCGAAAACTTATTTATTTGTGTGAAACAGAAACGGAACAGGAGTATCACAGGACAAGGGAGGTCATATTTTATTTTGTTTATATTTTAATCCGAACGAAACAAAAACATATTTTAACTCATTTACAAATTGAAAAACAATGAAATGTCCTTTAGGAAGACTTTTATAAATGGAGGAATTTTTAATATCGTATTTATTTACATTGTCTGGCTCGTTCTTCAACTAATGTACATATGTACATATATAAGCACTTACATATGCTTGAACAGATGTAGATTAAATGCCTAATTTTTTTTTTTATTTTTGTTATTTGCCATAAATAGGGAAACTTGAATTTCAAATATTTTGTCTGGACAAAATACGTTTGTTTTTGAAATTTTTTAATGTCATAATAAAAAAGGAAAAAAAAAATTTTAAAAACTGGGAAAGGTTGCACACAGTGCACAATATATCACCAAAAGATTTCGAAGTCAAATAATGTAAATACATGTTATATACATATTAAAATATACTTATAAAACAAAAGTCTGAATGAAAGCGATTATGATGACATGTTAATTTTTTTACAAATGATACAGTTTCTCCACAATACTTAAAAAAATACATGTATGTATGTACATATATATGTATGTATGTATATGCATTTTATTTAATAATTTATATATGTATATATATTATATATATGTATATAATATATACACATATTTATACGTAATATACATATATATATATATATATATATATATATATATATATATATATATATAATATACATATATATAATATACATCGATATATACATATATATAATATACATATATATATATATATATATATATATATATATATATATATATATAATATGTATATATAAATATGTACATATTTACGTCCCTATTTTTTGGTTCTATAATGAAATTATGAAGGAATACACGTATACAGTTAAAGGAATATATATAGATATGTATACATATATGTATATGTACATATATATATGTAATACATATATATATAAATGTATATAAATAAATGTACATACATATATAAATATATAAATGTATATATGTATAAACATATATTTATATATGTATAAACATATATTTATATATGTATACATATGTATAAATGTGTATATATTTACATCCTAATTTTAAGGTTCTATAATGAAATTATGAAGGACGTTCACAGTTAAAGGAATTCTTTTTTCTGCTTTTTGTTTCGCTAAATTTGCACAAACATATTAGCCTATATACAAAAAAAAAAAAAAAAACTTTTTACGAAAAATGAACAAGCAGAGCCCTAGTCTGAAATTATCCTGATTATTATTATTTTTTTTAATGAAAAAAGATGTAAAAAACGACACGGCACGACACGTAGTAGGGCAATTAAAGTGCTGGTGATACATACATAACATACCCCTGACAGGGGGAGCCCCGTCAACTTGTAAACGCAAATTTGATGCACGTCTTGAAAAGCGTATAGTGTGCCAGTTGTTGTCATTCAAAACTGATTGTCCAGCTAAGAGGTTCTGTAATATGAAAATGTTAAATAGAAATAAGAGATGATGGTTTCCATTTCAAGACCTACCTTTTCTCGATCACTCAACCTTACACTAGCACGTATTCGTCCAGCAACAAGAGCAATTTCAAGCCTATCTGGAGAATTCGACTCTGCACTGGTCATGAGAAGCAGTCCTGTAGGTCTAGCAGTTTTAAAGCGCAATAAGAGTTCTTCAGTTTGAGTTTTTGTGCCTTGGCCATTTCCAAGCCATACAGTCATGTGTTGAGTGCCATTAAATGCCAAAGTTCCTGACTCTCTACCACAAGTTGGTCCGTAGTAAAGTGTGGCAGTGCAATCACAAATAGGACGATTCCAGCCCTCCATGCAAGTGCCACCATTGAGACATGGATTACCAGAACATACGTTAGATTGAACATGACAGGACGGTTTAACAGAGGCTGTAATGAAAAAATCGTAAAAAATCTTATGTATACACTTATACACTTAGTACTCGTAATATGCATGTAAGTATACTATTTACACATGTAATTAATTAAATTTATTTAATATTATACCTGAATCTTGCAACCTAGCAAATGCAGCTATGTCAATCGCTTTGCCACTTAATTGCAAGTCCCTTAAACAGCCTACAAAGCCTTGCCGTAGTGTTGCAGTCCATATGGCAGGAGGCCAATTGGCATTACTATATGCTGGTCCTGTGCCACCTACATACATGTGACCATCTAATTCCAGGATTGTACCATCACCGGGAGTTCGAAAGTCATTCCAAACTCCATCTACACTAACTTTAGCATCTCTACCATTGCGACGCAGAATAAAATCATGCCAATCCCCATCATCAACTCTTCTCCGTGAACTTCTAACTTTGGCGGCTCCAGAGCCTAGATCTAAATGAATATAAATATGTCCATTAAGAAGTTCGATTGCGAATAGTACAGCCTTGAGAATAAAATAAAGTATCGATAGAAGAAATGTAAGTTTTAAAAGTTATCAACTGTTAGATATTGTATTTACATTTTTCGATCTAGGTTGCTTTGAACCAGTGGCTAATATTATCAATCCATTCGGCTCTTTAGTCCGGAATTTAAATGATATTGAGCTCTGCTTTCCAGTTTCCCACGGAGGCAATACCTTAAACATAACAGATGCATTACTTTAAGTGTTTACAAAAAAATTCACAAAAAAATTCAGTCTACCAAGTGAGACTCTCGAGTAGTAAAGGTGACTGGATCTTGGGGATCTCCGATAGGGCATTGGTATTCAACATTACCAGCAACTTGTATTAGCTTCGAGCCGCTTTTTGCTAAATCAATAAGATTTAGTAACAAAGTATCTGCCGAAAACTCAACCTATGTCAATATATTTATATTATTATATTAATTTTTAGAAAGAAAAGTAAAGTGAATACCTTTCTCAGACAACCGACAAAATTATTGTGGACTCTTGCACCCAATAAGGCCCTGGGATTAACAGCTCCACCTACGTACACACGTGACGATGAGAGCATAGTAAATTTTCCAGCAATATGAGAATGATCTGTATATACATCATCGACTACTGTTACAAGCTGTAGGTTCAGCGTCAGAGAAATAATGAATAATTCAATGCAAAATTCATACTAGAGCGAATTAAGTTGAATATATTACCCGACAGAAGCTCGTAATTGAAGATATTTCTTGAATTCTACGGTGTACAGTAACTTTATGCCATTGATGGTCATCGAATCTAACTCTAGACGGCTTTATGTGCATTTCTTGTTTACCGTTAGCCAATCCCATTGTCAATGAAACTCCACCATCACGTAGGGCCAAATTCAAATAATCTGTACCATGTCCTTGAAAAGAAATTGATCTCTATATATTATTTCATTCAGATTTTATACTCAGACGAACTACAGATACCTGTGTAAAATAATAAACCATTCGGTTGTCTGGTACGAAAGTATAATGTTATAGCATCTTGGGCACTAACAATCGGCTCTGCGCCGGTTTGACCAAGATCATAAGAAAGGAACTGTGCACCACGGAAAGTTGCTTCTGAAGGAGCCTTTTCTTTTTCACAATATTGCCCATCATACTCTAAATTTCTGCACTCACAAATTGGGCCGGAATCTGTCGATATGCATATGCCACCATGTTGACAAGGATCATGTCGTTCACATGCATCTGTAGTATTACTGCCTCGGGAATTACGTATAACCTTCTCTTTTGGTATTTCTCCATGATCACAAGGACCATCGCCACACTTGACATCACGTGGCTGTTTCATTTCTTGTCTCCGGTTCTGTCCACCTGGTTGATCGGCATAAACAAGATTTCTTATAGAACCCCGGAATCTGGGCTCAAATATTACACTCGGAAGTGCCAACAATGCTAGTTTTGTGCTATACCAATTCGGCATGCCTCCTACATAAACATCCGAATTCGTTGCAAACTTTCCAAATTGAAATTCTTTACCCTTTGTAGCTCGACTCTGAGATACTCCATCTACAATTAATGATGTCTGTTCATCGTTCCGCATTACCTTAAAAACAAGTCATTAATCTTATCAATACATTAATTATATATGTAAGTATATTATATAATTATATATACATAATTATATGCATACATACATAACAATATAGTGTAAACTTATTTAATTTAACAATCTATCTACTTTAAAACTCCGTATGAATTTTATTCCCTATTAGATTCAATGCATAAATTAGTCTACATATTTAACCGAATTGTGAAATGAATCAATACTAAATGCAATATAAAATAAACTACATTCAGTAATCGTTATTGTTGTTAATATTATTATTTCTCCTCTCTTAGTACTGATATAAAATCAATAACTGAATCGTAGTGGAATCTTGTATACCCCGACATCTAAAATAAAATGAAATTATATGTAAACAAACATTTATCCATTTACTAAAGAAAATTACTCATATCACACGTGTTACATACGATAACGTAATATGCGATTAACGTAAATACATACAGTGGGTCACAGCTTATTTCAACCAGCACTTTTAAAAGAATTTTGAATAAGAGTTTATAGAATATGTTAAAAAGTTTTATTCAGTCTCAAATTTATGGACAATTTGTTATCAAAACGGCCGTCAACACCAGTGCTGTTGTCGAGCCGGAACGCTCCGGAACGTCGTTCCGGTACTTCCTTTTTGGACAGGAACGCGTTCCGGAACTAAAGATGATTTCTGATAACGAGAATTGACTGACGTTTAAAAAAAAAATTAAAAAGAATTGCTGATTTTCTTTTTTTCTAATGTTTGACGAATTTTTAAATGTATTTTTATCAGTGTTGCTACCTTGTGTTTAATTACACATATTGTGTGTAATTTTTGATTTTGTTTGTAATTTTCCTTTTTGTTCTACCTTTTTCTTTAGTCGCTAATTTGTTAACACTGATTGTTTTGTAAATTTACCGCAATTTCGAACACCAGGTTGCAAAAATAAACACCTGTATCCTTCTCCTGTATCTTCTCTTTAAATATATGTAATGCCCGAGTTGAAACCCTAGGTCAGACATCAAACCGAAAATATGAAAAAATCCCTTCGGCGACTTCCTCTTAGCAGATATCCGGCAAAAACTGTGAGAGTAAATAAAATTGCCATGAAAAGATTCTCAAAAATCTGTCGTTCGAAGTCGAGTTTAAAACTGTAGGCACCAACACTCATACATACATATATAAAATTAACACACACAACATAAGTTATGTCGTAATCCTGATTGAAGGGTTGTAATGACCAATTATGTAAGGCTAATGTTTTATACATATTTGCATTTACATGCCATTTTTGTCCTTTAAATAAAGGTTGGAAATGTTGTATGAATATTATTTTAAGTATATATATATATATTAATATACATATACTTATATAGTATATACTATATAATTTTAATGTTTACATAATATATGTATGCAATATTTGTAAAAATAGAATTGTGTGTAATTTTTTTTCATATGTGTAATTTCGATGACAGTTGTGTGTAAGTCATAAAGCTATTGGTGGTAACACTGATTTTTATAAACAAGGGTTTGAACCGAACCGGAACGAACCGGCTTGTTTTTCCGAACCGTGAACCGCACAACAACGCTGGTCAGCACCAGTTTTCGAGCAAGAATCACCTTATAACGGGCAAAAATAACTCTTCAAACCACTAGAAAGTGGAATCAATGCAAAACAGGTTGAAAGCTGTAATTAAGCAAATACGAGTTCTACTAATTTTTGATATTAAAACTATTAGTTAATTAATTATTTAATTGTATGTTTACAGTAAGTGGTTGAAATAAGCTGTGACTAATTGGGTTCCTGAATAAAACTTATTTTCTTAATTTTTAAACATATTCTATAAACTCTTATTCAAATTTTTTTTTATTATCTTGTTTCGTTTCGAAATTATTCGAGCTTAATTTTTTTAAAGGTCCTGGTTGAAATAAGCTGGGAGCCACTGTATGCAAATAATATGCTGGAAGTCTTGAGTATAACAGCTTGCCTATAAGGATAAAAACGATAAATATTTTTATTTTTATTTTTTTGTGACAATTGAATAAAATCAACAAAACAAAATTAAATCAAGAACAAACAATCAACGTTAATGCTTGGAATTTTTAAAATGTTAATTAGGTCCGTGGATGTTGTACTTGAGCAGCGAGTTAATAAATATGTTATTTTTCGATGTTAAAGATGAATAGGAAAATATTATGCGTGGAAGTCTCAATTGTTAAATAAATTAAACTAAAACTAAAATGATTTTAAAAACTTTTAATTTATAAAAGGCAGCTTTAGTTATCTCTATAATATTTAAAATTTAGTGTATTGTGAGATTGTTCGTCAACTATTTTCATTTCTAATATACATACATATGTAAATATCTAATTAGTTTTCAATACCCGTTATATGTACTTACCTGAACTTTATGCCAGTGGCCATCATGAAGATCTCGTCCAACGGTTATAATCTGGGCACCACCTCCTAAATTGTACCGTAAGCGTAAAGCACCCTCGACTAATTTCAATTCAAAAAAATCATAGGTCCCGCCATCGTCCGTATATAAGACTAAACCATTTGGTTGTTCAGTCTTAAATTCCAATTCTAGTGATCCGTTTAAGCCTACATACCATTTGCGGAATTGAGCAAACGAACTTTGCGACCCATCTAGCTGAAAAGCATTTATTGCTGTTAAGCCATCTGCCATTAGGATTAATAGAAGCGCAAAAATCATTGATAAACGATTACAGCTAAAGCTGCAGTTTTTACAACGAGCATATTTCTTTGCAGTTAAGATACATTTGCGTCCGCTTATGGCTGAGTTGCTAGTGTTAATTGTTACCGTGTTTCTGTTGTCGCAGATATCGTCATTGTTGTTGCTGTTGCTGTGGCTACTTAATACTGAATTTATTTTGTATAACTTGCATAGTGGCAAAAACGATATAATGGGCATTTTATCTATTAGACTATCAAATTTAGCCCTTCTTTGTAAATGCACTGGTAGTTGTGATGGCATTAATTGCGATTTTTGTCTTGATTGGTTTCTATGACCTCCTTTGCTTATATTTCGATTTTCTTGAAATAGCAAGTCCACCATTTTGGTTTTATAATTTATTTAATTCACTTAAAATAATATGTATGCATCTACATACATATATACATATATATATATATATATACATATATACTCGTATATGTATGAAGGTGTGTGTATATATGTGTTCCTTTAAAACGATATCATCAATTTTTGGAAATTTATCTTTAATATGATATGTTGTTATTTTTGTTGTTGTTTTTTATTTTCCCTTTTGCAATTTTCATTTCGAACTAAAATTAAATAAACGTTTACAATATTTTATAAATGCTTCATGTTTCGCATTTGTTACGTCTAGTATAAGTGTTTATATTTTAATATTTGTACATATATGTATGTATGTATGTCCTTAAATAAAAATATATGTATGTTGATAGATATATGACATGTCAATAAACAGTAAGTAACAGTAATAACAGTAGTACTGATTGAAATTAAACGCAATTCTGTTTTACAGGCGTCCACATATTAAATAGAAACAATCTTCTGATGTTATTAATATAATATTAATATACATATATATATATGGATATAGTACATATGTATGCCTGTATATAGTACATATGTATGTAAGTATATAAAAAATTAATTCATTGCAGTTATATATTGCATACTATAGCACTATAGCAGTTATATTACTATAACAAATATCGTAAAAACGTAATTTGTTGTGGTATGGGATTTTAATTCATATTTTTGAATACCTTTTTCATAGTTCTTGCCTTAATACAAAAAACAAATAACAAATACTGACTGCGAACAGACTCTTCGTAGCGCTTAACACCTGTATTAATAACTATAGTTTGTGTGTTGCCCCTTCATAGTTCTAGTAATTACCCTTTTTTCTTTTTGTCATATTGTATTTTGTGAAAATTCCGATTTAACGGTTAATAAACCAGAAGCTTTCCTTTCGGACTCCAAGTTAAGTTGGCTGCAATTACGAGCTTTCAAAAAGCTTAAACCTTGATTTTTTCTCTGATTGAATTTTTATATGTGTGTATTGAATAAAATTATAAAATTTGATAAAATTTCGTCGTTACCACATATTGAAAAAAAATTAATTGTAAGATTATTTTTTCCTTATTATGTATTACTTTTAAATTCGACACTGTAAAGGATATTTGTTATCTTAATGTTATTTGATGTTTTAAGCATCTCTCTGCTCCTTTGCATTCATTGCCAATATATAGTCCTACGAATTTTTTACCGTCATGTGTGTGTACATACTGAAAATCGTATAAAAAATCGAATATCTTTTTTATTTTTTTAATTTTCAACACTTAATTAAACAGATTTACACCCTTGAGTTACTTAATAAAACACGAAATTTTCCATACTTTTTATATAATACATTTTTTTTTTTTTGCAATAATTGATTATAGTATGTATGTATATGTGTACACATATGAGAATATTAATTTCAATTTTTGAACTTCAATGTTATTATCTTTCCATTTATTTCTTTATATTTATTCACATCGTATTTTATTTAATGCATACTAATTTTAGAGATAATTTTTATTTAAATATATTATGAAGGACAACCGTGTCTATCTATCTGCCACCAATTATATCCATTTTTTTTTTTTTTTTTCTTAAGAGAATTTATATCTATACGAAGAGAAAACTTTTACGAGTATTGATCCATACTGCAACCGCGACGATACTAAATTGCAATTTCCAAAAATTTCGTACAAACCGTCAAGTATTCCTTTTGATGGATTATAGATGAAAAAAAGCTCTTCAAAAAGCTTTAATTTTTACAAACCCTAAAAAGAGGGAGTTAAACTAACCATCATGAAATTTGCCACCTACTCGTAATACATATATACATATACCACCATCATCCTTTGAGGAATAAACAATTTCGTAAACGTAACCACTAGAAAGAACATTTGTATATATTTAAATGTGCAATAAAATACTACATATGCATATAAAAATGAATTTAATATTAAACGCACTCGCAGCAAAAACAGAATGTCCTGTCATTACATGCCGTAATAATTTCTGGTTGTAAGTTATTTTAGAATCTAAAGTTTAGACATTGTTAATAATGAATGTTAACGTTCAAAATAAACTTACTTACATATACTATATACATATAAATAAATAACAAATTTTTTAACTTAACCTGTTTCTATTATTCTCTTATAAAATTATAATATAATCCTGTCAAATGAATGAACCAAGTAAAATAAAACATCGCCAGCACTGTTTAGGCAATTCAATCACCAAATCAGGATAAATATCAAGATTTCATACACATGTCGATGAGTAAGTACGCACTCACCGTTTGAATTATGTTTTTTTATCAACACTTCACATCTACATATGTACATCAATTCTCGCACTGAAACATATGATTTATATTCAGAAATTACACGTATAATTCGTTTTCTGGTTTCGTTCGAATTCCTTGACATTTGCATATTACACACTTTTCATAGCTTTATATTATACTTTACATACAAACATACGTATTTTATATATGTAAGTTGGTTTTTTTACACATACGCATACATATATAGTATTTAAGAGAAAATCAACTTAGTAGTTAAGAAAGGACTCATTTACGCACATAATTTTTTAATACATATAAGAATATAAGCAAGCAGGTTCCAATACATATGCATGTGTATATGTTGGAGTGCAAAAAAAAATTGTTTTTAATTTTATTTTGGAAAGGTTTTGCTGATTAGAATTTTATTTGTTTTCACATTTATCCTTCAATAGGAATATTGATAAGGTTCTATTGCTTCCATTTAGTTATTGAATCGATTGTTTACAGATACATCCTTCATCACATAATTATCAAAACAAATAAACAATTTCAGGATTTAAATGGCTAAACTATGTACATTATTCAAACATCATAATTAGTTTATAAATTTTTAGTTTATTTATCTAGTTGAAATGAATTTTTACAATAGTCTTTCACTTGGTTCTTTCTACTGACAAATAAATAATCTGTCAATCAAAAGTCTTTATTTAACTAAAGTACGCATGTCACTGTTTTGTAGATAAATTAGTAAATAAATTATTCTATAACAATGGAAGACCCTATTTTGTTTGCTATTGTGAATTAAATCAAGAAGCCAGGCACAAAAAACAAATGCAGAACTTACAAACGGTTAGTTTTTGTTTTGTGGTGTTTTGAATAATGACCGAAGCTACGAATCTTTCGAACCACCATCAGTACTGCCAAGATGAAAAAATATTATAATGAAAAAAATGATCCACCAAAATAGGAAAAATAAATAATTTTAAATCATAAATATGTAGTGTTTTTTTAATTTAAATTACATATTTCTGATAACGACAAAAAACTAACCGGAACCAAAAAAATTGTCATCATTGAACATAAAAATAACCAATTTTGGTTGAAAATAAAACCAAAACTGGCAACACTGCTTTACCATCAATCTTCAAATTAAATAATGAATTTCAGCTACGTTGTTGCTGTTTTCGATTTTTTTCTCTTTTTGTTCAAAAATGAATGTTTATCGTAAATAAAAACATAATTTAAAATAAAAAAAAATGAGTTTAAGTTTCATATATTTTTTCCTATTTTTAGAGTTATTTTTATTTCGTTACAATTTTTTCTTTTCTGAGAACGCTGCTGGTTGAAAAAGTTCGTTTTTCGTTCGTTCAAAAAAATTATAAGTCGTACATTCCTTTTTCGGAAAGGATTCTTATAAATGAAATTTAATTAAAGGAACAGACAGAAGAAATCCTTTTAAAGTACGATAATGTTTGCAGGTTGTGATTGATTGACTGACTGACGCGAATTGAATATAACGTGGGAGAAATGTGTGCGTGTGTGTCTCTGGTACTTGTTCGTCGTGTTGGATTTGAATCAACGTGTCTGTGTGGTGCGTTGTGGTTGGTTTGTAGAAGGAAAATTTTGAAGAACGAGGAGCCCAAATTAGTTTGGAGTGATTTTCGGAAGTTTTTTGAGATTTTGCATGATGTGATGAATATTTGCGGTGTGGCGAGATTTACAGTGTGGTGTGTTTTTGTAAGGTGTGGTGAATTTTGTCTGATGTGAATAAAATTGAAACTCACCAAAGTGCCGTTATTCAAAATTAGTACTGTATTAGCATATATCACTGTATAATCAGCGTTCAATTAGCCGGTGTGTGTCCAGAATAAGAAATTTTAACCTCCATTAGTGAAGCCAATTTTTTAAACAAACCCATCATATACATACGTAATCTTATTTCAACTCCACCCAGTGTTGTCCGATCACAGGACAGCTTAAAAGCGGACTAAATGCTTCACAGCAACACTAAGGGCTTCTCGAAAATTAATATTAAATTATAATATATATATATTATATTATATTAATATTATTAATTAAAAATTTTATTTCGTATGAGATATTTTGTTGTTATAAGTAATGTATTTATTTTGCATGTGTGCCTACTTCCTGCCTTCTGTTAATAATTAGCTTGTGTTCTTTACGGTAGGTAAACTTACTTTACGCAATAATAAACAACAATTAAAAAAGTGCAATTCAGCTGATAGGTATGTTTTGTACGTTTAAGGTTAGTTACTTGTTAAATTGTTTTCATCATGTTTGCCCAATATTTTCAAAAGGCACTGTCTTTAAGAACATCTTCGAGATGCATATCTAAACGGTTTACTCATTACGAGCATAAGGTGACCGTTAAAAATGTTGATATTAATGTTGTTGAAAGCGGAAAGGGAGAGAAAAGTGTTTTACTACTACCTGGAGCTTTAGGGTCCACTTGGACTGATTTTAAGCCACAAATAGAACAGCTGCCGATTTTATTACCAAATCACACTATCATTGCATGGGATCCTCCGGGATATGGCAAATCGATTCCACCGAAAAGACAGTGGGGATTAGATTTCTTTCAAAGAGATGCATTATTCGCTGTCAATCTGATGAAAACTTTAGGAAGACAAAAATTTAGTATTTTGGGTTGGAGTGATGGTGGTATAACTGGATTAATTGCAGCTGGCCAATATAGCCAAAATGTTGAAAAGTTAATTATTTGGGGCGCTGGTGCCTATCTAAATCTTGATGAAGTTAAAGCTCTCGAAAACATACGGGATGTTAATAAGTGGTCAGAACGAATGCGCCAACCTATGGAAAAAGTATATGGAAAAGCGCGATTTGCCGAACTATGGTCCGAATGGGTGGATGCAGTAGTACTATTTTATAAAAACTGTGACGGCGATTTTTGCAAAAAAGAGCTAGAAAATATAAAAGCACCTACACTTGTTTTACATGGTAAAAAAGATCCAATGATTGCCCCAGAGCATATTCCTTACCTATTAAAACATATAAAACAAGTAAAGTAAGTTATATGTTAAATCTGTTTTTATATTAACAAAAAAAACTTTGTTCATTTAAATGTTTTTATATGCAGGTACTTTGAATTTCCAGATGGCAAACATAATATCCATTTACGATATGCCGCTGAATTTAACGAAAAGGTAGCCAATTTTATATCAGGCACTGGACAATAAAATTAGTTTTGACCTTATATACGTACCCGTTTCTGTTGTGATGAATAAATACATTATTTAAAAATATTTATTTTAAACGATACTAATATGCCAAAATTTGTTATTAATTTCGAATGATTTTTAAAATTTCTATTTACCTGAAGATAGTTTATGATATCGACAATAGAAAATTACAATAAAATTAGCATTAGCAGGATGTATTTTTTGTTAATAGTATTTTAAAAAGAAATTAAGTTTTTATTACAAAGTACTAAATTGTTAATAGAAAATACAACAGTAATTCACACGATTCTTTGCGCTATTAATGATAAAATGGTGGCTGTTGGCACAATAAAATTTGAATTTCACGTTTTAAAATTCAAGCTAAAGTTAAAAAATTGTGTCAACTTCACATATTTCAGTTTATTAATATCATAATATGTACATTTAACATTTTATGCACTTAAAACTATAAATTGTCCCTTTCTAAAGTGAATAGACATTTCTATTAATTTAATCAATGTTTTACGAAAAAAGAATAACAGTTTCAAACTGAGTACAATTAATTCAATTGAGCCTTTAAAATTGGTACATAATCATCATATTGAGCCTGATAAAAATTGCCAGCAATAGGATTTCCTAAATTATATTTCGAAATGTAATCACGGGTTTTTATACTCAAACGTCCTTCGCGAGATCTATTTGAAAATAAAGTAGTGAAATGAATACAACTTGTGTGGTTAAGTGTTTAAGTTGCAAGTAATTACATACGTTTTTGGTATAAATTTGTTAGCTACAATTTTTTCGCTTTGCTGAAACACAAGGAAAACATAGCGATGAAGTCCAGTACCTTCCGGTGGCCCAGAACCAATGTACTCTGCGATTACTTGACCTTCAGCAACTCTATTTCCTGGAATATTGATAACCAACCAATGTAAGATTTCCCTGTAGGTAGGTGATTCTCGTGAAGGAGCATCAGGATCTACCATTAAGACAGTGTAGAGAGAATCATCGTTAGCGTCCCACGTTACCTTAGGTTCAGCCTTTACTTGTTTTGGCTTCAACTCGTTGCCTAAGTTGACCTTAATATCACCCTCGTAAATCACATGAGCGATACCTTCAGGTGATCTATCAACAATATCAGGAATAATTCCGCCAGAATCCATTTTCTTTTCCTTTAATGACAATGTTACTATTTGCTATCACTTTATAATATTGAGATGTCTTTACCTTCAGTTGTAATAATATAATTGGCAACCACACATTTTCTTTCTGCTTTTTATTATTTTATAGGCGATAGATAGTAGACTTCTGTATGTGGGTAAACTTATTTTCCAGTAAGTACACATATTTAAATATACAATATTATTATCAAACACAATGGTAATAATTTTTCAACGTTAATACATTGACTTTAAATTTCAGTAATTACACACAATGTTTGATAACAAAAAACTCACTCAATAAAACTCTTGCTTTCTGTGATTCATCACTTTTCATATATTCATGCAAATCAACAAAATTATTGTTGTTATTAAATTAAAAGCAAGAAATAACCAGGCCTATATGCTCACTTTAATTGAACTCTTTATAAAAAGGAAAAAAAATTATATATGTATGTATGTATATATACATAGATATTATATGTATATATATATATATATTATATGTACATATACATATATATACACGCTTTCAAATTTGTCCTTATATTGATCTTGTGCAAGAGTTGTATGTTTAGGACTGATTTGTCTGGTTTGTTTCAAAGTGGTTCTCCAGCAGTAACACTGTTGGCAATATTATAAACTCATTTCGTAAAGATATTTCAGTACAGAGACAATTTTTGATCCATAATAACACTTTTACGACCCATAAGTTTAAATATAATTAAAAAGTAAAAAAATACACACGTAAAGCGAAAGCATTTTATTATTTGAATTAAAATTTTTTTAAGAATAAAGAGCAGTTATACTTATTAGGAATCTTTAAAAACTTGCGCTATAATTTTGACCCAATGCTCATTATAATGAGATATAAAACTATTTGCCTCCCCCATATTTGAAATAGTTTTTTGGTTGGTTTTGTTGTTGGTGGTACATATACGTACCACCGTAAAACTGGTTAAACAATCAGGAAAGGTTAAACTTTTATAAATAATTTTTATATAAATCTTTATTTGAGAAGGTATTCATACGTTGTCTTAATCGCGTACATTATTCCCTCGACTTACGTCGTAGAATGAACCGGCAAAAGGCGATGTGATTCGAATTTTAAAGAACTCATACATCAGGTGCATATAGTTATGTATATTTTACAAAAAAAAAAAATCTAAAATAATTAAATTTTTATTCTATGAATTTTTTTTTTAAAGAAGGAATTCCCCTGATTTTGTTTATAAACAACAGAGGTGATGTAAATCCAATGACAACGCCAATCGAAGTTGAAGGGAACAAAATTTTGGACGACGTTAATCGAAACAATCGAGACGACGAAAATCGAGGGAATACTGTAATGCACTTTATTTGTTGAAGGAAGTAAATTCATGAACATTAGGTTTAATTGCACTGCTAGTGAATAATCATCTGCAGTTACAAAAAACTGAATAGTTTAATTTCTACTGTCATCTTTAACATAGCCTTTAGAAATTAAACTCTTATTTAATAATTTTAAGTTACAGCCAGACTAGCCAAACATTTGATATAAAAAAGTATCATATAGTTTTTGCAGGCTTTGAATAAAAAAAATAAAATTAATGAATTTTACTCAATATTTGCCTAGTCCAACTGAATTTTCAAATGCAAATTTAAATAGGAGTAACATATTTTATTTATTGTTTTCTCTCGCAATACTATTCGAGTATATACTTGTATTATTTTCTATAAATATATGGTTAAATTTTTAATTATATATATATATATATATATATATATATACATATATATATGGTGTATTTATAACGACAATTTTATATTAATAATTTTAAATTTCCTGTTAATTTTCATTTAAAATGTTAAAATTTAATATAATCTGGATAATGGATTAACAAAAATTCAAAATTCTCAAAGAGTACTCAAATCTAAATGCTGTTCTTTTTCTTAAAACTGTACTGCCATGTTATCTGCTTATTTTAAATTGAATAATCAAAATAATAACAAAAACACACTCTCCGTACTTGTTTTTTCCAAATAGAAATAAAATATTTAAAGAAATAATTAGCGAAATTTAATAGATGTATACGGAATTATATATTATGGAAATATGATTATAATATTAGGGTTCAGTTTTTTATTTAAATTGAGAAATTTTGTTGTAACACACTTTCAACTTCAACTTGCTATTGTAGTTGTCCAATCTGGTTTAACAACGTGTTTCATATAGTCCACTGCGTCCAATATAACGGACCCATTTTACAACGTCGTGATCGGAATAATTCAACTTTGGTTCAAACACTTTAAGATATCGTACCTTGAATCCAGATGGAGCAAATGGAACTTCAAAGTTCATTGATATTGGAGGCCGTGTCCATTTCTTTTTGGTATCAGTTTCGAGAAGTTCAATTTCAGCAGACAATTGGGTTTCTTTCATACCAGCCATTCGTTTAATTTTCCATACTATTGCATTTTCTGAAGCCTTATACTTTGCTTTTCCTTTTAGACAAATTAGTTGAACACCAGATGTATTGAGAGGAGTTGGAATTTTCACTTCAATTTTTTGTCCCAGAAGTGATGGCTTAAAATTAGACTTCATTACTACTTTGACCTCCATTTTTGTGCGTCCAACTTCTCGAACGAGTGGAATAACACGGAATGGTAGAGATATATCCTTAGTAGTTCTATAACGCATTAGTTCAAATTCGCCATCGGGTGGTATAAAACTTATCGAATGTTCAGTTTCGAATTTACTCAATTTAACACACTGATGAAATTGACAATCGTCAATAACTACCACCGGTTTTCCAGAACGAGAAGTATCTGCTTCAGAGTTACCCGAGAGTCCGCGTCCTCTAGATTCCATAACAATTTTATCATTTATGCCAAATTTACATTCGGGCATACCTGACATATAACGTTCATTATTTTTAATATTGTATAAGGTTGATACTGTTAAAATACTTTACCAGACAAGTAAGATTTCATCACTACGCGTCCTGCTACATGGGCTGATAAAACTTGACCTTGTGGACTCATTAATAAATTAACATATTCCAACACATCTAAAAATAATTCATTTCGTCGATATTTTATACCTTCACGGCGCCATCCAATTTGGCCAGTAACCTTAAATATTCAATACAAAATTCAAATAGACGAATTGAAAAAGGTTATATATAAAAAGACTATTGAGCGTGCATAAATTAAAGTGTTTATATATAAGTGGATGGTACATTACTCAAAATAGAATCTGAAATTAATTAAAATACGACTTCATACATTACTTTAAGAAATTAGTCATTAATTTTGCTACTTAAAGGTTTATAGAAAGTTAACATATATTTCAAATGTTAAAACATAAATATTAAACTAATGCGTTATATCTGTAGTGAACAATAAGAAAAAAAACTGGTGGAACGTCTGTCCACTGTGAATAGTTATTCCATATTTGCGTAGGGACATTTTATAGTCGAATGTGAGAAACTAAAAGCATAATATATAAAATTGTTTGTTTTACAGAAAACGTGTTACGTGTGAATAAGTGTCCTGCAACTACTCGTATTCACTATTAATTAATCGCTTAAAGTTATTAGCGTAATAATATGTAAATATATTAATGCATCTTGAACACACATATTTGATCCCAATTTATTTGGAACTCTTTATGAACGACATTTAAAAAAAATATTTTCTACTCTTTTATCCCTATTGGGATGATTGTTTACTTAACTAGAAACTAAAAAAATTTTCAACCAACTTTGGAATTGTTTTATCACATAACTCTTAATAAAAGTATTAATCAAATGCATTCATTCGTAATATGTAAAAAACTGAATTTCCGCCTTACATGAGAGCATAAGATTATAAAAAAGAAACTTACTTGGGAAGTTATTTGCATTTGCTCTTCTTTAGTTGCTGATTTGATACCCTGTTGAGTAATGAAGGTCTTTAAAGTACCAGAATCGGTGTTTTGGGGATAACCGAAATCAAGAATTTCATCGAGGAGCTCATATATGAGAACAAAATTATTTTTGATGTTTTCTTCAGAAATTTTTCCGAAATACGATTGCATGACCTCAATTATTTTGAGCAGAAACTCAAAAACCATTGCAGCGTTGACGTTTTGTTTGGTTACAGCAGCCAACCAAATATTAGCTCGCTAAATGATTGTATTTAAAAAATTGTATTTAATAATTACTTGACAATAATCTAATAAAATAAAATATATTAACCTTAATGTGAAAAAAGCTAGTTCTAGCTATATTCGTAACCGGTGAACGTACTTGCTGCCGAGCATGTATGACATTGACTCGGAAGGCATCTACAGCATTACGGCCAATGTCATCCCTGTAGACGCGACTAATTAGAACTTCGCCTTTGTGGTTGTAAACAAACAAACCACCAATCATTTTTCTATTTTAATGTATTTGAAAATATTAAACTTAATATTTATTCCAATTTACAGAAACTTATAGTAACTTTTATCAATATTTAACACCAGCTCAAAATTCTCTACAGCCAATTACTCTATATTTTTTTTTTTTCTTAACTTTATCGATTAACTCCCCTTTTATGTACAATGACAGCGCACACACTGTTGTAAAATAAAGTACTTAATCCGTCTTCAGGTCATGTCTGGTACTTTTCTTAAAGGAGATTTTTTTTTTAGGGTAAACTCAATTGTCGAGTATCACGGAATCCTAGACTTAAAGAGGACCCGTATCGTAATATTCCTAGCTTTGCTAAGTCTTTAGCTGATATGTTGACTGCGTAGGTATAATAAATATATAAATATGTTTTACTACCACTAAAAAGTTTTGTTTTTCACGTATAGTGGCATCACTTTTTTAACGTTTCTGCATCTAACTTAACTCCGTAAATGACTTTGCGGTCTTGTCTGGTATTTTTTACGACGAAAAATTTTGTTTATTCGAAGTCGAGTATTTTTTTATAGAAATCATTTAAAGAACATAAAGACAGAAACACAATGCCTGCCGAAAATTTAGAAGAACAAGGCTTGGAGAAGAATCCAAATTTGGAATTATCGCAATACAAGTTTTTGCTTACTTTACCTGAACACCAGAATGATGTTACAATCAGGAAAAAATTAATGGATGCAGTTAAGGATGATAATATGGCTCCATTCTATGAATATCTCATTGCCGAACTTAATTGGTCTGTTGACAAAGACTTACTTGATCGTATGAAGGAACAAAATCGAATAGATTTGAAAAAGCTGGATGAAGCGATTGAGGACGCCGAAAAGAATTTAGGCGAAATGGAAGTGAGAGAAGCAAATTTAAAAAAATCAGAATATTTGTGCCGTATTGGAGACAAAGCTGCTGCAGAGATTGCTTTTAGGAAGACCTACGAAAAAACTGTTTCTCTGGGTCATCGCTTGGACATAGTTTTCCACTTAATACGCATGGGGCTGTTCTATTTAGACCATGATTTAATAACGCGTAATATTGAAAAGGCCAAGTATTTAATTGAAGAGGGTGGAGATTGGGACAGACGTAATCGTTTAAAAGTTTATCAAGGAGTATACTCGGTAGCTGTGCGTGATTTTAAAGCTGCGGCTACATTCTTTTTGGACACCGTTAGTACATTTACTTCATACGAGCTTATGGACTATCCTACTTTCGTTCGCTATACCGTTTATGTGGCGATGATTGCTTTACCAAGGAATGAGCTACGTGATAAAGTCGTAAAGGGAGCAGAAATTCAAGAAGTTTTACATGGGCTGCCCGATGTGAAGCGATATTTATTTTCATTATACAATTGCCAATATGCTGATTTCTTTAAAAATTTGGCTGAAGTTGAAGTAATTTTACGCAATGATTACTTGGCACATCCCCATTATCGTTTCTATGTACGTGAAATGCGCATCCTAGCTTATACACAACTTTTGGAGTCATATCGTTCATTGACATTACAGTATATGGCGGAAGCGTTTGGTGTTAATGTAGATTATATTGACCAGGAACTTTCACGTTTTATCGCCGCCGGCCGGTTGCACGCTAAAGTAGATCGCGTAGGGGGCATTGTGGAAACCAATCGTCCCGACAATAAAAACTGGCAATATCAGGCGACTATTAAACAGGGAGATTTACTGCTAAATCGTATTCAAAAATTAAGTCGTGTTATTAATATATAATTACTGGTTTACGATTATAATTACGATTAATAAAACAACATTTATTATACAATCCCAAACAAATTACAATATATTTTTATTCTTTTGTTAACTCGGCAGAGGTACACAAAATTTTAAAACTTTTTTAATCTGTCTAACCACTTTACATTCTACATATGCGTACAATTATGGCTTAAAAAGTTTACAATATACTACATACATATATTAGCACTATTCGAACTAAGTTTTACTATACTACATATTGACAAATATTCTACAGCGTTTTTCATATAAATCATTACAATTGGATATACAAAATTATAAATACGAAAAATATGAGTTTACAATGAAATAAAAAGTTTTGTAAGAATTCTAATAGGTATAAAAGATCCTTAAAAATGATGCAAAAGTTTTCAGAACGTATTATATATAGACTTCAGTTAATTATATTATTTAACGAATTAAAATCCCAAAAATAATATATTTGAATTTACAGAGTTTACTGGACTTCACTTGTGTTGTCATCTGTAAATCAAAATTTTGAAAGTTGAGTGTTAGTTGCCGAACTTAATTTTTTTATTTTTGGTAATGCAACTTATGTTTGGTTTCCATTCTTATTAAAGTTATAAATACCACACGGGGTAAATGTATCTAATTTTTAATTTTCCCATGTCGTGGTCCTTTTGCAATAATTTAGTTAATTATAAATTAACTATCCCATAGCTTTATTAAATTTCGATACTAACACAGCTTTAAATATCTTGATATAAAAATGAAAGAGCTTGTATTAAATATAATATTTCATTAAACATAACTATATGGCTCGATTATCGAGGCGCAAGGAATTTCAGTCGCGTTGAAATTTAAAGTATCTGTAAAAAAATTTAAAAGTGGGGTTTTAAAACATTGGTTGTCAATTACTGTCTCTCTGGCAAATGGCAAGATAAAACTAGAAAAACTCAAGTTTTGAATTATTCATTAATATTTCCGAATTAAAAAAAATCAGACATTTATTCAATTTGATACTTTTAAGATATATGTGTTTTTGTTAAAAAAGAGTAAAATAGTAAAAGATCAAAGTAAATTAATATAAATTTGATTTTTATTGTGGTTTGGAATAAAACCAGACATCAAGTATGAACTTTGGATGTACGGCCAGCATTTTTTACAGAATCATTTAAATATTCATTAATGGCGAGATAAGAATTAATTTGCAAAATTATATTTTGTGAACTCACATTAGGTATTCTATGTTGTAAATTAATATATTATCGTCAAAAATTAAGTTGAAAATATTCTACATATTTACCAAAAGTCTAATAATAAACTGAAACATCAGTGAGTATAAGAGCCGAGAAAGAAAAATTAAACAATTTCAAGAGCATTAATTGAGTATTTACATTTTAAATAAGGGCATATGATATTTCTTCATTTGAAAACAAAACATTTTGAAATTATGAATTCTTACACTAGTAGCTTAGTTATTCATATACTATTTACGTTTTCAAAGTTACTTAGTGTAAAGACTATAATATAAAAAAGAAAAATTGACACATGTTTCTATGTGAATTTTAATTAAGAAATTTTAAATTTGAGTAACTTTATATTTTAAGCTAAAATAACCTGTATTTACATTCATTGAAATTCTTCATTTTTACATGACCACTCATTTTTATTTCCTTTACTTGCTGTAGATAATTGTTCCGCTTCCAAATCTTTCTCCTTATTTTCATTTAATGTACTAATCTTAAAATCATTTTCATTCCGCATTTGCTTATATAGTGATGATTTTATACCACAATCTAAAGGTTCATCATGCGAATTGTCTTCGTACATTTTGTTCGAAGAACTATTTAAATCTTGTTCATATTGGTGGTGTTGGTTGTCATCTATAGAGGAGATTGCCTTCTTACCCAAATCAAATATGTTATTAGAAATTGATGCTCCTTCAACATTCGAATGTAAATTAAGTGGTGTTGAAGCGGCTGCAGCTACTATTGATTGTAAATTACTTAAATTGTTGGCAATACTATTATGACGCCGAAAGCTTTCGACAGCTAAACGATTTGTACTTAAATTAATCAGGGCATTCATCATTACTTTATTGCGTTGGTAGTCTTTTCGCAAATGCTGTCTTATTTCTGTATGACAGTGCTCATTATTCGTTACAATAATTTCTCCGGTATCTGTGGTTGTAACACGTGCTTTGCAATTAAATTTGCGCGATAAGTTACATTGCCAATACTTTTTATCCTTTCGCACATATTGTATACCGAAAGTATGGCCATCATGTACTAGCAAGGGCTTTCCGCGTTGACTCAGCATAAACTCTAATTTTCCCTGAAACCAATGCTCTCCGGGCCCAACTGTAGAAATTTGAAAAAATATCATATCATTTTAGGACAATATTCTATGTGTATGCATTAAAATGTATAATATTTGAATCGATTATGATTTATGAATGACCACATTATCTATTTAATGAACATGCACAAATATTTTTTTCCACTTTGAACATTTTCGACTTCACAATTATGTTTACTTAAAATCTTCCCCATTAGGTTTCAAAAACCCCAATATTAATTATGTTCACCACATGCTATGTTATTTTTCTGAAAATCTTAGTTAAATGAGCTCAAATTGATTTTTTTTTTTTTTAAATTGAAAAGATAATAAATGATTTTTATAATTTGATACTTACCGTTTAAGTCAGTATTGGAATTAAGTATTTATAAGCATCAATGTTTTAAACCACTTTTACTACACTTTAACATGTTCTTTATTTTACTATCACCTTAAAAAACGCTTTAAACTTACAATCTTGGAATTTAAATATTTATAAACTGCATTATATTACATCCTATATTATAACGTATTTTTTTCTTTTTCTTTTATAACCAAAACGAATTGATATCAAATTTTATATAAATCTAAATTTTTGTTTACAATAGCTTCACAAGGTTTACTGAACACAAAGACTTACGTTAAATATTAAATCATTTCAATTTCATACTTTCATACTTTTTTATAAACTTTTTAGCAAAGCAGCTAATTTTAAATTATTTTCTAAAACTTACTTTATATTGCATTATATATAATAAGACTATAAAATGTACACTCACTTATTTCTATGGGAACCTGTCCTAGAAGTCAGCACCTGTTCTTACACCTTATATTGATTCCATTTTGAAATTGTGTCCACTGCCTGGAGATATAGTAATAGAATCTATTACTTGCACATGATGTTGTTCCACCGAAGGTAATTTTTTTCTTATTTCGCTTTGTTGAGTAAGAGATTCATGTTGGCTAGTTTTAATACTGCTATTTTGTACGTTAGAAGGTGAAAGCGCTGCAGCGTTTTGTACTATTATATGATCATCATTTATATGAGTTTTGTTAATTGAATTCAAAGTTTTATCATTTTGACCAAAGGACGAGCTTGTATTTCTAGAGTGTTCATCAGTTGGCGATGGTTGCATAGATGGCGATATTTCATAGCTATGCAAAACATTATGATGTTGTGTTGTAAATGTAGATGGTTGCATTATTTGTGTCGACTGACTGTTTGGATAATGTTGTACAAGTAGGTTTGGCATTGATTGTAAAAAGAGATGTGGCGGTGGAGCAACAGCATTACTATTCGAATTACCGGGGTGTACATGAGAACTTGTAACAAAAGCTGATGAATGTTGCTGAGGTGGTGACGATGAAGGATGTTGATGATCTTGATAATTTTGATTATTTGAATTTATACTGATACTACTATTTTGGGAATATCGCATAGAAGACGATAAAGCGTGCCCTGTTGTTAAATTATTGCTCGATGGAGCTGTTGTCAGCGCAGCATTGTTATTATTATTACCTACAGCACTTCCAGAGGTTCCAGCTCCACTGGAACCTGCATTACTACTACCATTTCCATTATTATTACCACGCATATGGGGTGCATGGTTGTGAATACCTGTCGCTGAAATTATTTTTCCTTGGTGTGTTATGCAACGAGCTCGACACATGCTTATTCGATAGGATTTGCACAACCAGTATGTTTTCATACCTTGTTGTGTAGCTACAGTATTATTGCGATTAAATACACAATTTCCGTGCAATAAAGACGTAGAACTCAGCATTACTACGTTCGGACAGTCTGATCATCATATCGATTTATAGTAGCAAAGATATATCCACAGGGAGTAAGCATAGGAATTAAATTTCAATTGTTAAAATTTTATTAATTTATTTTTTATTATTTTACATTTATTTGTTATTTACAGAACAAAACTATTTAAATAATTTTGTTTCAATTTAAGGTGTTTTCGAAGAAGTTAAGTTTCGTCAATATATACATAGTAAATAGTATTGAATACCAAATACATATAAAACATATGATATATGTCTGTTAAAATAACAAAACAAAAGTTAAAGTGCAATGATCTATGTTAAAAATGAATATAAATAGAGTTATCTGTTTCAGCAATATAAATTTAAATATATATGAATCATTATATAAAATCATAAAAATACCATCTGGTATAAAAGCAAAGAAAAAAAATCTAATTTTGTAAAAACATCTAGTCATAAAATATTAATTGACTGTAAGATGGATGGAGTAAAATAAATATGAATAAGTATAATATAATGAGTTTTTATTACAAATAATATTTGGAGACCAAAATGCTTCGGCTTATGGTTTAATATCTATTATCGTATTTTAGACATCTAATATACGTATAATAATATTTTGATAAAGCTGAAGTTATGCAGGATGTAGGTAAGTTCATTTCAACAGCCATACATTGTAAGAGGCGAAGGAATTAACATTTTAAAAGGTGTTTGTTATTTAGGCATAGGCGAAGGAAGGGTTAGCTTTAAAATTAAAATTTTTATAAAAATTAAAATGAAAATGAGTTAAATGTACGTGAGACATAAATAATAAATAATTATAACGTGCATTCACAACAGAAAACAAAACAAAAAGCAAAAATAAAAATTCGAAGTAATAAAACAGAGAATTAATCAATGATATGAAAAGAGTAAAGATAGATATTGTTGGGCTTACTTGGTGGTATATCCATGTGATTAGCAAACGACTTTGAATAGTCATTTGACATGTGCAGTTCATTCGGATATTCTTGATTGGATTGAGAAGACATGTTATTATTCTTGTAAAATGTATAATCTAAACCAAATGCTGCTGAGTTAAAAGAGTTTCGAAAGGAAGCAGCTGCAACAGCTGCCGCAGAAGTTGTTCCCGTATTTTGCTGATGATCTGAGTTTTCGCGTTTTATATTATTTAATTCATAACGTGATTCAACCATTGAAATATGTGGCAAGAAGAAATCTTCGGTGTTCATGTGATCCATGTTACTAGTAACGCTATTAGCATCAGCGCAATCAGTATTTTCACTACTAAGATCTGTAGAAGTTATAGAACGTCGATGCTTATTACGTGAATATATAGATAAGGTATCTGAATTATAATCAGTATGTCGTTTAAGTCCAGAAATACTACTGCTACCATGAGTTGAAGTTTGGGGCACAGATAAGTTAGAGTTATTTGATTTATTGCCTTGGTTTATACTTAAAGAGTTTGTTTGCATGGGCGAAACTGCAGGAGATGTGTTAGGAGATTGTGACCTTTGGGGTGTATTAGGCAGGCTATTTCCCGTGGATTGTTTATCTCCACATATATTTGAATTTTCTTCATTGCTGGTAGTCTCATTTGTCGCAGTGTTCAATGTTTTCACAGTAAGTGATGTCTCTTCATTACCTGAATTAGTTTGATTATTACACGATAAAACGTCTGAAGTTGCTGATGAAGCTGTGGAAGTATTTGTTGCAAGTCCTTTAATTTGTAATAGCTGTCCGATTTTCATGAAAGCTTGAAGCTCAGTATGCTTAACGTTCACCACGCCCTGATACATGAATTCCAATAGTTCGCACATAATATTGTAAGATACATCTTTCAAAATAACTAAAAAAAAAAAAAAATATACATAGTTGAAAGTAAAATAATATAATTTTAATATTTTTTATAATTAACAATTGATTTCTTGTAGAAACATTGGACTATTACGAACGAAGCACATCCCCTCATCTTCTTTCATTAGTAATTATATTGCTTAGTTTCTATTTAAATATTTAAGTTGTCAGCTAAGCAATAGTTTAATGTTGTATTTTCTCTATATATCTGTATTTCTATCGGTGCCTAGATTAAATTCTACTCATTTTCAACGGATACCTCCAATTGACCTTCCTACTATATTCGTTGCTGGTGTTACCTATGTGGAGATGAAAACTCCATATTTAAAATAACTATCACTTTTAATTATTTTTCCAATTAAACGCTAGCAACTTCCTCTTTTGCGATAAATATATACAACATCGGTAAGCTTATCGTACGAGTATATCTGGATAGATGTTTAGCGAAATTTTTTTGTATTAAAATTTATATGTTAACATGTTGACGGGCACTTGCGTCTGCAGCTGCCAAGGCGAAGTTCGCTATGTGGCATGACGTCAATACCCATATCATATTTTGGAAAAAAAAATTTAGGTTAAATTTCATTTCCTACCTGTTACACGACTTGCAGCATCAGCACAAAAAACAAGATATAATGATAATTTTTGAACTTCTCCGTTCGTCAAAGTGTTAAAATATTCTATTTCGCCTTGTTGATCTTTATAAAAATCCACCAATTTTCAATATACATATCGCTCCTTTATTGCAACATAGTCATATCTCAAAAAAACTTGAACTTGGCAAAATGCGATTAAAGTTTTCAAAACATAAGTGCTATGTTCTAATTGCCGCAAACACTTTTTGCTATAACTTCGGTTCAGCTTGGGATATAAAATTGATTTTTTTCCAACATGTAGAGAAGGTCTAAAAGAGCAGTTTTGCTTAAGTAACTCCAAATTTTTAATTTTTTGAGATATGACTATGTTGCAATAAAGGAGCGATATGTACATATTTTTATAGCTATAAATTTCTATTAAATAAGTAATATCTTCTTCAGACAATAATAAAAATTTTGGATTTTCTATTTTAGTGTTATGTACAAAGTCAGTATTAAAATTAAATTTTAAAATTGAATTGAAAGAAATTTTAATCAATCTCAATTGAAATAAAATTGTAAGTGTAAAATTGTAATAAACAAAATTTAAGCATAACTTCTAAAATCTTTTCTTAAAGTTTACAATTATAGTGTACTGTAGTAATAATTTTCTCAGATTATAGTACGTATTTCAATATTATAAATGTGATTTTTATAATTATGATAATGTGACTGACGTTGTTAAAAAAGAGGTCAGCCTTATTCCTATAGGATGTTATCACTTAGTAATAACAAGTACAAATACTAAATCAATACATAAAACAATTTACGATAAGACACAAAAATGAAGTCTTAAAAACAACTTAATGACAACCAAGCAGTAGCTTGTACAGCATCAACATCTACTTAAAAACAATATTATCTCTGATTCTCAATCACATCACATTTTTAATTTGAACTTATTAAACCCAACTGAAAAACAGGCGGACAGGCCTGCAGGCGGAAGGGCAAATGGATGAATGAACGATCAGGCATCGACCAAACGAGTAAAACAACGATGACATACATCTCTGAATCAAATCCAACTAACAAAATTTATTCTAAATTAATGTCACACTTACACATATGTATATATGTGTGTATATGTTGATAATTTTAAGATAATGTTACAATCGATAGTAGTCTGTTTGTCTTCAAATTTTTTTTTTTCGATTCAATTCTGTTCACAATCTATATTTTTTTAACACAAAAATACTTTTCTACTCCAATATCAATTCATTCAAGATAAACTCTGTCTAAAGTTCATTGAAATCGTGATAAATCCTCTGTATAGCTCATCATCGATTATCACTGTTAGTGGCTTGAATGTTGAAAATGTTTTCAGTTTTCTGAATCAAATATGATACACAAAAATTTAATTAGAACAAATTATTAAAATAGGGAATAATATTAATTACTTTTAGTATGCTTTAATTCTTCTGTGTCTATACGAATATGTATGTCTATTTACTCTTAACGCATACTATTACAATTGTTATTTTTGTAAAATTATTAAAGTAAAAAATCACACAAATTATAGGATTTTAAAAGTTCTACTGTATTTATTATTTATAAACACGCCTATGTATTCAATATTCGACCAATTAGGAGCAAGTTATGGTTTTAAAGAAGTGTTTAATTATGACTATGATAAATATTTATCGAATCGAAATAGTTCTTATTTATGAACGAATACGAATTTTGAAAGTCGTAAGCGTTATCTGACAACAAAAAAGTAATAATAAAGCAATAATAATACAATTGATAAATTGAAATACACGATAGAACCTAAATAAATACAAAATACTGTGTACTTTTCCTTATGAACTTTATATGAATAAGTATACATACAGTATGTATACATTTAGAGTGAACTCGCGAAAACGTGAATACCCAAAAACGTGAACATTCCAGAAACATGAATACTTTTTTCATATTGACTATTCTAACACGTGAACAAAAGCTCTAAAACGTGAACCTAAATTTTCAAGGCATTTTTTATTTACATTCTGCCCTATCATGGTGTTTACGATATGCATAATTAAGTTTATGAATCTTGGCAATTTTTACATATAACTCATCACCTCAAACAGTTTGTTTTGCCTCAGTTCACATAAATGAAGTAAGTTCGTATGCATACATACATACATAATTGGTCATTACAACCCTTCAGTCAGGATTACGACCTAGTTTTTCACACCACCTATATTGTGTGTGTGTCAATTTTTTACAGAAGTAAAGGGACCTACAGTTTATAGTCGACCTCAAACGATAGATTTCTGAGAAACTATTCATAAATAGCTTTAAATCGAACTTATAAATGTTTTCAAGAAAAACTAAATTTTTAATGCTAAAAGAAAACGCAGATATTTTGTAATTATTAAGCAACAAATTGAAGATTTTTTCGTTTAAATAAAATTGCATACATATTTTAAAATATATCTAATTTAGCTTTTAGTAATAACGCTTTTTTTAACATAAAAAGCATCAAACAATTTATATAATAATATTCGATTATACCCATTACTGGCAGTCTGTAAAATCTCTAAAGCGGTATCGAAAAATTGATAAACCACAATTAAAATTGATTAAGATATAATAAAAACACCAATCGGAAACGTGAACAACTTTGAGAACCTGATCACGCTTTACAAAAATTAGATACGTTCCTGTAAATTGCATTGGCGTAGTAGTCTTCCTCACAAACGATGAATTCTCGCAAGACCTGATACACAAATTTTTGTAATAATAATATTTGAAACTACTGATTTGTTAAGTGTACATTTATTACAAACTGCTTTTTACTTAAGTTCAGCACTAAAATCATTTATTATTCTAATTTTCAATCATTTTATACATATATGTATGTATTAATAAACTGCAGTGTATATTTTTATTTAATTATTTAATATTTTTATTTATATTACTGTTAATGCTGAACTATTACGTTGCATTTTTCAAAATCGCAAATTATTCAGTGGTATGGCCGGATTTTTTGTAATAGAAACAAAAATAAACACTGTACATGCAAAGTTTGGAGGCACTGTATTGCCAAAAAATAAAGATGCACGAATTAACCATATTAGAAAGAGATGCATTTAAATATCATACATAATATGCAGAACTTTTTAAATCGAAGCTGTCGACTGACTGTTATAATATAAGTAGGTATATACTAACTCTAACTGTACTTTTGAATTATTCCATTTAACTAAAAACGTATTGTGTCACCAGCTATAAGAATTTTCGACATTCGAAATACATGTTTTATTTATATATTTTTTTTTTAATTATATTGTATATTATTAATGTTATTATTTATTAGTTATATTTGTATGCTTTATCTTTGGAATAATAAAAAATAATGGTAGTAGCACCATCGACTTTGCTACTACACTTGAAAAGATAAACATTTTTTATTGCCTTTCGATCAGATAAAGTGTCAGAGTGTGAGTAAATGTGATATGATATCCATTCTACATTCTACAGAAAATAACACAAAATAATAAATATTTAAGTACAAGTATATCGGTATTTTTTTTTTGTTTTTTTTTTTGAGGTCGTGAAGTAGTTTTTAATATTAGTGTTTATTATCTTTTAGAAAATCTGATAATATATGTTCTATCGCAATGTTTTTAAATTAATTAAATTTTGAATAAGTTTTTCACTTTTAGATTTTTTCTTTCTGCAAATTCCAAATTACGATTAGGATTCATTAAGAGCCCAAATTAAATTAATTTCTAAAAATGTCGTATTTTCAAATGTTACACATTTTCTTACGACCTGAGAAGCTGGGTCGTAATCTTGACTGAAGGGTTGTAATGGCTAATTATATTATGTATACATAATCTTTAATAGACCACATACAGATGACGAAATTTGAATTTTTATTAAAATTTGCTACATTTTTGCTTAATATTTAACACAAAATCGATTATTAAAAAATCTTTAACTCTTTATTTTGGCAATAAATATTTTACCAATTTGATTTGGAAACCGCTGTTACAGCTGATATTGTTTTATTTTTTTTATTTTTATTTCAAAAGTCATCATTTATGACATACCTATAAAATTATATGAAAAATCTTTTTGAAATTAAATAAAGTAGCAAATGTTATATTTATGTTATAAAAGTAGAGGCTCGTATAAATAAATAAATTTTTTATTGTTTGAAAAATGAGTATTTATCTATAATACCACCTATATTGTTTATTACACATTTAAACCATTTTAAACGTCTTGTGATTAATCAAACATTTTTATAAATAATGTTAATAAAAGAAGAACATTATTTTCCTGGAATACTTCCAAATCAAAAGAAAATTTCAAAAAAAATTTTCTTCTTGCAGTTAATACAGTTAACAAAAATTAGAGCACAAGTTCCCTAAAAGTCTTCAGAATTGATTTTTGATTCGCTTTAAATCTTATTTTACTAGATAAATACTATTAGGGAATAGAAAATAAAATAATTTAGTCTATTATAATTATTATTATACATAAAAACAAGTCTGTCTACATTTTATTTACAAATTTAAATTTTGTATGTATATTAATATACATATATTTTATGTACGATAATTTTTAGTTGTTTAAAAGTATATATTAATTTTAATTTAATAATTTAATTTTAATATTAAAAATTATAAAAACTAAAACAACTAGTCACACAAAAAAATTTAACTGAAAATTTGTTTGTTGCAATACTACCATATGTATATGTATGTATACATATGTATGTATGTATGTCAAGGTAGGCATATTGATCAATGTGTCTTTGTTCGAGTTAGAATAGGTTGCGAACCAAGATTCTCCAAAACTTTTCAATAAATTTAAGATCAGGCGGTTATGTTGACCCGCTTTAATGTGGAACCGTGTATGAAAAGTTAAACTAGTGAATTGTTATCGTCTGTTTGGGACAGAATTATACTTTTCAAAAGAATTCCGCATATAAATCGATTCATTTCTTCAGTTAACATCGCTATTTAATATCGATTGATTCAATACATACATTCATATATACATACATTTAAAAGGTTATTACTTTGATTTAGTAAAGTATGCGCAATATTTCATAAAATTCTATGAAATATGTTAGTTAATATTCTTCACAATTCATAAAAAATTTAACGCTTTGTATCAAAAGTACGAAACTTTTTCTTATGATATATGGGATTTAAGAACTTCAAACAGTTCTCCTGAAAAATCGTGTTTTTGAGTTATAATTGATGCGGAGTATTTTGTGCAGATAGATTGTTCGTTTCATGTCCAATAAATAGCACCGACTGTTTCTCAACTCTGAAAATGAGCTTATTGCATTTAAAATTTAGCATAACAACATATATAAAATTTATATAAAAAAAATTGATATCGTGTTTTATCACGACAACTATATCATCTCGAGCTTGCCCATATTAAACGCGAAATTATCTTTGTTAAGGCGACAACATATTATCACACTTAATATTTTTATATAAATATACGTATTTACATTTTATAAAAGAAAAAACATTGATAACCATTACGATTAATTGTTCCCCATTTTAGGTGAATTTATTCCTTATAATGTTTAAATACTATATCTTATTTATTATTTCTCGAGTAAACATATATACCTACAGAATTATAGTACTAACAGGATAAGTTAAAGGTACTGAAAAAAAGGCTGGTAAAACAATCAAATTTATTTTAATTTAAATTTCACTTTTATTCACAAACCAAATTTTTTTTTGTAACTAAATTAAAAAATTTTTTGGAAATAAATTTTTGTGATCTGCTAATAATATAAAGTGTATTCCGTACGACATTGTAAGATAGAAATTAGAAGCATTTTGAAGCAATATTTTTCTTTCACAAGTAAATTGTTGCATTTTCGTAAAATACATATAAAGAACATTGCAAAAGTTAGAGAAAAATTCAAAACCAAATAATATTATTTATGACTTATACAGTCAAAACCCGGCTATAATGAACTCCGTGACACCAGAAAAAATAGTTCGTTATAGGCAAAGTTCGTAACAAACGGGGTGAAGTCATAGAAGAAAATATAAAATACAAAGAATTTTTCATTTATTAAAAACAAAAAGTATTTTTTTATTAAAAACCAAAAATATGTGTTAAATCTTTTTACATATCAGCTGATTAAAGATGCTGAGTTATAATTTAATACATACATACATAATTGGCCTTTACAACCCTTCAGTTAGGATTACGACCTAGCTTCTCACACCACTTATGTTGTGTGCGTTAATTTTATACATGAGTGGCGGGACCTACAGTTTAAAGTCGAATCCGAACGACAGATTTTTGAGAAGCTTTCCATGCCAATTTTTTACTCTCAGAGTCTTTGCCAGAAATCTGCTGAGACTGAGAGGAAGTCGCCGAAGAAATATTTTCCGTTTTGATGTCTGACCTGGGATTCGAACCCGGGCCTTTCGTCTAATAAGCCAACACACTACCTACTAGACCACGGCGACTTCAATTTATATAATAATTTAATGCTGCTATATTAATTAAAAGTAAAGACTATTGTCACACTTCAAAGTTATTTCTGAGGGTTCGTTATAAAAAAGGTAAAATGTATGAAATTTAATTACTTGGACCATTTGAAGTAGTTCCTTTTAACCGAGAATTCATTATAAACGAACTTTTTTGTATGAAAATTGATATTAAAATGTTGGGACTGGAAAATATGTACGTAATAACCAAGAATTCGTTATAACCTAGTTCGTTATAAACGAGTTTGACTGTAAATAAAAAATAAGAAAAGAATACGGAAAACTAGGCATATTACATATTTTTGATAAGCTTTGAGTTTATAGTTGCTTTAAGCGTGGATCGATAATAATAAGTCTATCACTTTTTGAATTTTCCAATTCTTAACTGGAAGCGCAACACAGCTCCTCTCAATCCACTTCAGTCAGCTAATTCCTACTATAATTTGAACAATTTGCGCCAATTAGTTTGTGTTTTACAGACATTGGGGAGAAGATGAAAAAAGTGAATTTTTTTAAAAATCCATTGCTTAAATTACAAATTTTATTTCTATAATTCTATTCCTCTTAGTTAGTCTCGGGTGACTACCTTGTCTAGTTATCTTATATTTTAAAACGCTGAATTTCAATCAAAACTCACCGACGTATTGAGCAAACATCGTGTTTCAAAATAATGAAATTTAATAAATAGATGCAGTAAACTTACATAAACAATTTTTAGCTAATAGTTGTAAAAATAACTGATGTTCTTATGTATATTTTATTAATTTATATCTATTTTATAACAGGACACAGAAAATTTGATTGATGTCTTCATTTTTCTTCCGCCATACTAAAGCATGTCTAATGAGATTTGTCGATTGAAATTCAAATTTACTCTCTTTTCTTTTAAGCGCTACGTATACTTTTGCAACATAATGATAGAGAATCACCAGAAATTTTTCCTAATTTTTCTTTTGTTTTGTTGAATATATGAATGATGTTCTTGTTTAATTATAAAAAATTATTAAAAATTAAAATAGAAATTATTTTTACAAATTTTTGCTAAAATTCATAAAATTTAATTTACATAATTTGGGGAACCTGAACTTATGCTTTACACTGTATATAATTTCGTAAAAGGACAACAAATACAGAATAAGTATCATAGAACAAAATACAATTTGTGTTAGTGATTATAAAATAATAATATAATTATATATAATTTAAACGTAGCATATATAAATGAAAAAATCAAAAAATCGGGTTGATAAATAAATAAATCTACATAAATATATTGAGGGTTCTACTGAATATACATATTTAAAACTGGAAATACTCCGGAATATAAGAAAATGTAAAAATATTAAGTTTTTAATTTTTGACAAATTAATTAAATTTTCTTTTAATGTTTCTTTTAGAACTTCAGTTTTCCTAAGAAATACACTTTTTGTATTATATAAATGAA
Source organism: Sarcophaga peregrina (assembly GCA_014635995.1). NCBI lineage: Eukaryota > Metazoa > Arthropoda > Insecta > Diptera > Sarcophagidae > Sarcophaga > Sarcophaga peregrina. Next base: position 859,170 of record CM025789.1, read on the forward strand.
GCACCTCTTTCCAAGTATGGAAACTATAAATAATAATAAAGGTTATTTATATGGAATAAATGTTCATTTCTAATTATACAAGTTTAAAAGTTCATTTTGAATTTACCTATTTATAATTTGGTATTTATAAATAATTTATTTTTATGCATTCGTTTTTACTTCATATCAAATAATGCGAAGCTTGCTGTGTACACACATTTGAAGATATCTGGGACCTCGTTTAATAATGTAATGCCACTTACTATATTACAAAAAAAGATTTACACATTTGAATTTATAATTACAAGGAACAAATTATATACATAAATATATTTCTGTACTATACGTAATAGTTTTATAATATTTTAAATAATTATTATAAGTGCATTAATGCACTTATTGCAAACTTTGGGGAAATTAGCTTATAATATTTTTATCAATAAGGAAGAACGACTTCTAGAGTTAACTATTTAAGAAATAATATTAGGGATAAGTGTACTGTCTCATGTTCTAATCTTAAAAACTAATTAGCAAGTTTTTGTTAAATAAAAATTTTTCATTTTCCCACAGGAAATTCAGTTTTTTTACGATTTTCTCATAAAATTGTTTTAGATTCGTTAAGAAAAGATGTGTATTCTGCTAAACTCTTTTTGAACCCGTAGAAGACAACCCTAGCATACAGAATTCCAATAGAGATCGGTCAAAATCTAGTGTTGCTACAGAGGCCTTCCGAATTAAACACTAACGCACTCATTTCTTAGCAATTTTCGTTGAGTTAATTTAATTCATTGTTTATGATATGAAAATTAATGAATGAACTGTAAAAAATTGCATCAGTACCAAACTCAAAACTACGACTATAACGCGGGTTACGAAGATTACCTACGAGGATCACATAAAACACGCAAAAAATTGTCGCGCAAAAAGTTTTTAGTCTACTACTGAAAACTGGAGAGTAATTCACTACTATTAAATAAACATTTTCAAATCTCAGTTTGATTTGAAACATGCAGCAATAAGATTACACTATCTCCAAAAGAAACTCGTTATAAAACTTTAAGTTGGTTTTTGTTCTCATCATAAATTGTATGCTCTTTCAGATGGGACTAACTTTTTGTAAATACATTTAGTATATAAATAAATATACCTCTAAGGCACAAAATCGCTTTTTAATGACTTTGGGTTTGTTGCAATTTCTCTTGAATATAGTGATCCATATAAGAGAGACGTTTATGATCCATTTTGTATTATTAATAATACTACAGCAAAGTTGAATATTGAAAAAAAAACACGACACAACGTTTGCAGAATTACAACAACTTATTTCCTTTTGAATTTGTTCAAGAAATAAAATAAATACATATATCTCGATTTGGGGTATAAGTACCGCTTAGGAATATTTACAGGAAGCATTCAAATTACATGTTGCTTAAAATATACTCATGAATGTACTTAAGCTAAATTTTGCTTCCATATACATAATTATAAAGGTCCGATTTTTAGTAATAGACATTTTTATTGTTATTCATTTATTTATTTCTAACAAAATATTTTATTTTTTAATGTTGGCGTTCAAGAGGAAAGGATAGAATTTTTATTTTTAAGGAGTCAGCAAAATGTAATACCGTCGGTATCATAACGTAGACGTATAACGTTTTTCAATCAATCAAACTAAATTAAATGCTATCAAATAAAATTAAGCACCTAGTACTGATAGTAATTATGTTATTGTCACTAAATACAAAATATAAGCGCATATTAGATTAGGGGTAGGGAATATTAACACACAGCACCATGAGGTGGCCATAACATTAAACAGGACAACGCAGTGCATACATATAAAGTATAGTTCACTAAAAATAATACATATATATAATCCAAAATGAATTACTTACTTATGGGATGTTTACATGGGTTTGAAATAAAAATCTCTTGAAAATATGGACTACAGATCGCCAAAACAAATTTATGTGCCTGCAATAATTTTCCGTCACATGCCAAAGTTACGTCCACCAAGTCTCCTCTGTCGTATAGACTTTGAAATCCTGTTGCTATGTTGTCTTGGAAATTTTTCCAGCATAATTTAAATTCATCATCCATTTTTAAGATTTTATGATGACTTTTTTACGAATTATAAAACGTTTATTTTCATATAAATATTTTCGCATTTATAAATGTTTTGTTTGAAAATAGTCTTTTTTACTTCTTTGTACTGTTTTGTTTATTTTTATTCTGACATTTGACGAAAACAACGACCAAATGAAAATGGTTGACACTTATTTTAAATACGGGTTTTATTGGTTACAAATAATGGGATAAAATAAAACTAGATATAGCAAGAGGAAGAAAAAAAACAAATAAAGTTTTGTGAGTATAACGGTAATTAAATTTAATTGTTTATATTTCGACTTTTTTCATTGTTGCCCAAATAAATCATTGATTTTTAGGATGAAACGAGTACACAAATTAAATATAGTTTTTTTCACCGTTTTCGTTAACACATTATATTTTTCAATTTGATACATATGGTGTCTTGCTTTCACTTTTCGAATTCACAAAATATTTTTTTAAAAAATATATAAATGTTATTTGCAATTAACACAACATATTTGTGCCGTCTGTACGAAATCAACACTTCCCAGCGAATTAAATCATATTCAACGACTGAATGCTTACTTTATTGTATTATAAAAAGTGAATACTAAAAGTAGTGATGACAACTTTAATTTGTCACAAAGCGCTAATATTATTGGTAAATATATAGAAGCTGATTGATTTATTTTATGTTCATGCAAATGACAATAATTTCTAAATGAAAGTATATATTTTATTTGGCGGTCGAGTGTACAATTTCCCAATATTGAGTAAATTGCAATATTGCAATTAATGTTCAAATACTGCGAAATCACCGAAATACTTTTAAGTTTTGTGAAATTAAATTTCGAAAGTAGATAAAAGAAACCATAAATATTAAAGTAAAAATATTTAATATGTTTATATTTACTATTGTTTTGTAAACTTACCTTATATAATTATTATCTTTCTTGGATTGAAACTACGCATATTACCAATATGTTTACATATTTTTCAGCTAAGCAGGTGATTGTTCTCCAATAAAAGTCTTACAGATGCTGCTCCATTTGTCCACTATGAACTTGTATTGAATTGGGTAGATTAGGTTAAAATTGAGGAGAAGAAAAATTGGATGAAGAAGAAAAAAAGGAAACGCGGACGTCTCATCCAGTTCAGTCCAAGACCTCAAATGTTGGCACTCGACATAGAGTTCAAACTGTCAACAAATTCCCTATCCAGGATTTCAACCTTAATACATCAAGGTTAGAAAAGTTTAGATAAGTTTAGATTTATTGCGTCTAGTATTTAATTTTAAAGGGTACAAATAGCTACTTATTGTTGGTGTGACTTTACTTTTTTTAATAAAAACTAATATTTATATATAAAATAAGGTAAAATAAAAAATTAAAATTAAATAAATTCTTTTAAAAAAATATAAATATTGAGGTTGAAAATTCTGAAAGCCTTAAAAATATTATTTTTCATTATATTTGTGGCAGCACCGATGCCATCAATTTAAAAGAGTGCAACGTCTGGCAACACTCTTATTAACACGAACAGTTGAAAACCAGCGAGTAAACAGAGACGGCACCCAATTTGGCACCGTCCTACTCTATCTTTACAGCTGTAGCTTTCTGATTGCTGCCAGTTATATTCAAAGTTATACTTCATGGCATGGTATACTTCAAATAATTGATTATTAATGAAGACGAGTTTAAAATAAGTAATAGTTTTGTGTATCAATTGCTTCACAACAACTATATTCGTGACCCCGTTTAGTTTACTTACAAGATTTGTGAAAACAAAATTATACTAGGAGCAGAGCAGCGGTATTAAATTTAAATATTAACGTTTTTCGGACAACACGGGCGCTTCAATTTAAGGAAACTTGTAACTGTATAACAAGTTAACAATATGACCGGGATTGAAAATGTTTTGGCACAAATGCGAGCTTTATGGTGCTTCAAACAAAAACTAACTTTAGCACTCATACCAACGTACAACAAACATAGTCTGCAGCTGGTCTCATGTTATAAGAGACTACTTCTGATTCGAACAAATTTGACCTTTTGTCCGTTCGTCTAGATGGTCATATTCTGTTGTATATTGAGGATCTTTTAACCAACCGGACCTAAAAGCAAGGAGACCGTAATTTGAACGTTGTCTCAATCAAACAGTAGTTTCTACTATTCTTGGTTTAGTAGAATTTTTATACATGCCTTTTCCCTCACAGGAAACCACACAGATTTATGGATACCATTTTTTTGATTTCGTTTATTGTTACATTAATATTATTACGTCTGAATCATGAAGAGTTCCATCGGTAAGTTTTTAAACGTTTAAGTCATCACAAAGTTGAACAAATGCCATTTCGGAATACAATTGGTGCTAAATTACATAAAACCGAAAAACAAATGCGAACTTCGCAAATGGATTAATTAATTACTATCGTCGAAGTATTCCTCAAACCCCACAAGTACATACCCCATTGAACGATTTTTGACCAACTCACTGAAGGACGACAAGAGAAAGGTTCCATGGACACTAAAGATGAAATCTGGATACGAAGCTAAAGCTAAAGTCTGTCTGTAATCTTAGATTGAGTGAACCAACAAAGTGTCCCGAATTCATATATGGTCCTTGCAACAGGTGCTTTTGTTACACTATTTAGAGTTGTCTTAGGACAGAAATTCGGTGGTTTTTGTTCTCGTAGGTTATCGAAGGCCAAGAAGAATTGCTGCAGTTACGACCGCTTGTTTAATAATTTGATTGTAGCATTTTGATTTAATTTATAAAAGTCCTTGTAGTTGAATAATATTGGAGTATAAAATAGAATTAGAAATAAGATGGCATAAATACAAATTTATTTACTGGAACAATATTTCACAAGACGCAAGATACATACTTTGAATGATTTGAAATTGTGTTGTGTAATTTTGTCCGATATGAATATCTGTGGCATTAAATAATAATAGCTTAAGTCGAAATTTCGTGTTTAGATATTAAGATTTTTGTCTAAAATAAATAGTGTTTAAGTTAAGTAAAGTTAAAATAGAAATATAGTTTAATATAGTATAGTATAGTTTTATTAAAAATGGTATTTTATACATTAAATTTAGCAGAGTGATAGATCTTAAAGAAGAGAATGAGAATATGTAATAAAATGAAAAAACACTTATGTCAACTTAATCCATTATCATTTATTGCCACAGATATGTGTGTATTATTAAATTATAATACAAAACCACTGTGCTTGTTTAAAGCATTGAATTATTTAGTACTGCCTTAATATATATTTTGAGCAGATGACTGAAGCAATTTTCTTGAGTAAAAAGTAAAGCTATATTGGCATTACTGTGAGTGGTTACAAAAACGGAATATCTTGGCAACAATTGTTAAAAGTTTAGTACACAAATTTAAACAGTGCTGTCAGAAAAGTTTAGTCATTTGTAGATTTCACAGCCGGTGGTTGGTGAATACTCGCGAACGATTTGTGATTAAGAAAGGAAATCATTTATTTTATTTTCGTTCAAAGGGTTATAGAGTCCTAATATGTCTGGTAAGTCCAAGTTCTAAATCCTAGAGTTATTAAAGCTTAATTTTGCAATTAATTTCAGGCTTAAATCCATTTTTGCAATACCAAAAATCTTTTGTTAAGGATGGTACTGAATATAAATATTTCGATTTGGGTTCCATTGATTCCAAATATGGTGAGTATAAAAACACATACTAACAAATGATGTATGAATTATTATGCAAATGAAATCGTTTAATTAGTAGCACGTATAACTGGTTTTTGATCATTTTCGTAAAAAGAATATGTTGAATTAAATAATTTGTCATATTTTCAAACCCCTTATTGATATTAGAATTACAAAGACTCAGTAGATGGAGCGAACCTTATCCACATATTTATTTGTTATGTTAATTTGTTGTGTTTGTACTTTGCAAATAAGAATGTATTTTCATTGTTTTGCATAATAAACATTTGCCACAATTTAATTATGTAGACTTGAAATTATATGTTTTTCTATATACACAAAAAATTATCAGAATAGAAAGTTCATTTTATTTTGTGTGTCTGCTATGGTTAACTGAAGGAGAGCAACATAATTCTCCAATATCAACAATGTAGTGATATGTTTGTACGTTGCCCTATTGAACGCTGTCTATTATCAATGAAGTGGGAGGGGAAAGAGCAGATATTATTATCATATTTTGCGAAAACTTTGGTTTTTAAACCAATGGGTTGTGTTGTTGTATTGATAGTGTTGAGTAAAGAGAAGACTTTATCGTTAGAAATAAAAAAGAAAGCAATAACTAAATGGAGAGGCAATAACAATAACGGATGAGGTGATGTTTTCTTATGTTATCAATTAAGAATTCCTTTGTGGAATAATTTTTAGTTTTAGTCAATTTTGCAATGTCATGACGGAATTTTTTTAAAATATGTATATTTAAGCTCAACAATATTTTCAAATTAAATGTTTATATTTAAACATTTTTTCCTTGATTTACAATGTTGATGAACTTAAATAGTATATTACAATTGATATGAACAAACACTACACTATTTATTTATTTTTATAGTCTAAATATGATAGATAGAATAGTGTTAATTTAAAACGTTTAACATTCTTATCTTAAGTTTGATAACTTGCAATACGCTAATCTTTTAAATAATTTCTGTGTTAAGAAATGACAATAACCTATCGTGCAAATGTGAGTACTAAATACATATTTCCAAATAATATGTTGCAAAGAAATATTTGAAGAATATTTAAACAAAATTGGAAACATTTCATTACATTTATTTTTTGGAACGTTGCAAACACAGCCAGGCTTCTAAGTAATATGCTGTATGCTAAGGAAAGGGTTCGTTAAACTTTAAATACATATATTAAACAATATTATTCTGATGATTACTAACCAATAGTTTTTTCATCAATGGATGAATTATGTGATTGTTTTTAGATCGTTTGATTGTGTAATTGACAAAATATAATAAGCACAAATTACGCAACCGAATTAGAAATTTGGAATGCGTTCAAGGTTTAAATCATAAAAAAAAGATTATATAGACTTTGAATTATTTCAATTAAAACATCATTTTGGAACAGTCCTTTGTGAAATTGGTAAAACAATTTACAATAAAACATATTCTCAATTTGAATTGTATTTTTAAATGTTCAAAGTTAAACGATTTGAAAGAAATGTGGCCGATACTAACCTTATGACATTCTTATGTAAATATATTCCACAACAAGACATTCAATTTATACATATTTGAGAGTGTTATTGTTGTGATTGTAATATTCTTTTCTTACTTCTTACTTTGCTTACTTCAAGCATTGGAAGTTCGTTTCGACATTTTCTATTGAATGTACAAAATATTTTTATACATATTCTTAATTTTTCAGATCAATTACCTTATTCCATTAGGGTTTTATTAGAATCAGCCGTACGTAATTGCGACAACTTTCATGTGCTCGAAAAAGATGTCCAAAATATATTAGCCTGGAAACCGGATTTAAAGCAGGGGGAAAATGATGTTGAAGTTTCGTTTAAACCAGCTCGAGTTATTCTACAAGTATATATATTTTACATCTTCATAATAATTTTCATTACGCTCAATACTTCTATTAGGATTTCACAGGTGTCCCTGCGGTTGTAGATTTTGCAGCTATGCGCGATGCTGTATTGGAATTGGAAGGCAACCCAGAAAAAATTAATCCCATCTGTCCAGCGGACCTGGTTATAGACCATTCTGTTCAGGTGGATTTTGCCAGAACATCAGATGCTTTAAATAAAAATCAAAACTTGGAGTTTGAACGAAATAAGGAGCGATTTACGTTTTTAAAGGTACATTTTAGAGAGCTCTTAATAGACTTGCAATGCACATAAATTAATTATATAAACTCAATAGTGGGGTGCTCGTGCTTTTAATAACATGTTGATCGTTCCTCCCGGCTCTGGCATTGTCCATCAAGTTAATTTGGAGTATTTAGCTCGGGTTGTTTTCGAAGTAGACACTGAAGATAACTCTAAAATTTTATATCCCGACAGTGTAGTGGGAACCGATTCTCATACTACAATGATTAATGGTTTAGGTGTGCTTGGTTGGGGTGTAGGAGGTACGTTGGCATGAATAACTGTATTAGAATACATATTATTTCGAAACTTGATGTATTGTTAGGTATTGAAGCTGAAGCTGTTATGTTGGGTCAATCGATTTCTATGCTCTTACCTGAAGTTATTGGTTATAAATTGATTGGTAAACTAGGCCCACTAGTAACATCTACTGACTTGGTTCTTACCATAACAAAACATTTGCGGCAATTAGGTGTAGTGGGCAAGTTTGTAGAGTTTTATGGTCCAGGTGTCGCTGAATTAAGCATTGCTGATCGAGCAACTATAAGTAATATGTGTCCAGAGTATGGTGCAACAGTTGGTTACTTTCCCATTGACGAAAACACCTTAAACTATATGAAACAAACAAGTAAGTTGCAAGTAATTTATTTTTAAACATTAATATTATTTTTTATTAAAATATTTTAGACCGTTCCGAAGAAAAAATTGGAATAATTCGCCAATATTTACAAGCCACACGTCAATTAAGAGACTATGTCAATGAATCACAGGACCCGAAATTTACACAAACAATCACACTTGATTTGTCTACTGTTGTCACTTCTGTATCCGGTCCCAAGCGACCTCATGACCGTGTATCTGTTTCAGATATGAAGCAAGATTTTAAATCTTGTTTAGTAAATCCCGTAAGTATAAATATACAAATTCATATGCACATACGTGTATAGTACATTGTAAATTAGTTATTGATGCTTTACTTTCCGTATTATGCGATAAACAAAGCCCAGTGATGTCACAGTTTTTATAGATTCTTGTTGTTTAAATACATACACGACTGAACTTAGTGTATCCCATAAATTGAAATTTGCTTTAAAAAACGATCACTAATAAACACATTTAAAGTTTAAATAATTTTTATGAATTTGCTGCTTACAAAAGAGCTATCTAAAAGAAACAGCAACTGTGATATGTAAAATATGATTCTATAGAATCACGGCTACTATTTCCTTAGATAACTCAATATAATAGTCTAAGTAAATGAAAACATGGCAATCGCGATATTTTACTTATTACAACTATATATAGCAATTTGCACTTAGCACGTTGCTGCGCTACTGTTTTTAGTTAAACTAAGTTGAAAGCAAAAAGTTTACAATTGGCAGTTCTCAGGGCTTCTTATAAACTCTGCTATTAATGCCATTGTATAACTCATAGGTCTCCTCATATTTCTAGTTAGCAAATTTTTATTGATAAAAAAAAAATGTCAACACTCGCATTATGCAAAGGTCTGCATTTTTTAATTTGCCTTCTTAGTTAAAATAAATTATTTATTTTACAACACAGCGCAATATACATATTTACACTTCTCAAAAATTTTATTGAACCAAAATTTAAATGGCCCTCTAAACACTTCACAAATAGTTTTATTCTCGTCGTTTCTTGTCAAAATGTTTAAAATTTCATACTTTAGGGTCAATTTGAACTTTAACCAAATAAAAAATCGTGTTAATTAAAAGTTAATTTAAACTATGAAGTGTAGCATTCAAACTTTAAAAGTGATTAAGTGTACGATTTTGTTATTTTGGAAATTAGGTTCCCGAATCATTATAAACTTTTGCAAATCAACCAATGTTTTATAAATCGAAATTTATAAAAGAAAAAAAAGTCAAAAATAAAACTTCCGTAACCTTTTGTTTGCACTATTCTGATTCTATTTATGACTGTACTGACCTACTTTTATATGAGTTCTTTAACCTTTTTAAGAAGCCTCTAATATAATTTAACCTATTACATATTTAACATATTCATTTTAGGTCGGCTTCAAAGGCTTTGCAATTCCAACCGATTCTCAGAAAGATTTTGGTCAATTCCAGTGGGATGATGGCAAGAATTATACTATTAAACATGGTTCAGTCGTTATAGCAGCTATCACAAGTTGCACTAATACCTCAAACCCTTCTGTGATGTTGGGCGCTGGCCTTCTGGCCAAAAAAGCCGTTGAAAAAGGTTTGAGCATTATGCCATACATAAAGACATCTTTGTCGCCTGGCTCTGGAGTAGTGACATACTACTTAAAGGAATCTGGTGTTATTCCTTACTTAGAGCAATTGGGTTTCAATATTGTTGGTTATGGTTGTATGACGTGTATTGGCAATTCAGGCCCATTGGATGACAATGTCGTTAACACTATTGAAAAGAATGGCTTAGTATGCTGTGGTGTTTTGTCGGGCAATAGAAACTTCGAGGGAAGAATTCATCCCAATACACGCGCAAATTATTTGGCGAGTCCTTTATTGGTTATTGCTTATGCAATCGCAGGTCGTGTTGATATTGATTTTGAAACCGAGCCTCTTGGAGTTGATGGAAATGGTGAAAAAGTATTTTTGCGAGACATTTGGCCAACTCGCTCTGAAATTCAAGAAGTTGAGAACAAACACGTTATACCCGCTATGTTCCAGGAAGTGTATAGTAAGTTATCCATAACGGGAGTCGTTTAATACTCAAAATTACATGTTTTTGTTTGCTTTCAAAAAATTTAGGCAAAATTGAGTTGGGATCAAAAGATTGGCAAACTCTACAAGTTTCGGATGGCAAATTATATCCTTGGAATAATGAATCTACTTATATCAAACGCCCTCCATTCTTTGAAGGCATGTCTCGTGAATTGAAGGGTATTAACAGCATTCAAAAAGCCAGATGCTTATTGTTCTTAGGAGATTCGGTTACTACTGATCATATTTCACCTGCTGGTTCCATTGCTAGAAATTCTCCAGCAGCTCGATATCTATCAGAGCGTGGTTTGACTCCAAAAGACTTTAATTCCTACGGTTCTCGTCGTGGTAATGATGCTATTATGGCTCGCGGCACTTTTGCTAATATTCGACTAGTAAACAAGCTGGTCACCAAAACTGGACCACGTACAATTCACATTCCAAGTCTCGAGGAAATGGATATATTCGACTGTGCTGAGAGGTTAGTCTTCAACAAATAATATTTAAAATTATAGTAATAATATAACGTATATTTTTATTTATTTTTTTTTTATAGATACCGTGAAGAAGGCACTCCGTTGGTTTTAGTTGTTGGTAAGGATTATGGTAGTGGTTCTAGCCGTGATTGGGCAGCAAAGGGTCCTTTCCTACTGGGCATTAAAGCTGTCATAGCTGAGTCTTATGAACGTATCCACCGTTCAAATTTGGTTGGCATGGGCATAATACCTTTACAATTTTTGCCGGGTGAGAATGCTGAAACTCTTAACTTAAATGGACGTGAAGCATATACCATAAATCTCCCTGAAGAAGGCCTTAAACCCGGCCAAAAGATTTCAGTAGAGGTATGTAGGCCGTTTAGCTCTTGTTGAATAAACATTGAAAATTTTGCTCTTTTGCAGGCTGATGGTAAAGTTTTTGAAACTGTTTTACGTTTTGATACTGAAGTTGATATCACTTATTTTAAGAATGGCGGAATCTTGAACTATATGATACGCAAGATGTTAACAAATTAAAGAATAATTAATATTTCAATAAAATTTATATATATTTGTACGCATTTTTATATAGAATACATTTAATAGTTTTTGGTTATGCTGTGGTAAAAATTGTTTAACTAATATACATACGTATACATGCATTGTATATCTATTAAAACTTTTTCTTTTATTATTTTTCATAATTCTTTGAGACTTAATAATGCGTAGCATAATTTTGAGTTCATTTATAATAAAATTCGAAATTTTTAGTCAAAGTTATAATAAAAAAATAGTTTGAGGCAAATCACTTAATCCTAAAGTAAAATTATTGCTGCAGTTAATACACATACATTTGTATGTAAATATTACTTTAGGAAATAAAAGTTCGTGAACTAAACTAAATAATTCGATTATTAAACATCGACATTATAAAAGCCTTTACATAAAACGGAGAACTGTTACTATGTTAGTTTATTTAACTAATTGGAAACATATTTCAGTTTTGAATCTATTTGTCTTGGGTAATATCACACAACGAACCATCTAGGTATGACATCTAAAGTTCATAAGGACAAATGGCAATGACACGTACTCCTGCTTAGTGACGAAAACATTGCCAAGTGAGATTTACATTGGAAAACCGCGAACATATATAAGGTTCTATGATAGTTGAAATCAGATCTTTAAATTTCTCACGGAATGTACCAAGAATTATAGCCCAAATGTAATCAACGACTACATCATATGCTTTAGTGAGAGTACAGTGAATTAATATTCATTTTTTTGGGGATCCAAGTATTTCTTCTTTATTTCGCATTGATCCTATATCTATTCCTGAGGATAGTTATCATCCTACGTTGTTACTTTCTATTAAAGTTGATCTTTGTTTACCTCCTGTAATTGATCGCTCATTTGGTAATGAAAAGCATTTTAATTTCCATCGTACGGACTTTGATCGTTTGAATACACTACTGTCCCCTGTTGATTGGTCGTCTGTACTTATTTCGCCACCGTATGACTCTCTTTCACTTGACAGGATCTTGGGTGGCTTTTATGATGTATTATTTAAATGTTTTAAGGAGTGTGTTCCATTGGTAAAAAGTCGTTTGGAGCGTTCTGGTCCTCCATGGAATTCGGCTAGACTCTCAAGGTTGAGGAATAGGAAATCAAAGTTATTTAAAAAGTTTGTTAGATCAGGTTCTGATATTGATTATGTTCTTTACTCTAGGGCGCGTGCGGATTATCGTAGAATGAATCATCACTGCTATGAGGAATATATTATTAGAGTCAGGTCGAACTTCGCTAGTGATCCTAAGTCGTTTTATGACTTCGTTCGTGCTAAACGTAAATCATCTTTGTTTCTCACTGAGATGTTTTACGGGGGCGTATCATCCTCTAGTCACCTTGATATTTCGAATATGTTTGCTGACTTCTTTCAGTCTACTTATAGGCAGTTGAACTCGGGCCCTGATCTGAGTAGCATGTATCCTTATTCAGTGGGAAGTGTCTCTATTTCTAACATATATTCATTTGATGAGAAGTCTGTTCTTGAGTCTTTGTCTGGACTGAAACTTACATACTTGCCGGGCCCTGACGGGGTTCTGGCCTGTATTTTAAGAAAGTGTGCTGTTGTCTTGAGTGGTTCTTTGACCTTTATGGGCTTCTGAGGGTTGGTCATTTTCCATCTATTTGGAAGAGTTCGTTTATAATTCCTTTGCATAAGTCGGGTAATAGATCCAATATTTCCAATTACAGGGGTATTGCCAAGCTCAGTGCTATTCCGAAGTTGATGGAGAAACTAGTGACGGATTATCTCTTTTTTAATACGAGATCTTTAATATCTCCTTTCCAGCATGGTTTTTTGAAAGGCAGGTCGACTGTCACTAATATTCTTGAATTTACTACACATGTTTTCAGGAGCTTTCTTGTCGGTGCTCGGACTGATGTAATTTATACTGATTTCAGTAAAGCTTTTGATAGGGTTGATCATAGAATTTTGCTTCTTAAACTTTCACTAATCGGTATTCCTGATACTATTCATCGTTGGCTAGACTACTACCTCTCCCGTAGGACTCAGAGGGTATTGTTTAGGAATTTATTGTCTAAGACTGTATATGTTACTTCTGGTGTTTCGCAGGATAGCCATTTGGGTCCTCTAATGTTTCTGAATGATCTTCCTGCTGCTGTTTCTGATTGTAATATTGGATATGAAACTGTCTTTTATTGATCATATTAGTTTGATGATTGGCAAGGCTCTGGCTGTTCTTGGTTTTGTGAAAAGATGGGCTAGGGAATTCATTGATTCTTATATAACAAGACTACTGTACATTTCACTTGTTAGGCCTATTTTGGAGTATGCGTCTGTTATTTGGAATTCATACTATCGTTGTCATAGTGTTTACGTGGTTTAGGAAGAGATTATGCCAGTGGGCTTCCGTCGTATGAGGATAGATTAGCTTTGATAAAACTTCCAACTTTGGAACATAGAAGGGCTGTTTAGGGGTTTGTTTTGTTTTTAATCTGGTTAAAGGTGATATCGATTCTGAGTTCTTGCTTTGTAACCTGAATTTCAGCATTCCAGCAAGATTTTCACGGCACTATCGTCCTCTTTCTTTAGATTTCTATAGAACGAATTATGCATGTAATTTTCCATTTCGTAGATTATGTAATGATTTTAATTTGCATTATGATTTTATAGATTTTAATTGTAGTGTTTGTAATGCAAAGCGTGGCTTGTATACTGGCATTAGTTTATAAATATAATTATTATATTATATTATAATTATATAAAAATGTATTTTCCTTCTTGTCTTAGATTATTCCGTTTTATTGTTACCTTATTCAGCTTGTGATTAAGTTCTGTAGCTGTTTTATATTCTCGTTGCCATATCCTTTCCCTTACCCGCTACAGTCCGGACTGTAGTGTGTACGTGTCCCTACGTAATGGGGACGAGCCCTCCGCGCTCGGCTGAGGGTGGGTTAGTGAGTGGCCGGGGACGTTCGAAAAAAAAAAAAAAAAATTACCTGAGATCAGTTTCAGGTATTTCAAATATCAGTACAAATTTTATAATGTTGAGGAAGTTACCTATTTAACTTAACTTATTTCCAACTTATAACTTTTACTGACGAAATATACAAAAATATATATACATATGTGTGAACGTTTTGGTTTGTACTCTTTTATTTCAATATTTTTAAATAATTTTTTTTTTTATTACTTTAAAAATTAAATAACTTAACGATAAATATAACAGACTTACTCAGTATATTTTCTAATTTTAAATTGTTAGTATAATAATTTTTATTTAGTTTCTAAGACATGTTTGCTAGTTTAAAGAATGTAATAGAGCAGGCAATCAATGATAGAACAAATATTTAGTACAAGTATTCAATTTGTTTTAAAACTTAATAGTAATAAATCGAAGAAACACAATGTAATGTGTTTGTTGTCTGTTAAAATAAATATTTAAGTCGATACCTATAAAATTAGCTAAATAAAGGTATTATGTACTGTACAAAATAGAATAATAATATAATCAAAAACACTTATTTACAAATCCATGAGGAGTTAAATTATGTGTACATACTCTTAATCTATAATTGTAAGTTGTACAAATATAATTTCACAATAACCAACAACAAAACTATTTTTCTAGTATTTAGTATATATAAAAGATATCTTTGGTGAATATTTGCTAATTTTTTTTTTTTTTCTTTTTTAATTAGTTATAAATCTATTATTATTCTTTATGCACAAATTGCTATATCAACAATTTTTTGTTGCGTTTTTTCGTGGATGAAGCATATGTTTTAAGTATAAAAATTAAATGCAATTCTATTACGGTCTGACTTTCACTTTTTTGTGCATAGCCCATTTATACGGTGGGCGTTTTAAAATCTTCGTGTTTATTAGATTTACCATCGAATTTGATGTTTATATTGTTCGTCCACAGCAATACGTTTAATCGTCTCGTAGCCTAATATTATACTAAATGAGAAAGCAGCAGACTGAACTAAACGAGCAGATAATCCTTTGAAAAAACAATTAAGTTTCTCTTCTCTCCATAATTCCTGAAAAGCTATCTTCATACTTTCAAGCCGGTGAACCTGGAAGAAATGAAAGCATAGATAAAATAATCACCAAAAAAAGAAATATTCATATAAATAATCTTTTAACGTTATATCTTATATACTTTTTGTTAAATAAAGAACCAACGTTTATTCCTAGAGCTTATTAGTCAGTTTTTCTTGGATTTAAAAAAAAAATATATATATATTAAATCATTAAAAAGTACATATCGTCGTCGAAAGTACGTAACATCACTTTTTCTAATTTTACAGGAATAGCGAAAAACGTTATAAAGTAAAATATACTTCATATGGTACGTCATTTTGAATTATTGATATAAAAACGTTATTTTTGATCGCAAAAATTTAAAAATTAGAGATACGTTGGACAACTTTATGAATCATAATCAATCAAAAACTCGATTTTGATTTTTTAATGATACGTACTTTTGTATTTTCGATAACGATATATAGGTGTCAATGTTTAGTTATTTAGCTATATAGTTTGGGTTTGATCGATGGTGTAAATTAATATTTCTGCCAAGAAGGTAGGATGTATTCACAGTACGAAAAAAAAAATTCTTTTAATATTAATAGAGGAAGGAAAATACTATGTTTATAAAAAGTACGGGACAGAAAATTCATTAAGTGAAACAATTCAAATTTATATTTGAAATAATTACCTGCAATCTTGCTCTTACAATATCTAATGGATTCGTTAGTATTGTAGTAGTAAAACCACCTAAACTGCCAGCAATACATTGTATTAAGAGGTGGGATATCCAGGGAGGGCAAATTTTGCAAAGTTCATCTGCTTGAAAATCAGAATAAAAGTAGATTTTAGAAAGATATATATTAATTAGTAACAATTAATGCCTTGCCTTGATAAAGATGATAAAATGCCCACCACATTGCGGAGTTTGGAACATAAGCCATAAGACTGGCAGTATATCCACGATAAAAACCCCGAAAGCCGTCTCTTCGCATTATTTCCTTGGCAATATCAACGGAAATATTAAGTCTGCTTCGTCCCGGACCAGTTTGGATTCCTAAGGGATTAATATCACCTTTACCGCCAGTATGATGAGTCATCCCCAATACCATAGCATGTTGGGATATAACATCAAAAGGAACTATTATTGTCTGACCAACAAGTGATGCACAGCCACCGCCTACAAGAGCTTTAACTCTATGACCTGCACCTACATCGTTTAAAAGGTGTCTCACTCCTTCATATGTGCTGATGTAAAATACTCCAGACACAATCTGTACAGATGATATCCAAAATCCTCTATATAGACCAGGAATGCCTTCTGAGCGGTATATCTTATGTGCGCAGTCAAACATGCCTTTATATACGTCGCTTTTATGTTGCACTTGCAGTTGAGTTTTTATCACTGTTAAAGGAAAGAGACAGCAACGTACAGAAAACGAACTCAGCATCGACAGCGGAAAGAATTTTGTTTTATCCATCATATCCCACTCTATTGTCCGTATGTATGGTGTGTCTAAGTTACTACTAGAACCACTTGAGACTCCAGATGCAACTGTTATAGCCGTCCGGTTCATTTTACACCTTGCGCTGTTTTTCCAGTTCAAGATTACAATGTTTTAAGCATAAAACTCACGCACAATCATACAGTGCCAGTAGATTTTCGGTCACGAATTCATATACATATGCAAATTATGTAACTTTCGAAAATATATGTGAATACGTATCCCTGGGAAAAAAACCTGAAATACGATAAAAAATTTCATTATAACCTAAAATACGTGGATAATCTAACCTAACTGATTTTAAAATAGTTATAACTCAATAAGTTTTTTGAATAGGTTAATAAATATTACAAATATATATAAACCGTGTTAATACTCGTATGCTAAAGTGCAAGTATAAAAGTGTGATTTAATAAAACAAAAAGCCCGTCATTCACACATACGTTTCCACCAAAGAAGTGCAATATGAAAACTTACATCAGGACATACACATGGTTTTAACAAAGGAAATTGTTAAAACTCTGTTATAAACAATTTAAACTCGTTATTAAGCGCAATTATGCATCTTACTGCGATTTTTAGTATCACTTTATTTACAAAAACAAAGCGACTAATTAAGAAGTTTGTTGGAATTAGTTAGAAAACCGCTTTTAAAATGTTATTGCATTTAGTATATCCGTTTTAAACAACTGTTAAGCTACGATATTTCCTAAAATTATTGGCAGCATACACATTTTATATTTCCCTTTTACGCCGCCATCTCCAGTATTAGTGAGCAAGCATTTCAGAGACTATAAAAATAAAACTGTTCTGAAGATTGGAAAGGTTTTGTCTATATTTAAGTCGACCGCCTAGATATCTATCAGACCGATAGAAGGAACAATAGCACTCTAAAACAGTTGTGAATGCCGAGGATTTATTTCAAGAAAACCGACGAATACTCAATGTTTAATGGTTAAATTTTTTAGATAAATGATAATAAATGAGGTATGATGATATACCTGAGTCTAAAACTAACTTTATAAATATCTTTCAGTGATGACATTTAATCTCCTCTATCTTTTCTATTTTTTCCTCATAAAGTATGTATCATACTTTTTTTGTACTATCATTTATTGTCATGGCTTTTTAAGTGACGTATTTTGATAGAAACATATTATAAAATTGGAATTGTACTTGATTTTACAATGATAACGGAATGAATACAATATTGTAATTTTCCAAACTTTGAAATTCTTTAATTTTTAAGCGGATCTATGATGTCTTGCGAGTATTTAATGTCCACAATTAAGATTTTCTAACGATTTTGAATCAGAACATCTTATACCGTTTTGTAATTCAGACTATAGGATGTCAAATAAATCCAGTTCAAGCCACTCTACTCTGATGCATAGCATGGGATCCGTTACAGATTTCCAGAAATAAAATTTTTGCATAAATTACATACTTTCAAACTTTAGTTATAGGTATGCATTTTTGAGACAAAAAGAATTTTATATATTGAAACATTTTTATACTGTCAATATGAGTCCACCGAAATGTTCTTTAAAAGACCAAGACAATGCGCGAACTTTCACCATTCTATTGTGGTCATCACCAGGAAACAATACTGTCATAACAAATATATTCACGATAGATTTTCAAATCCCTTATAAGTTTAATAAGAAATGTATTTACCAAGCTTAAGACATTATATAATATTTTTGTTCATCTTTTTATTTTTAATATAACGTAGGGAGAAAATTAAACATATGTAGTATATTGTATTGGTGATTTTTGCAACTGTCCTATCATTCGCCATTCATTCACTCACTCACTTTTAATAATATGTTACTGTTATGCTTCAGAAAAGCACTTTGCATGACGACATTGATTTTGCAATCGACGTAATATTTACTTTAATGTTAGTCTGCAGAAGTTGACTCTTAGTTTAGAACACATACTTACACTAATATTTATAATAAATATTTACGGTTTTAAAAGATTTTGTCATTTACACTCTTATTAAAATTTAATCAAAAAGTACGTGACGTTCTAATGAAAAATAGTATGAAAACATAAAAAAATAAAATTGCTAAAGATTTGACATCTATCATATGCTCACTATTAAGCGAGTTGCCAGGTTTTACATATTTATGAAAATATTTATCGTAAAATGTAACATAGTTTATCGATTACATTTAAAGAAAAATAATTTACAATTACTTCACTCTAATTGAGGTTTTTAATAACTACGGGAATATAATTTTATATATGTATATATATGTAAATCATAAATATATAACATTAAATTTTATATAAAATTAGGTATACAAATTCTACTTCTCTGCTTCTTGCGCTTCTTCGCCAGTTGGTCACACCAATCGATGATAGGACTTCCTCGATTTGGTCCTTCCACACAACAAATACACGTCTCGCCGGAACATTCTTCAATTTGAAAGATATGGCCGAGTCAGCGCAACACTGTTAATGTTCACATCTATTCACACTGCACAATGTTCACATCATTGAGGAGCTTATACAGCTTATTGTTGGATCAAATTGCGAACATCATCGCCAACTTGCATAGGACCAAAGATCCTACGTAGGACTTTTCTCCTGAATACAGTGGACCCTCGGTTAACGCATGCTCCTCATAACAAACATTTTGTATAACGAAAATTTTTTTATGAACAAAAAAACTGTTTCGCTTAACGAACGAATTTTCGCATAACGTCCAAAAAAAAGAAAATCTTAATTGCTTGTAAAATTTCTTTCAGTTTATTGCAACGAAACAGGGAAAGTCCTGAATATACATTATTGTGTTGTCTGTGTTTATCTTTTGTTTCAAATGCATAATTTTATCAGTTGTATTCGTATAATTGGCGTAGTTTTTTGTTTTTAATACAATTTATATAATTTAACACAAACGCTCTAGGCACGGTAGATTTATATACGGTAGTCTCAAGTCAACAGCTGAGGTTTAAAATGTCAAAATGTTGTTTTTTTTTTAGTGTTGTTGTAACCATTTTTATAAATTTTTTAACATTTTTCTTTCTATTGTTATTCGTCAGTCAGTGATGAATACACTTGGTCAGCTGTTTTTGACATTACGCATACTCTTTAACAAAAACAAAATCCCTGTTGTTTTTGGATTGTTGTATTTGTTGTAGACACGCTCCTACCTTATATAAATCTACCTTGGCCCTAGGCATATTAAATATTTTTTAAGTTTTTAGAGCCTTTTTAATTGAAAATATTTTTATTTTTCAATTAACAGCTGATTTTGAAGTTTAAACTAAAATTCGTAGTTAATTTCGAATTACACCAAAACGAGAGATTTGTAGAACATCAAATAGCAATTTATTCGTTTTTCAAAACGAGTCGATTTATAGAACAGACTTGTATATCTTTAGCTGAACAGATGGGGTTAGAGGTGGATAGCAATGACATTGCTGAGCGTATGGCAGAGCACAATAGAGATCTGACTAATGAAGACCTTGTGAAATTGCAATGTGTTTTAGAACAAGAAGTTGAGCAGTCAACTTTATCGGACGAGGAGATAACAGAAGATTCGCAATCCTTCAGTGCAATCGGAGAAATGCTAAATTCATGGGAGTCTGTCCAATCAGACAGTGGCTATACGTGAAACAGAATTATTTAACGATAATGCTGTTTCTCAACAAATTTTGAAGCAACGTCAGAAATAAACGACACTAGGCAGTTTTTTGTTAAAAGAAAATTAGGCATCTACCCATTATAAAAAATTTATTTTCTATTTTCCTTCATCTTTAAGATATATGTTTGGTTTATTTTTTCCGTTTTAAAAGTTTTGAAGTGTTTTTTGTAAAAGTTCAAATTGAA
Source organism: Sarcophaga peregrina (assembly GCA_014635995.1). Lineage (NCBI taxonomy): Eukaryota > Metazoa > Arthropoda > Insecta > Diptera > Sarcophagidae > Sarcophaga > Sarcophaga peregrina. The sequence goes on from CM025789.1 coordinate 880,189, forward strand.
ACATATTACTGGATTAATTTTTGTTACATGTATTTATATGGAAATAATCGTTTGTATAACGAAGTTTTTGCGTAACGAACGAGGTGACTGTACTCTCAAGGCTGGTGCTTCAGTGCTTAATAATGTCCATGCTTCTGCGCCATGAAGAAAAATGAACGACTTGCAGAGTATTAGTTTTGTCATACGAAACAGGCCTCTGCTACTCAATTGCCTAATGAGACTATAGTAGTACCTGTTGGCAAGTGTGATTTTACGTTTGATCTCCAGACTGACATCGTTTCTGATGGTAACAGTAATATAGTTGCCAACAGTCTTTTATAATCTCTCCTTAAAAATACATTCTTGCATATTTATAAATCAATTATCAATTTTGTATTTCTTTCACTATGGTTAGACAGTCTAGCGTCAATATTAAATTGTTGAAGTATTGTACAATGATCAACTCTTTAGTCAGTATTACGACCTAACTTCTTACACCACCCATGTTGTGTATGTAAATTTTATCCATGAGCGGCGGGACGTAAGAAAAATATTTCTTTACGGACTATAGGGACTTCGGAAGCCCTTAGAGTTTACAATATTGATACTTTAAAAATAATTTTTGCATTTAGAGTTAAAACAAGAAAAAAGCTTAATCTTGATTTAGTGTAATGCATTGGCATTAAATAACTTAAATTGAAATCAGAATTATAATCTAATTGTTTCTATGCAAAATGTATACATCATTATCGTTAAAGGCTAAGAAAAATTTGAATATATGAATGTTATGTGCATATCATAGATACTTATATGATATTCATTTAATGAAACATAATTTTATATTTCGATGTGTAATTTCTTTTGGGTTATTGACATTTACAACATTTACAACATTTAAATTAAAAATACAATATTAAATCTATGTTTCCGAAACAATTACCACCGTTTTTCGTAGTTATTAGTCATATTTATGTATATTCATGGATATATGTATGCATAGTCATATATAATACAAATGCACGTGAATTTTAAAAATGATTCGTTTTTTAAATCAACGATGCTTGTAAAATATCATTAAGAAGCAATTACCGCATCCATACCTACACTATACGCTTAGGTAAACGATGTAATTTTTGTAGAAATACATTCGTATACATATACATATGTAGAGTATCGTACAAAACTAAAACACAAAATTCTTGTTAATAAAATTTTAACTAAAATATTACTAGTGTCAACAAAATTCTTCATTTAAAGCAACGATTATCCGGAATACGTGTATCTTGTATTCCGTAATATTTATATGTATAACAGTAATTTTCCAAAACTTCTGTGCACCTGTGTGTTATCAAATCAATTAAATTAGATAATACTCTTTCAGGTATTTAATTTTCCATCTGTCGGAAAGGTTAGTTAGCATTTTCGCAGTTGCGGCGTAATATTGATAATTATAATGATGTCTTGACGACCAGATTTGAAATGTTGCTCAAAAGGTAGACTGTTAACACTGCTTTTTCTTATTTTGCATATACCGAGATTTCGTTTAAATTTTGCACTCTTTTGTTTGTCTTTTACTGTAAAAAAAAAAAAAAGAGTTGCATCAAGAAATCTGCTAAATTTCAATTTAATGTCGGTGAAATCTCGTGCCGAAGTTTTTGAAATCTACTAAGTAACGTATTACAATCAGATGAAGTTTTCCGCCTTATTTTCTCTCACACTGCTATAACAACAATATTTGTTAGTTTTATTTTTAAAACTTTACTATGTATTATTGCTAAAATGAAATGCATAGCTATAATATGAGCAATCACTTTTAATGTCTAATAGGTTTTGCTAGCATGCTTAGCTTCGTCAGACACTGTAAGTGCGCTGTAGCCTTTTCAAAAAAATCACATATCCACTTCCCATGTTTTTATTCGATTTTCAATATAAACGTTGTGTTGCTGTGTAAAAGAGTTCAGTTGCAAGTGCAACAAAAGGAAAAGAAACACCATTAGTAAAACTGAAAATTAATTTCGATAAATATTTCAAGACTACAAATGTTGCAGGACCGTTTGTTTTTTATAATTTTCTGTTGCATGCTGTATGCAATAAATTGTGAAGGTGAAGATGAACTGGAAACGAATCACAATGATGTTCTCACGGCAAAACCTATGAAATGGCTTAAAGGTGTTCAGGATATATTTTCGAGCCCAACAGGGCATGTAATGGTCCAAGTCGCTAAAGAGCTAATTAATCGTTCAGCGGGAAACAGTCAAGTAAGATAGGATTAAGTCTGTATACGTATTTGTTTATAAGCAGATTTCGATTTTTGTATTATATTTTTTAGGTTTTAAGTCTTAATTTAACAAACTTATTGATCATTCTACTTCTTAAAATTCTAATATTTTCGGCTGGATTGCTCGGAGCTGGTCATTGGAGTAATTATGGTTATGCCCGTTCCGATGACAATGGTAGGTGATTCGGAGAGTATATATTAGACAACGCTCTGAATGGGTTTTATTTTGAATTAAATTATTTGAATATATTTGAATGTTAAAATATGTGTTAAATAATATTTAATTTATATACCTCTAGTGTCAAAATTTACGGTAAGTGAAGATGAAGCTTATTTAATTATTGGCTTTTTGGCAGCTCAAGCAGGTTTTGATGGCTGTCTATATGCCGCTGCATGCGAAACCCCTGCTGTAGCATATGAATACTCAAAAGCAGCAAAAGCTTTATTGGATGGTATTTCAAAATACGAAGGGTTAGTGTTTTCAAAGGATATTTGCGTAACTTCAACTTTTTATTTAATCAATAACGTAATACTAATAAATTAATTATTAATTTTTCAATTTCGATTCAAACTTAATATTAATTAGTTAGCAATTATGTGCACGCTCATATTTTATTTGGCTCTGATTATATTATGTAATATTTTTGTAAAGTTCTAAACACATACATATTTCTTGCCATTTTTGATTCGCAGATCCGAATTCGAAAATAAACGGTTTACAGATCTAATAATATTGATTGAAGAGGCGACACACGATGGATACCGCGGAATTCCTTGCAACAAATCGATTAAATGTGGTGGTTTGTTATAAATTAAAATTGATTAATTTATATTCATTAGTCTTTAGGAATACAATAGGAAATTATCTTTAAAAATTGTGATTTGTATTACGTCAATCTAAAATAAAATGTTTCTAATTCAAATAAAAAGTTTAAGCCTCTGTGTCATCTTATTAGATGTAAGGTTCAAAACGAAATTATGAAAAAAATATTTCTTCGGTGGCTACCTTTCAGCAGTTTTCTGGCAAAAACTCTGAGAGTAAATAAAATTTCCATGAAGAGCTTCTCAAAAATCTGTCGTTTGGAGTCGACTTTAAACTGTAGATCGCGCCACTCATGTATAAAATTAACCCACACAACAAAAGTGCAGTGAGAAGCTAGGTGGTAATCCTCACTGAAGGGTTGTAATGACCAATTATGTATATATGTCTATGTTTTAAAATAGAAATTACCAAACATATTCATTGTGTTAAGATTTACAGATGGGCAATTTCAAATGGTTAAATTTTTATGTATGATATTAATATTTAAATATTTATAATTTATGTCTGTAAAAAGCTAATTAACAAAACGTTTGTTATGTTATCATTTTAAGTTTAGTTTATTTATACCCTGGCAGTTCCGCTACACTTTAGATTTTAAAAATTGTATCGTCTCTATTTATGTGTACATACTTACCAGCATACATTTCTTCCTTAAAAGAGATATAGTTACGAATTTATACAAATCATAATTATTTGGTAAGTTACTAAAAAGATCTATAAGAATTTTCAACAAAAAAAAAGATCTTGAGAATTTATTCCTTATTTGAAAACTAAAATCCTTTTTTAATCGTAGAAAATCATAGAAATATTTTTCATATTTATTCATAATGACACAGAAGTTTAATGGCTATGTACTGCTTTTTTGATTTCAAGCCAGAAATGTTTGTTTACGAAATCGAATGATGCTTCAAACATTGTTTAATTGCTTTTCTTCTTCGGAAGAGCCAGTTACGGCTTTCACGTATTCGGGGTAGTGGAGCAATCCATCTTTATTTGCGTCGGCAAGTAAGAGAAATTCATCAATAACGGCTGTAACGGAAAGCAAAAGAAAATATTGATTTAAATGTAATGTAATGTGGTATTAAATTTTAAAATAGAATTTGTTAACTCAATATACAAATGATAATTTTCTAAATAAAAAAGTGAGCAACTATCTTTCTGTTTACAACAAAGAATTCTGAGTACAATTGCAATTTAATATGTAAAATATGTATAAAACAAGGAAAATATACTTACTTTTATTATACTATTATTATACTTTTTTATACTACATACCTATTATGTGTTTAAGCTCATCATTAGCATCTTGAATGTAATTGTCACGATCCAACTTTTTGAAATTTTCATCTTGGTGTATTGCTGCTTGCAGCATTTCTAACCCATCAAGTGCGTTATTGTTGTCACTGTCGTGAATCTGTTTTTTTAAATGAATAAATTATTTATGAAACTAGGTAACAAATTCAATTCCATTAAACAATATTGTAATCGAAATGATTTTCTAAATTCAAGACCATGAAAATGAAAGATCTGTCCCTTAAGAACCTTTACCTGATTTAAGTTCCTTACCAGAATTATTTCTACAGTCAAACTCGCTTATAACGAACTCGGTTATAACGAATTCTTGGTTATTACGTACTTATTTATAAGTCCCAACGTTTTAATAACAATTTTCATACAAAAAACTTTGTTTATTACGACCTCGTTTAGAACGAATTCTCGGTTAAAAGGAACTACTTTAAATGATCTCAGTAATTAAATTTCATACAATTTACCTTTTTTATAACGAACCCTCAGAAAAAACTTTGAAGTGTGGCAATAGTCTTTACTTTTATTTAATATGGCAGCAGTAAATTATAACTCAGTATCTTTAATCAGCCGTGGTCTAGTAGGTAGTGTGCTGGCTTATTAGACTTAAGGCCAGGGTTCGAGTCCCCGGCTAGACATCAAAATAAAAATACAAAAAGTATTTTTTCGGCGATTTCTTCTGAGAAGATTTCACGCAAAAACTCTGTCGTACGGAGTCGACTTTAAATTGTAGGTCCCGCCACTTATGTATAAAATTAACACACAGAACATAAGCAGTGTGAGAAACTAGGTTAATAATCCTGACTGAAGGGTTGCAATGACCAATTATGTATGTATGTATCTTTAATCAGCTGCTAGATAAAAAGAATTAACACATATTTTTGGCTTTTAATAAAAAAATACTTTTTGTTTTTAATAAATGAAAAATTCTTTGTATTTTATATTTTCTTCTATGACTTCACCCCGTTTATTACGAACTTTGCCCATAACGAACTATTTTTTCTGGTCCCACGGAGTTCGTTATAACCGGGTTTGACTGTATATTTAAAATTATGAAATTCAAACACCAGCAAAAAAGACGACGATCATATGGCATTCTCGCAAAAGAATATTAAATTTAAACATATCAGTGGATACCAGTCAAAGAAGGCTTAGTGAAAGCAATTTATAAAGTTTCTATACCTAAAAAAAAAAACACTTTTCCGTGCTGCAAATATAAAGAACAGGTTAGGATTTGAAAAGAAGTGCAGAAATATGTCAGAAACATTCTAGAATAAAGTAATTCGGAAAGATGAATCGAAACTTGAGTTAAAAAAGTTGAAAAAAAAAGAAAAAGAGTTCGGCGTGAACCATAACAGATGTTTCAACCAAGAAATCTAAACTTTTAAACACGGTGCTGGAACCCTTATAGTATTGGGATGATTTTCCTTTTCATTTTTACAGTAATACAGAGCAATTGGGAATGGGCGAGAAGATGGAACCCAGATGAAAATGAATAAAAGCATATTTGAAGTAGATGAGATGATGCAAGGAGAGGTTGCATTTATGAGCAGCCCACGTATAAGGCGATCGCCTGTGAGAAAGGCACAGACGACCGTGTTACAAAGGGGTGATAATACACCGAAAGAGTCGGAGAGTTCGCAACCGCAGGTTACACAGTCAATTGCTACCGTCCTACGGAAAGAGGATGATCTAGATAAGGGTAATTATGATGTTAGCGGAACGCTGACTGTTCTAGGCTCTGGCCTAGAACAAAAAAGCACATCAACAGCGGTAAGCTCTCCTACGTTGGAACTGATCGGTAGGATGTGGAAAATGGAGGAGGATGCTATGTAGGGACACTATGGACGTGATGCAGCGTGTTACGCGTCACCAGAAGAATGCAAGTACTGGCGTTAGGAACGGAATATCCAGAATGGCTGAACTTCTGAATGTTATGTTGAATTACAGACGTACCTAGAAGGCGGCTGAAGAGGAGAGAACTACTTCAAACCTCCGGAAAAAGACCGCTATCCAGCAGTTAGTAGACGCTCCAACACCTACGACAGCGAACTCGAAACGTACTGCCACCAGCCCTGTTGTTGCAAAAGACAGTAAGAGAGCAAGGGCAAAGGAGCCTAGCGAGGAGGTGAAACAGACCCCTAAAAAGAAGGAGAAAAACTGGATAACAGTAACAAAGAAACGTACCCAGAAAAAACCAAGGGGAATTTCAAGTAAACCAGACAAGATGGATAGACCTCGAATGGGGCGAACAAAACTAGATTCGCTGGTAATTAGGCCCGCAGAAGGTCACACATATTCCGATGTCTTGAAGAACTTACGCAGCAACATAACGACCGAATACTCTGACAGGATAAAAGCTGTTCGCCGAACGTTGACTGGTGCCATACCCTTGGAGTTCAGGAAAGGTGAAAAAGTCAAACCGAATTTTGTTCAACAATTGAGAAGTATGGTACAGGAAACAGCCTTTATCGCAGAATTGAAACAGAAAGCTACAATCAACATACGTGACTTAGATTCTTTCACAGTCAGAGATGAAGTAAAAACAGCAATTCGGAAACTGATTGCAGACCCCAACGAGCAATTGCAAACGCGAATTACTGTGCCAAATGTGCGGGAGCAAGTTCGAGCTTTCGTCACGTTGTCGGCTGAAAGTGCGGCGAGACTTATCAAGTTAGGACATGTAAAGGTCGGATGGGTACGGGGGAAGATGCGAGTTTATGAGGATATTCGAAGATGTTATCGATGCCTCGAAACAGGTCGGCATCAAAGCGCGTCCTCTGCACGGATCCTAGACGCAGTAATGCTAACTTAGCCCTTTTTGAAGTACCTTTAACGCGAAAAAAAATTTTAGCCCTAAACTAAAAATTCAGTATTTTTATTTAACCCTTTTTACGCCTTTTTCCTTTAACCTTAATTTGGGAGACAGATCCCTTTTTTAAGAAATGGATAAAGCCTGGTAAAGATGAATCTAAATCAGTATGTATTTACTGAAACACGCAAACCGCCCCTAAACACTATGACCTGGTCAGACATTCAGAAACGATACATTCAGAATGATACAGCCACTAATTCGTTTAACACCTGCAGTGGTACCCGTGGAAAAGAAATTTCAGGCTACGCTATTGTTATATACTGCAATTCATTCACCATTTGCTTACATAGGACACTTAACAGAGACAAGTCTCAATACCGTACAGAAACTGATTTATGAATGAAGAAGAGGATGATCAAGAAGTACAAATCGTATTTAACAATGACCAACTTTGAAAGATTGTAATGGAAATTCTATTTGAAACTAATCTAGTATCTTAATTGTATTGAACGTAAAATGATCTCAAAACCAATAATAACTATTAATAAATTGTTTTGTTTAAAAATTGTGGTGTTTTTATCTGAAAAGACTTTTTAATTTTAACCCCCTTTTTGCGCTTTTTTGAAAAAAAATTAAATTGTATTGTACTAAAAACGTAATTTTTTCAAATTAGCCCTTTTTAGCCCGTTTTTCATTTTTGTTCACGCGTTTGGTGTCCTAAGAGTTGGCATCACTGTCCAGATGGAGTACCGGCCGAAGTAATTAAATTAATTGCTGCAAATCGATCAAATGCACTTCTCGAAATGTACAATGCCTGCATTGCCCAAGGTGTCTTCCCTGACCAATGGAATCTGCAGCTTCCATTTAACCCTAATCAGCAAGGGAAAAGGAGACCCGACACATTCATCATCATATCGCTATCTATGTATGCTGGATAGTGCCGGTAAATTATTGGAGAAACTTGTCCAGCGCACACTGGCAGGGGCCATTTAGATAGCTGGTGGATTATTGGAAAGGCAGTATGATTTCCAACCAGGTGGGTCAACGCTTGGTGCCATATCGGATGTAGTGGAATGCGTTGAACGGACCAGACTCAAACGTTACTATTATATTCTCCTTGCCACGTTGAGGAATGCTTTCAACAGCCTACGATGGGAGGATATTATTAAGGCATTACGAGAAGGATTTCGTATTCCTATATACCTTCTGAGAATATTACGCAGCTATCTGAAGGATGGCAAGCTTCTATGTGATACACCACTCGACGCAGCTGACGACGGTCACTGTAAGCGCGAAGACATTTTGAACCCTACCTCAAAAAAGACCAATAGTTTGGAGACTATGCTTAGCTTGACAGAAGATAACTAACATTTGAGGGTTTCATGAGGTAAGGAGACTTGAATTTTGGGAAGTGCTCCATAACGAGATTTAGTAACAAAAATTAATGGAGTAATGAAGAAGTTGCAGACATTTTTAAAAGAGGAACTATTTTGTGGTATACAAAATGAGAAACAGATCATGGAACAGGAGAAGGAGGTTTTGGTCCCAGAATGAAATATTCTGAGTTAATGACGAATCTCGCCGGTATATTCCAATTGGAAGTCTATATCATTGTAAGATATGATAAATTCAACTTTAATGAAAGGTACAAAAGAAAGGAATACGCAATACTATCTGACATTCAGTTCGCCATTCGAGATTATGATTACCTGGTTAAGCCGAATGAGCTAGGTAGGAAAAATTAGGTTACCTCTGCTGGATCTTTTTGGCAATAAGCAAACGGCCGAGTTTGCAAAGAGGCAAGCTTCCACGCCTTTGGCGTGGTCAGAATCCTTCCGTGGAGAGGGTTGGATATTTGGAAGGTTATGCTCAGCGAAGGGAAGATAAAGTGAGGCAAAGGCTCTTCTCAAACCAAGTCGGTTTTAATGAGATCAAAACATTTGTTAGAAATTTACAAGAATAACCTAGATTGGATCCGTTTTTTGATGGGACACTGTAGATTCAAGGTATATTTTTGTAGAATTTTACGATGAGCATAAATGATCGGAACACATTCTTGGAGCCTGTGGAGTATTAATGCATCCCAGTATGAAACAGCTAGCTGCATATCAAATGTTAGGCGAGAATTGCCAGTAGATCGCATGGTCGCAGGGCAAATGCACCTCTTCAGGACAATAATAATAATTATACAATATGCAGATCCCTTTTGCATACAAACCTTAAAGTAGTAAAAGTTTTTTTCCTCTTCAGTCATTTCGTCTAAATTAGCATTAATACCCATTTCTTTTAAGTCTTCTTCAATGTGGCTTAAAATATAAAATGAAATATTAATTGAAATATTAGGTTTTTGAACTACTGTCTTACGTTTCTTCATGAGTTAAGTGTTGGTCAACTTTTCGAGTTTTTGTTTGTTCACTTCGAGGGTGATGAGGTCCTCTCTTTATTGCGGTACTTGAATCTATATTTTCACAGAATGTCGCCATAAATATAACAAAATTTAAAATTTTGTGCATTTTAAAAATTTCTCATATATTTTTAAATTTATTAATAAGAAAAGCTTTTAAATGTATGTACATATGTATAGCACTTGATGATATGATAAAAGAGATTAGCCGGTGGTAAAACTGCAATTTAGTAATTGCGCATGTCCCATACGTATAGTTTTACACTTAAAAAATTTCCTGAGTACACTACAGATGACGGTATTTTCCTTACAATTAATTTATACAACTTAATATATACTTCAATTTATAATTCAAGAAATCATTTATACTTATTTGAATGAGATGCTTAAATTTATAATAAAAATGTTAAATTTCTTAATTTTTAAAATGAATAATTGTTGTTCAAATGAAGAGTATTTTTAAATGATTATGAATAATTTATACATATTAATTGGTTAACTAAATTTACAATTCATAATTGTGCAAGTTTTTGTATTTAATTCAGCTACGTTGTAATCGTATATTTCTTCATTACCTCTTTAACCAAATTGTACTGCTGATGGTAACCATAACAGCAAAATATAGAGTTTGATGTTTTATTGATAGATGCCTGTTTTCGAATTAATAGAAATAAATAATTATTTTCGATACAAAATTATAGGAAGAAAACCAGAAAATGTGCGAAAAATTTTGTTCTCCTATAGAAACGTTTAACCCTGAAGTTGAATACCAGAAGTTTTTAAAGCGTAAACCAGTTGTTCAAACTTATCAGTTGTATGAAGAGTTGCATACTCGTGAAAAAATAAAATGTCCATGTAAGTCCCAATTTGTGTGGATATTCTTGTGGCTTGTTACTAAAACACATTACACATAAATTCTATATTTTCAGATAATTTTAAAGGATACGGAGTGGAGACTGACAAAAATACAATGTATAGAACTTGCAATTCTGAGTACGGATATTATGCTCCAAATGCTCTATCAATTCCTTCACGCTATTATCCGTTATCGCAAAAATTCTCGAATGAACTCCATCGCTGTGGCATGTATCGTAATTTTTCATTAAATACTCATATAGACAGGACATTTTACTAAAATGTTTTAATTTAAAATTGATTGCTCAAATTCATATTACTCGTTTCAAGCAAAATACAATATTCTCCTAAACTAACCCTCTTAAACTTTTGTTTTGCTAACTAAGGAACATTTTTAATAATAGTTTTTATTTATATAGGTTCAGAGCAAAGTGAGTGGAAAATTTTTTTTTGCAATCGTTTGAAAAACGAATTTGAATTTTTATAATTTAAAAGTCGGTTTACGGCTTTATTTATGTCTTTTTTTTTTCTTTTTTGTTGTAAAGTAACGATCCATTTTTATTTACCGATAACTCCCGGCATAATTACGCAAATCTTTTTTTTAGCTAGAGTACTACGTTAGAATCTTAAGGTGATTAGATTTGCTTGCAATTATTTATTCAATCAAATACATATTTATACTTTAGTTCTTACTATTATTATAATAGATGTCAAAACATATTCAGAATGCTCATGCGTTAAACATGTCAAATAATTAAACGTCTTACCTATGCTGAACTTGTAAATATTTCACAGTTGAGTTGAATACTTTATTTTGTGAACACTTAATCAATTGATCGGAGTAGCTACTAAAAAGGTCCTTTCGTTTTGCATTTAAAACCACTAACACATACATAAAATTACAAAATACATATGTATTTAAAGAAAATAGTTATTATGTTATAATATATAAAGTGAACTTTTCCAATTTTTCATTAGACAGTTTTATATGCATATGTAAATATGGTCTTGATTAATTTTTTTTTTAAATTTAAAATTAAAATGAAGATTGTGAAACATTCAGAATATTTGAGAGAAAAAAGGAGTTTTTTTTAAAGAAATTTACAGCGTTTACAAAACGTTTACATTTATGAAACGGGAAAAAATCGATATAATCGAAATTGAAAATTTTATCATTTTAAAACAACACACAAGCCGTTTGCATTGTTAAAAAAAAAATTAAATTGTAATAAAATCAATCCATAACATTAATAAATTTAAAGGAATTTGAAAAGTTAATCTCGTGGAATCATTTTGGATCTGGAACGCATTTCTTCATTGCATTGAATGCGTTTTGAATAAATCAATTTTAAGCCATATACGTATTTATAGACTAATGAATACATAGTATAAATTTATATTTGTGCCTATATGAAATACATACGTATATAATATACATATGTATGTGTGTATGTATATACATTTGTGTAAATAAAACATGCTTGTGATATTTGGTACGATTTGTATACAATTGAGGTCAAGGTTACTTTTGAAAGAAATATACAAAAAGATAGAATGTATAGTGTTGGCCAACTAATAAGGATTGTTATTGAAACAATGTTATAAAAAAATCAAAAATTATATATCTAAAGCGATAGTATCGTAATAATAATTTGGGAGTTGAAACTCTCCAAGCTAATTCAAATAGGTGTTGAGGTCTTTTTGTAAAAAAAGAAAAAAAAAATCATTCGTACAGTGTTGGTCAAGTGCTTAGGAGCGCAATTGTAATAAGGTTTTACCAAACAAACACGAAAACAATTATTTAGAATAAAATATTTTTGTAGTTTTTTTTAACAGTGCTGTCAAATAGTAACTAATTATTTATACAATTTATTTATTGAAACCGAGTAGAAAATAAGTTCCGATATTTAAAGTTTAAATTAATAACTGCAACTATTAAAGCATAAAAGTATTTTCACAAATTCTATTTGTACAATTATATTTCAAACTACATAACATGTATGGATATTATTACAATGCTAAATACAAGGAAAAAAAATTCTTTTTTAAGTGACCAACACAGTGGTTACTTGCTTTGGATGTAGGCCTATGAGAGAAAATTTTAATGTTAAATTTAATAAGTTGGAATTAGCCCTTCCTTTTATATATATGTATCATGCAATAAGTCACAAAAAGAAAATTTCAGATGTAAATCTCAGATGTCATTCTTACGCAATACTTCTTGTATACTATTCTTTTTTATAGCGTATATTTTTATATATGAACATAAATAGTTTTATATTAAGATGTAGTTAGTTCATCCTGTTATATTATATATGTATGTATATTCTTAAGACATTATCAATAAAATATTTTAATATTTAAAAACTAAGGAGGCACTCTATATAACTTATGTTCGTATAAATTGTCTTCAGCTAAAAATTGGAAAATGTGAAATTTTGATATTTTTTCTCAATTTAGGCAAGTGTGTTCAAACTATTAATACCACCTTAACGGATGGAATATGGGTAAATATTATAAAAAATAATCTTGGTTATTTAAGTTTTTGACTTTATATCGACAAATACAAAAGCTCTGTATAAATATGTATAAGAAAATAGGTTGCGATCATCTTCTAGACGTGTGAAAAGTTTAACAAAAATAGATCGATTTAACATTGTAATATATGTTATAGTGCTACAAATCAGTATGCCCCGTTTGAGAGCATTAGCGGAGATAGAAAGTGCACATGAGCTAATTTTTTAATATATAATAAGGATATGATCCAAAAAAAAAAAAAAAAATCCCTTAAAATTATGAATAATTCAAAGAATTTTAAGGATTTCTGAAGTTTGTATGTTTGGATATATGAATTACGAAATTAAAATAAAACTGACCTGATAAAGCAATATTCATTAATGAAATAAATGTGTTAATAACAGATAGCGATCTAACTCAGACTTAAATTTTATGGTGAAAAAAAGAATTTTAAAAAGTTGATATAAACATGAATGTTCATATGGCTCCACATATTCTTTACGAGAATTTTAAGTCAAAATCACCTTAAGTCAAAAATCACTGTTGAATTAGTTTCCAAATTTTGCAGATAGAGAAAGACTACTGATACGTACTCTAATGAAGCACAAATTGATTTAAAGAAATCTGTCAATTTCAAATTTGTTCAAATTACAAAGACGCATTGTTTTAATGAGTGACGTTTGTATATATTTTCTTCACTGCACTAGGAATGTCTAATTGAAATAAATAACGATTTTTAAGAACTTTTCAGCTCTTCTTAATTATATCACTCACAACTGCTGTTCTAAAAACTCAAATATTTTTACACAAAGTTACACACTGTATAATATAACTTATCAATAGCTTCTTTAATTTAATTTGGAAAGTATCGGAATGAATGAAAAAGAGTACTATCAAGTACTCTCATATAAAGGATATGTGCTTTCTAACAGAGATCAGCAATGAATCGTTTTTCCGCTACTCATAACCACTCATGCAATTTTGAGTATGAGTGAATCAACACAAATGAAATTGAACTACTCTCATTCATTCGTATTCGCTACAACATTGATTTATGAGTATAAGTAGCAATGAGTATGAGTACAACGTTGACATCAAACTCACAACATTCGAAATATGCCTACTCATTCTGATTCATACGCCTACTCATTCTGATTCATAAATTTAGAAAAATACTTATAATACTTATAAGTAATTCGAGTGCCTCGAATCATTCATCAAAATTTACAGCCTTTGTTGTTGTTGCATATACAAACAAAGGAGGAAGGAAAGACGAAGATAACAAGCAAAGCATACACACAATCTTCTTGTGAGTATAGTAGTGTTCGTACGCGAATTATACTTATTTTGTGCTTCGTGTGAATGTTAAGTAGAGACCAGTCGAAGTCAATAACATCATGCGTATTGTTAAGTATGAATACGACGAGTAGTTCCAACTTTGAGTATGAGTAGGATGAGTATCATATTAAAATAAGTATGAATGCGTATATGTATCAGAAATTATAAGTATGATTTGAATCTACTCATCGTTTTGAATGTTCGTTGCTGATCTCTGCTTTCTAAGACTAAAACAGTTTTAAAGTGTTTTTGCTTTAATCGCATTATTATTCATTGGTTTAAGTTTGATTATCAAGACTTTATCTTAAAGAATATATGCAGTGACTCGCTCACAGTTCATTTCGTGTACCCATTTGGCTATAGCAAATTTTAATAATTTTTATTTTATTAATATTAATAATAGAAAACATAAAAGAATTTACTTCTGGCTATTTTTTGATATTTCAAATAATTTAGTTTTAAAAATAAAAGAATTTTTTTTCGTGTTTGACGTGACAAAAAAAGTTTCGAAGTTGCTATAGAGAATTGGCAACACGAAATATACTGTGAGTCGCTGAATGTAGATACAATTACATAAAATTTATATGTGAAAAAGAATTTTAATGTATGGTATTTCGAAATTTTCTTCCTTATTTATAAACCTTATATCTTGTAACACTTACTGAGAAGTTTGCATACTGCACGGATACAGTAAGTCTTTATATATTTTCGTTAATCCATATTTTTATTTTATTTATTTATTTATTTATAATAGAAATTTCTTATTTGTTTTTTATTTAATATTTGAATTATTAAATTGTTCTTTAATAAATTTTTTTTTATCGCCAGAGACGATACGACCTCAAATGTATTGATACTTTAAGTAATTACGTGAGATAAAATGAATACAATATTAATTTTAATTAATCCCCATCGCTAAAGAAATGTGTAAGTGTAAATTTTTCACACTTCGTCTTATTTAAATAAAAATGTTATTTTATATTTTATTTGTATTTTTTTATAAAAATTTATATATCTATAACGAAGATTTTTAAATTTATTGTTTTTATTTTTAACAAACAAAACAAAAATTTTGTAATAAAAACATTCTAGAGTTTTTCTGAAAAGAAACTATATGTATGTATGTACTTTATTAAAATTTACACAATTGGCAGGAAGTTTTAATTAAATTATTCAAGTTATTTGTTTGTCTTCGTACAGTTTTAATAAAGACAATATAAAGTTATTCTAAATTTAGCCAATTCGTGATAAGGACTTAATAAGTATGATGAAATGTTAAATGTACATACTTATGTATATACTCGTATTAACGTATGCGTGTAACTTTCTGAAAAAATGAAATCAACTCTCTGGAAAAGGGTATTATGTTAATATGAGAATTGAATTAATTGAAAATTGCTTCCAAGCTTGCTTTACATCAATAGATTTTGAATCAGTTATGTCGAAAATCCATTGTAATGATCTTCTTGTGTACATACATACATAATTGGCCATTACAACCCTTCAGTCAGGATTACGACCTAGCTTCTCACACCACTTATGTTGTGTACGTTAATTTTATACATGAGTGGTGGGACTTACGGTTTAAAGTCGACTCCGAACGGCAGATTTTTGAGAAGCTTTTCATGGCAATTTTTACTCTCAGAGTCTTTGCCAGAAATCTGCTGAGAGGAAGTCGCCGAAGAAATATTTTTCGTTTTGATGTCTGACCTGTGATTCGAACCCGGGCCTGTCGTCTAATAAGCCAACACACTACCCACTAGACCACGGCGACTACTTCTTGTGTAACAAGTCTTAAAAGAAAAAAAAAAAAAATAGTGTTGTAGAAGTACCGTATTATAAGAGGTTTTCGGAAGCTTTTTCAATCGTGTTGCGGGATATCGTTGTTGTAGGAGGGATACCTGCACATATACGTTTGAGACTTATTGGATTTTGAAGTGATGAATTTATACATACATATGTAAATACGTACTGTCGGGATGTGTGGTGTCTGTATAGTCATTAGAAACTTTGTCTTATTTTTCTTTTGTTTTGTGAAATACATTAAGAATTTCTTGTTTCATTATAAAATAGAAATAATAATAATAGAAATAAACCTTTGCTTACAATTCATAAAATTGTATATTTTTAAAACATATAACATACGTAAGTATGTAATGTTTTGGGAACATACATATCTATGCATATATCTATCTATCTATTTATATATAGGTTACAAATTGTTGTATAATATTTATAAAATGTAGCTCGCATGAATTGCCATTCAAAATTTTTTACTACATTATTATGAGATATCGTCTCTGAGCGTAAATTGCACAAAATTAATTTATTAAATGATACAAATTAATTAGTGATCATATTTATATTATATTTGCTTCGCCAATTTAATAAAATTTATATATTCGTATTCAGACGATGTTCGCCCTAAAATGCGCTTTAGTCTTTCACCATCACCACCGAAAGCCATATTTTCATCTACCTTAATTTCGGGTTACAGATGTAGTAGTGATCACTTCAGTTTCCCCTTCAACGCTCAACATCATAATCAGAACCGCAACAACAAAAATTTTAATAATACAGTCTATAAAAAAATTAAAAATATGCAGCATCAGCAAGATACTTCTCTCTTAAATTTCTCGCAAGCCGATGAGGAAACTTCTTCTGATTATAAACAATGGTTACATGCCATGAAATTGGTGGCACGATTGCCTGGCGGCATACCACCGGAATTTCGAAGGAAGGTAGGAGTAATCCTATTGCAATTTTCAAATTTTTCTAAATTAATTAAAAATCAATTGTTAACTACTTTCAGTTGTGGTTGTCTTTGGCAGACAAATATTTAAAATCGAAGAATGTAGATTGGTCCAAAGAGGAAGAGAAATGCTTTTGCGATAAATGGCGAGAAGATGATGAGGAACTTGGAATACAAATAGTCAAAGTAAATATTTATTGATTATTCTTAATTTTATTGTTCTAAATTTTTAAAATGTAATAAAACTGCTTTTTTTCGCTTGTTCATACATCTCTAACGCATATACAACACATAATTTTTTATTTAAACCACAGATCTTTTAAGATTTCTAAAAATTACCTTTTTATCTTTATTCTGCAGAAATTGAAAAGAAATATTTAATTTTAAATTCTTTTTGAGCCTTTGAATAAGGCATCAAATATAAATGACTCTAGAAACAATTCTGAACAGTTTTTATGAAACTATATATGTACATAGGAATAGTTTCATTGATATTTAAAATAATTAAATTTATTTGCATGTATAGTATTTTGCAAATTAAAGGGTTTATTTTTTTTTTATATTATTTAATTCCGTTAATTTGTTAAAGTGTATTGTATCGTTGAAAAGTGATCTTTCTAGTGTGTATTTAATAACCATTATAATACTTAGAACAAACGTATTAATTGATTTACAGGACTTACATCGCACAGGATCAACATTATGCACAGGCCCGGCCGGAGATATAAATCAAGCCAAACTTAAGAAAATTTTATTGGGTTATGCACGATACAATCCTGAAGTTGGATATTGTCAGGTATGTTGTATATTATAGGTAACTAACTCTTCAGAAGAAATTGGTCATTATTGTTCTTTTGCTTTTGCAAGGGTTTTAATATGTTGGGTGCCCTTATATTACAAGTTATGGACAAAGAGGAATCAGAATCCATTAAAATAATGATATATCTTGTAGAAGGCATATTACCTGCAGGTTATTTTTGTGGTTCCATGTGTGGTTTGCAAGCTGATATGGCAGTATTCCGGGATCTAATGCAGACTAAGTTACCCCGTTTGGCCAAACACCTTCAGAAGCTACAAGGCCCAATCGAAAATGCATACGAACCTCCGCTCACGAATGTATTCACAATGCAATGGTTTCTGACAATGTTCTGCACTTGTTTACCAATGAGCTGTGTCTTACGCGTTTGGGATTTAGTTCTTATTGAAGGTAGTGACGTTCTTTTACGTACTGCCCTTGTACTATGGAGTCTTCTAGAAGAGTATGCTAATATTATAGTCCCATATAGTAGGTAAGATCATTTATATGTAGCATTTTAATTAATTATTTTCAGGAGAGTGCTTTGTGCGAGAAGTGCTGATGACTTTTATGGCAAAATGGGTTCATTTTCTACTGAACTTTTAAATGGACACTTGATAGATTCAAACGGTTTAATTGAGAAAGTTGTTCAATTGGGCCCCATCGCAGATCTACAAAAGTTACGTGGCAAGCATCTACACAACATTGCTCCTATGAAACCACAACAAGGGCTACAGTAACTATAAACTAAACATCTATTAAACAACAATTTTTATCGATTTAAACAATATGTTTTTTCTAGATTGTATTTTGATGAAGAGGAAACAGATATCGACGAGGATTCGCGATTAGCCGTAGCAACTGTGTGGGGAATACCTTGGGGACGTAGAGGATCTCAAAGTCAATCGAATAATCTTCTTACAAAACAGGCTTTGGAAAGTAAAGATCGGATTGCGCTCGACATTTCGCTTTTAAAAAAGCAGTATGACAGACTTCGTGAAAGACAGAAGCAAGCTCACATTATCTTAACAACTGCTTGTTCAACTGCTCGTCAAGGTGGTTCATCCTCTACATCGAATACACCATTACCGGTTAATCAATTGCTCTCTGGACGTTCTGCTATAATTACAAACAAGGGGAGACGGAGTGGACCACCTGCAGGTGCAATACCACCTGCCAGAAAACCTTCACTGCCCGTGGTACTTCAAGAAAAAACTTTTGGTAAACAGCTTTTAAGAGGGGAAACGTTACATTGGCGAGATGCTGACGATTCGAGACAAAGAAGAGATAGTATAACGTGGAAAGAAATTAAAGCAGAGCGTGCAGCGTTGATCACGTCCGAA
Source organism: Sarcophaga peregrina (assembly GCA_014635995.1). Classification (NCBI taxonomy): domain Eukaryota; kingdom Metazoa; phylum Arthropoda; class Insecta; order Diptera; family Sarcophagidae; genus Sarcophaga; species Sarcophaga peregrina. The sequence goes on from CM025789.1 coordinate 899,394, forward strand.
AGTTTTGACGGATTTAAATCTCAAAAAATTAGAACCCGACGATTGGGAAAGAGTGATTCATCTTCTTATAGTGAAGAAAGTGATGACAATGATGTAGCCAAAGATGATGGATCTAGTACAGATACAAGTCTTTGTGATGAAGAATTTCAACAATCTGAGATTGACTTGAAAAAGAATGTAAATGCCGGAAAGAAAAAAAAAACATTAAATAAAAATGAAACCAAAAATGGAATTAAATACCGAAATATGCCCAATTATCAGAAAGAGGATGCAGGTCGGATTCGACCTAGGTCATGGGCACCTTCAAACAGTGATATTCCTTTTGTGCTAATGGCCGCTGATTCTTCAAACAACAGCGCCGATGAAAATCTTGAAAGAGACTGTCATGAAAGCACCAATTCCGAATTGCAAAAGGAGAAAGTTGAAGAAAACTTTTCTATTGAAAATATGCAAATATATCAAAACGAATCCAATGATTTTAAATGGCAAAATGCGACATGTTGTTCTCTACCTGACAACCGAGTAATCACAAAACCCGATTTACCAATTAAAACTGATTCGATACACATAGATGACATAAAATCTGATGAAGTACCTATGTCCACTTCAATGAATTCAGTAGACAGAGAACATGCTGATAATATCGAAATTAAATCGTTTGATGTAAGTGAGGTAGGTGTCACTAATGAATATTTTGAAAGAGTCAACAGTTCTGAACGACCTAAAAGACTAGATTTATTATATTCCCTAAATGAAGAAGACAGCATACGAAATGCTTTTAAAATTGATGAAGTCGTCGCACTTATGTCACCGACTGAACTATCGAATCAGCCAATAAACAACAAAAGTGCAAACTATATTAAAAATACTAGGCGCATGGATCTACTTGTCGATTATTCAGAAAAATCGTCCGCCGCTTACATTGAAGAAGCCAAATCAGAAATATCAACAACATTCCAAACTTTCAATATTATAACTTCAATACCTATAAAAAACGAAATTACTAGTAATACAGTTAATCATATAGTTAGAAAACCTAAAGGAAGTGCAGAAAAAAGAAGAGATCCAAGACGTCTCACTTTAACACGATCTTCAACAATGGATATTGAAAAGCGATACCAAGCTCTAGAAAAGCGCCTAAGCATGGATATCGATTCGAAATATAAAGTATTATGCAGCGAAAAGGAACCCAATTCCGATATCTCTAAAAAACAAGTTGTAGATAATAACCTCTCGACATGCAACAGTATACCCTCAACCGCAGAATTAGAAGAACGTTTTAAGAAAATAGAATTGGTGTTAAACCGCGATCGAAAAGTACATATTAACTCGCTGTGTGATTCTGAGAAAAATGCTAAAGAAACAAATATTAAAAAAACTAACTGTGAAAGTCGAAGTCAAAGTCCTACGAATAATTCCTTAGATAGCAAAAAATCTCTTGAGGAAAATAAAAATAACAACTGATCACAGCGAAAATGACAATAAGAACAATATAGATGCAAAAAATGCGTCAACTACCCCTTCAGACGATAAAAATCATAGTTTAATAATAAATGAAGAAGTAGAGGGTAAAAATTCTGAAAATGTTATTAACCCACAAATTCAAAATGATTCTGAAGGGTCTAGAACAATAATTGCGAAAACAAATGAACTCGAAAGTGAAAAAGAGCCACCTGACGACATCCAATCTGGAGAGCAACGGCATGAAGCTGAAAGTAAAACCACTTCTAACGACAGGGACACACAAATTTCTGTTAGGGAAGATCGACAAAATACTGAAAATAGTGCCATAACAGTCCCAGAAAAATTAGACAACAATTTAGATTCAATCCAACATCCACCTCAGGATAAAATAAAAACTGTAGAAGGTGAAGTGTGTAAAACCAAGGAGAAAAGTTCAGAAAATTCATCTAGACGATCATCAAATCAAAAAAAATCTCCACCGTCTACAGAAGAATTGGAGAGACGATTTAGTGCTTTAGCGGAACAAATGAGTTACACTAAAGGTGATTTAAGCGGTTCGCAAAAGGATTTCAATGAAGAAAATCAAATGCAGCCTACATCAATTCCGATTGATCCGATTAAAAAAATTATTACTTCCAACAATCAGCATACAAATATAACACAACGTGACCAAAAAGACTTAAATAACAAAATAGCGAAAACAGACGGTGTGGCATATTCTAAGACAGATTTACGTACACCAAAACAAGAATTAGAGTCAAATACTAAACGACGCTTATCCGAACCTCCTTCTACTGAGGACTTAGAGCAAAGATACGAAGTTTTAAAACGCCGCATGAGTTCCCGAAATTTTGAAACTAGATCCCTCTACAGAGGAAGTATTCTCGATGATCCAGAAAATTTTAATAAGGCTCAATATACACGATCCTCTACAGCAATCAAAAGAGAAGAGAACATTCCATCGTCTTCAAATAATCATTCACCACCATCCACAGAAGATTTAGAAGAACGTTATGAAAAGCTCAGCAGAAAAAATGAGTTGAGAAAAACTCCAATTAAAGAAAATCCTCAATCCACTGAGAATGTGGAAAATCGATTTCAAAATTTACAAATCAAAAATGATCAACATGAAACAACTACTTTAACCAACCAACCAACGAAGATAGTTCAAAGTGGGGAAACATCAGATCGGGCGAAACCTACGATTATAGCAGATATGAAAAATAACGACGCTGATGAGAAAAGTTTCAAGAATGACGATGGCGAACAATTAGAACAGACGTCGTATCCATCTAAAACGATTGAACACTCGGAAGCAAGTACATCTAGCGATAAACCAATTAAAATTAGGCTTATTGAAGAACTTCAAGAAAGAATAAAAGAGAACTCTGTTAATCTCAATTCCGAAAACGTTGAAATGGAGAGAAATGTACAAAAGAAGAAAGCAGTAATAGAAGAGTTTAAAAAAAATGTTAAACCTGTGCACGATGACTTTGTAAAGCCAAGTCAAATCCCTTCAAAAAGGAGGGCTGCTCAAAGTAACCTTTTAGGAAGCAATAGCTTCAATGATGAAACCTTGGAATCACATGCGACATCCGCTTATCATAGATCGGGAAAATACGAACCTTTGAATTCTCCTAATCGAAAAACGGTTCGTCGTTTTTCCGATTTACCCTCAAGAGCCGACCTTGAGAATCGTTTGCAATTTTTAGAAGAACAACTAAGTAAAACGGTTAGCAGGCAACGTCGTTCAAGTGATTCCGAAGTATCATCGCAAAGTCGATCAAAGATTAACGTGTCTCGCAGTAATGTTACACAAAACAATAATTTAGAAAACCGCGTGATAGAGTTGGAAAAACGCCTAAAAGATGCTAAACCCCCGGTGGGTGAAGATAACGTTGGCGTGAAAGAACAACTAATAAACGAACAAGAAAATAGAGTTTCCCAGAAAGGATCAGCATCAGATTCAGTGGCTGTTACAGGAAAAGAACTAGTTCGATATTCTTCTTACGGTGAAGTCGAAGACATAGAACGTCAAAACCCAATTAATATAAGTATAAATATTCAAATGACACTTAATAAAGATGATATTTGTAATAAAAATAGTACAGAAATATCCAAAACAGAAGAGCTAGATAGACGTTTAAAGCTTTTAGAAGAGCAACTGAAATCATCAATAATATATGTTACAGACGCCGTCGTTCAGCCTAGTGTATCTGGACATCAAAGCAGCAAAAATACTGCTAATAATGAGCAGAAACTCACGGAGGACAAAAAAAAATCTGATGAAATAGAAAACGAGAGTATTACAGAAAAATTAGAAGATTCTTTACCTGAAAGACAATCTGGTCAGCCAAATGGTACAGTTTCTAAAAGTTCAGAGTGTAAGCAAAAAGGAACTGCAATCAGAATCGAAGAAAATGTGAAAGGCGCTAATCCAGAAAATGAACATTGTATTGAAAGAAGTGCAGAATCAAAAGAACGGACTAAAATTGTGGACTCTATGTCAGAACAAACATCTGACAAGAAAATACTCTCCCAAGAAGAGAATACTCCTAAAATTACTGAAACAGCCCAAAGCAAACACGATGAAAATATAGAGAAAATAAAAGAGGAAGAAAACATACAAGAAATTTCTCCGAAAACCGAATGTAAAACACATGAAACACATGCAATTCAATCAACTATTGAACAAAATACAGATAATGGTCATCAAGAACCCTGTGAAAACATTAATCTTTCTAACTTGGAATTGAAAGAAACTGCGGAAAGGCAAGATGTATGTGACAAAAGTGAGGAACTCAAAAATGAAAGTGATAATGCAATTGAGGCTGTAGTTGAGAAAGAACATGCAACAGAATTACATACACCGCTGGCTGAAAACCAAATGAAAACCGAGAAAATTGCAAAAAATACTTTGTCGGATAATTCATCTAACGTTGTTTCATCCTCGCAATTCATGCCCGTAGAAATAAATAAAAAAACGTTGGTATTATTATTGGATAATGAACCAAAAGCGGTGAAAGTGCGCCGCTTAACTAGAGCCAATACAGAAGAATTGGAAGATCTTTTTCAAGCACTTGAAAAGCAACTTAATAGTCGAGAAGGACAAGTTAACAATGATTTGAAAAAAGAAAACACAAATTCAGAAATCGTACGAGATGAGAAAGAAACAGAGACATCTACAGCAATGACAGATTTAGCAAAAGAAATAGAAAATTATACGAAATCAGAACTAAACTTAAGTGAGAGCAAGCACAAATCTGAAAAATCGAAAAAAACTAAACCTGAAGAGGAATTTGATTGGGGTAATGACCCTATAAAATTCCATCTTAAAAAAAGAACAGTCTATTTGCCATCAACTAAAGAACTGGAGGCAAGATTTCGATCACTGGAACGTCAAATAAAGCTTTTGGAGGATGTAGAAAAAATTGATGTTGAACAAAGATTATTGGAAATCGAACGCAAAATTAAACTACAATATTCCCTATCGCATGAAAAGGATTTAAACAAGTTTCTAGATTTGTGCGAAGGTAAGGGCCTAGATGAGACAAATTCACCTTTAGAGAATCATTCGCAGCGATGCGAATGCTGTAAGAGTAAAACACACGCGGTTAGACAGGCATCGCCTAATCAACAAATTGAATCAACACAACCTGTCAATAACCCAAAATACCAACAACGTACTGGCAATTTGAAAACATCTAAATCAAAACAAAATCTTAAAAAACAACCAATTCATCCACTGGAAATGCTTTTAGATCCTAGTCCAGATGACAGTGATATTCCTACCACCGGCGAATTGGAACATCGTATCCGAGTAATGGAGGAAAGGCATCGTACACCATCGCCTTCGTCACAAAAATCCCGTTCACAATCTCCTATTGCCAGAACTAAACTAAATAAAACGAAACCAAATACTCATGTGTTAGAAACTCTGACGCTTAGTCCCACTGAGCGAGAATTACCAACTGCCGAAGAATTAGAAGCTCGGTTGGAAGCTTTGGAAAAAGAGCAATGCTTCAACTATAAAATGCAGAAAAATTTTCAGCAATTCAATCAGAAACTGAAAGCTGCTGTTTCGCCATCTCTATCTTTCGACGAATTTAAATCCTCAAATAAGCCCGATTGTTCAGAAACCAAACAAATGGCGAACTGTCCCGCAACAAAACAAATTAGCGAGGTTAATACTGGAGTGACTTCTAAAACTATTCGTTTTAAAGAAAACGAACACTCTGATAATGGAGTGAACGAGGTAAGTATTTAAAATGCTTACATGCGTGCTAATATTTACATTAATACGTTTTACATTTTATTTATGTATATAAATAATATATTTTAGAAGACGTCCGGCGATCTCCAAAGCGCTGCTAAAGGACCTCAACAGATATCAACATCTCACGAGGGCCTCGGAGTCATGGGAATACGTTTGATGCGGGTAAACACTTAAAGCCAACTAAAGAGAATGAATGGAAAGTAGAGCTAGTTTTCTAATTGCAGGAAACTTCGCCTCTACGTCGTAAAGGAACACACACTGGCGTGCCTCTCCGTACTGGAGAAAATATAAATGATCAACTTATATCAATCAAAAACACTATTAAATCCATTGATACCTTGTGTGAGGAAAAACCGTATCGAAAGGAAAGATGTCAACAATATATAGATGCCCTTTTTTCGGACTCAGCATACTTTGCGCACAAAAAATCCTCCCTAGATGACCTTACGTCTCGCAATTTAAACCAAATGACATCTCGAGAAATTGGTGGACCTGCTATACGTATCTCCGATCACAGTCCGACTTTTTCACGTTCTATGGGTTCAGCCGAATCAATACGTTCATCCAGTCCATTAAGGTCCTCAAGTCCACTTCAGTATCGTTCTAATAGAGAACTGCGGCGGGAGCCATCTCCTCGACGTAGACGTAATGAGGATCGTGAGGAGCATGAAAGTAGGGTAAGACGTGATAATCTATTGCCAAATAATATTAATTATAATAGTAGCACATTAAGTCATACTAGTCATAGTAGTCTAACTAAATTTCATAAAGTAGATAGCCAACTAATTCAAAATGATGTCAAATATGAAGAAAGTTTACGACATCCGATACTCCTCAGCTCTATAGACACAACACTAGAACATGATAACAACACAAATACCTCAAATTCTACCACTGAAGCCACAACAACCGACATAATGAAGATACATCTTCCCGTAGATAGGCCTATCTCACCATACCGATTGACTGCTCTTCCCAATACTAACTCACCTGTCTACACTCCAGCCAAACTCGAAATTCGACACACTACAGTAACATCTACATTTTATGACCGCGTAATGACAGAAAAACAATTAGAAAAACAACAGCAGCAGCAGCACTCTCTGTTAGCCAACAACCGATCGCCAATAATATCACCTTTATTCGAAAGACACATTAATCAAAATTTACGCACTGATTTAACTAATAGTGTAATACATTCTGAAACTACTCCAGGTAATTAACAGAGTTCATTTCAACAACATTCTAGTCATAACAATGACTTTGAAATTAAATGTTCTCTTCGCAATGATATTTGAGCAATCATTGAATCATCAATTCACTTATCGTACCATATTATACACTGACAACGATTCCCTAAGAAAGGGATGTCAATAAAAATAAACGCGTGCTTAAATTATTCCATAATAAACTGTACGAACCTTTTACATATTTAATTATGTTTCTTCGCTTTATTATATGTACATATATAAATTATAAGGAAGTACACGTTTAAAATTGTATTGTACTTAAAAACATAAAATATTCATTTGAACCTTTAGAATATTTCATTATAAATTTGCACTGTAATCGTAAATTCATTTTCATTAAAACGTTCATATTTTCCCCTTTCTTCTTGTTCACTTTTTAACAACGGCTTATATTTCAAGATATCCAAAATATGCACCTCATATCTTGATTCTAATAATTATAGTATGATGTAAAATTATACATAGCAAAAAAAAAAATATATATATATATATATATTTACTATTTACTCTTTGCTTCTTCTTTATATATTTATATAAAATATAATATATAAAATGTTCAATACAATACAAAATCTATGAATAGTACGTTTTATCTTTGTCCTTTGATGGCGTTGGTGATGACACAACGGTACGCCGAAAACTTACTAGTCAAAACAATCAACCCTTTGACGTATTTTCTACAGATCCCATATAAAATCAAAACTGAATCATAAATTCATGTGAATATTTTGTATGGGTGATACATAAAGGAAAAAATAAAAAAAAATAACAGATCCGTTAGAAGTTGTAATAATTCTATTATTTGCTTATTTGTTTAACTAATTGTTTGCTGAATTGTAAAATGTTTAACGTTGATTATTTAACGATAATAATTTATATGAAAATACAATGTTATAAAATTTTAATTCAAAATTGAGCGACTCTCGAAGTAATACTTATTACAACATACATATGTATGCACATGTGTGTTTAATATAATATATTACCTACTGTTATATATATAAAATAGAAATTATTAGAGTATTTATTGAAATAATATGTTTGTTGCATTCTTTAAAAGCTATTAAATTAAAATCAAATGACTGACATATGTATTGTTTGTTTGAATCATATAATTGTTGTTCAATAAATAAGATCATATAAAATGTATTAATTTTCAATTAGTTAAAAAATAAAATTAAATAAATCAAAACTTAAAATGGCAAGCAATTTAATTTAATTGTTCTTGTTGTTCTTATTATTGTTATAGCTACACATAAAGTTACATAATATAATTAAAATATTTCTCTATACGCGTTTACTATGTACTTACACACACGGATTTGCAATATATAAACTAAAGAGAATCGAAATAAGTTGTTGTCCCTTGAAATCTGGCTAATAACAGGTAGACGAAACAATTTCCAATGTTTTTATGTTTTTAACATAATCTATGTTAAATTTTTACGCTAAAATATGTTAGTAAGAATCTTACCAAGGAAATAAATCGAAAAAAGTTCGTCTTAAAATTCAGAAGGTAAAGGTTGAAAAAATTAAACTTGCTTTTTTAGTGCATAAAATCCAGAAGCTCTTTACCATTTTTCGAACAAAATAATTATTTCTTTATATAGATAGATAGAAACTAATCAATATACGTATTTATAAATAATATACTACAAAATACGATTTTCGATTTTTTGATACGAGCACAGAAGACTCGGTTAAAAATTAATTAGCTCTTATATTTTATGCATTTTAAATTACGTAGTATTGTCATAAAAGGATAAGAAATATATAAAAATTAATTATAATAATGTATGTATCAATTGGATATTTACAATTAAAAAAATACTTTAAAATTTAAAACACTTGCGTTTGGATATTAAGATGATCACTATATTCAAGGTAATTATTATACATCTAAGCACACACAGTGTACAGCAGTCTAGGCACACTAATTTCTGTAAAGAATATTATAAATATTTAATGAGAATTGGTAAAAAATATGAATTTTATATTTATTTTATTAACTTATATCTATTTCATAATTAATCAAAAAAATTCTTAACGTATTCAACAAAAGAAAAATAAGGAAAATATTTGGCGACGCTATATTTTTGTGCTGCAAAAGCGTAGGTACGTCTAAAAAAGAAAAGAGAGCAAATTATAGTACTACATAGCCAATCCATTAAACGAATTTCGCATTGCATACATCGGTTTTTCATGTTTTTTGTTCTTAAATTCACTGCTTTTCACTCATTATTAAGTTTTTTACATGAGTTTTATATGAGATTTAGCGACAGAGCGCCCCTCTAAGTGCTTACTTAAAGTCGTACTTAAAGTCGTACTAAGCCTGCGGGGTTTTGATAGCCAAATCATATTTTCGCATTAAGTGGAGAACATTTAGGATCATTGCCCTGTTGGAAGTAATAATCACTACGAATTCCTATTTCTTTTGAACTTTATTGATACACTTGGCGCCGAGACACACCCCCACAGCATTATACTTCCATCACTATTCTTAATTATTTCATTAATATTATTGGATTTAGCTCTTCATTTGTTTCCTCCATACTGGCAACGTATTATTAGAAACGAATTTCTATTTTGCTAATTTAGTTTTGTAACACTCGCTCGACTGAAGAATTTTCCTGTCTACTATATCACAAAATTGTGTTTTAAGTCTTGCTCCAGTATAGCTGTAAGTTCCTTTCTCCCAATTCTTTGACTCCATTGCCATTTGAACAAAACCCGGAACGTTAATATGCTCCAATTTGGAAATATGTATGTAAGTTCTGAGAAAAAAAAGATTCGATACAATTATTTTTAGCACACATAATTTTACCGTTCAATATAGTGAGCAATTAATCGATAGTTCAAATCAATAATAACCCTTTATTGGGTTACGACCTAATTTCTCACACCACTTATTTTGTGTGTGTTAATTTTGAGAAACTTTTTACGGCGATTTTGTTTACTCTCTGGGGTTTAATCGGTTTTTGTTACTTTTATTTTTAATTATTTATGCGACTGAATGTCATTTGTATGCACATTTTTGCTTTTAAATGTACCAGAAGAAAAATAATTAATATTTAATTATTTACTAATATTTTATTATTGAAAGAATTTCCAGTATATTTTATTTTAACCGATTTTTTACTAAGTACAATTAATAATCGGCAACTCTGTCAAGATCTCATACTTATTGGTAATTAGTAGAGTTGAAATATTAGCAATTACTAATAGCTTTAGCTAGCTACATACTTAGGCATGTACAACAAAAATAGACTTTTTTAATAAACCAGACTCAAAAAATACTCATTAGAAACCCAATGGTTTTACTCTAATAATATAAATTTTAATCTCAACTTCGTCGTAAATGAGACAATAAATGATAAGAACATTGTTAGCCGCCATAACATTAAAATCATTTCCTCATTTATTTATTAAATACAGTCAGCTAAAGACCTTCGTCTGATTTGGGTTCTTTATTTTTCACTGCTACTATAAAAAAATAAATGCATCGAATAACCAAAAATTATAATAAAGGCATGTTGATGTCTATTAGAGCTTCAGCTGAACTCAAAAAAGTTATAAACACAAGTTGTCTTAAACAAATAACACGTTATTTGGCCACAACGTCTGTTGAAGATGTACTATTTCCAACTAAATCAGATTTTCCTAGTCGTCACATTGGTCCTCGAAAGACTGATGTTGTATCAATGTTAGATACTTTAGGATATAAGGTGAGCAAAGTGATTTAATAATTTAATATGGACTTATGACATTACTTATGTTTATTTATATGGTTATAGTCTCTAGCTGAACTAACCGATCGTGCGGTTCCGAAACCCATACAATTAAATAGAGATTTAAATCTGGATAAACCTTTAAGTAAGTATAATATACTGGTATAACTTAATATAAAAATTCCTAAAAGATTTTGTAAAAACAAATTAAAGCACTTATTAATCAAAGATTAAAACAATACAATACCCCCTGGTTATTAAATATATATACATATGTATATACATGATAACAAAATCGTTTCTATATTATACGGGGTTGAAAGTCAAGCCCACAAACGCTAGGCTTATCTCTTACGATGTTGTATAAAATAAAATTGAAACAGGCGACAGTATAAATGATTCCACTTCAGGGAATACATTGCGTACCAGCATATATGTACATGTATAAAAACATTTTTTATCAGACACCTAATTACGCTTAAACATATTTAAAATGGGCGGCGAAGATTACGAAAATAATTTAAAAAATCTTATTTTCTTAAACATCATGTGCCACGTACAACTAATTATTTATTAGATCTAAACAAAACAGAAACTTTTTCCCTTACATTCTGAATACAAATAACCCATAAAGTTTCCACTAAGTTTCTAGTTATGACGCAAAATCAAAGAATACCAATTTGTTTGAGTAATGAAACAATTTTTTACAATGAAAAATAGAAATATTTGTTACATTTGTTTTTTTTTTTCAAAACCTCAGAGCTGTGATTTTGAATTCTGCGTACTCGTCTAGTAACTCAAAACACTACTCACACTAAAAAACGAGTCCTTATCTATTAACATTGATTGCACTTGCATATCTAACTAATTGTTTTTCTAACAATATGAAATTAAACAGTTAAAAAACTTATTATTATGGAATATGGCAGCAAAATTCTGGCAAAAACTCTGAGAATATACAAAATTGCCATGAAAAGTTTTTAAAAAATCTGTTGTTCGGAGTCGACTTTAAACTTTAGGTCATGTATAAAATTAGTACACACAACATAAGTGGTGTGAGAAACTAGGTCGTAATCTTGACTGAAAGGTGTTATAATGACCAATTACGTATGTATGTATGTATATTGCAATTATTAGAAATAAATTTTTGAAAAATCTTTGTATGAATAATTTAAAAATATGTACATACCATTAATTTAACTTTCCGTGTATTTGTTTTTCAAGTTGAGTGCTTAACTGAAATAATCACCCATCTCTGCGTTTTGCTATAAGTGACACAACCAAATCACTTACAAATTATGGTAACTTAAACAAAATTGCATGAATTAAACGACAAAAAGGGCTATTTTATTATTACACTCGGATTACTATTAATTTTATTAAGTGAAATTTTTTAAATTTACATGTCGGAATGTGTATGTCTGCCTATTTATTTATAATTACTGGATCAATTCAATATGTGTTTGGCTAAACACATACATGAAACACGTACATAAACTGTATTTTGCAAAATTTATGGTTTTCAGATGAGCACGAATTGATAGTTCGTATACGAGATGTAGCAAAAATGAATAAGATTTGGCGTTCATATATCGGAATGGGATATCATAATTGTCATGTTCCACACACTATCGTACGTAACATTTTTGAGAATCCCGGTTGGACAACACAATATACACCCTATCAACCAGAGATTGCTCAAGGTCGGTTGGAGTCGTTACTAAATTACCAAACGCTCGTATCCGAAATGACGGGTCTCGATGTAGCTAACGCCTCTCTTTTAGATGAAGGGACAGCTGCTGCAGAAGCTATGTGTTTATGTACCAGGTAAGATAATTGCTGCACTTTCAACTATTGATTATTACCCAGATTTCTGTTTTTCCATAGACATAACAAGCGTAAAAAACTTTTCCTTTCGAATAAAATTCATCCACAAACATTATCTGTCGTAAAGACCAGAGCTGATGCTCTAGAGCTAGAAATTGAAATCGGCTCTATTAGTCAAGTGAATTTAGCAAACAGAGAATATTCAGGAATTTTACTTCAGTATCCCGACACTTATGGTGATGTGAAAGATTTCGAAGACATTGCTGGTTTAGCACGCAAAAATGGTGTAAGTAGTCTATGTATTAACAGAAAATCTATATACTTAAGTTAAACGTTATTGGTAGACTTTGGTTGTTGTGGCTACCGATTTGTTAGCTTTAACTCTTTTACGGCCACCTGCAGAATTTGGAGCAGATATGGCAGTGGGTACTTCCCAACGTCTTGGAGTTCCACTAGGCTACGGTGGACCACACGCAGGGTTTTTTGCATGCAAACAGAGTTTGGTTCGCCTAATGCCAGGTCGTATGATTGGAGTTACGCGTGATATGGATGGCAACGATGCTTATCGTCTTGCGTTACAAACACGTGAACAGCACATTCGCAGAGATAAGGCTACGAGTAACATATGTACAGCTCAGGCATTGTTAGCTAACATGTCGGCAATGTATGCAATTTATCACGGACCTGAAGGACTTAAAGCAATTGCAAATAGAATACATCACTTTGCACTCACATTGCAGGCTGGGCTAAGAGAAGGTGGTCATGTGATAAATAACAAACATTTTTTTGATACTCTACATATACAGCCTTGCAATGGATTGACAATAGAAGAAGTGAAATCCCGTGCCGAAGCAAAACAAATCAATTTAAGATATTTTGGGGATGGAACACTAGGAGTTGCTTTAGACGAGACTGTTGGCCCAAAAGATATTGAGGACTTACTTTGGATATTTAAGAGCAAACCTTTGGACGAGGTTTTAGCACAAAATGATATTTTACAGAGTTCAATTGAAAAGTCAAAATTCTATCGTACGTCGGCCTTTTTAACACATCCAATTTTTAGTTCATATCATAGTGAGTCGCGTATGGTGCGCTATATGAAGAAACTTGAAAATAAGGATATTTCTTTAGTACACTCAATGATTCCACTGGGTTCATGCACAATGAAATTGAATTCCACAACCGAAATGATACCATGCTCTTTTCGTCATTTTACTGACATTCACCCATTCGCTCCGGTCGAACAGGCTCAAGGATATCATCGCATGTTTCAAGAACTGGAACAAGATTTGTGTGAAATCACGGGATATGACAAAATTTCTTTCCAACCAAATTCTGGTGCTCAAGGTGAATATGCAGGCTTAAGAGCTATACGCAGTTATCATGAACATCGTAATGAAGGCTTTCGTAATATTTGCTTGATTCCAATATCTGCTCACGGAACTAATCCAGCATCAGCTCAAATGGCCGGCATGAAAGTTGAACCGATACGCATTTTGGCTGATGGAAGCATTGACATGGCTCATCTCCGCGACAAAGCTTCTGAACACGCTCGAAATCTCTCCTGCCTCATGATTACCTATCCATCTACAATGGGCGTGTTTGAGGAGACGGTTGCAGACATTTGTGATTTAATTCATAGGCATGGAGGACAGGTTTATTTAGACGGTGCCAATATGAATGCTCAGGTTGGCCTTTGTCGCCCCGGTGACTATGGCAGCGACGTTTCACATTTAAATCTGCACAAAACATTTTGTATTCCTCATGGTGGTGGTGGTCCCGGCATGGGTCCAATTGGTGTCAAAGCCCATTTAGCGCCTTATTTACCTGGTCACCCGGTTATAAGTCCTCTCGAAAGTGATGATAATAGCTTTGGTGTTGTGTCAGCTGCACCTTTTGGTAGCTCAGCAATTTTACCAATTTCTTGGTCATACATCAAATTGATGGGCAGTCGGGGCCTTAAGAGAGCTACACAAGTAGCTATATTAAATGCGAATTACATGTCGAAAAGGTTAGAGCAGCATTACAAAACTCTTTATAAAGACCCCAAAAGTGGACTTGTAGCTCACGAGTTTATACTAGATATAAGGGACTTGAAAAAGACAGCGAATATTGAAGCTGTAGACGTGGCTAAGCGTTTAATGGATTATGGATTTCATGCACCTACAATGTCATGGCCTGTAGCCGGTACTCTTATGATTGAGCCTACTGAATCCGAGGATAAAGAAGAATTGGATAGGTTTTGCGAGGCTTTAATATCCATACGTGAAGAAATCAGTGAAATTGAAACAGGACGGATGGACAGAAACGTTAATCCTTTAAAAATGTCACCACACACACAATCGCAAGTAATATCAGAGAACTGGAACAGACCCTATACTCGTGAACAGGCAGCTTTTCCAGCCGTAAGTATAATGCTTAATTAGAATCAAATCAAATTCAAAATTTATTCTTTTCTTTTAGTTGTTTGTTAAACCCGAATCTAAAATTTGGCCAACAGTAGGCCGCATTGATGATGCTTACGGAGATAAACATCTCGTATGTACTTGTCCACCAATATTGCCCGATCTTTAAATATGTTACCATGATTAATACGAAGCTAAATAAAAAACAATATTACAAATTTTAAAATTCAATTTTTTTAAATACCATCAGCTTAAATATATATGATGACGCTAATTTTTTAACCCATTACCAGCCTCTACAATACCTATCTAAAAGTAGTATTTGCCGAGAATTTAACTTATAAAAATGTAATTAAAAAAAATTGCTTTTATTGACGCACACGTCATTTGCACATGTATACTTACTTTACATAAGGTATACAGACAACCTCGATCAAATAGTCACTCTAATTCAAACTTCTAAACTTAGAAATAATGTCCAAAAAGTTTGTTTGCTATTCCTTTGAATTCAATTACAATATTCCTTTAGAGCCGAAGAGTTTTGTTATTTAAAATATAATAAATTATGTAGACATTTAGCCAACACAACGCTATAGTCTAGCACCATCCATTTTGCGTGTCAATTCTATCCACAAGAATATGGAGTAATCTATAGTTAAACATTGAATTCCAACAATGGATTTGGGCAACTTCTTTATGGCAACTACTGTATTCCAATGGAGGCTGCCAAAACATATGTTTTGTTCCATATTTCTTTTCAAGACGTCATACCTTAAAATAAGCAGGTGGCATCTGTTCAGAAAGATTTTCATGGACTATATAAATATATGAGTCTGCTAGAAATAGAAGCTTTTGTGATTATCTTCCACTTCATCTGTCAGGGAGAAGAGAAAAACTACAAATCTAGAAATGTAAATCTTGCGTAGACCATAAAACAATATGCTGAGGACTGTGACTGGCTGCATGGAGATGACAAGGGTCCTGCCTTGAGACACATCCTAAATTCAACCTTGCCCAACGACCTTGAAACGTTGGACCTCCAACTATCTCAGAGGTAGGCAGGAATTCATCGAGTTTAGGAGACAGAAATCTTATCACAGGATGATAAAGATGGGTGTACCACAGGGTGGAGTTCTCTCGCCTATATTATTCAATATATACCTCACATCATTTCCGGGCCTAGCCTCAAATGTCTCAAAGGTATCATAAGCAGACGACTATACCGGGCGTAAATATAGGCGACATTTGTGCTAGGATAAATGACTATCTAGCGACCATAATTGAATTCTTTCGGATTAGGAACCTGCGACTATTTACACCCAAATCATCTGTTTCTCTCTTCACCGCGTGGTCGAAAGAAGAGAGAAGACCACTGAACATCGAAGTGGAGGGTAACCTCTTACTCACGGTTCTTAACCGCAGAATCCTTGGGGTTACTTTCGACAATCTACTACATTTCGCCTCACATGCGACCAACATCAACGCTAAAGTGAAAATGAGAAACAGGGTACTGAAGAAGCTGTCAGGAGCTAAATTGGGAATCTGCAAAGAAACTATCATCACCACCTACAAGGCTATTGGACGATCCCTCCTCAATTATGCGGCTGCAAGCTGGACTTCATTCTTGAGCGACACACAAATGGTGCGCGACGCAGAATAACGCCTTGCTTATAGCCACAGGATGTGTAAAGATGTCTATTCTAAACAATCTTCACGAAGAGTCCCAAATATTGTCAGTGAAGGAACACAACGAGCTACTGACTAAACAATACCCTCCCATCCCAAATACCGTATAGTCATGGACGACCCAACTCCTCGCCGTATTAGACACGGCTTCAGAACGGTCAAGACCGACATCATACACCTCATACCTACAATAGTGGACCTCCAGCCACCAAACGACAGTGACAACAGAATCCAATCAGAATCCACCAATCTTGGATAATAAAAGGCAGCTACCCAAGGTTACCAGAACCATCTTGAACCAGTTAAGATCAGGATGGTCACACATCCTTAACAGCTACGGGGCAAGGATTATTCCGGGGACCTTCGGTTGCCCCACAAATCCAACAACCCTTCGATTTGATTAAATTTGTGGCTGCACTCAACACTAGCAGCGGACTTTTTAGGACTACCGAACATGTGACGACAAGTACCAACATATTCAGCACATAACTCGTAATTCCATCTGTTACTCATACAATCTACGCTAGAATCACATAGGAGATACTTTCGGAAACAACAGCAGAACTGTTACAACAACAACAACAAGACTTGGTGATAGGTAATTTCACTTTAAACTTCCCTTTTAAGCGTCAATAAATTTTGAAGAAATTTAGAACAAACTAAATGTTTTTTGACTAAATACATATCTAATACAATTCGAAAATACAAGTTTTTACTTTTGTATTTCTGTATATTTATCACAGGTATAATATTTATCTTTAAGTTATAAAGGAAGGCCAAAAGATCGCTTAAATATGTAATCTTTGAAGCCTACGAATACGTTATACTGTGCCAATACTTTACATTGCTTTTTCGTTTCTAGGATAAAAACAAACAAAAATTTTAAATTAAAACGATCTGGTCGCTCAATAAATAGCATGTGGGTCATTTGAGTAAATAGTGTGCAATGTTGCCAACTTTACTCGCCAGAATACGATGTTTTTTTAAGAATTTCAAAGTTTAGTTTGCAAAGTACATATATAGTTTGATGTACGCGCAAAATTGCTTTGTTCTTCGTTCGCATGTGGTTGTATACAAAATAACAAATTATCAAGAACTTGACAAAATAAACCTGGAGTGTTTTAAACCGTAAATAAATCTAAAGGAAACTGTTCACTTTGCCAAACTCTTTATATTTTGTTGTTGAGAGTGTATACTCAGCTCCATAAATTTTTTTATTACATACAACAGTCTCAAAACTTTGCAAAGCAAACTTTGAACATCAAAAAGGAGTCTAAATCACCATTTTATATGTGTTAATAATTTTAATTATAAATAAATAAGTTTAGGAAATTTAAAAATTCGCCTTTTACTTCAAATTGCAAATAGTATATAAATAAGATCACCTTTTTAATAGCCTAGCGATTTATCGCCAAATCGAATTGTTCCCTAACAAAGTTATCTTTAAAAAAGTTGACTTCATCGACTATATTCACACGAGCAGAATTGTGCTGGCGTAAAATGATCGTTTATAGGTAAGAGGGGTAAAGAGAATGGTTTTTCGGTGGCGCAAAGCTTCCACCCGCATCACCAACACAAAACAAATGTATACACATTTTTAAAAATCAGCCAAACAGCAACTGAATGCAAAAACACTACTCCATACAAAGCGGTGTATACGTATATATTTCATACCAAGTTAATATTCATCACGTGTGAACTGAAGAGAATAAAAATTGTGCTCGTGTGAATATAGCTATGTGCAGTAATTTATTTTCTTATCTTCAGTCAGTGTTGCCAATTTAGCGCCTTTCGCGATATATTTAATGCATTTCAAATACCAAAAAGTCGCATCTTTTCTCTTTAGAGCTTTTTTAGAAAAACGCGCTAGGTTGGCGCTTTTCTATTTGAATTTTTTTAGTTTCACATTGATAACATTCTTCACACTTTTTTACCACAGTGTAACTTTTTTACAATCCGGGACAAATTTATGTATTTTTTGTTTTGAAGTCAATTAAGCTAATTAATTAATAATTACTACAAATATGAAAAACATCTTTGCAAAGAAATTATATTTAAAAAATTTATAACAATAACGGTAAAATTTAAACTTTTTTATTAGCCTTATTTTACTTAGTTTTTTTAAGGCTGAGCGTTATATACAAAAATACAGGAGGGCGTAGGCTTTTTTACAACGCCTTTTGATTATAGTTAGACGCCTTTTGCACGTTGAAATTTGTTTCGAAACAAATTTCAACACTTTTGAGTTTGTAGGAGAGAGGGGAAAAACGAGCGAGGGTGATTTTAGAATTTCATGTACTCAGAAATTTGCTTTGTTCTTTATTCGTATATACACAGAGTTGTATTTGATTTCATATTTTCTTTTATTTTTTGTTCCGCATAGAGAAGTTAACATCTTGACTACCGCGGCAACTTTCAGAAAACTGGCCAATAACGACAATTTGATTTTTCACATTATAATAATATAAACTATTTTTAGATCGTAGATATAATCAAAAGGCAAAAATTATGTTTTTTAATTAAAAAAGGTTGAAAAAATAAAAATAAAAAATATTAAAAAGAATATAATTTAAATACGGTAAATATATTAAAAAATAATAACACATAAATAAATAATATATTATAATGTAATAACAAATATAATATTCATATAATGTTCATGTCTTGTGTTTGAACCTAAATCACAATGCCAAACAAAGTTGCAACTGACAAAAACAGCAGAACGACGCGATAGAAGAAAACAAAATTTCTGAAATAAATTTTTACGAAATGCAAAAAGCGAAAGAAAATGCAAAAAAGTTTCTCACATTTGTTTCGAAACAAATTTCAACGTGCAAAAGGCGTCTTAGTTACTAAAATTATTACTTAGCGCTTTTTAACGCCATTTGAGTAGGAGGACTGCGCGTTTTGACCATAAAAAATTGGCAACACTGTTTTCACTTGTGGTTGCCTTAGAAATAAAAGTACAAGAATTTGAGATTTATAAAATCAATATAAAACAATTGTCACAAATTGAAAAATAATTTAGAAGCGATATCATTTCATTTGATATTGGATTAATATGAAAATCGAAGAAGTTAAAAGCACTGTGCGAACCCAACGTATTGCTGCTCATAGCCATGTGAAGGGATTGGGACTCAATGGTGATGGTGTTCCATTGCCAATGGCAGCTGGTTTGGTTGGTCAAAAAGCTGCCCGGGAAGCTGCTGGCATTGTAGTTGATTTAATAAAGTCAAAAAAGATGGCTGGACGCGCTTTATTATTGGCTGGACCTCCCGGTACAGGAAAAACAGCGATTGCGTTAGCTATTGCTCAGGAGCTAGGCAACAAAGTTCCATTCTGCCCAATGGTTGGATCCGAGGTATTTAGCAGTGAAATAAAGAAAACAGAAGTTTTGATGGAGAACTTTCGACGGTCAATAGGACTACGTATCAGAGAGACCAAAGAAGTATACGAAGGCGAAGTAACCGAATTAACGCCTGTTGAGACTGAAAATCCAATGGGTGGTTATGGTAAAACCATAAGTAATGTTGTAATTGGTTTAAAAACTGCAAAGGGAACGAAACAGTTGAAGCTAGATCCGAGTATTTTTGAGGCCTTGCAAAAAGAAAAGGTTGAAGTTGGTGACGTCATTTACATAGAAGCTAACAGTGGCGCGGTCAAACGACAGGGCCGGAGTGATACATTTGCTACAGAATTTGACTTGGAGACTGAAGAGTATGTTCCATTGCCTAAAGGTGATGTGCACAAAAAAAAGGAAGTTATACAAGACGTTACCCTGCATGACCTTGACGTTGCAAATGCTCGTCCTCAAGGTGGTCAAGACGTTCTCTCGATGATGGGACAACTTATGAAACCCAAAAAAACTGAAATAACAGATAAATTGCGAATGGAAATTAATAAAGTCGTTAATAAATATATAGATCAGGGTATAGCCGAACTAGTTCCTGGAGTACTATTTATAGATGAAATACATATGTTGGACCTAGAGACGTTTACATATTTGCACAAGTCTCTGGAATCTCCAATAGCACCTATTGTAATTTTTGCAACAAATCGTGGGCGCTGTGTTATCCGGTAAGTTAAATTTTAATTGCCAATTGAATTTAGCTCATTGTTTTATATTTGCAGTGGCACTACCGATATTGTTTCCCCTCATGGTATTCCATTAGATCTTTTAGATCGCCTTTTAATAATTCGTACATTGCCGTATCATACCAGTGAAATTGAACAGATTATAAAACTAAGAGCGCAAACTGAAGGACTTCAATTAGAGGAATCAGCTTTTGTTCGACTCAGTGAGATTGGCAATTCGTCTACTCTTCGTTATGCAGTGCAACTTTTGACGCCGGCTTATCAAATGTGTAAAGTAAATGGACGAACACAAATCACAAAAGAGGATATTGATGATGTTCACGCACTTTTCTTAGATGCGAAGCGCTCTTCCAAGCATCTTTCAGAAAAGAATAACAAATTTATGATGTAAATAACAAAAACATTTTTCTTTTAATAATTTTCTAACAAAACACAATAAAAATAAACAAGACTTATACAAGATTACCTATACATTGCAACATTACTTATAACGCAATCGCCGTAAATATCATTAAATAACTTGAAAAAAACCAGATAAATAAAAATTCTTTTTGAACCTAATAATGTGCTGTAACACAAATTACAAAGTCCGTGATGTTATCCCGTGGACTACACAAAAAATTAAAATATCATAAACGAGATCATTTTTAGCATTTGTTCACCCTGAATAAAGTACCTCATTGTCCACATATTTATGTATATTTACTACACTATAAACATCATATGCATGTATATCAATCGTATTTTGTAATGCGTCGTTGTTCATTAGTTTTTTTTAATTTGCTCTAATAATGCACAGACATCATTCACAATCTAAATCCTTGCCAAACATAAATTTGATACAAATATATAAAATTATTTTAATATTTTTGTCGTTGACACGAATGGTGCGCAGTCTTAACAATTTGTTTATCTAGTTCGTTTTTTTAGCTTCTGTGAAACTACTAAGCGGAATACATTTCTAATAAGAAAATTTATATGTTTAATCAGTAGCCATTAACTGCTAACACCTAATAAATAATAATTTAAGATGATATGATAGACTTAACTTTAATTGCAGTTACAATTTAGCCTTTCCATAAAGGCCAGTAATTATCCTTGAATATGCATATGTATGTATGCAGGCTATTGTGGTACGAACTTTGGCATAATTCTTCAAAAGCAGAAGTTTGAAAGGTGAAAAAAAAGCTACAAAAGATATTATGCAGAGCTACCATACGAAACAAATAATTTTTCCATTGAAATTAGAAAAGCCAACGAAGGTGGCAACTTTAATTTACTACTCATTTTCTTCTTGGAAATTTAGTTTTTAGTTGATTTTTTACTCTCGCCTTGTGTGGATTGGTGTCTTGTTTTTGTTTCGAAGGTGGTACCGTGCGCTAAAAATGTACAATTGTTAATAATAAATACCATTGCCAAATTTGAAATGTTTTCCAAAAAGCAATAGTCAAACGAAGAATGTTATTTTAATCAAAGTTTCAAGAAAGAAATTTAAAATTGTATCAATTTAAGCATCTAATAAGATGCAAGTGTGCAGACAAATCAGGATTGTGTAATTTCAAAAAGAATTTTTGGTCTTTTAGTGTTGAACGGAGGCCACAGCAGAGACAAAGGCATCAGTGACGACAACTACGTCGAAAAATAGCAAAGTGAGTGAGTATAAATTTTCTAAAATGCGCCGCGCCCGCCTCCAATATAAATATATGAATTAAAAAAGCAGCGTTTAAAAGTGTGTTCATTTCTTTATTTTGCGACTGCCGGCGCTGATACCCACCCACATGATGTATGCTTGTCAAGGGAGACAACATTTGCAGCAGCTGCAATTGACATCGCAAATGTAGCTACGACGTTGGCAGAGACGATAACGTTAACGTTTTGTTGATAACGTTGTGTGGGTTAGAGAGTGTTTTGTTATGTTTGAGAGAATGACATTGCAACCAAAAATTTGCAGAGATGCCAACTTTATAAAAGAAATTATATTAAAAGTATAAAAACAAGGGCAAGCATTCGAATATATATATGTATATAATATAATTTTCTTATATATATGTTAATATATAAAAGTACATATATCTAATTTATATATTTATACGCCTTATACTTTATACATTTAAAATATAATGCGCCCCATACATACATAATTGATCATTACAATCCTTCAGTCAGGATTATGGACCTAGATTCTTACACCACTTATGTAGTGTGTGTGAGTGCATGAGTGGCGGGACCTACAGGTTAAAGGCGATTCTGAACGACAGAGTTTTTGCCAGAAATCTGGTGAGAGGAAGTCACCGAAGAAATATTTTTTTCATATTTTCGTTTTGATGTTTGACCTGGGGTTTGGACCGTGGCCTTACATCTAATAAGCCAACACACTACCTATTAGCATGCGGCCCATACATGTTGCAAATTGTGGTACAACAAAGTTGAATAAAACAATTGGTCGTTTTCTGTACACGTTTCGATTTCTCAACCAGCTGTTTATCCAGTTTTATTTATAAATTTTTTTCAAAATGGGTTCGGAAGGGTTTGCATTAATGGTATTATATTTTTATGATTCCATAGTTGCGACCCGTTTTTGTATGCCTCAATGAAATTACACATTTATTTTTCACTTTAACAAATTTATTATTTGGAATGAATAGGAAGAAGAATAGGAGGGACAGTAAGTTCAATACCACATTTCTGGATGTGGAAATTTATGAAAAAGAAAAAAATTAATAAAAAGTTCAATTAAATACAAATAAATAAAAAATATTGTAGCAACTTCAATTAAATTAAAGTTCGAACAGCTGCAAAATTGTCATAACATACATAAGTAATTGGTGCTTACAGTCAAACTATTTCAATATAAAGGATTCTGTAGCGGCGGAGATGATATTATTTTATTTTATATTTTTATATATAAGTTATTAAAAGAGGAGAAAAACATACTGAAGTCAAGTTTGGAAAAGTATTAATACTTTTTACCAAATCTACTACTAATGCACCACTATCTTATATTGTCTTTTTACCGCTCAATCGAGTTGTAATGGCTTTACAATTTTTAACAGCTTGGAGCAGGCCATAACGTTGGGATGGCTGAATCTATAGCGAAAAAATCATTATAATTTGTTCTTAATATTATGCAGTCAAAGTTTTCTTTGACTTATGATTGTAATTTTCGAGATATTATATCATATATACCGGTTTGAAGTTTAATATTGTTTGTTTTAAAGAAGTTGGTGGAGTGTTTGATATCGGTTGTTGGTGTAGAACATTCAGGCTAGTAAAGACCTTATTAAAAATTCAGACTGTGCATTTGGTTCTTAAGAAGAGACACAGGCTTCAAGTGTTCTCCAGATTATATATTGTTTATGAAATCCAGAGGTTAAAGGTTTTTTTTTTGTTTGATCAGCATTGTTTTCAGCTGTCTTAATAAGTTGGTGCCATTATTTCTGACCTTGAGAGATTCGTCTCATATGGAGGCTAATGAGATGATTTCCTTTATTCCTCTTTTTTCCTCTTTGGCTGTTTATATCGTCCTAATTTTTTTCTGAGCTCTGTACAATGTTATCAACAAAGAACATAGTACACCAGTATGCCCAAAATATGTTCACAGAGGGCGTTGTTTATAACCAATTACGAATACCAAACTAGGACCTGCTACGCCAGACCAATCAACTTCTTACCTGGAAGAAACTGTTGACAAAACTGAAACAAAGCTAAAGAATAATAAGAAGGCATTCTTTTGTTCTCTCAAGGACCGAGCAAGAAATAAATAAGCCAGTTAAAGTTCGGCATTAACTCATTGTGTACTGCGCTTTGCTCGCTTAATACGCACTCAAAGTCCCTACTTACAAATTAATATACAAAATATGAAGTTCTAAAACTTAAAATAATAAAATACAGTACAGTAGCACTGGTTTTAACTACTGATCATTTGTGCATTCTCTGAATGCAATTTCATTATTTCACTATATACATACATACATAACTGGCCATTACAACCCTTCAGTCAGGATTACGACCTAGCTTCTCACACCACTTATGTTGTGTGCGTTAATTTTATGCAAGAGTGGCGGGACCTACAGTTTAAAGTCGACTCCGAACGACAGAAATCTGCTGAGAGGCAGTCGTCGAAGAAATATTTTTCGTTTTGATGTCTGACCTGGGATTCGAACCCGGGCCTTTTGTCTAATAAGCCAACACACTACCCACTAGACCACGGCGATTTCACTAAATATTTGTCTTAAAAATGCGAGACAAAATTCGGTGATTGAATCAGAAATTCAAAAGTTCGATTTGATAAAAACGAGGTATCTCGTAACGATATATTTATTTATGAAATATTTTGTTAAAATATTTCAGATTATTTTTTATTTATTTACGTTTATTTTATTTCTTTTTTATTGTCTTTTTCTCAAGCTTAATGCGACAAAATAAAAAACAAAAAAATAAAAATGAAATACACCCAGCTAATGACATAGTGTAGATTGTGAGTTTTCTTGAGTACAACTTAAAACTATTTTTTATATTTCTCGAACTCTCTAAAATTGTTTTATTTGACAAAAACTTCTGAAATAAATATTTCGAAACACAAATATTCTGTCCAAAATATAAACTTTCTTAAAAAGGCCTTTAAAATGGTATACATATATGCATATGCATTATTCAACTTCATATTCTATGAGGTTTGATGAGGTATGCCATATGCATATGTATATATGTATACTGTTTTAAAGGCCCATAGCCCATCTGTGATGTATCTCATATTCAATTCATATTTGGCATAGATGCCGATTGCAAACAAAAAAATATCCCTATTTTAGTTAAATGTTAGTCATTGTTGCCAAATTAATTTTGATTTACTAATATCCGTCCAAAGCAGAAGTAACAAAATTGTCTTGGTTTTTACTTCCACACATTTTGTATTACCTTTAAACAAGAGTACATTTATGAACCGTTTACATAAACAAAACAAAAGTCATTTTCATTTCAATAATCAGATGCAACTAGCAATTAATCCGTTAAAGAATTTGTTTTGTTGCAACTCTCATCTTGGTCTAAACTGCATTTTCTTTCTTTCATGAAATGGTTCAATCATATAACCTGTTATATTCATATTTCCTTCATATTAAAGAATGATCTTCATAAAGATCAATATATTATATATTACGACAAGTCGAGCTTATTAAATTTTTCTTATTACATATTGACAGTATAGAAAGTTTTACTTAGTTTCTTTTAAGCTAAATTTTTCTGATTCACTTAAAGTTTAAAAACGATTTTATAATTTTTTTTACATTATTGTGAGAAATTTGGTGGTGCTGTTTGAATTAAAATTAAGAATAGAATAAAATCCATTACTCTACACAACTCGGTAGAAGGCTTTCGCTGTCATTCGATATAAGCTTATGATTTTAAAAATGTTAACGTTTAATTATTATAAAACAATTAATAATGAAACATTTAACAATTTTTATAAATAAAATTTTAAAATTTTTATAATACTCTAACATTTTACTGGATGTACCTGTTGTACAGTTGTTTATACTGATTCGATTAATTGAGACAAGAGTATATGATTGAGATTGGAGAGCGTACAATGACATCTCGATGGTGATTATTTACAACTTTTTACTTTTGAAATGCATGAAAGTTAAAAATACACATGATTTTGTTTGTAAACAAACATAAGTAAACAATAAAATATAAATGCAGTTCTAACATAAATTTGATATATTGAAATCTTAAATTTTATGTAAGCAAATATGTTTTAAAATTCGTTTATTTGTAATTCTATTTTTTAGTATTTTGATCAACATCAACATTTTGCAAATCTCGTGTATATACTTTTTCTGTGTTTCTGTAATCAGAGACTAAAAGGTAATACCATTAATGAATACATATTTTATAATTTTATTTAACTCTTTGCAAAAATAATTTATTTATCTAAGCGTTATTAATTAAGGTTGTCAACATAAAAAAGAAATTCTTTAAAAAAAAAATCAAATTTATAAATGAATAGATTTTCGTTTTTAAGGATAGAAAGTTGAAAAAATCAGCTGCTATAATATGTTACTCTTTACTACATAATATTCGAGAATCAAATATGAATTTTTTATTTATTTATTTTTTTTTTTTAATAAAAAAATCATTTAGATTGAAGAAATTTATTAAACTTGGATGTATTAAATTGTTAAGATAAATAACGATATAACTGTCGAACTTATATCATTCCCCATTTTCTAATATTCTTTTCTCACTTTTATTAAAAAAAATCTCTTTCTCCCAATATAATTTATTTTTAGGATATTTATCTGTAGATGCTATCCAAAACTTTAGTCGATTTTCACATTTTCTTTCGTTCACGCACAAGTAGAATTGCGGCATATTTCACTATTTCAATTTAAAGAGACGGAACCATAAGAAAATATATTTAAATACAATATGTGTATACAATGTACTCATATTTTTTTTTTTAATAATAATTGAATAAAATTAATAAAATATTTAAACATTTATTTCGTGCTCGTGTGCGGATGTGTGTACGTACATATGTGTGAATGAGTGAGTGTATATGATTTTTCGGTTAAAATTATTTCGTAAATAGAAATCTAAAGCAAAATTTTGAACATAATTAAATCGCAAATGAGAGGCAGATATGTTTAAACTGTAGTATTAAAATGTTGAAAAACAATGCGCAAAGAAAAGAAAATAATATGGAATAAAAATAATATTTAAAACATCTTTTTAAAAAGCTATAACTTTTATTTTTTTATTAATATAAAGAATAATGAATTCTCGAAGATTTTTTGAAAAATGTGTATCTATAATAGATTTTTCTTTTAGCTTTCGGTAGATCGTTTCAGCTTTTATTTTACATTTTTATTTATTCTCGTTGATTTCTTGTTGGTTCATTCGCCCAAAAACAAAAAAGATTTTTATAAAAATTCTTCTTGCGTGTTCAGCTAAAAGCTATTTTTAAATTAAAAAAAAAAAAAAATAAATTAAGAGGCAAATTTAACTTAAAGAAAAAAAGATTTAAATCTGAAATGAAATAGTAAAATAAAAATTGAACTTTGAATTTAAAGAAACGAAATTTTAAATAACTTTAAGTCACTATACATACATATATTATGGAGCGATTCTAATTCTTGTTTATATTTACTAAATTACATGTGTGTAATTTTTTAATTACTGTATATGCAGGAAATGTGTAAACTGTCTATAAACTATAGCATAATTGTTGTTTTTGACCTCATAAAAATATATATGAATTGAAAAATTTATAGGATGCGTTTTGTATTGTAATAAATTACATTTTTGGATTTTCTCAAATGACCAATATAAAAAGAAATCTAGATTTGAAATATACTTTGATTTTGAAATAACGTTATGCTAATACATATAGTGATATACATATGTTCGTATGTATATTAAATTGAAATTAGTTTTGCAAATCATTTAGTAATATACAGATATACATATGCTTTCTAAATAAATTTACAATAAATATATTATAAGTAATTTTTTATTTTTCGTTTAGGATATAATAAAGAGAAAATGGTCATTGGAAATCAAGACACAGGTGGGGCAGGTAATGGATCCCATCCGTCGGGTATACCACAAGATCAGATTGACAACATAATGAGTGGTATTGCGAATACTGGAGATGTTAAAATGAATAATCATAGAAAAAAATTACGGCAAAGGTATGTTAGTAAACATAAATATAATATACGGTTTTATATTAGTTTAAAGGCTAAAGTTAAAATAACTTTTAGATCAATAACATCGCGAAAAAAAGTTTCATTAAATATAAAAAAAAATATTTGAAATCATTACTGAAATTTATGTAAATAACGAGTTTTAATGACAATTTTCTTTTTAGATTCGATATAATAAAAAAACTAGGACAAGGTACATATGGAAAAGTGCAGCTAGGGATTAATAAGGAAACGGGTCAAGAGGTTGCAATTAAAACCATAAAAAAATGTAAAATTGAAGCAGAAGCCGATCTGGTACGTATTCGAAGAGAAGTGCAAATTATGAGCTCTGTACAGCACCCCAACATTATACACATCTATGAAGGTGGGTTGAAACTTGTATTTAGTTCCATGAAAAGAAACAAAAGTTAAAATTAAATTATCGTATGTTACCCCTTCAACGAAATTGGTTTTTTGGTGTAAATTTATTACAAGACTACTACTTCAACAAGACTACTACTTCAACTGTTTGTAAATAAAAGTAATAATTATAGCAAATAACTGAAAAAATTATTTATTGTAACATACGGTAATTGAGCGTAGATGACTAATAAATTAATATTATATTATATATGTATATATTTATGAAAAAAAAAGTATTTGAAAATCGTGAAAAAATGGTTCTCGTTATGGAGTTTGCTGCAGGCGGCGAACTTTATGATTACCTCTCAGAACGTAAAGTATTGAGTGAAGAAGAAGCGCGGCGAATATTTCGACAAGTTGCGACAGCAGTTTACTACTGTCACAAACACAAGATCTGTCACCGAGATTTAAAGTTGGAAAATATTCTTTTAGATGAACATGGAAATGCTAAGGTTAGTTGGGCAATATTGTTTACGTTATACAGACATTCTTAAGGTCTAATTTAATACGTTTGCACCTATTCAGATTGCCGATTTCGGTCTGTCTAATGTTTTCAATGAACAATGCTTACTAGCAACTTTTTGTGGTTCTCCTCTATACGCGTCTCCGGAAATCGTGGAAGGCACCCCCTATCATGGACCTGAGGTCGATTGTTGGTCATTAGGAGTACTACTTTATACATTAGTCTATGGATCAATGCCATTTGATGGGTCAAATTTCAAAAGACTTGTCAAGCAAATTAGTCAGGGGGACTATTATGAACCAAAGAAACCATCACGAGCATCATCACTGATTCGTGAGATGTTAACAGTTTGTCCTCGCAAAAGAGCTACTATAGAACAAATTTGCTCACATTGGTGGGTAAATGAAAATGATAATCTTTCCTGTTTGGAACTAGCAGAAGACCTTGCCAACCAAACACCTGTACGTTTGGATGTTCTTCTTTCTTTGACACCCGTGGCGATAACAGCAGATCAATTAGTGGTAACTTCAGCTGATTGTGGAAATTCAGTGGGGAAAAGTACTGCAATTCCGCGCAGTCATTCTGTGGGATCCATTCGTGATGTAGTTCCTAATACAGAGGCCGAACGACGAATATTGGATATGGTTGCAGGTAAGTTTAAGATCATAAAATGAAATGAATCAGTCCGAATTAAATTATTATTACAGTATTAAAATAAATAAGAAAATCATATTAATAATAGTTCAAATAATGTTTCACATAACATTTGACACTATCCGTTTTGTCCTATAATGGACTTAGGTCATTTTTCCTTTAATTGTTCTAACTTTGAATATGAAAGTGTTCGAATCATAAATGCAATAAACTAAACTTATTTTGTATCTAGTTTAATATAAACTCATCTGCCCCTTTTATTTATTCGTTGCAGCCGGCGGTGAAGCAGCTCTTATGCCATCGCCAACACGTACCATTACGCCCGCACAAAGCCCACTTCAGACAAAACGAAAGCTTGAAAACACAATTTCTACAGACAATGCAGCAAGTGTAGCGCTGAAAAAGAAAGATAAGCCCGAAGAAAATATATCATTATTAGAAAATGAAACAGCACAACAGACTGGAATAGAATCCACACTACTTGAGGAATCACTACCTATGGAAACTGATGAGTTGCTGATACAGGAAGAGGGTAGGTCCAGTGTAAGGCCAAATGAGTCAGTTAACTTTTCGGCGAAAGACATGGAAATAGTAGGAGGTTTATGTGAACAGTTAATACAAGATGAATCTAATACGGAAAAGGAAGACGACCAGGTAGGAAAAGTCATGGAAGCGACAAAAACCGCTGTCGGAAAACAGGAAGTTGAAGAGGCACCGGAAAAAACAAAGGGTGCAACGAAAGTAATAAAAAAGTTTGTAAGTAAACACAAAACAGCCGACTTAGTAAATGTTATTGGACAAATAGATCCCGAGAATGCAAAATGTTTAAAAAATGAAACTATACCAGAAAGAAATACTTCAGCGTCAACAAGTGGAGTTCAACAATTTGTCCGTAAGTGCAGTCTACAAGATGAATCTCCATTAAATAAGTTTAACACGGAACGAAGAAAATCACGGATTCTTGAGACTGCAGAAAAATTTCAGCAAATGAATACTTCTTATACAAATACTGTCGACAAGAACAAAAAACTTTATATTCCCGGTGTTAGTGTTGGAAACTTTAAAAAGGAATATGAACGAAGAGCTACAACGGGAGTTTCAAATCAAGAACAGCCACCTACTGAAGATGAACGTCGGATGTTAGAACAAGAAAGAGTAGCAACAGTTCCAGCATCATCGACGGGTGAAGAAAATGTTACAAACTTCGATGAGGAAAATAAAGAATCGAATAGTTCTAAAGTGACAGCGTATCCCTTTTCACTTGAGGAGGCTCGGCGTTCAATGGAAAATTCTATAGCCTTGTTACGGCAAGCTCAAACAGAATCTTCTAAAGACGTGAATCAACTGTGTGCCAAAACTGAGAATATTCGTGTAAGCGATACTCATAATGTTACAACACCAACTGAAAGGGAAAAGAAGTTGATGAATGCTCGTGCTATTATTGGAAATGCAATACAACCAGGTAAGTAGTACTAAATTTAAGTAAAAATAACCACGTACCATATTGAACTTAATTAGATTCTATAATAGCTTGTCCTTAATGTTTTTATAGTCTGAATGTCATTTTTTTTTACACAATATTCGTTTCAATATAATTTGTTCGTTTCAATATAATATAATAATAGGAAATCGCGGGTTACTCGAATTTGTTAGTAGTCATATGTAATAAGCCTTTCATACAATTTTTATACTATTTAGTATTGTAGACTCATTTCATCATTAGCTCATCATCTATATATTTTAGTTTTACGTAGACCGCAACCACTACCACCATTACCATCTACATCGTTTTTCGGCAATGCCAATGGTCATGGTAACGCCAATAGCAACGGCAGCGGGGGTTGTGCTCAAATGCGTGTGGTAAGTGGATGTGCGGTAGCTGCTAATCCTAGAGCTATTATCAATTCTAATGAAGTGGCAATCGGGCATAAAAAACAGCCATTCGGCTCAACACAATCAGCAAATTCAAACGTTGCCCTTGCCGCGGCCCGACAAGCTCTAATAGGACGTTTAGCTGCTGGTGGTATTGGTAGTTCATCGTCATCAACACATATAGGAAAAGAACAGTTCAAATCACCCCATACTATGTACAAACCATCCCTTGTGTCGTCGTCATCGAGTTCACCTTTGCCATCAATATCATTTTTGTCGCACAATACACAACCACAAAATCCACTGCCGACACAATCATTTGGTTCTACAGCCACCGCCGCCAACCCAAAAGCACATGCTCTAGGCGCTACTACAATCATCAACTCCTATAACGCTATAAATACAAACAGTACGCCAAAACCGTTCTATAATACATCTCAATCGCCATTGTGGAAAAGTAAGTTTAGCTGTCGTTAGTTTGTTCTTTCGTTACAAATAACAAGTGTTTTTTTGCTGTAGAGTTATTAATTATTATAGACAAATACCGTCCATTTGTTTAATAGGTTTGTGTTCCAAGTTTTCTATGAGGTTACTTGTAAAATTTAAAAATAATGACGACTCAGGATAACTTATTTAAAAAATTTTATTTTATAAATAAAGAACAAACATAACTTAATAAAAGTAGCAAGATAGATTATTATACAATTTTTATCTCACACATGTATGTATGTATATAATATTTCTACTTGTAGGAGAATATATTTCTTAATTATATTTGCTCCAACGAATATTATATGTTTCTCATGAAGAAATGATATGAAAGAAAATATGTTTTTTGATCCTGATCCCTTAATAAAATAAATAATTAAGAATAATGAATGAATAATAAAGTGTTATAAAATTAAAATCTTTCTTTTTTTTTAGTTTCCCAATCAGCTGGAGAAACTCCATCGACGGGAACTATGAAAACGTCAACGGCTTCCATTACGCTTAAGTCCGCTACTTTGCCACGTAGAAAAACAGCAAAAACTGAAATTCAATTGGATATTAAACCACCCATTATTGAACAACCTTCAATGCGTTTTACAACAGAAATGCAACACCCTGTTGCTGATTTGAGAAGTGCTCCACCTCGCGAAGGCCCAGTGCCTTTTAGCCCCATTAAGTCAATTATAAATCCAAGAGCTTCAAGCTTAGAACCTAAAGAACATGTTATACCTATTCAAAAACCACCTTCAAATTATGCTCGTACATTTTCAAATACTTCGGCCAGGTAAATATAATATACTAAAGTGATATACATTTTAATGTGCGAAACCTATTAAAATAGGTCTAACTCTTTGTCACGTCAATCGACAAATGATTCCGAGTCGGACACTGCTACGACTAATATGTCTCAGGCAACAATAACCGGTTCATCACAACCCATTAAGAAAAGTCCTAGAGAATTTATTATACCAATTGCTGTAGAAGGTGGTGGATTTATAACGCCTCGCGAGGGAAGCATTGAACCATCTGAATCGAGCCATACCACTGGTACACAATCAAGTAGATCAACATTTACTCGATTACGACCAACCCGTCGTATAGGGTAGGTTATTTAAAAAAAATAAAAACTTTATTACATACTTTGTTACATTTTTTAGATCACTGTTAAGTGAAAGTGGAGTTGATGACAAAACGCCATTCCAAAAATTGCGAACGTCCTCCACTAATCGTGATGGCGAGGATGATACACGTTTTACTTTACATAAATTGAGGTATGGTATACAAAACTAAATTCATTTTACTTTAACAATTAAAAATCGAAATATAAGTACAGTATTCTAAATAATGTAGCTTTTATGTAAATCAGTTTTGATTTGATATAACGGTAAATAATTTTTATGTAACGTCGGCGAAAGAAGTGGATATACTATAAATAATATCGACGGTATGTTAACGAACGCTATTACACTGGTACTGTTTTGTTCAATTCATTCCTTTACTTTTACTTTTGTTAAACATTATTTCAGTATTTAACCCATAGATTATATTTATTTTTATTTTTGTAGAAGCTCAAGGCCAGTAAAAAAAATTAGTCAAGATAATGATTCCCAAAGCTCAGGAGAGGAAGATGATGATGATGGATTTGAAATTCTAACCGCAGAAAATCTGTTCTCTACTCTTTTGCAGCGTGTAAGTATTATTATCAGCACATTTCATAACTAATTCGACTAAAACTTTTATATATATGTATATATTTAAAACAGGTACGTGCACTTACCAATCGAATGAATGTAAACAATGATATATCAACTGCTTTTCCAAGTTCTAGTCGACTTTTAACCAATATGAGACAAACACAAAGTCCATTTTGGAATCAAGAACCATTCGGAAGGTGAGTTAACTTCTATAAATTGTTACCAACTTGCTTCTACTATTTCCTTTTGTCAATTTTCTTATGTTTTTTGCATTTATTTATTTAATTTTAAATGCCACTAACTGCATTAACCTGAAATGCTAATATATATTTTTATATTTTATTTCCATGCTGCGCTTAAAAAAAAAAAAATGACATATATATCCATAAATATATATATACATATATATAAATATACATATATATATATAAAAATATATATATATTAAAAATAATACAATTTGTTTAAATAAAATCTACTTGCACACTACCCATGACATGAAACACATAAATCATGGATCAATCTTGTTCATGTTGTTTTAACGTTATAAAATTTGTGGTGTTGTGTTGGCTTCATATTGCATTTTACAAAAATATATATTATAAAAAATTATAAAATATATCATATATGTATTTGTATATGAATTAAAAAAAAAACATACGTAGATCTAAAGTATGTTACTCGTATAGTAAAACAATTGAGAAAAGACAAGTGTAAGTACATACTTTCATTTCATTTTTATAGTTATATACAATATACAAATTATATATCTTTCAATAACAAAAATTTTATTTTAATATTTATTATTTATTTTTAATTTTGCGTTTTTACGACAGACAATGTTACGGTTTAATTAAATTAGAATTTGTTTTAATTTGTGCGCATGCATTTAGAACGTTATCAGCGTACACTATTTAATTAATTTACTTTAGTTGATTTTTTTTTTTGTATTTGATAGCATTTTAAACAAAGTGTTATTAAAAATCAACAGTTCCAATTAAATGAACTCAAAATTGGTTATTCTAATAAACTATGCTTATTCATTTTTAGTTTGAGGCCGTATTTTCATAAATGTTTAAATCGTTTCTTTTATCGATTAAATAATGTAATATTTAATATTTTTACAAACTGTTGGTGCCAGTAAGTTAAAATTTATTAATAAAATATGATTTCTCTTCTATTTGTTGTGACAACATTTCTGTATGTACGTGAAAATAACTTAATTTTAATAATACAAGTTTTTCGGAAAATTTTGATAAAATATAACGAAATTTTTACAGATTGTTTAGGTTTGCTATTGTGTGATTTACAAATTTTTTGATTAAATAAAACTAAAAAAAAATTTTGATAGAGAATTTTTAAGGTTTAAACAAATTTTAAGCATAAGTTTTAAGATATGCACTTCCATTTAATCATATGACTAACACCGTACATTTTTTTTATTGATTGTTTGCTTTAATTTATGAAATATTTTCTAATTTATACGTTTTTTTCTACTTTTTTTTATTTTTTAGCAGACTAAACAGCGCTGCAGTAAATGCCCCATGGCGTCATAGTATGTCTCGAGATTTGGGCAGTGACATGGAATCCATGTTTTCTCGCACAGGTGCAACACTGCCAAGAGGTGAATATCACAGATTAAAGAGTAAATTTCTAGACCATTAAAAAACAACCAAATTTTATTTACACTTACAAAAGTACTTATTAAGATGCTGTTCGTTGAATTGTTATTATTTTTTGTTTTCATTTGTAATGTAAGCTCGTTACAATGAGATAAGACAAATAGTGTATACCGACTCATTCAGCAAGTGAATTCCTAACAATATACTCGCACTTATCACATATTGGCTTTTTGTATTCTTATAACAATTTATATTTAAATCCCAAAAATAATAATTTAATTTGTTTTTTGGCATCTGAAAATCTTCTCCTATTAAAGTATGAGCAAAATTCTAAATGACTTAGAGGAGCGGTGTCAAATACGTTAAGAATAATGGAATAAGAATAGTCTTTTCGATTTGTTAAATTTTATATGTTGAAATCAACACTTTTTTCGAGTTAAAAGTCTTTTTAATTTTTGATGACTTCTTTGGAGAAACAATGCATCAAATCTTTTAAACATTTTATTTCCCAGACAGTCGCTAAACACCTTTTAATTTTTTTAGTATCGATTAACAACTAAGAATTTCATCTAAGAAGAAAATAGCTTAAATTACTCAATTGCCGCAAAAGAATTGGTGCGGAGTTAATTAATTACAATTCATGAATTAATTAATGTTCGATTAGAAAAATTTGCAATACAAGTGCAAAGATAAAATTTTAAAGATTACAAAACAGCAGAGACAAAAAATGCAAATGCAATTGTTAAAAAAAATTATATTATCTATTTATAAAGTATATGAAAAAATACACGTATTATTGAAATAAATGCTTCGTATTCAAAGTTTGTCGGCATCCGTAAACTTCTCTACTTTCATAATGCTCTTGGAACTATTTTAAATATATCAGAAACAGCTTTTTACACCAAAAGTATTGGTTAGAGATGTGAAAATTTGTTTATGAACGCAGCTGCATTTTTATAAGTTCCGCATTGGTGTGTACATTATTGTTATATGGATTATTTGTTTTTAATTTCTGTAATATAAAATTAAAACTTTACAAAGCAAAGATAGTTGAGAGAAGTTAATGGAAAGGTTTCCTTTTCATTTTGAATATTTAAGAAATTTACATACATTATTAATTAGGTATCTATTATTATTAATATTATTACTACATAAATATATTTTAAAATGTTTTTTAAAATAAAGTGTAAATTTTTTGGAAAATGTATTATGATTTTTTAATTACTTCTTGAATTATTATTGTACAACTGAAAGAATTGTATATATAATATAAATTTTGCATATAGCAATAAATCATCCACAACCATTTCAAGCGACTTGTGCTCGTATACTGCTAAAATGGCCCTGCTATCTTAAATTTGTTTTACTATAAATTAACTTCTAACATTTTTTTTTTTTTGTCATATACATACAATATGTTCATAAATGGAAATTATATATTTTACTTGTTAATAAACTACACTCTACTTATACCTAACAAATATTATATTTTGTTGTTTTTGTTGGCGTTAATTTGTACGTTATTAAAAAAAATTAAGTACGTATTAATTTGTAATCGTAATTTGTTTAAAAGCTAAATAAATAATATTTACTAATATTTCCTTATATAAGTCAATATCTACAAAATGTAT
The DNA here is from genome assembly GCA_014635995.1 of Sarcophaga peregrina. Classification (NCBI taxonomy): domain Eukaryota; kingdom Metazoa; phylum Arthropoda; class Insecta; order Diptera; family Sarcophagidae; genus Sarcophaga; species Sarcophaga peregrina. Next base: position 936,664 of record CM025789.1, read on the forward strand.
TAGAACGAAAAGATCGACGCTAAAAATTTAAAATTTTGTATTTAAAACAACATTTGAATTAACAAAATAAATATAAAATGTACACAAATCAATTGCTTAAAAAAGACACAAAACGAAAAACAAATTTCTGAGTTCTGGGCTTTGTTATATTGGTTTGATGATCTACGTTTATAAATTGTGAATGCTGTTGCAATATTTATTACTATTGTAATTTCTCTTGAACAAAATATTTACTTTCAATGTTTTAAAGTTTGAAACTAAGTAAACGAAGAGAAAAATGTCCAAAACTTTGAATACGATGCTAGAATATATATAAAATTAACTGCTAAATAGTAATTATGAAATTGTCTCAGTGTTATATAAAAACGTTCTAGATTTATCCTACCTTGCTTAGAACTGTTTGTCATATATTGTGTTATTAATAATTTAGTTAAATTTTGCTTTTTGCAGCTAATTTTTTAATTGTTACTCCAAAAGAGCATGATCCTAATAATTTAAGATGTTCCTCAACTAGTTGTACTACCAGCACGGCTACAACAACGACTAAACCTAAAATAATAACAAGTCATCACACAGCAAATTCTTTAAAATCATTTAATACACATTTTTGAAAGCTGTTGAAGATTTACTATAATAATAACTGCATAGAAGCTATAACCACAAATTCTTAAATGAAATAATAATTATATTATATCTTTTATTTAATTAATATTTATATATTGCTTATATACATATTAAAATAATTATTGCTGTTTTTTGTTCAATAAATAAATTATCCAAAATATAATTGTTTAGAAATATATATATATATATGTATATATATATTTTTTTTTTTTATTTTCTAAAATATAGCGAGAATTTTTTTTATTTTAAACTTTTTTGATTGTTGCTAAACTATTTAGAGTATAAAATTTTTATTAACTTATAGAACCGTACATATGTATATCGTCTAAAATACATAAATTTTGTGTTTTTAAGTTTTAAATTTTTAAAAATATTTTTTTTGGTGGTTTCTTCTATGCATAGAACAGATGGCAATATTTAGGTTTAAATGGCTATTTGTTAAGTTTAAATATTATTTTATATTTGTATGTTAATTCAAATTCATAACAGTCATTAACAAATTATTTTCGTACAGAATACATTAAAAAGTTTTATGTCTTTTATTCTTACTAATTCCTTAAATAAATTAAAACGAACTTTATATTATTATTGTTTATTGTTATGTTGTCTTCCACAAACATACATATATATATATATATATATATGTATATATATATATGCATATAAAATAAAATAAAGAACTTTTTAATTCCAATAGATTTTGTACTGTGTTTGCATGTGAATTTTTTTTTTTTTTTTTTGTTCAATTTTTCATTTTGCTAATAACATTTGCTATGTTCCATGTTTGCTTTATGACGTTTTTATACCATTCATCGACGATTGGCATTATTCCTATAATTCAGAGAGATAGAGAGACGATGAACAAATTTATTTCTCTTCTGATTCTTTTGCAATTCTTTTAGTTGTTCAAATAAAGTTTTTTCTAAAAAGGTAAGTAAATTTTGTAATGTATAAGTGTTTTATATTTTACAATTAAAATTCAATATAACCATAATAATATAAAGCGATAAAGTTTTCTCTATATGTTAGCATGTAATATAACTTGTTTAGTTAAAATAACATTTTACGAGTATAACCACAACCATCTACAGACGCTTACAGCATTTTTCGTGTGCCTAATACTTCATAGAAAATTCAACTCTCATTATTTATAATGACAGATAAGGAAGCTATCTGTTATTATAAACAATGGGGCGGCAAATTTGCTATGGACAATTGATCACACAAAATGAACTGGGAGTCAGGGAATATAGCAAAAAAAAAAAGAAAATGTGCCAAAAAGATGTAAGCGATATCTGAACTCTAAAGATTTCCAAAAAGAGTTCTATGTAAAATTAGATTCGTGTTGTCTATTTCCTTGCGGTTGGTTATGACTCGATATCCTTTATGAAAGTATAAGAAAACTACATAAGCACAAAAGTTCGAAAATAAACTTGTTTTGATGATTTATAAAATTTTTTGTTTGTTTGTATGAATAAAAAACAGTAATCCAATTGGTGTTGCATTCCCATTATTAACACGTTCCCTGCCAAGCTGTTTATGAGAAGGTGTCATTTCTAGGCCACATGTACCATTTTCGGTACACAATAACTACTTTTATAAATCTATATCAATACATGTACTTTTTTTATTTTTGAGAAAATGTATGTTATTTTCAAAATTATTACTATTCAAACGGCAAAATGAACAAAATAACAATAAAAAATTAAATTTATTTCACATAGAATAAGGGACATAAGAGTAATGTATAAAAACGAATATATATTTTACTCAAGTTTGATTACACTACTATAATTTTGTATACTTTCTGCATACCATGGAACGGCTGCATCCTTTTTACTGGTCTACCATTACAGTTTTGCAACTCATTGTGTAATTCTAGATGGTAGAACATGGTCAACTTCTCCAGAAAATACGTCATTATTTATATTACATGAATATGAAATCAGTAACTTTCTACATTTTAAAAAGTGAAATTGGACTGTTGTTCTCTGTATTATATAAAATCGATGCATTTACAACTGCCGTATTCAATAAAAGTTCAAAAGTGGCCCGACAACTAATTATTACGCCGCATGTACCGTTATCGGTACATCACTCTAAAATTGCTCTAAACATCATTACGTTACATAAAATGGTCCTACCAATAATTAAATTTTGGATATAAACATTATAAATTAAAAAATTCATCTTGGCATAGAAATGAAGTTTAGTGTGCACTGAAAACGGGACACATGGCAGGGAACGTGTTAAACAAATGAATTATTTATATATTCAAACAAACATTTAATTGACGAGAGGCAGTAGTAAATTATGTTTTCTATTGCTTCCGATTGTGACATGGGAGTGAATTGCTTTGGGAGACTTATAATACCGTTCAGAGAGTTAAGTGCAGAAGTGTCACAATGTTGTTGTTCACATACGTATTCGTAGATAATCCGATTTATGGTTTCGAAAATGTAGGTTAGAGTAGAGTAGAAAAGAATATTATAAGTAATCGGTGCCACTATGTATAAATGCCTGGGTGAGTATGTGCTATTTAGATTTAAAATTTAAGATGTTTATTAAATCAGGTGAATTTTATTATTACTTAATTTGACATAATTTGATTGAACTGGAATTTTTTCTTACAGGGAAATATCCGCCGGAGTTAATTAAAGATAAAGTGTATAAGACTTTAATTGACAACACTGTTGATGAAGTAACCGATGGGCCTCTGGATTTAGCAGATTTAGATTTATCACGTCTACGATTAAGTAAGAAAGATTTGGAAACTTTATCCAATATTGCTCCAGGACTTCCAAAATGCTTCCAAGACCAATTATTGGCTAAGTTGCCACCCACACAAGCTCGAAAATTGTCACGCACTCTAAGTGTTCAAACAAATCAGAATTGTTCTTCTGTCACAATTAATAAACGCAGTCAAAGCACTGGTCGCAATACTTCTACCAGTAATGATATCGCTTATGACCGAAATGAAAAAGAAACTCCAAGCTGTTCTATAACGACAAAATCTGAAAAATCTTTCGAATTTAAAAAAGAAATAGAAACATCCAGCGAACCGGCGCAACATACGACCTGCACTAAAATAATCGACGATGAAAATGCTAAAGGATCGGGAATAATACAAAATACGAATGTTAACGAAAAATACAAATATTATTCTCCTTATATAATTAAAACTGTGAGAGAAATGTCACAAAGGAACAAAATAAATGAGGGTTTAACTGATTTGACGCCTATTGAAGGCGTAACAACGTTAGGTCGGCCTCCAAGTGGTAGACTTTCACCGCCATCATCTACAGATTCCGCAATAAGGCGACCAACACAACGACGCATATCCCGCTTGATACGACCAGACCTATTAGATATTCCACAAGAGGAAACTGTCGAAGAAGCATGCAAAAGTTTAAATCCTACAGATAATGAAACCACTGTTGCCGATAGTTATAGGCCAACGTTAAAAACATCTCGGCATGTTCGCAATAAAAGCCTCGAACTTTTCGCAGAGTGTACTACGAATAACTCCAAAAAAGACGATTCTCTTAAAAATAGTCGACGAAGTTTATCTCGGTCAAGAGATGTAAACGATAAGGTCAATACAGACAAACATCAGTTGGCTGATAAAATATTACAGGAGCTACAAATTTTGTCATCAATGCAATCCCAGAGAAACGACAAACCCAATATTTTAAATGAAAAACCTACTTTGACTACTGCTAAGAAAGTAAAAAAGACCAAGAGTAAGGAAAAATCTACTGAATCGTCGACAGACGTGGATTCAAAGAATACCAACACTGTCATTAAAAAAGTTAAAAAAATAGTTAAAAAATCAGATCCACTGATTTCATTGAAGGTGCAAGAAAACCAAAGAGAGCTTTGCGAAACTAACAATTCTGTAAGTGTGTCGGAAGCTACTTCTCCAAAAAAGATGTCTAAACTTAAACGTCCCAAATCATATCCAATGAAAGAATCCGTTTCAACACTACAAGTATCTGAGATGTGTAACACGACTTTAACGTCTGCTACTAATAGTTCAAGTCCAAATGACGACGAATCAAATGAAAACCGTAGCAATGAGTCCAATGTAGGTGTGACAGAACTTAATAGCAATTCGACCGTTGTTCCACGTGAAAGCCGACTTTTGCGGCCAAAAAGTTATCCCAGCTCTAAATTGACGGTACAAACTGAGTCGAAGAAAAATGATAAGATTATTTCTAATACAACGCAGATAGTTGGTGAATCTGCATTGATAAGCAGTACGAAAAAAGTTACGAAAGGATTAAAAAAATCGAAACTAACGCAACTGAGTAATGCTAGCGCATCTATACCAATATCGAATGCAATTTCGACTAATGGGGAGGCCATAAAAGAACTTAGTCCTACTTCTAATAATATCAAGACCAAGGAAAAAGCGGTTGAGAAGAGAACGAATAAGGGGCTGCTTTATGCGATTGGCCAGAAATTTGAAAAGCTTCGTGCTTCAGCCACTAGTAGCTCTTGTGCCAATATACCAATACAAAAACAATCGTCAGCAGATAACACAAAGTCCGAGAAAGTTATTAACACAACTTCAGACGTGAAGAAAACTAAGTCCTCAGGATGTAATTCGTATCCAACCCCTAACACTTCAGATAAAATTAATAGTTGTAAAGAAAATAAAAATGAAACAACCTGCATTGCGTCGAAACCTTTAAAAAGTGAAAAACGTTCACGTATAGATGCAATGATTCGAAATTTAAGAGAAAGATCTGTGCCAAGATCGCAATCGAGTTTACCCTCAGAATCGAATTATATAAAGCGAGCAGTCAGTGTGGAAGAGATGCCGGGAACTTTTAATAAAAAGTCGGTGAATAAAATGCTTGGTTTATTTAAGCGTGCTGATAAGGCTTCTACTTCAGAAAATCGTGTAAGGACCACACGTTCAACGAGCAATATTGAAAGACACGTATCGGATACATCACCAATTTACCAGAATACAGACATAATTCTCAAGCTCAACAAAAAGATAGAAAAGAATAATGCTGAAGCATGTGTGGATGAATCGGTCAGTTCAAATAAACCTGTTAAAACATGTAAGAATGAAGGATATTGCAAATGTGACACATTATTGCCAACAGTTTCGGTAGAACATCCGACAATCATCAATCCGAATTGTCCAGAATGTTGCATTGAATTAAGAGAAGAAAAAAATGATTTATCCATTTCCAATATTAAAAATTACAAAGAAGGAAATCAGGAAAAACGAAAAGGTTTGATGCTTGAATTACTAAGAATAGAAAAGAGTCAAAACGCAAGTTCGACATTTGGTAATATCTGTTCAGGCAAAAAATATCCCTCTTACAATGATAACGAAATATATTCAAATATCTCACAATACAGCAGATCAATACCAAGTTCATCTGGAAACGGTTCTAACATTCTGACAATGGAAAACTCATCAAACAATAACATTTCATCTATGATTAATAGCAACACTAACAGTAATAATAACAATAGTAATAATAATCACAGCTCTTCACTACACACGTCACAAACATCTGGATATCGAACATCTTCGACGCATGAAATGAATCAAAATAACAATTTGCTCTCACCATCATTTGAAAATATTGGAAATTATTCATCAGACTCGCGGAGTTATCAAGAGGACTGTGCATCAACATCAACATTTTTGTCGCCTACTGAGGAGGCAGAATTATGCTTTGACACTTGGTCAGTTTGTTCTGAGGACAATTACCGCAGACAACATGCAACACCTTCTCCTACTGTTTCACGTTTATCAAGAGCTTCACAAGCCTCATCTCCAACTCGACGTGGGGGAGACAGCTCTGAAACAAGTGAAAGTGTGGTGGATCGTATTAAGCGTCGCAGTTTCTATTGCAGATTCAATGAAAAAAGGCCTAAGCGAACGAGTAGTATTGTTGGACCAAATGCTGTACGCGAATACTATCGCGATAAAAGTTCAACAACTAAAACACGTTCTTCAACAAAAATTGCAACAACAGAACGTGAGCATTCACCGGATATAACGCAGGAATTCTTTCGCCCCCTGAAACTAAGTCCAATTGGAACTGAACTCAAACCTCCAATATATCGATCCTCATTTAGTACTACTCACACAGACTACTCATCAGCAGCAGGTAGACCACGAAAAAGTCTAAGTGATATAAGAGCTCCACCTTCTCCTTCATGTCTCTCAGAAAGGCGACATGGATCTTTAGTCAATCCAGATAAAGATTTGCTCACGAATAGCTCTATTTTCCCTTCACGATATAAGATTAATGCGTATGAGGATGTTTCACGAGCAAAATTCGCCCCTTCGGACACATATTACAATACGTACAATCCAAAACGCAGGTTCTCTTTTACCACAAATTCTAATGCGTGCAACACAACTGGTAGTATTTCGAATACAAATTCTTCTCATATTGATGGTTATGCAACAATGGGCAGAAGACCAATACGTGCTTACGATCACCGTACTATGTCGCTTTTAGACCCACCCAACTACTCCACTCCAACATACCGACATGAAGCGGCTACAGCCACACCGTCTACTGTAAGGGACTTCACCACAAGTTTGTCACGGTAAGAAATATACCAATCGTTAACGTTTATTATTTTCACCAATAATAACATTTTTAGATCAAATTCCCGTTATCGAAAGTCATCGACATCCCGCAGCCCAAACAACATTTGATGCACAACACCACAAAATGGATTTTGTATATTTTGCTACTTTGTTCAACAACAGCGACATCTACATCTAGTTCCATCATCGGCTTCCCCAAAAGCTAATTTCGGAAGCAAACGAAATGAAACATCGTGCTCAATAGAACCTATGCAACGTAAACATAAATTTTAATCCTTACATACAACGTAGTATATCTACCACTATGGTTATTAGTATTAGTTTATTGTCTGAAATTCTGTAGTCAGTTATAGATATTTTAGGATATTAAAAAATCAATAAATAGGATTGTGTAGTTTATGAATAAACTAGTTCAATCGAACTATTCACATAAGTAAACTCTTTAATTTGCCAAAAGAGTCGTTATTTGAGAAATAAGCGATAGCCCGATAAAATGGACTAGATTTAAGAACAATATAAACTTTAAACTATAAAAACTCTAATATGAACTTGTTCACGAATGAACTAGATTCCAAAAACACCACACAAATATCTTCCAAATGTCACAGAAAACCCCGGCAAAAAGAATATGAACTACTTGCATATTAAAAAAAAAAAAGATGTTCAATGTTCAAAGAAATTTATATATATTTTTTTTTTTAAATTTTATAACTTTAAATTATAATCAAATAATTTTTTAATCTTTAGTAGTTATTTCTCGTATTTTTATTAATTTATGGTTTATCGATCTAACCAGAACAAAAAAATAAAAGTTAATATTGTGAAAGAAAAAAGGGCCTGAAAAAATCACCTATTGTGGAAAAATAGATAGCTTTGTCCTCCCACAGTTTTAAAATTACAACATGGTTAATTAGTTACTATAAGTGATTGAATGCTCCAAAAGTTTTCTCCCACAAATTTTTTTTATACAAATATATTTTTTAAGATTAAAAATGTATAGAATTAATTAATAAAAGCAATCTAATAAAAAAAAAAAAAAATAAATAAATAAATAATGAATAAATATCTGAAGAAAAAAGTTTCAGTTTCCGAACTGTATTCCGGTGTTTGCGGGTATAAATGTAGGGTATATTTAATAATTTAAATTCTTACATTTGTACATTACTATATACACGCGATACACAAATTTATAATTTTCTGACAAATATTGTAAATTTCTTATTTGCATAAATGCTCTTATCAACCGTACCATTTGTAAAATCTTTTTCTAATTTTCAAAATATTAACGTGCTTAGTGTACATCATATTAACTTAATGTATATCATCTGGATTTCTGCATATTAATCTTTTTAAGCACTACAGTAAAAGTGTAGCACCCACTTTTATGATATGATTTGTACGTCTATTTAAACATTATGAGCAACTGAGATGAAGTCGCCGTAGTCTAGTATGTAGTGTGTTGGACTATTAGACGTGAGGACACGGTTCAAACCCCAGGTCAGTCAACAAAACGGAATAAAAAAAATTATATCTTCGGCAACTTTCTCTCAGCAGATTTCTGGCAAAAAACTCTGAGAGTTAACAAAATTTGCCATGGAAAGTTCCTCAAAAGTTTCTCTCGTTCGAAGTCGACTTTAAACTGTAGGTCTCCCATATGTATGTATGAAGTTAATTTATTTCTTTTTTTTTAGCTAAACAAACATAAATATTTTTCAAATTTTTTCTGTTAATTTGCTTAGCTTTATTGAAAATAAAGCCGTAGTCTAGCAGGTAGTGTTTAAACTCTGGTTCAGAAAAAGAAATATGAGCAAATATTTCTTCGGCGAGTTCCTCTCAGCAGTTCTCTGTCAAAAACTCTGAGAGTAAAATAATATTGACCTGACAAGTCAATCTTTCTCGAATCTGTCATTCGGAGTCGACATTAAACTGCAGATCCCACTTCTCATGGATATATCGCACAAAACATGAGTGGGGTGAGGAGCTCGATTGTATCCTAACTAAACGGTTGTAATGATAAAGTGAGTAAGTATATTATTGCAAATTAAACTATATAATTGTATTTTCTATCAATTTATTTCCTTTTTCATTTTATTTCATCATCATATTAAAAATGATATGAAATTCCTCAGATATTATTTCGATGGAAAATTTATTGATAAATTTATTAAGTTCAGTTATATTAAGTCATCCAATTTTATAACTTGCCTTCACAAAAAAACGACAAATTTTGAATAATTGAAACAAATATATGAAAGAATTTAATTAGTATTATGAAAAATAGAATATTTAGTTTGATTTTTAATAAAGATAAACAAATCAACAAAAATTATAATAAATAATAATAAAAAAATTATAATAAATGTTTATTATTGTTTCGTTAAAAGGAAAATAAATAAATTGACATTATAATTATAAAATATTCAGTAATAAATGTAACAGAATCCATCTGGGTCAATTTAAAGGTACTTACATATATTACTTTTAATTACAAAGCTTACAAATTAAGTAAATGGTTAAAGAAATTTGTATTTATGTCTATTTTTTTAATATTATGTTTAGTCTAAATGCAATTCAACAAATGTAAAATATTAAATTTCAGTATTTTTTTTATTTTGGCTTAAGACTTTTAAATGGAATTTGTTAAAATGTTTATTTAATTTAATGTCTATTTAATTCAATGACCTGTAACATAAATTTAATGAACCTAATGACTTAATATTTGATGAAGAGCATCTCTAATCAAGTTTTTATTAGATAATTGTTGTTAAAGTCCCAATTTGTATGTGATATAACTCTAGCGAGTTTTAAATAAAACAATTAATAAACGACAATTATATCCAGTCTTTATGAAAAGTCTTTCATTAGTTTGGGGTTTTTTTTTATTATTTTATATACAAATACAATTTAAAATATGTTACTAATATGTAGAAAATTATTGAAAAAAAAAAAGATAACCATAAGTTTTGAACTGAATGGAATTTACTAGTTTCATTTTCCGTTAACTATTTCCTCTTTTTTATTATTTCCCATACAAAGGATAACATTTTAACTTTAATTTAATTTTTTTTTTTTTTTTTTTGATTAAGATTAACTCAGTTATCTTTTGTCTGCAATTTGTACGTCGGCAAGAATGGTATATGGTAAGTCCACTTCCAGCTGAAAAAGATATTACGTGTACAATTTTTATATTAAATGAATTACAAGTAAGTAAATCGATATGTATTAAATAGTTTTATTTAGTTTTTTAAAATACAATACGTTTGTCAACAAATTTGTTTCACAGTAATGTTAATGTATCGTAACATAAAATGCATTCGTACTTGTAGATAATTTTATTGAGTTGGGTTCGCAAACTTGAAATGTAATAAGTACCGTCCAAATTCAATGATTCAGTATCGTAACTGAGCGTTAATTAACTTTTAGTAGTGATATTTTTTTATGCAGGTCGAAAACCGAATATGTTTTAAAAAAAAGCTTTTTTAAATAACACTAAAGTATTATATTGAAGATTATCAGCGCCAAATCGAAAACACTATTGGTTTTCTAATTTTTAATATTCAAACATGCTAATTAAAGGTAAAGAATTATTTTCAATAATGTCACGGCGATTCAAAAATGTGCATGAGTTAAATAGCAAATCAAGTGGAAATATCAAATTTAGTTTAGAATATGTTTAATTTTATATCAAAAATCAGCAATACAGGTCAATAACAACCAAATTTTGTATATGAAGTTCAATATATGCAGACAAACTTTTTGTATTGTAAATTTTCTATTAAAACGGTTTATTTTATTTAGAAACTAGATCTATAATGCATACATTAATATATCCGAAGTTTAGTTAGTTAATATTTGTATAAATGCATTCATATAAAAACCTGTAAGTACAATCTGAAAACTATTTAAAGTCTGTCAGCGTCTTTGTCTGTTAAATAAATAAATTGCATATTAAAAAAAGCAATTATAAAGATGTAATTTTTCATTCGTTTATATTACATGAGTGAAAACATAACAATAGATCTTTCAGTGGAAATGTCATCATTCGACATGGAAGACTAATTGTAATATAAAAAAAAAGATATGTATATGTATCAAAACATCAACTTACCGTTTTAAAGTTTCCATTCCGGACGGAAAATCATAATCTGTGGCAGTGCCATCATTAATATTATCATCACCGAGTGGCATTTCATTAGACCATTTTATTAATCCTCTCTCCTCGGATGTTCCTAAATAATAAACAGCAAAAATGGAATTAATATGAAAATTCAAAAAACACACCACACGTTTTGCTGTTATCGATAGGCGTATTTTTAATTCCGTTAAAGAACAGTATTTATTGCTTTTTTACAATTTACAGGTGACTAAATATTTATTAACAGGTATATTTTTCTTACCTGGTATTATGTTATCCAAAAAGCATCCTAATAAGCCGCCGACTAAAATAGTAGTGCCCAATAAAACTGTTAGTGTGGAATCAACTGTTTCGCTGCCAGTTTTTATAGCATCTGGATGTTGTTGTATCCATTTGCATAAGACCATAGGAAAAAAAATTGATAAACCCAATATATAAAGATTTCGAGCAGATCGTAAGTCGACATATTGCAACGTTGATAAACCGAATGCTATAATCATGCCAAACATGACACAAAATATGCCACCTACGACAGAATCTGGAATTAAAATAAAAACTGCTCCGAATTTTCCTATAACTCCTTGTAATACCATTATGAATGCAGCCCACTGTATAACACGTCGAGAACCGATCTAAAATGAAAGCATTACAACATTAATACTGTCGCCGTAGTCTAGTAAGTAGTGTGTTGGCTTATTAGGCATAAGGCTATGGTTCAAATTTCGAACATATCGCACACCCTTTACAAAAGTGACTCAATTCAAAATTTTAATTTTTCGAGTTTATATGCTTAAACTATGTAGAATACACTTGTTTATTTATAAAAAAAATATCAGTGTATTTTGTTGTTGTCAATTGTTACTAAAAATAGTCCAAAGATTTTGTTTTTAACTATTTTCAACTAAGTCAAAAATTGTTTTTCCTAGATTTCTAAAAATTTAAAATTTTGAGTTGAGTCACTTTCGTACTGGGTGTGCGATATGTATATATGTTACCTTTGTTACACCAATAGCTCCGACATTTTCTCCAAATGTATTTGTTCCATTACCGGCACCCCAAAGTCCTGCCAAAACGGTACCCAATCCCTCTGTGCCTATACCTCGATTAATAGCATGCAACGGAGGCGATTGTGCTCCTAGAGAAATAATTAAAATTTATTAACATAATCGGTGGGCAAATCATTTAATATGTGTATAATCTTTAATTATGTGTGACATCATTATGAACGACAAACAATTGTTTAATTTTGCGAACTTTCAGTTCTTTTCATACCAAATATATTAAAGATTTTAAAGATTTACAAAAAGACGGAGGAATAACATTGGCGTAGAAGAATATTTTTTATTGTAAATATATTGAAGTCGCCGTAGTCTAGTAGGTAGCTTATTAAAACAAAACACAAAAAGTATTTCTTTGACGATTTCCTACTAGCAGATTTCTGGCAAATATTCTGAGGGTAAATAAAATTGCCATGAAAAGTTTCTCATAAAATCTGTCGTTCGGAGTCGACTTTAAACTGTAGGTCCCGCCACTCATGTATAAAATCAACACACAAAATATAAGTGGTGTGAGAAACTGGATCAATAATCCTTACTGAAGGGCTGTAATTACCAATTATGTATATATGTATGTATGTATATTGGATAAAGGAAAATCTTCATTTGGTAGCGACGAGGATCACAAAACGCACTAACAAGTATTTAGTAAAATAAATTCTTTTCTTTCAGTTGTGAGCTGCAGTTAATATTTGTCAATGAAAGATTAATTTTTTGTAATCTTTTAAAAATTATGTCAGAACTTCCAAAGTCATTAAAAGTAGTAATTTAGTTAAATGAAATTTAAAAAAATATTGTATTATAAATCAATCAATTTAACAAAAATTAATATAACAACATATACCCATATCTTTCGAATTATTCAAGTGGGAAGCTTTAATGAAGGCTAATATGCAGGCACCTTTAAAAAAAACGATATAATTACCATACGTTTCCTACCAGGTTATAAAATACACTAAGATTATTTGGACTTGGTGCTAAAGGTTATATTATATCTTTTGCAAAATGTTCTCTTACATTTAAAATCAAATTATCTTTCTTAATTTTTAATGTATTAGAGTATACGATCTAAGATATAAAGTTTGTAATACATTCTAATGAAAACTGCCTATGCAAAATAAATTTACAAAAAAAAAAAAAAAAAAAAAAACTCATTAAATAAACATACATACATAGGAACACGCAAAACAAAGAAACAATATTACCTGCCATTTGTGATACAGTTGGATAATAACTCAAAGATTCCACTGTGCACGCTAACACGCCTGCCAACATACCCAAAACACCTGATAAAGTTACAGATGGAATCCCAAATTGTCCGGGATACGGAATGTAAAACCATTTAGCATTTGTTAGAACATTTAATCGCACATCGGTTCTAGACGGATGACCTTCTCCAAAAACATCAGTCACCGTCAGTATACCACACAACCCCCACATTATTATTATTGTTAAAAGTACCTGTGGAGAATTAAATTAATATGATAAATAAAAAATTTTAGTTAGGCAAACCCCAACAACAATCTCAACTAATTTTCAAATAATATTTTTTTGCTATGTCAGCAATTCAGTTCTATCCTAACACATCGTTATATATGTATCCTCGATATCAGTACACTCATACTAAATACACCGATCAAAAAGTAATGTAATGCTTAGGCTACTGTTTGATACTCGTATTAAAATAGCTTAAATAAATATTAATTTTATTGACCTATTATCCCCTTTTTGTCTGTGTGTTTTCAGGAAAATAAATGCGATGACGGTAATTGTATTTCTTTTTTTAATCCAATCACAAATCAACTTTTCCATATTTATCTTTTTATCTAAGTATGTGATTGGCATACTGAAACAGGTCATAGAATAATAGAATTCCCATCTTTCACTGTCTACTATCATTGCACTCTATGAAATACCATTGAGCTGATTTTTGGGCTTGAGTACTGGTTTTTTATGTTATGCTCCATTGGGGAGACAGGAGACAAAAAGCATAGTGGCTGGAATATACAGAGATTGAATTAAAGCCTTTCTCTTTTAAAAATTCAGAAAACATGATATGAATAAACTGGATTTATAATCAAGCTATGAAGACATTCTAATACATAACAAGATTTTCTACAGCCCTGATTTAAAATATCTCCCATTTTGAATCACATTCGCATCCGAAAACGGAAATCTCGATTTTAAAAACTTTTGCAAACATGTAAAAACGTGAGTTTTTGCAAGCGCCCTTTGCAAATTTCTTTTTTTACAAATTCAGTCTCAAATAAATTATAAAAAATTTAATCAATAGAGGATTTATATCCTAAAAATTTAGCTTAATGAGCTTACGAGTGCTGATCAATGATTTAAAAAGCGTTCCATCATAGGACTCGCCTCAAAATATATTTGTAATAGATTGCAATGTATTTTTTATCGTTTTCGTTTACTTCCTCCTATTAGTCTTCAAGGCTATGAAAAACATGAGGTTATCTAAGCTAAAGTAGTACTCTATTAACCTCTTTTCCCATCACTGACCCATATATCGTGTTTCGTTCCGTATCAGATGTAATTTTTAATAACTTTTACATTCCAGGATGGTCCATGATCACGTATCCTTAGCTGTTATTGTACTAGTTGTTATTTGATCGTCAGTGAAATAAAGATTTACAAAAAAATAACCAGATTCCTAAGGCATTTAAGGTTGAAATAACCCGATGCGAATGTGTTAATAAAGATATTTAATAATGAAATGTGAACAGGCAGATAATTGCAAAAGGTTTCTTAACTTAATAGTTTTAATACTTTTTATTATATTATGTTAAATACTAAATACGCAGAGTGTTTATGATATAAAATTTCTAAAAATAATTGTCTGTGAGAAATTACCGGAAATAAGCGAAAAAGCAAAAAAGGTCTAAACTCAATGCCTTGGCCTTTCCTGTAAATTGGCATGGGTATGGCAACATTTGACATTATTTGTGAAAATAAAGTCAACATACTGGTGGTTCTGAAAAATAGACAAAATATTCTCAAGTATGTACTACAAATAATGGTTTTAAAAACAAAAACTGATCATACCCAACAGCTATGCCCCAGTGCTTAGATGCAGTTGACGCAGCGTGTTCAAATAATGTTAAGCCCACTAACGACACAGTTGGTACTATTGTAAGAGGTGTTACAAAGCGTAGTATTTTCCCCACTAAGCCAGTATAGCCCAAAATAACCTGGACCATTGCAGAAACGGCAATTGCACCTGATAATTCACGCATGCGTATTTGCCATAATTCTTCCCGACTTTCTACATCCAATTCTTCCATTTCACTTACAGTTGGACATTTCCATTGTGGAAGTGCTAATATTGCAAGTGTTGGCACTAAAAATGATATGGTGCCACCTTGTACAATGGGCAAACGTACTCCCCATGTTGCTTGCAAATACGTCACTATCCCAGTTACAAATATCATGGTAGAAATAATTATGCCACGGTTCGGATCCTCATCAGACATACATAGTGCTGGAGTCAAGATAAATGGTATTGAGACAATAGCTCCAATCATAGTCAAGTAGTGTTGAAAAGCTAAAAATATACTCAAATACCATGGCGGATTGTCGTTAATACCATACAGAAGTTTCGACGATTCCTTATTTCCTTCCTCCTTATTATTTATAGCTGCAGCATTCAGAGTCTCAGCATTATGTCGAACCTATAACAAACAATGTTTTAATACATTTAAACGTTACCAAATTGATTGTATGTATGTATACACCTCGTTTTGATTTAACACAATTTAAAAAAGCACATACATATGTACTTTTATAAATGTACTGTTTTTTTCTATTTTTTTTTTTTTAATTAAATATGTAATAAGTAAAATTTAATATGAGTTAATGATGAAGCCGCCGTGGTCTAGTGGGTAGTGTGTTGGCTTATTAGACAAAAGGCCCTTGTTTGAATCCCAGGTCAGACATCAAAACGAAAAATATTTCTTCGGCGACTTCCTCTCAGCTGATTTCTGACACAGACTCTGAGAGTAAAAATTGCCATGAAAAACTTCTCAAAAAATCTGTCGTTCGGAGTCGACTTTAAACTGTAGGTCCCGCCACTCATGTATAAAATTAACGCACACAACATAAGTGGCGTGAGAAGCTAGATCGTAATCCTGACTGAAGGGTTGTAATGGCCAATTATGTATGTATGTATTGATGTTATTTTGTCTGATATTTCATAAGTAAAACCAATTGCATAATTTAATATGAATACTAAATCATTTTTACGTGATTATTTTACGTCAATATACGAGGAACGTCTCTATCGCGTAAAAATAGAATTAGGTGTACATTTATTTAATTAGAACGTCAACAATCGTTGTATTCCAGACAAACATTTTACCCCAATTGAAAATACTATTTAACCGGTTAGACATTTTTTGTGCATTTTTGTTAACAGTTGTGCGGTTGCTTAAGATCTATATGTTACTCGTGCTAAGTATCTGCTCTTATAAGCTCAATAATAATGATTTATTGCTTAATTAACATTTTTGCATTAATCACCAACGAATTGGTGTTTAATTGCATTATTGCGATTTGGAAAATTATTTTTTAATTTAGCACGACCAACTGTCATCGACTAGCACTCTAATGAAATTTATTTTAATAATTTCATTTACATTGAATATAATATTGTTTCGAGGTACGTTTCCAAAACAAATCTAAGAATATGAGTAGGATTTTTGTCGTTGAAGGATAACAATTTACTATATTTGAATATTGAGTATATAAAATAAAAGACTGTCTTTTGGAAATGAATTTAGTTTTCGTTCGTATCATTTGTGATGAATTTATCGTTTTGTGAAAGTGTAAAACCACGAACAAATTTTTGTTTCAAAATAGTATTACTTCTGAAGAAAGTGGAATTAACATATTTTACAAAATTTTGTAACATCAATTCTCAAATATTCCCATTTGATTATATAGTACATTTTAAATAATAATTCTTTAAGTTTTATATACATTCATATCGCTCCTTTATTGCAACATAGTCATATCTCAAAAAAACTTAAACTTGGCACAATGGGATTATAGTTTTCAAGACATAAGTCCTATGATCTAATTGCCACAAACACTTTTTGCTATAACTTCGGTTCAGCTTGGGATATGAAACTGAATTTTTTTTTACGCGTACAGAAGGTCTAAAAGAGCAGTTTTGCTTAAGTAACTACAAATTCTTAATTTTTTGAGATATGACTATGTTGCAATAAAGGAGCGATATGTATATTTTCTAATTGTTTGCATTAATACAAATTTATGCTATTATTTAAAACGCTGATGTATTACAGCTAAATACCCAACAAGACGGTAATATAAATATTATATCAAAAATAATATAAAAAGAATATTATTTTCTTTATTAATTAGATGTAATTTTAATTAATCTTAATTTATGGAAATTTATGTCAAAATACTTTAGTTATATTGTATTTAATATTGTTTCATTGCAATAGATTTAATCGACTGTAACTAAATAAAAATATAATTATATTCTTACACAGAAAATGTTGTAAAGAAAGATTAGTACGAAACTAAATAATGATTATAATCATTATTAACGAAGCTTTTTTTTTTGTAATTTTCTCAGAAAAATAAAAATATGAAATCTATATTATTCGAGGAATAAAATTTTCAGAAAAATCCAAAATATTATTATAACAATATGAAACGGTACTATTATTATTATTATTTATGAAAACATTATATATACTCTTTAGTTAAGAATGTTTAAAAATAACTAAAAATCCTTCAACTTCATTTAAATGAAAATCTGTTTCACAATTCAAACAAATTTAAACAAAAGTTTAAATTTATTAAAGAAAATAGCTTCAGCACGAAGTTAATCAAATCCCGATATTTCTTTGTATAGGATTTCATGCTAGAAGTTCTGCACTAAATTAAGTAGATTTTCTGCATTGCTTCTGTACAGCAAGTTTTTTTTTATCGAGTAGAAGACGAAGCAGATCCCGGATCTCAACGCCATTGATCGAAAAACTCTATATCTTCACTTTTACACTTCAGTTTCGACAAGAAAACAATAACAAATTACAATAGCAAAATTTTTTAGGAAATCAGTTTATGTACAATAAAATTGATTATCAATTTCGTTTCAATTTTCGAATTTGTGACTGTGTTACTAAAGTAATGTATTAAACATATTTAACCGATTTTGTTCTATATTTGTCTAGACTCACTCATCAAATAAAATGATTGTCAAACAATGTATGTATATTGGGAAAACTTAAACCCGGGACACATAGAATGCGGTATACGTTAAACTTTGACTTTTACAACTGACAGTAGAGTTAAAATAAATAATTTTTATGTAGTTTGTTTCATTCGGTACTTATTTATTGTCGCAAAGCATAAACTTGGGCAACTGTCAATTGAAAATTTCAAAATGCAACGTATGGCGGATTCTATGTCATTTGGCCTCTAAGAGTGCAGCTGATTGTTTGTTTGCCAGTAGTAGCTTTTTTCGTTGATAGCACTTCTATTATTTTGAACCCAAATATTCATACAGTTATAACATAAATAAATGCAACAAGTTGCACATTCTATTGTGACCTTGAATTATTATGCGGTAATAGTAGTAATTAAGGCTAACCCAGCTGCTTATTTAAAGCGAAAAGAAAATTATTAATATAATATTTTTAAATCTTTAATTATGAAAACAAAATTATTACTTTTACATTAACGACATGCCAATTTTGTTTCGTTTTAAGTAATCAGTTTCTTAAGAATTTTATTATTAAAACGAAATACGAATTCGTATTGTAAATACTTTAAAATAACTGTTGATTCACTTGCTACTAAGAGACAGTTGAAATACTATAGTATAAGTGTCCGATCTAGTCTTTGAAATTGTGCACAAAATATTAAAAATAAAATAAATAAGTTTTAATAACAATACGAATTATAAAAAAAATGCTTTAGAATTAATTATAAAAAAATAATGTTTTTAAAATGTGCATCGTAACTGTAAATTAAAACATATATGTTTATACATACATACATGTTTGTACAGTCATTTAAAATGATTTTTGTTTTGTGTTATGTATATTGTACATATAGTATGTACATTTATAAATTAATTATTATCCTTATAATGTCACGACTCGGAACACTTTTCTTAAAGAAAGATTTTATGTTTGATATAATTACTTAAAAATAAATAATTAAACAGATCGAATACACTATTAAATGAAAATTGTTGTAACTTAAATTTCGAATAATATTGTAGTCTTCCCTTTATAGACAAGAAAAAATTTTTTGAACAAGCTGAAGTTTATAAAGGTGTTTGTCTACAGTAGTATATAATATGGTAAAATATAATAATTAAAATCATAGAATGTGCAATGCAAGCGCAAAACCCTTTTTTCTTTGATAATTCATATGCATATGTATGCAATTCTAAATGTATGGTCATATCTGTATATAATGTCTAATAATTGACGATTCGATTTAAGTTATTAAACTTATTAAAGCGTTAAGGGATAGTTGCAAAACTCAATGGGAATGGGACTTTTTTTGTTCTTTAATTTAAAATAACACTATTTTCCGTAGACAAGATTTGTTCTTTTCTTTGTTTTTTTTTTTTTATTGAATTTAACGTTTGCATGATTCATTGCAAAACGTTCAATTGTATTTACTGTGTCTTATACTAAAAAATTTTGAATTTTTTTTTTTCATTTCACAAAATTTGGCAAATTTATCGCAACACAAAAATAAAATGTCTACGGTCAATCTATTTGTACAGAATATTATTTCAATTATCTTGCATTGCCACAATTTAACTGTTCCATTGATTTGTTAAATAATTTGTTTATTTTTTTTTTTTTTTCATATTTCTGTCACACTCAATTTCATTGCAAATAGATATACTGAACTTACAGCATCATTTGACGCATCAATTGTTACAGTAGACAATTCCATAATGCTTGGTTGGAATAAACAGAAACACTTTAGATTCTATGGATACAAATGGATGTAAATAAACTTTATAAAGGTTATCAATGTCAATATTATTATCCTTATATCTTTAAATTATTTAACTATTGAACCGATCATAACTGTAATGCTTTCGAAAGTGATTGGATGAATGAGAAAACAGATTGTAAACTACACAAAAACGAATATAAGGGATCGTTTTAAAAATCGTTTTTACGTCTTTTAAACTGTCTCTCGTTTTTTTTTTTTTTTTGTAGTTTTTGTAACGTTTCATTTGTTGATTGCTTGTAGTATATTCTGTGAATTTATTTTAATTATATCTACATAGATACACTCATGGCGATTAAACTAGGTGCACCTCTTGTATTGTAAAAAATGCAAAAATTCCGCAGAAGTCCCAATATACTAGTAATATTGTGTTAACATCCACTAAACTTACCATTATTATTTACTATTTTGCTTAGTCCGTTGGGTATGGATACTATTACTATTCGTCATACCAAATAACTTTAACTTTTTTTTTACAACGTAAGGTTATTTTGAACTTTTCGTTATCACGAGAACAACCACTAACACGTCTGCGTTGTTATCGTGTTTTAAATACCAGTATATTATCCTTAAGAAATGGTAGCACCACCTCTATATTCTGTAGAGATATGAGTCTAAAATTAACATTAAAATGAGTGATGGTCAAGAAGTTAACTCTTTTTGAACAAGAAAACTACCATTTGCTGAGGATAATATAATAACCATTATGCTTCTAATGGTTGGAATGGTACGCATTATAGGGGAACCAATTCAAACTCCTGTTCATTAACCAAATGAAAAGTAATGCAGAGCCTTCAAAAGCTAAAAAATTAACAAATAAATCTAAGCTGTGCCAAAAAGCTTCCTTTGAGACGTGGCGAAAGAATATAGTGCCAGGCCCAATAGACTGCGCAGGATAATAAAAAGCTAATGATCTTTTATAAAAATTATCCCCAATCTCCCTAGTACTTTTTTTAAATACGATTGTCTTAATATAGAATGAGTTTTAATTCATTATAACAAAAAAGGTGCACGAATTAAAATGACCATATATTTATGCATGTACGTTAGTACATATGTTTAAATGAATGTATTAATTAGTTGGGTGGCATCGATTTCAACACCCTAACGTCATAAAATACATACAGTGCTTTTCAATACAGTAGATTCACCAGCTCTCCGAAAAGTTTACTATGTATATCTAAATCTCTTATACAAAGAAGTATATGTAAAAAATAACTGCATTTTGTTTACTGATCGCGTCACATTTTCAACATTTGAAGCGTCACTCTTCTTTAATTTATTACAAGTATAGATTTGATTGTAAAAATACGTGTTCAATAAAAAAGATTCACTTAGAAAAAAGGATAGAATTTTTTCATTTCCAACCCGTTGTTTGATAGTAATTGCATTGAACGATAAGTCTGATTGGTTTTTAATAATATGTATTAAAAATAAAATAAAGTAAATAATTAAACTTTAGAATTGGATATGGGCAGAGGTAAACCCTGCAGTCCGGTGAATTATAAAAAAAAACTTCGTAATAACGCAAAAGCTATAGAAAAATTGCTGCAATTATCGGGTGTTCATATAAAATGGTCCTAAACGCAATAACTTATAAGTTTCAGTCTGAAACTAGAGGGAAAAATCAAAATTCACACCCCTCATGGAGTGAAAAGTTGTGCACAATGCGAAAGAAGACCTGTTTTCAACCTCTGCTGCCATTAAAAAGGAATATAAAGTTGATACTTTTCACTCACTAGTTTTACTCAGAAATAATTTAAAAGCCAAAAGTGTCAGAAAAGTTTCATTGTTGCCTAAACAACACCTAAACAAAAGATTAGATTTTGCAAAACTGCATACAAATTGGCCCATGCATAAATGGAGAAATATTTTATAGTCAGATTAAATTAAATTTAATTTGTTTCACTCTGTCTGAAGTAGTTTGACTGTAAAAAGACACTCGAACACTGAACTCAATCCGCAATCCTAATATATATTATAAATCTTTCTGTAAGTCTGTTTTTTTGTTTGTTTGTTTGTTTTCTCCCCAAAAGAGGAGAAAACATGGGACAAAGGAAGAAAAAATGGACAAAAATTAGTACTTTTATGCATAAATGCTGTATTTCATCTGTTTTATAGGTCATTTCTTACGATTTAGCTTGGTAAGTTTCCCAAATAGCTATTGGAGGTTTTCCGTTAATTTAAAAGCTGGATTTAAGCAAAAAACAATTTGTAACAAATATGAACTAAAAAATCAGCTGATCCGAAAATTTTACAATTTTTTGAGTCAGGTACTGTGAAAACTAATCCTTTAATTCATAAAGTTTCTTTCATATTATGCAAAATCGTAAATAGTTATGATTTTATAATTAAATCAGATGTCACTTCTCAGGCATCTTCTAAACCATCTTCTGCTTCATATTCGTCTGTAGTGTCCGCTAGTTTAGATATTTCTGCTCCTAGGGAACTGGTTGTAGTTAAACCTAAGCGGACTATTTTTGTGTCTCGTCTTTCATGCGATACTTCGGTCGACGATATAAAATGTTTTGTTAAATCGAAGATTAGGGAACCTTTTGAGTTTGGTTGCTATAAGATGAGGAAATCTTTGGATAGTAGTATTTCTTCGTTTAAATTATATGTTGCTGATGAAAAGTTTAGTGAAATTGTTGATCCTGCATTTTGGCCACAGGGTGTATTGGTACGTGAATTCGTATTCAGGCTGGGTCATCGTAGGAATGGTGTTAATTTGCCTGGTTCTATTTCTCAAAGAAACTAACTTCGAAATCGTTTTTTAATTTCGGAATTGCTTATCAAAATGTTCGTGGACTCAGGTCTAAACTTTCTTCGCTTTATAATAGTAGTTTTGATTTTGAATTTGATGTAATTGCTTTTACTGAGACTTGGCTGAATTGTGATATTTTTGATTCTGAGATTATGTCTAGTAATTTTAATATCTATAGACGGGATAGAAAGTTAAAGAATGGTGGTGGTGTTCTTATTTCCATTTGTTCTAAATACTCATCCGAATTGATTGACTTGTGTTGTTCGGAGGATACTGAGTTTATTTGCGTCAGGGTCTATAATCGTGGAAAGTCTATTTACATTACTTGTTCATATATTCCTCCTTGTTCTGACATTCTTATCTATAGGGCTCACTTCGATT
This sequence comes from Sarcophaga peregrina, assembly GCA_014635995.1. Lineage (NCBI taxonomy): Eukaryota > Metazoa > Arthropoda > Insecta > Diptera > Sarcophagidae > Sarcophaga > Sarcophaga peregrina. The sequence continues at coordinate 960,246 of CM025789.1, forward strand.
TGATTTCTAAAGTAATGGATTCAATGAGGCATGAGGAGATTATTGTAGTTCTTGGTGATTTTAATCTTCCTCATATATCTTGGAATTTTTCACCTGAGTCTGGGTCATTGGTGCCATGTTCTTCAGTTCCATTCTATGATGAAATTCTTTCCGCTATGTGTGATCTGGGTCTTTTCCAGGTTAATGGTGTATTTAATTCAATGGGGAGAATTTTGGATCTTGTGTTTTTGGGGGATCCAAGTATTTCTTCTTTATTTCGCATTGATCCTATATCTATTCCCGAGGATAGTTATCATCCTACGTTGTTACTTTCTATTGAAGTTGATCTTTGTTTACCGCCAGTAACCGATCGCTCATTTGGTAATGAGAAGCATTTTAATTTCCACCGTACGGACTTTGATCGTTTGAATACACTACTATCCTCTGTTGATTGGTCGTCTGTACTTATTTCGCCACCGTATGACTCTCTTTCACTTGACACGATTTTGGGTGGCTTTTATGATGTATTATTTAAATGTTTTAGGGAGTGTGTTCCATTGGTGAAGAGTCGTTTGGAGCGTTCTGGTCCTCCATGGAATTCGGCTAGACTGTCAAGGTTGAGAAATAGGAAATCAAAGTTATTTAAAAAGTTTGTTAGATCAGGTTCTGATATTGATTATGTTCTTTACTCTAGGGCGCGCGCGGATTATCGTAGAATGAATCATTACTGCTATGAGGAATATATGATTAGTGATCCTAAATCGTTTTATGACTTCGTTCGAACTAAACGTAAATCATCTTTGTTTCCCTCTGAGATGTTTTACGGGGACGTATCATCCGCTAGTCACCTTGATATTTCGAATATGTTTGCTGACTTCTTTCAGTCTACTTATAGGCAGTTAGATTCGGGCCCCGATCTGAGTAGCGGGTATCCTTATTCAGTGGGAAGTGTCTCTATTTCTAACATATATTCATTTGAAGAGGAGTCTGTTCTTGAGTCTTTGTCTGGACTGAAACTTACATACTTGCCGGGCCCTGACGGGGTTCCGGCCTGTATTTTAAGAAAGTGTGCTGTTGTCTTGAGTGGTCCTTTGACCTTTATATTCAATGAGCTTCTGAAAGTTGGTCATTTTCCATCTATTTGGAAGAGTTCGTTTATAATTCCTTTGCATAAGTCGGGTAATAGATCTAATATTTCCAATTACAGGGGTATTGCCAAGCTCAGTGCTATTCCCAAGTTGATGGAGAAACTAGTGACGGATTATCTCTTTTTTAATACAAGATCTTTAATATCTCCTTTCCAGCATGGTTTTTTGAAAGGCAGGTCGACTGTCACAAATCTTCTTGAATTTACTACACATGTTTTCAGGGGCTTTCTTGTCGGTGCTCGGACTGATGTAATTTATACTGATTTCAGTAAAGCTTTTGATAGGGTTGATCATAGTATTTTGCTTCTTAAACTTTCACTAATCGGTATTCCTGATATTATTCTTCGTTGGCTAGACTCTTACCTCTCCCTTAGGACTCAGAGGGTATTGTTTAGGAATTTATTGTCTAAGACTGTATATGTTACTTCTGGTGTTCCGCAGGGTAGCCATTTGGGTCCTTTACTGTTTTTATTGTTTCTGAATGATCTTCCTTCTGCTCTTTCTGATTGTAATATTCTGATGTATGCTGACGATGTTAAATTATTTTATACTTTTGATGATGATCATGGCCAGGCTGTTCTTCAGCGAAATATTGATTTGTTTGTTACTTGGTGCAGGATAAATTTAATGGATCTTAATTTGAAAAAATGTAAATGCATGGTTTTCTCTCGCCTTAGTGCAATCTCGTCCACTTATTTGATTAATTCTTGCCCTTTGGAAATTGTGCCTTCATTTCTTGATTTGGGAGTACTATTGGATATTAAATTGTCTTTTATTGATCATATTAGTTTGATGATTGGCAAGGCTCGAGCTGTTCTTGGTTTTGTGAAAAGATGGGCTAGGGAATTCATTGATCCTTATATAACAAGACTACTGTATACTTCACTTGTTAGGCCTATTTTGGAGTATGCGTCTGTCATTTGGAATCCATACTATCGTTGTCATAGTGATTCAATCGAGTCTGTGCAGAGGCAGTTTTTATTATTCTGTTTACGTGGCTTAGGATGGGATTATGCCAATGGGTTTTTGCTTTCTAATCTGAATTTTAGCATTCCTGCAAGATTTTCACGGCACTATCGTCCTCTTTCTTTAAATTTCTATAGAACGAATTATGCATGTAATTTTCCATTTCGTAGATTATGTAATGATTTTAACATGCATTATGAGTTTATAGATTTTAATTGTAGTGTTTGTAATGTAAAGCGTAGCTTGTATACTGGCGTTAGTTTATAAATTATTATATAAAAATCTATTTTCCTTCTTGTCTCTAATTATTCCGTTTAATTGTTACCTTACTCAGCTTGTGATTAAGTTCTGTAGCTGTTTTATGTTTCTCGTTGCCATAACTTTTCCCTTAGCCGCTGCAGTCCGGACTGTAGTGTGTACGTGTCCCTACGTAATGGGGACGAGCCCTCCACGGTCGGGTGAGGGTGGGTTAGTGTGAGGCCGGGGACGTTCGAAAAAAAAAAAAAAAATTTTGTATTCTACTTTAACTGAACTTTAATGTAGTATACATATACATACATATATATACATATATATATTTTGAACTCGCAATAGTCATCTTAAAGGGTACAAATTTGTTTCTTCACTAATGTTTTTATGTATGTATGTATATAGTTACAGATGAATTATTCTTACTTTTGTTAATTTACACTTCTTTGATTTTTTTTGTTTTTTTTTTTTTTCGAACGTCCCCGGCCTCACACTAACTCACCCGACCGCGGAGGGCACGTCGCCATTACGAAGGGACACGTACACACTAAAGTCCGGACTGTAGCGGGTAAGGGAAAAGTAATGCCAACGAGAACATAAATCAGCTACAGAACTAAATCACAAGCTGAATAAAGTAACAATAAACCGGAACTACCTAAGACAATACCGTGAAAATCTTGCTGGAATACTGAAATTCAGGTTACAAAGCAAAAACTCAGAATCAATATCACCTTGAACCAGATTAAAAACAAACCCCTAAAACAACCCTTCTACGTTCTAAAGCTGGAAGTTTTATCAAACCTAAACTAGCCTCATATGACGGACACCCATTGGCACATTCCCATTCTAATCCACATAAACAGAATAATAAAAACTGCTTCTGCACACACTCTATTGAATCACTATGACAACGATCGTACGGATTACAAATAATAGACGCATACACCAAAATAGGTATAACAAGTGAAATGTATAGCAGTCTCGTTATATAAGGATCAATAAATTCCCTAGCACAATTTTTCACAACACCAAGAACACCCCGAGCCTTGCCAATCATCATACTAATATGATCAATAAGACAGTTTCATATCCAATAATATTGCTAAATCAAGAAATGTAGTCACAGTTTCCAAAGGGCAAGAATCAATCACATAAGTGGAGGAAATTACGCCCTCACGAGAGAAACCCTTTGTTTTTTTGTTTATTTTGTTCACATATAATTTTTATAAAGTTTAAAAATAAATGAAATTATTATTAAAACAATTTTTTTTATAATTCATTGTTATTAAGAAAACAATTGGATCCCGAATTGGCAATACTAGAAAAAGATGTCAAAATATTGAACTCAGCAGAGAATGTGAGAAATAAACACCACATGAACTAAGCCCCAGCAAATATTACATTAACTGTCAGACTGAAAATCCAAGAATGATAAACAAAAGATTACGCCATTACGCACACAAAATTAAAACTTTCTGCGCATGTTGAATCAATGACGTCACGCAAATTGTTCCTATTGGCTAATGATAAAGTAAGTTATATTGCAGGGCTGCCAACTACTTTCACGTAGTGCACACATATTTCAGAAGAAATGATAATTAAAATAGCCCAACTACGTCATCTAACGGGAAATCATGCGCAAGGCGTAATCTTTAGTTTATCGTTCTTGTGAAAACCACCCTCACAACGATCCTATTTGCCAAAATTTCTGGAAGCACAAATCGGTGAATTAGCTAAGAATTATCCGTAATGTCAAGAGAAGCGTAAACAATTTTCAATGATAACCCATCTATAAACCCACTCACACCACTGAAAAGAAGATATAATTCATCGTACACACATATGTATGTACAGTAAGATCCCGCTTATCGCGGGGTATACCATCAAATAAGTTCCAGCGCTAAACAAAACAGCGTTAAACGAAACAACTTAATACGTACATTTGTATACACTTAGTAACGTTGATGACAACTAATAAATTAACTGTGATGCAGGATGCGACTTAAGAAAATACAGTTGGATTCTTTTTTGTGAACAGACTAACAAAAGAGCGTTGAAAAAGATACATAGTATACACCATCGCTATATAGTGCACCGCTTTTGGTTAGTACATGGCCTTTTCATTTGCAGCCGCGTAATAGTGAAACAGCGTTAAGCGGGGTCTTACTGTATATTTATAAATGGGACAATTGAAATTCAACAAACATATACCTACATACAAGCGATCAATTAAAGAGCTTACGCTGGAGTTAAGCAAAATAAAAATGCCTAAAGGGGCTACTTGGGAAAATTTGCTCAACTCTTTAAATCCGTTCATCAGCGTCCGGCAATTTTAAAACAATAGCTAACAATGGCGTCATACTCTCTCATCCGCAACAAATAGCTAATGGTTTTGACAATTTCTGGCCATCTTTAAATTTCGACAATGCCTCTAAGCGTGATATTGTATCAAATAAAAACAATTTTAAAATCCATGGATAGACTTCATCCTGGTCTCCGAGGTAAAATTGCGCAATTTTACACACGTAATTGATCATTACAATCTTCCGGTTAAAATTACGGTCTAGCTTCTCACACCACTTGCTTGTTCGTTTTAATTACATAGATATATAATTATAAATATGAATGAGCGATTTTTGAGAAACATTTCGTGTCAATTTTAGTAACTCTCAGAGTTTTTGTCAGAAATCTACTGAGGTAAGTCATCGAAGAAATATTTTTCATATTTCGTTTTGTACTAGACTACGACGACTTCATGAGCTTTAAATAATGCTCAAAGATTCACAAAATTAATTTGTCCATAGTGAAAAATTCTCCAATTGAAACAAAAACACGGCTAAGTAATACAATAATATTTTACAAAGCGAAATCTTATCTACATCATCAGTGGAAAGAAAATCAAAAAGAATTTTGGTATCCGCTCAACATAAATCAACATGCAGTCTTACTAAAACGCGATGTTCACACTCTTTTTTCACCAACTAGAAGAAACTTTGAAGCATAGTATTTTCTGAAGTATCAAAAAACAAACATTAACTAATTTACTGTAGTACACTTGTAATCGCTAACATCCAATTGTTTACTTTCGTTGGCAATAATACATATCTTCCGCATCTTCTTACTCACCTTTGGCATTTTCAATTTCGTTTGGTAACAGATGGTTATTACGAGTTGCTATTTCCTTCGACGACACTGTACTTTGTGAGAGAATAGCAACATTCAAACATACTTAAAACCTAATTCTTTAAATCCAAAATTACTTAGTCGTACTGGTTGTGGTAAAACGGTTTTATACTCAGGTACTCTTTCTGTCGGTTTTTGTCCTTCTCTCTTCAACAGTTGTACTGAAAAATTTCCCGTTTCATCAAGTGCAAATAACATTTGTTTTCAATAAGTTTGCATAATTTTATAATTATCCTGTGGGATATACTAGGAATTAGTTTTCCGGATTGCCTTTTCTACCGATTTCATTATCACTAACGTTTAGTAATTATAAATGTCGTGCCAGTAAAATTTGAAATTTATATTTATTAAATAGTCACTGGAGTGAACACTGTTAATCCAAGTGCAACTACTAACTTACTTAATTCACCATTGACAACCCGTAACGGATTTCAACCTGCCTTAAAACTTCCTTCCAGGAGCCTCCGTTTCTTGCGCGCCTACGTCAATTGGTCACACCAATGGCTGGCCTTTATCGATCTGACCCTTCCAACGCAAAACAAGGTCATACTCGTCTCGCCGAAATATCCTCCTCCATTCGAACGACATGGACCAGCTAACGCAGTCGCTAAATGTTAATACGCTACACAACGTCTATGTTGTGTATGTGCATGTTGTTAAGGTGCTCCCACAGCTCACTGTTGAATTGGATTTAGTTTTTACGGCATGTTTAATCAGATTCCTTAACGCCGTTTTTATTCGAAAAATTTCTTTGCAATTCAAATTTTTTCTTGTGGTGTATAAGAGTTTAAAATATGTGACAAAGTTAACACTTTATCGGTATGTATAATTCACAAGGGTGCACACAGAGTTCCAAAAGCCGCATTCGACTGATAACGAAAATTCCCTTCTATTTATCACGTAATATTTACGAATTACAATGCTAACAATGTATTAACTGGTTTTTTTTAGAAAATTTAAAAGATGCAAAGATAATCGTATAATTAAAATCATATCAATTTTTGGTCACATTAAAGTTTAATTCTTTATTTAATTTTAATTTATGCATATATATTAGCATTACTTAACTGATTGCAGATAAATATATTATAAAACGATATTCATATCAAAAATTAAATATTAAAAGTTTTAAATAAAAACGTTCTCGCAACAATGTGAAATAATACATGTGTACTTGCATATATGAAGTTGATTAATATTGATTTTTAATAAAGCATAAAAAGAAGGCAGAACAGATAATATACAAATTAACTTCTCGACTTAATCGTCATAGTGCATAGCATTTTCCGAAGTATCAAAAAACAATTGTTCCATTAACTCATCTACTGTATTACATTTGTAATCGCTAACATCCAATTCTTCACTTTCGTTTGCAATAATATCTTCTGCTTCTTCTTCCTCACCTTCGACATTTTCAATTTCGTTTGGTAACAGATGCTCATTATGAGTTGCTAATTCATTCGACGACAGTGTACTTTGCGGGAGAATAGCTGGCGTGTTATCGTGCTCATCCTCCATAGCACAATTAACAAATGTTTGATGAGTATTTATTTCTAGTGGTGCCAAAGGTGCTGTATTTATTGACTGGATCTCTGCTACTTGATTTTGGTTTTCAGATGGTTTATTTACAAACGAACCCGACGTTTTTGTTGATTCGGTAGATATATTTGCACTAGGACTTACAATTGTGGAAGTTATATTTGTATCAGATGTTTCACAATTAGATCTGGCTACTATAAGTGAACCACTATTGGTAACGCTACTATCAGTCATCGCTGGTAAAGTTACATTTGGATTAAATGGAACATCTAGATCATGTAAACCTTCAGGCACTTTAAGTTTAGCCAATTCTTCGCGTAAGTGACGATATTGACGTCTTAAAACCATTGAATTAAAAGAAATTGTTCGACTACTTCGTTCATTATACTGAGGTTTACAAAGTTCTTCAATCCAGTTTTCGATTTGAGCACATATTTCATTACGTTTAAGCCAGAAGTGTGTATGAATAACCTTAAATTGAAATATATTTAAACTCATTTAAATTCTAAAAACTTTAATTTTAAATACTAACATCTTTAAAGCAAGGACTAGGATTCCGTATTTGTTCCAACATAGCCCAACGTACACAAGCCTGGTAAATATTACTATTATATTCACGAGACGAATGTGTTCCGCTAGGAGTACCTCGACTACGTTCAAATCCAGGTTCATTAAAATATGGCTCCGGCACAAGAATTAGAGATTGTATTGATACAAGCACCTGAAGAAAGCTAGAAGTTTGAGCATTCCATTTCTCTTCTGGACGTCCATGCCAAGTGTTTAAGACCGATAAGCAAACTTTACCATCATTATAAAGGTTTGGATTAAAACGTACAGAATGCCGCCCAGTAGTTTCTAAATTTATAAGCATTGGCAAATTTGGATAATCTGGTGGAAAGAAGACATCGAATTCAAAGCAACCATTAGCATATGGCGTATCCGCTGGGCCAGTTATAAGTACCTATAAAATGATTGAGTTACAATTTTAAGAACCGGTGACTGATCTCTAGTTCTATATTTACATACTTTCATAACATCAAGGCGATCTGTATCACAGCGTACAAATACGGAACTGCTGTACGATAAAGGTAAACTTGTTGAAAGAGTTACCGCTTCCTGGGCTAAACGTTTAACTCGAGATGGATGATATCGATCGCCTGCCATTCTCACAGTTTTTTCGAAATGGTGCGATACAACAAATCGATATCCATTGTTTTCGGCTTCAACTATCATGTCGAATGTATCAAATTGCAATTTCTTCATTACTTCCAGGTAACGTTCTTCAATAGATTTACTTTGCGAAATTCTATCAATCTTGTTATTTTTTTCAGCATCATTCGTTGCGTTTAATTTATTTTGTTGTTGGTCAGTTTTGTTTGTAGTTTTTTGCACAAGAATCGTAGTCTCTTGAATGTCTGGAATAAGAAGTGCCAACCCCTCATCGTCACCATCGTCAATGTTGACAGTAACTTGTTGTGTTTGTCCCTTAATGTTTGATTTCTTGTTTAATCTGAAATATTACACATGATGTTAAAAATAGCATTAAATTAATATCATTTGTTTAACTTACTTTAAACGTTTGGCATATGTATCAACACAAGTTTTCATATTTGTCAAAAGTTCTGATATTGATGGTGAACTTCCTTCGCTATTATTCTGAGGCTGAAGCAATGAAACTAATTCATGCGACAGTGATATCGCTCGTAAAAGCTGCAATATGGCACGATATAGCGGAATGTGACGGGTTATATCGAGAACGGAATCGTTTCGTAAGTAGGAACTGAGTGCTGGAATGAGACACGACTGTTTCAACAGAGATGAAAACTCACTTGGAAGTTCATCCGATAGATCTACTATTTCGTGATATGGCATTTCTTCGTCAGTTGGAATATAATCACCGGGGTTTATATAACTTGCTAGGACCTTGTTGAACAGAATTTTAAAATAAAATTAAATATACACAGAACATATACAGAACAATAAAAATATCTAATTTCTATTTACGTAATTTATACCCCGTTTATTACAATATTTCTAATTGAACAAAAAAACTCCAATCTTTTCATACACATATTTATTTACACAACTCATAGACCGGGTTCAATAAAAAATTTTGAGTCAATAAGCTGAAATAAATCAAAAATGTATAGATTTGCATTGGACTCGCGACGCAGGTAACATGACGTCAAAGAAAATTAATTTTTTCTCATTTCTGTGGAACTGAAATAATATTCTTGTCAGTATTTATTACTATTTATTATTAACACGAATTAAATAAATTATTATATAATCCTCCGAAGTATATTAAAATTAATTAAGCAGCGATTTCAGCGATTATTCATCATTCTTGTAGATGAGAGATAAACAGTTTAAATTTTATAAAATATAAAGTACTTCAGTAAATACTTTTTGAAAGTATTTGATTAAATTTCATTTAACGACAAAAAAGTAATATAAATAACTTTTATTAAAAACATCGTAAATTACCTGAAGCAAAACTGTAACATGTTCTTCTTCACTTTTTTGACGCAATAAGGCTTGTTCAACATTCCAAGATTGTGTTGTTGATCCTGTTCCGAAACCAGTGCCTTTAGCCCAATACATATGGCCTTTGTCATCAGATGTAGCTATAGAACAGTCCTCAACAATATTCAGAGGTGTTTTAACGCCTGCACTTGAGATCTAAAATTATTATACTTATAGAATTATAGCGTAGATAAAAATATTTCATTACTACTGCACCTCATTTTGAGGATTATTCAGAGGATAAATAGGTGAGTGATGGGTGAATATACTCAAACAATTTAAAACTAAATGCATTGCCCCAACGTCAATAACCATGCGTCTAAGAAGCATTCCATCGTCTGTAGTTAACGGAGAACTATCCAATAACTGCCGAAAAACTTCAAACGGTAATGTTGGCAATGATGGAGCTAATGATAGACTGTAGATATCATCTAAATAAAGAATATAAAAAGTATTAATAAATTTTGAAAGATATTGGATAAATATATATTACTTCCTTCGCCATCGCCTGTAACTCCTAAAACGAGTCGAAGAAGACATTGAGCTTTTAATTTATCACGTAAAAGAACATCTGAATAGGTAGGCAAACGGAGAAAAAGTCCGAATGCTGCTAATGAATGTTGCGGTACCGATGTTACGGTAGATTGCTTGGAAGATGGTTCTGATAAGGGGTCTTCAAGATCTTCATATATATCATCATTTGGCTCCAGTTTCACCCAATCGTTCATTGGTGGGCTTTTTTCCTTCTCAGGAACTGCATTTTGATTTTTGCGAGAAATAACATCAGGGTACACAGTTGGCAAGTATTGGGCTAATAAAGAAAGACCGCCTCGAGTAGAAAATCGTTGTAGCGGAGAAGGCAATGGTTCTACAGATGAAACCTTAATATACGTAGAATCTTCATGTCCCTCAACATGTCTCTCACCCTTTCCAATTACCTATTATTATATATAAATAAGTTAAATGAAAATTACTTAATGTTTTGCTATATTATATAGTATACCATATCAAGACTTAAGCAGGGCTTAGATAGAGAATGTCCTTTTCTTTGTAAAGTTGCAAGTAATTGTGATATTGTTGCATCACCTGTAATTACAACATCTGGATGTTCACGAAGTATAAGTTTACCACCACAATTGACTACAGTTGACGACATATTTGGTGGATTGAGAAAATCATCAAAAGTTACAAGTTCTAAAAAAAATATTTTTGTAAGAACCAAATTGCGCGAAATAGAACATTACAATTACTTGAAAAATTTGCCATAATATCTTTGTTGTCTTTGTTTGCGGCAACTTGATTCTTTACATCTTTGATACGTTTGTCTTTGGCTGTAACTCCTGCTGCTACACTAAGAAATTCCATACCATTTTCTAAACCATTAAAATTAATAGAGATGTCTTTATAAGGATCACTTTGAATTTTCTCCGCATTCTCGTGTTTAAGTAAATCGCAATGTACACCACTAGATAAACTAGACGAAGAAGTCACATTACTATTTCCATCAACGGATCGCATTTCTGAATTCATCGAAGAGAAGAAGTTACTGTAAGCTGGTATTTTAATTTTTAAAGAATTATGACAATAAAAATTATTACAATAATAAATAAAAAGTTATATAAATAAAATCTAACACAAAAGTTATTCTTTAACGTATTTTTATAAAAAAAAATATTTTTTTTTTTCAATGAATATCAATGAATTTACCTGAAAGGCAATTTTGAATAATCTCTTGACATTTTGTATTCGCACTGACTGAGAAAAGTAGATGATGACTATTGACTCGCTTTGCTGGATGATGATTTACAAGTGAAATTGCAACACTACTAGCAGTAGTGAAGCTATTTGGTGATGCTGTATTGGGAAGAGTGGTAGCTACAGGTAAATAAGGTGCGTAGGGATCTTTCTTTTGCAGAGATTGTTTACTATGCACAGACACAAGAACACGTTCGTTTTCGAGTAACAATTGCAAAACTAACTGTCGTGTAAATCCGGAAATTGTTTGCTTAGGACCAGGAACTATTCCACATGAAGGAATCGGAGCTGACGATTCCCTTATAACTTCAATTAATAATGTTGTTAAAATGTTTTGGTTGCTAGGGTGACAGGCGGTAACACGAGAAAAGAAGTTTATTGTCCCTCGTTCTATACGAATGAAAGCTTGCTGGGTCGGTTCATGACTACGGATTTGAAAATTCGGAATGAAATTAGTTGGTCGGTGATTACATAGAAACTTCAATAATGGCTTCCAAAATATGCAACCTTGTTGTGTTCCCAACCAGTCACGCATGTGTCCTTCGGAACAGCATTCAGAAAAGAAATCAAGTATTTTTGGAACAAGGTCCAAGGTCATAAGCTGAGACTGATTTGGATTTACTTCAATTTCCATTTGGCTCATTTCCATTTTATCTCCAGCAACTTTATCTGCGTCAGTCATGCATTGCGATGTGGATTCTTTAAAAGGCATATAACGTGTTTCTAAAATCTGCCATTTATTTTCTTGTGCTAAGAGAGAAGAACAGTACTCAAATATAGCATATGCTAATAGCTTCGGTAAACCTGAATCAACCAATTGGAATACTGCATTTGGTGATTGACAAGCCATTGCGATAGTTGATAAATAAGAAGGTTTTCTAAATAAAGTGGATAGGTTATCTTTAGCCACATTGTTATACCAAGCAGTCCCGCTTATTTCCTTATTATCATCCGTCAAACCACACTCATCGTTTCGAGTTTCCGACTTATTTCCTACATCAGAAACATCGAGATGCGCCAAGTTAACATTAAGTGTACATAAAAGTTGGCTAAAGAATTTAGGCTGGATATAGCATAGTGAACAAAGTAATGAATCAAAAGCTATTTTTAATGGCTCTTCATGCTCAAGACGGTCAACCCAAAACATGCAAGCTTCAAAAACAGTTAATGTGATACATTCCCCAAGATTTATGTTATTATTTTCTTCATGTATGTGCCAAAGAATTGATGCAACACACTTAACGAAGCCACTCTGAGGGTTATTACATCTACCGCTATTATTGCAGTTATAATTCAATTTCAATTTTTCAATCCATTCCAATAGAACTTGAACTTTATCCAAGACGTATTCATCCTTACTTGTACAAAGCTCATATAAAAGATCGCATATATTTTCATTTGAAAGTTTATAAACTGCAAAAAAAAAAGGAAAAAATAAACCATTTCATAAAAAAATTAATCTAATTCTTACTTTGTGGTGTTGTTCCCCATAAAAGAGTTCGTATAAGTGAAAGGCATAATTCTCGACTATATCCTCCTAGTTTTAATAGAACACATTCTAAATTCTGAATCGCTGCATTTGGAATCATGGGCATAATATTCATAAGTGAACAACAAGCATCTAAAAATCCAGGATATGAAGCGGAAGCTCCAATAACGTCTCCCGCTAATTTTGACTCAGCTGGGATAATAGATGTCGCACTGTAACAGCGTGCCAAAATACGAACCCATCCTATACTAGTTTTAGCAAATGAGTCATCATCCATTGAATGGTCGAATGATGCAGTTGTATTGTTGCAACTTGCTCCATTTACTGCACTCGTATTATTTGTTTGCGATGCAAATATGGTATTTCCCAAAACCGCAATCTGCGTTAATCCAATACTAGGGCTATCCTTTGGACTATTGTAAATAAAAATGTCGTTTATTAAAATTGTACGCTAGTTATAAAGCAAATAATAATAGTAAATAATTTATTGTACTGCCAGAAAATGCATTCATATATTTTTAGGATAAGGTACAACACATAGTACAAATATGATTACTATAACCGTATCACTTTTAAAAGATGTAGAAGACGAATTGTTGTGGAGAATGAAATTTAGTACAAATTTTAATTCCTTACCGATATAAGCGTAAGACTATACTCGTCGCAATTTCCGGTTTAGATAGCTTTAGTCGTATACAAGTCATTCCTGTAGTTGTGAGTGGTGGACCAACAGGTACAGGGCCTAAACCAAAATCCCTCGATATTTCTAATGCAACTGCAGAGGGACAAGAAGCTAAAGTAGGTGCATGTGGTTGAAGTTGAACCTCTCGTAATAAAATTGCGGTTGGTAAAGTAATTGTAAGGTCTGCGTGCGATTCATTTGGATAAAACATATAACTCCATGCTGGCGTACGCGGTCTTCGATGTGATGCTACTGGATTCATTATAAGAATATCCGCAGACTGAGCAGTATCATTTTCCGCAGAAATTGTACAAAACGGAGCAAAATTTATTAACCCATCTTGCAGCAAACGATGATTTTGATTAGATCCCGCTGATGATTTTTTCCCATTACCACTAGAGCATGCATGAGAAACTAATTTAACTTTCGCATTTCTTGTCATATGCTGCATTATCATAGAAATCTACAACGAAACACACATAATTTTAACGAACGATTATATTAAGAAATATATACAACATATGCTGCTTACCAATCCAGGTTGAACGTTTATTAATATTTTATTCAATCTGACTAAATTCTTGCATACAATTTCAATTCCTCCTAATTGTGTAAATATCTGAACAGCAGATGGTACTTCGAGAACTTTAGATATGTACCACAACAGTGGTTCTGACAAATGCAAACGTGGCATAGATGTACGTTGAGATGTACCTTAAATATATATATTCATAACTTTTATTTGTTTCAAATATTATAATAAATTCGAGGATAATAATTTAAGATATTTTTGGATATTTTAATTTTATAAGTTATAAATAATATTATAACATTTTTAATACAATGCTATATATGTATGCGATTAAGTTTAAAATTCGAATTCTGAAAGAACAAAAACTATTAACAATCAAACTTTCAAAATCAAGAACTCATTCAGTCTAAATTTTCTAAATGATGTTCAACTGAATTGGAGTTAATATTAAAATAATATCCAAATTAAATTTGGAAGTTTTGAATTTAAAATATTATAAAATAAATTGATGATTCGATTAGAATGGTATTTGTATGTACATACATGCTTCCAAATATTGGCAAATAGGAGCTACAATTAAACGCGAGCTGGATGCTTTTTCACAAAGAGTAATAAGCATATTAAATACGGCGTCAGCTGCTGTTTGTGGTTCGTCAAGTAAAAATGTAGAATCAGCGGTTTTAACACTGTAAAGTGCGGATGAAACCATTAATGTAAAAGATGTGCTTGAACAGTGAGATAAGGAGCCCAATAGGCGTTTCATAGTAGGAAAATGTCGAAGCACTAATAAAATAAATATAAATTATAAATGTAAAATATATATCTCCATTGAGAAAAATATTAACTTTCACAGACCTGTGTCAGCTATGCATGGTGTTTTTACACGATGTCCCTCAATGTTTAGTTGTTCTGCTTTAGTTTCATCTGTTTGACAAATGTTTGTTAGCTCTTCCTCTTCTGGAATAGTTTCGTCCTGTAATATATAGAATTTTTTTTATTTATTTATATATTTATGTTTTTTTTTAAGATTACAGTCAATTGTCGTGGCAGTTCTGTCTGTATTAAAGATGAGCAAAGTTTAAGCAAGCTTATAATAAGTGAATTATCCGAAATAGGACAATTTTGTTTTGAATGGTCGGAGCCCAAGACATTTGCAAATAAACTGCTAAATGAATTGCTAGCATTGTTAGTATCAGATGTTCGTTGACATTGAAGTTTATCTCCATTAGAAATGTTGTTAAAAACCAAAAATGCTGTAATAATTAAGAGTATTATATCTTTAACATTCAATTTAGACCGTCATGTACTTACAAACACATTCTATTATATTTAACGAAATATTAAGATCCGCTTTATCGTTTGGCATTATCAATAAATCCCGAACCAACTGGCTTTGAGCATCGATTGGACCTAATTGATTACTTATTGCACCCCCAGGTTGAACGAGTTGCAATATGACATGTAAAAGTGTATCTTTAAGTTTCCTTTTACAGGATATAACACCATCGGTGTTCTCCCCTTTACGATGTAACCAGTGCAACAGTTCATGCAAATGTTTACATATAGTAGGGCCAGCCTAAAATTTAAATTAATCCATTAGTAAGTTTGTATTAACAGTGAAAATAATTCAAAGAAAATTTACGCATCGATTTGTAATTATGACTGAGCTCATGCCATAGCCAGAGAAAAACCTTAGCAGCATTTTTTCAAAGTTCTCGTCATTTATGATAACTTCATTGATACGTGTGCGATCCTCTTCTTCTTGACCATAAGTCTGAGAATTGCACGCCAAAAGTAGACACTGAAAACCTAAACACCATGTCCGCAGTTTAACGTCGTTGTACCACGCTAATGCCAATAGCAGTCCTTGAATTGCATTTGCACCAAACGGTATTTTTGGAACATCGCTATTTGACATGCCAGCATTATAAGACCTATCAGACAGTTCACCATTCAGAGTCAGCCACATTTGTAAAACTTGTTCCAAATGTACCCAAGTTTCCTAAAAATTTAATGTTATTAGAAAAGGAAAATATTTTTAAAAAAAGAGATATACTTCTAAATGAAGGTCAGCAAGTATACAATCAAAAACGCTTTTAAACATATTATACGTATTAAGACCGCAATTGTATTCCGGACCTGACCAAATATCTGTAATGTATTCTGGCCAAACAGTTACTTCCGGAGATGCTGTTTTGAATTCACTGGTAGGTATTTGTGGCAACGAGGAGTACATATCCAGTGAAGAAACCATAGTAATACGTCGTAAATCGATTTCAACATTCAAGTCAAGACCAATGTCTAAACGCGAATCCATTGCACTCGATATCGATTTGCAAAAATAATTAACTGTATTCTTGTTCATGTTACTGTTATCCTTTTTTGGCGCTGCTTTATTTCGCTCAATTATGTCAATGTCATTTAAAATTTCATCGAATTCAGTATCTTCGCATTCAATTAATGAGGGTAAATAGGGATATTTCACTCCTTACAATTTATGATAAATAATTAATATACGAGCACAATTATCTTCTTTTAAATACTTACCATCTGAATATTGCATATCATTACTATTGGATTGAGTAGTACCTACAGATTGTGGCATATAAAGCGCTAAAAATATTATATATAATTATTTAAAAAATCGTTTTAAATTTTTTGCTAGAATCGTACATGTATATGCGGCAAACAAATCTATTGTTTCCTGTAAATTAATACCGTCGTTTGTAGGGGTAGCATCTTTGTCCTTATAATGTTTATCAGCATCCAACAGATCCTTTAAAAAATCAAAAACCTTCATTATAAAACTATGACTTTTTAACAGTATATAATTATATATGTACCTGCAAAAGACATGTTATAGCATGAACTGCCCATGGTTGTTGTTGATCGTTCCATACTGCCATGCGAATTAAATGTTCTAATTGACTTATGGTTATTATTTTTGATAATTGAACTGCAGGACGACAAGCGGACACTAGACGTGCGATTACCTAAATTAAAGTTAAAAGTTTAAAAGTACACATATTTAATAATTATAAAATAATTACTTTGCATGTTAACAAAAATTGATCCATATTGCAAGTGAAATCCATTTCCAGCAATAATGCTATTAGTCCACGTATGACAATTAATATGTTATTAAGACGAATATTTTTTAAGCCTTTATCAAAATTATTCTCTGGATCTTGGCTAACATCCTTTGAGAGTTTTGGCAATATATTATTTTTATTTGATTTGCTAGATGATTTTGGTTTACCCGTTAATTCCATAAAAATTCCAGGATGCTACAAATAATAAGAAGTTATTAAAATCTAATAAAAAGAAATAATTTAAAGCATAACTAACTTCATTTTGTATCATATAAATTTTCTTCCCCCAATCAGTGTATGGTTGAACACTGTATTTATTTTGTTGAATTATACGTTTTTTAAAGCAACGCAACTGCTTACCAGAACTATTCGCCGACTGTCCACGCGTCTTAGCGAAGTCCGTTTCACAACTCATAAAGTCCCATCTGTTAGAAGCTGTGAAGAACAATGAAAATTTTAGTTTTAAATAGTTCAATAAAATTAAGTCTTACATTTATCTTTACGGTCATCTAAACAAACAGACAGAAATAAAAGCAGCCATGTTATTAGCTGCAAATCCGATTTAGCGCACAAATTACTACTTCCGGATTCTACGCCAGAACTATTAATTCCTGTTCCATTAGAATCATGATAACGTGGTGAAATAGGAGCCAAAAGTTTGGCTAGAGTTTTTAAAATTGAATCTATTACTATAGATCGACAATTCCCCATAGAAATACTTCGTCTCCCCAAATAAGTCAACAAAAAGAATATACTAAAAAAACACTTACAGTTGCATTTGTTAGATTATTAAAAAAAATATATCTTTACCGATCCTGGGGAAATATTTTGCTATTTTGCGAAGAAAATAAATTGCAAAATATATTTGAGAGGAAATCGCCCCACCAATTTTGAACACAGCACATGCGTACCAATAATGAACATGTCGCCAGTTGAATATGAGCATCTCCATATACAACAAATGAGTTGAAAAGCATATTGGCAACATCTGCTGTAAATAATTGTTGCATAGCAAGCATATCCTAAAAATAATATTTAAGGGACAATATATTTACTACAAACTCCATTTGTTCAAACCTTAATGTTAAATTCTATAGAAAAATTTAATAAAATTTCAATTAGTGCCTGACCAAGCACACGTAGTTTATCACGAGAAGATATTCGTAGGGCCTGTTCTGTATCCATTGCAATAGGCAAATTTTGATTGTCTTTAAGGGAGGATTCCAATCTGATAATAACATTTCGTATAACGTTTATTTCGTGTTGAAGCAATATACATTCCTTTAAAAAGATAAATTAATTTGATTTATTTAAAAATATTTTTAAAGCTATTTAGATGTTAATAGTAATATTTCGAATCGGAAATGTTGTTTCAAAATCACGGCATATTCTAATATTACATTGATTAAAAAATAAAAATATGTAATTGTTTAATTGTTCTTCAAACCTCATAAATCGATGTAATTTTTCCATTCTCGAAAGTAGGAGATGTGTCGTCTTCACTACGTTGCTTAGTAATAAAAGCTTGCATGTGTGCTACATTTGAAACATCTGCACTTAATAGTGGTGTCAACATCTCCAATAGTTTACAGCTTGCAAGACTATAACGGCAGTGAACATCTTCATGCAGTGATTGTAATGCTTTTATCTGAGCTTGAACAGAGTGTGATTGATGCTTCATATAATCTAAAAGAATATCACCATATCCATCGGATTCCAACACAACTATATGGCCAAAAAATGATCCTAAAGGAATTTTACATTTTGTTGACGACATTCCCACACGCCCCATTATTGTAATTTTCATATAACGGCAAATAGGTGGAGGCAGAAGGTCACTTAAAACTAAAGTCTTTGACCCAATATCTGGAGCTACTACTAGACGAACACAGTCGGTTTCCTCATCAAAGCACCAAATATCAATGTGAAGTGAAGCAAGTTCATCACACGCTGGTATTATGAGATCAGTCAACAAAATTGGATAGCCAAAATCAAGTACAACAAAACGTCTCGCCCCCGAGTGCATACGATCGATAACAATCATTTGTTTTGGTGGAGGTGTCAACAATTTATGCCATGTAAAAACATTTGGAAAGTTTTCATTTCCAGTATGAGTCGAATATTCGGTTCCAATATTCGACGACTTAGCAGCAGACGCTCGAGTCTTTTCGATCTTTTCACCTCCTTTATTATCTTTAGTTGTCTTTTCCGACCCACCTAATTGCTGATCAATGTATTCACATATAAATTTAAATTTCGGCAATGTTTTTAATTTAATTTTATCCTCATTAACCATATCAGGTTTACTTGAAGTTGCAGTCAAATCACTGTGCTGTGTCTCAATTGCTAAAGAATATAGAAATATACATATATACGATGCCTACAAAAATCTAAAAAATAATAAAAATACTTACGTCCTAAACCATTTGGCTTTAAGTCTGTACTTTCATTAAGGTCCAGTTTTTTTTCCAACTTGATTTTATCGGCAATATTGTTTACATTATTAATTTTATTCAAAATATCGTTCATCTGAAATAAAATATATTTTATGTACATTTTTATATATGTAGATCTACACAATTTATAACTGTTTTTACCTTTTCAGATTTTGAATAAATTTGATCGACAGCTTCTGCTACCATAGGAGCAAATAATAGGTCATCCATATTTATATTAGCAGAACTAGTAGTTGTCGAAACATTTTCTATGTTATCTATACGAGTTGCGTCAGATGTTGCTGTGCAAGTGAAATGTAACTGTTCTACTTCAAGCAAGCCGCGCAACTGATTACTTACACTTTTACATTTAATTAAATGTGGAAAAGTCCGAAAATCAACTCCATCTAAGTAACCCATAATAAAAATATAATATTAAGAATAAATGTAAGGAATAAAACATTACCAATTGAACACAACTTTTTTATATCGATTCCTGCAGCCTGAACTAAGCCTGCATTATTCCGTATAATATTCATTAAAGTTGATGTGAAATTGACATTATTTTTATTTACATTTGGTAAATCGTAATCAAAAATGTCTGGCTCGAATGGAAATCCATATAGACCGAATCTAAAAGCAATACATATCTTGAAAAACAATTTGTTTTTAAATTCTACAACAAAAAATATTACCTTGTTCCAATAAGGGCGCCATAAGGATCCCAACGCCTGTTAATTTCGCTAGAAATCTCCATTAAAAGTTTTACACACATTTCTGATATTCCATTATACGATTTATTAGACGATGTAATACATGCTAACATTACATACCAACGTACTACGCTAGCATGCTTTGCCAATGGAAGTTCGTTAAATGTATTATTAATTGCATCTCTTAAATTAACATCCAATTTAGACGAAGACTTAACACTTAATGGCAAATTGCCAAAACCGCTGAAAATTTATAATTTAGCATATGTATATAAAACTACAATCTTAAAAATTCAAACTAAAACAATAATCTTGTTTGATCAGATGAACTTACTCAGCCAACATTAATATTAATTTTACACATTTATGAGCCATACTTCGATTGCTATGAATAATGCAATGACGTAAAGAGTTTTCCAGATGTTTTTCCGCTATATTAATACACTCAAGTTGTTGAGCTAATATTGGTTGACTTTTGATACGATCAGATTTTGGAGATCGAAATCGTTTTAAACGAATACAACATATCCAGTTTAAAATATCTAGCGCATAATTTTTCGCCAATATTGAAGAATCTGCTTTGCTAATAACTTTAAAAAGAATATCCAATAATTGATTACTTTCCAACATAGCGATGCGTTGAAGTCGTTCATTGGGGATTTGCGTTTGAGGTTTAACTCCACGAACAAATATTGATATTTCGTGCAGCCAGTCACAGCCTACAATGTAAAAAAAATAAACAAGATTTGTCGGAATGCTTAAAAATTTATTTCGATAGTAAACGTACCACGTGTTTTACACTGGCCTTCCTTGGAGGGATCTCCCATTGTTTTTATGTGCAAGAGAAAGTTTCTAGTACGTGTTTTAAATAATTTAGGAGATGTTAAAATGACAGTGCCACCCTGGTCACACAAATCTATACATGAAGAAAGTTCTATTGGTCCAGCTAAAATCTCTGCATTGTGCGTTTGCAAAAATTCTTCATTCAAAACAGGATTTTCACTATTTGCTAAAAGAAAAAAGTAAATGTTTCAAAATATATATAAGATCAAGAATTGATTAAAAACCTTCGCTGCTACTTGATGGCATCTCAGTATTTCCAACATCTTCCATAGATTGATGCTTAAAACTTGTGTGCGGTCCTTTCATTCGATAACCAAAGCCACTTGTATTTTGCTTCAAAAGAGTCACTTGTATTGCTGCAGGATTGTGGCATGGCTGATATAGTGAAAATTTCAAATCGATATGACCCAAATAAGCGGGTTGCAACAAATTTATTTCAATAATATGTTCATCCCAAGTTGTGCTAAAGAATGGCAATTAAGTAATCAAAAACAGAAATGTTTGGTAATAAATATATCCAATTTCTTACGCATCGTTATGAAGGCGCCAAGTGTGTTGTGATTGTTTTCGTTGCTTTTGGGCTTGCACTAAATTATTCCAACAACTGGGAACTTCTGCTGTATAAGGTACTGACTTTTCATCAAAAAGAGTTAAAGCATATAATGAACGTAAATCTTCCAAAGTTAAATCGCCGACTCGATATGCTAATAAATTTGAAGTTGTTGCGTTAACGGACATAGAAGACGGAGATGGCGACGCAGGTATTCCAGGTGCTGAAGGTAGACTGTGGCTGGGCCCGCAATCGATTCTTATATTTGTACTTATTGGAAGATGTGCAGAATTAGAGGAAGCTAATTCCTCTTCACTATTTGGTAAGATATTGCTACTCAGTTGCTGCTGCTGCAACTGTTGGTTTGAAACAACGCCATCAGTAACACAAATTTCAGCGCAGTTCTCATTTAATGACATTCCCATGCAATTTTCATCCTCCATATCAATCATTTCATCTCCTGACTCGTTATCAGCATCGTTTAATGAATAAAAAATCAATGCTCCTTTTTGTGTGCAACAACACAAACGTTCCAAACTGCGGCAATACGCAACAGCTATAAAGTGGTGTTCTTCCTCTTTTATACTACAGATTCGTTGAAGTTCGGACAAGGAAAATAATTCAATCGTACCATCAGCACAAACCACAGAGAATGCCCCCTTTCCTCGCTCAACTGATTTACATTCCGAAGCGTCTATTTCAGTTTGAACGTTTATGTGCTGAAAATTTGACAGTATACAAATTTCTTTTGGACATTTTGCTCTACTGAATGTTATAGCTTTTTTATGTTCATTAGGTATAACTCCATCTATGCAATCAAATAGCAAAAGTTGCCCACCTACAGATTTTTTAGATACAGATCGATAATGACTTGCCGAATATTCATTACTTTCATTATTATCATTATTGTTTTCGTTATTATCGTCGTCATCTGCATCATTATCGCTTTCAGGATTGTTGGTGACATTCGCCATTATGATTTTACTAGTGGTTGAAGCTGTAGACACTTTTTTCTTTAAAAGTTTTACCAACAACTGATTGCAATAAATACTTGTCGGTATAATATCGGTTATTTCTACTAACTCCTCCTCACCATTTAGAGAGTTACTGTCATTAAGAGCGTTCATTCGTTTGAGAATTGTACAACTTTCCACAATGCAATCTATATCTTCACTAAAATTTACTTTTGAAATTCCTTCCGATTCTGGATTTGGAGAATTATTAGGTTTGCTATTAAAATTTGTAGATAAGTTTTTATTTTTTTGTGCCGCTTTTGCTGCTGATAAAAGATTTTCTTTAAAATAACTAGTGTCCATTTCTATATCATCGGCTGCGACGCTAGGCCCACTACTACCTCCACCACCAACGCCTCCTCCTCCATCACCAGATGACGCAGTGTTATCTACAGTCTGACCGTAATCATAATCAAAAATATTATTGAGGTCACTGAATTGTTCCGCCATTTTTTTAAAGTCTACGGAAAGGTAGGCATCATTGTATTCCATAGGCGACTGCGATTTATCTCCTGAGGGCGCTGTAGTAGTGTCAGGTTTCGATCCAGCCGCTATTTCAGTTACAAATCCGTTACTATCAAAACCTTCTGCATAGTCATCAAAAACAATAGATTGTGTTTTCTCACTTAATTGATTGAATGTCATTTCTTTAGAATGGGAATGTGAATGATCATTTTCACCTTTAAATAACAAATGATTATATTACTGATTATATTAATGATTACTAAAAATATGTAACTTTAGAATATATAATACATAATTTTGCCATCGTAACCTCTCGATCAGGGTTACGACATAACTTCTCTAACCACTTATGTTGTGTGTGTATTAATTTTATACATGAGTGGCGAGGCCTACATTCTAAAGTCGACTCCACACGATAGATTTATCAGAACATTTTTACATATTTCGTTTAGTTCGATATGTTTGACCTGGGTTTTGAATTTGGGCCTCACTTAAAAAATAACCAACATAGTACCTACTAGACTACGACGACTTCATAGCCTTAGCATAAAAACATGATATCTACTTGTGCAACATGTTATGCTATATTTTGTTCATTAAATTTAATTGCTAAATTAGAGAAATAAATGACTTTATATAATTTTCCTTACCTTTTGCATTATTAGATATTGTTGATTCCTTGTTATCACTAGAATTCGGCGCAGTTATATTCTCTATTACGTGTTCTTGTTTAATTCTAATATTATCAGGTGATCGATCACACTCAACAATTTTAATAACAGCCATTAATAGAAAATGTTCTCCAGTTGTTTTTTTAATGCTTAAGCCCAAAATTATCTTAGATCCTACTATACCAGCACGCATTGTAGAGGTTGAAGTAGGCGAAATGGAAGTTTGGGTTAAGTTCCCACCCATATTTCCAGTACTTCCTACAGAACTTGATCCCGGTTGAGTAGCGTTCATTGCATATAGTTTACTCTGCGCTCTTTGATTAGGTAAAGCACAAATAGAAGTTACTCGAACCCATTCATATGAACAATCATTTTCTGCTTTTACATCATCGTTACTACTGCCATTGTTACAACAGAGAATGTCTTTCATCAAAGATGCAATATTGAAACAATGCATCTGTTTTAAGTGACGTTCAATACTCCAAATAATAATATCTCCAGTTTGGGAACAACTGGTGCACATTACATTAGAAAAATCACTGTTTGAAATAACATCAAAGCCTAATGCACCAATAACGGGTACACCAGGATTTGTTGCATATGTCACTGCAAGCGGTACGTTTTGAGTATATTCCCCTTTAACAAATGGACACATTGGTGAATGGCGTTCATGCTCACTCCAAGGTTCGTCTGTTTTCTCCCAACATACTAGACAAACGTTGCAAGTAAAGCACATTGCTCTATCCTCGCCCGATGATGATGGTTGATGATAAAAACCTGCTTGCGCCATTTGATCAGGCAACGCCCACTTATAGTCCATATGGGGCCATTTTTCAAATGTCTGCCTTCGGACAGCTTCAGAGTGCATGAGAACTCTTTGGAAGTTATTGCAATGCCAATTTATATCAGGTATTCTTGCTCCTGCAAGTAAATCTGTTAAGCGTTCATTGATTGCCGAGGCAATAGCTAAGGCTGGTATGTGTCGCTCGAGGCGTTTTAGCATTATAACCAAGTTATTGGCAACTAACTTAAGGCTTGAATAGGGTACTTGTAAACATATCGTATTCCACTAAAATGAAGTAAATAATAGAATTTTATAAAATTTGTATTTAACAAATACAATTAAAAAAAAAAGTACGTAATTAAATACTTGAGAAAGTTTTGCGGTAATGGTGGTGGAATTTAAATATTAGGGATACCTACCCGCTGAGCTTTAATTCCTTTCTTCGAATTTGATTGTGCAATTTTAATTTTTTCCATTAGCTCATTTAACAAGTCATTTGGACATTCAAGATCCTGTTCCAATTCTTTAAGACAAGTCTGAAATAGTACTGCTTCGGAAAGTAGCATTTCTACCCGTATTATATCATCGTTGTGTGGTATAGGAGTTTGTAAAACAGTATCCAATAATAGTACACCATTGTAATCTCCACGAAATCCAATGACATGACCGTCTGTTATAATTATTTTTTCTTGCAATGGCATAAAATAACCATGTATCTTATGGTTTGTATCTTTAATGTAAAAAAAAATGTTTAAAATAAATTATTCTTATTATCAAGAGACAAATTCGCAATATCAATTATTAAACTACATTGTAATGAATTAAAATTTCATCAATTAATCCTGTATTTATGATAATATTTATGATTGCAATGCAATTTGCATCATATAGAATAGTAAATTTAAAGACTTCTTTATCTTAATTCCGAAAGTAATGTAATAATTTTTTTTTTTTCTTGTGTAATAAACGGTATAAAACTTATTGTATCAGTGATAGTGATCATACAAGTTGTATTTTGCTTACAAGATACATTATGACTCACATAGGCAGTTGTATCTTCCTTTAAACACTTGATTATCAATACACAATTAGTAATTTATAATTTCAAATCAACTTACCATTTCCTAGATAGTACGTCTGCAATATAACACCGGAATGCACATCAAGAACTTTTATTTGATTGATGCTGTCGAAAACCAATATGACATTCAGATTAGGATGATAAACTATACTGGTAGTCTGAACCCTCATATCTTCACTAATGGAACTTTTATTGGACGTAGAAGATTTTACCAAGGAACCGTTGTCCATCGACACTGCCCCTATAGCTAGACCACCCACATCCAAGTAACCATCTTGTTTTAAAATTCGTTGATCCGCGGCCATAATTTCATTTATTAATGAAACTTTTAAGTAATTTTCTTTTTCTGGCCGTCTTTTTATACTGATTAATTAAATGCTTAGAGCAAAATTTATCACACAAAAAATTTATTTATTTTTTTGTTCGTCTTTTGTTACTTCACTTTTTCTGCCTTCTGGTGTGAAAATTCCAACAAGAAAGTTGCCAGATCCGACAAACGATGAAAATCTCTTTTTCATTTGTCTCTTCTTTGATTTTTCATTTATTTATTTTGGTATTTATTTTCTTTATGTTTTGAGAACCTTAGATTGCCAACTTTAAAATAGGCTATCCGTAAAGTTAGCAACTAAAGTTATATATATATAATTATTAAGCGACTATTAAGCAGTCATACATAATATGCCCACTGGATATGATAAGGATTGTCACACTTCTTGAATAGCACAAAAATGGTCTAGGTGTGCATGTTAGTTTTTTTTTCTTATTTTGTATATATCATACATATATTCTTATAATATCTTTTCTGGCATATACAAACCAAGCTTCAATTTGCTTGTCACAATTGTGGTATATAAAATGTGATGTACATTACAATAAAAATATGAACCAAAATGAAGAAAAATATTTATTTTATTTATTTAAGAATTACAATACAATTACAAATTATATTATAATCATATACGAGCTGAGTAACTTCGACCATATGCCCGGTGTAGTGTCACAGACCAGAGCCTCTGGTGGGAAACGAACCCACGACCCTCACGCTAATAGTCTAGCACACTACCCACTAGACTACCAGGGCGCTCAAAAGAAAAATATAAATTTATTAGTTGTATGTAAAATCGTTTTGTATTCTTCAAAAGCGTAATTTTATTAAAATTTGTTTAAATCCGTTTTTCTGACAGTTACCTGTCATTAATTGTCAAAATGACAACTAACTCACACACATAGTTATAAACAAGACGGTCGTTTTCTTCATACGATTTTTCCAATTCCAATTTTAATCCAACTTTTTTTTTGTAAATATTCAAAATGAGTTCGGAAGTTTTCGCGTTAATGGCTTAATGTTTTTAATAAGATTGCTTTTAGTATTTCATAATTGGTGTTTCTAAGATATGGCAGAAAATAAAAAAAATATTAATTTTGTCCCCTTTAGATTCTGCCTCCTAAATTTTGAACATTTTAACTTTTCTTTCATTTTCTTCGGTCTTAAAAAATTTTTCTCAATAGTTATTATTTTTTTTTTTTTAATAAGTTAATAGAACCTCAAACATTTTTTTTTTATTTATTTTTTTATTATTAAACCAGTACTCATGGGATGACCCCTACTCATGCAGTGCATTGTGCAGGTTTATGAAAGGTGGAAAGAGGGATGATGCGAACGGTAAGGAAACGAGTTGCTACTGGTGACTATAAAATGGCCAGTGCTATACCTTCACCATTAGACGGTATACAGCAATCGTCCCCAAAAAGTCCGAAGTTTCTCACACCACTTATGTTGTGTGTGTTAATTTTATACAAAAGTGGCGGGACCTACATTTTAAAGTCGATTCCGAACAACAGATTTTTTAGAAACTTTTCAAGAATTTTTTTTAATTAATTAATTAATTCATTTTTTAATTTTGATGTCTGGCCTGGGACTCGAACCCTGGCTTTACGTCTAATAAGCCAGCACACTACTTACTAGACCACGGCGACTCCCAACGCAATAGCTATATTGTTTGAGTTTACAGTTTAA
This sequence comes from Sarcophaga peregrina, assembly GCA_014635995.1. Lineage (NCBI taxonomy): Eukaryota > Metazoa > Arthropoda > Insecta > Diptera > Sarcophagidae > Sarcophaga > Sarcophaga peregrina. Next base: position 987,958 of record CM025789.1, read on the forward strand.
GCAAGTATCTATATGTGAAAAGCACGAAACAAATCAAATGAGCTACATAAGTCATGTTGACACTTCTACAATTACAGTTCTACCTACTACAATTTTTAAAAATTCCATATGTTTCTTTCATATTTTTGTTTGCAGTTTCTTTTTTTATTTTGATATCTCCGACTTGGTAACTCTTAGTTCTTACATGAAATTGGCAACACGATTAACTTGGCACATTCTATAGAATTTATAGCATTTCGTAAAATTGAGTCGTCTAGTTTAATTGTTTGAAAAGCGTCTTTTTATTATTTTTTTGTGGTCATTTAAAAATGGAGAATAATATAACTGATTCTAGTAGTCGTGGTAAGTTTAAATATTGTTTTCTCTATTTAAGTTATTTTTTCAATATAAATGCTTTATTTGTGGCAGTGTTCTGAATCAGCAATATTTTTGCGGGCAAAAGAACCGTTTTTATTTAAAATGGACTACAGTAGCGTGGTTAGGTACAATTTTTTTAGATTATATTAATATAAGTTATACGAAAATATAGTTTAAAGTAAAACTAGAATAAGGACTTTTAAGAAATAATATTTGAATTAAATTGCTTTTTAGTTACACGCTCTTTGAGGAAACGTATAGCTTCGGTTGATAGCGATAATTCCAGCCGGCCTGGAACTCCAGTTGCACCAAAGTTATCATCGATTACTGAAATATGTATGTGATAATATTGATTATAAAACTAGTTGAATATATTAAAATTTCTAATTTAATGTGTAGCCGCTTCACCATCCAGATCAACTCGAATGAGCAGGCGCAATTCTTCATCTGGTATTGCAACACCGGTTAAAACGCCCGCTAAGCGAGCACTTGGTGCTTCTTCGGTTATTACAGAAAGTGCAGAAATATTTACACCGGCAAGAAGAAGCACTCGCAGGCGTAGTGTATCCACTAATGAAGATGAGGCAACGCCTCAGTCGAGTTTAAAAGTACCCTCTTTCCCGGCACTATCTGAAGAAATTTTATCTGTTGAAAGGAATACGTCTACCGCAAAAAAAATTACACGATGCCAATCAAAATCGCCACAACAATTTAATGCAAATACCCAAACTTCTTCAATTCTCAATTGCTCTAATAAAGTTTCAGAAGATGATGTGTCAATGAGCAATTCATCCAAACGTAGGAAGCCAGGACCAAAATGCAAAACTCGAAGAGGTGATGAAGAGGATGAGGCATCAGACGTTGAAATTAGTGTTGTGGGAAAAGGAATAGATGAAATCAAGAGCAAATCTTCAAATATTACTACAATTATTTTAACAGATGATGATTCAAATCAAATTAATAATGTAAACACGGGAATTTTCAAAGAGCAGGAAGAGAATAATACTGGAGGAGATAGTACTGTGAACATTACTGATATGCTAGATATTATAGCAGATAATTCAAATTCATATGAATTAAAAGGTGATCTCTGCACGCAAAGAGCAAATAGAGATGACAATCTTAATAAATTTGTGGGTTTGGAAGAACTAATTGAAAAGAGGTCTATTAAGGATGAGTCTGACAAACAAATTGAAAAACATACCATAGGTGAGAACAAGTTTTTATCTAATGCTTCAACTTTGATGGAAAATATTAATAAAGAAGGAGTAAGACTTTCAGCAGATGGTTTGCAAGAAAGTGATAACAAAAAAATCGATGAGTCAATGATAGCCACTTCTGAAATGAATTGTTTGGTTTTAAAACCAGATGTAGAAGAAAAAACTAGGAGAGAAGTTTTAGATTTTTCTGCTGATAATAAATTCATAGAAAATAAAAAACAAAATGCTACTCCACAAGAAGAGAAAGCTTTATCAACCAGAAATGATTTACTTTCGGCCCAGGAAGCAGAACTGTTACAACAACAGCAAGAGAAGTTATCCGATAATAAAATTGAGATTATCAATATTTGTACGCTGTCCACATATAATAATATGGATGACGAAACTGATTGTAAAACATCATCCAAAACGGTCGATTTCGCTTCTAACCTAGGCATTGACCTGAACAATAAGAACGTTTATCCGAAAACACCGGTTCCAACAAAAACAAAATTTTCAGATAATAATGATTCATTTCGGGGTAGCCATGATGTGCCGGAAGAAGATCTTTCTCAAGTTGACACTATTAGCAGGGTTGCAGTGAATATTAATGAAACAAAAACAACACCACGAGGAAGTATTGTTCAGAATGTACTAAAGGTCCAAAGCTCTACTCCTATAAGCGTCGATACATTATGTTATGCTTCACTGCCTGAAATAGAAAAAACTCTAATTAATCATGATAAATCACAAAGTAGTGAATGTATAAACATTCAAGTAGGAAAAGAAAATCTGAAAGAAACTGCCGCGGCACCAGCTGATTCAGTTGAAAACGGAATACATCTAAAATGGATAAATCCGAGTGTAAAGGGAGTATCGATGGAGGGTTCTAAACTCGATGTGATGAATTTTACTGAGAATGAAAACGTTGTTCAAGAAATATCTGAAATTGAAAATGAATATAGAATATGCGACGACGATGAACTGCAGTCGGTAGGAAATGAGTACGAAAGAGAAGATGATTTTGTTAGTGAAGATGATGAGCTTACAACTGAAGTTAAAGAACATACAAGGGAACAGGATGATTTTCTCGATGATGAAGCAATGGCTATAGAAGATTATGAAAGTGGAGATTCTATGGAGTCGGAAGAACGCAAAGAAATTATGGATAATGAAATATTGGTCGATGGTGAGTCAATTGGGAGTCATACCACAGATGATGAAAACAATGAACGTATTGAAGAAGAAAATTCTGAGGATTCATTTATAGTTTCTGATAATGAAGATTTGCAGTGTTTTGAAAGTAGTGATGAAAATAAACAAACGGATGCAAATAAAGATGATGACCACCATTGTAATAGTCGAAAGAAGAAAAAAATTTATAAACGCTTGCAATGTCCTACAGAGAGTTCATCTTCCGATGACGAAGTAAGAAAATGCCAGTCAGACGATGAAACAACACAGAAAAATATAATCGAAACGTTCAAAAATGACCAGGCGGAAAACAACAGTGTTGCAAATCATGACAATTATAAACATTCAGAAAACGGTTCACAACTTTCGAACAACGCCAACAGAGAAGTAATTGATAAAAATCCATCTGAAATTAAATTTGTATGTAACACATACGCTAGACAGAACGATCATCTTTCGCTTGACAGCAGTAAACTGAGTGACTCTGCGTTACGTCTACACTGCTCAGCAGAAAGCGAAACCGAGGAACAGAAGATAGATAAAGAATCGATCCGCAAGCAAATTGTTTGCAAACTCAATCATTCAGATCGATTTAATAAGTCAGTTCGAGATTTAAATATGGAGATCGAAATGTCTTCTGCCGAAGACCTACAAAATCGGTCTACATTTGATTTAATTGAAGTAAACAGTGATACAAATAAAATTGAGATAATTAAAGCAGATAGTGTTTCCAATAATAATTGTGAAAATAATATAAAGGAAAAATTGAATTGCTATGATAATAAAGAAGGAAGTCATTTAGCAAATATGTTAGTGATTACGGAAAGCGATGACGACAAAGAAAATGAACATGAAACTCAATCCATATCCGACAATAAAAAGTTAGAGAGTGGTTTAAGTATGTCTTTTGATACTTATAAACCCCGTAATAGAAAGGAAAAAAAGGAGCGGCAGCATTCGTTCTCTGTTGATATGATTCCTAAATCAGAAACGTCGCACTTTAGACCTTCAGAAATATCAAAAGAAATTTCGATCTTAATATCTCCATCACCTACTAGCGATCAAACATTGCCATACCTTAAAAAAGAAGACATAAAATATTTAGAAAATATATGTCATGTGCCACTTCCATTGGGCAATCCTTTAGTTCGTACTCGCCGTCAATCCTTGGCTTTACCGACAAATCCAAATATGGAAATATGTTCTTCTTATGGAAGCGAACCTAACACAAAAACTAAACGCCAAAGCTTGGGAATTCTACCTAATAGCGATTTTAATCCCTCTCAGTCACTTATCGATACTATAGAACTTCATAAAAGCCATAATGACCGTCAAGTATTCAAGAGAAAACATATGTCTAAAAGTTTTTGTGGAGCATCTGAAACTCTTGATGATAGCGTAATAGATATCGATGTTCAGCATTTAAATAAACGGTCAAAAATAATCAGTGAAAAAAGCATTACTGAGAGTTCTGATAATACAAGTAAAAAAGTAAAATCAGATAAATTGCCAACTAAAACCAGTCCTACGCCTTCCCAAAAGAGCTCAAAGAAAGGTTCCAAATTTAATATTCAAACTATCTTAAATCGCTGTGACGAAATTTTAGAAGCGGCAAATCAAACAAAACGAGAAGCTAAAACTAATTGCAAAAAGGTAGTATTTATGTTTTCATAATTGTTGTTGTTTTTAATCAAATTATTTCTATAAATACTTTCAGCGCAATCTCAAGCGCTCAAATAACCAGAGAAAAGGTGTTTTGGCATCATCGCTTGAAACCAACCAAGATGATGTTTTGCGAAGAACTTCGAAGGATTTAAATCGAAAAGGTATTGAATTTTTATATTATCTTAAGGATTAATAATGCCACGTTATTATTATCTAGACAAAACAAAAACTGCTGTTACTCAGGCAATCAAGGCAGCAGAGAAACTTCTCAACAAAAAACATTTAGAAAATGAAATCGTAAGTATTAAAACTGCTTTTGTTTTTATTTATAACAGTCGATTTCTTTTAATCTTCAAACTTTTACTTCGATACCTTAGAACCCCAAACGATTGCCATCAGAAGTTTTAGAAGCCATTGAAATATTAGAACCTAAAAAAAAAATTAATAAAAAAGGTAAAAAGAAACTTATTTTGATATTTTATTGGTATCATTCCGTATAAAAGTGTATATTTTTGTTGAATATGTCTTGTAATCTAAAATTAAGGATAATATTTATCCTATTCCCGATATCGACGCCTCCGTTCTCTAACATTCTAAGACGAAAAAGTGTGTTTGAGTTATTAGTTCTCAGAGTTTTCATGCGAGATACGACTACATGTGTATTCTAAGTAGATTTTCCCCTATAACTGCGAAACTGATCGGCGCATCTTAACCAAATTTTGACAGTATTTAAGTTAGAGAACGTAGAATGTAAAAATGCAAGAACATTAGAAACGTTCTAAGTACACTCAGAACGTTATAGAATAGAGGCGTCGATGTATTTTTATAATTACATTGCTATATATTTCAAACTAAATGTCAATCTTTAAATAGTAAAATTAAAATAAATTTAAAATAATTTTTAGCAACTGATAGTAAGCAGAAAAAAAAACCTTATCGTACAACAGTTACAGCGATTGGAGACTTTGTTGAAATACCTCAAACCCCAGAGAAGAAAATTAAAGACATTACATATATTCAATTGCCAACAGGAAAGGTCAGTGTTGAACCTGTAACACCAAAAAAGCGTTCAGTACAAGCTTGTAATGGTACAGAGTTTCGAGAAAGTCCAGTTACACCATATCCCATTGGATTTAAAGTACGTGAAGTACCTTCGGTCGAAAATAATACTACCGTAGGAGAAATAACGCGAAAAGTTACTAAAAGAAAGCGATATTATGACGAATACTTTAAACAAAATATTTTACCAAAACCTCAGTGGACTCAATCAGGACCTTTTATAGAAGAAGAAATTCCAATATTGCATCAAGTCCGTAAGGCGAAGAAGCCTCTTTTTAGGACTTTATCGCAAAAATCTGAAAAGTGTCTTACTGGAGGTGAATATTCGAAAGAAGTTGCCTTGAATTTTAAAGAGAAGGCAATGATGCGTTCCAATATTAAACGGAGCACCAACCGTGAAGTTATGCTTCTAAGAGAACATCGTCATACCCAATGTCGTTACTAGTTATAAATAAACAAATGTTGATTGATTTCAAAGGCACAACTTGCTATATTTTTACCAATATATTCATTAATACAAAATTTCAGTTAAAAATGGAATATGAATATCAAATTTGTTAATTCGTTTGCTTCATATTAGAACACAATCCAATTATTATATTTTATTCTAATAAATAATAAAAAACAGTTTAACATTACTGGATTAATTTTCGCTGCATTCATTTAAGTTATTAAATTTGGCTTTAAATTTTTAACAAGATTTTAATGGCTTGTGTATACGAAAAGTAGTTAAAACTACTATATTGTAGTTAAGTAATGTATACTACTTAATTGACTGTTGAGATGCAGTTTGTCGTACCATTTACCTTTTGGGATCTGAGAAATTTCGCTTATTCGCTCATACTCATTGTTAGCTCGGCAAATCATCGCTAATTTGCACAGGACTGAAGATTTTGGAAAAAACTTTGAAATATTTCTTGAGCAACTACATCATCATAATAGCACCTTTTTAAATCATTTTGTTTCAAGAGTTCATTTCAAAATAGAGTCCGTGTGCTCTATATGAGAACGTGTGTGGCACCCTCAGCGGTATGCGTCAATTTGTTTATTGCGGAACTTTTTCAACGGTTTTCCGTGTGGTGAATTTGGTCGAAAAAGTTTTATTATAATTAAAACTTATTCTTTCTTACCGTTTTAATAAATATTTACGTTCTTTTTAAATAACTGTATTTTTTGAAACTATTGTTATTTAAAACACCGGTACTTTTGATCTTCAAGGAATGACATATTTGCACGTCCCTATCAGTAGTTAAATTGAGGTGCTTAAGACTAACACAGCTAGATTGTGATCTTGATTAGCGAGCTCAATAGAAATTGGTTTGTGTGGGAAAAATAAAAAAAATTCAACTTCATAAACTCCACTAGTTTAACTTAGTTCGCAAAATTTTGTAGACAAAAAAGTGTTTAAAGGCCGATTCACATAGAATCTGCTAGACGTTAAACTTTGACTTTTCGAACTGACAGCAGCGTTGAAATACTTTGGTACTTTAAAGCAACGCATAGATATAGGGAGCATTTAACTTCCGTTAAGTACTTTGACAGCACGTTTATCTAAATACAAACCATCTGATTGCAGTCAAAGTACTCAACGCAAGTTAAATGTTGCGTTAACGGAACGGAACAAAATGAAACAATGCACATAAAAAAATATATATTTCAAATCTGCTATCAGTTGGAAAATGGAAAGTTTTATGTCTGACGGATATATTATATCTAGAATACGACATACATAATTGGTCATTACAACCCTTCAGTCAGGATTATTAACCCAGTTTCTCATACTACTTATGTTGTGTGTGTTCATTTTTATACATAAGTGGTGGGACCTACAGTTTAAAGTCGACTCCGAAAGACAGATTTTTTGAGAAACTTTTCATAGCAATTTTATTTACTCTTAGATTTTTTTCCAGAAATCTGCTGAGAGGAAATTGCCGAAAAAATACTTTTTGTATTTTATGTCTACGCCTAATAAGCCAGCACACTACCTACTATACCACGGCAACTAGAATACGAATATTTCTTTAAATGAATAATGGAATTGTTTTAAAGACGTGAAATGAACCGGATACGTGGTATTAATAATCTTTTCATAAACGGCACTACCTACATTTTTCTAGCACTTAGCAGTGATGGAAGGGGTTTAGTTAACCATCACTGAAAAAGTTATACATTATTTTTACTCAAATTGATATGCCATCACTGTTGAGTGCTAGAAAAGGTGTTGAGAATGTTTCTGCTCGAACTATGTTGCCAGTATGTTGCTATCAAGAGCTGAGAGTGGTTGTGTTTGGTTTGTTGTCGGTTGTGCGTTCTCTCTAATTTGGAAAAAAAATTTTTTTTAATGAATGTTAAAGATATATACAATACACATTTTGTTAAAATAAACAAGAGGAAAAACGACACCCTTGGCGGTAATTGGAATCGGTTTTCAAGGAAAATGTGTTGCAGATGAACCGAGTTTAGTTGAACATATCGAAAGCATTGTTTTTGCCGGCAATTTTTTTCCAAAGAAATAACAAGGGTGGTTGCGCGCAAATTATTACATACGTATGTGTGTATAATACAATATTTGATAATTCTTTTCTGTGTTGCCCTCATAAAATAAAGACATAGGAACAGAAATGTGATTTAGAAAAAAAAAAAAACGAATAAAATACACAAAAGATTTTACATAAAAATTCGAATTAAAGATTTTGTTCTGCCGGCAAAATCGATTTACAAATTGATAAGAAAAACAGTTTAAGTAATAAAGTGAATATGTTTGAACTGGAAGAATATTCCACTGGGTTTCATGACGGATTTCTTAATAAATATGCGGTATGTATTTTAAATGCTTTTTTACAATGGAGAACAAAAATTCTCAAATATGTATGTATGCGTATTGTACATTGTAAGAAATTTTGCCGGGTATTGTGGAAAATTTTGTAGTGGTGTATTTCGAATGTGTATAAAAGTCTTCGTCCGTCGCGAAAACAAAAACAAACTGCAAGAATTTTTAATGTGTTTTTTGTTATTAAGTTCAAATTCTGTAACGGCCTCTGAGTTTCTTATTTTCTAGTTTATATTTCACATTCTCTTCGTATTTTGTTCATTCACCACACTAATCGTGTTTCCTTTTGTATGCTCTCTTTTTAAACAACACATAAAAAGAGAAAAGAAGTGAAAATGAAAAAGAGACAGATACAGATACACAGAATTTTTAAATATTCCAAAATGAACACATTTGTCCAGTGATGCCAAACTAAGTGAAAAATAAGAATCTAGTTTTGTTGCACAAAATTCGAAGACGATATAAATTAAACACTTGGGTCAACAACAGCTTAGTGAAGGGATATTTTATGTGTTTTTAGATTTACAAATATTTTTATTATATAATTAATTTTATATAAATTGACCGAATTTTATTTTACTATGTCGATCTTAATATAACACAGTTGTTCATATGAGTAATCATAATTATTGAAAATTAACAATTCGCTGTTCAATATGAAAATATCAAAATTTCATTAGTTTTACATATTAGAACTCTATGGAAGAAAACTTGTGCATATAATGTAATTTAATTTGGTTTCAAAACACCACAATTTAGGTTTAAACCTTTTATACTCAAAAGTTGGCATCATTGAATGTTTCTCTTAATTTGGGTATATACATATGTCCGTTTATTTTATCTTTTTGTTTTTTAGGTTTTAGTCTTTTTTATTTATTTATTTTTTGATCTTTTTAATTAATTCTTTCGTTTCGTTTCGTTTTTTTTTGTTTAAATTTATATTAGTGGTTTTCTTATTTATTTTTATTGTAGTATTTATTTATTTTTCTTGTTATTTGCCTGCGCTCAAACAAATGAATATCAAAACAAAACAGAAAGAACACGTTATTTGATTTCTTACTTCACTTAAAAATATTATTTGTTTTCTTTCCATATTCGCAATAGAAAAATACAAATTGTAAAATATAGATTAAAATCAGAAAAAAAAAATTATAAAGTTATTGTACCTTAATTCAAAGTAATTTAATTGATATTTTGATTAACTTGAAAGCAAATTTCAAATATTAATACTATTAAAATAGTTCCTTCTCTTCTTCATATAGCACCAAATTTCAAGTCTGAAAATTTAAACATTTTCGAACATGTGTTAGAATTTATTGAAAACATAGATCAAAGTCGTTTGACGCTAAAAAATTGCCTTATTAGGCCCAGATTAGTTCAATTTTATTTGTCTACTTGTTTTTCGTGAATGCTCCCTTATTTTGTATAGCTTTTGTTGTGTTTTTTATTTTTGCAATTACGTACTAGGTAAAGTTCAATGTGCTCTTGTACTTTTTAAAGACATACTATTTATACACATTTTATAAAGGAGCAATTAAAAATAAATTAAGTAATAACAATAAATTTTTAATTTTTTTAAAGTGTGCTGAATTTATTAAAAATGAATATGAAATCGAAATATGATTACTATACATATCCTTCTTTTCTTTTATTCACTTATCCTTCTTTTCCTTTATTCACTTTTAACCACCATTTGCCTGTCCTACACTTCATAATTTTTTTAAGGCGTATAAATAAGTGTTTACTACATTATTGTATTTTTATATTTAATTTTGTCTGCATGTGTTGGGCTGATTATTGCAGCTGTCTTCTTCTAAATAGGACACAGTCTTTTTACCTGATTGGATGGACAAATTTAATATTTGCAACACTTTTCATCTTGTAGTTTTTTCAATTAAAGTTAAAATTAAAAGTTTTTCTAATTTTACATGTATGACATTTTATTTTAGTCAAACCTCAGCTTTGACATCTTAAAAAAATTGAGAAAAAAGTTTCTTTCGTCGATCCCCTCTGTAGTTTTCTGGCAAAAGCAATGGGAGTAATCAAGCAAACTGCAATGAAAATGCTATTTTTCAATTCAAATCGGTCGGATATTTAACGGAGATCGCTCCTTTCAATATATTAACATACCCGGCAGGTTCTAGTATGTCATTACTGTATTACTATATAATTACATGTGTTTTACGTTAAAAAAAATCTAGCTATTACGATTAAAAATTTTGTGAAACAATTCATAATTTTGTAACCGTTTAGACTTTGTATACATAGGTATCTTGATTTGAAGCGACAAATTAATGCTTGTCATAAAGATTATTTTATATGAATGTGATAGTCCATCCATGAATTTCTGTTATAAAACTTTTTTCTAGAACATCGTACAATTTCTCACAATTGGCAGGGTTATACCGTTGGCATGAAAATGATTCTTCGATTTACGAAGCGATAATAAAATTCAAGGGTTTGCATTTGTTGGTCAATTCATGGTGGAATAGCCACATGGTAAATATGAAGCATAAAAAATCACCCATTGTAAATTTTTTAAATTGTATATTTGTGAATTAAAACTTTTGAATTCTTCGAACTACACATATTAGTACATATACTAAAAAAATTTAACAAATTTTTTTATGTACATATATTTTTCACATATACTTATGTACGTACATACAAAGATTTTACCAAAATGAAATTGGTATCTCCAATTTTTTAATATTACGTGAGCCGAAAGAAGGATGCACATTCATACTTAAGGCAGGTTTATTGAATTATTATGATATTTGAGTTAACCTATGTGCTATGAGAGTCTTTTTTTATGAAATACTGTGTGTTTTGTTCGTCAAAGACAAAAAACTGAAAATAAAACCTTCAAATAAGTAATTTCTACACAATCATTATGGACTGAGCGAATTTGCCCTTCACAGAATTATGAATCCTATATGTTAGTATTTATTTTCTACCGGTAGTATAATATTAACAGCATGGATGGATACACATAATTTTTGCTATAAACTCTTGAAAATCTACAGAAGAAACACAATAGAAGAAAAACAGAAACAGAAATAAAGAAAACACAGTACAACTCAATCATCCACTGTTAATATGAAGTGTTTTGTCGTCAACTGTACCCAGTATAAAAACGCAAATGTTCCCTGAAGTTTGCTCCGTAGTTGATGTTGTTGTTATTTTAACGTTATACGGCTTTATTCCTTTTTTCTCATCACATTTTCGGAGTACAAGAAACAATTCTACCACTCGGTATTCACCATATGTATTAACATTGATTCTTTACATAGCATAGAGAGAGAGAGAGAGAGAATGTTATATTTGTGCATTGGGAGAATCAAACCGAGAACGTATTAATGAGAGAGATAGAGAGGGAGACATGTAGAGTGAGAATATTTGGAGAGTACAAAGTATCTTTAAGATACATAACATGCAACCTTATTTGAAAAACAATTTCTGCAAAGAAGAATGTCTTTAAACGACATTCAACATGTTGTTTATTTTTTAATTCAGTTTTTAAACATGAAGTCAGATTAGTAGTACTTAAGTATCCTGCTGCAAAATATTTCCAAAATATGTACCTACATAGTATGCACAAATACATGTACATAATTCTATTTCAATTTTCAGTTAAATTTATAATACACTTATTTTGCTTTAAAAAATACAAAGTTTTTTGACAATTGTAAGAAATTCTTATTTTATAAAAATATATTTAGGCATTTTGCTTTTAAAAACATTTGTTTTAAGAAACTGATTAATATGTTCTATATTTGAAATTAATGTACATCTTCACCTCTTTGCTTAACTAAATTGATTTCAGATTTAATTCTAATTCTCCTTTATTTATTCATAATGTTTATATTTTTATTAAAGTAAATCAAGCAGTTATATAAGTATTTGGATATTTTACTTTTTAGCCTCATAATGTATTAATATTTCTATACGCAATTACTTTTTTTTTTAGTTATTTTGCAAAACAAAATATCTTTATTGTACAAGGTGGCCTCGTTTTTTACAACAAATTCAGTAATTAATTAAAATTTGTACCCATGCATGCATAAAGCAGATCCTGCAATTGTTATTCCTCTTCACTTTATTGATGAAAATTAGTTTGTTTTTATTCCCCTTATTGCTTCTATCTACATATCCATTACTTATTATTATTCAGGTATTAATTTAATTATTATGCACATATTACGTTTCTGTACTCTAAATTAAAGATTTTCATCTTGTTGTACAGGATTTGGACAAATTCATTAATAAATAAATAAAATTAAAACAGTTATGTACACATATGGGCATTAAAATAGGAACAATCTTTAACTTACGCGAATTTCATGGCTTTTTTTTTTGTCAATCGCAAAATCTTGTAATAAAGTTATGGTTTTTTTAATTCTGAATACTGTTTTCTTATGACGTAACAAATCCTGTTAACTTTCAATGTGTTTGCTATTTTTTAAGAAAAGGGTTTTTAAAATACTAAGAATAATTTCTGGTCATTGAAATATGAATGCGTGGAGATTTTTGCAAATTTTATCATAAATTTAACTTTTTAAGGTTTGTTATCAAAAATAAATTTAATATTGAGGTAACTAGACTTCCGTTTTATACTAATATTGTCAATAGATGGCTTGAGCGCAACATTGTACACTGGAGGAGCGGAGGCTCATTCAAAAGCTTCGAGAACAGAAAAAATCGTATAAATTTATAGCTTATGTGATTGAGCGATCTAAAAATTCGTTTTTAATGCTTTCAAACCTCAAAAAGCCATAGAAAAACGTGGTGCAGTGAGAAAAACTAGCACTATTACGGACGATTACATCGCGGTGCTTGCTAAGCGAGATTCTTTTAAGTCTTCGAAAGCGATCGTCGCTGAAATTGATAGTCAAATATCGACATGAAGAAGAAGGAAGAATAGCTCGCAAAGTTCCATTGCTTAGAATAAAAAAATTTGCAGAAGAGGAAACAGTTTGCACAAAATCACAAGACGTGGTGTGGACCAGAAGGTATGAAAAAATGGCATAGTATTTTCTGGAGCAATGAAACCAAGATAATATTATTTGTAAATTTATCCAATAGTTTTATTCGACCTTTTTGATTATAATTAAATAAAAAGATTTATCGAGCTTGAGGTCAATTTTTTCCATATGTTATTTATTTACTTCCAATATTTCGATATCCTACGGATATCATTCTCAAGGAATAAGTAACAATTATATTTGTCCTAGACGTCTACACATCCTCACGTGCAATATTAAATGTGATGATGTGTAGACGTCTAGGACAAATATAATTGTTACTTATTCCTTGAGAATGATATCCGTAGGATATCGAAATATTGGAAGTAAATAAATAACATATGGAAAAAATTGACCTCAAGCTCGATAAATCTTTTTATTTAATTATTATTTGTAAATAATGCAGGGCGTAATGTCAAAGGACCCAGGGTAAAGAATTTGACCCACGTTACACAAAAATAAAAACAGTGATAGTGATACACGGAGGCGGAAAAAATTTAAAAATAAAAATTTTTAAGAAAAATTTTGAGTCGTACCTATTTTAATGACCACATGTGTATATATGTACATATGTAGATTTCCATAAAAATCAGTCCAAATTCGTAGTTCAAAGCAACAGATGAAATTTTAGTACTACGAATTTTTTCCCAGTAGTCATTATATCTGAAGAAGACAAATTTTTATTTCGTGTGGTTTTGGCTCTTTTTAATCTTTTTCCAGTCGACAAAAGGTGCAAATTATTATGTACATTTAAAATTTTTTTTAAGGAGTGGTGGGCATATTTCTACATTTATAAAGATTTAGGTGTGGGGCTATAGGTCTGAGCTAAGATTTGTTAAAATTATAATTAATTTTTCAAAATTATTGTCTATTGTGAATAGCTACCGAATTTCAGCTGAGTTGCCAACAGACAACTAAAAATTATTAAAACGTATGATTTGATCATTTGGTTTATAAAATATATGTACACTTGTGGACACACTATTAAGTCACTTAAGCAAATTTTTAATTTTTGTAAAAATTAACAAGATTTAAGATGAATGGAAACAAAAACAACTAATATTTATTAATTTCATAAGCTTACTAATTAATTAGCAACAAAAAAAAAATGTTTTGATACGAAGTTGATATGAAAAAAATTATTGAAAATTTAATTTAATTGCTTTATTTTTCACCCAAACTATTTTGAACCTTGAATATTTTGTGGGTACACTTTTTGGCGTATTATTTCAGTACATCTTTGTGGCATTGAGTTGATTAAATTGCTAATGTTATTTCATCCTGCCAGAATAACCTGCAAAGTGCTTTTTTGCTACTAGGTTTCTTTAAACTAGGTTTCTTTCAAACAATTTCGAACTTTTAATAATTTGTCAAGAGAAAAGTAACGCAAAAGAACCGTTGCTGAAGATATAATCATAGCCAGGATGGTTAAAGCTGACCCATTCCTCACATCTACTCAGATTAGATCGTGCATTGGTTGGAATACGCTGTTAATATTTTCAATTATTTATCTTTTAAATTAAACTATGGTTGTGTCTTCAAAGATACAAAGAACATTTAAGGACTATAACACATTAAGAGTTACTTTTCAAAAACGATAAAGAGATCCTTCTATCTATTTAGTAAAAAAAAATGCATGAAAACAAATTTGGCAAGATTAGTTATATGACAAGCGACCACATTTTAATATAAATGTGCCTTGACTTTTTTCTATTCTTATTTAGTTTAAAAAATATTAATTTAACGAAGACGACTTTCTTTTCTATTTAAAATTATATTCTAATTGTTACACAGTTGAATATAAAATACAAAATATATTGATTTACTTTTCCTTTTGTTTTACTAAACAGGATTCGTCTGGACCTACATTGGACTTTTATATATCGGATTCATTACAAGACATGTTAGATATTGATATACGAAGCGAGGTAGCAAACGTTGTTGGAAGCGTTAGTGAATATGACAACTGCCTGGGGGACTTACCATCTTCGCTTGAGCATTGCACAGATTCGCTATCATTATTGAATAACAGCAATGTTGTCAAAGAGGGTGGAAACACCAACAGCAGTAGCTGGAATTCAACTTCAGCTTTTGGTCTAGGTTCATCTAATTCATCATCGTCGTGGTTTGGTGCAAACAATGATTTTTTAGCTGACGTTGGTGCTTGTGTCAATCCAATATCTGTTATGCCGCTAATATCTTCATCTTTAATCCACATGTCACCGAAAACAAATCTTAATGCCAATATCCTGCGCTCTAATTCTCCGCCGCCGCCGTCTCCTAATGTGAACGATACCAAATCACATTTAACATTTTCTCCAGCGCATATAAAAATAAGTGCAAATTCTATACGCAATGAGCAAATCACATCTCATATACCAAAGCAGATTGTGCCTATTTCATCTTCGGTTACATCGGCTACATCAGCTCCAGCGACTTTAGCAACAAATTCGGCATTACAACGGAAAAATGCCGCTGTAGACGCAATTAGAAAGGATTTGGGACCAGATTTGAAGAAAGTTATACCCATATCATCGTCAAATGAAAATTTAGTATTTAAAACCAATCCCGTAGCATTCGGAAGCAGTCAAGTTAGCAATAACAATACATCAAAGTCGACTATATCAACATTTTCTGGTAATAGTTCTGTACATCAAAATGGCAACATCAGCAGTAGTAATAATAGCAGCAACACTAGTCATAACAATAATAACAACAATAGTAGTTTTTTTAATAGTGGATCGGCATCATCAAGTACAATTAAATTGGGCCCGGGTATTGGCGGTTTAACATTTGCGAATAATATAACGTATAACAAATTAAAACAACAACAATCAATTACTAAAACATCGACTGCAGCAACAATTACTTCCAATGGTACAATCGTTTTAAAGCGTGATCGTGATTCTAGTCCAATGCAAAGTTTAAATTCTTTGAATAATTCAACGAACAGTGGCCAGCATGTTGCGAAAATTCTTTCGCGTAGTTCGGTGCAGGCGTCATCTAGTTTTACACCCAAATCTATAGCATCTTCTGCTCATCATAATTCACATGCACACCAACAACAACAACAACATCAGCAACAACACAACACATCAATGATTAACAGTGTAAACCTTAGTAGTAATGGAAATGCAAGTCACACTTCTATTTCGGTTACCAATACAATTAATTCTGGTTTAGGGTCTGGAGGTGTCTTTGCTTCTAGTGGAGTTTCTGCAACTAACACAAATATTATTGCTGTTAAACCATTACAACAGAAAATAAAGTCTACACCGGTCGAATCAGAATTTCCGAAACCAGCGTACTCATATTCTTGTCTAATTGCGATGGCTTTAAAAAATTCTCGACGTGGTTCGTTGCCAGTTTCTGAAATTTACAGTTTCATGTGTGAACATTTTCCTTATTTCAAAACAGCACCAAGTGGATGGAAAAATAGCGTTCGACATAATCTTTCACTCAATAAATGTTTTGAGAAAATCGAAAAGCCACCGACAAACGGTAATCAACGCAAGGGCTGTCTTTGGGCAATGAATCCTGAACGTATTGCGAAAATGGATGAGGAAGTACAAAAATGGTCGCGTAAAGATCCAATGGCCATTCGAAATGCAATGGTATGTCCTGATAATCTGGAAGCACTTGAACGTGGAGAAATGAAACATGGAAGTAGTGGAGATTCTGATACTGAAATGGACAGTCAATCCGAAATTGAAGAAGCTTCAGATATGGAGGAACAAGAACTCGATGAAACTCTAGTCGATAACATGCTCGTAGAAGAAGATGTTGACGACGATATTCATAGTGCCGCTTCACACCTTGAAGATGACAATGACGATAACGATGTTTGCGAAGTAGTTAATAAAAATACTTTACATACTACCAACTCTTCATCGCCTCTTACAATTGCATCAACGAAAGTAAAATTGAACAATCTTCCCGCCTCTTGTAACACAAATAGTAGCATAAACCGCGATTTTGATATTGAGGTGAGCATTTACGTTATTAGGGACTTTTAATGTGATATTTTTTTATAATTATCGTTTCCTAAGAGTACATGAAAAGACGGAACGCATTTATAGAGTGTAGTATATACATTATATATATACATAATTACAACCCTTCAGTCAGGATTACGACCCAGCTTCTCACACCACTAATGTTGTGTGCGTTAATTTTTTATACGTGAGTGGCGTGACCTACAGTTTAAAGTCGACTTCGAACGACAGATTTTTTAAAAGGTTTTCATGGCAATTTTATTTACTCTCAGAGTTTTTGCCAGAAATCTGCGACTTCTGTGTGCAAATTTATCCCAAAAGGCAGTCCAAAAAAGAATTCTTAAATATAATTTGTTCTTACAGAGAAATAATAATATCAATGTAAAATTTTACTTTTATCCTTTACCTATTTCGAAATATTCGTGTGCAAAATTAAATAATCACTAATTTTCTGATTTGGATATTTGCATATCGTTCCATTTTGCCAAATGCTTTTAAAAACAAATTCTGCTCACATAGTTTAACTCGCCATAAACTCATCAAATATTGAGTACAAATAGGGATTTTTTCGTTGAAAGTTTTGTGACCCTTGAACTAAAGTCTGTCTTGTGCGAAACATTAAAGAGAGCAATAAAAAAAATTGTATATTAACTTTTTCTTTCATAAGTGATTTATCTTTGTTAATTCATATATGTATAAACTATTATTTGAATAATTTAAATCAAAGTGGCTCAAAACGATGCCGACAGATAAAAGGCGAGATTCTAGTTGAAAGATAAAATCAAACAAAATTATGAAACAACTTAAAAAATTAGGATATAAAGCTCAATGTTAGGCATATTACAGCTCCATCCCCGCCCCTTCGATATATAAATCGATACGTTACAATAAAGCGTTGCCAATTTTATCCTTAGACATAGACATATGGACCGAATAAGCTGCACGGGATCTATACAGTTCGGTGTATATTAAATTAATATAATTTATTATGTTTTTAGGTTGAAGATATTTACGATGCCATTGACATTGACGATGATAAGGAAGCTGTTCGAATGGCAATAAGTCAATCTGATATAATTGAATTAAGTCCAGCTGATTACAATATATCTGGAGAAAGCCATCAGTCGCCAAAAAGAGCACGACTTAATGTGAATTACTCTTTGGGTCCCTCTGGTGAAAAACAGTTTCAAAATCAACAGCAGTTGCAAATACAGACCATTAAGAAGATTGTAAAAGTTCAAAGTGTTCATGATTTACAACAGATTCAACAACAACTGCAACAACATCACCAGCAGCAGCAGATGATTGTTCACAGTATTTCAACAAACAATAGTGTTAACAGTCAACACCAGCAACTGTCTCAACAAGGTAATGGTCAATTTTCCCAAATTGGTTCAATACCTTCAACTATAAATGATAATCTGAATCGTCGTAAAATGCAATTAGTCAATCGAATTTCCTAAATGCATTTAATTACATAGAATACCCTTATTTCTCTATCGAACAAATCTGCAACGTTCATGTATACAATAGCTTTTCATTTTATTATTTTCTTACGTTATTGCTGCGCAAACTACGCTTAAATTTACTTTAAGTTTTTCAAATAATTTCAGTTGTAATTCCTATTTATTCATACGTATGTATTTCGTAAGCATTGGATGTATGTATTTAAGTACTATTAATTACTAATTTTATTATCAAACTTCACAGAAACACTCTCGCCAAGTCTTTTTTATGTTGTACAAAA
Organism: Sarcophaga peregrina; assembly: GCA_014635995.1. Classification (NCBI taxonomy): domain Eukaryota; kingdom Metazoa; phylum Arthropoda; class Insecta; order Diptera; family Sarcophagidae; genus Sarcophaga; species Sarcophaga peregrina. The sequence continues at coordinate 1,007,028 of CM025789.1, forward strand.
GCTACATTTTCTTTGTAATTAAATAATACGTACTGAAGAATTTGCTATTTGCTATGTGCTATGTTTCTCAATAATTATTTACCTTATGGACACTAGAAACAAAACTTAAACAACGATATCAAGTTTTGGTCCAAAATACGGTGCAATTTCCGTTTCCTGTATTGGTATATATTTGTATATATATATATATATAGTATATATATGTTTTTTTGACGAATTATTTTATGTTTCTTTTGTTTTTTTTTTTTCTTTTTTTTCTAATCTTTCCTTTTGTAAATACTTAAGATTTTATTTTTGTAAATTTTTTTTATATTAACAAAAACCTGCACAAATTTATATAAGCTATTTTTCCTTTAAATATTAGGACGGGTATTCTATTTCCCTTTGTAATTGAAACTTATGTTAAAAGAAAAATAGTTCTTCATAATGTAGAATTTATGAAAAGTAATTAATTATGCATTTAAAGTATATCTTATACATATGTTTGTATAAGTATTAATGAAACACAAATTTATTAAAAAAGAAGAAAATATGTTTGATTATAGTAACATATATTGCTAACAATTTTTATTTTATTTTTTCCCATTATTATTATTAGTATTATTTTCTTCATCAATCATGACAATTTTTTCATTTTTGCTAAAAAATTTTAATCTTGATGTACGTGTTAGTTTTATAAATGATCTCAGGTGCACACGTGTTTATATCCTTTCTCACAAAGAAATTATAAGTTTACACATGATATAAATAATTCCATTTATAATACAATGTTGGCATTATAAATACATTCCTTTTGTTATCAATTGTATCAAAAAGTTATCACCTACATATACTTTATTGTTTTGCTAAACCATTTCACCACTGCAGTATTTATTGAAATTACGACAGTTTAAGTAAATAATTTATATTTAAAACACAAGACGTAATTTTTAAAGTAAATCCAAACATTTGGACATATTTTAACCATAAATTTATAATAATTAATGGGTGACGACGATGTCATTATCGAATGCATGTTAAACAATTTTTTAATATTATTTTTCATTACATATTTTTTTATTCTTCTATTTGGCGACATGCAATAGAGTACAAACATAAAACGAATATATATTATTTTTTTATATATACATTTAGAATTTAATCTCTACAATTATATTAAAGTACTTTAATCCTATTTTTATATGTATATAGACTTTACTAATAAAAAAATAAAATATACACAAGTAACCAATTTGCTTATTTTTCTTACTGGAATATTTCAAAAGTGGTAAATAAAGTGATGATAAGACTTATTAACTAATTGCAATCAGGTGCATATGACACAGAATTTGTTTTAAATTTAGAGAATATATGACGTTAAAAAGCAAATCCTTTTGGACATTTTGGTTGTTTGATGCATTTGGGTTATATGCTAGATAAGCTATAATAGTTATACATACATACATATGTCTTTAGAAAACAAAAAGGCTTAAATTTATATTAATGTATACTAATTGAGCATTTAATAGGCTTTTTGAAATTTTTTGAGAATTGACAAATTCCTTCCATTTGATCTGTTCTTACAACACCCCAGTAAAATGTGCCTAAAACTTTTTCAATTTTGTGAACTAGTCTTTCTATAGTGTTAATATTGCCAGATTACAATCTGAAAATCGTATGAACAGCGATTGGTTTCGTGGTCAAACGTTGTACACTATATTAGTGCATCTGATACTGCTGTTTTCATGATTTTTCTTTTTATTGACAATATTGTTTTCACATGTTTCATAAGAGAAAAATATTAATATTACAATGAAAATTCTAAAAAATTGAAGAATATCTTACTCTAGCTCTACAATCTTTTTTATTTCGAAGTTATTTGTCTTTAATTTTCTATTTGCTCAGAAAAAATCTGTAAATTTTTGCTGTACAAAAAATATGAAAATCATGTGTACCGACAATATTTAGCCTTTCAACATTGATAGCTATGAAATTTGGCATTTGTCTGGCAATAAAATTTTTGATGTTATTTACCGCCCTGTGGACTGAAAAATTATTGTTAGGGTTTGACTCTTCTTAAAGACCACTTTGAATTGTGATTTTTTTTATTGAAATAGTCATTTTGTGAATGAAATCTAACTTCGAAAACAAAAGCTTGTTAACTTTTATATTTATTTTGTATAAAATGTACATAAATATCTGTATATATGCGATTCTATACGAAATATTATTTTTCAAGTACTATACGCATTTTTTATTACTTGCTTTTTCTTTAACACAAATAAAATATCAGTTATTGAAAGAATATTCATACGTATATGCTTTGTACCTGAAAGTTAATATTTTACATAGAATCGTATCGAGCGTCTAGTGATTCGACCAGGGTTTATATATATATAGGTACATATCGCTCCTTTATTACAACATAGTCATATGTCAAGAAAACTTGAACTTGGCAAAATGCGATTTAAGTTTTCAAGACATAAGTCCTATGATCTAATTGCCGCAAACACTTTTTGCTATAACTTCGGTTCAGCTTGGGATATAAAACTGATTTTTTTTTCAACATGTACAGAAGGTCTAAAAGAGCAGTTTTGCTTAAGTAACTACAAATTTTTAATTTTTTGAGATATGACTATGTTGGAATAAAGGAGTGATATATTTATTATAAATCAATTAATAAATTTTATATACAGTTAAAAACAAAATTGTTCACAAAGAAAGTCTCCAGAAAATATGATAAATTTTATGTTTCATTTAATTTTTAATGCAATTTTATTGAAACTCGTATTTCGAAAACAATAAAGAAATAAATTTTTTAAAATTTAATTATAAAAATGACATTTATTTAAAAAGTATTCTTTAACTAGTTTTTTTATGTTAAAGTCGAGCTTATTGTTTGTATTTTGTGGTATTTTGAGTGTCTTGTTTTCTTTTCTTTTAAATTTCTATTATAAATTTTTTCATTAAAAAATTCGTTTCCAAAAAAAGTTATTTAGCGGACTCTTTATTAAAAATTGCTTTTTTACCAGCTTAAAACTGACTACCTGAACTTACTATAGTAAAAATTTATGGGAAATATTCGCAATTCATTCAATGGCAATATGCTTAGATTAATTGTAAGATTAGTATTGAATATTATGGTATATTGACATTATTAACGACTAATGTTAGTTTCAGATTCACATTTTCATCATCGCGATCAGAATTAAAATCCAATTAACATATTTTTTTATTGGACTATTATTTGTGGGATGCCGTCAAAGATAAGTCTTACGCCGAAAAGCCAGAGACAATTGACCCTTTAGACAATATATTATATATAGACAATATATTAGACAATATTCGTGAAGCCATTGGTGAAATACAGCTGCACACAATTGATAATGTGCTAAAAAATTGGATCGATCGTGTAGGCCACTGCTTGGCCAGCCGAGGCAGCCATTTGAATGAAATTATTTTCCATTATTAACCGGAAGGATTGTACTTTCAAATAAAAAAGAAATTTGAGAAAATATTCAGTAGTTTTTTTTAAAGCATTTTCAAAACAAAAAAAGTTATTTGGCGGACCCTTTAATTATTTTTGAAATTATAATAATACGGTTTTATCGAGAAGCGATTGCTTAAGAAAAATATGTAATATATTTTAACAAAATGCTTCAAAGATATTTCTGTATATTCTGTATTTGTCATTTTCAATGGAGAAAAAGAAGTTAGCAAAGACTATTTCTGAAATTTAGTCCAACAATTACGTTTACTTTCACCTGCCGGGAAACAAGTTTTTAATCTCTTGAAAGCTTAGTCTTCATTTTATGCGAAGAAACTATTTAAATTGAACATGGGGTGAGCGTGGGCAATTTTGATAAAACTTGGCATATTTCTTTTGTTTATTTTTCTTAAACTCAAGAACTTGCGTGAAATAGTCAAGCAGTCTTGGACAAAGACCGGATATGGCTCCAAGAGAGTACTTAGGGGATCATTCAGAAAAACGGCTGAGTAGTCGCTAAATCTTAAAATAAACTCAATTGAAAAATTTAATTATGACTGAGTGGCGGCAAATATCAACAGAACACACCAAAATACACTTTAATACATTGGATCTATGAATTTTAAATTTACTCTCTTTTCTTCCACGGGGGTATCTACGTTTTTGCTACACAAAAATATAGAGTAAACAGGAAGTTTTCCTTATTTTTGTTTTGTTAAATATGTTAATAATTGTTTTTATTATAAAATAGACATAAATTAGTAAAATAAATATAAAAAACATTAATTATTTTTACAAATTATTGCTTAAAATTCATAAAATTGCTTACATAGTATACACCAAGGCTTGTGCTGTCCACTGTATATGGTATTTAACTTTATTAAGCGAGTGAAATTTCATTCGTTAGTTTTTTTCCGACACTGTTTATGTAAATTATTTTAAGAAACAAAAACTTTTTGTTACTAAAAGTTTAATAATTTAATTTCATTTCAACAAATATTCTCAATATTTTCTAACCCATTTTGTGAACAATTTTGTGTAAAAATGAAAATGTTGTTTTATTAATTTTATATTTTATTCGTTTCATACTTATGGACGGCATACTATGTGATTACGGCTTTTTATAAAAATGTACAACTAATATGTTAAAGATTAATTTTGATCAGGTCCAAGTTTTGATCATTTCAGATCAACTGTGTCTTATTAGCACAATAATTTTTATATGAATTGTCATTATTATGGATAATTCGATTTTATAATTTTAATGAATGTTTTTTTTTTTTTTAAATAAATGATCTTTTGAAATAGTTTAATACTTGAAATTTTGGTAGTTTTGAAAGCTGTATTCACTATAGATTTTCCAAGTAATTACAGAGTGTCAATCTAATTTGAATATCCGTAATAAAGTAATTGTACACCACTCATTCGTGTTTCATGCGTTTGTTTCCTCGATCAAGTGTGTTGGTTTCTGTTGCAATGTATTCCAACTGGTAATCAAAGTCAAATTCGATTTCTTTTTGCTACAAATAGAATAGAAATGGAAAAGAATTCGCATTGTAATTTACGACATTGTTAAGAGCATTTATTTTTTATGATTTCGTCTCCTGACAACTAGAGTATGTATATTCAGTGAACTTAAAATTTTTCTATACATCGAATTCTAATGTTTATTAATTAGCAATCCAAGACTAAAGACAACGGTTCAGAGAAAGTGAATATTGCATGAGTATATGAATAGTGCTAGCTTTTTGCTACGATCTCTAGTATTTATCCAAGTATTTATCTAGATATTAATCCAAGACTAAATGATAAACATGCTAAGTTTTATAATGAAATTAAAGCTCTTCAGTCTACGCTTATCTTTAGTCTTTTCTCAAAGTCTTTTTAAGGTTATGTTTTTATACATGCGTTTATGCTAGTTTTAGTTTGAAAATGAATTCTCTTATGAATCCACATTATTCAAATTTGGCGAAATAAGTTTCACTCGGTTCATAATTTTATAATACTTCCTATATCACTTCCATGTTGCCAAAGATCGTAGAATTTGTGTAAATTGAAAGTATTTTTTATATAATATTTTTAACTCTTCAATGTTCAAATATCACACGTTGGATTTTAACAAAAAAATAAACGAATGATGCCTATAAGGTCAGCCCTTACTACAGCGATATTCAATAGTGTAAAATATATTGGTTTTTTTTTTATTTCAAATAATATATTTACCTTTAGATCGCAGATGACAGCTATAGCAGTTTTCTGATGTGCTTCAGCAATTTTATGTTCGACCAAATAAAAAATATATTCATCATAAAGGAGGCGAATTAAATGAAAGCTACCAAAACTTGATGCAGATCGCAATGTTAAGTCACGTATTATCAGTGAGCTATAAAAACTCCATTTAAGAAGAAATTGTCGCGCGGCTTTTGCATATCCGGGTTTTCCGAAATAATCTTGTAAAGCTGAATCTACAACGACTTGCAACCAAGCTGCCCACTGCTCTAAGGAGCTTTGCTGTTGCAAAGCAGATTTAAAGTCATTTTCTAAACGCTGTACTATGGCTGTCTCACACTGGCAAACCCATGCGGCTTGTTCCTGTAGTTTGGGGTAATAACATGAGAAGTAAACAATTAAATATATTCCTACAATAGTAACTAAAAAATGTACCTGAACGTTGTGGAAGTCTACACGGTTTAAATCAGTCAGCATTTGAGTTATTTGTGAACTATTTTGAAGAACCGCCCTGGCAGCCTGTGCGAGATGATTTAGAGAAGTATACCGGCGTAGAGTCTGGCAAAATGCCGAAATAGCTGAAGATTTAATTTGCACCATTCGCTCTGGTACGCCAACCATCGATTCGCATAACCAAATTTCCATATTTTTTGCAAAATTACGTACGGCTTGGGTTAAAGAATTTGGAATGGACCGTAGTACATCTGGTATGATGACATCCACCATGTTTTGATAGAATTGATAATCAATCTGAAAGAATGTACGTACAAAAAGTCCAGTACAATATGCGATGTACATTTATAGTAGACATTTTTTATAAGACATCAAAATAATACCTCACGGACAAATTTCTGTACACCCGGACAATGGCAAAGCAGATATAATTTTGTTTTATTCAAATATTTATCCTCTTCAACGCACTCATCTATACTATTGTTTTCACGCCAAAAGTCTCGCCACAAAAACTCAATAGTATTGAATTCTAAATTAAGTACAGCATCAAGTAGATTTTCACAATGTTCCCGATACATGGAACGAAATGCCTCTACATCATCTTGCGTTAATTCGCTATCGAAAGTGTTATCTAATTCAATTGTTGGAAATGTTGGTATCGCACCAGCGCCATCGCCCAAAAACTGAAAGGAACACAATTAAATTGAACGATCAAAATCAATATGAATGATTATTTAATAAGAAGTTACTTGGCCACATGCTTCCTGAGTTTCGGATTTAAATATGTGCGATTTTTTAGAATATCGATTACTTTGCGATAAGTTACTTCCACTTGGAAGGGAATTAACAGAGTGTAGCACGCTATTAGTGCCAATGATTGGACTTGAGCAGCAAGGTACCATCGTGTTGCTTGAATTTTGAGTGGGATTTGTGTTGTGAGTTTGAAATGTTGGTTTTTCGTCGAGCATTTGGTTGAGAATCGATTCGGGTTTGATGCGTATTCCGTAATAATGGTACTTAGAATTGCCACGGGTTCCTAGACGCCGAGTCCTTAATCCGGAAAAAACGGATCTAATAAGTTTGCCAAAGCTTGCAGCATTTACGGGTTCTATTTTGCTCTCATTACAATGTTGAATATAGTGATTATACAGAGTTGAACGTGGTAAACTTACCCCCTCAGCGGTTTCATAATTTCGGGAGAGCCATTTAATCTATTGAATAAAATTTTGTATAACTATGTGTGTGTTTCAAAATAATGCACATGCATATACATTAGAGTCGCCCTAGTTGTATGGAAGCGAAATTCGTGCAAAGTGGACCTCTCTTAAAATGAACATTGGTATTTTTTATGATGACATTTCAAATATTTCGGCTCCAGCTTTGACCTCTCGTTAGCTGGACCGTTTTGAAAAAGGGTCTATTTTTGAAAGTTTTGTTAATTTGAGAATCTGTTTCCTTACCAACATATACAATATGTATATCATAAGAAAGGTTTTTTTAAGGCGCGTCCAACAGTATATACAATTTGTCCAAAGACGATCATCCATGTCCTTTTTTTAAGGTTATTCTGCAAAAAATAACGGTTTTTGAATTTTTTTTTCGGGGATGTTTGTAATAAAAATGCCAAATTAACCTATTTTAATCTTTAGTCGATTTAATTAAATACGGGTCTCAGCTTTTTTTGAAATTCGTACAAGTCCGTGTTTTGAAAACAATACAATAGGGTGGCACCCCTTCGTTGTAAATAGGGCAATTGGGTATCAAATTTTTTCTTTTGCCAGGTACATCAAAGCTGGAGCCGAAATATTTTAAATGTTATCTTAAAAAAGACCAAGGTTCATTTTTAGGAGGGTACATCGAGCACTTTTTTGATGAGTCGCTCTAATATACATATGTATGTACATATACATATGAATGTATATATAAAAAATGTTTTTTTATTAACGCAATTAAATTATTTTGTTTGTAATTTTCGGAAACGGTATTCTTTGGAAGATAACTTTGAAGAGTAATACTTACTGTCGCTGAAGCTATTTTGTTTGTATTTCCTAAATTTATCTGATCGGTTTCTGATGAAGTATCAATTACTCCAGCACTACCACCTCCGGTTATATTTACCGAATTAGCTGTTGCTGAAGTAGGATTTTCTAAAGTACCTTGTGCTTCTTGTATAAATGCAACTTCCTTTGAAAACGAAACTTTCTAATTGGTTTAAATTGATATTACAAAGGAAACTCAAATTTTTACTTACCGTTAAACTATGCGGGGAATCTCGACTGTGTGACTGTGACGATGAGTTTAATAGAAGACTTTCTTCGACCGGCACAATATAAGGTAATGTATTCGCAGTATGATTAGTTGAATTCAACGGCAAAGCGGAAGAATAATTGGCTGTTGACGTTGTGGAATAGTATGACTGGCCATTCGGCTGATAATCGCCAATGGGACAAAAGGCATAACCCCTACATTAAGAAAGGAAAAAAATTGTCTATTAAAAATTAGTAATACATATAATGAATAAAATTAACATTAAATTATTTTAGACCTATCTTAATATTCATAAAAGCATTATTAAGTTATTTATAATGTGTTTTTTATAATAAACAAAACTGTTAACGATCAAAAAATTTTTATTATAATGTTATACTAAGTAGGATAAAATTCGTCTTATGATTGAACAAAAATATCCAAAATGATGGCAGGCCCAATCATTTGTACAGCGAACTGCAAAATGAAAAAAATTTGTTGTGTAAAGTTATGAGTACAAATAAGTAAATTAGACAAATAAGGCATGACAATGTAAAAACCACTAAGCGGAGAAGATACAAGCGTAAAGGTACTGTGCAAAGATAAACTTTGGAGCTACTTAAAACTAATCTTATATAAAGTCAGTCAATCTAATATGATGGAATGCATGGAGGGATGGAATACATGCAAACAAGATAAAGTTTCTGACTGTGACCAACGTGACACCACCAGGACGATCCTTGTCTTGCTGTGTTCAAGTTGACACGCAGCCTCCTCGTGGCCTCTTCTGGATGGCATTTTAGCACCCCCTAGATGTTAACTAATGCGTGCAGCGAAGTCCAAGTCCCTGGACGTTAAATTTGGTTAGTGCGTAGGGCTTCGAACCCACCACGTAAAAATTTTCTCCAATGAAAACTAATACACTAAACTTCAAAAAGATCCCCTCCAAAGTTGACGACCACGGCAAACATTTAGAGGAAAATGCTTTAAGTATTGGCACTTGGAACGTCCACACCCTTCACAGGGTTGGCGCTTCTGCCCAGCTGGCGGATGCCCTCTAGAAATGTAGGACGGAAATCACTACCATTCAGGAAATGCGATGGATACGGCAAGGATGCAAAAGGTTGGCATCTTGTGAAGTGTATTATAGCTGCCATGCTGATAAGCACGAATTTGAATGCGGATTTGTGGTTAATAAGAGACTCCGTCACCTTGTCTCTGGGTTCACGCCTGTGAACGAAGGAATAACCACAATCCGCATCAGGACAAAATTCTACAACATCAGTCTGATTTGTGCTCACGCCCCGACAGAATGTAAGGACGATGTGGTTAAGGATGCTCTCTACGCAAAATTAGAGGACGTATAAAATAAGTGCCCGGCCCATGACGCAAAAATCGTCCTCGGAGATTTAAATGCGAAGGTCGGGCGGGAAGGTATCTTTGGCCCCACTGTCGGACAGTTCAGCCTCAACACGGACGCTAACCTCAATGGTATGAGGCTGATCGATTTCGTCGCGGCGTGTACCATGGTAGATGTTTCAGCGTCTCGATATCCACAAGACCAGTTGGATGTGAGCAATTCCTACAGCTCCGTCAAGGTAGGAATGGGCCTCTCCAAACCTTTTGATACCGTGCGAGGTTTCAGACAAGGCGACCCCTTATCATGTGACCTCTTCAACTTCGTCATGGAAAGTGGTCTGCGAAAGGCAGGAGTGCATCGCAATAGCACTATTTTTCAAAAAAGTATCCAATTGCTTGCGTATGCTGACAACACCGACATCATAGGGCGTACCAAGCGAGATGTTTCTGTTGCTATTGAACGGGAGTCTAAGAAGATGGGTCTGGCAATAAATGAGGGCAAAACAAAGTCTTTACATGTTATCAAAAAGTAGAGACGTGCGGCTTATTGATTATCAGATTACGCCCCATACAGTCTTTTGATTACTTTTGATACAGTCCCTGAATTTATTTATATTGGTTCCGCCGTTACCACCAAAAATGATGTCAGTCTGGAGATCAAACGCAGAATTACTCTTACCAACAGGTGCTACTATGGTCTCAATAGGCAATTGAGCAGCAGAGACCTCTCTCGTGCGATAAAACTAACACTCTACAAGACTCTCATTCTACCCGTGCTTCTTTACGGCGCAGAGGCATGGACCCTATTAAGAACTGATGCAGCAGCCTCGAGGGTATTCGAGAAAAAAGACCTAAGATCTTCGGTCCTGTGCGAATTGGCGATGATTTCCGCATCCGATCCAACAGTGAGCTGTATGAGCTCCTCAACGACATAGACGTTGTGCAGCGTATTAAAGTTCAGCGGCTGCGCTGGCTCGGCCATGTCGTTCGAATGGTGGAGGATGCTCCGGCGAAACGGGTATTTGATGGGGGATCTGCGAAAATTGGCGAAGAGGACGACCTTGAATCCGTTGAAAGGACCAAGTCGAGGAAGCCCTGTCATCGATTGATGTGAACAACTGGCGTAGGCACGCAAGAAGCAGAGGCACTTGGATGGAAGAGTTGCGGTAGGCCGAAATCCATTAATCGCGTAGTTAATAGGCAATTAAGTAAGTAAGTAATCTAATACGAAAACTTTGGTTATTAATATCAACAAAAGCAAAAAAAAAACGTTTAGAATCTTAACAACTAAAAATTCGCAACTGCCTACATTCTGGCACGTCAAAATAGAAACACTTTAAACTTTAATATAATTGATATTTATGAGACACACTACGTGGGTAAAAAGTGACAGACGGGTTAGTTAAATTTTGACGAATCTCAAACAGTAAACTAATTACGACCTCGAACAAGATTTCTTGTAAAGTCCGTATTTAATGAAATTAAAAGACTTTCAATATTTAAAGTGGAAAGAAGTTTCAAAGTTATTATCATAAGTCATGTAAGTGGTCATTTTGCTTTTAACTTTAATACATAATATTATTATGTATGTACATTGAATTGTAGGGCAATGGCCAAAACAGTCTGTACTCACTTGTAAGGTATTCTTGCAAATCAAGAAAGTACGACGTAGATAAATATACTCTTAATTATATTGTTGAAATGTTTTAAAAACAGTCATACCAAAATTTAAAAAACATACATACCTACAGAAGTCAAGTTATGCGAATACTCGTTTAATTCTAACATTATAATTAAAATAGGTTCTTAAGAACAATGACACTCCAGTAGCACTACAGATGTTTAATTTCTATATTTAAGACTTACATTTGAGATTGACTTGAATTGCTGTGATACAGTTCGGTATCAACGTATTGCACTTGATAGTTCTGGCCGGCATCTTGGTTAGATACTGAAAAACAATAAAAACACTGGTGAGGAGTTTTTTAAAGTTTTAAGTTGGTAATGAATGTTATCCAAAAAATATTGGATTAGAAACTGTTAATATTACTCTTAATCGTTTAACATTATATCATTTAAAAAATGAAAATATTCTTGTGTTCAGATTAAATAAATTATGTAGTCCAAAAAAAAACAAAACAAAATATTTCTTTTATATTTTTCAAATGTACATTTGTTTTAAATATATAAAAAAAAATTATATAACTAATCCTTAAAAAAAGTTTTTTCGGGCATTTTAAATTTCATGTATAATTCAATTAGAGTTTAGTTTATTTAATGTTTTAAGATTTTTTATATAAGAATTTGTATGTATAAAATATTTATCACCTACATATATATTAATTACAAATATACCTTTAAGTATTCTTTTTCATTAATTCTTTTTCATATTCATATACGAGATTAACTAACGATGGCTTAATTAAAGTTATTCTTTCCGATTTCTTAGAAGATTTTATTGAAATTTAAACCAGACTTTGGATTAGATATTTTACGTTTTAAGCAAGTAATCTAACACAAACAATTGTTAGATTTCATATGTCTTATTCAAACTTTTTAATATTGGAGCATTCGTAAATGAGTTTGCTAATATATCACCATTTTCAAATCGGCTTATAACTGCCATCCTTTTTAAACTTCTTCAGTTGAGCTGGACATTTTGCTAAAGTTATAGTTTATCACCACTTGGAAATCAATTGAAAGCTTTAGAAAATATATTTTTGGTTTGTGCTCTAAAATGTTTTATAAAATTTTTGAAATTTTAATGCATAGATTTGCGAATTTTTAGCACGTATTATAATAAATTCGTCTGAAGTTGCAGTTATTGATATAAGGCAAGATTATTTTATATATTGTGAGGTTTAATTTTTTAATACGTTACCATAAAGCCCAAAGGATGAAATAAATATTAAAGCTATAAGCAAATATTAAGTTTAAATTCAGCATAAAAGCAGAAAAATTAAAAAAAAAAACTATTACAAAACCGTTGATGAAAAACTTTTCTTAATTAAGAATACACACCTCAACACTTTTGTTTTTTATTTCAGTTTTTTTTTAACGAAAAGACATTCGTAAAATTAAATTTAAAAAATTGCTATAAGAGTTAATTTTTCGTTATCACATTTCGTGAAAAGGGATTGTATGTAAATCAGTATGAAGTCCAATTACCTCATTTTCTTGTAATATTTTTACCATATTCTCTTTGGACAATGTTCGCAAATGTTCTATGGTTTATAACTGCACCAATTACTATCGAAACTAAGCTCAATAATACGTTCACATTATCGAGTACTATTTGTTGATATTGATATAGTTATTGATAATTATTCAGAATAAATTTACTGTCAGTTAAGAGTACGCAATGATATCATTGTAATTTTTTTTCAGAACTTTAATAAAGTTTAAGAATCGACACTTTAGATGAGACTGTAAAAATAGTCCGATGTTGTGGAAACGTTTGGAGTAAAAAATAAAATAAAATAAAACATAAATAAATAAATGGAATTACGTACCACCACAATATGATAAATTGTTATGACGTCGATACATATTTGATGCCGTTGCAGTGGACGTTGCTGTTGCCGAAAGGGTTTGAGAAAGTGGTGATAATAGAGCAGAAGAAGATAACTTGGTAACACGATTATTTACAGAGACTGAGGCAGTTCGAGGTCCGAATTTAAGAAGTGGAGATATCGACGTTGATTGTAAGTGCTGTTGGGGCGGAATATGGATGCAGATGTCACATCCGAACTACTTGACGAGACGGTAGCAACCAGCGTCTGGTGACGATGGTACACGTTATGTGCAATCGAATTTTGATTATTTTGCAATTGTAGTTTAGATACCTGATGTTGGTGATGCTGTTGATGGTATGACGACGATAAAACGGTCAAAATTGGTGAATATTGCAATTGCTGCTGCTGTTGATGTTGACTTAATTCTGACCGATTTTGGTGATGATGTTGGTGTGTTGGTAGTGATGATGGTGGTGATGATGATGATGATAATGATGTGGTGCCAATGTCTGATGATGTTGGTAGGTAAACTGGTGTTGGTTTTGATGAGCACTTATTGAATGGATGTTGCAACAACACTTTTCAAAAATATTACGATTAAAATTATTTGGCGAATTTAAATGCTGCAAGTGATGCTGTAAATGCTCCTGTTGATCCAAATTAAGTCGAGAATGCATTCGTTTTTTTTTTTAAATCAGTTTTTATATTTAAAAATCTTCATTCATTTATATTCGTAGTACGATGCGTATAAAACACAAACACAATATTTTTAAGAAAATAAGTGCACAATTAAATCGAAACTAAAGCGAAACGAACGATTGACCGAAAAACCATTCAAACGAGAACTAACAACTAACCAAGCAATCGATTTAAATTGACAACGTTTCCATTTGTCTTTTCGTCATCCATCTAGGATATCGTACCGCTCAGCTTCCGTTGATTACACCGCACCGGAGCTATATTTAAATTGCTCTAAGCAATAAGAAAAGTGAAAGTGAAAGTTAACGAGTCCGGTATAACTTTAAATGTTTATGCGCGGGTGTTGGTTGATTATGACTGGTCTGTGTATGACTAGTGTATGTGTGTATTAATTGAATAAAAAATCTCTAAAAATCATTGGAAGTGAAGCCCATTGTAATAAGAAGTAGAATAACTCTCACCGTCGGTAGCTAAGCAACTATAACGCTTAAAAAATTTGATGCACGTCTGAAGCGAGTGGTCGAATTACAACTGAAAATAAAATTTAACTTTATCCCGGTAAAATGCCTCAACTAATAGACAATAAAATAAAGCTTTGACAAGGATGATATTGGGGTGATGATAATAATGATGATGATGTTAATAATTCTGAATTTGATAAGCCCAAAAAGGGGGATGATTGCTATTAAGAGTTATAGTTGCCTGTTTGTGTACATTTATTTTGGGTGTTTTTGTGCTCATGTGTTTACTATATGACTCACGCATACATACATATGCATGTGTTTCGTATTCATAAGCATGCATATGTGTGTATGTACAATTAAGATGACACACATCGTAGACATCATACGAATCACCAACACCACCCACAATATCCACCACTTATCTTTGTCAAATGTTTATTTATGCTCTTTGCCTTATCCTTCAAACGAAGACGCAGTTCATATGCCATCTATAGAACGAGCGGAAATTTTGTTTTTTTTTCACTATCTCAATAGATAAAGAAATTTGTGCGCTTTTGGAAACGTTGCTGAGCAACGCATGGAAATTTTATTTTCCTTTAATTTTTAAATAACAATAATTATTGTCCTCACCCTTGCATCAGCCTCCATCAACCACCCATCCATCCATTGTTGTTCATTACTAACATAATAACAACAACAGGAGTTCTACCGTTTTAGTAGTTTTTTATTTCGTTTTATTTTTATTTTTTTTTTGTTTTTTTTGTTTTTTTTTTGTTATTGTGTTGCTTTGAAAACACAAAGTTCGTTGAATATTCCATGAAAGGACAATAGACGGGCGTTAAGCAACCAATCACCAAGGAAGCTGAAGCTCACAAGCACCTCCCCCACGAAAAGTGAGATGGATAAAACTGCGGGTGGTAAGGATTTGTTGATATTGCCTTTTAGAGCAACCATTTTAATTTTCTTTTTCACTCTGTTTCGTTGCGACAAGTGTTTCATTTAGTGGTAATTCATCCCTGTTGCTGAATGAAAAATAGAGTAAAATAAAATTCAAATTTATATGCGTTTATATCTGTTGGCATACATACGAGTGTATGTTGTATGTATATATATATCATACATATATATTTACATACATACGTGTTCATATATGTATGTACATAAGTATGTATATCCAGACGCAAAAAAATACAAGGTTTTTAAATATATTTCCTTCTTCAATGCCTGTAGAGACTTCCGATTTGTTGAATTTTTATTTCGTTCAGGCCTTTATAATGGCACTTCCGTATGGCCTAGCCTATCTCTTCAAAAATATCGTATACGTGTTCAGACTTGTTGGACTCTAGATAAACTTTTTTGTAAAGGCCAAGCAAGTTAAAAGGGAAACATTATTTAAGTATATTAATAATAAGTACAGGTATCCCTCGTATAACGCGGTGTAATTCCGTGTTATAGAAGACTTAGCTTTCATATAAATTTAAGGGTTATGTTCCAATAAACTTTTCTCAAAGTAAAAGCGGTACTAAATTAAAGATGGATGTACGTTTACAACTCCAAACCAATATTCATACTTTATTTAAAAAAAAATTAAAAAACGTAATGAAAAAAAAAAAAACAATCGGTTAACATAAATATTCACTAGTCTGTGTCACTTACTTCGAACATCATATTACGTCGAAATAGTGAGCATATAATCATCATACTCATCAGAAGAAATTTCATTGGATAAGTTTTCGTCATTTGATAAAAAAAACATTTTGTTGGACGTTCTTCCAGTGATTATGCGATTGAGAAATCAGTTATCAGGATTTGTTTGCTTTTTTCTAACCCCTTTTCGATTTCGTAATAAGGCGCTAGTAATAAGGCGCGTTATACAAGTCGAAATTTCGCGTTGTAATGAAACTGTTTTTTTTATATCGCGTTATATCGAAAACGGGTTGTAAAAGAACCGCGTTAAATGTGGGATAGTTGAAATCAAAATTTTCGCATTTTTATTGATTTTTCGTTTTTTTTTTTGTATAAAAAATGTAATTTTTTTAAAAATGAATTTTTAATGAAATTTTCTTTTTTACAATTTTTTAGGTAAATAAAAGGCTGGCGAAAGTACACAATAGGATATTAGACTGTCTTGAGAATGATGTACAATTGAATAGAACATAACGAATATAATTTTAAAATAATTGAATTTTGAATTCCTTGATGTCAGTACTAAATATTTCCTAAATTGATTTCTTTTTTATTCAATATTTGTTACAGAATGTTTGTTAAATAATTACGATGGAATTTAAAATCATAATTTTACAAAAAATTTAAAAATAACAATTTTAAACTTAGTTTTAGGAAACAAAAATAAAAGTGGTGTGAATTCTAAAACTAGATAATCAATTATTACTATTTTATGTTATAATCCTCATTTCGCTCCAAAATGTATTTGATACTTGAAAAAAAATTTGTGAACGGTCAGCAGTGTCCCTATTGATATAAATCATAAATTAAACAAAATTTATTATTATTAAATAGAACTTTAATAAAACTCTTTTAGTTTTATTTATAAAAATTATTCTCTTTATTAATACATGCGCTAGGTACTCTTGCACTGCTAGTTAATGATAAACTATGACTTTAAAATGTGCTTTTTACACACACTTACTGAAGTCGATTAATTTAGAAGAGAAGTTTTTGATTACTGATGTCATTTAACAGATAACAGGCGTTAGATCTAGCGATCGGGATTGCTGTATCACAACGAAAATTATCATTCTGTCGGTTGGTCTTACATTTTAACACTTTCACGCCAGCCCTTGAATTTGTGCTTGTCGCCTACTGGCGGCTGCGCTTAATGCTTTTCGTTCTATCGTGACGTGACTGTCAGGTATTTCTTTCAGTGGTCAAAGTGTTAAATATATAAATATTTGGTATTACGTATCGTCTAAACGTGTGAACATGTTTCTAATTTCTTATGCAAAATTTAACTTGTGATTGATTTCGAGTAGATTGAATTGCTGGAGAAGCCAGAACTTAATTGACAAATTTAGAACTTCTCCAAAGATTTCTCTGCTATGATGTAACAACTGCCCCCATATGATTCAAATGCAGAAAAAATTGATTTATGAAGAAAATGATCATAACTACCTTGAAAAATTAGTTTTCTTTTTGTAAAGTGTTTTCTAAACCCATTAGGCAACTGGAGCACTCTTTTAATAAATATAAATATACGTGCACCTAGAAACAAATGGATGCCTTACAGAATTTTTCATTCATTCATTTGAATTTTCTGTTGTACAAAGCTTTAGTAGTGTATCAGCTTTACTATTACTTTTAATGCCCACGAGCGAGCACATGAGCCCATATAATTGTAATCCATCTGAATACTTGAGTAACGTTCTCTGAGAGGTTGTAAAACAAGAATCGAAAGCGAGTTAAGGCATCGTTCACTCAGTATTTATATTTAGATTAACTATACCCAAGATTTAGGATGACAGTAGCTCATCTTTCGTCAATATGCTTAGGTGATGCAGTTTTAAGCGCAACCGATACCGTTTTTCCCTCATGCAGCGCTAAGAAGTTGTTGTCCACGGTACGAGGGGGAGATTTAGTGGGTGAGGGCCCCACACACGGAGGACGTGACGACTTCCTCTATGGTGCGGTTAGGTACATTTGCCCCTCCTCGGCGTAAAAAAAAAAAGAAGTTGTTGCCACCTAAGTGCTTCTGGTCCGAGAAATGTTTTAATATAGATGTAGACGCTTCTTTTAAGTGTCTGAAGTATAAATGAAAATAAGATATTGGGTTTAAAATATTTAGCTTCTGTGTGAATTGTTAGATTATACATACATATGTATATGGATGTCCAAGAGCAAGAAAAACATTCAGTGGGTAAAATTTCAAAAAGCTAACAAAGCATTTTGAAAAACTCAGGCTGCAAGCATTTTGAAAAATAAGGAAGATCTTAAGGCCGTATGGCAATCTGGTGTTAACATTAATTATAAAATGAATTGCCTTTCTACAAAAAGATCGGAAGTTTATAAGATGTGTTTTGATTGGTTTGACCAATTGTGAAGGCAAAGAAATAGATTATCATGGGTTTTCAACATCAAATGGGTATGACAAAAATGGTGGCTAATAAATAATAGTAGAAGTCCTGATATTTTTATAGTGAACTATCCCACTCCCGCTGTGACGATCGGGACTATTTACTGTATATATATATACGAATATATTTATTTAGTCGCCGTAGCCTAATAGGTTGGCTTTTTAGACATGAGGTCAGGGTTCAATCCCTAGGTCAGCCACCTCAATCAAAATGAAATATGAAAAAATATTTCCTCGGCGACTGCCTCTCAGCAGAATTCGGGCAAAACTCTGAGAGTAAATAAAATTGCCATAATATGATTTCACAAAATTCAGTCGCTCGGAGTCTACTTTAAACTTTAGTTCCTACCACTTATGTATAAAAGTAACATATAAATATATATGTATGTATACATATTTGCATACACCTATTCAATTGTAATACATATATGTAATACATGTACCGCGAGATTTGTTGCGCATTTGACTTTGTTCCGCCTATTGTGTTCTAAAATTGAATTGAATAGTATTTTAGTATTTATAACTAGTAAAAAATACGAATAATTATAGCTTCATATTCGTGGTGAGCAGGATTAGTTGAAACCTCAAAGCATTGTTGGACAAATATGTGCTTATGTCCCCTTTGATATTATCTTAAATAAGGTTAAAATCAATCAATTGAGAAAAAAATATCCTTGTTTCTTCTTTAACAGATTACAAATAAAGTAAGTAAAGCAAAATACAAACATGTATTCACATATAAATTTGAAAATGTTGAAATATGTAAAGTTTCCTTTGTCCACAATATAGAAGGTTTTTGAAAGTTTTTTTGTCAGAGGGAAGAGGAACTGTATACATATGTATGTATATGTATAATATGCGTAAATAGGAAATACTTTTTTACCCATTCTGTCTTAAGGAGATAACAAGAAAAATCTTAAATTCTATTCATTTCTTTCGGAATAATCGTTACTGTTGTTGGTGTTTTTAATATTTTATTTATAACATTAAATATTTCAAACATGGATGAATTAAATTATTTATAAATATATAATTCGATAATTGCTTTAAATTTTATTTAAATAAATTCACTTCCTAAGTTACAACAAGGTTAAGAACTAATGATAAAATTGAAAGTATTAAAACATAGGATGACTCGCAATTTGTTTGAATGGTTTAAAAAGTTTCACTTAACGTTTTTCATTAGTTTTCCTATTTTCGATATCGTTATTTACTTCTTAATGCTCTCTTAATGTTTGCGTAAGAAGTCTGATAAATAAAAGTAAATAAACAAATAATACACATAGTATGGTTATAACTGACTAGTAGATTATCAATTAGTTAATTTTATTTTTCCTATTTCTAATTCTAATTTCTATTCAAGCAAATCTCAATAAATTTAACCGGAGATTATATATTAGAAAATATTTACGTACATCTGTTTAAGAAAAGAGGCTCCTTAGAACATCCTAATAATAATTTAGGGTAGAATAGATAAATTTGAATAAAATTAACAGAACGATTTCGCATATTTATTCGAGTCATAAGGATATAAAATTATTTTTGTATTAGAACTGCGTATTATCAAAATAAAAAGTGAAAACTCGTCAAAAGTACAAAGTAATTATAATAATCATTGCGTTCCTATGGAATTATTGTTGTATTCACTTGGTCAAGCAGTATTGGTCATGCGCAATTTGTAAAAAATGTTTTTATAAAAATAATAATACTATCACTACGTGCTATTGATCTATTTTATTTTTATTTTCTCTTTTTTTTTTTTTGTTATCAATAACAGTTTACAAACAGATAAGTTGTATGATTTTAAACAATATGTTAAATATTTACCTATTGTGGGATAAAACTGATAAATTAAATTTTTTAATGTTACAAAGAAAATCTATCTATGATTTATATGTGAAATCTATGAAAACGACAAAGACACATATTGAAACCATTTTAAAAGGGATGATTTATAGACATACTCGTAGCCACATCACTTAGCAACACCCTTTGCATAATATATATACTTTTTTCTCTATACAGGTGATGCAAGTAATAATAAGACTTCCTTTTATTATATTCATATCAAGACAAGTGCGTTCGTTCCTTAAGAATTAATAATTATTAAAATTTGAATAGCGTTCACATTTCGTTTTCATCAAAAGTATTAATTAGCAATTCAATATTATAATTTGAAAATATGTAAATAAATAAAAATAAATAATTTATTGTTAAAATAATTAAGTCATAGCGTAATTATTTTATACTGCTGTAAAGCAGACACAACTCTTTTTCATTTTTTGAGATTTTTTCAAAGTTTTATTTGAGATCAGTCGTAAATTCAAAATAAATAAATTAAAATAAACATTAGATTTACAAGAGTCTAATTAAAAATACTACAGAGCGCCCTGGTAGTTTAGTAGGTAGTGTGCTAGACTATTAGCATGAGGGTCATGGATTCGATTCCCGCTGGTCTGTGACACTACACCGAGCACCTAGTCGAAGTTATCCAGCTCGTATATAATTAGAATATTTATTTATTTATTATTTATTTATTTAATAATTACAATACAATTACAAATTATATTATAATTAGATACGAGCTGAGTAACTTCGACCATATGCCCGGTGTAGTGTCACAGACCAGAGCCTCTGGTGGGAATCGAACCCACGACCCTCACGCTAATAGTCTAGCACACTACCCACTAGACTACTAGGGCGCTCATAATTAGAATATAATTTGTTATTGTATTGTAATTAATAAACAAATAAATAAGTACTACAAATTACAGTACAAATTGACAAATTTTAAATAAAATAATGCTTTTGCAGTTGGAGACGAGATAATATGAAAATTATTCATATTTTATCGATATTTTTCTTTTTGAACTATGAATATGAATAAATGAAGTCGCCGTAGTCTAGTAGGTAGTATATTGGCTTATTAGACTGAAGGCTTGAGTTCAGACCCCTTGTCAGACAAATGAAATATAAAAATATTTCTTCGGTTGTTTGTGTATATATGTATGTATATGAATTAATATTATTATTATTTTTAATATTGTTCAAATTAGAACACATATCAAGAAATCATATCGGTTCGTTTTTGACGTTTCGTATGAACGTAAAACTTAAAAAGCAGAAATTTGCAAAATTAATTGTTATTCAAATCTGTTAGATTAATTCTATTAACTGCTTTTAATACCGTATGAATGAATGAAAGTCACCGTAGTCTAGTAGGTAGTGTGTTGCCTTATTAGTCGTAAAGCCTGGGTTCGAACCCCATGCCAGGCATTAAAACAAAATACAACAAGTATTTCTTCGGATTTCCTCTCAGCGACTTTTAACTGTAGGTCCTGCCACTTATGTATTAACACACACAACATAAGTGGTGTGCGAAACTAGGTCAATAATCCACGTATGTATGTATGTATGAATATACAGCAGCAAATAATTCAATACCTTTATCTCAATACGTATTTCCCATTTTATTTTAAGAATAGTTAGTAAATATGTTAAATATGATAGTAAATATGATAATAATTTTTACAATACAATTTTAGTCATTTCCTTATAATATAATAAATAATTTAAGCACAATAATTAAAGAAACATTTTTGTTTCCATATGAAATTAATTGTGGGATTAATAAGGGACAGTTATGTATTTAATTTTAAAACAAAACTGACTAAAGTACTTATACATAATATAAAAGAATTGCGTTCCTGCCTATACGTGCATAGTTAAAAACTTAAATTTGAGAAAAGAAGATCGATAAAGCAATATTATTATAACTAATATAAAAGTAAAATTTGAGATACAATTTCAATGTATTCAGTACAGTATAATAAAGAAAAGTAAAAACTATACGTATATTGGTACCTTTTTTTATCGTTTTATGTGAAAAATTAAATTTTTTATTTATTTTTATTTATTTAATTATTAATTCATTTGATGTTCTATACAATAAGATCTACAGTCTCTTAATTATAGTATAGAACTTGAATATAGTTTACAATATATGACAGAAATAAATACTGAAATTTTAATAACAATAATGTAGCAATAATAATAAAAATATAACATTATTATAGTAATAATAAGAGCAATAACAGCAATAAAACAATAAACAATTAATTAAATAAATTTAAACGAATAATATAATTTATATTTCACTTCCGTAAAAAAGTACTAAAACTACATTTGACTTGCGAGTAATATTCGCGCAGTTAATGGAATAAAGTAGTTGGGAACAAGTTTTCACTGTATCATAGACTATGTGGTCAGTACAATTTAAGTTATTATTGAATATAATACGAAGATTTCTCATCGTATGTATTCTTTTAAATGTAAAAACTTGCAGCATTTCTGTTAAAATACTACATTTTCAATCCCTAATTTTTTAAAAATCTTCACTTTTGAACGTTGTCTACTGCTTAGGCTTAAAATCGTATGTATATATTGTAAACTTTTCATAGTTCATAGGAACTTTTCTCCTGATTTCGCTTATTGGCATAAGAGGACCTCTATTTTCAGGCTACTTAAAGTCGAATCACAAATCATATAAAGAATATTAATAGTGAACCACTTTATAAAACTTATTAAGTATTGTTCTCAATTTTACAAATAGTTTTGTAAGAAATATTCTAAAGATCAGACATTTTTACTAAATAAATAAAATGTAAATAAATATTTCAACGATTATTTAAGAAAAATTATATAAATTAAGGAATTCGGATAAGTAAACTAGTATATGGTTCTTTAGTTATCAACACCATTTGATCCTCAGACTTTTTGTGATGTTAACATTTGCTATTTAACAAAAATTCTTTCCTCATATAGCGTAATAGTTCACATCAACCAATGGAAAGCGGTACCCAAAATGATTACGATATTATACCCCTTAGTTTCTCTAATATAATAATAAATCAAAATTCAACCATATAACTGATTTAAATTAATTATTGATAATAAATAATAATGTAATTATTGATGTACGAGTTTCAAATTATTAAATATTAAAAATTTGAAATAAGAAATTAAAATTCAGATAGCAAATCATAAGATTCATTCAAATCCATAAGAACATTTTAAGATATACATACATAATTGGCCATTACAACCCTTCAGTGAGGATTACGACCTGCTTCTCACACCACTTATGTTTTGTGCGTTAATTTTATACATGAGTGGCGGGATCTACAGTTTAAAGTCGACTCCGAACGACAGATTTTTGAGAAGCTTTTCATGGCAGTTTTTACTCTCGGAGTCTTTGCCAGAAATCTGCTGAAAGAAAGTCGCCGAAGAAATATTTTTCGTTTTGATGTCTGACCTGGGATTCGAACCCGGGTATTTTGTCTAATAAGCCAACACACTACCCACTAGACCACGGCGACTTTTAAGATATACGCTCATTAAAAATATATTTTCTATGCACGCGTAATGTAAAACTTGTTAAGAATACGACAAATTAATCTCTATCATTATACGGTATTTCAAAAAGGTAAAACAGACATTTTAAAAAGTAATTTTTATATGTTTGTGTAGAATTACCATTTTGAACTTCGTGTAAAGAGCGTATCATTAGTAAGTTTGGTTAATAATGATGTATCATATACATACATACATATATGAAAATACAGGTAAAAGGAAATTCTCTCATACACCGATACTCCTTTTTATTGATGTATAGTTCAAGTAGAATGCAATACACCGATTAAAAACTTTGGATCAACCTTTATGTACGGCAAACTTTTTGTAATCGCCATTAAGAAGCCCAAGTCTTTTTATTTTAGACCTGCTAGTAACGGTTATATGGTATTATTGGAAATAGCAATTAAAAAGATTTATTTTTATTCGTCTGATATTTGTTTGTTGATTTTTGTTACTTCCGCATTCGCATGTATATGGTATATAAAATGTAAGAAAAAAATCAAAAGGTAAGGTGAAGCAAAATGAATGAAAGGATAAAACACCGGTTGTGATTTAAGGTTGAATTGTAACAGTATCATTGTAGATACTGTTTACAGTGCACGTGTCAAAAAATGATATATCAATTGTTAATTGAGATACGAAGTGACATTCGTACACTCGCATTCGTATGAATAAAAACGATATGTCCAACCATCCATGTGCACAGAGTGATACTTGATACTCTTATTTTCAGTGGTTAATATCCAAGTCCTTGTAAATAGTCTATCACTTTAAAATTTTCAATTGTATGAGAGTACGTGTATGTCTATTGTTATAATTAAATGTAGTATGTGTTTAATAACATACACATAGATACATACGTATTAATAAAGAGGGTTTGTTGTTACCTGTGTGGATTTTATCATAACCAAATAATTATTGTTCGTTTAAAAGATGTATAAAAAGTTACCCTCTTTTTGACCGAATAGATGATTTGTGATCACAAATTACAGGCGGCTTCTTTTTGACTTGTTTCGATATTTACTTTAACAGAATGTGACCAATATAATAAGAATGAGTAATTTTTCTTCGAAAGAATGTTCAAGGGACTATTTGGTGGCATACGTTTTGTAAACAAACATAAACAAAAGTAAATATACTGTTTATTGTATACTTACGTAGAAAAATCATGCAAACGAGGGTAGTGATTTCTATACAAAAGATGATGATGCTATATTATAACATTATAAATTTACAACTGAAATATGATAAAATAAATTTGAAGAAATTAAATTCCGTTTGAAATGCGTGTATTTAATTATTGTATAATGGCAAGAATTTGTATAAAAATTTTGAGTAAAATCATTTTAGTAGTGAAAAATTTCACGGGTCGTTATATGTATAACTGATGTATTGTAAATATAAATAGGTCTTCACAAAATGCAATGTGCGGAAAGTTCAATCGATTCACATCATTCTGTATAATAATCGTTGGTCCATATTCTGTTGTGCGATAGCTGTTGTCGCTTCAGCTTAAATTTTTGAATGAGATAATTGCATGGATGAGTAAGTCTTTGGTGTTTTTTTCTTTCAATCTATTGTTTATTTGTTTTTTGTATCAACGATACCACCATCACACCCCTGTGTTTACAAAAAACACTCGTTATTATGGTTGGCGTAATCAGGACAGAGGGAAGGATATAGCGATGATGTTAAATGTACACTCGGGAAATAGCTTTTCAACATTCATTTGCAAACAAACTGCTACGGTGTTTTCCAATTTTTTTTTTCACATACGTTGTTTACTTTAATTACGTATAATAATAATGATGAACGATGTTTTGGCACTTGATGTATCTTTTACCGGTGATACTTGATTTTATTAGAAAATTAAGAATAACAACCTCATCGAAAACAGCAGCAACAACCACCTCTTAAATTGTATACATATTTGAAAAGTAAAATATTGAATGAAATGGATAGTTAGTTATTGAAGTAATTTATACGTTAATAATATCTTTGAACACTATACACACTTCACTATATTAGAATTAACGTTCACATTTGTATATGTTTGAGGTAACAATACGACTTTTACTAATAACCCCCTGCAGGGACTTGTACGCTATTTACCATTGTAGCACTACAATGCGGATTTGTTTCTATGTGCGTAATTATATAGGATTATTATATAATTGAAAATTAACAAAAAAAAAAAAAAGAATTAGAAAAGAAGTAACAGTAGGACCTTTAATGGGGTCCAAGTGAAATGTACATATGTACTTAAGGTAGCCGTAAATTTATGTTAAACTAGGACCTAACAAATATTAGCAGGAATTAAAAATAATTTGGATAAATAGTAGAAATTATATAATAAATATGAAAACTTAAAGTTTACATTGATAACTTTTTCCTCCTAAATTGCAGTTCTTTTTATTCCCCTTTTAATTCGATAGATTCAAAACCGATGTTTTGATTTTACAAACTTACAGTTTTCTAAGGAACACATGTTATATTTCTTTACAATATTCGCACGAGATGTTATCAATTCGTTTTGAGAAAATACTCACATTAAGGTAGTAACAAGATTCTGTATCCTTTTATAATTTATAGCACAAAATATTTAAGGATACTGTATTCTGCGTTAGAACACTATATGTTTACTGGAGTGTGTAAAATGAAATGTTTTTTTTATGAAATCTATTAAAACAGAAACTAAAGCAATGTCTGTTGAGAAAATTTTCACTACGTAGTTAGATTTTTTCTAGTTAGCGCAGGTCTAAAAATGTTAAATTTTTCAAGAGAACGTTAATTTTTCGACTTTATCTTTTACACAGGTTTGAAATAAACTCAAGCTTAATGACACTCAGATCGGACAAAAAAGTTCGATAAAACCAGTTATAGATTGTTCCTACACTACACCACTTATGTTGTGTGCATTAATTTTATACATGAGTGGCGGGACCTACAGTTTAAAGTCGACTCCGAACGACAGGTTTTTGAGAAGCTTATCATGGCAATTTTTACTCTCAGAGTCTTTGCCAGAAATCTGCTGAGAGGAAGTCGCCGAAGAAATATGTTTTCGTTTTGATGTCTGACCTGGGATTCGAACCCGGGCCTTTTGTCTAATAAGCCAACACTCTACCCACTAGACCACGGCGACTTTACATATTAGTTAATTTTTAACGGTTAGGTGTGTTTTATATTATTTATAATCCGCATTATTAAAAGTAGATGTGTTTTATATTGTCAAAGTCAAGTATATTATTATGAAAATGTTTCGTTATGCCATGTGTGAACAAAAAAGTAGATACTACCCTAATACAAATTTCCTTAATGTTGTCAATGTGCTGATTTTTTCAATTGATTAGAGAAACCCCATAAAAATTTGTATACTGCCATCATTTATTTTTAATTGTATTGTTTGTTTATTATTATTAACTGATAAATAGATATCAATGAAAAAATACAGTGAGCTCGCGAAAAATGAATATACAGACGGGTGAACCTTCCAAAAACATGAACCCTTTTTTGTTGATTGACTATTCTAAATATTAAATAAAAATTGGAATCCCTAAATTTTCAAGGAATTTTTTTTTTTGATTTATGTTCAACCCTATCACGTTATTTACGCCATGGATGATTAAGTTTGTACATTTTGAGGATCGCCCGCATAAAACTGATCAGGTTTGTTATTACTTAGTTTACCAGAAACAGATCGAAAATAGGACACACTTTACAAAAATTAGTTCACTTTTCTGCGAGTTCACTGTAATCTTATGAATTGTCAATGTACATCCGTTATATGAATTCAAGAGGCCACCTGCTTTTTATCCCATTGATTTGTGAAAATTATAGTTAGGATATCCTAAGAAAAAAATCATTTGAAAAATAATCCTTATCAACACTCTTCCATTAGTAATGGCTAGACTTCTTGTGAGAGAAATGTTAAGTGAAGCTTAAGGTTTCTCAAATAAATTAAAGCTTTACTCTTAAAACATTACATAAAGCTTAAATTTTCTTGTTTATTTATCCATTAGTAAAGCTTTATATACACATATTTTTAAGCATTGACAGACAATTGGATACTGAATACTCCCAACAAACAATCCAAATACAGAAAGATTGTGTACTGTATCATCGTACTTTAAAAGCAGAATTTCAATCTGTTGAATCGATTTAAATATAGAAATCATACATATGTATGTATGTTAAAAAAAAAAACTGCAAATATATAACATGTATTATAAATGGCATACATAGATACATACAAGGAAACGATACAACTTTATAGATTCATAAGTAAATTTAAAATGACTTGAAGTTCAGAAAAAAAAAAAATCCTACTTACATGAGTATCAATCAAGCTCATCAATCACACGAATTTTATAACAACGGAACAATATCAAAAACAGAAATATAGCTTATAAAAGCTTGGTATTAATTTTTGGAATTTTTAATAGAATCCGACGTATATATGTATGTTTTCAAACGAAAGAAACAAAATAAAATTCTTCTTAAATTAAAACATCAATAATTTCTTGAATGTATAAAACGTAAAAAGAAAAATGAAAATTATGGATTGCTTTCAAAATAGGAAATTTACTGACTCGAGCCATAAAGGGTAATTATTCTTTTTTGCCATAATTTTAAAATTTGGGCTTTTTTAAAATTTTTAGACAACAGAAAAGCTTTTAAGCTATTACGAGGTTATTATGAGATTATAGTTATGAGGTTATGGTTTGAATGAGGTGCGTTTAGAAAAATGTAATGTTCAAAAGTCGTATTACTACAAACAAAATACATAAATCTCAAATGCAATAACTTATGTACATACATACATACATATGAATATATATAATAACTGTAAGAGAGTACATCGAGTATATAAGATCTTAGTCATTCGACTAGTATGATAAGAATATAATTTATGATTATTTTATAATGATTAAATAAAAGTAAATAAATACATTTGAATATTATACGATGATGGCAAAAAAGTACAATGTATTAATGGTTATTTAACGGCTGATCAAAACCAAAATGTTATATATATATAAATTGTGTATATACATATGTACATATATATAATACATATATAAATTTATATAAAAGGTATAGATTAAAATAATAGGATGAGATGCGGAGTGTGTTAATTCCGTACAATGTAGTAATTTTTAGCGAAATAATTCGATTTCTGTTTGTCGCCTTCACGTTTATAGTGGCAGTCTTCGATAGGCTTGTGAAGAACAATTTAAGATCTCTTTTGAAATATCATCCGGATGTTTTGATAAAATGAAACCTTTTGAGATATCATGCATGATTCGCATTTATATGATATAGTAAAGGCGAAAGATAATATTTAACAGTAATTTTAAAAATGTATCTAGGTAGAGACAATTATTGAAAAATAAATAAAACCATAGGTAAAATTTATTTCATAGCATACATTTAACAACATAAATGAAACGTTATGTATGTAGTTATATTTTAACTATTGTATACAAAGAGCTATCCAAATTTTTAACAAAACAAGAAAACGATAAATAATAAATTATTCTAATCTGAGAAGAACTTAATATCGCTGTCCTTCGAAGAGTGCCATGCAAATAACATTGAATAGCTAAAAGACTTCCGTTTCCTGAGTCAAAGACAAGCTTAATTTAACTGAAGTGAAATCTAAAGAAGAGAAAAAATAACTAAATCAATTAATAAACAGTTATATCTTCAATGTGGATCAATAGATTTAGCAATGAAATTTGAACAATAATTGTGCAAAATGTATATAAATTACTGACGTACTAACATATAATGAAATAAAATTATTTTCAAGAAGGTGTTTAGTTTAGAGTAATGGATCTATGAATTCATAATTTTATTGACTTGAATTAGTTCCATTTTGATTAGAAAACACTTTTACTAAGCCTCTTACAAATTTGTACATATTTATAGTAATGTAACGTATTTGACTATCCATAAATGACTACACCCACAATGTAAATTTATTTTAGTTGTTCATTTTACTGCCTTAATAGTTAAGAATCTTAAAAATATTATCTCAACCAAAACATTTTTATATCAATAGTGTTCTTTTTACTATTGTGGATTTTGGAATTGTATTTTAATAATATGAAAGCTGTTGGAATTTGTGACTGCCTTTGTTATTAAACACAAAAGAAATTCACGATTATTTTTCTGAAACATTGGATTAATTTTTAAATAATTGGAGATATCAGATTTGAGAAGTATTATGTTAACGATGGGCAATCATAAAATATTGCAACATATTTAATAATTTTTGCATTGACTATCGTTTAAAGTAACCATCTTTTAAATGTAAATGGTAGTCATGAAAAAGTTGGCATTAAAAGAGGTTATAATAATACTGGGTCGCCAATTATTAATACGACATTGTAGGTCATATCAAGTTTTTATATTCGACGATTTATCGAATTATATTAAAGAACGACCCAGGTTCTATGTTCAAATCTCAGCAACTACTCTAACTGCTGGAATACACCAAAGCCTTTTACCTGTTATACCTTAAGAATGTTAACGAATCGTATTTCACATATATGTAAATACTTTATATTCTACGCTTTTTAACATTTTTTTTTTAGTATAACAGAAAAATAAGAAGATTGTTCCCTTGTTTATGTGTACATAAAGTCATAAATACTAAATTACCATTGTTCACAACCGTGACTAAAAACAAGCGTCAATAAAATTGTAGAGAAAAAATAGAATAATAATCACAACGGGCAAAGTTCGGTCATTTCACTCACTGAAAAATATTTTGGCCATGTTTGTTGATCTTTTTTGAAGAATTATAATAATGGAATTAATAAAAATATTTCGATAAGTGAAATCTTCTTTACAAGTAGATTTCACAAACAATATTAAACAAATATTTATTACAGCATAGTTATTTACAACGATTTCCGTAGATCCACAATTCGAATAGTTTTGACAATTATTAAATTACAATAAATTTAAATATTTGTTATTACTTGTTGTTAGGATACTATTGGGGAATTGAACTATTACATATATATTTTCTAACTTATACTTAATTGCTTATAGAAGTAAGAAAGTAAAGTTGTTTACTGCGTAAGTGAAATAAGTTAACGCCCTAATCGATTAAATTTTTGTTTTCAAGAAAACAATTTTATTTACAATGTCAAAACGTATAATAAATTAAATAAAACATAAATATTGTTTGTAAACAATTATAAAGTTTACAACGAAGAAAATTTGCTATTTGTTAGCTATTTTAGATTTCCCCAACTTTAAACAATAACCAAAATGATTTACGTGGTCAATCTGTTATTTATTTATAAAAGGAGTGTATACAATTGAAAATAATCATCTTAAATATTTTTAATAAACATTAGAGCGGGAAATTTCATAATGTCGAAAATTTACATGTTTTCATTTTTCATGTTTAAATATTATAAAACATTTATGTATAGTATACAGTTTCTAATGAACGTTTAAGAAGCTGTACACAAGTACACATCTATGAAACCACAAAATATTTTCAGTTAAATCTATTTCGATTCAACCTTAAGGATCTATAATAATGAAAGCTGACTGCTCGAATAAAGCCAGACATTTGTTTATAACAGAAGAAAAAACCAAACACGTCCATTTAAAAAGACAATTTCGAAAATAAAGCCAACCATATCTAGGTTGAAAAAAAGAAAATTCCATGACCCTTCTGTTAAAAACAGTCAACGAGACTTGTCTGGTATTGTTCGCCAAACCAAAAAATTTTGAAAGATGTAGATGCTTATTACCATTAAACTCATTTAATATTTCTAGCAAATCTTTTTTAGATAATTTTCAACTAGCGCTACAAGAATAGAGTCTAATATTTGATTGACATTAAAAAAGAATAAAATTGTTAACGGAAATAAAACACTTAACAGTAAAAATCTAGTAATAACGTAATTCCTATTTAAACGTTTTTATAATCACAGTTCTATACTGCGTATGCAACTGTAATTCTAAATAAAACTTGAAGGCATATTTATTTTCTTTTGCTTCCTCAGTAGGAGATTAAACTTTTATATGCAAAATATCTTAAACACCCAACAATTATTATTATTTCGACTTTGGAACCATAATCATTATTGATATTTAAACCCTAGTTATTTATACAAACAATTAAAGTAAATTTATATATTTTTTTTATTTTCATTGATTTGTTATTATTTTAGAATAAATCAGACACAAAGTCATTCACTGATAAATTTTTAATTACTTACATTATACATATGTATATAACGGGTGATTTTTTAGCTATTATCTTTTTGGCAACACTGGTTTAAACAGCTCACGCACGTTTCGTGTTTTTTCCACTGTCGAACATCTTCAGTTTGGTCTATAATTTAACCCTGAAACGTCTTACAAACAAACAACGCTTGTCAATCATTGAATTTTATTATCAAAATACATGCTCTGTTAAGAAAGTCCATTGCGCGCTTCTTCCATTTTATGGTTAGTTTAATCGACCGTGGTCTAATCGACCGTGACTAAATTTCGCACCAAATTTACATTGTTGGACATTAAACCACCAACACGCTATCGTAAAGTGCTGCTTCAAAGATGCTGCGAATCGTAATGTAACTGTGAATTGTTAGCGCTACCATGAGATGATATCCAACTCTTTTTTGCCCAAAATACAAGACGGTGTCACATGCCACACAGCACGCGTAACTTATTGAGAGGCGAGTTCGGTGAACATTTCATTTTACATTCGAGATCGGTCAATTGGCCGCCTAGATCGTGCGATATAAGGCCTTTAGACTATTTTTTGTAGAGCTATGTTAAAGCTCATGTCAGACAAGTCCGCTTCAATTGATGCATTGGAAGACAACATTGAAGCATTTATTCGTGAGATACCGGAAATGTTGGAAAGAGTTTGCCAAAATTGTACTAAGCACAATCGCGGTCAACATTTGCATGAAATAATCTTCAAACATTAAATTATATGGACGGCCGTACTATCGATTCAAATAGTGATTTCATGCATTTTTCTGAATTTGATGGATTTTTTTTTGAGGATTTTTCCTATAGCCCTTTATTAGAGAGTAAAAATCAAAAGGCGTAATGATGAGACCACTACATACACTACTTGTTTTTAAAATATTTCCCCTAAGCAGTCAAAACAACACATAAACGATCAAATTATAAACAAGAATGAGTAAGTAAATCCTTAATCAAATAAAAAATAAATAAATAATAAATTAATTAATTGTAACAAGACTTGAAAACGAAGACAAAAAATTTTATCTTCGTTTTCTAAATGTATTTGCGCAAAGGAAACTTAATCAGTATAGCAATAATTGTGATACAAAAAAATATATTGATTAACACAGTAGACGCAGAAGACACAAAGTACAAAGCAAAAAATATTTACGAAAGAAGAAAGAAAGAAAAATAAATAAAGAAACAAATGAGTGTTTTAATAAATAATGAAACGGATTGATGAACATTAAATTAAAACTTTCTGGAATTAAATAAAAATTATGTATATTAATTATATATTCAATTAAGAATTCTTACTTCAATACCAACACAGTTTAAAAATTACCTCTATGAAGAATCTATTTCAAACAGTCATCTGATATACTTATCTCTATCACTCATCTTTTTAAATAACTCTGTCTTCTTTAAAACTAGCAAACCAATAAACAAACAAAAAATATTCAATATCATCAACACAATTCTTTTTTAATATTTCTTTATAAAATATAGCGATAACAAACGAAACGGAAATATCGGCACTTCTTAGCATTTTACATATTTTGATTTACTTCCGCATAGCAAACAGAAGCGACAGAAATGAATCAACTTTAACCTAGACCTAGACCCAGACTTCAATTTTTTTTTTATTGTAATTTTGCAAAATTAATAAAAAAAAAATACTGTTAAAGATACTTCACCGTTGAAAATTGAAATGCTCTGTTAAAATGTGGAAAATAATAAAAATTTGCTAAAAATTCATAATTTAATCAGCTAATAAATAATAAATAGTATAAGAAGCGAAGAAAAAATTAAAGTAAACAAAAATAAATTAATTAATGATTAGCTGTTTACAAAATTCGTTTTATTTTTTAATCATCTTTGAACCAAAAAAACAAAAAAAATAAAAAAAACAAGTAGATGGGAGGCTTAGAAAACAAACCACAAAAATAAAACAAATACTCTACAAATTCATACGAAAAATTTCCAAAGCCGTTATTTCTCAAATAGACAAACATTTTCTACAGCCGATTACTAGGATGTAATTCGTAAATATACATACCTTTAATTCCTAACTGTATAATAATACATTCAGATAACAGTATAAGGTTTGACGTAAATTCATTATTAATAAAAATGTAAACAACTTAATAAGCATTTATAATAATTTTAATTATTGCAGTTTTATTTTAATACATTCATATACAGATTATTTTGAAAAAAACAAATTACTTTATATAATATGAATACAAAGTTGGAATATGAAACGGTTTTAAATATTATTAATTAGACCTCGATTACGAGCCGACGCATAACCCATTAAATAGACATGTAAAGGCAAACTCTTGTTCTTATATTGATTTGTCCACAAAACCCTCTGAAACAATTTGAAAACTTTTTTTTTAAGCATTTTCAATAAATAATAACAAGAAATAATAAAGATACTAGTACCAAAGAGTTTTGGTCAGCAAAAGTACAATGTTTAGTCTATACACCAAAAGTACTAAATCCAAATTTAACAGTTTAAACGATAACCCTAATCGTTCCTATTAGAAAACTTTTTTTCAGAGCGATTAAAAGTTAAAGTAGCGTAAGCATACAATGCTTGTCATATATGTAAATAAAACAATTTCAATAAACAATTTTTATTATTTATAAAATCGTAGCAGATAAAATTAGATTTCCGTCTTTTTTCCCCTTTTTAAAATTACAAAATCAATAAAATATTGTATGTAGTCGCATAAATTTAAACAGCATACGCTGGTTTTCAATCAAAAGACTTAAGAAACGAGCGCACGTATATAAATGCACACTCGTGTGTACAAACAGCCACTGAGTCAACCATCCGAATATGAAACAAGCAGCGAATTCATACTGAAATACAACACAACTGTTTAACTAAATGAAACTCGTTTTAAAGTTATTCAAGTAAGTATTTTAATAATTGCCGTAAATACTGATCTTATAATTTTATTACATTCTATATACTGTTGTAAAAACATACATACAATTAGTCTGTGCAGTTTTTATTTTCAACTTCATTCTATTTTAAAATGAGCGTTTTATGTTTTCTACTGTTTTCATAACCGAAACTATAATTTGCTGTTAAGAATCAATGTCAAAGTCATAATAAACCTTCGAACATAATAATTCTGCAAACAAAAAATGAAATAAAAGAAATAATTTTAAATTCTTCAAAGTCACCAGCTAGTTGATATAAAAAAAAAAACTTGAAAGAGAATATTAACAAATTACGTTCTGTTTTTTTTTTCTTGACCAATGGTTTTATGTTAAATGACCGGACGGACAATTTAAACTTTTTTAAATTTAATTACTTGCTCAATAGCAGTGTGTATTCCATTGTTTTTTATTTATTCATCTTTTGGAAGTAAATTTTACATGGAACCATTATCTATAAAAGGTTATTTACGTTTTCAAAAGTACATTTTTTAAATGGTCAAAATAACTTCTAGTAATTTGGTAAATATTCTTACCAGGAGCAATAGTAATACTACCCACATACACTTTTCTTTTACTGTTTAATCAATTTAATTAAAAAAAATGTCAATGCAATAAAATTAAAAAAATATTATAAACTAAAAAATTGAATATTAATTTAATTAAGAGCGTAGCAAACTGTAGCAAAGATATAGGAAAATTTCACTATCATTTTAGGATTGAAATGTAACGAAGAATTCATGTTTATTTTCGGTATTTGTTTTTATTTGTGATTTCCATAATAATAAATTTAGCTTAAAATAATTTATCAATTCAAAAATTACGAAAATCGAAAAACCCCGAAGTAATATATGTCGAGTTCCTTAAATATGCTCTGTCTGAATAGTTTTATTTTTCTGAAAGCTAAAATATTTGGCGTTTTAAGGTTTTATATGTAAATTTTCACCTTTTTTTTACCAAAACCTAACCAATTTGCAACTATTTGCAGTCCACATCAAAATTCTAATTATTTTATTCTCTCATTCTTCTCAATCATTTATAAATTTATCTTAAACTCAGCTTAACTTTTTTTTTCGATGATTAGGAAGTTAATTTATAAAATTCAACATTTGACATTTCAAGTAGAACTTGGAAGAATCTAAAAAACACATTTGAATTATGCTTTCAAAAGAGAGTATATTCGAAAAGCAGCACCAAAATCTTTACATAAAATAATATTCAGTTTTCGGTAATTCATTCTTTTCAATTTAAAGAAATCAACTTGGATTCTTAAACTTACTTTACTTTACTTTTTTAGACTTTGAACTGAATCTTTGATTATATTTCGTTGTCATATGAATCATGAATAAAATAAAAATAAATAAATATTGTTTGTTTAAAGACAAAATCTTTTCTCTTATATATTGTTAATGAGAAAGGTGGTTTTTATATATTTATATGTATAATATCTACAGTTTTAATTATTTGCGACGTAACGCATCATTTTGAAATAATTTGATAATACTATTTACTTTTTAAATCTTGAATTTCACATAGCTCTGCTAGAATAGGAATAATGAGAAACATTTAAATATGCAATTTAAATAAAAAATATTTTAGATTTTTATTAATTATATTTATTTACTTTAGCATAACACTACACTAGATATGTATGTATGTATACGTAAGATATTCCATTATTAAACAGAAAAGAGTTTATTGACAAACTCAGGGCTTAAATAATTATCACCGTTTGGGGAACTAGACAAAAAGTCTTTCAACTTTGAAGGAAAACAAATAAAATACGAAAAATTAAAACTTCACAATGAAAAGCAAACACTATCTACAAAAATATATAGACGCACACTTTAAATGACCAAAAACTTGTAACTGAAAACACAAATAATAACGCTTATAACGATAACGATTAAAAAAAAATGTGTGAATGTATTCAAATTAGAAATGAATGTACGATAGGAAAATCCTAAACTGAAGCATTAAAAATACACACCTCAACCGTCTATACTTAATGTACGAAAAAGTCGAATACAATTGTAATTAGTTTAGTTGTGAGTCCGAGCAAAGAATATTTTTGTATTTCTTAACTTGTAGTTTATTTTTTCTTAATTAAAACGAGGAAGAAGGTTCTTAAGTTTTTCTTGGTAAATTATTCAGAATCATAAGGTCCATTTATCTGTACACTTTAATAAGCTTTTTCATAAGTTGCTTTACCATATGCTATTACTGCTGCTGTTATTGTTATTGCATTGTTGTTTTATAAATACAAAATATAAAGAACTTTTATACCTTGAATTTAACTAAAGCTTAAAAGCAGTTAAGCTTGACTTAATACGTCACCTCGGTATTCGAAGTCAATGAATACGACGACAACGACAACGACAACAACAACGGCGTACACAACTGCGGTATGAAGATAATCGTATGTTGGTGTATTATTAGCGTATATGTAGCTGGCTGAGTCTATATGTTTTACCGATATTACTAAAGTATGAATTAAAAGATTGCTTCGCTAGCGTATTGTAGATGGGGATGGTATTGCGAATGTATGAGTAAGAGTTTATTAAGCTAAACAAGTATTAAGTGGTATTGGTGCTGCCGGTAAACGACGTCTTGAGCGTCTGGTTCAAAAACTTATTTTATCTTGTGCAGGTTGAGAAGTTTAGAAGTCAGTTGAGCATAAAAATTCATACGGTTCGGTTTAGTTGGCCAAATTTAACTTAAACAGTAAAAAAAAAACAAATTATTTATACACGCATACCTACTATATAAATAAATATATTAAACAATAAAACATAAATGTGAACAAAACGGAAATAATCGATTTGAAATTAATAATTCTGCCAAAAATTTATGTTACAACATTTACAAGTGCGCACAAAATTAATTTACAATATTGTATTAAATTTAAAAATAAAACACAGAGAAAGAATCTAATTAAAAATTAAAAAAAAATAAGAAATAATTTTAGTTCTGTGTAAAAAGTTCACAAGTGGAAAGAAAGTGAAAATAATGCTTATAATAACAGAATAATATTAGCTTTCGAATAGTTCTTAACTACAAATCAATCGTAGCAAATCGAAAAAAGAAAATAATCGAGCAACAGTGTAACGATTGGTTGTTTTAAAAAGTCAAATAATATAAAATTAAACCAACGTACAGACAAGTTGTAAAAATGAATAGCAACGTTACATCGGGTTTTGATATTGCTGCCGAAATAGCTAGCATCGCTATTGATGAATTTAAATCACATTACATGACAAAAAACTTCACAGGATTAATACAAAGATATTATCGTCTGGTCGAAGAGGATTTTGGCGGTAGGTTTAATATTAACGCATATATGTTTGTATGTATAGTTTTCCCACAATTTTTATTTTTATTTTTAAAACTTTATACATACGTATATTGTTTGTATACATATGTACATATCTATCTAAATACGTATAAACGCCAAATTGGGATTTCCCATAATTGTGTCCAGTTTGTGGCACACAATATGTGCTTTACTGATATGTGTGTAACGTACATAGTCATTATAAAAGTGCAATAATAACAAATTATTGGTTTCAAAATTAGAATTTATAAAACTAGTTATTAACAAATGATACTACTACATACATATATTACATTTAAACGTAATACTGGTAATAGGTAAACCGATTAAAATGATGCCATATATTTTATAATATTATTAGAAATAGTAAATAAATTAATTAATTAAGTAATCCACGACTTCTAATGTTAAAGGCTACAATGACGTTTTTTAGAAATTCGAAAAAAAAAATCACAAGTAAACACTTAACAGCAATAAATACCTAAACAGAAAATAAAACAATTAATTAAAGTAAAACGGAAATGTTTACAATCAACACAATAACAATATTAATAAAAATAAAACAAGAACTATATGAAAATCGTATTTAGACCAAATGCGGTTATTATTATATGTAATAACAATTAATGCTATTAAGTTATTTTCTGATTACTAAAATGCGAATATAATTATTTTGAACTTTTGAGATTTCTTATACTGGTAATTATTAATACAAATTACAAACGAATTAATTGTGTAATTTTGTTTGTGATACCAGAAAGAATTTAGGTTTCAATTTGTTTATTTAGTTTGTTTATTTAGTTTGTTTATTTCCTTAAAAGATAATGTTTGATTGAAAAAGTACGGAAAATATATACATGTATATAGGTATGTTTATGTAATTGTAAAATTTTATAAGTAGGAAAAGAAATATTTCAGTAGCCTACATCATTAGATATATATCAATGATAATAATTGTTCATAAATGCAATAATTAAAGATTTTAAGCGATATTTGACGGTACTTATTGTGAGTTTATAATTCAGACCAAACAGAAATTCTATTATTCATATGAATAATGTAATTTCAAATCTATATGTGCTATATCTACTGAAACATATATCGCTCCTTTATTGCAACATAGTCATATCTCAAAAAATTAAAAATTTGTAGTTACATAAGCAAAACTGCTCTTTTAGGCCTTCTGTTCATGTTGAAAAAAATTCAGTTTCATATCCCAAGTTGAACCGAAGTTATAGCAAAAAGTGTTGGCGGCAATTAGATCATAGGACTTATGTCTTGAAAACTTAAATCGCATTTTGCCAAATTCAGGTTTTTTTGAGATATGACTATGTTGCAATAAAGGAGCGATATCTACTGCCGAAAACAATTGTCAACAAAATCTTAAATGGTATATTTCGTATTCTATACCAACTACATTAAAGAAACATTTGAACATTCTAGTTAAAAATGTTGTTAACTCATTCAAAAGTCATTGAATATGGCTTATTATACAATTAAATTAAGTATTAATTGCACAAACGAAATAATAATTTTACACAAATACTTATTTTAATTGCAAATTATTAATTTTATCGCTATCGTTGATAATGTTTTCAGAAATCATTATAAATTAGACATGGAGAATTTCTTCATGAATAAAGACCAAGGACATTTTTGTTTTCATATTTATTTACTAGAAATTTTCAATATAAAAACTTTTATTAAATAATAAAGCCCATAAGTGAAAATATTTTCTGATCATCAAGTTGACATGTTAAAAATGGGATAGAAAGGATTTTTTATTTATACCAAAACAATAACTAAAGGAATTTTTTAATTTTTATAATGTCTTAAAGTTTTCTGTCAACTTATTTAAATAGAACCCCTAGAGCACGAGGAACGAATAAGTAATTTAATAGGTTGCTTTCATACCGAAATGTTTTAGTTTACATAAAATGTTTCGTATGTTTCATAGAACAAAGAATCTAAAGTTGTGAATTGTCCAAATTGAGAATATTCCTATCATATGAGAGAAAAATATGTCAAAAGAATTCATTCGCATTCAGATTCAAATATATATTTACATGATAAATTGATGTAAATTTATGTATTATATTATGTACATTGCAAATTTTTTACTGTATATAGTATTATAACTACTACAAAATTACATCACATGAACAACATTGATTTATAAAATAAATCTCGAGACCATCTTCACAAATGTTTTTCCTAATGCTATCAACTACAGTCAATTCATCCTAGAATGTTGGAAACATAGAGAGGTGTGTTACAAACAAAATATCATGGTGCGGTCGATTTTCTAACATGTGCTTGTGAGAGTATTTGCAGCGTCCAATGCGAAATCGGACTATTGTTGATTTTAATTTTTAAAACAATGCGTCTGCAAAATTGGTTTATTTTCTAACGAATTAACTTTTTTAAATTTGTTTTAATTATTTAATTTCATTTTATTTAAGATATTTAGCATTTAACAAATATCTATCGAATTATCTATGCTGAAAGTAAGTGTAGTGGATGCTGCTCAGCTTCAGATAAGATATGAATTGTAATACGGAAATACGGATCTGTTAAATAAATAAATTACACAGTCTAGCAAATTTAAACTTTTTTTGAGCAAATAAGATGGGTCCAGGTGTTTCCGAATGCATTTTGTGCGCTGAACACGAATTTTTCAAAAACTTTCCATCACGTCAGGTTTTCAAGTAAAGTGAGGTAAAAATAGCGTTTTTGGACATTTTTGAAAAAGTGTAGAGCTAAACACTAACGTGCTAGAACCATCGCTATTGTCCGAAATTGACAATTGATTGATTAATCACCAATATAGTAGTCGAGACTTATCAAAAATTTTGGAATTATGTATTTATACCTAATATTTTTGAATTTTTAAAATACTCAAAAATATTTTAGTAATCAATAATTTTGTGTGAAAAGTTAATAAAAAAAACATTTTCGTCAATTTTTGAGCTATACTCAGCTAAATACGCAACTTAGGCTATGAAGTTCTGTCGCATAGTATTGTTAATGTAGGAGAAGAAATATTATGATAAAAAGCAATTCGTCTAAGCGTTTTATTATTTTTCTTTATTTTAATTAACTTTGCAAGGCACTACAATCAATAAGGGTCGTAATTATTTAAATCAAAACTTCAAAAAAAAAGAAAAAAATAATTACCGAAATAAATATGAATTTTATATAAGGTTTTTTGTTAGTGACCTTGTAAATGTCAATATGTTGTTATAAATAATTTGTTCTTATTTGGTATTATTCATTTTAGTTTCATTTAATTTGGTTTAGTTTATATAGTTTTATTTTGAATTTCTATGAGCAATTATAAACATCATTAAAAAGTATTTAAGTTATAATAAAAACGATTTACTTAAATTTTTTTTAGATTTTTTTTAATTTAATATTTTATTTAACGTGCGCTCTTCTACCATTGCGACTGCCGAAAGTTCATTAGTCTACTACTGTATTTAAGCATCTAAGAAATACGAGGAATACTTTATTTTATTTAATTAAAACATTTTCTATTAACTCTCAACGGGCTTAGAGAGCTTAACGTTTATCGAATTTGTCAAAAGACCAAGTTTACTTACTTGAAACCAGTCTATTTTAGATCATGCTATTGCGTAATTCATTTTTTTGTAGATACAAAATTATAGGAAGTGTTTGTTTGCTCGTTTATATGTTTATTAATGTGCACTCAGTTGTAACAATTCATAATTTTTTTTTTTTTTATTTAATTTCATGGTCTTTAGGTCAGCTAAAACTGAATTATAATTTATGAAAAATTCTAGATAATTTTAATCAAAACCAAACACAAAAATTTCGTTTTATTTGATCATGTCTCAAAATTTGGTATTTTAGGCATTCCCATTAGAACTTGTTTTAAAAAAATATACTTCCTTCGAAATTATTTTGCTTTTAATTCAGTAGAATTATATTAAATATGCAAAAATATGCTAATGTTTCATTTAATGTCAATAATATGTTCTTTTCTATTTTAGATCCTCGTGCTAAACGGTTTCCCCTTATGGACAACCCCTTGTACACTTTTGGTTTAGTAGGCATATACTTATCGTGGGTTTTGGTGATAGGTCCGCTATTTATGCGAGATCGTAAACCATTCCAGCTCAGACGTACACTTGTCATTTACAATGCCTTTCAAGTGGCTATCAGTGCGTATATGTTCTATGAAGTAAGTATAGTTTTAAATTCCAATAAGTTCTTTATTGATTTTAGTATTTTAATCGTTTAATCGTTTAGCATTTAATGGCAGGTTGGCTAAGCTACAATTTAAAATGTCAACCGGTAGACTACAGTGATGGGCCAATGTCAAAGAGAGTAAGTTGAAACAATTCCTTAAGTTTAATTAACACATCACAGTTGTAGGTATGTTTACCTACATAAAATTAGCATAAGAATTTCATTATAATTTTGTTAAAGTAGATGCTTACTTGGTTTCGTTTTTACTTAAAAAATCTTTCAAGGTCATCTCTCTTTTATTAACTTTCAGTTTTTTTTTTGTATTTTTTTAACCCGAATACTCGTATATACTATCTGTTTCGCCAAATATTATGAGTTTATTTGCATTTCTTTTATTAGCCACTCTATTCATAGAAACATTGTTAGCAAAACAAAAACGTAAAGATATCTTTGTATTCATATGCATATTCATTGCTAACGTACACATGTGTATGTAGATGCATATGTATAAGAAAGACTCAAATTCAGAAAACAAATATCTGAAATGAAATAAAGTAAATAAAATCACTACGAAAAGATAACAATATTTTAGAGCTGGTTACCGATAATAAACGTAAAATTAAAAAAATTAATCTTGCTTTTAAAAATGATTCACAATTATTTGGAAAAAGTTGTAAAAACTATTGTTGTTAAATACTAACATTATAAATTATGGGAATTTAAGTAAGAAGTTAAAAAACATTTGAGTAATAAACAGCAGACGCTATAAAAATAGGAAAACTACAAAAGACTTAAGACACAAACCTATAATAAGCTATACCAATAGCCAACATATTGCGTATTATCAACTGGGACATTTTCTAACGCTTCAAGATTCCGCAAAGTCTTTAAATTAAAGAAAAAGTTGCAAAGCAAATACGTACATGCATACATAATTGGCCATTGCAACCCTTCAGTCAGGATTACGACCTAGCTTCTCACACCACTTATGTTGTGTGTGTCAATTTTATACATGAGTGGCGGGACCTACAGTTTAAAGTCGACTCCGAACGACAGATTTTTGAGAAGCTTTTCATGGCAATTTTTACTCTCAGAGTCTTTGCCAGAAATCTGCTGAGAGGAAGTCGCCGAAGAAATATTTTTTCGTTAATAAGCCAACACACTACCCACTAGACCACGGCAAAGCAAATACTTATATAAAAAAATCAGCCCTACAAATACTATGGAATTGATAACTAACAATTGGAATAAGTTTATAGTGTTTTGTAGTACGTTAAGTACAGCATTTAGAGATCCCAAATTATACTACTCGTAATACAATATAATTCTATTTGTAGTATATCAGAAAGCCAATTTTAACCGTAACTTCATTATTATATTTTGAAGACATTCCCTAACATTGCTGGTTATTTTGATTTCTTTTGATTTTTATTTTTTTTTTTTTTTTTGTTATAGTTTAACTACTACCAGTTTATCATGTTTTTGTATTTCACACGTGAGTAGTAATAAAAGTTCAAGTTCGGTCATTTGAGTTTCCATTATTAAATATAATCTAATAATAATTATTATGGAATCTAACACTTCCTAACAAATCGAAACAAATAAGCCATGCACATGGACTATTAAATATTATACATATTATTATTATTATATCTCTACTTCATTTATGATTTACTTTAAATACGTGTCTAGATTCGGCTGTAATTTTAAAATGTTCGTTAATAATAAATGGAAATATGATATTAAAACAA
The DNA here is from genome assembly GCA_014635995.1 of Sarcophaga peregrina. Taxonomy (NCBI): domain Eukaryota; kingdom Metazoa; phylum Arthropoda; class Insecta; order Diptera; family Sarcophagidae; genus Sarcophaga; species Sarcophaga peregrina. Next base: position 1,051,449 of record CM025789.1, read on the forward strand.
TTCTTACACCATTTAGAATATAAAAATACTTTAAATTGTACGCTTTCCTTCGTAATGGTTATTTGTAAAATTAAACAAATCTAAATATTAAGAGTTCGTTTCCTAATATCACATTATTATTAATAAAGTAGAAGTCGCCGTGGTGTAGTAGGTAGTGTGCTGGCTTATTAGACGTAAAGCCAGGGTTCAAGTCACAGGCCAGACATCAAAATAAAATACAAAAAGTATTTTTTCGGCGATTTCTTCTCAGCAGATTTCTGGCAAAAACTCTGAGAGTAAATAAAATTGCCATGAAAAGTTTCTCAAAAATTTGTCGTTCGGAGTCGACTTTAAACTGTAGGTCCAGCCACTTATGTACAAAATTAACACACACAACATAAGTTGTGTGAGAAACTGGGTCAATAATCCTGACTGAAGGGTTGTAATGACCAATTATGTATGTATGTATTAATAAAGTAGAACAAATTCAGACAGAGGGAAAAGTAATATTAAATTGAATACAAACAATAAAATGATTAAGTTCCTTAAAAATATGCATAAGAAGTATATACATATATTTTAATATTTAATGTATTTCAAAAGGCTTGAGAAATAAACATTTGTAGTTCATTTAACTTCAACATTCAATTATAAATTAATCAATCAATTAAACAAACGATTTAATCAAGGTTTTATAAGGGAATTGTATAAAATGTTTAAAAAGTTTTTAACACTATTCATTGCAAATGAAATTTAAATTGTTGTTTAGTTGCAATTTTGTATTTTAGTTATTTCTCCAAAAATAAACGCAAATAAACTCGTAAGCGTGTATTAACGATTATCTCTCGATTTTTATTTAATAAAAATTTATATTGAAGGACACGGTTATGAAATACTTCAAGAGTAACATTGAAAGGCATCATTGATTATTTACTAAACATCAAAATCTTGTAAATACTTTTAACTATTTAACAAAACCAAATATACTGACGACAGGTATTCTTAAAGTCATTGTGTGGTTTATATAGAAACGTTTACAATTTTCAACAATATATCGACAAAAGTAATAAGATATTTAGACAAATGAATAAATAAATGTAATAGAATGTGTTTGTTAAGGTTTGGTTTCTGGGTCATTATCGATTTGTTTTCATTTCTTATTATATTATTTTAACAGTTTATTTGCCAACACAAAACAATGTTATTTTCTTAAAAATCTTCTTATCCAAAAAGAGTTAAGATATACAATTTAACTTTGTTTATGGAAAATTAAATAGACTTTCAGAGCGCTTGCTGTAGTTTGTTTACAGTTTAAAGTACAAAATTGGTTCTGAGTAATTTGGCTGTTAAAAGTAATAATTAATAAACCAAGTAATAAAAATATAATGTAATGATATAGGAAAAATTGCATATATAAAATAGTATCGTAGCAAACGTTTTTATTATTTTCCTTTTTTATTTTAGATGTTAAATCTTTGCTACGTTTATTATCTATCAAAGCTGACGGAATTTGCCGACACTACGTTCTTTGTGTTGCGAAAGAAATCGAATCAGATTACCTGGTTGCATGTCTACCATCATTCATTGACTCCTTTGGAAACATGGGTCTTGGTTAAATTTATTGCTGGTAAGTAAAATAAATCTACAGATATTAACTATAAACAAATTAAAAATTGGATCAATAAATGAAAAATTTGTTTATGAATTTAGTCCATGTTAATTTAAGCTTTTACAAGTTTTACTTCACAGAAAATAAATGGTTATCATTATTTCTATATTCCTTCAAAGGCACATAAAAGTAGATAACAAAATACGTTTAATAATATGTAGAACATGAAGTTAATAACTTCCCTCTCATTTGGGAAATATTTGATGTTAGCATACGATACATTTGATGTTAGTAGTAATATTATTTTTATTATTTTTTCGTTGTTTTATGAAAGATAGATTTTTTTACTATGTCTTGTTATTTACCTGTTTTGAATCAGAGTTATTATTCAAGTTTTTTCCGACTTGTTTGAGAACAATTGAAGCTAGCAATTTTTATAGTATTTCCTTTAAAGTATATTGCATACTCTTTTCACCTCTATTGTGCCTTTCTATCAGGCTTTCAACTAATAACAAAATACTGTATTTTATTAAGCGCAGCATTTTTGATAAGCCTGTCCTTAAAATGAAAAAATCAATTGGTTATCATTCTTAATTCGATTATTTTGCAGTGAACTTGTATTTTTCGTTTAAAAATTTCTGAAAGATGATGACATTGGACGTTTTTGTTTTTGATCTTTTGTTTATGTGACAATGATTTAGGGAGTTTTTTAAACTGAACCGGTTTAATTATATTTATTGAATCTGATGACTTTTAATGAAACGAAATCTAATTATTTAAGAATTAATTTAGAACAACATTTATACTGCATATTCAAATATTCTGGTTATTTAATTTTATTAATTTTATTTTCATTTTAGGTGGTAACGCAACATTTCCCAATTTGTTAAATAATTTCGTACATGTTTGTATGTATTTCTACTATATGATGTCCGCTATGGGTCCCGAATATGCCAAATTTTTATGGTGGAAAAAGTATATGACTGAATTGCAAATTGTAAGTAATCTTTGTTGCTTTTTATTGTTCGTATTGGTTTTTTCCTTTCCTATTTTATTTCGTGTTTTTGGTATATCTTACACGCCTTAAAATAGTGAATGACCTTCTTAAACAAGAAAGAGAAAAATTTTAAAAAATATTTACTGAAAGACCACTTTGAAAAGTTGAAAAACCTGTAAGTAGATTTTTTTTAAAGAATTTTATTAAATTTAAAACATTCGCAACTACAATTGCAATTTTACTTTTCAGTTTTATAAATCATGATTAAATTTAGTCAATGTACGGTTACATACTCTGCTGTTATATGGATACAGACTTAAATTTTCAAATGAAAAAATATTATAAAATTGTGTAATTCTTAAAAAAGTAGTTTTTGTTTCATTTTTCTTATGGAAGTTGTTTTTGAGTGTTTAGCTTTGTTAGTTGAATTTTGTTGCCACAATTGCCCAAGAATTTGTTTAAAAAAATTAAATGAAATTAAAAAAACAACATAAATCAACGACTTTAAAACGAAATATTTAGTAATTCACAAAATACTACAATCGTATCGTGGTATACAACAACACATTCGTGCCTAAAATCTATACCATCCGTATAGTGCCAAGAAAACAACAAAATTAAATGCCACAACTACCTCCATTAGCACACTAGTCGTTTGCTGCAACAATGCCATAAGTCTATAATTGAAAATTGCAGGTAAACATATCAATTTCTTTTCAATCAATTTCTGTTCTGGTTTGTATGCGATTAGAAATTGTGTAAAAAATTAAACTCAAATTGTCACATAAACACTTGTGAACAGAACGTACAAACATACATATATAGGTACGTATATACAATAAATAACTAGTAAAATTGAATTTATGATGTTGTTGCAACAAATGATTTAATATTTTCCCAAAGGTTTTTTCTATTCACTGTTTTAATTTTGTAATTAATTTTGTTTACGTTATGCAAATTCAATACATCAGATTTTACATTTTACTTTATATTTTAATAATTAAAAATTATATATTTAAACTTAACTTGTAAACACAATTTTTTTTATGCCAATGCATAACTTAGACAACGTTTACACTGACACAAACCTATTATTAAAAAAAATTAAAATTGCAACAAAAGTAGAAATGGAAAATGAACAGCTTAATTTTTAAAAGTTTCCTAAATAAATTACTAAATTTTAAATAATTGTTTGTCTTCTCTATTTAAACAAACTTATCGTATTAGGTGGACTGATAATATTTTAATGTTCAGTTATTATAGGCTATGTACCCGATTTAGAATATTGGTGTTATTGCTGGCATACTGGTTATTTTTATATCGTTTTGCCCACTGACCTACATACATTAATTCAAGCATAAGCAACATGGTCGGTATTGATTTCCTTTCGTTTTCGTATAACCACAATCAAAACCCTCAACACCCCATTAAATGAAAATTGATATCTTGCAACAATCTGTTGTTTTTTTTTTTTTTCTTTTGTTTACTAATACGAACAATAACAAAAATAATAAATAACGAAAAGGAAACTATGATAATAAACAAAATAAAAAAAAAAACAACAACAAGAAAAACAAAACGAACATACGTCCAAATAATTTGTTTGAATTTTGCAAACGAAACAAAGTAAAAAAAATAGAAATAAAAGCAAAATCAGAAACAGAAACAGAAACAAAGGAACAAGTGCAATCAGTTAGCAACTTTTCATGAGCGTGTATAGATACATATGTATATGTATTTATATTCGATTATAGTTGTATGTGTTCGTTGCATGGTTTTGTTAGGAATATATTTTTACAAAGAATTAAAAACAATAGAAACAACAAGCGCTGTAATTTAATTGCCTCATATCACTAAAGCAAATGCTATTTCTAAACAACTGATCAAATTACAATTTAAAGTGTTCGATCTTATGTTAACACTAGATTTACGTCTCTTATGAGTGGGTTATAGATGTCATTCGGACTTTAGTTGCAGTGTCATCTGGCAACTAAAAATTGTAAAAGATTTCTGAATTTATATTCCTTCTTTTAATCTTTATATTCGATTATAGTTGTATGTGTTCGTTGCATGGTTTTGTTAGGAATATATTTTTACAAAGAATTAAAAACAATAGAAACAACAAGCGCTGTAATTTAATTGCCTCATATCACTAAAGCAAATGCTATTTCTAAACAACTGATCAAATTACAATTTAAAGTGTTCGATCTTATGTTAACACTAGATTTACGTCTCTTATGAGTGGGTTATAGATGTCATTCGGACTTTAGTTGCAGTGTCATCTGGCAACTAAAAATTGTAAAAGATTTCTGAATTTATATTCCTTCTTTTAATCTTTATATTCGATTATAGTTGTATGTGTTCGTTGCATGGTTTTGTTAGGAATATATTTTTACAAAGAATTAAAAACAATAGAAACAACAAGCGCTGTAATTTAATTGCCTCATATCACTAAAGCAAATGCTATTTCTAAACAACTGATCAAATTACAATTTAAAGTGTTCGATCTTATGTTAACACTAGATTTACGTCTCTTATGAGTGGGTTATAGATGTCATTCGGACTTTAGTTGCAGTGTCATCTGGCAACTAAAAATTGTAAAAGATTTCTGAATTTATATTCCTTCTTTTAATCTTTATATTCGATTATAGTTGTATGTGTTCGTTGCATGGTTTTGTTAGGAATATATTTTTACAAAGAATTAAAAACAATAGAAACAACAAGCGCTGTAATTTAATTGCCTCATATCACTAAAGCAAATGCTATTTCTAAACTACTGATCAAATTACAATTTAAAGTGTTCGATCTTATGTTAACACTAGATTTACGTCTCTTATGAGTGGGTTATAGATGTCATTCGGACTTTAGTTGCAGTGTCATCTGGCAACTAAAAATTGTAAAAGATTTCTGAATTTATATTCCTTCTTTTAATATTCATAAGACATGTTTCATCATGAACCCAGAAACGTGTTTCACCACTTAGTATGAATTTATAATCTTTATATGCCCAAAATATTCTATATAGTGAACGAATACCATGCGCAGAAACACATTTGCAGATCAGAATATTATCTCCCCCAGGTTTTATTGCATCTTAGGTATACATATATTGGACTAATTCCAAGAGAATGAAACTTTTAAAGTTTTTGTAATAAAGTTGAGACTCGTATATGACGAATTTGGTAATTTAAATTTAAGAAAACAAAATTAAAATCTGAATTACATAATTATGTATATATATATATATATATATATATAAATATATATGTATAATTATATAATATTCATTTAGAACCTTTGTTATGTGCTCTACAACAAATTCACTTATTTTGTAATCGATCAAACTCAAACAGCAGCAAGTTAATTAAGTTTGAGGACAGAAACGAACTTGGTGTTAGACAAACTCAAAAAAGTTTCGAGATCAAAAAAGGAAAGTAGTTTTAAAATATAAATAACTGCAATTTATTAATGTATATTCTTTTTTAACGTACCAAGTAAACATCATTATGAAATATTCACCTCTTAATATATTTTCAAAATAAAGATTTCACTTTTGAAATTTGATTATCAAAAGTGCAATGGCAACACTGTCTATTACAACTTGCATCAAAGTATGTATTCATATATGTACATATAAGATTAAGTATGTTGTAAGTCCAATGATGTTAGTGTTACTGTTGTGCTTTTTTGTATTGGCAATATCAACAAGCCAATATTTAAAATTGATTTTTTGTAGTTTTAGTGGCTGCAGCACAGTGGCAGTGTTAATGGAAACTTGTTGCATTGGTTTGTTGACCAATGAATTGCTTTGTAGGTCATTTAGTATAAAATATTAAGTTATTAATGAATTGAATTGTATACATACATGCAAAACACTACACGTAGTATATACGTATGTATTTTTCGATAACATATAAAGCAGAGCATTCGAATAATGTATTCATAACTCAATATTTATCTTTTAAATTTAAATCTTAAACGAAACCAAATTGTAAAAATATTGGAATAAAATTTTAAATGGAAAATTTGTATGTACTTGCAAGAGAGGTGGCAAATCTATTTAACGAAATATCATGTTAAAGTTAAAATTAAAACACAATAGGATAATATTTAACTATTCCTTCTCACAATATGTATGTTATAAGATCAATCCTGTTTTCCAAATAGATAGCATTTCATATTCATCCTTCATTGGATTAAAATCGGCATGCTGGGCAAATCGACAATATCAATAATTTTTGATATAAACCAATACATTGAGGATGAATTGTTATGAAACGCTACGTTGTTCTTCCAAAATATAATTTCTTCTGTGGAATGAATTTATTAATTTCAAAGAAAAAATCCATCCTTCACACAATTTTTTATTCAAATTTTTGATTCTCATAAATAAAGAAGACTAAACGAAAAAGCATACACAGTGGAACATTTTAAATCTTAGTTTCAAAGTTTCTTTCTATACATACATTCATATGTATGTACATACTAGAGATGTGCACAAGACATTCCGCTAGCTTACCCTTCACCGAATGCAATCCTGTAGTGTATTCTTTTTTGTTGCTCTTGATTTTACGAGTGCACTGAAATGTGTATTCCTCTTTTATTCAAAGTATACAACAGTACTCATTTGTCTGTGAAGTAACGGAAATATGCTTTGTGTTGTTAGAGCATATTTCACTACTGAAGCTAAATTTTCAGTATTGCCATATGAATTTCAGTAGTGTATTCGTTGAAAAATGTGCGTACATATTCTTTGTGTTGTAAGAGCATATTTCACTACTGAAGCTAAATTTTCCGTATTGTCATATGAATTTCAGTAGTGTATTCGTTGAAAAATGTGCGTACATAAGAGTTTCTATACATTCTTTGCTTTCGCCATAAACTCTCTCTTTCACAACAATCTCTCTTCAAACTGCTATGTTAATATTCGTTGTTTTTGTTTATTTGTTTTTTAAAAACAAAAACATTTTATTCTTTCCCATTTACTTTCCCATTGTACACGTTGTGACACTATAAAGAGTACAATATTTTTGTTGCACTCTTCACACAACTGTCTTTTATACTGTTGTACAATGGTTTACGAGTGCAGTTGTTTTTTTGTACTCTATCTTTGCTTCACACTTATTTATATTTGCAGCTACTATCAATATTCGGTCTTGAGAAAAATGCAATAGTGTGCAATTTTATACATACATAAGTGCGTATGCATACATAATCCAAAGCGATAAAATAACAGTCATTGAGTTTGAAAGAAAGTTTTCTGAATAAATTATGTAGATATGTATATGGATTAGAGAACATGTATGTTCAGAAAGGCATAGAACCCATTGTTTTCGTACTAAAAAATTCAAATTTTAAAGAAGGGAAATAGAGGGACAGAGAAAGATGGAAAACAAACAGTAACAAAAGAAGCAATCTGTATTGAAATGAAAAACGTCTATTATTTTAATGTTTATATGTTTGTTCAACTGATAACCTTTGTACTATTCTTACGTACATACCTATTATATTATTGAATAAGGAATACTAAAACATTACCATTATTTTTATATTATTTATTTATTTTAAATGCAAAAAATCTTTGTGAACGAACCTTTCTTGAAAGTTTCAACAATATGTATGTGAAGAGTTCCTTAACTATTAATCCTTAACTTTGTTTGTTTTTTTTTTATTACAGGCACAATTTGTTCTTTGCATTATTCATACGCTAAGAGCCCTCTTCAGTCAGCAGTGTCAATTTTCGAAGTTCATTTCAGCCCTATTGTTACTTAACTCGACGATATTCTTTTGTTTATTTATGAATTTCTACATACAGGCCTATAAAAAGGGCAAGGATCAAAAGACAACCGTTAGTTCTGCAGTAGCAATTAAGAGTGTAACAGAAATGAAACAATTACAACAGAAATCATACGAATTAAACAACAACAATAGCCAAGAAGTTCTGCCGCTGTTGAATGACAAAAAATTTAATTAAATGAACCAATAATTTTAATTATTCAAATATCAATGATTCACTCATCAAGATGTTAACCGACGATCAACCAGATGGACCCAATTTATTTAATGTACATACGTAGTATGTATATACATTGCACATGCATGTAATATTCTACCATTCTTATTACGATTGTTGTTATTATAATGCATAAATAATATTTAACCACATTATGTTCCTTGTATGTTCAATTTTGTTTTCACATTATTAACGGGTCTCTTTTTAGATCTGACTGTTTAGATGCGAATTATATCATTGTTATTAGAATAATAATAATTGTCACAAATGATGTACATAATTTATGATTTTATATAGAATTAGTGCACAGATTTGGAAATATTATATATTGAATATACTATATATATGTATGTATGTACATATGTATATATAAATTATTCAAATATGATTTACTTATTAAATGGCCTTTCTATTCATAATGTAAATAATACAAATAAGTCTTGTTAAATTTTTAAGGTAAAAATTACTACTTAAAGAAATTATAATATGGATTATGGATGGATGGATGACACCAGTCTATTGAAAAAAGTGCTGAAACATATCCTCAGTTAACACTTCGAATAAATGTCATTTTAAGAAGACTAACCGCACATTACATTACAAAACATTATTTAAAATGAAAATTAATTAACTGAACTTAATTAATGAAAACCAAATATAGAAAGAAGTCCAGAGGATAATTTATAGCTGCGTTTATTTGTTTTCCCAATTCTAAAAATATAAACGAAAAACCAAAATTATGTATCTTCTGTCTGTACTATATATAAAACTAGTCTTAATCAATCACACAAATAGAAATAATATGTACGTATGAATATGAATGAGATCGTGTATAAAAAGCATGTGAATATTCCAAAATTTTATTTTTAATTATATTAAGAGTTTTAAATAGTGATAGTTAAACTATGAATAAAGTTTTTAGTTTTTAAATAAAATATAATTAACTTGGTGTACAATTTTACTATATTATTAAATAGTTTAAATTTTATAAATGTAAACAATTTTTAAATAAAATTAAAAACGAGAATAAAAACAAAAAATTATTTAATTTGAATTATTATAATTTTTTTTTCACGAACTGATGACCTTAGCAGCTGGTGCTCTTTAACTATATATAAGCCATGGATTAATTCCTTGATTTATATGAATAAATAATAATAATAATAATAATTTTTTTTTCAAAAGCCCATTTTGACTGAAACCTCAAAAACGGTTTTTTAAAAAGTCATCTAAAAATTCGATTATAACAGCACTGGAGATGATGAGAGAGATACAGTAATCCCTCGATTTACTTCGTAGAATGTTCTGGAAAAAGGCGACGTTTTTGCCAGAAATTTGCTGAGAAGAAATCGTCGAAAAAATATTTTTTTGAATTTTACTTTGATGTCTGGCCTGGGACTGAACCCTGGCTTAACGTCTAATAAGCCTACCTACTGTTTTGTTTATAAACAACAGAGGCGACGTAAATCACATGACGACTCAAATTGAAGTTGAAGGGAACAATACCTCTAACGCTGTTAATCGAAACAGCGTAAATCGAGACGACGCAAATCGAGGGAATACTGTATATCTATCTGAATCAGTGTTGAAAAATTCAGTACTTTTGTACATTTTGCAGTACTTTTTTATTATATGTCTTGCGTTTTTCAACTATTATTTCAACACGTTCAGCATGGTGTTTCCTGGCAACACTGGTGAAAAATTCGTTTTTATTCCCTCAAATAAATAAACGTTCTTTAACTTCATAATTCGCACATTCTTTTTCCGTTTCCGTTTCCGGTTTATATAAATAAAACTTAAGCGCTATTTGTTTTAGTAGGAAAAATAGATACGACGTGCGTGTGTGTGTGGATTATTGGATGTGTTGTTTGTCGTGTTGTTGTTGTTTGGGTTTTCTGTACTTGATTTTTAGGGGAAATGAATGAATGAGGAGGGAAAATGATGAATGGTGGTGATTGGTAAAAAAAAGTAGAAGGAGGGAGGAGGGAGGAGGTATTGTTGTAATTGTGGTTGCATTTTGTGTTGCCGCTGCACCCGAGCTCTTTTGCTTGTTGTGTGGTGAATTTTATTGTTGTGGTGAGTTTCAAGTGTGTCGAGTTTTTACAAAGTGCCGTTATTCGAAATTTTAATGTATCACCATAGGCCCATGTACTGTATATCGTGATTTGGACGGTGCTTGTTTAGATCAAGTCATTTTCACCTCCATTAGTAGATGCATAAACCGACATGTCTGCTTACATTATGCACTGCATTCCTGAATATGGTTTGTGTTTGGATTAAGAATAATTTATCTCGATTAGTGAAAAATAAAAGGAATAAAAGGAATTACACTCAACGAACGAGTGTAAGGTAGTGTTGCCATTGTGCCATTCTATGTAAATTTTATGCCATTCTAAAAAAATTAAAATAGAAAACTGCATACAAAATACCAAACTTAAATTATTTCATAAATGAATTTTTGAATAATTTCGTTCTTTTACATTTTATCAAAAATGTTTGTAAAAAAGCTACAAATTGAAAATTCCTTGTCGAAAAATTAATAAATTTTTGTATTTTATTTAAGAGGTAAATTTTATTGGATCTAACTAAATTTGACCTCAGGAAAAATTTAAAAAAAAAAACTATGAGCTAAATAAAATTAGTGATTTTTTCCCTCTTTGGTGATTTCTTTTAAAGAAGTTGATTGCAAATTTTTTTATTTCCTGGCAACACTGTTCGTTAGTGTTGCATCTAGTTGAATTTATTCTTATTATTATTTTACAAAAATTTTTAAAATTCGTAATCAGTGGTGGTGTTACAAATAAATTAAATCGATAAATAAATCTAACTGTTTAATTTGGTTAGTGTTGTATAAGTATGTGTATAAAATTCACCTTGCGGTTTACCACTGAAATATGTGAATTATTTCAGTTTTACAAAAGCCTAAAGTCAATAATCGCATTCATGTGTTTTTACAAAAACTGTATTTTATATTCTAGCATAAAAAATTTTATTACTATATCAATATTAAACATGAAGAACTATCATCTGTCCTAATAATATTGCATGTAAGCCGACAATTTGTCTAACTTTTTTCCCTTGGTGTTTTCATTCAAATGATATTTAACTATTGAACCTGTCTGGCAACATTATTTATACATGTAATTTATTTGTCTTGATTGGAAAAATTTATTTGCTAATAATTGTTTAATAAAACTGAAAAAATTTGTGCACAGACAGTTCGATATTTAAATTGAAAATTGTATTGATAAATAGAGGAACAATACAACGAGGAACTCATCCAAATGACTGTGACCAGCGCCCATGTAACAATGGAAGTGCAAGTTAAGGCTCAACAGCCCGCCAATCATCAGGACTCAACGAATAGCAGCAATCAAGTAACATCAACAAGACCTCACTCGTCAATGACGTCGTTTCCGGGCGACATAGAGAAAAGGAAGAAATTTGAACAAAATAATGGCAAAGGTAACGAAGAAAGCAGAACTGAGGACGCAGGTAGTGGCGGTGTCACTTCAACTATATTTTTAGCAAATACGAAATTTCACTTGGATACATATCCTGAGGAAACAGACCCATTAATGTGCGAAGACAATGAAAACTGTAGAAGTGCGTTTGTAACAGGCGAAGACGCTAATCATATATTAAATGAACAGCAACAGTACCATCAAGTCACTTGGCTTGACGATGACAATATTGATACTTTAGATTTGGCGACGCTAGACATTGGCAACATGTTTAATCGTGTGGACAGTGCAGAAATAATTTACCAGCAGAAAAAGAAAAACATTAAAATGGTTGGTAAATATGTGATGGGTGATGTTCTTGGAGAGGGATCGTACGGTAAAGTTAAAGAAGTTTTAGATTCGGAAAACTTGTGCCGAAGGGCTGTAAAAATTCTAACAAAACGTAAATTAAGACGAATACCGAATGGAGAACAAAACGTTCAACGCGAAATACAACTGCTAAAGCAGCTAAGGCACAAAAACGTTGTTGCGTTGCTAGACGTTTTGTACAATGATGAAAAACAGAAAATGTACTTGATTATGGAGTACTGCGTCGGAGGTCTACAGGTAAAAAATGTTCTAAAGCACTCTTATTATTACTTATATCTTGCATACATTATAGGAGATGTTGGATAATGCTCCAGAAAAAAAGATTCCACTATTTCAGGCTCATCGCTACTTTCGTCAACTGTTAAATGGTCTCGAATACCTTCATGGCATGCGAGTTATTCATAAAGATATAAAACCTGGTAACCTTTTGTTAACCCTAGACGAGACGCTAAAAATTTCCGACTTTGGTGTAGCCGAACAGTTAGAGCTGTTTGCTCCAGATGATATATGCACTACAGGTCAAGGTTCTCCTGCATTTCAACCACCAGAGATTGCCAATGGACTTGAGTCTTTCTCTGGTTCCAAAGTAGATATATGGAGCAGTGGTGTTACTTTGTAAATTAAAGTAAAGTAATTAAGTAAATTTCTGAACTAAAATACTTTTTTTTTGAATTTTTCAGGTATAACCTCTGCACGGGACTGTATCCATTTGAAGGCGATAATATATATCGTCTTTTGGAAAATATTGGCAGAGGCCAATGGGAAGTTCCCGACTGGTTGTATAAACTAGACAGTAATCTTGCAGTTCTTATATTGGGTATGCTGCAAGCAGATCCTGATAAACGTTACTCTATACAGCAAATAAGAAAAGATCCGTAAGTTTATTATTTATATATATATGTAACAAAATTCTAATTGTTTACTATTAATTTTACTTAACAGATGGTTTATATCTGCACCTGAAGAAAAAGGACCACCAATTCCTATCCCCCCCTTAAAAAATGATAGATATCGTCGTTCTACTGTACTGCCTTATCTAGACGCTTATCACTATGAAACAGAACGAGATTTAGAAGAAGTGTATTTCACTGAACACGATTTAAACCGTACGCAATAGTTAATTTTTCCAACAATAGTTGTAGATAATAAATATTTTCTTTCAGAGGAATTAGCACGCAAAGCAGCAGCTGCTGCTGCTGAAATTAAGGCCCAACAACAACATAATACATTTACAGCAATGGGAGCCTCTTCGAGCGGTTTTCATACTACATGCTCTAATTCGGCTTCTCATCACCATACTAAAGAGAAGAAATCATCATCTTTAAAACGACGAGCCAAAAAGCTTACATCATGCATTTCTGTGCGAAAACTATCAAATTGTCGGCCTTCCTAGAAGGATATACATCCATACAAAACCCACACTTTTAGACAGATCCAAACACATAAAAGCTTTTTGGTAGCAAAAGTGAGTTACACAATAATATTGTTTTACATATTAAGAATCATTAAATCCCCACAAGTTAAAACATATGTATATCCATGTATAACACAAGATATCATATTAAAAATTTTATTTAAAAATTACTAAGTTTCATTAAATTTTATGGAGATACATATTACCTTTTGTGGTTTGTTGTTTCCTATACAAAAAGAAATTGAAAAGATTACACATTTTAAATTTAATTAGTTTCTTTCAATTAATTAAGTAGTATTTATTTAGTTATCTACTCTTGCAATTAGGCAAATTAATTTAATAAATGTATATTTTTTAGTTGTTGAAAATTTTTAATTTGTTGCTTAGTTCGTAGATATAAAATTTTATTTTAAACTAATTCGTTACAAATACAAATAAAAAGTCAATAATGCGGAATTCTAAAAAATCAACGTTACGTTTTATTATATTTATACTCAGCTTAACTTCACACATTTTTCCTAATAATATATGTATAACCCAAAATAGAGTGTTCAATCAAAAATTTAATATATTATAGTATTCTGTAAACGAGATTATAAAGTTGAAATGAAATTTACAACTATTAAATCCTTTTTAACTAAGAAAGATTATAGAATTTCTTATTTATTAAAATTTTTAAGTTTCTGTTTCCGGTTTAGGTTCAGATGTCCCAATTATTGTAGCATTGGCCGACATTTCTAAGGAGCTAATGGGTTCCACTATGTTGACTTCAGGCATAATAAACATTTGATAGTAATGTTCTCCAAGCTTTGTTAATTTTTTTTGCATTAAATTCCGTAATGTATCAACATATTGGGAAGGTATTTTACATAGTTGTCCATTGCGCCACTGTAAGCCGTTGTTATCCACATGAAAAAGTGCCGGAGAAGGAACATGATCCTTCAAATAATTCCATACACATTCCTTTAATAGTAAAGCAATCTATAAAAAAAATATACAGTAATGAAAAATACATAAAAAACACTCTATATTTTTTACCTCGGCAGGTTCAAAATGTTCTATTATAACATGAAGATTTGAAAGTGGTTGAGGTAACAATTGACCCATTGCTAAAATTTTCAAAAGATTTTTTGTACACTGCAAGAGTTCCCCACTCTGACTGATTGACTCAAATTTATTAACTGTAATAAATGTTTTTACATTACAGAGGTTTTTACATTAAAAGATATAAATTTGATTTACCGTTTTTAGCTCTCCATTGATGCAAAGCAGTTGCACAAAGTGCTCTCAAAAGCACGGAAGAAAAACACAATGCAGGCCGATGAGTGGAAATAAATCCCAATAATGCCCACAATATAGGAGATGTTATAAAAGCACGACGTATTAACAAATCCCTCTCCATAGTGACTTTTGTGAATTCTTCATCAGGGAAAGGTAAACCATTATACATAACATCTGTAGAAACCATTTCAACTAACAGTAGGGATATAGTTGAATATGCTTCTATAACTATTTGATGATCCTAAAGGCAAAAATATATATTTTATTTGATACTTTTGGGAGCAATTTAAATAGACATACATAATCGCTACAGCATACATCCAATGCTTTTAGAAGTAATGATTGCATTTCAGGGGGGCAACGTTCAGCGAATGACATGTTTTCTGGTCTTAATCCTCTGCCAATCACACCAGCATGCAATATTGAACGGTTAGCATTTGGACCTAAGCTTTGTTTTTGATTTTGAAACAAAACCATCTCATTTTCCGGTATTTGCAATTCATCTAATATTGGTTCCTCATATTGACCAAATAAATAGCCATAATAAAACAACGATCCCTCAATTAATTCCCGTAAACAAGCTGATCGTGATGCTTTTCGTGCACGACATTGTCGCTGCAATAGTTCATATGACCGGTTTACCGCCTTTGTGCGTTGGACTGGAGCTTAAAATATTTTGATATTTTTATGTCTTTACGTTTTTTTCATTACATGTACAACCGTGTACTTACTTTTTTCTGTTAAACTTATAAAGAAATATTTAACACTTAAAACCGCTAATTTTAAAACCTATTAGTGAATGATACTCGTATAATAAATTATTTCATATTAAGGATTTCTTTCCATACCTCTGTAGTGCGAATCACTGTTGTTTTACACCCTGCTTCAATCGTGTTTAATAAGTCAATTATAGCATGTGTGAGGAAGAAACGATCTGCCACATTCATTCCATGATCTTCGCCTTCTGCGTCCTGTTCAGCATCCAAGAAAAATTTTTGTTTTTTACCAGAACCACGTATATGAACCTTACTATCTGTTTGGTTTTGAACTTCACGAAATTTTAGATTATTCCGGTTTGAAGCTTCTTCATCCATACGTAACACTAGTTTGTTGAGTGTAACTTCAAGTATTTGCAAAATTTTTTCCAAACACTCATTTAAAGCCCAAATTAATTGATTTTGTTTCATATATAACACGTTGCTCTTTTTCTGCATACTTTGATTTAAAATAAAATTACAAACTAATTAAACAATTTAAAATTAAACAGCCTTACATAGTCAAAATATTAAGATTTGTGAATGTATTTAGCGCTTCCGTGTTATCAGTGGCTACAGACAAACGCGTTTTTTTAAATTGTTCTTGAAGCAAAACATCCTCTAATACCATCTGTATCCCTGGCTTAATATCAGGAAATTCTACAACTCCTGTCTGTCCTCCGATCAAACGTATGACGGCCCCCAGTCCTGAGGGATTAACTGTATAGCATTTACGTAAAAGTTCCGATATAGTCTGATAATAAATATGGGAATGTTGAGTGGCTACGATAAAAAATTAAAAAGAAAATCTGGCATTAGTAAATATTTTAAAATGTTTCAAGTAAATTATTACACTTACAAACTATTAATATCAAACGTACTGCTGTTTGCTGCTCATAGATATTAGAACTAAGACAGCTTTTCCACAACATATACTTTGTTTCTTCAGTTGCTAAGTCATCCATCAAAGGACAAAGTCTAGCGTTTAAAACTATTTGTTCTAACTCCTGCAGAGAGTATTCTAAAAAGTCGTGACACCAAGTATTTTTATCCACCATTTTAGAAGCCATAATCAACAGTTGAGCACCGTGAGATTTTAAGCGTAACACAATGTTATTCAATGAAGGCTGCATGTCAGCAAACAGTCTGTTTGTCATCCACAACGGAGCCTTTTGGACGATTGTTGAGCGCATATCGTCATTATCTAATTTAGTGAAAGGGGAATCATAAAATTATTTGTTTGTTTTATATAAATGAAAAGCAACAACTTACATATGTCAAGGAAAACGCTGACCATATTCTGCAGTAAAATATCAGAGTAATTTCCAAATTCCAAAAGGAATGGAACAATTAACGTGTCCAAATTCTTCTTGGGCTGAAGGCCTTCTTGTAGCAGTTCGCGTACTGAGCTCCGAAGCACCTGTTCATGTGCAAAGCAAAGATATTCTAAAATTCCAATTTCTGAATCAAAAAGACAGCGATAATCATCTGCAAATCTTTTTAAGCTACATTGTAGAATTTGTGAAATAATTTTCGAAGGAAAACAACCACCTAAACGCGCAACCACCCAATCGAATGTCATCGAATAGCGCTGGTATGCGGCTGCAGATTTAAAAGCCAAATAAATTAATAACAATATTCATAATCCGAAGAACTCAATCACTCACCCAACAAAGTTTCAACACATGTTTCGGCTTCGGCATTTGTCAACTTCCTAAAACAAATACTAATCAAAGTAAGTAGACCGCGCATTGTGCTACAGTTCAGCCAATAATTACAAGCAGCACCAATCGACATTCTTTTACTATATTTATCAGAGAGACTTCCAACAAGATCTAAACTCCATGAAGCTATAACAGTCCCCCAAGCACTTGGCCCCTTGCTAACCAAATTTTCTAACGCCTGTTGAATCACATCGAAGCAGGGGTCTTCTACAGCTGCTGTTAACTGTTGTTGTTGTTGCTGATTTGCATTCAACTTTTGCGATTGTAACATTACTCCTGTCTGTAGATCTACATTTGCAGTGTTCACATAACTTTGCACTCCAACTTCAGCCACAAGAGCAAAATATTCAAACACAATATCTCGAGCTGCCGGTAAGTCTTCTAGCAAATGCAACGAAGTGCGTATCAAGGAATTAGCTGTCAATATTTTAGGACTACCGCCGCGGTACGAGCTTATACATTGAATAAACTGTTTCAGTTCAACCAAAACGTGTTGCTTCAGCATCTTTAATCCTTCGCTTAGCAAGAATCAAAAATATTCCTAATAAACAAATCCAAACCACAGTTTAATATCCAAACACAACTCTCAAAATTTCAACTAATCTGTTTGACATTTAACAAAGTTACCGTACTTCCAGCATGCATTTTAACATGGCAAGGAGCATTTATTTTCAAATTTAATTAATTCATTTAATTAAATAAAATTTATTTCATTTCTTAATATACTATGTATTGTAATCACATTATCTTTACATACATACAAATCATAATATGGTTTAAAAATATTTATAAGAAAGTTAAAACGCTCATCGGTAATTATAAGTGAATATTTTATCATTTTAATATGGCAATGCTTTGAACGTTGTTTCACATGTTGTTGATTTAATAAAGCACAAAGTAATTTGGTGCAGTAAAATAAAGCATTCAAAAGAAAATAAATGGATTACTGCAGTCTGAGGTAGATAAGCCCAATAAAGTAAGCGAATTTGTTAATTATACATTTAAAATGGATATAAGTGAAAAGGAAAATGTGTCTTGGAAAAGTAACCCCAAAGACTGGTCTCAGCCGATTAAATCATTAGAAGAAAAATGGAAACTGGTACCAGCTTTTCTACAGGTTAAAGGATTGGTGAAACAACATATAGACTCATTCAACCATTTCGTTAATGTAGACATTAAGAAAATTATTCAGGCAAATGAGCTGGTTATAAGTGATGCCGATCCAATGTTCTACTTAAAATACTTAGATGTTCGCGTTGGTACGCCTGATATTGAAGATGGTTTCAATATAACAAAACCTACAACTCCACACGAGTGCCGGCTACGAGACACTACCTACTCGGCACCTATAACTGTGGACATTGAATATACTCGTGGCGCCCAAAGAATTGTTAGAAATAATTTGTTAATCGGACGCATGCCGGTCATGTTAAGATCTTCGAATTGCGTTTTGTCGGGAAAATCTGAATTTGAATTGGCTAAGCTAAACGAATGCCCCTTAGATCCTGGAGGTTATTTCGTAGTTCGGGGACAGGAGAAAGTGATTTTGATTCAGGAACAGTTGTCGTGGAATAAAATGATCACGGAAGAATTTAATGGCACAGTGCAATGTCAGGTAACATCTTCTACACATGAGAAGAAATCCAGAACGTTGGTTTTGAGCAAGCATGGCAAGTACTACTTGAAACATAATTCTATGGTTGACGACATACCTATTGTGGTAATATTTAAGGCAATGGGTGTAATATCAGATTTGGAAATCATGTCATTAATTGGCACGAGTACTGAAACTCAAAATCGATTTGCACCCTCGCTTTTGGAAGCATTCAATTTGAAAATTTTTACACAACAAAGAGCATTAGAATATATGGGCTCCAAATTAATGGTCAAGCGTTTTCAAACAGCTGCATCTAAGACACCAGCAGATGAAGCTAGGGAACTTCTCACTACTACAATATTAGCTCACGTCCCAGTCGAAAACTTCAACTTTCAAATCAAATCAATATATGTCTCACTCATGGTAAGACGTGTAATGGCTGCAGAACTTGATGAGTCGGCAGTCGATGATCGAGATTATTACGGCAACAAGCGATTAGAATTAGCCGGTTCATTAATTTCGTTAATGTTCGAAGATCTTTTTAAGCGTATGAACTGGGAATTGAAAATGATTGCAGATAAAAATATACCCAAAGTTAAAGCAGCACAATTTGATGTTGTTAAACATATAAGAGCTGCTCAAATCACTGTTGGGCTAGAGTCTGCAATTTCTTCTGGCAATTGGACGATTAAACGTTTTAAAATGGAAAGAGCTGGTGTTACACAAGTTCTGTCACGTTTAAGTTATATATCAGCGCTAGGTATGATGACAAGAGTCAATTCCCAGTTTGAAAAGACAAGAAAAGTATCTGGCCCGAGGTCATTGCAACCCAGTCAATGGGGTATGCTCTGTCCCTCAGATACTCCTGAGGGTGAGGCTTGTGGCTTAGTTAAAAATTTGGCGTTAATGACTCATATCACTACAGAGGTAGAAGAAGAACCAGTAGTGCGTTTAGCATTTAACGCAGGTGTAGAGGATATTAGACTTGTCGGAGGTGATGCTATAAACAATGCTAAAGTTTTCCTTGTCTTTATAAACGGAAACATTTTAGGCTTAACTATAAGCTACAAGCGTCTAGTTGAAGTTTTTCGTATGATGCGACGTAAAGGTCGTCTTGGCCCATTTGTATCAATTCACACATCGCACACTCAGCGTTGTGTTTATATTCACACAGACGGCGGTCGCCTTTGTCGTCCGTATATTATAGTTAGACGAGGTATACCCGCTGTTAAACAACATCATATTGAAGAACTTAAAAGGGGAATAAGAAAGTTTGAAGATTTCCTCCATGATGGCTTGGTAGAATATCTAGACGTAAACGAAGAAAATGATTCATTTATTGCCTGGAATGAAGCCGGTATAAATGCTGAAACAACCACACATTTGGAGATTGAACCATTTACACTGTTAGGTGTATGTGCCGGTTTAGTTCCTTATCCACACCATAATCAAAGTCCTCGTAATACCTATCAGTGTGCTATGGGTAAACAAGCAATGGGAGTAATTGGCTACAACCAAAAGAATAGAATCGATACACTGATGTATAATTTGGTATATCCCCAAGCACCAATGGTCAAATCAAAAACAATAGAATTGACCGGATTTGATAAACTACCGGCCGGTCAAAATGCTACAGTGGCTGTAATGAGTTATTCTGGCTATGACATTGAAGATGCTTTAATTTTGAATAAGGCATCAATTGACCGTGGTTATGGCCGATGTTTGATTTACAAGAATTCAAAATGTACTGTCAAGCGTTATGCAAATCAAACTTACGATCGCATTATGGGCCCAATGAAGGATGCTTTGACCAATAAGATAATATTTAAGCATGACGCTTTAGACACCGATGGTATTGTGGCTCCTGGAGAAATGGTGGTGAATAAACAAATTTTAATAAATAAAGAAATGCCAGCCGTTACTTCAATAAATCCTATAGAACAAAGTGGTCAATCGTCTCAGGTATGATAATTTTTTTTTTTGGTTTACTAATAAATCCTATTCATAAATTGTGTCTTAATTTAGATATCATACACGGCGGTTCCAATTTCGTATAAAGGTCCCGAACCCAGTTATATTGAAAAAGTAATGGTTTCAGCTAATGGCGAAGAGGATTTTCTTATTAAAATTTTACTTCGACAAACTAGACGACCTGAAATTGGAGACAAATTCAGTTCCCGTCACGGACAAAAAGGTGTTACTGGTCTAATTGTTGATCAAGAAGATTTACCATTCAACGACTTTGGTATATGTCCAGATATGATTATGAATCCTCATGGTTTTCCTTCTCGTATGACTGTTGGCAAATCGTTAGAACTACTTGGTGGTAAAGCTGGATTACTAGAAGGAAAATTTCATTACGGAACTGCATTTGGTGGTTCAAAGTGTAAAGATATTCAAGACGAACTCTTCAAACATGGATTCAATTACATGGGCAAAGATTATTTCTATTCTGGTATAACAGGTGAAAGTCTGGAGGCGTATATTTATTCTGGACCTGTGTACTATCAAAAGCTTAAACACATGGTGCAAGACAAAATGCATGCCCGAGCTCGAGGACCTAAGGCTGTACTAACACGACAACCCACACAAGGTAGAAGTCGAGAGGGAGGATTACGTTTAGGTGAAATGGAACGCGACTGTCTGATTTCATATGGTGCCAGCATGTTAATTATGGAACGCCTTATGATCTCTTCCGATGCATTTGATGTTGACGTGTGCAAAACCTGCGGTCGTTTGGCATATTGTTCATGGTGTCATTACTGTCAATCGTCAGCAAATGTATCAAAAATATCAATGCCTTATGCATGTAAATTGTTGTTTCAAGAACTGACAAGCATGAACGTGGTGCCAAAATTAAAATTACAAAACTACTAATAATTTTACCAATAAATTTTAATTTTATATAAAAGAAAACATAGAATTTATTTCTTTATTAATAAATATATAGGTTAGGAATAGTACTTTAATTTTTACAAATATTTAATGTATAGATACCGGAGCAAGTTCTAACAAAAACGTAGATGTTTATTTTGTAATATAGTATTTATAATATCGTCGTCGAAAATCCAAAAGTACGTAACATCACTAACCTAACCTAACAATATTTGATATATTGATGTAATGTATTCTCTATGGCGAGCCAGTACTGTTGCTTATATGAATAAACTACATTTATAGAAGTATTTGAAATGAAACTGAATGTTATTTTTCACGCTTCTAACAAATTCGCTATTAATAAAACTCGATTTTTAATGGGAAAACCTGAAATTATAAGTTCTTTATTGATTTAGAGATATCGTATGATTTAAAACTACGAAAGACTGCCCTTTATTTTCTGTTAACCATCAAAAATTATTCTGTCTGTGTGTATTTTGTAATTTTATTCATAAGTCGTTTTTATTCATTAACACTTTCTTTATGTGCAATGAGAAATAGAATTTTTAGATGACATTAGAATTTATCACAACCATAGGTTGAACCGTTACTCTACCATTGGCTGTATATTATCAGGATGATTTATTAATTCTAATATGATTACCTAACGTTATACAGAGTTGTTATTTGTTAGCCGCATGCGCGTAATCTATTACTTGTCAAATTGTACTAAATGCAACCAAATAACTGTTATTCCTCTTCCTCGTTTTATTAGTACCGTTCTTTTGTATGTGTGTGTTTGTCTTAAGTTTCTTGTTAACATATAAAAGTAAAATTTCGCAAAATTTATTTATTTTGTCAAACAGAAAATATTTTTTTTGTAAACAACGAATAATTCCACTCAATAGAATTACAACGAAATACATATAATTTTACAATGTATGTTCTTATAAACCACAACTTTAAACTTCAATTAAAATAAGATATATACATACCTATGTACACATTTGTGCTTATGTATATGTTCATACCTACGGCAGGAGAAATAATTTTAAAATGCCAACACATTTAACAAGAAAATATACTAAAATAATAAATTTGTGCTAAAGCCGAATAAAAAATAAGTGTAATATCTGACTGTTCCTTAGCTTATTCCAGCCAATTATAAATACAAAACAAATTCTTTGTGTATAGAAATTTTAGTGACCATCTTTCTTAATAGTATATCCCATAATAGAAAACTCAAACGCATATGAACGTATTTACGTGAGAAAAGAAACACTTTGCCATCCACCCACTTAAACTGTAAAAAAAATTGAAATGCTTTTACCTCCTACATTAAAATATACGTACAGATTACTTATGGTCACTACTATATAACAGTTTCCAAATAATAACAAAAACGGGCATTTAATTCATAATTTTTATTGACTAATACCAGAAATGCATGAACATTTTGTATGGCCGAGATACACAAGGTGTGACAAATAAAATGCTGACAATTTCGTACACCACCAATACATCAGTTGACGGATTATTAACACATTTTTATTTAAAGAAAGCAATTGGTGCATATATATATATATATATATATATGTATATGTAAATATGGATATTGTTGCACAAATGTTATATGTACAAACATATATAATTATTTATGTTCATTATTATTTTTTATTGCAGTGAAATTGATAACAGCAAATCAAGAATATAATTCTTCGATGGACATATTTTAAATTAAAAAACGCAGCTCAATTCTGTAAAGAAGGGAATTTATCGATTGGCGACTGACTTAAACTGTAGGCATTGCAAAAACAGTATCAAGCGGCCTTTTTGTCGTATTTCAGTAAATCTGTTGTGATAATTGGTTCTTGAAATACGGCTTCAACATTACGGAACAAAAGAATCAAGTAACTCGCTCCGAACAGAGCAACAACGATTACAGAGTTGTTGTTTTCGGGGCGGGAGGTGTAGGCAAAAGTTCGCTAGTGTTACGCTTTATTAAAGGTACCTTTCGAGAATCATATATACCAACTATAGAGGACACATATCGCCAGGTAAGCTTTTAAAATTAACATATATGTAATATCTCCCGTGAATCAAAAATAATGCTTGAAGACTTTTGATGAAAAAGTTCGACAAGCATATGTAGTTTTTCTAACGAAAGTGTAGATTTAAATTTGTGAAAAAGTAGATTATAAAACACAATTTTTTTCAAAGAGGTCGAGAAACTTTATATCTCCCCAAGTGAGAGTTCTATGGACATTTCAGACTATTTAGAATTTGTTGATTTATAATCGTAATAAAATATCAGTAAGAAAATTTTTGCATATGTGTATGGATTTGCTTTGTTTAGAGTATCGGTGCAAAGTATCAATATTTTACGTTAAGCGTATTAATATTGACAGTTCTTAAGTATTAAATTATTAATGCCCACAATTCTTTATAATTAAATTATGGACGACTAATTGTAACATAAAAATAACTTGATATTTACAATAAATTTAGACACTACAATTTGAGTTATCTAATTTCATTATTTTAGTCCAAAAATATGAACGGATATTGAAAATAATTTATACAGTTTCTAATTTAGCTCAGAAAACAAGCATCTGTAGCTTAGAAAATAGAAAATTTTAGTATTTCGTTTTCGTTATAAACTAATCAAGTGATGAAAGTAATATTTTTTCAGTCCATAAAGTCGTTAACTCGTTATTATTGAAAATTCTGTATACGCTAAAAATGCGTTAAAAATTATAAGGTAATCTACTAATTGAGATAATAGCAATAGATGTAATGAAATTTGATTGTGACGAGATACAAATTGTATGGAAAATTTTAATGAATTTATTTTTACATTAGGTTATAAGCTGCAATAAAAATATATGTACCCTCCAAATTACCGATACAACAGGATCACACCAATTTCCTGCAATGCAAAGGTTGTCTATAACAAAAGGTCACGCTTTTATATTAGTGTATTCAGTATGTTCTAAACAAAGTCTTGAAGAATTGAAACCAATATGGAATCTTATTAAGGAATTGAAGGTATTGATACTGTACAACATATTTTAATTTAAACATCTGCTATAAACAAAACAAGTATGTATATGTATAATAAACAAATTATTTCGCAGGGTCCCGATATTGAAAATATACCCGTTATGTTAGTGGGAAACAAATGTGATGAGAGTGACGAACTTCGAAATGTATCAGAAATGGAAGGCAAAGCCCAAGCTGAAAGCTGGAAAGTATCTTTCATGGAAACATCAGCTAAAACAAATCATAATGTTACAGAGTTATTCCAAGTAAGATTTTATGAAATGTTAATTTAACCAATTAGAGTGTGAGACAATTTATTATCATTATGTTTAATCGAATTTATCAGGCAGGACTTAGGTGAGACAATTTATTATCATTATTTTTAATCGAATTTATCAGGCAGGACTCAAATTATTAGAAGCCGATAGTTTCGGTCGGTGTCCTAGCGTCACAAAGAAACTATTTAATTATTTTTTTAACTTACTTTTCATAGAAAATCTCTGCTAAAAAATAAATATATAAATTTATAAAGCTGCAGTTATTCTAATTAATTATTAACAGGAATATGTTTCTCCATGCATATACAGATTCTCTCATTATTGTTCGATACATATTCAAAAATAAATGAATATTTATATATGCATAAATCCATATTTTTGTGAACAAAAAAGAACTCGCCACCTCAAAATAAATTTTCCATTATTATTAATATCAAATAAAACCTTGAAGTCTCTATTTTAATTAAAATATTTTTCTTTAGGCATACACCTAAAATAACTTCAAAATTAACGAGTACCAAAATTCCTAGGCCCAAAAAAATATGGCATCTGGTAAAAAAAACTTAAGAATTTTCAAGTTGAGGTGGCAAAAACTGAAGCAACTTATTAAAATAATATACATAATAATAATAATTATTTAAAAATTTTAACAATTAATTGAATATCCTACATTTTGAAAAAAAAAACATGACTAAATTAACACACACAACATAAGTTGTGTTAGAACCTAGATCATAATTCTTACTGAAGGATTGTTAAAATGAATTATTTTCAAAATATTTGCACAATCTATTTCGCTCCAAAAAGACAAAGTTACTAACTCCGTTTACGTCCCTTGGGCCCCAAACCATTGCATTTTTTATGACCGTAGGTATATGTGTGTATCATTTAAAAGTTAGAAAAGTTTCGACTTCTTCAACTTCAGTTATGTAATCAATCATTTCGGTAAACTTTATGTCATAATAACCAAATACGCACAGAAAAATCCTAAAAAATAGATTCTTGTAAGAAATCACAATATAAGAGATATTATTCTAAATAAAAATCGAAGTTTGACTCCAAATCGAGAATTGGTTCTTATATGACATATTTAATATCTTATTATTCATTTATTAGGTCACAACGGCATAATTTGATAACACAACATTAAAAAAAAAGAACGAAATGAAATTGAAACCGTAAATTACTACAAATACTCATTCTTAAACGCGTTTTGGGAACCGCGTTGTGGCGAAAATTTTAGACTTTAGAAAAGATCCACTTTCGATCAGATCAAACCCGGTGAAGCGGTTAGTTGATTAATTTAATCTTTATTAAAATTGAATTATGGCACAATTTAGCTTTACAACCTTATGTTGTTGAGCAAATCCGCTATCCTCAGACATGCTGAAACCTGTTTATGCTCACATACCTCTATGTAAGGTGATTATTGTAGGAGGAAATTTGACCATCCATCCAGTAATGTCCAGAGATAGAACAATTATTTTAAGTAGAAAACTTTTCAATCTCAATTTATAGATTCTTGACTGAGGAAAGTATCCTTAGCATAGTATGTAGGGTGTTGGCTTATTAGCTGAGTGCTCGTTGTTCAACCCGTGGCTCAGACATCTCTCTAACATAACAAAATATGAACAAAATTATTTCTTTTGCCGAAGTCCTCTCAACAGTTTTTGGCAGAAAATTACTATGAAAAGCATCTCAAAAATTTGTAATTCGGAGAGGAGTTTAAAACTGTAGATACTGTCCCTTGGAGATAAAATTAGCACACAAACATTAATGATCTGACTAAATAAGTATGTACGCATGTGCCGGTTTGTATTAATTTAAAAAGAAATACCTGAGTATTTATTAAATTCTTGGCAAAAAGCTATCGTAACACCTAAAAACATCCTGATATCCGCCAGGACATTTAGGCATGGGGAGCCATTATAGGAAAATCCTAATTAAATTGTGGATAGATAACAATTCATTTTGTTACATTACTTTAGCACTGATAACAATATAACACAATACAATACAATACAATACCCCTATGATTTTATTCCCTAGCTCATGTAATATAATTTCTTTTATCTCTGGCGTTGTGTCATTTAAATGGATAAGACCTAAAACTGAAGTTGGATTAGCCGTTAATATACATACACATACATGTATTTATAATAAAAATTGCAATTTCAAATTCTCATAACATTTATTCTTATGTACTTTTAGGAGTTATTGAACTTGGAAAAAACTCGAACCGTGTCTTTGCAGCTTGATAACAAAACTAAAAAGAAACAGAAGAAAGAGAAGAAAAATAAAGAAAGCAATGGTGCCATATCGGAAAATGGAGAAGGAAGTACAAGTGGTCCTAAAGAAAAGTGCCATCTTATGTAAATTAGATATTAGTCTCTAATTAGTTGATGTGCGTTGACCATCACAAAAGTTTAACAGCAAATATATTGAGAATATGCTTAATGCATTAGTGAGTGAATTATAATGAAGAGAGTGCGTTTTGCCAATTATGGCGCTTTATTTCGCCAAATATATATACTCGTTTTTTTAATACATAGTTTTATTGTTAAATGTAATCTTTGATATGATTTAAGGCAAGATAATACTCGTTTAAAACCAAATTGTATAAATTGTTCTACTTTGATAATTAATTTACTTTTGTTTTGCACTATAAACGCCGCTTTGGAAACACTGCATATTGATTGTATCGATTCCTTTTCATTCTTAAGTTTCAAATCGCACAATTAAAAAATCACAACACTCGAAATTAATCACTTACTAACACGTAAAAATCACAAATTTTCTATAATAACTCAAAAGATAACAATTGAAATACATATCAATTTTTTTTTTTTTTATTTTTACAAACATCAATTATTATTACTATGATAAAATATTATTTCATTATTTTCAACATTTTGTTGATAAACAATAGTTTATTTTTAATATGGGATGTATTTTTCTAAAAAACAAATATCATTTATTTATTTTTTTATTATGTCACTACTACCATGTGTATATAAATTCCATTTAATTGTTATACATACATAGATTGTTAATTAAAAATAGTAATTTGTTACGCTTTTCCGAAGGAGACACACACATTGAAGTTATGAAATGTTGGATAACATAAAGAAATTTTTATAAATCCCAATCTTTAAAACAAATTAGGATTTAAAATCAAGAATATTAACGTAACTGCTACTATTAAATTGAATCCCTATAAATTTATAAAGAATGCCAGTAATATTGAAAGTGAAAAGTATACACATTAATTAAATTATTGATTTTTATTCAAAAATATGAGTTACTAACATGTACATAAATACATACATATATATATATTATTTAAATATTCAAGTGATTAAAATATAAATTATTAAATATAAAATTTTGAGAAAGAACAAAAGAACAAAATCCAACAACAGAAAAGAATATTTACCCATTCAGTACTCATCTTTGGGTTAAAATTTTTAATTACAACGTTAAGTTAAAACATAAGCACATCATACTGTTCATTAAATATTTATTTATTTTTTATTTTAATATCGTACTTTATATCTCAATTAAAGTCTAAATGCGATCTAGACAAAACGTTAATTGTTCGCAGCTAAACCAAATTATTAAAATATATCGATTTAACGTTCATCAGGTCCATTCTCTTTCATCGTTTTTATACTCTCGTCGATACAAAAATTGTTTAAGAATCAATAATTGATATACGGATATTTGAGTTTTATACTGATATATATATTTGTACAATCGTGTCATATATGCAACAAAAAAAAAATTTTCGAATACTCTTTATTCCTTATACGTGGTCTAATAGTATTCAATTTGGTTTAAAGATGTCTGTATTTTCATCGAATTACTACGTGTTCATTCTTCTGTTTAATAAATGATTTTCACTATAGGTAACCATCATAGTTTTGCAAATATATGTAAGTTAAAATTTAATTATTCGTATTTCGTCGACGAAAATTATTTCTTGTTCTTATAGGAGGGTTGGTATGTATAATTATCGTTAAAGTATAAAATAAAGATAAACAATGAGCGATATTTAGATTAAATGATTTTCTGAAACATTTTTTTATCTTTTTTAATCCCTCAAAATAAATTTGTTTGTCAACTCAAATTATAAATATTTATTTAAAAAGGTATACCACATGCATCATTTTGTGTAAAAATTTTATTGAAATATTATTACACTATTTCACTTCGTATATTAATTTAAAGTAATTTAATTACATTACACAAAGTTTATAACAAAATACATCTCAACATGACTTCAGATAAAAGTAAATTATTAACATACTATCCCAGATGAAGCAATGTCATCATACTGTGTAGAAAGATTTTATTTTTGTTGTAAATAAATATTATAAACTTTTAATGATTTACTAGTTACAAACATACATATTTGGACAAGGATTTTTTCTTAATAACTTTTGTAAACCTTTCAAGAGAGTAAAAGTAATGTTCCCAAAAATATATATTTATATAATTATAGAATTCAAAAAAAGAGTTATTAATATCTATCTTCTAACATAATCGACGTATTTTTTTATTACCGATGGCATCCAGTTAAGAACTTGGACTAAATAGAAAAACAGTTTTGTTGAATAATTTTATTGTTCGATTACTGTGCCTTATATTCGTTTAGGTAAATCCTTCAAATTCATTCAAGGTTTACAGAGACTTTTTAAAACCGATTTCTTTAACTTTAAATCCACAACTAAATATGTATTTACCCTTTTAATGTCAATAATATTTATAACATAACATACATACAAAAATATTGGTTGCTGAATACATAATATAAAGAAGACATACCATTAATTCAAAAATAATTTTAAGTGTAATTAGTCAGTTTTACGGAACATAATTTAATATTTATTATATACATACATAAACATATGAAAGAAATCAAAAAAAAAAAAAAAAATCCACCTTTAAAATTAAAATGAGAAGTTTTTTTCTTGTTTTTTTTTTTTGCTTTTTCTTAATAATAGTTTCGTAGGAATTAGTTAGATTTAATTCTTAGATACTTTATTTAATAAGAATAAAAAAGCTTTAATCATACAAAAAAAAAAAAAAAAAAATAATTGCTAGTAATTTTGTTAAAAAATATTAAATTTATTATTTAAACCATCTTTTTGATTTTATAGATTTATTACCATGCAATGCTCAGACATTCGTTATAAATAAACCAATTACTTCAAATTGATTTTCGTTATAAAAATCCATTTCGATAGAGGACCAATATTTTGAATAAGAACAGCTTTTAATTTTCGACTATTAAATTTACGTTTCAATCGTTACTATTTGTGTTAATTTAAATAAAAAATAAATTATAAAAATAAGTATAGTTCATCATGTAAATTACAATAATTATGAGATATAATTGTAAAAAAATGCGTATAACATACAACGAATATAAAATTTGCTTAAAAATATGTGTTTTCATTATTAACTAAGTATTTAATAAAATTTAAAAAAAGTTTGCCAGCCTTCATAGAAATTTAACTTTTCAGTTGAGTTTAAAATAATTGGCTTAATTTAATTTTGAAATTTTATTTAATCGGTACTTAATATTGTCGGGTATTTGTATACCCGACTCCATACGCTACTGTCAGCATTTATCAGTTAATTCCAGTATTCGTAATGCTGATGACAACTAAATTTGCTCTCTGTTTCAGCATTTATATACACCATAACAACAACAAAAAATAAATATCACGAAAATACATTATTATCACAATTTTTTTTAAATGTTCTTGTATAATTTCAAACCATTATATTGAATAATAAGCAAATATGATTTAAAATGAAATAATTTTTTAATATGTCCTAATTCATTGTTTAAGTATAATTAATTTATTCATAATGCTTTAATTAGATATATTAATTAAACTTAAGCCTCTTAAAGAACTTATTTAATAAGTAAAAAAAATTTTTATGTAGTCCTTAAAGCGTTGATGAAATAAAATTTAATCGAAAATATTTAGTTTGGAAAATATACAACCTTAATACTACATACATATGTTGATATACTTAATATGGAACATATTTCTATTTAAATAATTATTACATGTACAACTATTATATAAAAAGTAATAACAATTACATTTAAAATATAAAAAAAAAATTAATCGAAAATTATTTTTAATGTATTTTTATTTAATTTTTGAATTGTAGCACTTAATAAAATCTGGGTACGAAAAAATAGAATTTCACTTAAATTCAGGAGTAAGAATCACATGAGAGTATTAACAAGAACTATGAAATTATTTTCAAACTTGTATTTAATTTTTAATAACTTAATATAATTAATACACAATTAAAAGAATCAGTTAATAAATAATAAAAACAAAACGCCTAAATCAAAACATTATAAAGGGTTTAAATAAAATTATGTAAATTGGATATCACTATCGTAAATAGTTAACATTCTTTTAGTACAATAAAATGATAAGGAGCTATGATCCCTCGGGCAAATCTTCTAACGTATCATCAGCATTCTCATTTAACAAGTTTGACGAATTATTATTTTGTAAATTTTTTGGCATGCTACTTTCATCTTTACTTGGAGTACTTATCTTCGGGCAATCTATTGCTTCTTTTACTTCTTCTACCCCTGATACTGCAGTTATTGGTGCCGAATTCTGATAAGATGGTGTATTAATTGCGTTAAGCAATAATTTTAAATTTTCTCCAGATATACGGTCTTCGTTATATGAACTTTGTGCATTAGGAAAATTCGTTATTTGGGGTCCATTTGGATTTTTATGTACAAACCACGCCGAAGGACTTAATATGTACTTAAATGTGAGCTTTAATATATAGCAAATTATGCATATTAAGAGAACTCCTGAAATAATATTATATGGAAAACTTAGGGATCCATTAAGCGCTGTTAATGTTGAAGAACATTGCTCAAGCAACACTTGTAAATATTTAAGAAATATGTCGTTGAAGTACATTATGAGCACATGATCTGGTCGGCAAAAGCCCAAAGATAATTTTGCAGTGTTCCTGTAAATTTATAAAAATTAATATAAGCATGTTGTAATATATAATATAATGTGTACTTGAGTTGCTGATATTCCAAGTCCTGAGTTTCACCACTGGAAAAAAAACTTTTTACAAATTTAATAAATCGTGATTCTTTATTAATTTCTTGCTGTCCCTTAGACTGCTTCGAAAGCTCGATCATTTGATTAATTTCCATTTCCTTTGATAAATTAATATTAAATAAAAATATAGTTTCAAATGTCATTCCTTACTTACCCGATTGCATTCCAAATATGTATGAAGATAACCGTATATGAAAATGCTCCCACAAATCAGTGTTAAGAAACCAACATTCAATCGATTATTAACGACGTAAATAATTAATACAACGGCAGTAACGACCAGAAGAAACCGTATCTGATAACAATATGAATATATTTCGATTTTTATTGTAGTATCTATTTCCACAGTATTTCTCAATAGTTTAAAAAAAAACTATTTTTATAAATTTTGGAATATAATAAATACCTCAGACATCTTTGTTAATTGTAACACTCTGTAAAGTAACTGAAACATTGATGATATAAAATCCGATGATTCATCCTCTGTATGAAATGGTTGACCATCACAATACTTATTAGGAGTGCGCACATTTTCAAATATACTTGTTAGTATGTCATCTAAATCTCGCGGATCATTCAATTGTTCTAATTTTTCCAGTTGAGACGAATAAAGAGTGAATGTAACCGTTCGTTCGTATAATTCTAATTTGGATTCATACTAGAAATATAGGAAAACATTGAAATATTTAACAAGTATAAACGTATTTAATGTAAAAAATCAAAAAATGGGCATAAAATCTATAAAAATTAAACAAATATTTTTTTTACGTTTTTTATAACATTTTTTAATGACATTAAAAAATTTCCAATATTTGTTAGACTTAATAATAGAAACGCATGACTTAATTTAACAAATTAAATGTTGTTAATAATTTCTTTCAACTCATAACATCCTCATTGATTTGATAATTTCAAGTGGCATTACTAGTAGGTAGTGTGTTGGCTTATTGGACGTAAAGCCACGGTTCAAATGCCAGATCAGACATCTCCAACAAAACGAAATACAAATATTTCTTCAGGGCGACTTTCTCTCAACAGATTTCTACCAAAAACTCTAAGTGTGATTAAAATTGCCGTTAAAAAGTTTCACAAAAAATTTGATGCTCGAAATCGACTTTAAACTGATGTCCCGCCACTTATGTATAAAATTAACACACTTGTAATTATATTAGCTCCTAAAAAATTGCTAATGTTTTTCGCAATATAATCGAATTTTATAATCATTTTAATTATATTTTAAAAGAAAAATTTAGAATCAATAGTATGATAAACGCTATGGTACAAAAAAATAAGAATATACAAATGCTGTGGTATGAATCCGAGTCTGTCTTGACTACAAATTCTGTCAAGATGTTTATCTATATTTACAAACTATTTCTAAACAAAGTAGATACATATATAATTTCCAATTTGGGTATCCTGGATGCCTAGTTAATAATGTGGAAGACCGTTTGCGTGATGTCATTGGGTATGAGAATAAGACTAAGCTCATCAGCTCGAAATAATTAGACATTATTTATACTTTTATTTTAGTTAATAAATAGTAAGACAATAAATACATTTACATTTATTGTTTTAAACATAGGACTTAGTGGTATCAACCTACCTTCTTTAACTATGTTAAACGTAATCATTATTTTATGGTCCTGTTATTGTAAGACGTTCGTCAATTTGTATAGGAAACAGACAGGACATACGTCTATTTATATTGCATAGTTCATTCATCCATAAAACTAATTTTAAAATTCATATGTTCGGCACAGTAATATTACAAAACGATGCTCATATTGTATGATGTCATCAAATTATACTTACCTTCAAATATTTCCTATTAAACAACATTATGATGAGTTTTTTTAAATAAATTATTGTGGCAACATCCTCCGTACTTTTTTGTACTCCAGCATCAGATTTTTCATCTTTATCACTTGCAGGTGTATCTTCCGAACATTTGCAACATTTTGCAAGTCGGGACTGCAGTGAATTTGAATCGAGATAGTCTCTAGTCCAGGCATCTGGATCCATCCAAGAGTCTTCATCATTATCTCCACTTGCACAACTGGCTAATATAATCAGTAGTAATGGAAATAAATAATTTAACCATTTGCGTTTCATTTCTATATTGTGTTATATTTATAAATGCTACAGCATAAAACTTGGATCACCACTGTAAAATGGAATAGCAAAACAAAGAGCGCGAAATGCAATTGCATAGGGTTACCAAGTCAATTTTTTGGTTTGCTTTAATAGAGAATTTCGTGAAAAGAAAAAATGTTATATTTTGTTAAAAATTTGTATACATTTCTGTCACCACCATTTGGACAACTATTTTTAAGTGATGACAATGCAAATGTAAATATTACACGATTAACATAGGCAACTGAATACGATTCCCCCAATTGTAAATTATACTAAGAGAATAATTCAATCTAAACTCGATATCATTGTAACTAACATGAGTTGCCATAAAATTGCATTTGACTTTGTCAAAAATTCCGTCCCATCGTGTTATTTCACTTCAATAATTGCAATTTAATAAAAAATATGACATATTTCGTTTTGTTGAAGATGTCTAACCTGGGGTTCGGCTCATGGTCTTGCGTTTAATAACCCAACACACTACTTACCATACTACTAACAAATGTTTGTTGGTAAGTATAAACTCTACTTCATCTAATCTTTTACTCGACCTAAGGGTAGAAATTCGGCTTAAACAAATCCTTGTAAATTTTATCTTAATTTAAGTTATTAAAATACTGTTTTTCCATATTGGTTATTTTCTTCAGGCAAATATTTTTCATTGTGGGCATCTTTATACTGGCCTTTATTACAGTAAAATATTACAAAAACAAAAAAAAAAAATTAAAATATCAATTTTAAATTAAATAATTCGGATATATTTCGAATTTATTTTTTTTTATGTTTTTTTGCATCTTTAGCTAGTTCTAGTCCCAAAATACATTTAGGCGGTATTTTGTAAGTTTCAGTTAAAAGATTATAAACAAAACGAATTTGATTTCCTTGTATTTGGAGCATCTCTCGATTTTGATTTGGCAGTGTAACAATCGTTGTACTTGCTGCAGCTCCTTGCTTACACAGTTTTATAAACTCGGCCAAAATTATTCCATAACACTCAATATTACTAACCAATGTTACTTTTTTATTTCCCGACCTTGTAGCTAAGGACATTTGTATCAATGGTTTATTGCTCTTTATGTCTTTGACAGTGCACATTTGATAGGAGTGATCCATTTTAGATAGCACAGCATTAATAATTTTACTAAGACTTGCAACTTTAGCATTACACATTTTTTCAAGGCATTCATCCAAAATAAAGGATTTGTCCTCATGTTGAGGATCTTTCGAGATGACTAAATTTTGTTTGTTTATGTATTCCCTTACAATTTTTTTTATTTGAGAGGCAGGGATTGCTTCACCTCTTTTATAATTTAATTTGGTATAGAAATGGGCAGTAGCATCTGTAACAGTATACAATTCAGTTAGTTCAGCATGAAATAAAGGATTATCCAAGGAACCATCAGTCGACCCAGTTGGCTTTTTGTAGTCTGTAATAAAATTCACCAACTCTGGATGGTCAAAGTCAATAGAAAAAATTTTGTCAACGCCTTTGCTCTCCTCACGTACTACAATAAAACCTTCATCTACCATTTCATTCAAAAAATTAGAAAGCTTTTTATATTTAGTCTTCTTCAAGTCCAGTTGCTCTTGCGCTTCTGGTACTACATATAATCGGAAAAAATTGCTTGTGAGTAGAGGTAACTGAAGTTGTTTACCATGATTCTTTAGTGCTGACAGAAACGCATGCTTAAGCAAAATTTCCGGTGTATGCTGATTTTTCTCTTCTTTCTCGGTTTCCACAATGTCACTAACATTGTTTTCCAGCTTCGCATCTTTCGAAGTCGTTAGTGTTGGTTCTACTATTTCGGAAATATTTTTCACTTGATTGGTAATTTCACAAGATGTCATCTCTACTTTTGGTTCATTCAGTTTTTTCTGTGGCTTTGTACAATCTAATGCTGGAAAGTCGTCATCTGTCAATTTAGTACTTGCGAATTGGGGGACTTGCTGAGCTAAGGATGGTTCAATCCCCCACAATTTATCTCCAAATAGATGTAATATTTTCACTCCCACACCATGTCCGCCGCACATATATAAATCGTCGCTTGATCTTGGTAAGTATCCGACTCCTACAGCTGACTTATTAGACGTCAAATTTACGCCAACTGTAACGGCAATTTTATTATAAAAAAATTAATATAAAATCCCTTGCCATCGTAAGTAAATGTATAAAAATATTAATCTTACCCAATTGTCCTTTCTTATAGTGTCCGTATATATTCATACCAGTACCTTGCGGTATTACTCCAGGCAACATCAGGTCGGCTCCGTTGCTTAATTTTGGTAGAACAGCCGCATGAGTTGTAAACAGCGGTAGCAGATCCGTTACCTCAAGAACATAAGATAGAATTTTATGACTAATGACAGTCTCATATTTGATTACCCTACCTGCCACAAACTATAAATTGTTGGAACTAATTTGTTTTCTTCGTTTTCAAAAAACATTGGCAACTTATCAGCACAATAGACGTTTGTCTGAAAATCTCCACAAGTAATCAGTTTTATGACACTCACATTTGATTTTGGGGGAATTAGAAGATCTGGGATTGTATTAGGGAATTCTTTTTGAATACGTTGCCTGAGCTTTTTTACATCTGAAGTCTTAAGGGGTGTATTGTTCTTTATTTTAAATGGTTTTAGAAACATCGTCAGGATTTCCTTATTTCGTTGTATTACGAAAATCACAATATAATACGAAAATAGTGTTTAATAAATGGTATATTTATATATTGCAATGTGAGAAATCTGCATGTTTAGATTGCCAACCATGTATACGTTTTTTAAATGAGAAAACAATGTTGTCAACTCAACTACTGTAAGCGCTTATTAGTGAAATTGACATTTCTTTACAAAAACGTAAGAAGTTTATTTTAATTAATTGCTTGACTTACAGGCAAAAATTTTACACAATTGAATAAAACTTAGGTAAACAAAGATGACGAATAAACTTTTCTTAAATGTGTTACTCACATGACATTTTCAACCGTTTTAATTTGTGGTGGTTATAAAATTTGTTTCTAAAACAGTGCTAAAATTTATTTTCAAGGAATCATTTAGCGGATATAATGCAAAAAATTTTCTTGCTGAGGACAGAAATTTATTTCCCAACAAATCTTTCGAAATTATAAAATCCGACAAAAGCTGAACTATGTCTGTTCACATTGTTCTAAAAAAAATATATATTTAATTACTTTGAAAGTAATTAATTAAAGTATTTCGCTTTAAGACATTTATTAAACAGAAACATTTTTATAGTAATTTCTACTAACAGTTTGTTATTTTAAAATAATAAATAAACAACTAATTTATGCCTATTCTGATGTATTGAAGATATTTCTATCATGTGCAGTATTTGAAGTTCAGAGAGTTTTATATTAAATGCCACAATTTATTTGGCTTTGCCCTGGGCAGCAACTGCTTCCATAGCTTTTCTTACAGTTTCCTCATCACCCAAAAATTTCATAGAAACCACTGGTTTGAAGTTCTCGTCCAATTCATAAACAAAAGGAATGCCAGTGGGTAAATTTAATCCCATAATAGCATCTTCAGACAAATCTAATACATTTAAGAGATATAAAGTTAAGAACATAAAAAATGTTTCATTCACAAAAAACTTACTATCCAAGTGCTTAACGATGCCGCGCAAGCTATTACCGTGTGCAGCAATCAAAATGCGTTTGCCTTCTTTCATTTGAGGAATAATAACATCATTCCAATAAGGAAGTGTACGTTCAATAGTTAGTTTTAAAGATTCAAACATTGGAAATTCATCCGGTTTAGGTTCGGCAGCATAACGCGGATCTTTAACAATATTATCGTAGTAAGCGTGGCCAGGCTCCATTGGTGGTGGAGGAGTATCAAAACTACGACGCCAAATTTTCACTTGATCCTCTCCGTACTTGGCAGCGGTTTCGGCTTTGTTTAAACCTGTTAGACCACCATAATGACGCTCATTCAATCGCCAGGTTTTGCACACAGGAATGTCTGTTTGACCGATTTTGCTTAGAATAGCTTGCAAGGTACATTGGGCACGAGTCAAAACAGAAGTATGAGCAATATCAAACTTCAGTCCGGCAGCTTTAACAGCTTCGCCAGCAGCCTCTGCTTCCTTTTTACCTAAAACGACCAATCGTAACAAAATACATATGTATGGATGTATTTCATAATCATTTGTGATTCTATAACCAATTTACCATTTTCGCTTAAATCAGCATCATACCATCCACAGAATTGATTTTTAAGATTCCATTCGGATTCGCCATGGCGCACCATGACAATCTTGTATTTGCCAGCAGCCATTTTCTTGGAACAATTTTTGGTTAAAAAACGCGAAATTATAGCACGACCTACAGCAGGTAACAGAACGGTCCCACCTTCTGCGATAGTCCTCACGGTAAACTGAGCAAAAGTAGTGCCTGATTTGACCTTAATCATTGCTCACAAGGTCATTTGAAACTTTTCCCATTTTAATTGCATATAAAGAAGTTCTCCTACTTGGCAGCACTCTCAACAATATTTCTTGTATACGAAATAATATTAAAGCAAGTGTCAAAACATAATTTGTTATACATGTTTTGCGCTGATTTGTTTAAAAATTATAAACCACCGTGCAAGGTAAATTATAAATATGCTTTACCACCGTGTGTGAGAAGTAAATACGCCTTGATTACAAACTTGAGTTTCAAACGGAATTTTTATCTTATTTTTTTCAAATAAATATCGATGATTTTAAATGGCATAAAAATAAAATGTTTTATGGGCCTGTATACAGACTCGATATTTATAAACACACAATAGAAGTAAGTGTCAAAATAGCCTAAATGTCAAACGAGCTGTTGGTAAACAAGAACCACAAAGTACAACAAGAACTTGCAACAAAGAAATAATAAGGAGGAGAATAGTTCTTTGTTCAGTATTTGTGTAAGAACATTTCCAAATGGACAATTCAATTGTTAAGATATCAAGCAGTTGGACGCAGATTGGAGGATGTAGATTTTCCCAAGCCTTTAAATTATTTACAGCTGATCCAGATATCTTTAACAGGTAAATACATTACATTTTTAAAAACAAAGGTGTATCGATATAAACTCATGCGTGTGTGTTTTTAATTCAGACCCGATTTGAACGAGATTGTTGATGAGGAAAAGTCTTTACTTTTAACTAAAGCTGCCTCTTCAGAAAATTGTGAACTTTTTATAAAATTATATACTGATTATAAAATCCAATCAGTGTCTTTGGTATGTAATGTACCTAAAATTGAGATATTCTTTGGTCCAATAAAGGAGTATTTGGAGACAGTTTATGGAGTTATCACGGACGATTCGGATGATCAATTCAAAAGCTATCGATATGATATAGAAGTCGAAAGGTCGGGTATTACAAATTTGGTGTTAAAGGTAACAATCATTTGTCATTAGTATCTAACATCGTTTTAAAAATTTTTTGTTATTAGTTTTTAACACATTCCAGTGATGTTTGCATATTTGGTATAATATTATATATTGCTCCTAATCCAAACGGAATTACAACATTATTGCCAAACCCAATCTCGTATTTGAATACCGATAATATTCAACATAAGCAGTTATTAGAAGTTATAAAAAACACGAAAATATTCTCAAATCCTACAAACACAAACACAGAAGCATTAAAAAATTTGGACATTGATGAAGAAAAACCCTCTTCCACGAGGCAATTAACAAATGATGTTGTCATAAGTCAACTGAAATTATACATTGACGAACGGTTTAAGGAAGTCGAAGACCGTTTAAAAAAGCGACTAGATATTATGGAAGAGAGACAAATGCATAAACTAGATATTATATTAGCTAGTTTAGATCAGTTGAAATAAAAATCTTTATAAACGTTGTAAATAAGGCGTATAATAAGTAGAAGTAAATGTTTTTTTTTGTAACTTTTTTATAAAAATAAATTTAATGTTGAAATTCATTTAGCCATTGACAGTTTGTAAACGCAAAAAGCAATTACGTTTTATTAACAAGAAGAGACACAAGTTTAAACCCTTCTATGAAAATAGAAATTTTGTTTTTTATAAGTCCGAAAGGAAAAGTTTATATTTCGAGACAATGTATTAATTTTATTTACTGTATTTCCTTATTTTTAGTTTAAAAAACTTCAGTATAATGTATGCAAGTATTTAAAATAAAGTAATAATTACAACAGCAAAATCGTACAAGCATGTTTTACTGTAATATATTAACAAGCGATGTTTACAGAATTAAACAAAACATAAAAGTATAGTTATACAGTTTTTATAGATATATTGTACACAAATACAATACTTTCGACTGCTAATTCACTGCTTATGATGTATTGACAGCAAAGAAAGTATCATGTAGTTTTGGTGGCTACTAATCAGATTCCGAGTCATTAGAATCGATCTCTGCGGCGCTACCTCTTATATTTTCATTTGGGGGATCATAGTAATGTAATTGCTTACGCCATATTCTAATTAGGCCATCGAATGCTCGTCGACTGTATTTACCGTACTTGTTTGGTGTACGTGGATGGTCACGAGTCCTTTCAGATCGAGGAACCATTTCTACATAACGCTCATAAGCTACAGTATTTTTACCATAATCAATTTGCTTCTGACGTCTTGACAATATAGCAGGATCCGACTCGGCATAAGTGGATGAAGATGAGGATGATGATGTGAAACTATTCTGCCTAGCTCGTTTCTCATTTTTACGACTACTAAAGTACCGTCCACCAGTGTCACCTTCATTACTACTACCGCAACTACTATTGGGACTATTTGAACGACTTTCCAAGCTTGGCGTTTGTGAATGACGTCGCTTATATGGAGTTTTTAATTTCTCTTCCTTAATAAGTTTTTCGTATTTTTGTTCATTTACACCATCTAAGAACTCTAAAGAAATATCGCGATGAGTATCGGTCGCCGCTGATAAGCTGCTATTCACTGAACTTCTAGACTGCAAACAGAGAAATCAATTAATAGATAATTCGCTTTCCATACAAGTTAAACTCACTTGCGTATTAACATCTTTAGCTGAGGTGCGGCTTACTACACCAATTTTATTTTTTTCCATTGACATTATTACTTTTTCACAAATGAACATTCTAAATACAATCTTTAATTCATTTAAAATTAAAGAAAAAAGATTTTATACCATATGCATTTACGGACAATTTAACTAAGCCTGTTTCCAAGCCATGTAACAACAATAAAATAAAAATACACTATGGTTTGCTTTTCTTCCAAATTCGCGCGTTTTTTTCATTAGGTTTACTCTTCCGAATTGGCATTTTGTCAACTATTCTTTGTACAAATCTTTATAGAGTTGTATTTCACTAGAAAAGATTAGAGAGGCTAATTTAGCTGTTTTATATATGCATATTGATGAAATCATAAAAGTTAAATTACAAGTCAGTTACAAATAGCATTAATGTCACTCATGTATAAAATTAATGCACACAACATAAGTGGTGTGAGAAGCTAGGACGTAGTACATACATACATACATAATTGGCCATTACAACCCTTCAGTCAGGATTACGACCTAGCTTCACACACCACTTATGCTGTGTGCGTTAATTTTATACATGAGTGGCGGGACCTACAGTTTAAAGTCGACTCCGAACGACAGATTTTTTTTGAGAAGTTTTTCATGGCAATTTTTACTCTCAGAGTCTTTGCCAGAAATCTGCTGAGAGGAAGTCGCCGAAGAAATATTTTTTCGTTTTGATGTCTGACCTGGGATTCGAACCCGGGCCTTTTGTCTAATAAGCCAACACACTACTCACTAGACCACGGCGACTTCAGCTAGGACGTAGTACAATGGGTCAATTCGACCACCGAGTACTGTACTTGTCAGAATTGACAAATACACGTCCTCTAACCTAACCTAACCTACAAATAGCATTAATGTCTGAGGAAGATTATTTTCTGGTGACGATGAATTTTATAAATTTCAACCAAATAGCTGGGAATCTGAATTTCTTAAATTTTTAAAAGTAGTATTTACCATATGTAATATTGTAGTTTAAGAGACATTATTACATAGAAATTAGTGGAAAAGAAGAAAATCGTCTAACCAATGGACATGTTAAATCCTAGGTCCGAAGTCCTTATAGAAACTAATGCAACTAGTGTTCAGGGCAGCGTTACAAAATGTCTCTACTGCATTTGCATATACGTTCTAGAAAAATCACACGCCTCACAAAATTGTCCTTGTAAGAAATTTATGAATTGCTTGTATTTTTGTCTGATTCCCTGATTTGTAAAAATATCCAAAATAAGAGCAAAAACAAATTATCTATACTCAAGTAAAGTTCATTTGATGTA
Organism: Sarcophaga peregrina; assembly: GCA_014635995.1. Taxonomy (NCBI): domain Eukaryota; kingdom Metazoa; phylum Arthropoda; class Insecta; order Diptera; family Sarcophagidae; genus Sarcophaga; species Sarcophaga peregrina. Next base: position 1,094,446 of record CM025789.1, read on the forward strand.
GCTTGTTAGTTTTCCGATAACGCAAATTGAGTGAACTGAAAATATTAAATTAAATACGGAGAGTAAAATTTAATAATATACGATATAATAGATATTTCAATGTTTTTATTAAGTTTTGAAATCGACACATTTATTTAGTGTAATGTTTGCTGATATATTTGTAAAAATTATTTTTTTTTCGAAAAGTAACACAATCTTGTCTTTAATCTTCAATATATTCGAATGGCTCTGGGGGTTCTGGTTCTTTAACATCGTCATTCTTTGGCCCATATGCAGCTACAGGTTCTACTAATTTTTGTTCCTTGGTTTTGCCAGTGTGTTGCATAACTATTATTCCACCAATTGTTACATCCTTAAGTGGAACATAGGACTGGTTTTCTGCAACACTTAAAACTTTAAGTTGTTGCCGCATGACGCGAGCAGGATTTTCTAAAATTTCAAATTTGGGTTCCTTTTCTTGCTTTTCTTTTTCATCCTTTTTCTCTTTTTCTTTTTCCGACGAATTTTCACTTTTATCCTTTTCATCATCTTTCTTAAATTCTACCTTCTTTTTTTTGTCATCAGTTTTCTCTGATTTGTCATCAGACTTGGTCTTATCATCTTCTTTTTTAGAACTTGAAGCGGTTGCATCCTTATTCTCTTCATCAACATCCATCTTATCCTCTTCTTTTTTATCAGCAGTTTCACGACGTTTTTGCCTAGCCGCAATAGACAAAACAGCCGTTGCAACTTTTTCACGTTCCTCAGATTTTTTTTCCTCTAAAGGTGCTGGATACGCATACATTGACGGTCTAGCTGACGACTTAAATTTCATTTGCGGCATTTTTAAATCAGAATTAAGACCAATAACACAAGTTGGTATAAAAGCTAACGATAGAGCATGAGCCAAAGGGAACCAATACCAATACTGAGTGAAAACAAGAGAACCGACAACGGCTTGCAAGTTCGTATGGCCAGTGCGAGATTGCAATGACAATGTGCAGTTTCTTCCGCCAGCATCAATAATGCCTTGTGCCAAAATAGCACCAAATTTAGCCATAACATCTTCGTGTTTATTGCAGATAACTTCATCATAAAGAGAACGGAAGAATGTTGTTTTCGGACATGTTTGATCAGTATGTTGAATAAGTATCATAGCGGAGGCAATTAAAGCACCTTGACGAACAAAATTTACAGGGTCCAAGCGAGCCATTGGTTCTAACAAAGCAATAGCATCTCTCAAACCTGTCCCAGCACAAGCAATTCCAAGTGCCATAGCAGCACCATACCGGACGTGAGGGTTATACGATTCAGCCAACAAACTGACTACAGATGGACATTGCTCTGGAGTACGAAATAATATGAAACCAATTGCAGTAACAGCTGCACGTCTTACATCGTCATTAACATCGGAGACCGCGACATGTAGGAGCTTTCGAATTGCTTTGTTGCTGCCAGTTCCATTATATGCCATAGCTATTGTGTACATACCAGAACGTCTTAGAACTGGATCTTTATCAGTCGAAAGACTTGTAATTAAGGGGTCAGCTTCTTCAAGGCGAGCGAACATTGTCAATGAAATACCAACGGCTAAACCTCGTAATATTTTTTCATGTTGAGTTTCTTGGGCGTAGGATACCATATCTTCAATAGCTTGTGCATTTTTTGAACCTAACATTACCATACCCATTGCAATGCCAGCGGCTTCTCCAGTAACGGCATCGTCTTGATATAAATTAAACTTCAGTTGTTCATACAAATCCTGGCGATGAGTTCCCATTGCCGCTAATCCTAAACCTAAACATCCTCCGTGACGAATATTTTCGTTTTGGGCGTCTTTTAATTGCTGTAGTAAGTAGTCGATAATGTTGGCTCCGTGATTAGCATGTATTAATCCAAGAGCATATAATCCACCACCTTCAGAGTAACCAGAACTAGGGCCAGCTTCTTTAGGCAAATAACTTTGCATCAATGCTAATGAATCCTTTTCGTGACCCCTGTGTATAACACCTAATGATGCCGTCGCAGTCAATTTGGCCCAATTAGTTGCCCGTGCCAACCAATCAAGATTATCTCGTAAGAATTGATCAGAAGTTGTTCCACTATGCATGAAACCGTTGGCAATTACCGTAGCTGTATGACAGATGGAAACACGTACTGCTTCCTTAGTTGCTCTTAGAATTTGCAAATCAGCGTGATTGCTACGAATAAGAAATTGTAACTGTAAATCGATTGTTACTTCTCCAGAGAGAATTGAAATGAGTTTTTCAATATTCTTCTGATGAGCTTTCTCAGAATCGTTTAGAGAATCAACGGTGCGTTCGATTTTTGAATCACCTAAAATAAAAGACAATAAGCGATGCTGATTAAAAAATTTAAATTTTAAATTAAGTTAAATACCATCTGTTTCATCTGATTTATTGGCCTCTTCCTTGGCTTTTTCTTCATCGGTTTTCGAAGAATTGCTTGTGCCTTGTGGTTTAAAAGTACTGGGAAGTGCGGTAGGAATTGGTGCAGTTTCCTTAAGTGCTTGTAGAACATTTCCCAAAAACTCTTGAGTTGCTGATTCATATAAATCAAAAGCAATTTGATAAGCCATTAAGTTGTTAGCATCCTTAGACGACCTAGTTAGATTATCTAGCACTTCTGCTACGGCTAAAGGATCCTCTAAGAAAATTAAACATTGGCACATATTCACGTAGTCTGGTACACCTAAATCGCGATACAATCCAACTAAGCATCGCAGCACTTCATTTCGAAAACCACGATTTTGTATCAGAGACATTGTTACATTGTAAGCGTATGCCAACATACCGCTCACATCATCTGATTTCATTATAGAAACTTCAAAAATATCCATGCGTCTAGTTTCCAATGCAATGCCCAAAGCTTGACGATATTGGCCATCGTCTAAGCAACGTTGAATCATTCGATTAACAATGGCTTCTAAACGTGCATCGACTGGTTTAGCTTCCTTTGGATTTTCAATGAAAGACACCCGTTGTGCAATATAAAAATCAATGCATTTAGCAATAATCGTTTCAGTATATTCATTACGAGCATTAACATTGAACAAATCTCCAGCTCCTAAAGCATATGTAAGAGCATCTTCAAAAGAGCCCAAATGATAAAAAACCTTGGATGCGACCATTCCAGCCAATTTATTTTCGGGAAAACTTCTATCTTCATGTAGCATTTCTATCTTTTCTATCGATTCCGAAATTTCAGGCCAAAATTCATCAACAATGTGATCCAGTTTCTTCAGGGCAAATACCTTTAAATCAGGCATTGGCTCATCGAGCAGCGATATTATACCTGCAGCTGAAGTAAGACTCATTTTGCTGAGTTGTGGTCTACAAAAACTATAGAGCAAGAAATTAGAATGGTTGTACTCCTACTGCAAAAACAAACTAACCTCAATTTAAGTAACAAAAACTTTTATTTCTTTTAAAGTTTCCTTTTATCAAGTATTTATATATAATACTAACGTAAATAAACGTTTTTATTTAATATTTTCAATATTTTTATTTTATTTTAAATTTGGTTCACACAACAATGACGATGTTGGAAACAATTTACTCGACTTTAGAAAATGCAAAATCACTTTGTTGTTTTCAAATTTTACTAACATGACATTTGTTATTTATAACAGGGTTACATTTTATAGTAGTAGTACTATACATACTAAAAATATTAATTTATTTGTCGTTTATCCTGCAAATTTTTTATCCTACTGTTTTCAATAACTGAACATTTTGAGTTTTTGTATAGAATAACTTGTATAAAATTAAAATTGAAAACATTTAAAGGATAAACATTACTCGATTTAAGTGTACGTTTATTTACAAAACAAAGACACAAACCACAATCTAATTCGTATAAGTTTCGCCGCATATAATTATTACCATGTAAATTCGCAGATTGCTCTGCTTATACTTTTTCCAAATGTTATGAAATTATTCTTTTTTCAGTTCGTTGTTGTCTCAGGTCTGGTCGGTTGTTAATACTAACAGTTGTTTCGGTGGCAAAAGTTAAATTGACACAATACAGAACATAATAAGAAGCACTAACAACAAGTACTGATGCCAGTTCCTCTCGCTAACAACAATCAACTCAACTAGTCTGAAGCTATATAGTCACCGGAATTTCCTTTGTACCGTTTGTTTAATTGCATAAAATTGTTAAATTTAGTGTATAATTTATACACCAGTAATAACTATTTCAAAGAATTCTGTTAATTGAGTGTCGCTGCATTGTTTTTGTCAGGATTAATTTTGTGAATTTTAAACTGAAGAAATATAATTATTGCATTACGTTGTTTATTTAGAGTAAATGTTTTTTTTTTGTCTAAATCGATTTTGATTAACTGTAAATTCTATTAAAAAAAATAAAAATGAATCGAACTCGCAAAAAACTAATTCGTCCAAAAAATCCGTATTCCAGTGCAAATTGTTTTTCACGCTGGAGTTTTTGGTAAGTAAATTTAAAGAATCTAAATAAGAATATCAAAATATTTATATTAACACTAATATTATTTATAATAACATTAATATTTCATATTATGTATGATGGCTTATTTATTAAAACAAAATATGGACTTATTAACTCAAAGGGACAAACGATAGAAGGCATTGTCGGCATATGCATGTAAATAAATCATTACAATAGCAGACAATAAGTTACATATTTTTCTAATATATTTTTTTATCTTAATGTATAGTAGACATGTACATATTTAGTTGCTGTGCTTATTTTCGACATAATTAAAAACTGTATATGATTGACAATTTTGTATTTGGTTATCTTCTTTATTATATTTTGGTAAACTACGAAATTGCCTTACAAAAGACAGGGTAATTGGCATTTGGCATAGTTTTATTAATTTTAGATTATCGCATTTTTCTAATACTTTAAGTCCAGCTATAATATTTATACGTTACATGTGTTCGCAAACGGGCGTTACTTTTAGTGAAGTTTTGTCCTTTGATATTTTCTTAAGTAAAGCTAACGAAGGTTGAGGAATTAGCAACAGTGCTCGATAAAAAAATATGTTCCTTTCTATCGTAATTAAATTTTAAATTAAAAAAATTGTTTTTTAAAAAAGTCTGTAGAAATTATGGCAAATTTTACTCTTTTTTTAAATCAAATCTAGGCAGTACTTTTCCGTTTACTTTCCTTATTGATTAGTACTCTTTTAATTTTTTTTTTTTGTACCATTTCTCAAATAATTTTAATTTAGAATTAAGCTCGAATTAATTGTATATTATTCACACACACCAAGTCTAACTCGTCAAGCCTTGAGTCTTTTAGCGAGGGGGAAATAGAAGGGAAAGTACAGACTTGACCATACCGTCAAGTTTATTTTTCCTCCTTCTATTCTTATTCATAATATTCTACACTAAGTTGAAAATTGGCGAAAAAATATTTTGTGTGATCGTAAACATAATTTCAAAAGAAAATTTAATAAAAGTGAAAAGATGAAGTAGTCTGATGTATGTATGCATGTATGTATATAGCAGTGAACAATTAATTCTTTGCTGACTACTCAAGTTATAATAGAAACTAGTACAATTTTTTACGAGTTAATTAATTTTCTACTGAAATTTATTTAGGTGGATGAAAGACCTTTTTCGTCGCGGCTTAAAAGGACCGTTAGAGGATGAAGAATTATATCAGCATCGAAAAAATTTAGATAGTGAACGAGTTACAGAGAAGTTTAGTCGCCTATGGGAAGAAGAACGTCAGCGTCGAAATCCAAATGTTATCCGCATGATAGTGAAAGCGTATGGATCTGTGTTTTTACCGTTGGGTATTTTATATTCCATTTGTGAATCTGTGACAAAGTAAGTTCTTAAAATATCAATTTCATGTAATTTTCATTTGTTATATCTACTTGGACTTATTGTTTTAGAGCTCTGCAACCATTATTCCTGGGAGGCCTAGTGGCATATTTTGCGAATGGACAAACATCAATAAGTGAAAAAAATGCTTATCTGTTTGCAGGTGGCATCGTTTTATGTTCAATAGTGCCTGTGCTAACTTTCCATCCATTTATTTTTTACATATTTCAATTGGGCACAAAAATTCGTTTAGCTTTGTCTGGTTTGATATACCGCAAATGTTTAAAAATTTCTAAAAGTGCTAGCAATGATGGATTACGCGGGCGTGCCATCAATATTTTATCAAATGATTTGGGACGATTTGACGTTGCTTTATGTTTTTTACACGATGTGTGGAAAGGACCCATAGAATCGCTAATTATAGGATATTTAATGTACCGAGAAATTGGTATATCGGCAGTTATTGGAGTAGCATTTATGTTAAGTTTCATTCCGTTACAAGCGTGGGCTGCTAAAAAGGCTGCTTATTATCGACAAAAAACTGCAGAGCGGACAGATCTGCGTGTAAAGCTAATGAATGAAATTATACAAGGTATACAGGTAATAAAAATGTACGCTTGGGAAAAATCTTTTGCAAAAGTTGTTGCACAAGTAAGATTGAAGGAAGTTAAAGCAATCAAAGGAACCTCCTACATACATGCTGCATTAAGTTGTACGTCCATGATATCACCTCTTTCAGTTTTTTTAGCTTTGGTTTCGTACGTATATTTGGGAGATTCTTTGACAGCAAAACGTGTTTATACAGTATCTTCATATTTTAATATGTTGAATGATTCAATGGTTCATTTTTGGCCTTTATCTATAACATTTATCGCAGAGGCATGTGTTTCAGCTAAAAGATGTAAAGAATTTCTTTTAGATGGTGATCGAGCTGAAGTGCCTTTAAAATCAGGAAAGAAATCGAAGAAGAAACAAGTGAAAAATTCACAAAACAAAGATGCCAATAAAAATACTGTTGATGAGTTAGCCTTTATAGGAGGTGAAAATAAAAAGAGTTTATTTTGCAGTCCTTTGAGAAGCGTTAGAACATTAAATGCTAATGCGGAGTCTAAAGGAGTGACGCTTCATTGTGCTACTGCAACGTGGGATAATGAACACACACGAGGCTCTGTCAGTCCTGCTGTGTCAGATTTAAATGTAGATATTAAAGATAGGACATTGGCGGCGATTGTTGGTCCTGTAGGATCGGGGAAATCCACATTCCTCAATGTTCTCCTAGGTGAAGTACAAATCGATTCTGGTGAGGTAATAGTGAATGGAAAAGTTTCATATTGCTCTCAAGAACCATGGGTATTCGAAGGTTCTATTAGAGACAACATTGTGTTTGTAGAGGATTACAATGAAAGGCGTTATAAACGAGTCCTAAAAGTTTGTGCTTTAGAAAGAGATCTTGAATTGTTGCCTCGTGGAGATTTGACAGTGGTTGGAGAACGTGGTGTCAGCCTTAGCGGTGGGCAAAAGGCCCGCATAAATTTGGCTAGAGCTGTTTATCGGAAAGCTGATATTTATCTTTTAGACGATCCTTTATCTGCTGTAGATACACACGTTGGAAAGCATATTTTTGAAAGATGCATTAATGATTTCTTGTCATCGAAGATTCGTATACTAGTTACACATCAGTTGCAATATTTGTTCGATGTTCAGCATCTGATGCTGATGGGAGCAGGTTCTATTTTGGCCCAAGGTAGTTATCAAGAGTTGCAACGATCTAAACAATTTCAATTTTTGGCTCAAACTCATCACGAATTCAGTGGAAGCGGAGGAGATAAAGCTGATGATGATATAAGCGTAAGCAGTCATATGTCCAGAAGTGATTCGGAAAAAAGTATGGAACATTATTATCATCTCTTGCGACCAGGTGAAAAACCAGTTGAAGATTTGAATAAAGAAGCGCAGGCTGTCGGTTCAGTTAAACTTGACGTATATCTATCATACTTTAAAGCGCTTGAAAGTACATTAATATTATTTATTATCGTTGCACTCTTCATATGTGCACGTGTTATGTTAAACGGCGTTGATTATTTTCTTTCCAGATGGTAAGAAGGATTGCATAAGATATATTACTGAGTTAATCATCCATTTATTTCTTTTATATAGGGTTATTTGGGAAGAAAACAACGGTTCACATATTTTGCATACGAATATTACTGATACGGGTTTATTATTATTTAATAATAGTTTTTCGAATATAACAGCTAATAGCCAAGAAAACGATTTTGAAAGGAAGAAAAAAGTTATTATTTATTCATCGATGTTAGGTGCTACTTTGGTTGTGTATTTAATACGAACATTTGGATTTTTTCGAATGTGTTTACGAATTTCATTAAAGCTGCACGATCGTCTTTTTCGTGGCATTACACGTACAAGTATGTACTTTTTTAACACAAACTCTTCAGGGCGGATTTTAAATAGATTCTCGAAAGACATACGGACTGTAGATGCAGATTTACCTCACACTCTGATGGATTGTTTGTCTGTAAGAACTTAAACATAAACGTACATAAAAACAACATTTAATATAAATAAAATCTTATTTCAGTTTGCTATTGATGCATCAGGAGTATTGATCATTGTAGCAATTGCTAATTATTGGTTACTAGTACCAGCATTTGTTATAGTAATTTGCCTTGTGGGAGTGCGATATCTCTATGTAAATACGAGTCGTAGTGTCAAACGTTTGGAATCGATTTGTAAGTGATTAAAATACAACAAATGAGATGTAAATAAGTTTTCAAATGTAATACAAAATTGTTTGTTTAAACTATTTTTAAAGCTCGCAGTCCTGTTTATTCTCTTACCAATCAAACTTTCCAAGGGTTGTCAACTATTAGAGCATTGGAAGCTGAATCAGCTCTAGAATCAGAGTTTTACGATTATCTTAATGCAAATACTTCTGCTTGGTTTTTATTCTTATCCTGCACAAGAGCTTTTGCTTTGTGGACGGATATTATATGTGTATTTTATATTACTGTCGTCACCTTTAGTTTCTTGATATTGGGATCGAAATTTAATAGCGGAGATGTTGGCTTAGCTATTTTACATTCAAGTACAATGATTGGCATGTGTCAATGGGGCATGCGACAAACAGCCGAACTGGAAAATCAAATGACCAGTGTGGAGCGAGTATTAGAATACACCGAACAGCCGCCGGAGCCACCAATGGAAACTCCAGAAAATATGAAACCAAAAGGCGAATGGCCAAACAAAGGAAGGATTGAATTTCAAAATTTTAAAATGAAGTATAGCCACAAGGAATCATACGTTCTAAAAGATCTCAACTTTACCATTGAATCTAACGAAAAAATTGGAATTGTAGGACGAACAGGCGCTGGCAAATCATCAATAATTCAATCTCTTTTTCGTCTAGCTTATAATGAGGGCATAATACGAATCGACAATATCAATATTGAGCATTTGGGTCTTTATGACCTTAGAAGTAAAATATCTATTATACCCCAGGATCCAGTGTTATTCTCGGGTACGTTACGTTATAATTTAGATCCATTAGAAGAATGCAGAGATGCCGATATGTGGAAAGCCTTAGAAGATGTTGAATTAGGTGGTCACGTTTCAACTCTAATCGGAGGTTTAAATAGCCGTATGTACGATGGTGGCTCAAATTTCAGTGTTGGTCAGAGACAATTGGTTTGCCTAGCAAGAGCTATTTTAAGAAAAAATAAAATTCTTATTTTAGACGAAGCCACTGCAAATGTTGACCCTGAGTAAGTTTTTTCTTTTGTTTTTTTACACATGTTGCGTACTAAATTTAATTAAAAAAATCATTTTTGCATACCCTTTTGCAACAGAACTGATAAACTTATTCAAAAAACAATACGCACAAAATTTTTTGATTGCACTGTACTAACTATTGCTCATCGTTTGCATACCGTTATGGATAGTGACAGAGTCTTAGTTATGGATGCTGGCCAAGCTGTTGAACTAGGTCATCCATACGAGTTATTACAAAAGCCTGGTGGTTACTTGCGTACTTTAGTTGATCATACTGGCTTAGCAACTGCTTCATCACTGTTTCAAGCTGCCGAGGAAAATTACAAACTAAAAATAAAAGAAACTCGCAACGGCACAATTACAAAAAAATCAATCTGATAACAAAAAGTATTAGAGTACAATGTAAATACTTATGTTTACAAATAGTTGCACTACATTTCTTTTTATTATTGTATAAGTCAATTTATATAAATTTTATCTATATGTAAGTAAAAGAAATTTCCAACTGTATGTTAATTTACTGCCAAATAATCTCAGTATTTAAAGTAATTTCTCCTCAATTTATATGTGTAAATAATTAATAATGTGTAACTAATACGTAAATGTAAATTTATAAGTCTATAAATACTTATAAATTAAATTATAAGATATACATTAGTATGTAATGTAATTAAATATTTTTGTACTTATCAATATACTAAATATATGTATGTACATACGTTTAAAGTGCCTGTTATTACAACAATTCTGAAAGGAATCGTTTTGTAAAGAAATAAATAAAATCTGCATTTTATTAACTATTACATTTCAAATTTTTTTCGTATTCATTAAATTATTTACTTTTAATCTTGGCAGCACTAACGTTGGTTCTTATTAAAGTGTTATAAATTATCATTATCTGGTTTGTTATTTATTTATTTTATTTTATTTTTTTTTTTTGTTGAGATAAATAAATAAGGTTTTTTTTTAGGAATTTTTCAACTGCAATAAGCGGACACATTCTAGATATTTTAACTTAAACATATATTATAAAATTTTTATTTGTAGAGAGAATTACGAACATTCATCACATTGAACACATCGATTATTTTAATTTAACCTATCTAAATGAAACCCTATCGTATTTAAAGTGTTATTTTAAAACTAAGTAAAAACTGTCAAGGACGCTGCCGTTACTTTCATTTTGTAAAGTGTTTGCATTTGTTTACCGCACACAAAATAATTATATTCAATTATGATTTTTAAAAGATTATATTAATGTAAACACACATACTCACATTTTTGAACTATATATGTACATATATGGCAAATCATTGTCAGTGCGGTAATCAGAAATGATAAGAAAAAATCGTTAAAGACACGAATATATATCATTCTGCTGCATATTTCGTAAACTTGTAGTATCAATTAAAACAAATTGCCCTTTTCGATCTTACAATAATACATATTTAATTTAAATTTCTGTGTCAATTTTGGTGAAAATGTTTCCACGCTTTACAAAATTATCTGGAGACGGGAGATAAGATATTTAATTCTTTTTTATTATAGTAATTTAATTGCAACAGCAATGAGAAAACGTGTTCCTCACAACAGTTACAGCACAAGTAGGACGTAGATATATTTGCTCGAATAGTATGCGAATGAATATTGAGGAAAAGAAGCGTGCGTGTCCCCAAAAAACGTGTAAAAATCGAAATTTATAAAATGATAATGTGAACATTTTGATTTGTATAAAGTCTGTTGTTTTATAAGTCTAACATTTTTATAAGTTATTGTTGACATGATGCCTGTCAATAAGGATTTAGATATGACCATCAAATCAAATATAGTATATAAATTCTTTTTGAACTTAACTGTTTCAAATGCGAATAATACTGTGGCACAAGAAATAATTGTGGTCATAACGTTTAAAAAATTCAGTGAACTCGTACCTAAATGTATATATATACTATATATATAAAAATAATAAAAAAAAAAAATAAAAATTAATCAAAGAACTCATTTAAAACAAGTGTTTTTATAATGATATATTAAAACTCATTCATAGTTAAACAATAACATGAATAAATCACAAGATAATATCGAACTTAAACCAAATCCCATTTTAAAAGCAAACTTTCTATCAAAATGGTTTTTTTGGTAAGAATTTTATAAAATAATAAGAAATTAATTTGTGTTTCTGAAACGACTAGTATAATTTTGCAAACAATTATGATATTAGCATTCAAATTTCTTTTTGGTCACTATCAGCATTGAAACACCAAAGAGACATAAATAATATTGTGGAAGAAATTTTTATTATTTTTTGAGATTATCGTTAAATTATTAGTTTTGTGTCGCTAGTTAGTTAGTTCAATATATATAACAGCGATACTATTTATTAGAAAATATACTAAATAAATTTTTAGTAAATCTAAAGATGAAAAAAGAATGCACTATCAGTGACCTATTATCTATTATTACTGATTATTAAAGTGTTTATAATTTGATAGCAGCTATAGATACCTATAATATGTACATACATATGTATGTGCATATTAATATAAATAACATCAAGATTGATTTTATATTAAAAACAGTTACTTTGGAGATATTGAAAAACAAAAAAAATAGTTTAAAACTCTTTTCTTATAGCAACGTTAAGACAGTTCATTAAAAAATAATATAAATATGTAAAAACATTAATACAGAGTTTTCTTAACATAAATGGTGGACATATTTGAATTCGCCATTGTCTAGTAGGTTATGCGTTTGCCGGCGGGAACAACCTCTGGCTTAGATATCTCGAACAAAACGATATATGAAAGAATTTCTTTCGGCGACTTCCTCTCATCACTCTACTGGCAAAAACTCTGGGAGAAAACTAAAATTGCCATAAAATGTTTTTAAACTGCACTAGGGATGCCAATCGGGAAATGCCGAAATACCGGGATTTTTAAAAACTTGTCCCGGGATTTTGCGGGATTTTCGGGATTGTAAATTCAAATGTTTTTGATATTGCAAAAGGTCCTGGAAAAATTCTATATCACTCGATTTCGATAACTTGGAACTATTTTACTAACAAGTGTTGATTGCGTGAAGTATTTTTCAATGGCAGCGTATGTTGACAACAAAATTCGTTCAAGCCTATCAGATCACATGCTTTAATATTTTTAAAAAATTATTTAAAACAATAATATACTTATTTTGGAATCCAAATAATTGGCATATGAATGAATAATTTTTATTTTTGCAAATTTACGCTTTTTTGTTACCTTTTGTTTGGTTTTTTTATATTTTATTTGTATAGGCATATAATTTTGATACAATTGCAATATAAATGAAATTGTTAACAAAATGTGTTTTGTGTGCGAAATTCCATGATTTTTGGGGATTTCGGGATCGGGATTACGAAATCTCGAATCTCGGGATTTTTAAAAATCAATCGCGTTTGGCTTCCCTACTTGGCACTCATTGATAAAATTAACTCTCGGCTGTAATCCTTGTTTTATTCAATATTTACTTCAAATATGAAAAACTCTCTAAGACCACAAATTCGTACAAAACAAAGAACTGGTAGAAATAATTTAAGTATTATCTCTATGAAGGCTTTATTGAATTCAGCGAAATAAAATTGGAAGCAATTTGTCTCATATTTCTGATATTTATTATAATTTCCCAGATTTAGGCGCTAATATCTCCGGTATGAGATAAACTATTAAATAAAACTGATGGTCAATTGGTTGCAAATTGAGTCTATCTGGAATTATTTTTATGCAATAAAATAAATATTCCACCATCAGGAATATCGATAACTTATTAGTTTCATTGAAGACGTACCAGTAGCACTTCAATAGGAATATTAACAGATGTCATATTTGGGTTTCTCACATATTACTGTTTAGTGTAATTTTTGTTAGTCCCGGCTGTTTCTTCCATCATTTTTTTTTAAATCCAACTGATAATGCAGTTGCTGTCTTAAGAATTATGATATAGTTATGTGTAGACATCTTGTTTAACATAACGAGTCTACAATAAACTGATTGCAGACGAAATTGAGAACAAATTTGCCTCCAGGATCTCAGTATATAAAGATTGTAGGCTTTTCTATACAGTTATATCAGGATAAAAGTTTATTTATATAAATCACAAAAAATTAATGTAATGTTTTTGTAGCACAGGCTATTTCACTTGCCTGCCTGTGTGTATGGAAAACATTACATAAGCCTTTAGACGCACCATACACCGTGAAATTTTCAAGGTCGTGCTATTATTAGAACGAAGCCTTACCGAAATATGTAGTCGGCGATTTGCGAGTGTCTGGACTGATGACATGATAAATGGGAAATAATATTGTTTTTTACAAAATTTACATAAGTAAATGTTTTTGGTACAATAAATATTAAATGCATACCATATGTCTAGATATATACACAGATACGTTTTTGTGCCTTTTAAGCGAAAATAAGACGCCATACTCTTCCCTTTTTTATATTTTATTTGGCTTTCAGCGATACTCATGTGAGAGAGGATTTAAGACTGTCACTCAAATCAAAAATCATACAAAAAGATTCACTACCGAAGTGGGTCTTATTTTTAAATGTTTTATGACTTTATTCAGTCAGATTTCATTTGAAGTTTGCTGAACTGATAGGGGTATATTAAATAAATATGTACGTATGTATGCATGCATGTTTAATGAGTTTGAATTTGTGTTTCAGGTGGACTCATGAAACATTTCGAAAAGGTTATAAAGAACAACTGGAGGCAAACGATTTATATGAACATATCCCCAGTTTAGATAGTAAGAACGTATCGTTTGCCCTTATCAAATACTGGGAAAGAGAAATTCGACGCAAAAGACCAAATTTATTGCACATGATATTTAAAGTTTACGGCTGGAAATTTGTACCGATATGCATTTTATATTCTATCTTGGCGATTTCAATACAGTAAGTATTCGATTTTTTATTATAATTGTATTTTTATTTTTCATATTTAAAGTCCTTTTGATAACGGCTTTTCTGTATTAATCGTGTGCCATAAACAAAAACAAAATACATATGATATAAAATATCACATTCATTAAGTTGTCTGTCACCTACAATGACGATTTTTGATAAAACGTGCAAATATTCACGTGATACAGTGAGACAATCATTTAATTATGAAATAAAAAAATTTTTTTAAGATTATATATTCCTCTAGAATAAATAAAATTTATTATTTACTCATTTATTTTCTATATGTATTCAGGCTTAAATTAAATACTAAAGAAGAAAATTAAATAAGTTACAATAAATAATCTATATACATATGTATGTATGTATAAATAGTATGTATAATTTAGTAATTTATTGTTAGATTATCAAATAAAAGTGAAATGCGGCATACTGCGTAATTATGAGTTGTAAAATGGATTACGAATTGTGGAAAACCCTTTCTACAAATTTATAAACTTTGGAATATTTCTCATCTGAATGTATTATTTACGGCTATGTTAGATCTCCTGATTAATAAAATTAATTTTTTCGGGATATAAAATTCTTTAGACTCATATTTAGACTTCTTGTATAGTACTTCGCTGTTTAACTTAAATCATAAACTTCATATCGGGGTATCTGTCCCCACAGAAAACTACCCAAAACTATCGGTGTTCGTTTTTATGTCTCGCCAATAAACAAAATTGACGTATAGTTTAACATTGTTAGTTTAAAATCTATTTCATACTTGATTCCAGTTGGTTCCTATGAACATTTGGCTTTGTTGTAACACGACCTGGTAGTAAGAGCACAACTTGAATTACTTTTGTATACCTAGTATTTACTCACTTAACCCATTAACGCCGAATGCGTAGACAAAAACCTAAAAAATTAGTTCTTTTTAAAAAATTCTATCTTGACCCAATTAATCGAGAGCCCAAAATCTTCTTTAACAACGAATAAAGAAGACATAGAACGGTTTAAAAAAATTAGTAAGGCATGATATTCACATATTTTGGATGACAGAAAAAAGGTCAAAGATCACGAATTTTTCAAAATCAATATTTTGTAGAAAGAACTTCTGTGAAATATGCAAGGATGACATTCTCAGAAAAACCTTTAGATGCCAAGTAATATAATATATACTCTACCCGATAAAAATACTTTCATTTGAATTGGTCTACTTACCTAAGCTACAGGTGCGTTTAAATGACATGGGTATAAAAATACCCACTTAGGCATTGGTATGAAATATTTTACATAAAACTTTTAAAAATTAATTTCGAATAGAAATTTCAAATCATTTATTTTTCTCTAATCTTTTATATTCCTGGAAGTTCCAGCATGAAATTGTGTAAAAAAATCCCTTAGATGCACAAATCGTATTCTGTACAACCGTACTCTGTTTTCTAATTTTATCAATCATGTGGGCAAATTTGTCAGTGGGCTTTGCTATTTGCTGCGCATTTGTGTCAACTTTTCCAACACTGCGTCGATTTTTCTAATTTTTACCAACAGTTCAACAACGCTAACCAACGCAACATCCCCTGCACAAGCAGTGTAGTTTCAATGCCTTTACCACAGCTGATTCAAAGGCGTTAGTGAATAATGGTCAATGCCACTTTTTTCCCCGCACTCGCATACGATAATCGTTGACGCCATTATCGAATAAGACAACTCCACCCATAGTCTGATTATATGCATGTATTATGTATGGTTGTTCAATGACAGCCATATTGCTATATTTACGATCATTTCTTTTGGTTTTGCACATCGGCTCTACACCAAAAAAATTAGACTTCACATAGGTATAACATGATAATAAAATGTGTGCAGGTAATTACCGAATTATCGTTCGGTATTTATTATTGTTATTTTTGTCGAAACAAAAATCTGATAAACCCCGAGGTTCCTTTTCCATCAATTTAATATCATTCAGCAATGCGTGATTGCTCCGATTATCTCGAAAAATACCGGATGCAAAATAACCTTTTCGAGATAATGTACATAATAAATTATGGCTTGTACAAGAGTTGTCGAATGTAACATTATATTGGCTTAGATCTGAAATATTCTCTAATAGTAATAGTATCACGTTTTCACCAAGGCCGTAATAAACATTATTTTTAGCAGAAGAGCCAGTATGCCATAATATGCGATCATCGGTTCATACACAGGAAAACTATGAGAAAATATGCCAAATGGCATACATTTTTTATTCAGTGCATTGTTTAATGGAGTAATTTTGGCCAATTTATCATCCTTGTCAATATTATTATTGTCACAAATGCGTATATTTTCAATAAAACTCTCAAAAATAGCTTAATTATGTTGTTTAATCATCATATAATAAAGATAAAAAAATTTTATTTTAGAACACACTTATGCCGAAGTGGGTAGAAAAATACTCATGCCCTACAGCGGCTCACACGACACTTAAAAAAAATAAAAATATTCATATCTAAACAAATACTCCAAATACTATTTGTGCCAAATTTCACCGAAATCGGACCACGAATTCTGGGGTCAAGCGTTAATGGGTTAAATAAACTCTTACCAGTAGATATAGGGAAATACGTAAATTATTAAAAATTCAGTTCAAATTATAATATGTACATACATATGTATGTAAGTCAAAATTAAATGGAGCACTAAATTCCATAATCATTTCATAAATATGAATTATATAAATAACGGAATACGTCTAAGTTTATAGGTTTACATTCCTTTCATACATAAAGAGAAAATGCAAAATATTTATTAACCTGTTGAAAATTGAATGAAACGCATTTTATTAATTGACTGTTAAAGTGCCGTCGATTGAATGTATCTTTTTCAATCTGAACGATACCGATTCATTTCGAAGAGAGTTCTAACATCTTAAGCGAAGTCTTTGAGCCTAAATTTAGCGGTAATATTTTCTAATTCTAATTTGAAGTCGCCGTGGTCTAGTAGGTAGTGTGTTGGCGTATTAGACGTAAAAGCCAGGGTTCGAGTCCCACGCCAAATACAAACAAAATACAAAAAGTATTTTTTCGGTGATTTCCGCTCAGCAGATTTCTGGCAAAAACTCTGAGAGTAAATAAAATTGCCATGAAAAGTTTCTCATAAAATCTGTCGTTCGGAGTCGACTTTAAACTGTAGGTCCCGCTACTCCTGTATAAAATTAACACACACAACATAAGTGGTGTTAGAAACTAGGCCTATAATCCTGACTGATGGGTTCTAATGACCAATTATGTATATTTATGTATTTTCTAATTCAAATTTAAAAGAAAGAAAAAGTGATCGAAGGTAAATATTTAGTACTATGATACATATGTCTGTACATATGAATGGATTTATTTCGATATAAAAGAAAGTATTTTCAATTATAAAATTAAATACTTGTAGATTCTTACTAATAAATTTATTTATTAATTTACAGTTGTTCACAGCCTTTGTTTTTGGGTGGATTGGTTTCGTTTTTCGCTGAGGGCCAAACAGATATTAGTAAAAATCAGGCTTATCTCTATGCAACGGGCATTGTTTTGTGCTCTCTTGTGGCGACACTGTGCTTTCATCCATTTATGTTCTACCTCTTCGAAACGGGCACTCGCATACGTTTAGCGTGTTCCGGTCTAGTCTATCGAAAATGTTTACGTTCATCTGTTACAGCGGAAAACAGTGGAATGAGTGGTTTCGCTATTGCAATTCTATCATCAGATTTGCCTCAATTTGATATGACATTTTATTTCTTTCATGATTTATGGAAAGGTCCTATAGAGGCCTGCATCATGGGCTATATAATGTATACGGAAATTGGTTGGCCGGCTATTATTGGGTTGGCTTCTATTATAGTTTTTATTCCATTGCAAGCTTGGGCCGCTAAAGCGGCAACCCATTTCAAATATGAATCGGCCGAATTTGGTGACGACCGCGTCAAATTGATGAATGAAATAATTACTGCCATGCAGGTGATAAAAATGTATGCGTGGGAAAAGTCTTTTGCCAAGTTGATAGGTCTTATACGAAAGAAAGAAGTTAAAGCAATTAAAGGTTCGATGAACATTTATGCAGCCCTACACTGTACCGAAATGATTTCAAAGTTGGCGCTTTTTCTGAGTTTGGTTTCATACGTGTACACAGGGGATATAGTAACGGCAAAAAAGGTTTTCATCATATCGTCGTATTACGACGTTCTAAATGACTCCTTGCTTCACTATTGGCCACTGGCCATTACGACGTGGGCGGAAACATTGGTATGTGCTCGTCGTGTGGTTACGTTTCTTATGCAAAGTGAAGATCCTGCTGATGGTGGTTTAGAAAATTTTGGTATCGATGATGATAGCGATAAGGGCAACTTCAGTGGTCACATTCATAATCCTAGAGGTCTAAAAAAAGGAGTTATCTTACACAATTTATCTGCCAGTTGGGATAAGGTAGAATCGGATAAGCGTAGGCGGCACATAGAAAACGTCAATGCTCAAGTCACTGAACAACAATTTGTTGGCATTGTTGGAAACGTCGGTTCCGGTAAAACGACTTTATTGAACTGCTATATTAGGTGAATTGGAAATACTTCAAGGCAATGCAGAAGTAAGCGGTACAATAAGTTATGCATCGCAAGAGGCCTGGATTTTCGAATCAAGTATTCAAGAGAACATTGTATTTGTTGAAAAGTATAATGAAGACCGTTATAAAGCGGTGCTCCATGCATGTGAATTAGAACGTGATATATCGTTGCTTCCTCACGGCGATTCGACAATAGTTGGAGAACGTGGCATAAGTCTTAGTGGCGGCCAAAAAGCGCGTATAAGTTTAGCTCGTGCTGTCTATCGTAATGCGGATATATATATTTTCGATGATCCACTCTCTGCAGTCGATTCTCAGGTCGGAAAGCGACTGGTGGAGAAGTGTTTTAAACGATTCCTTTGCGATAAAATTCGTATTTTGGTAACCCATCATGTCCAACACCTAAAAGATACCGATCGCTTGATTTTAATGGCAAATGGTACTACCGTGGAACAGGGAACGTATGAGAACCTTAAAAATACAATTCGCTTTAGAGTACATCTGGAACATGAATATGAAGACCCAAATAGTCAACTCCAGTATTCTGACAGCATAAATGTTAAAGAGACGGACGATAATAGTAAAAGGATCGAAAAGCTTAAGGACGAAGGCGAAGATCGTAAAGAAAACCAAATACAAGGTTCGGTCAAATTTCACACTTATTTAACATACTTTCATGCCTTGGGTAAGCCATGGATTATTATTTTTGTTTTTATACTTTTCATATTGGCTAGGGGTTGCCAGGCTGCAATGGATATTTTCATATCCAAATGGTATGTTGACTGCTTAAATGTTAACAAACAATATTGTGATATTGATTTCTCTTGTAGGGCTACATGGGAGGAAACGTTGCCAATGGATCATGAGACCTATTCAGAATACACTTCCAAACGCACGCGTCTCGTTGCTATCTACACTATATTTATCGTAAGCACTTTACTTTTGTATATCATGAGAACTTTTGGCTTTTTCATGATCTGTTTAAAAATTTCACTACGGTTGCATAACGGTCTCTTCAATGGCATAATACGCGCCTGCATGCATTTCTTTAATACTAATTCAGTCCGGCCGTATTTTAAATCGTTTTTCAAGTGATATTTCCAATGTGGATGTCGCATTACCGCAATCCATGCTGGATTCTTTAGAGGTGAGTCGATTTGATTAACACGTCTTCCTATTTCGCTGAAAATTTTAAAACATTTATAGTTTGTAGTCAATGCGTTTGCTGTTCTCATTATTGTTGCAATTGGAAATTATTGGCTTCTTATACCGGCTATCGTTTTCATATTACTATTGTGTATATGCCTTAGTCTTTATATAGGCACGAGTCGTTGTTTAAAACGGATCGAAGTAATGTGTAAGTGTTGTTTGTATTTTAAAAAATCACATCTTAAAACCTTATGATTTCTAATGTTAAATATATCGTTTTAATTTCTATAGCTCGAAGTCCGGTATATTCTCATACAAATCAAACATTTCAAGGATTGACAACAATTAGAGCCTTAACAGCCACACGACAATTGGAAAATGAGTTTCATCGTCTACAAAATAAGAACACTTCCGCTCTCTATTTATACGTTTCTTCAAATAGAGCTTTTGCTTTTTGGATAGATTTGATTTGCGTCTTATATATAACAGCGGTTGTATTTAGTTTTCTTCTTATCGACCGAGACTACTATAGTGGTGACGTTGGTTTAGCAATTACCCAATCGATGACGCTAATCGTAATGTGTCAATGGGGTATGCGACAATCGGCTGAAATGGAAAATAATATGACTAGTGTAGAGCGCGTTATTGAATATGCAGAAATTCAATCGGAGCCAGCCCTAGAGACAGATCCGTTGTTAAATTTAGCCGAGTCATGGCCATCTGCGGGTGCTCTGGTCTTAAATAATTTACAATTGAGATATTCTGAAAAAACTGATTATATATTAAAAGGATTGAATTTTACCATAAAGCCAATGGAAAAAATTGGCATCGTTGGAAGAACAGGTGCTGGAAAATCGTCAATTGTACAGGCAATATTTCGCTTAGTCAGCTATGATGGACTGATTGACATAGATGGCTACGATATAGAAAAATTGGGTTTGCATGACTTGCGTAGTCGCATCTCGATTATACCACAAGATCCAATATTATTTTCTGGGACATTGCGCTATAACCTCGATCCATTTGATCAGAAAACTGATGATGAAATCTGGAATGCTTTGGAAGATGTAAAATTAAAGCCATATGTAAAAGCTTTAGAAGCTGGACTGTCTTCACGTATGCATGACGGTGGATGCAACCTTAGTATGGGTCAACGTCAGTTAGTATGTATGGCGAGAGCAATTTTAAGGCACAATAAAATACTTATAATGGATGAGCCTACAGCCAATGTTGATCCAGAGTAAGTTCATTACATATATATGTAAGCATTTTGCGTTGTCCAGTGTTAATTTGGTTTCTTCTAGAACTGATAAACTCATCCAGGAGGCCATACACACGAAGTTCGCTAAATGTACTGTTCTTACTATTGCCCATCGCTTGCACACTGTCATGGATAATGACCGTGTCTTGGTAATGGATGCTGGTCTAGTTGTCGAGTTGGGTCATCCGCATGAGTTGTTGCAAAACCCCAATGGCACCTTGCACAAATTCGTTGAGAAGACTGGACCAGGTACAGCCCACTATCTTAAATGCCTGGCAGAAGAAAGCTATCGCAAACGTGTTGTTAACAGGAAATCAAATTTTTAACTTTATTATACTTTTGATTCTACGTTAATTTAATCAGTTTTATAAGTTCTTTTTAAAAAATTAATTTTTTTTCCATAAAAAAAAGAAAAAGATCATTTTCGATCTTTTTTTAATTACAGCTGAGAGACTGTTTTTTTAATTCTAAAATTCTAATTCTATTGAACGAAAGCGATATATGTATGTGTATATTTTATAAAGTTTATCAATTTACATTATATGTATATTAAAATCATATTTTTATTTATTTAAAATATATTATTGCATTATTGCAAATCAAATCAGAAATAACATTCTAAACATCTAATTGAGAGAAAAAGTAATTTTTATTAATTCATTTCTTTCTTTGGTCCAATCTTAGTTCATTCAATCTTCTAATTTTAAAACTAAATAAAATTAAATAAACATAACCAGTGCTAGATAAATTAATTTAGTTTAAAATAATTTTATATTCCCCCCGACAGCAAACATTATTCTCGCCTTTGGATAAGAGCAAAAGTGTCCCTTCTTCTTAGTCGAGTATATCCACTATTATTTTGGATACCGCGCACTAGCAGGTTTGGATGGGAATCGAGCGTCCTTAAATATTTTTCTATATGGGTCATGTTTTCCATTTTATTCACCGCTACGTTAAGGCTCTTGTAACAATTTAAATTTTGTCCAAATTGAAAGCTGACTATACATATATACATTAGAGCGATTCAAGTTGAACGGAAGCGAAATTCGTGCAAAGTGTACCCCCCCTTAAAATGAACATTGGTATTTTTGATGACGACCTTTAAAATATTTCGGCTTCAGCTTCGACCTCTCGTGAGCTGGACCATTTTGGGAAAGGATCCATTTTTGAATGTTTTGTTAATTTGAGCATCTGTTTCCTTACCAACATATACAATATCTATATCATGAGAAAGGTTATTTTAAGACGCGTCCAACAGTGTAAACAATTTGTTCGAGGACAATCATCCATGTCCTTTTTTTAAGGATATTCTGCATAAAATAACGGTTTTTGAATTTTTTTTCGGGATGTTTGTAATAAAAATGCCAAATTAACATATTTTAATCTTTAGTCGGTTTAATTAAATACGGGTTATAACTTTTAGCACGCTACTGTGATTAATTAACTTGAGAAGTTGCGTCTAATTTTCCAAATATTGCAGTACTTTCTAGAATCGTTTCGTGCATTCTTGAAAATGTTTTTAAGTTGGGGTGATCTCTGTGTTTACTATTCTTTCCGAGCTCTTCGTTTTTCTCTCTCAAGTGTTTCAATATCAGCTGAATAAAGTCTGTTGGATCTCATTTGATTAGAAGCCTTCCTTATGCATTCAGTCGATAACGTTAACATTTATTCCAAATTCGAAATTATTTCATTAAACACATATTTTCCCTAAGACCAGAAGATAAATCTAATGGAGGCTCTGCTTGTACTATTTCTCTGAAAATATTGTTTACTGATGTGGAATCGATAAAGTCAGGTATATTATTTATTATATTATGAAAACGTAGTTGGAAAAAATTTCAAAGGTTTCAACATGAATGACAAAAGCAGTTGGTGGGTGTTGTAAGAAAAAAGAAAGACGCTTTAAAACAAAAGGGACTTTCTTAAGTAGCAGGATGTTATGGAATATGTGTTTAGAAAAGTAGTCGTTAAAATATCTAAAAATAGACGACTTAACTCAACCCATTTAAACAATTTGAAATATATGAAGCATAATGTTATTAAGGCCGTAATTAGCTACGTGGAACAGTTAGAGGGTGATTAAGTGCAAGGGCAAACAAAAGAAATACTCGAAGACGTAGTAGCAGTCAAACAAATGGTATATAAAAGTGTAGAAATTAATGTGTTGTGAAAAATTTTTTTTTGGATAGGTAGGTAGTGTCTTGGCTTATTAGACTGAAGGCCCGAGTTCAAAGTCCAGGTCAGACATCAAAACGAAAATATGAAAATATTTTTATTCGGCGGCTACCTCTCAACAGATTTCTGGCCAAAACTCTGAGAGTAAATAAAATTGCCAAGAAAAGCTTCTTGAAAATAAGTGTTTCTGAGTCGACTTTAAACTATAGGTCCCGCCACTCATGCACAGAATTAATACACACAACTTAAGTGATGTGAGAAGCTAACTGAAGGGTTGCAAAGACCAATTATGTATGTATGGAAGAGCAGTAAAGAGCACGTGTAGAAGGAACACCTAAGCAGATTCGTAGTTGGAAACACAACAAATAAAGAAATTTAACAACTATTTTAGTAGGGCAAATGTATCAGGCAGTGTCTACAGTAAATGAAAGTGAGTTGTAATTAAAAACTCAGGCTTAACAAGGTATGCAGAATTAAATTTTTCATATCTGTTATGGCGTTTGTAAAATACAAATATAATGCATATTCAAAGTATATAGGAATACTTTCTGAAATATTACACAATGTTGTTACATACATATTTAATTTAAGAATATTTAATTTGTCATTATTTACAAATTAATATTGTATGATTTCAATTCTACTATCTGTCTTAAGAAGACATATGACCACGCTTATATGATCACATATCAGTTGTGTCTGCTGTAACCGTTTAAAAATAAATTAAGAAATTTTGCTCATTTATGTTAATAGTGTTATATCTAAATAGTTTGTCATCTAAAAATGTACGCAGCAATGTTTAAAATTTTTGCTGATCAATAGAAAATTTATATTTGGTATTCTCGTTAGATTATATGGAAATTGCAAACGTGAAATGACGCTCCTGCGAAATCAGTTTTCATAAGTTATGACGTTATATAATTAAAACGCATAATATATTGTTGTAATCTTAATGTTAGAATGCTTTGGTCTTAATGACGAATATAATAATATGGTTGAATTTAATATGACATTAAGATAACAATTGAATATTATTTTTCCAGTTTAATTGTTTATAAGGTATGGTATAATAAATTTATTATAATAAAATGATTTTATTTTGTTGATTTTTAGTTGATTTATTTTTAATATAAATGGCATTGTAATATTTTACGAAAATTGTTAAATTTTTATTTCATTTATTTTAATAAGTATATGTTATTTTGTAATTTAAATTTTATTGCTATTTGCTTTTAAGTTGAATTAAAAACTATGATAAATAAATATGTAAAAAAAAAATAATAAATTTTGCAATATGTGTCAAGAAATAGAAAACAAAAAACCATTATTAAAGATGAGATTACGTGTATGATAATTGGTTTTATATTTTAATTTTATTTATTATTAATATTTAATTAATTTGTTGTTGAAGCACTAGCCATGTTGTATTCTATATGTATTTTGTAAGAAATCGAATTGTGCAACGAAAATAAGATAATTTTTGATGAGTTTTCAAAATGTATCGAAATGATTCTTTTGCGTATCATTATGTAATCGTATGTATGTTATTTATTTTGAGACATATACATATGATGTCGGTTTTTTTAGATTATTATATAAATATAATGTATATCTCCATAGAGTTTTTTTTTACATTTTTAAAGTTAAAAATATATTTTAGGCCTAAGGTAAATAGTGTAAACAAGAAAATTAAAATTCACTTCCAACTAAAGTCACTTGCTAATTGCTAAATTTAAATGAATAATTTCATTTGTCTATCATTTAATGTGTGTAAAATCTAATTATCTATATATGTATATATTTTTCCTTTGATAGCGAAAATTGTTTTATTGGATTTCTATTAAACAAAACAGTTTTGAAGTTCTTCCCCAAACTTCAAAGCTAGCCCTGTTTATTAACCCTTCAAATGTTAAATGTTAAGATCATAAACATACGTGTAAATCCTTAATATTGAGAATTTCTCTGATTAGCAAGCGCGTCTAAACAAAATTCGTTGAATTTAAACTAAATCACAAAGTATTTGTATATGGTTTTCATGTTGTCGATGTAGCCGTAGCGGTTTACTAAGAAATCAACACTGTTATCTTCTGCTAATGAATTAAATATTCATTCTAATGTGAAGCTACAGACGTACGAATAATTTTATACTTTTTTTTCGTCTTTAATTTGTCACAGTTAAGCTTTTTTGTTTGAGCTTTTGAAATTAATTTAGATTTGTTCTTTTTTCTAATTTTTACGCGAGTAAGTTTTTAATAATTCATTGAAAAAATTTACATTTTTAGAATTCAATAGTTTATTACACTTTTCTTTGCAATGCAAGTACATATATTTGTTTGCCATGATGTGATGTGAAAATAATTATATGAATGTATTTAAATTGTAACAATATTTCTATTGTTTAGTAATATCCCCGTAAAATAATTCAACATTAATATGTCTGTGGCATTTTGAATTTAACGTCATTCGATATTTATTATGTTCATAAAGTTGGTACGGCAATTAAAATACGAAATAAAGTTTTAAAATATAATCAGCTTTTTAAAAGACATTATACAACACGACATTATGTCACGATTACGGTAACGATGCTAATATAAGGTCACCGGAATTAATAAATTTTCTGCATCAAATTTAAAAAACATTAATTGTAATAAAGACGTGATTGTAACAGTTGGATGCAAAGTAAAGACGAATAGAAATTCTTAACTATGTATGTACGTTAATAGCTTCGACCAAAGAAATATACATATATGTATGCATGTTATTTTCATTTTGTTTTTCTTAATACATACATTCATGTATCTTTGTATATTTGTTAGTGTATGTATGTATGTATTTCCCTAATCGGTATTTTTATATTTAATTAATTAATTATTACTATATTATATCCGACTGCATTTAGTTTTACTTTTTGTTTAGCTATTTGCAATTGCTAATTAAAAATATGAATTATTTGCTTTTTTGTTAACAATATTAAACTTTTAATATTAGAAATAATGTATGTATAATATGTATGTATGTAAATTTGAATATAAATGTCCATGTAAATATTATTATTAATCTATTTGAAAGTGTGTAACGCAGACATTTTTCATTTATAAATATAACGATTTATCAAATAATGATTGGAGACTTTGGTTTGTAAAGGATTTTTATTTATTTTTAGTTCTCTCATTTTTTAAGTAACGATTATTAGACGAAAAATCGCAAAGAAAACGTTTGAAACGCATATTTTGATTCGAAAATATGGTCCCGAAGTTGTTTTTTTATGCTTATTTTATATATATATATATATATATATATATATATGTATATATATTTGTGTTTTATAAGAATTCTTTAAGGTATGAAAATAAATTATTTGAAATATTTCATAATGTACTAGGTGGTGTAAATGTATGTATAAAAATAATACATATGTATGTAGATGAAGAAAATGGATTAGATAGTTATTATTTTTTCCTTTTTCATTTATAAGCGTAAAGTTTGTTAATTATGTAAGTTTTACTAAATTTATTTAAACGAGCGTGTATAACTGAAAATAAAAACTTTTGTTCTTCTAAGCTTCTAATAATAAAATTTTCTAATTATTTTTTGTATGTTTATGTATACAAAGTGATGTAATTTTTAGTAATGACTTACTCAATTGAAATATTTATTTATATATTTTTGTTTATTAATAAATTGCGTTTAATGAACTTTTTCTTAAAATCCTTTACGAGAATTTTAGGTGCATTTTATATTTTGCTAATCAAACATTTCACATTTGCTGATTTTATTTTATTTTAATTTCTCTAAATCAAAAGGCCATAATTTAGCCTATTCTTGTAATATTAATCTATATAAGATATTAATTATTAAATAATTGTCGAATTAATGATTGTGTTAATCTTCGTTTATTTTGTTATATTTATATATAAAGTTGTTGTTTCTTTATTTCCAAATAGTGTATTATGAGATTGAAACAATTTTAAAGAAAAATTTCAATATTATTTATAAATTTAAATTTTTTTTTTAACTTTTACTATTCTTTTTTTTTTTTAATGAATTTGTTATGCAAGGTTTTTCTTTTAATTTTTTTTTTTAATAATAATATTCTAGCGTTTTGTATTTATTGGTGTATTAAAGGCATTATTTTAAAATTGTATTTAAAAAGTTTTGAATTAAAATTTAAAAAATAATTTTTTTTTTCGATTTTTTTTTTAAGTTTTTGTTTTTGTTGTTAGTTAAGTAGCTATAGTTTTTAATATTCGTACATTCATTTATCATTTTTTCATATCATTTCTTTAATTCTGTTAAGACTGTGCATAATTGTTTTGTTTCTGATAAATTTTTAACGTATTTTGGTATTATTATAAAATTGATTTGCTTTTTAGTTTTATTATTTGTTGTTGTTGTTGTTCTTGTTGTTTTATTTAAAGCATATTTATTAAAATTAGATAATTACTTCGTTATAGAAGTGTAAATTATCTATAAATGTTGTAATTGTATTTAATTGTTGTTCTTGATTTGTTCCAGCGGCTGTTGTGTACTATAAATGTAAGAAAGTGTCATTTAATTATTTGCATTAAATTAAATTTAATTAAATATTCTTTAAGTATTTTTTGTTTGTGTATATAATTGAAGTGTAACAGATTTATTCACTCATTTGACGGTTTATTCGACCTTTATTTGTTCAGTATTATAATTTATTTTTCTGGTTCTATAATTTCCACAGTTACAGTTTCAGCCACCGGATTTGATATAATATTTGTTTGTGTTAGAGGCTGTTGTTCCTGCTGTTGCTGGAGTTGTGTTGTTGGTTGCGGAGTATGATGATGGTGGTGCGGCTGGTATGTTGAACCTTTTCTCTCATGATGACTATTATTTACTGCGATACCTGCTGGAGAAACAGAATTACTACGCGTTGATCTTAATGATGTAGCTGAGGCATTACTACCATGTGAATTTGAACGGGAACCTGTAAATATATATTATGTACAGATTTTTTATGGTTTTCGGTGCACACTTTCAAGCTATTATATTTCTTTTTACAAATAAATGAACAAACATTTACAATATTAATACAAATGTGCAGAGTGCATTACTAAAAATATACATACATATACACAGATATATACATACATACATTAATATTGTATATACAATTGTGGGGATAATTTCTAAATCAAATTTAAAAATTGTTTCCGTTTTATGTTTTCCTTTTGCAAATCCATATAAAGACAATACTCCCATACATACATACGTACATATGTACATACAAGAGGTGTGCACAAGACATTCTGCTAGCTTACCATTCACCGAGTACAATACTGAATTGTACTCTTTTCTGTTGCTCTTGATTTTACGAGTGCACTGAAATGTGTATTTCTCTTTTATTCAAGGTGTACAACAGCACTCGTTTGTCTGTAAAGTAACGGAAATATGCTTTGTGTTGGAAGAGGATATTACACTACTTAAGCTAAATTTTCAGTATTGTCATATGAATTTCAGTAGTGTATTCGTTGAAAAATGTGCGTACATAAGAGTTTCTATAAATTCTTTGCTTGATCCATAAACTTTACAACAACAATCTCTCTTCAAACTGCTATGTTAATATTCGTTGTTTTGTTTGTTTGTTTTGTTTTTTAAAAACGAAAACATTTTTTCTTTCCCATTTACTGAAAAAAGAAATGCACGTTGCACATGACACTATGAAGAGGACAATATTTTTGTTGCACTCTTCACATAACTATCTTTTATACTGTTGTACAATCGTTTACGAGTGCAGTTGTTTTTTTGTACTCTATCTTTGCTTCACACTTATTTATAAATGCAATAGTGTGCAATTTTATATGCTTGTGCACACCTCTAGTACATACATACATACATACGTATATAATGAAAAAGGCAAATAAAAAAATTGTTTACAAATTACTAATAAGCAGGTGAATAAATGAATTGTATATTTTATAAACTTTTTAAGGTTGGAGTCTAACAAGAAATAGAAAATAGAAATTGGAATAGAGTGTGTCCTACAGTTCATTAAAGTGTTGTTGTTATTGAAATGAATTGACATTATGCGAGTATAGTTAGAAAATTAACAACATAATTATTTATTTACTACAATTAACCACTACATTATACTCTTTCGAGGACTAAGAAAAAAAAATTATAAGGACAATAATCTCTACTCACTAAATACAAATGCCGACATATTTCGGCAGACAGTAATTAGAATTACGAACCAAAGTACTTTATTAATATCACTGATGCACAAATGACTTTAATTAAGTTTTACAATAGATACAGAGATGGATACGGTTTAGGTTAGGATGTATTACGTTTGTGAGGTGTTAAGTGTTTGGCTGTGTGTATTAGAATGAGTGTCTGAAAGATGAAAGGAAGAGAGAGAAAGAGAGAGATGGAGAAATAGATATTGTTCAGAACTACAATACCGAGACTATATGTTTACAAATTGTTGACACCATACCTCGGTAAATGGTCTTTGAATTGAATTACCATTATTTTGGTATAAAGATCTAGATTGTTTGGTATATTAATTGTACTTGTAAAGATTTCTTCGTTTAATGATGATATGTACGTCTTTTGAAATTTTGAATTAAAATTTGTTAAATTTATTCGTACTCGTTGGCGGTGGAGTTGACAAATTTGTGCTGCAGGCAGTAGTAGTAGCAGCTGCAGGTGTTTGGCTCGCATATGATATTGTTGTGGTTGG
This sequence comes from Sarcophaga peregrina, assembly GCA_014635995.1. Taxonomy (NCBI): domain Eukaryota; kingdom Metazoa; phylum Arthropoda; class Insecta; order Diptera; family Sarcophagidae; genus Sarcophaga; species Sarcophaga peregrina. The sequence goes on from CM025789.1 coordinate 1,124,872, forward strand.
AGCATTTATCGATAATGGTGACACACTAGCACTTGCGTACGGACCGTGATTGCTATGTGAATTTGTGGTTGCATTCGCATGCGTGTGCGAGGCATGGTGTACATTGGCTGTATTGTGATGCTCAAGCAAACGTGAGCAATTTGATGCATCACTAACGCGTGAATCACTGGAACGTGTATTACTTTTAGAACGAGTCATACGCCCTGAAATAAATGAAAAGCAGTAATAAAAAGGCCCCATTTTAAGGCCGCAATTGAATAAGATCCACTTGTACTAGATATATATTTATATGCATATCAAAAAGTATTTATGTTTATAAATAAATTTGCAATATTTATATTCAATTTCTTCTACCCTTTGCGATCACCTCCCTTTGTGGACAATTAAGATATCATTTCACTAGTATTATATGAAATCTACTCTACAAGTACTCGTATACAAACGAATAAAAAATGAAAACAAAAATAAATAAATAAAAGTAAAGAATGGTATTTTATTATCAAACCTGCCAATCAAAGTGATTGAGATTTTTGTTTTTTATTTTTAATAATAATCCACATAACAATGATATCGTTGCCATTTTGTCTAGCACTAAAAAAATATTCCTAAACGTTTCTGGAAACACAAAAAATTCTTCCATATTAAGTAATAATACCATGTTAAATATTCCATTCATCATTTTATTGGTATTGATAAAAAAAATTTTTTCGCTTAATAACAACTATTGATACAATGTTTTCAATTTGATAGTGGATCTCCATGGCAAGACAAACGGTTTTGACAATAGCATGATAATGATTGCACATTATAAATGTGGCATTAACTGATTTCATATGGAATGTTTCATTTCTTCTATTTCTATTGTTACAAAAATTCAATGCAACAAATAACTACAGATGCAGATATATATGTCGAATGTATGTATGTATATATGCACACATACACACACACACACACACACACACACATAAATACCCTGCAGGAGATTAAGCGTCAATTGTCTAAAAGCTACTAGTACTAGTACTGGTACAGCTGGCACTAGTTTACACAGGGTATAAGTTTTTATAGGAAAGTACTACTAGTAGAAGTAGTTTAAATGTACCAGACTGATAGACTTTTTTGTGTAACACAACAAAAATTCACATACTGTTTTCAGAATTAAATTAATTTATTTAGTTTTATTATTTATTTATTTATATTTATTATTATTATTTATTTATTAATTTTTCACAATTGTGAATCTTTCATTCATGGCATTTTATTGTGAGAAATAAAATTTATTGAAGCAAAATGCTAATTTTCTATTTGAATTGTTTTTTAAAGACTTGCCATATGACAACACTGTAATATTTTAATAAATAATTATACAAAAACTAATTTTTTAACCATTATTTTTCGCTCAACCATAAAATTAACCTACTAAATTTTGGTAACTTTTTCCATACGAAAGAACTAGGAATAAAGTGGTTCGAAATCTCCCAATTATATCCAAAAATTACAAAACATAATTTATTGCGCAATAGTAAAGAAAAACGACAATTATAATTAAAAGTGTTGTAATTTTCATGTTTAAAACTGAAATCCCTTTGTCCTCATTTCATGAGTAGTAAATAAATAATTAAATATCCTTATGATTTTGAAAAGGTCTGAGTGATTATTTTTGTTTTGTCCTTTTTATACACAAGTATTATGTACAATTTTAGCAAATAATTATTTAATAAGTTATTGGTTTCCGTTAAAATATGTTTAAAAAGTGAAAATAAGGGGAGAAAAAAATATAATAAATTTGAGTGCAATAAAGGTGCAGAAATACGAACCTGTCTTACCTAACGACGGATTGGGTGAATGTGGACGTAATGAAGCCATACTTGGTTGACGGGATGGTACTCTTACCGACATTCGAGACCCTCGCCTTTCTTGCCCATGCAATAATTTACTTTCACGTAAGAGTGAAACGTTCATCAAGCGTGGATTTGGCGTATTAAAAATTGTTCGATTTTCACGCCAGCGTGCCCTAAAAATTCATTGCATATTAGACGAATTAACCGTATTTAAAATATTATAACTATATTTGTAGATATTTGGTGATACATACTGACTGAACAATCGCAATACCACACATATAATGATGAACATTAATGCCATACCAATTAGAACGCCAATCATTGCTGGATCAATATAAGTTTCGGGTCCTTTTTTATCACCACGCCCTTTAAAGAAATAAATACATAAATCTATTTACGTACATACATTTACAAATAAAACATAAACATTTCCACCGAATATCAGCACGTATCAAAGTAATTATCAATACATTAGTAGTGTTTTTACAATTTGTTTTATTTGGTTATTGTGGAATGTCAGTGACTTATACCATCTTACGAGTGTCTTCGTGTATTGTTTTGAATAAATAATGTTTCTCATAGTCCAACATTGTCAGTGTGAAAATTGTTGCAATTCATTTACCTTTGCATTCAACTGAGCCATCTTTCAACCAAACGGGTGTCATGTCAAAACGACATACGCACCGTTGATCTCGACATTCAGTTTGAAAATATTTCACTTCACATTGTTCGTTGAAAAAGCACGATTCGTTTACGGCTGCCTCTGTGGGAAATAAAGGGGAATAAATAAATTATTAAACCATTCAAACGCAACGATTGTATAGTATGTATATACGGCACAATGTACATTGTCATCCGATATGCGCGTACGTTTACGATAATGAGTCGGTAGTTATTAATTATTATGAATTTTACAGGAGTATACGCAATATCGATGGAAAATGGAAAAATTATCTCCTATCTATTTAAACGTGTAAACACATGGCATGTTATAAAATTAAAATTGAAAAAAAATTATAATACAAAACAATGAACTATTATTCATTCTTGTATTGGGGGAAAACATAACTAAACAAATATGAGTTCTGCAACAAAGATAATAAGTTAATTGTAAATACAATGTATGTTTAAATTAAAATTCGTAGAGGAAATTTACTAAATTTCAAATAGATTTCAGTCTGGTGGTGTCATAATGCTAATATTTTTTGTGGTTTCTAGTTTTTCAGTAGCTTTAAATATCAGAAAAACAGTCAGTTTGTTGAAAACGAAAATACTTGGAAAAAATAAAGTTCTAAATCAAAATACAATTCTAAAACAAAAATTACAAGAGTCCTTAATGGGAAAATATGTGAATTAAATTAATAAAGTTAGATCCACAATTGGGACTTGAAATACAAGCAAATACGCTCTTTAGTAGCTAAATTCGTATGCGAAAGGTTAATGGCATTAGAATTAACAGCTCATGCATCAACATTTATTTTGATTTTTTAAAAATCGAAGCCTCCAATGGTATAACTTAAAAAAAAAAACTCCTTTTACAAATATTTTTTTTAATTGAATTAAAAATTAATGCTAAATACTCTGTTTTTACCGGAATAGCTCTTCTAGTATCGTAAATCGAACACTTAAACTAAAATCTCATACAGGCAAGCTAATCTCGAAGACAATGGCTGCTAAGTCAGAGGTGATAGCTCTGATATGAATACATTTTTACAACGTGTATTAAGTTAGAATAGGTAGCAAAAAAAATTTAAATTATTAATATAGCCAGCTATTTAGTCTGTATATACATAGTATATATACATATGTATATAAAATGAATGAAACGCATGCCATATCTAAAGTCATACCATGTGTGCTTGTGTACAAGTAACGTGTGTATTTCTTTCTGTTATCGGTTTTACTTGCATATACATAAATCTGTTGGTGTTCTCAACGAAATGTCCACAAAAATAAGCAGCCAAACAAATTGATTTTTCTTGTATCCCGAAAATAATATTATTTTCTATATTCGAAATAATGTCAATGAGATGATGTGAAACAAGAAAGCGTATATATGTACTTATTTATTGGATATTGAATTCTAGTAAGAATAAAACATTATCTTGCGGTGTACACAATAGTTGGTGGCCAAAGTACGGTAAATTTATAAAGTGATTTTAAATATAAAACAACAGGGTGAATTTCATACAAAAAAAAAAACAAAAATATACAAACAAACAATATAATAGGAATAAGTTTATACAAAAGAAAACCAGATGTGGCAAATGTAACAATACAAAACAATACAATTACAATATATACATACATATCTATGTACACAATAAACATTTTTAAACAGATTTAGCAATTTTACTTAAAATAGGTAGCTTTTTAAATTGTTGAATGTTTTGTAACGATGATGACAAACATCGTTCAATATGTCTGCTGGGTATGAACACGATTTAAAAGAATGAAAGTAAAAATGTAAATAAAATGTCCTTTCTTAATCGTTTTTTGTTTACTCTCTCTTTGCAAATGTTGAAAGGTGAGATTTCGGTGAGTGCTGGTAAAGTATATCTATGTGTACATACATACATACATATGTGATTGGAGTAGAACAGTTTCCCTACAAACAACCATATGCAGTCTTTCATACTTTAAAAATTGTTTATAATTTCTTTAATGCGGTCCAGAGTTTACAGTTGTGTGGTAACGAAACTTTTAACTTACCTTTGCCACATTTATCGATGTGATTCGTTACCGGTAAATCCTCCGTACATTGGCATGATTTTTTCTTGGGATCACATACGGAACCAGGAAAGCCACATTCCAAAGTGTTTTCACATTTATCACCGAATTTTTTTTGACCACGGCTGGCATAATCTGTAATAAATAAAACGCTACATAAATAAATAAAAATTTAAGCATAGTTTAAATTTTCAATGCTGCGTATGCGTACGATGACCATCCCTCCACTATTATAGCGGACAGTCCGCAATTTTTTTTTTTATTTTTTGGGTCCATTCTAAAAAGTATTTATTTTCCAAAATGTCCGCTTTTGTCCACTTTTGTCAACTTTTTTCACTAATTCGATATAAAACGGTTAGTAGTTGTTAAACTATACTCGCATTTTTACATTTATACAGTTAGAGTGGAAAAATTTTAACAAGTTTGTGATAACGTTGATATAGAGCATAAACAATTATTGAGACATAGTAAAACACGTTAGTTAACTTTAACGCTAGCCTTATGGCGAAAAATGGAATTGTTTTTACCCTTGAAAGAGTACTTGCTTAAACAAGAAAAATGCCCAACAATATTGTTTAATTTTTTTCATGATCCTTTTGCTATGTCTTGGTTATTATTTATACACAGTAAAGCTAGTGCCTACCAATAATATATACAGAACCAATGGGATGCATATTTTAATGAAATTGATGGATTTGCTGGGATATTGTTAGATGCAATTCCTTCTTGATCTTCAATTAAAAAGACGTTAATAAAGGTAACAAAAATCAGAAATGATTCAAATATAAATAACAAAGAAATTTTTGATGGGTTCATACACGTAAAAAATTATGCAAATGCTGAACAAATAGAAATATGAAACAATCAATATTAAATCCTAATAAAAATTGGGTTGAAATTTTCAAATTTTTTGAAAGGAAAAATATTCCTTATAAAAACATCCTGAAATAAGAATTTTTTCTGTATCTAACAATATTTGGCCTACCGAAAAATCCCAAATTGGACTAGAAACTTTTAAATCCCTTTTGACGATAAAATGCTATTTTGAAATGGACTGTTCGGAGTTTAAAACACTTTTATCTAGCATGTCCAATACTTTTAAAAAACTAAATTCTGTAGAGAAATATCCGAAGTAAATTTATGTATAAATTTAAGTTCTTGTATCTTATTTGTACCTATTTATGCCTGTATTTTAAAAACCTTTATATAGAATATTAATTATAATATAAGAGTTTTTTGTGTTTTCAATTTTATATATGTACTAGCAGATTGTACCCGGTAATAACAATAAATAAAAATCCGGTTACGAAACCGGTTTCTTAAAAAATGCAATTTTTCAAATTATTCGAAAACCCAGTTTTGAATACTCTAATTCCTAATATAAATGCATGCAATTAGCCCGTTTTTCGCCGCTTTCCCCCTTTTTGGACACCTTTTGGTCCAACATTATAAACGGAACACCTTCAATAGCTATTTAGGAAACTTACCAAGCTAAATCGTAAAAAAATACCTTCAAAACAGTTGAAATAGAGTACTTGTGCATAAAGTACTAATTTTTGCCAATTTTTTCTCCCTTTGTCCCATTTTTTTCCCATTGGTTCAAAATTTTTAAAAGATTTATAGCCTATAACCTACAAAAGCTCGACCAATATCCCCAATTTCAAGCAAGTCGGTCCAGGCATTCAGGCGTGATTGGCTATGCACTTAATTTGCCCGTTTTTCCCCTTTCCCCCTTTTTCGGACTCCTTTTGGTTCAACTTTAGAAACGGAATACCCCCAATAGCTATTTGGGAAACTTAACCAAGCTAAATCGTATAAAATTACCTATTACCATTTTTTCTCCCTTTGTCCCATTTTTTCTCCCCTTATGGTCAAAATTTTGAACAGATTTATAGCCTATAAACCCTACCGACAAAAGCTCGATATATAGCCCAACTTTCATGTAAATCGGTTCAAACAAACCAACAAACAAACAAAAAAAACAGATTTACAGAAAGATTTATAATATATATTAGGATGTACATATTTGTTCGCTTTTTTCTCAGGGAAATAATGGTCACCGTACGTATGCGCAATATTACTGGCAAGTAATTACCAGTTACTAACAGAAAACGGCATCCAAGCTTTAATAAAATTATAAAACTTTAACCCATTATGGGTTAAATTACAACATTCTTTTTGATTTCTGCTATAAAATCTCGTATGATGGGAATTTTGTTAAAGGAGTAAACCTTTGGGAAAAAATGATGCTGCTTATAACAAAAGCAGTAACGTAACAATCCTTGGAGCAATGTAAAAAACAATTGCCTAAGGCTCAAAAGTGTCTTAGTGAAAATTCTCTTTACTGGTCATTTTGTTAACAGCAGCAATGGTGTTGTAAAGCAATCTATAAGACAGTGCATTAAGGGATAATTGTGTTTTAATAGATTGAGTAATATGTTTGGATTTTTAACTTAATTATCGGGTTATCCTTTCAGTAGTTTATAACCAGCAATTTAGCAAAGTTATCAGTTGTTAAATATCTTTCATATGAAGTGTTATTTATGTAGTGAAAGATAGATCGCCTAAATACCGAACCATGGATGAACCGTTACTGTTAATTCAGAGAGCTATGTTCATACGATAATTAACTTTTGAAATGCTATATACATACATATATGAACCTCATTATATGTAGATATTATATACATACATATGTATAAGATTAATGCTACAAATCTGAATTACATACTATTTATGTAAATTTAAATAAACTTGAAAGGAAAAGAAAGAAAGAAATAAAGAAAGAAAAAAATAATAGTCATAATAAAAAAACAAAAAAAAATGAATTATTCTCTTACCGAACTCAGGTGTTGTTGTTTCAATACCATTAATTGGAAAGAAATTATCACCATCATCACCAACGGCGGGTTGCGGCAACGAAATGGCAATTACTGCACACAACGTTATCCATAAGGCAATTGAAGGCTTTAGACGTGCTTTGTTTGCATTTTTAAAACAAATGCGTTCAAATGGTTCCTTTAACGATTTCGGGTCACGCATCATATTCTCCAATCTATGACCATACATTGCTTTCTCGAAACTTTTACAAAATAAAACAGCAACACAATAATATTTACCGCTGCTACAGTTGGTAATACCATTACGACCAGAGCGATCGATTACATAACCGCGGGTCAATTGTTTAATTGCGTGCGAATACATAAAGAAAAGCAACAATTTGAACTGTATAAACGACCGCAAAATTATAGCGGCCGAAGATATTAATGCACACAAAATGGGATTTTCATAAAGTTTTCGAATTGATAAGAACTTGTTGACCACTTGTTGTTGCTGTTGTTGTTGCTGTTGTTCTTTATAATAAATGATGTTGGTAGCGTTATTCAAATAATTATTATTATTATTGTTGTTAATGTAAGTCTTATTAACATTTACGTGATGTTTTGAAAAATTTGTTGCCGTTTTAACAGCCTGAACTTCTTTAATTTCGGTTATTTCCTTTTCGCTTTTATTTTCGTTATTATTTCTGTTATAGTTGCTATTGTTATTGTTATAATATTTATTCCTTTTGGTGTTCTTAACTTGACGTGTTGTGATGTTGTTTCTATTCGTTTGGTTTTCTTCTTTAGGTGATATCCTTGCGAACCGTTCTGCTACTGTTTCGGAAGGTAGAATTTTATCACTGTTCTCTCTGTTACTATTGATATGAAAAGGAGAGAAGTATTTTGTTTGTATTGTTCTTGCAAGTGTTGTTATTCTATGTCCTGTTGCTTTGTTAATAAACGTATTTATTAAATCACTACGTAAGCTGCTGATGCCGTTGCCGCTGTCGCTGCTATTGTTATAGTTGCTGGCGCTGCCGTTGGCTTTAGATATTTCGTCACATTCCTTTTCTTGTCGTTTAGACTGTATTGAAGGTGTCTGTTGTGGTTGTCTATTAATATTTTTGTTATTTTGACTATTTTTTATTGTATTTTGTTTTTGTCCTGTATTATTCGGACCACATTCATAGAATGGCAGGCCACATGCTACATTTTCACTCAATTTAATATATCGCTTGCCGCGATATTTTCTTAGGACAACACCAGGGGAGCATCCTTGTTTAGAGGCTCCTTGGCGGGGCTTAAAAGCCCCATTTAATTTCATATTCTTTCGTCGTCGTGTTCCTCATCCATTCTGTTGCTTTTAAACGTTTGCTATTCTTTTAATATTCTTTATTATGTACTATGCACCCTGACAAATTATTTTACAGCTTGGAAGTGTATTTAAAAAATTCTATAAGAGCAAAACAAAAGAATGTTTGTATTAGAATGACATGCATGTGTATTATAGAAGGAAATCTATTTGATATTAAGTCTCAATTTTTTTTTTTTTTTTTGTTTAACAATAATCAGTAAATACAATAAACATTTAAAACGTGATACAGTATTTAAGTATTAATGACACAAATTTATCTTTTTGAGGTATTAAACTTAGATCATTTTTAATTGTGTGACCGAATTGTTAAGGATTTTTGGCTTTTGACCATAAAATGCTTTTTTGAAATGGGCTGTTCGGAGTTTAAAACATTTTTATCTAGCCAATGTCCAATACTTTAAAAAAAAATTAATTCTGAAGAGAATTATCAGAAGTGAATTTATACACAAAAGTATATACTTTTGGCTTATTAGACGAAACCCCGCGATTCAAAACCCAGTTCAGACATCTCGAACAAAACGAAATATGAAAGTAAATAAAGCTTGCCATACAGAGTTTTTTCAAATCTGTCTCTCGGACCCAACTCTAAACTATAGTTATCGTCATAAAATAAAAAAAAAAAATGTATTGATAAAATTAACGAATACAACATGGGTGATGTGATGAGCTAGTTTCCTATAGTAATCCTGACTAAATAGTTGTGATGACCAGTTAAGTCAATAACTAAAGGAAGGATTTTAACAGATAGACAGATAGATCAGTTTTAAAGCATAGTATTATAAAGTGATTTATTTGTTAGCTGAATGTACGTCTGGTTTCAAATTTTTGTAAATATTATATTCTAATATACATATGTACATGGATAATTATGAGAGCAAGAATTTTTCTTCTATTCACTTAAATTAATTATTATCAATTATTTTGCGCTAGTCATTTCTAAATTAAATTATTAAAAAAGAATGGCTATAAATATAGTTCTGTACTTAAAATGAAATTTTAAGAGGAGAAATATATGTTGTCTCTGATTAATATTGTATTTTTACATGTATAAGTCATATCCAGTTTAGTTATCTCAATAATATATTCATTAATATATTCGTTCTTTTATTTCACTTTTAGCACACATATTGAATATTTTGAATTTTAACACTTATAACACAAACTTACATACTATATACATATGTATACATTTAGTTAAGCCCAATGTAAACTTTTTATGAATATCTTTCTTTTATCATTAAATAATATACATATGTAAGTATGTACCATAGCTCAAAGCTAATGCAAACACATTATGATACCATACATACCATACATAAGTGACATTAATATCGTAATAGTATTTACTGTGCCAGTTTTGCATATTAGAATATACTTTATTATTTCATAATTACCAACTAATTACAAGTCAATGACAGTCACCCAGACAAATTTTTAGTATAGCACCGAACGGAACTTGAGAAGCTTAACTCAACGCAACGGAAATAATTTTCTAAAATGGTAAAATGAATCGCACCAAAAATAATAATAGATTAACGTGTCCTCAGACCTTAAGTGTTGTATTACAAATGACATCAGCATTATTGCTTTTACGTTTATTTAAACAAACAACAACAATAATAAGCTTTATGTGTTGTTCCGAAACGAGAAAATTTTATCTCAGTTGGTTTCTACCTTAACTGCACTAAGTTTTTAAAGCAAAATATAAAATAGGAATATATTTTTGGTAGATTTGTTGTTTTTTAAACTTATTTTATGATTACTCCCGAAAACATAATTTCTTTAAATTTATTTTATCTGAATTTAAGGGGAGACAGAATAGTCGCTGCACTACAACGTAACGCTTATATTTTCATGCAAAATCTTTTATTTATTTCATTCTCTTACAGCTTAAACATACACTGTGTGTATATGTGTGTAGCAACATTGTATACACATACATACATACAATGCACATATTTCCTTAAGATTAGTTTCAGTTACGTTTGAAAAGAGATTTTATATAAAATCCTTTTCTCCCCAGTAATAACGTAAATATGTATGTATACGGAAAGCGGTAATATTAATTAAATTTATTTTTATTCCTTTCATTACACAACACTGTTCTCGTTGTTTAACCTTTTGTTAAAATCAGATGACCCATCATCTTAAGTAGCCCTTGAAGTCACGGTGATGAATAAAGAAAATGTATAAAAAAGAAAAGAAAAGTAGAAAGAAAAGAAAAAACAGAGGGAAACACAAGCATTGGATTTTTATTTTTTAGATTTTGATAAGTACATAGTCCTTTTCTTTATGTCTCTCTTTTTGCATTATTTTGCATTTTAATTGTTTCTTTTGTTGTAGCATACAATAGTTGTAGTGTTTGTATACTGTGATGTCGTTACAATAGGGAAATGACAAATACATAAACAAAAAACGATTGTAATTGGTATCAATAATTTTTAAATCCTTTTTTTATTACTACGAGTTTACCCACTACAAGTTTAGATTCCTACCAATTTTCTTAAAATTTCTTTTTATATTTGTCTCTCTTTCTCGCGTTATCTCGTACACATTTCGACACTGAAACCTAGACATACTCGAATAATGCGTTCCCTTTTTGTTTTTTGGTTCTTGAATATATAATTATTTAACTACGTCGAAGGTCATGAAATGAAAAGGTTGCAAGTATCGGTTTCCACTTAAAAAATAAGATAAATATATTGCATACAATCCACAGATACATTTTGCTCAAATCATATGAAAATTATTGGTTTGCCAATAAGAACGATTTTATCAAGACTTTACCGTAATTATTAAAACATATCATAGTTTCTTTATGAATGTATGTACGTAGGTCTACGTGTATGTTTACACTGGATTGGATACAACACATACAATTAAAGTACTAATATCAAATCATTTATTTTAGATATACCACTTTTTATTAAAGGTTTTTTAAATAAAACTACTGATATCCTCACTCTTGAGGACTACTATAATAATTAGATTTTCTTCAAAATACATACAAACATATATGTAAACCTTCAAATTTTTTTTCTTAAGAGTTTCAACAATACAGACCATAGACATATATATATATATATATGTGAGTTGTGTGCTAGATTACACTGTGCGACAGTGAAAATACACCCGAGTAACTACATAGTCCACGTTGTTCAGTTAGTTGAGTAGAACTCAAAAATATTTTTTTTATATTTCTCGAACCCTCCAAACTTGTTTTATTTGACAAAAACAGTATTTTTCGATTTTACGCACAAAATTCTGGATTACTCAAACATTTCTTATCCGATTTCCAAAATTTAAATCTTGTTGGAAACAGATAAAGCTTTAAAACGGTATACATATATCTATTATTTGGCTTAATATGCTGAGAGTTTTGATGAGGTAAACTTGGAAAACGCAAATTTTTTTCATATTCTTTTAAGTTTGTCCGTTCATAGTAGCAAACTTTAGTTAAAAAATTTGAAATAAGTGGTAACATTATGAAAGTGCACTATCTTGCGAAGAGATTGAATTTAGACTGATAATAAAATGTCTTAACATAAGTAAAGGGTGATATTTTTACTATCCGGTTTTTCCAGATAATGTTTTTTGCATAAAAAAAAAAAATTCGTAACATGTGACAATGTCAAAAATAATCACTGTGGTTTGCTATTTCTCTGTGAGAAATGTGTTTTCATTTAGAGAAATTATCTTCAGTGACAATTTGTACGTCAACAAACAGAATTTCCAAAACAATCTATTGTAACAATCTATTGGTCGCGGAGATAACGAGTTGTGGCGTCACTAGACTATTTTTTCAGTTGATCGTAAGGTGTACAGATGCATTGGTGAAGTACCGCTCGAAACGCTTGAAAAAGAATAACAATTCGGAGCTCACGAATGGACCACGTATGACATAGCACTGGACATTTATCGTACCACATAAATAATTCCATTCACTTTTGCAAATATTCTACGTTTTCCTATAATCGGTTATAAGACGCATTTAGTAGCTTGGGAATCTCTGATTATCGTATAAAGTGAAAATATGTACACGACCCAGAATTCGAGTATCTTTATTTTCTGCATTTAATGTGATGTACTGTTAAGACGCAACGATTTTCCTCTTGCTTTTGTTATATTTCCTTTTACTTTTCTTACTGCTCTGTCTTGGCTCTGTGCCAATAGGCTCCTTAATATAAAAATACATTTACACATGTGTTAATGTGTGTGTTTAATATGAAATATACACACATATTTACATATATACGTAGGTATCCACAAACATTTTCCTATGGCTTCTAGTGTGAAAGGACCCATCCTTAACGTTTTTATTTCCACTGCATTTCATATTTTATTTGATGATGATGGTGACGATAATGACGGTGACGGTGACGTTGATGATGATGATGATGATAATGATGATGACGATGACGATGAAAAATTCGTATGAATTCTCAAAATGTAAGTTTAAGTAAATTTTATTTAAATATGTATGTACTTTCCTTTATTTTCTTTCTCGTCGCCATCCCAGTACCATCAGCAGTAAAATTTAAAGATTATTTATTAAGGGGCTTCTTGAAAATAGGCCAATACTTTTGAATGTATTCTACTGCGTATGTTCGTTTAAATGTACAATATATGTATGCACATATAGGTACATTCACGTATACATAAAGAACTATACGTGTGTATATAGTAAATCGTTAATTCCTCGAAAGTTACAGCTAACGCACATAGTATTTAATTGACTGTGACATATTCACAAGAAATTTGAAATGTAACTATTAAACCAGCTGGTAAATTCATGAAAATCTATGTATTTAAAGAGTATTTTCAGATATGGAAATAACTTATTTTAAATTAATTCCAATGAGATCTCTGTATGCTGATGGCGTAAAAAATTGATTCCAAGCAATAACAGATTAAGTCAATTTGTCATATTCTACTAACAAAACTTTATATTTACTTAAATGAGACTTTCTTTATCGTTTTTTCTTATTTACTTTCCCAATTCTTTCAGAAAGACTGCGGCATATAAAAAGAAATTTTTCTCGAATGTGAGTGAATAATAAGAGATAGACAAAAAGAAGTCTGCATTGTGTTTAATGTTAAGATAATGATAATGTTGTAGATCGTCTTAATTAATTGAGAATCGAGATATATAGTGGACCAGAGGAAATATAGTGGACCAATATAAATGATTACTTCGGTATCATATAATTTAAATTGTATAATAATTGTAAAGGTTAAATAAATCCAGTTTTAAATAAACAATCAATTACTTGCCAATTGATTTATTCATACGATTTGAAGCAGTTTATAGAAAAGTAAATACGAAAATGGTATATAGTAATTGTTGCAATAAATCGTATTTTTGAAATAAAGATAAATACCAAACACTGCAGTGGAAGTGTTTATAAATGGCATCCACAGCACGCAATCTAAATGTTTAAAAGGTATTGTCTCGACGCTAACTTGTGAATGAATGAATGAATGAATGAACGAATGGATGATTCATTTATTTTTGAAACCATAAGTGAAACATATAATACATATTATTGTCTTATTTTTTATTATCAGCGAATCTAGTAAGTAACTCGTATTAATAATATTTATTAGAATCCCTATCAATGTAAGTGGTTGTATCAAGAGCCCTACAATAAATCTTAACAATTTTTCAAGATTCTGGCATTCAATAGAGAAAACAGAAAGACACCATGTTTCACCATTAATTGCAATAAATAAAATTGTATTGTCCAAATTGTCTTATTGTCCGTTCATTTCAAATAAAATATAACTTATATCTTCAGCAAATTTTATTCAGTGTACCGCTAAAACCAAAAGAGAAATTAATTACAGGCCAATTCAGGAGTAATTAATGTATTAAGAGTTGACTGCAATATAAAAGAATAATAGTCGAATGGAATGGAATGGAATGGTTATATGGTATTAGCAGTAATTGGGTTGATGGTGTTGATGGCAGGCGATGGTTAAATTATTTGCACGTTAAAATGTCAACTCATTCCACTTTACAGACTTCTTTCGAGTTTGCAAATTCGTACTGTAGAGTAGTGCCCTTTTCAATAGGGTCTAACCATAATATTTTTTATTATTATGATTTATTTATTTTACACAGAGTGGTTTCACATTTCCTCAACCGTCACGTAGTTTTGTTTTTTTTCCCCTTTTTATTATTCTAGTCCATGAACACGAACCAAACCAAAAGACTCTTGATTTTCGTTTTACTATGGTTTTGGTAATAGACATTAAACAAGAAAATTTGGTAAATGAAACAAATGCCAATGTTTGTTTTAGCGATAGATCAAGTTTGAGCTGGTAATTGACGCCTTTTTTGTAAGTGCAGAACCTTAAAAGAGTGAAAAATAATATACTATTTCAATTTATTGGATTAAATACCATTTAAGATTCTCTAATATATACTTTTCAATGCCTTAACTTTTATTTACTTTTTTTATAAATGAAGTTTCTACGTATGAACGAAAACCTATGCATTATATTCGAAATAAAATCAATAGAAGTTACAGGCTGATCATGCAATCGAAAAGAGAATTGTTTATGGTCACTATGTAAATTTTTTCCGGTTAAAATAAGTCGTGATACATAACAATACTATGAAGAGGTTCACAAATGAACAATTTTTAATTTTTCAAATTCGTACTGTGTTAAAAATGTGTTTGGTATGTAATTAATCTCACGTCTTGGAACATGAATTTTAATCCCTTAGATTATTTTTGTGTTGATACGTGATGAAACCTCCTGGGAAGACACATTACAGCAGACATTCACATGAAGCAATCCTTTAAAAGTCGGCATTCGTTATTAAATTAATTACATACATTATTGGTCATTACAACCCTTCAGTCAGGTTTATTAACCTAGTTTCTCACACTACTTATGTTGTGTGTGTTAATTTTATACATAAGTGGCGCGACTATAGTTTCAAGTCGACTCCGAACGACAGGTTTTTGAGAAACTTTTCATGGCAATTTTATTTACTCTCAGAGTTTTTGCCAGAAATCTGCTGGTTTTGATGTCTGGCCTGGGACTCGAACCCTGGGTTTACGTCTAATAAGCCAAAGCACTACCTACTAGACCACGACGGCTTCTATTTATTAAATTAATTACGTATGGTAATTAATTGCCTAGAAAGGTAGAAATATAAACAACTGATTGCACAAATAAGAATCATTCCTTTAAAGAACTAAAACGTAAATAGTGTGTTGATTTTTTAGACGAGAGTTTGTTAGTTCTCAAATTAGTCGTTCGGAGCCGACGTTAAACTGATCAAATTAACTCACACAACATGGGTTGTGTGAGAAGCCAGGCCGGAATTCAAACTAAATGGTTGTAATGGCCAATTAAGCCTTAAGATTTAGACATTCATTTATTGCAATGCATAAATATTTCATTTAATTTTACAAATTTTTTGAGTTTTATTTATTTAAATCTTAAAAATTCGCAGTTTATAAAAAAGAACTTGCAAACATTCAGCATTTTTCTTTATAATCACAACTACATTTGACAAATGTCAATAGTCTGAAAAAAATAGTAATAAATATTTTAAAAATGAATGCGATAGCTATTATGAATAATTATACGTATTTAAATATCTGCATAACGAATATCTTTTGAGCAAATGTTTTTAACAATTTGTTACGCTAAATGAAAACATTTCTTTAGCATTTGAATAGTACATCCTTTCATTGTACCATGGATCATCGTATTAAACTTATCATAACGTTTGTGACATTTCAAAGTAATTTAATAAGAAAAAAATATTGATACTCTGTTTTTACTTTTATTTATATATGTAGTTCTACAAAAAATTACGTGAATCTGAAAATTGAACTGACAACTGAATTAAGATTAAATGCAAACAAACGAATAAAACCTGTGCTTAAAGCATAGCATAATAATATCCAAGGGATTGAAGATGTTTTTACACGAAATGTGGCGTGGTTGTACGCTATTGTACGGAACATTTGCATGTAAAAATTAAAGTGCTTGTATCGTATAAATAAAATGTACAGTAACTCCAAAAGAAAATAATGCAATATAAACAATTTTTGAAATTGTAGTTTTCGAGAAAATCAGACTTACATATTTAACTCTCTTTCATAAATATTGATTTTTTATAATTCTTCTAATAAACTACAAAATACAATTTCAAGGTTTGGATTACGATCAATTGAATTGAATAAGGAACGAATATTTTTATTAAAATTTAGGCAAGCTTGCAATATTATACTGGAAATATTAATCTAAAATTATACTGCGATTACACCATATAAATTATGGTAATTACACCATTTAAAATTCAAATAATTTAATAGTCTTCCATTTCATGAATTTCTCTTTGCCCCATAACAAATTTATAATTTTAATTATTTTGTCCGATTAGGGTTCGATTATATTCCTCTACAATTCTATACATGACATAAAAAAACTAGGATAAAACTGCAAATCGAATTGTATGCTGGTTCCGGTGATTTAAATACACTGATTATATACAGCCAATCTAGGTACGCAGAGAATTTTCTCTAAAATTCATCATCGAAAACCGTTACTTTCAACCATCAATCCAAATGGTAAATTAAGGCTGCATGCCTGATTTCTCAGACTAAGAGAATAGTTGGCAAATTGATGAAAGCAAATTTCTTAATTTCTGGCTTTCTTACGTTCCTGTTTTTCTCTTTGCTCATTATTCAGATAAAATACAAATAAAATACAATAAAATCGAAATTAGAATTTCATGCGAAATAAGTTTTCTTAGAAAAAAAGTTCAAATTTTTTGTATATACATACATGTACATATGTATGTATATATACATACATATAGTTATTCATTGTAGTGATTTATGTGATTTAATTTCATTTTAATTTGCCTTTTTTTCAACTGTAACTGAAATGGCATAGGACGGATGTTTCATTTAGTACTTTAAGCCAAAAGAAAAACAAAATTATTAAATCTAAAATGCAGGCGAAAAATTTTTAATGATTTATTGTAAATCAAATAATAATCTATTAAAACTTTCATAATGAAGAAATTTCTAATACGTTACCACGATTGTAATTTGCAAATAATTCCTTCCCATATATATATATACATACAAATGTATATTTATGGATTTGAACTTTACCCTTTTCACCTATCATTAAACAATTAAACACACTTAAATAATAATCGACAATACATGTATGTATGTATTTGATGGTCAGTCAATTCATGGAATAAATTTTAAAGAACATAATTTCATTTGTGTATTGAAAAGCTATTATTTGGCACACATCCAGGCATTAATATAATGTAAACACATTTGAATAAAATAAATACTACCTACACTAAAAGAAATATATTTTTGTAATTGCTCATTTTTGATCATATTATAAAAAAAACATACTTCTTTTTAAAAATTGTTTCAATGTGTGTATAGAACAATATAAAATATGTAAGCGCGTATTTATTGTTCTGTTTATACATAGTATATCCTTATAGACTTACTCTTTTCAAATAATGCATACAGAATCGACAAATGTATAGATACTTCGCTTACTTATTATATTCTATGGGAATAAAAGCGGAATCACTGAATATTAAGAGAAAAGTTATGATCGATATTAAAATTGATATTAGAATTGAATCAATAAACCGTAGGTTACAAAATATTAAGCTCGTGAACTGGCCCAAAAAGTGAGTGCTTCAATATAAAAATCGTATAATTCCATAAAAAAAATTTTGACATCACTATGATATAGTGTATAGTTAATTACAATTATGTGGCACCAAATGTATTCTAAAGGTTCTGTAAAGGCATCTTTTTATTATGAGAACTCTTATTAACAACAGAAATTTAAGAGACTTGAGAACAAGTGTAGTAGATAGTCAGTCAGTATAGAGTGTCGGTATTCAAATCCCACTCTAGTCTCTAGTTTTCTACACTTCGCCAATCATAAGATCTATAATTACACCGCTCGTTATTATAATATAATATTAATAGTTTTTCATTCCTTTACGGAAGATATTGATGTCAGCAAACATTTCTACATCTTATTATAAATATACATATATTATGGTAACACGTTGTTGTTATGAATTACAGATTCCGCTTGAAAAAAACTATGTTCTTAGGATTGAAAGAGCGTCTGACTTTAAACATTATATTTTATGAAAAATTAAACTTGTTTAATTTTTCAAGTTTTTAAGTAAGCAAATGAAATCCGAAGCAATCTTTATTAGGAATATTATTATTGAATAATTCATGCGAACCATTTTTAGAAAATTGCCATGAATCCTTAGATATATGATCATTGCAAGCTTGACTTAGAAATCGTAATATAAACGCACTTTATCTTGATATTGTTTTACGTTCTAGCTTAATATTTGCACTTTGTCCCATTATTAGTTAAAAAGGTCTATATAGGTATAGGTATACTTAGACATTTAATTTATAATAATTAAATAAATCCACGTTTTTTTTATTGAACTTGACATTTATCGCATAATAATATTTAAAATTAATACTAACATTTCATTATGGCTGTATATTATAAATCAATCACTCATACAAGCATATACACTTACCATATATGTATGTAAGTAATATAAATAATATTTAATGCACATACATATGCATATACAATATACATTTACATATATAGAGTTCATTGAAATTGTAAATAAAGTCCTCTCAAGTTATAAATAGGAAACGGATATAAAGTAAGTGTGAGCTATGCACACATATGTGTGTATATCTAGGAGCATATTAATATGCATGCAAATAAATATAATATAGTGTCCTTAGAATAAGCATATATTTCATTAACCAAGTCTTTATAGCTGAAAGAGAAAATCAACTAAAGCTGTGGAAAATTGCAAAAGGACCCTAAAAGGCAATTAGTCTTAATACATATTATTTTTCTTGTTTGTTTGGCTGTAAGAAAACAATGAATTGCGGAATTAGCGAAAAGGGATTATGTCACAATTACCATTATTCTCATTAGCATCGTAATTATAATGGCGATCATATGTCGTAATTTGTTAGTTGTTGTCATCTGTTCATAACATAATGGTTTAAAAAGAACATAGTGAAATGAACTTAAATGATTAGCCAGGACCCTTGGGCTTGACCTTATATTATTCCCCCTTGGCAGCTATGTCACACGTATAAGGCGTAAACGTATAATTTAATTCTCACCTATTATTACTAGTTGATAAATCCTCAAACCTTTTGAGCGAATTATAATAATTAAAAAAAAAAATTATAATTTGAATATTTTTCAGAACCGTATACATCCATATGAGTATACATGTTAATAGACCACACTTTCGTAACAAAGGAACAAATCATTTGGGATTTGGCAATTCCGAAAGAGGAAACAACAAAAACAAGACATTAGTTTTTATTAAATTAAAAAAAAAACACTGACAAAATTCACTTTCCAGAATAGTCAGTGGTCGGCTCACTAATACAGGGTTATTAATACAGTTGATGTTATTTTAATTTAAATTATATTTTGAATGTCCTTGTTAAAACACAAACATTCCAAATGTTGTGATGCTAAATGATTGCATTTTATTTAAAGCCTTTGAACAAGCAACCAATATAGACGATACAGAAAATACAATTTGTCATTTATAAGGGAAATTTTAAATGAAATTTAATTTAAATTTTTTTAAATATACGAGTATGTATGTAGAAAGCTATTAATGCCACTTTCGTACTTAACTTTTGTACTAATGAATTAGGTTCATTGAAAATTTTAAATAATTATTTCGGAATATATATAATTTTTCGTTGATTGATCCTTATATATATACTATTTATTATAATATTGCTAAGTTAACGCTAGTAGCCACATGGTGAAGTTTAGCTCTTTTTTTAATATGTTTTGTAAAATAATCCTCGTCACCGAAATTATTTAGCTTTTCATGTCATGTTGGTAAATTTCTATTTATATGTAATATATTTATATATAATTTATATAAACAATATCAATGGACAAATACATATAGTGAAATATATACTATACTATGAAAATTAAAATATGTAAGTCATATATAAATTGTAACATACATACATATGTATATGTATGTATGTATTTAGATATTGTATACAATGTAAGAATTGAATTAGATGTATCCCTCCTACAACACGGTATCCCACAACACGATTTCACTCTAAAACGATTATAAAAATTTCCGAAAACCTCTTATAACACGATACTTTTGGAAATTTACTTGCAATTCTATTGCAATGTCACATTTGAATACAATATCAAAATTTTTTTTTAATTAAAAATGCTAATGTTAACGATTAACTCATCATCTAGAACATGTCACTGTTTTGCTATTTTTGGTTTATTAGCGGAAATAAAATGCTTAAATTATATTTGAAACCCTATCATATCGCATGACGGTATTCGTAATTACAATATTTATTTTATATCAGTAAATAGTATAATTAAAAAGAAGCCGCATTATACCATTTACTACATATGTATACAAACTTACATATCTATTTGTTTTATACAATTATTAAAAATTTCTCTGCGGACTCTCGGACACACATCGATGGATGCAAAAATGAAGTAATAAAACAGAAGGAATATTATGAATGGAGACAACTGTGTAGGCTAGAAAATATTTATTTGCCAATAGAATTATAAATCGAAAAATAAATTGCTAAAGGATAGTAAATCATTATAAGAATTTAATTTATTTAATTTATTATTTTATTATTATTATTATTGTTGACATACATATTTTTTTATTTTTAGATTAAAAACAAAGTGTAAATGGACGGTGATAACAACATTTTAATCTCTTATTAAGTTAATAATATAAATAAAATAAAAGCGTAAATATTAAATACAATATTTACGATGTATTTGTATGAATTAAAATTTAATTGAAACGTTTTTTTTTTTCGTAATTTTCTGACTATCGTCATCATTATTTATAGAGAGGCTCTAAAATTGCACAAGCCCATGAGTTACAAAATACAATTAACAAAATTGTATTTATTATAATCATACACATATTGGAATTTAATAAAGTCCCTCAAATGTCTAATATTGTTTGAATTACGAATAAAAATTGCTTTGGTTTAAACGATTTTAATATTTACGATGTTCTCATTTATTGCAATCCTTTGTGTTACAAAAGATTTGAAAAATTTTTTAACATAAAAAGTAAGAGAAAAATTACATGTTATTAAAAATAATACACGACTATCAATCTGAAGGAAATGAATTACATACAATGTAATACATATACAATACATATACAATAATAGATATAGTTTATCTAAATTACAAGTTCAAGTCAAAATATTTTTTATAATAACACACTATGACAAATATAGTATATGCATGTATGTATGTATTGAATAAAATTTTTGTAGTTATTCGCATTCTATCCGTTTGAAAATAAAATGTAATTTGAAACTTACCCGAACAATTTATATCGTATGTAGGGCGTTTTATTTTGATTTTTTTTTTTTCGCTCTAAATTTACTGTGTTGTGTTAATATTATTAAGCTTTTTAAAATGTATGTTTTATGTTGAAGTTCTTTTCTGTTGTATTTTTATTTGATTTCTTTCATTTAGTTCTCATGTATTCCTGAGACAAAACTGAAAGCACCCACCAAGTGTAAAGTTAAGTACTAAATAAATAAGAAAATTTTCTTTGAAATTAGAAATTGAATCAGCAGGGTTAATTGTTTAATGCTTTGATACGAACTGAATACGAGAATATAGTGGGAAAATTTTTGGCCAACACTTAACAAAGGTTGCGAGCTTACTGAAGCTGCTATTAATAATTAAAATTTCTAGTTGTTTTTAATATTGCCGTACACAGTACGAGGCAAAAAAAAAATAATGTTTTTTTTACTATATATTAAAATCAATCTTCTGTAGCAATCATAAATTTGAATTTTTGTGATTTCATCAATTTTATTAAATTAACCAAAATTTTAACAAAATTTTCTGGATAATTGTGTCTCTCCATATTACGATAATGCCTTTCAGTTTGAATAAAATCTGCATTTAATTCGATTCACAAAACAACAAATTTTGATTCAATATATTGCATATTCAAAAATTTTTGATAAAAATAAATTCTGCTTTCGCCTTCGCACTGTACGTTTAAGTCATCATTTTGCTGATAACATATTCAAATCATGTTAATAAACAAATACATTATTTGATTATTAAACTTTTATATTTTATTTTTTAATTAATAATAAGACGCAATATAGTCTACGACCCATTATACAAGTGAATCTATTTATAAATCTAAGCATATACATATCTATATATGGAGGCAGTTTGTAAGAATGTGAATACTTTAATATTATAATATATGTAGTTATTGTAAAAAAATCAAAAATATTTATAAAAAAAAAACTCTACACTTTCGTGTTTTTCAACTTCTCCTCTATTTGTTGTCAACAGTTACACTTCCAGGACTAAATTCATTTTATTTGTTTTTATCGTTTTTATAATTTGGGATAGTTTAAATAATTTTAAGCACATATTGAAAGAAATATTTTCCAAAGCATATATTTTTTCCCGAATTTCGATTAACTTTAAAAGAATTCGTCAATTTAATAAAATCGTTTGGGAAAATATCTATAATCTCTTGAGTAAAAAACTTGTATATCCAGTACAGCATCGGTGACCTTCAAAGCAATTATTTTAAATTTTGTTTTAACAAAATGTTTTAGTGAGAATTCATTATGTTGACTTTCAGACTGTAACTGTGTTAACTTCTTTTACAAAAACATAAATAAATAAACTCTGAACCCAACGAAGACTAGCTGCGTACAAATCGAGAACATGTAATATGTACATATTTACAAGAAAAACTGTTTAAATTGTAAAACTGTTTTCTATACTCGTATAATTTAAATAAATGATTCCACACTAACAACTTAAGGAGGCATTTATATAGACTGAATTCATGTAATTAAAAAATTTGTAAGAATTAAGGAAATGCTCCCTCAAATATAGAGATATTCATCTGCAACCTAAGTCGAGTTAGGCTGTTGTTGTTTGGGATCACGGATACATTTGCTCACACATTTAAAGGGTAGTAAACAAGAAAAAAGACTGAAATTGTTAGGCACTGGTAATTAAACAATAGAACAGTGAATTAGAAAATAACGAAATTTACAAAATGGAAGACAAAGCTTTTTCCATATTTTTTTAACAAAATATTGGGTTATCCATTTGATGATTTGAAAATTGCCGATCCAGCTGAGCTGCTAGTTGTTAAATATATTTTTTCTGTAATGTCATTTATTCAGCGAAAGGTTTACCATTAATAACCGCAGAAATCGTAGAAATAGTTAAGATTGTTCAAGGAATTGCCAAAATTATAAATAAATTACAGACATCTGTTAGAGAGATTGTGGCGGATAATTGGAATTTGTCGATTCCGCGGCATTCTTAGCAATTCAGTGTATCTTATTTGTCCCTCCGTTCAAATAAAGTGCAACTCATGTCAGCTGACCATTCACAACGCAATAAATATGTTGACTGTGTGGTAGAGCAACACGCTTTTAATGGCGATATTTAGAACAAAATTTTCATCTGCTATGAAGTCATTGAGCTGAATTTTCTGGAAAATGTCTCTGAAAGAATGATTGGACTGTTAAATGCAGAGTGCCACTGAAATTGAAAATTTTAAAATAGACTGTATGTAGCGTACAATTTAACGCCATTGGATCTTTTTGTGTTGCTAAGGCAAAGGTCATGTTCTACGCAGATAATTTGCTAATGTTGGAACAACATTTTAACCTAACATCCGCCCCGTATTCCATTATCGCCCATACACCATACAAATTCTGCTAAAAAACCAATGAAATAAACTTAAAAAAATAAAATATGTATAATATATGAAACCGATTGGAAATTGCATTATGAAAAGGGTTAAATCTACTGTTAACAATTTACTAGAACTATAATGTAAAAGAAAATGTTAAATAAAAAAATGTTTATATCGACCGTGTACAAACATATTCGGAACTAGTACTCATATTGCTGTCGTGGCTTTTAGGTCTTCAAAAGTGTTCTTAGTTTTGCTTTAAATAGTATCCTACTACTACTTTCTAAGTATTTAGTACTTGACAGTATGGGGCAAAGGGGAACAGAAAATTGTGTAAGTGCATATACATATGTATAAATGTATATAATAATGCATGTATGTGTGTTCTAGTTTTGCGTGCTATTCGACGAGCATGTAGTAGTATATGTAAATGAAGACATAGAAAATATAATAAAAAGGGCGAATAAAAATAGGAAAAGAAGAAGAGAAAATACAATTGCAAAAATAATACAAAAAATAAAAGAAAACAAATTGCGATGCATTACAACTCATACTCTGTTTTAATAGTACTTGTTCTTGTTTCGTTTTATGACACAAAAACAAGCAAAGAACGTACAGACCTAACTTATAATGAAAAGGGCAAAAGCTACTCAATGAGTTCATGGTTGATACTACTACCACGCACACTTACACACACTTCATTCGTATTCACTTTGTAATATTGCCACAATGGTAACACTTATACTATTTATGAGCATGTGAATTTTGTGTGCAAATGAGTTAATAAAATGAGAATGGAATGAAATTTATAAATTTTCAATGGCTTCAAAGTCGACCAACTGCTAAAACACTTATTTTGGATGACAGAAGCATGCTTTGTGTGTAATAGTTCACCTTTCTGGGGTTTTATTTATATTCATATTTATATTCACATCCTTTTCAATGGTTGTTATACTGTGCCATTTCTCAGCATTAGAAAATATTAATTTCAAGATTTTTTTTTGTTTTGTTTTAACTGATGATTTTTGCACCAATTTGTGATGTGGTTTTATTTTAAATCTTATAACAAATCTCATTTAATTATATTAGCATACATATGTGCGTTTCTGCATTAGCTTCACATTAGAATTATCTGGCAGCTTTGCTTTGGGTATTTACACTCACACACACGTACACAAAACTTGAAAGAAACTGAACCGTGATAACGGTTTATTATGCTCTGTAATGCTGCATTGAGCAGCTAAATTATTAACGTATTCTGAAGAGGACCACACTTCCGTTCAACAAAAAAAGAAGTAAATAAGTAAATGAAAATATAAAAAGAGGAATTTATTCATATGGAAAATAGAGCAAGACACACACACAGCATTTACATATTCGTATACGAGTATTGGTATTGGAGTATTGCGTTTATGTAGCTCATATCCGTTTAATAACGATGCTAAAGGCATACCAAAAACATAATACAACACAATTTAATTCCGAAAAAACTACGAAGTATCCAAGATCATCTCACTGTTATTTAGAACATTAGCGTCAACATACCCTATATAATTTTAATTTATTTATTACTTGATTTAATTATAAGATATGTAATAAAGTATTAACGTCTATAATTTTTAATTCATATTATATGTGTATCTTTGAAAAATTTATTAAAGTTTCAATGTCCAAAAATGTAACGCCAAATCATAATATTTTGTTAAGTTTTTGAACCGACAAAAAGTTAAGTAGTTAATAAGTAAAACTTACTTAATTGGTTATTACAATCCTTCAGACAGGATTACGACTTAATTTCTTACACCACCGATGTTGTGTGTGTTAATTTTATCCAGGAGTGAAGGGATCTACAGTTTAGAGTCGACTTCGAACGAAAGATATTTGAGAAAATTCTCACGGTAATTTTAATTAATTTCAGAATTTTTGCAAGAAATCTCCTGAGAGAAAGTTGCCAAAATTATAATTTTTCATATTTTATTTCATTAGAGTTGTCTGGCCTGGGGTGTGTACCACAGCCTCATGTCTAGTAAGCCAACACTCTACTTACTACAATGCGGGGACTTCAACCCGTCATTACATAGTAATGTATTAAAATACATAAACAAATCATTATAGTAACAGTAATCATTATAAGTAATAGACACTTTCACTCAAGAAAATATAAACAGACTTTACATTACAAAACGACTTTTCACAATTTATCGGATATTCGATTATTCTTTACGTTGTTCGAATTTATTGATATAATTATATGTAAATCTATGTACATATGTATATATGTACATATATGTATTATACAAATAATACAGAGCAGAGTAATTTCAAAGAACGTTTTCACTGTGAATTTATTAATCAATAACGCATTTGGTAAGGTATGGCACTTTTGAAATTTTTGTTTAAATCTTCTCGATTGACAAATAGAGAGATAGAGTTTAAGGAATTTAGAAAATAAAATTTTTTGTCGCCTATTAATATAAATAAACATTCTGCTAAACAATTTTTCCCATATTTTCCAAATTATATTATGTTGACACTATTTTTACTGTTATTATTAATGCCCCATCTGTGAGTGTGTGTCCGAGTGAATTGTTTCTTTGAAGCAGGACATATGTTTACGTTTTGTTTTGGTTGGTATTTTATTTTATTTTATTGCTTTTTTCCTCAATATTATACTCGATTCTAACGTGTTTGTGTATGTAAATTATTGCGTTTTTATGAATCATTCGTTGGAAAAAACCCTCTAATGTACATGCTCTTAGACTTGCAAATACAAACAATAATAAAACTAAAAAACGTTCACACACACCATCATTGCTTTCTTTCTCTCGTTTTCTCTATTTTTATTTCTCATACAATAGGAATGATAGGAAAAATATAAACACGGTAATACCGCTAGCAGTCGTTCGGGCAATTGAGCCAGTAAATAAAAAATGTATGAAATAAAAAGCAGCATTTATTGCTTTATTTTTTTCATCTGCAAGGAGCAGAAGTGTAGCGGTGTGGAGTACCAAACGGCACCTATTGTTTTGTTTTGAGAATGTGAATACTATAATTCAATGGGAGCTTGTAATCCGTGCCGTGGCATGGCGTGGCATGACATGACATGGCACCCATATATGTTGTTGCTTGTGTACGTATGGATGGCTCCAAATAGCTAACTGAAAGAGCAAAACGGGCAAAAAGAAATATTGTCGTCACGTGAAAAATTTAAGTTTTTCTAGCTTGAACTTCTATTTCGTTCCTTTACATGAACTATTTCGAGTTGAATTTTCACAACGATATTTCACTTAAAAATTCCTTGTAGTATCATATTGATACAAGATTTTCGCACAATTAAACGTCTACAAAATTACAGCAAAAAAATGTTTCTCAAAAACTATTTTTCATTATATGTATGTATGTAATTTTGTTGAAAAATTGTCGTGTTATTTTATCAATATTACATACAATATATATACATATACACACACATTCATATACGTACATATATATTTATATATATTATACATTTTAATACATATAAATATGTACATATATATGCATAATAGGTACACAATATGCATACACATATACATATGTATGTATATTATATTATTCTTTTCTTTTTTACTTTTTCCTTTTTTAAAAATACCGTTGTTAGCAAGTAATCCTTTTATATAGTAAAGTGTTAGTAATTTCTTATTTGTTTCTTCTAATTTAAAAATTTGCCTTTAAAATTAGGCCACTGAATTAATGAAAAATATATATTTTCTTTTTTCCTTTTTTATATTTGCTGTTCTTTTTTTTTATTATCTGGTTTTTATTTATTAAATATTTTAACCGCTTTCTATGAACAAACGTTAAATCGTTGTAACAGCTCACTTACATCTGAATGGTGACGGCAGTGTATGATGTGAATTTTCCTTTACTAAATGAAAATGCAAACTTGTGTCCTGTTTCCGCATACAATACTGCCAAATTTTTGCTCTCCAATTGAAAAAAAAAGATAAATCTCGTGTTTTTAAAACAATTCAACGCATGCGTAGTGTTCAAATTCTCTCACTCACACATTCAAATCATAATATAGATTGTTTTACTTATAAAAGCGTGCAGTTTGACACAGTTTTTCCATTTTATTTGTTTAATTCTTTCGTTTCATTTTAACTCTTCCTCTCGGCCAGTACCGTCTATTAAATTGTACCGAAATGTTATTAAAAAAAGCCATGTTACATTGCATACATTGATGTGTTTCACTTAATATTCTATTTAATTTATGAATACCCTACTTTATCACGATATTATTTCGTGTTAGGGTTGGGGTTAAAAACTCTTTTTAAACCTAACAGCCCTTGTCAATATTGCTACGATCTTTTTGACACAATATCACAGGTAAAATCATAGCAAAAACACCTGTGGTACTTTATTTTGTATTACCGGCTGCATACATACATACATACATGTGTAGTTGAATCAGTAATTTATGAATAATTTATATAGGATTGCAAAAAACTATTTATTATTATAATTATTTATTTTATTATTTTTGTTTATTATTTATATAATCTAATCGTACAACAGAAAACGCAGTTAAATTAATAAAATTCCTCAAAATTACAAAATTGTTTTACGATATATACATAAATAATAATAACCTTTCTAAATTTATACTTGTACATAATACAATCTTAATTGTAGTTATATGGTATACCTAACTTTAAGGAGCTGAAGGCCTCAGATGCTATTGCTCTTAGTGTCCTTTATCTTATAATTTTAGTTATAAGCTAAATATGTAAATAAAATAAATAAATATTTATTATTACATATGTACATATGTACTTGTGAAATTCCCAAATAGAGGAAAATTTACTCATGTTTGAATAATTCATACTAATGAATGAATGATATTTGTTTAGTTTTGCTGTCATCGAAATCGATGATTATTATGAATTATAAAAAAAAAAGAACTTGGAGGAAATTTGAATGCTTTATTTTACCGAATTTTTAAATTTAAGTTTAATGTGTCGAAATATTCCCTTCACTTTCATGCAAAGAATTTTCCAATGCAAAATGTAATTTTTTCAAAATTTTATAATGCGTATATACATATGTATGTATTTATGTCGCATCTAGCCGAACTGCCCACTTTATTGTGTATGTCTATTAAAAAATAACGAAAATCTATTTATGAGTATAAGGCTTTTCCCGTCTCCTTTAGTTTTTCAAATTGAAACAATAAACAGTGTCATTTGCAGACAAGATAAACCTATTGATCTAAAATAATAATATGAACTATTGTTTTTTTGTTTCCTCTTCCTTTATATATATCTCTCTCTCTCTTCAAGCTCTTAACTTCAGATAGATAATAGAAATAATTTGTTTAAAAATTTAATAATCGTAGAGCAGTATGTCTGTTTAGGTTAACTGTTAAATCAAAATTTGACATTTTGATATTCTATTAGTATAATATTTAATACAAAAAAGAAACAAATAGTGCTTAGTGCTGCAGTTTCAATTTGTATCTTCAAGACATTCATTCATTTGTAAGGAATTTGTAAAAACAGCCTATAATTGCACAATAGCAGAAACGACTTTGCGTTATCGCTTATGTTTTTATTCAGTTATTTTTTTTTTTTCCTACTCTCTGCATTAGTTGGCTGACACACTGGCTGGCTGGTTGGTTGGTTGACCGGCGTAAATGTATGACCCAGTTAAAATCACACGAAATAGTCGCATTTGGTGTCTTTCTATAATTCTCTCGTTCAAATTTAGTTTAAAACTGCTAATGTTGCTCAAAATAATTTCCGTAGGGGTACAAAATTTATTAATTAAAAACTGGTTACATTTTTAGAAAAATCAAAACAAATGACCAAAACTTTGAAATTCACCATTAGATGTGTAACAGACAAGATTTTCTTGGTAAATATGAATTTCCTACAAAAAAAATCGAAGTAATAAAAAACAGAACCATTTCTTGACGAGGCAAGTTTTTCTGAATGCTGAATGCAGAAAAAGGTAAAAAATCAAAGCTTTGTAATATAGTTTTTTACACACACACCTACATATAGAAAAAATTTCGTAAAATTTTAAAAGGTAAGCTTTAACTAATATTAACTAAAGACCAAGCCAACCTGCCAACAATAGAAATAATAAAAGCTTCTACATAAAGCGCAAATGCCGTTTAATAAAAACGCAAGTCTTATAGCCAACAAAAAGATTTTCAATACAGATTTCAGTTAAAACGCATCAATATTTTACTAATAAATCAAGAAAAAAAAATAAATAAAAAGAAAAAATTGTCTTTATAATGAAATGCTCCAGTGTCATACAAATCATAACAATATTTGTATTAATAATCGTGGTAAAAACGTTTCCAGATGGTGCTCCTGCCGATACGTGTGTTAAAAAACGACCAAACCAACCCAATCACGGTCAGGCTCGATCCCAGTCACTCGACACGAATCCATACGAAGTGGTAGCCAGTTCAGATACATTCCATCCTGGTCAGGAAGTCACAGGTCTGTAATTTAAAGTACAGCATTACAGTAAGGATAACTAAAGCATACAATTTTTTATTTCTTCACCACACTGTAGTGGTCGTCTATCCACATACCGAACAGGCGTTATTTCGGGGCTTCTTCCTGCAAGCTCGAGATGCAGATTCCAACGAATGGATTGGTGAATGGCAACGCAGTGAAAATACAAATACCATACCAGAATGTTCAGCAATAACGCATGGAGACAATCGTGATAAACGTGCAGCCAAATTTATATGGAAAGCGCCCCAAAACAAGCGTGGACGGGTTTACTTTACGTAAGTTATTCCCATATTTAATAATTACTGCGACACCCCTACGCCCGGATATATGTATATTGTCATTTACGGTATAGTTATAAAAAATTTGTTGTGTACAATTTCCACATAATGCGTTGGAATTTCTTAAAACTGAGTTTAGTTTTAAACGAGTCTATCGGCAAAATGAAAAATACTATGTATGATCGATTGTGATCGAGCATTAGATTACATAGTAAAATCATTATACACAGTACGTATGTGTATAATACAACGCTTTTAAAATTTCAATTTCATCAAATGCAACTAATTTTTATTTATTTATTTACGTCAATAGAATTAAAAATTATATTTATTTATTTACAAGCTGAATAGCTTTGACATTTGCTCGGTGTAGTATAACAGATCCGAGACTCTGGTGATAATATTCTAGTACAATGCCCACTAGACTATCAGGGCGCCTTTAATTTCAACTAAATTAGTTCTTTTGAAATTATCTACTGTTTGTCTTAATTCGTAATAGAAATGTTGAATTGAAAAATAAAATAAAAACGGAAATTAGAAATATATTTATTATAGATCTAGAGACAAATGCAAATGATCTTTTCGAACAAATGTATGGATGTGTACATTTTTAGAATGAATATCGAAATAGTGTATGTACATATGTCTGTACGCGAATATATAGGCTTTTTAATTCTACTTTATTTATATAACATCAATATTTGTTTAAACACGTTATCAATTCGGTACCTGTAAAAGTGTTGAATTAACAAATTAATATTAAAAAAATTATTCATTTCTAATAATTGATTGTCCTTTTCTTTTATCGTTCCTACAGAGGCACAGTTTTAAAAAGTTATGGAATGTTTTGGAGTGATATTATTGGAAAAGTTCAAAAACTTCAATGAAAATACGAAAATTTATTAACATGTATGCTACACACTACTGTATTAAATTAATACGAAATAATTGTTATAACTGTTGAATTGTACAATATTTTGTGAAACATATTCTGCAGGCTTGAATTTATTAAGAAATATTCAAAAATAAAATTATAAACCTTAGAACAACATCGAAAATAATTTTTTTATCTCTTTATTATATATGATATCCTAGTTTTATATTAGTTAGTGGTTGGTATGGA
Organism: Sarcophaga peregrina; assembly: GCA_014635995.1. NCBI lineage: Eukaryota > Metazoa > Arthropoda > Insecta > Diptera > Sarcophagidae > Sarcophaga > Sarcophaga peregrina. Next base: position 1,157,397 of record CM025789.1, read on the forward strand.
TTTCTTAAGAAATATCGAACACATTATTTCTAAGTAAATGTGCTTTCTGCTTAACATGTTCACGCCGGCACATGCCACCGGTTGTCTGCATTAGACTGCCTTATCGGATGACGGTGGCCGGACTATACTGTCTCTTTGTGCGGCTTGTACCACCTCGCTGTTGATCATCCATTTAGATCTCGGTATTTAAGGTAACTAGAAATAAAATTATATAAAACATAAAATTCATTCCATGTATTTCGTGTCATGAAATGTGATTCGCCATGATGCTTCAGACATGCAGTGTCAATCGGCACTAGTCCCAAATGTTTGTGCGCAAGCAAATACGAGAGGGACACAAATGTTTTTCCGCATCTAAGTATATCCCGGCGAGGATGTTTCAGTTCCAAATTACTGCCATTTGATTTGTTTCAGTACCCGTTCAAATGGAAATGCTCTTATCCTAGGAACTTAAACGATATTAATGAAATGACGACATTGACGGTCGTAACGCATAAATTTCTAAACCAAGTGATGATATTCGCTATTATACAGTTAAAGATATGGTACACAAACGTATGTATGTCTTTATGTTATAATGTTGAAGACTTCTTTAAAGCTTTATTAAGAAAAACTCATTAAAGTATCATTCAATATAAATTTATTAAACATACAAACAAACCTATTTTGAAATGAAATGCTGTATATATTCATATATATGTATGCATATGTATAAACAAGAAAAAACCAATTGGTTGAAAATCAAAAAAGAAATTATAAAAACAAATCTATTACACATACATACATAATAGGACGTTATGACCCTTCAACCACGATTACGACCTAACTACTCACATCACTTATGCTGTGTGCGTTAGTTTTATACATGAGTGGCAGGGCCTACAGTTTAAAGTCGACTCCGAACGACAGATTTGGAAAGCTTCATCATGACAATTTTATTTACTCTCAAAGATTTTAAAAGAAATCTGGTGAGAGGAAGTCGCCGAAGAAATATTTTCATATTTTCGTTTTGATGTCTGACCTGCGATTTGAACTCGGGCCTACTCTAATAACCCAATATATATACTACCTATTAAACTACGGCGACTTCTATTATGTTCATAAAACGAATGTTTGAATATATTATTTTTTACATTGTTCATTAGAGATAAAATAAGCTCGTTATTCATATTATTTTTATTCATTCTAAAAAAATCAAGCCATACCCGTACATATGTACAAATGATATATATATATATATATATATATATATATATTATATATTATTTTAACAAACTCACTTTATCATCATTCAAAAAATAAATGAATGAATGTGGTTACTCGATGAAAAATGTTCGCTACTAGGCGTCATTAAAATTGAGGTAACAAATGCAAAGAATGGTATTACCAACATGAAATTAAAAAATTATTTAAAATAATCATCAATTCTGTGATTCCAAGCGATAGCAGCTCAAGTCGAAAATGATACACTCGAGGAAAATTAATTTTTTACATCTTTTTATGGAGAAATGTTTTTGAAAAAATCATGAAAGTGCGTTAGAAAAAATGTATTATAAAATTAAAGATACTTATGCTGGAAAGCCATCAAAAACGAAATTCTCATTTATTATATTTAGGCGCTTAAGATAAATTTAACGTAGTCTAATTATAACTTAGGTCAACAAAGTTTTAATTAATATTTAAAAAAAGATACTATTCGAGAAATTGGGGTTTCAGGTAAATATAAACTTTTGTTAATTGGATATGAGAAATAACTCAAATTGACCTAAATAGGCTTAAAGGACTCTTTTAAAATAAGAATTTTAATGCAAATCATAAATAATTACAATCTACTAACAATATACATACATGTATTGTATTCTCATTAATTGCTTTCTTTTATAACGGTGATATTTTCCGCTAAACGATCGGAACGAATAGAATTAAATATTATCAAATATTGCGAAATACAGAAAATTTCAATTCAATTTGAAACTCAAGTCAAATTACATAATTTGGCAAAATTATGCAATCCCAAATCCACCAGATTGCTGATAAATTCTCACTAATGAGAGTTTGTGCTACATACGAAATTTCGTGTTTAGAGATATTAAGGTTTTTGTCTAAAATAAATAGCGTTTAAGTTAAGTAAAGTTAAAATATAAATGCGTATAGTTTTATTCATAGTGGCATTTTGTACCTGAAATTTAGCTGAGTGATAGATTTTGAAGAAGAGAATAAGAAATATGCAATAAAATGAAAACAACACTTATTTCGACTTAAGCTATTATCATTTATTGCCACAGATATGTATATACACACATACGTTTGGAAAATGTTTACAATGTTTAATTTTTTTCCAAACTTACTTGTTTTCAAAATAAAATTTAATGAAATCTATCGTAAATTATGTTTAACGATAACGGGTTTATCGGTACAATATTTTATTATATTTCTCGTTACAGGTGCCTCTTTTTCATTTAATTTCAATAATATAGTTTTTAATTTGTTTATTCATGGTGTGTACAATAGAAAAATGATGATATTTATACATAAATATGAATAAAAACTCATGTCAGCATGGCTTAATTTTCTATTTAACATTAAAATATTACATTATAAGCGTACATAGACTTATATTTATGTATATTTTTCAATCTGCCCAGCTAGCATTCGGAAGATTGTTTTTATAAAAATCACCTTGCTGAGTCTTTTTAGAGTACTTTTGGTGATCAAAAACTTATTAGTCAGTTACACGATTAAAAAAGGACTCAAAAATGATTCGTGTCAATGGGTAAAATGAGTTCGATTTAAAATACAACAAAAAATTGTATTGCATTCGGAAATTTCATCTAGACGTTTAAAATGTGCTTATTATTTCTGTTATTTATTATTATGTTCTACTTATACTGAAGATTGAAAATCGCTTAATCAAAAACAAATCATGCAGGGATTTGAAAAGTGATTGTAATTACGTATTTTATGATCATATTTCGCTTAAGTAATAATAAATGATTCGAAAATGATTATAAAGCTACTAGAAAGAGTCGAAAATTACTTTAAAATAATATAAAAAATGACTCATAAATGACTTTTTAAGAAGAGTCGCTCGTAGTCACTTTTTTCTCCCGACGAAAGAGTCCTTTATGATCAGAAAATGAGCGCATATTCGAGCTTTTTAATCGCGCAGAAGAATCAAAAAAAACTCGAATTTGATTAAAAATTTTCAAAATTGCTGGCTGGGTATTATGTGTATATATACATGTACATACATACGTACGTATGTATGGTTTTAGAATCTGTCGTAATATACTAACACATGAATTTGAAGCCCTTTCTATTTTTGTACTGGACGACTGATACCAAAAAAGGTGTTTGCAACACATAGGAAATATTCCATTAAAAACAAAAATTTTTAATAATATTTTATAACAAATTTAATAGGCTTGTGTATTAATTCTGAAGTGATAAGAACGGCATTTTCAAATTAAACGTAATTTAATTTCTTTTAGACTCTTTTGTTCATATTGTACGAAGTTCGTCGCAAAATGTTATGGCTATTGCATAAAATATTTCAATTTCTTTGTACTTTAAAAATTCATAAAAATTCTGGAAAATTAACCAAAAATGAACTAAAATTAAACGGATAATTAGTTGTTAGGCTTTTAAAATTTATTTCTAAGATATACTAAACATCCGTTGCAGAGATGTTATTTTAACGGATTGCTGTTTTGTTACTGTTTGACAGTAAAATTGTAAAACAACCTTCGTACTCATGCTTTTGTATGTATGAGGGAATATTTTTACATGATTTGTCGTTTATTTATAAGACAACGGAGAAATGAAGTGCATATCTCTGCACATTCTGAAGGCAGAGACTTGAACATTATAACTGGTTATTTCTGTTTGGAAAGAGATCACTCTTACTCTCGCTCTCTCACCAACTTTGTCTCTCAATTCCCAATGATACTCTTTTATTTTTCAATAAAATCGCATGTTGTTATTGTTGACTTGTTGACTTGAGGTTATTATTGAACTTGTTTGTGTATCTCAATTAATCAACAATTTTCCAATGTCCAGAATCAACCGGCTCATGTTTACGTTCAATATATAAGAACATGGATCGCTTAGTTACAAAAGTGAAATACAGACGAGAAGTCGTAAAATACTTGAGTTGATTGGGTGGTAAAGATTATTGATTAAAACGTGATATAAATATGGTTATCAATTTCGCTGCCGGACCAGCTAAATTACCCGAAGAAGTATGTATAATAATTGTATTTTAATATTCAAAAAATAATTATTATAAAATATTTATTTTTATTCGCAGGTTCTTAAAGAGGTGCAGCAAAATTTGCTAAATTGCAATGGCAGCGGCATATCTGTTATGGAAATGTCTCATCGTTCCCCAACGTACGACAAAATTCAAAAGGATGCCATTAAAACATTAAGAGAACTTTTAGACGTACCAGACAATTACAAAGTCTTATTTATGCAGGGTGGTGGTACTGGTCAATTTGCTGCAGTTTGTATGAATCTTATTGGGCGCACCGGAACTGCTGATTACGTGGTTACTGGCTCTTGGTCTTCGAAAGCAGCTAAAGAAGCCACCCAGTATGGTAAAGTAAATTTGGTTTTACCAAAATTTAATAAATATACTACTGTACCACGGTTGGAGACCTGGAATTTAGATCCAAAAGCTTCATATGTATACTATTGTGATAATGAAACTGTAGACGGTGTTGAATTTGATTTTGTTCCCGATATTCCTAATGGTGTAGCTTTAGTTTGTGACATGTCGTCCAATTTTCTCTCTCGAAAAATCGATATAAAACGATTTGGTGTAATATTTGCTGGAGCTCAAAAAAATATTGGCCCTTCAGGAACCACAGTAATTATAATACGTGAGGATTTGCTTGGTCACCAAATAAAGGAAACTCCTTCCATACTAAACTTTTCATTAATGCAGAAAAACGATTCTCTATTAAATACTCCACCAACTTTTGGGTTAGTATCTATAAATAATTTATTCTTCTATTTAATCATTGAAATTCTGATTGTGTGCCTCTATTATATTTACAGCATTTACGTAATGGGCTTAGTTTTTCAGTGGATAAAACAGAATGGTGGCGTTGAAGGCATGTACAAGAAATCAGAAGCCAAATCGAAACTTATTTATGATATAATTGACCAGTCTAATGGGTTTTACTATTGTCCAGTGGAAAAAAATGTGCGCTCTCGTATGAATGTACCATTCAGAATTGGTAGCCCTCAGGGTGATGATAAGCTTGAAAAGTCATTCTTAATCAAGGCTGAAAGTGAGGGCATGATTCAACTGAAAGGCCATCGTTCCGTAGGAGGTATTAGAGCATCACTTTATAACGCTGTTACCGTAGAAGAAACACAAAAATTGGCTAACCTCATGAAGGAATTCTACGAAAATAATCAAAAATAAATTATAAGAATATTTTCATTCATTTTTCTATTTTTCATGTACACTCTACAATAAATGCCTATTTTTAAAAATTCGATATAGTTCATTTTCTATTTCCGTATTTGTTCCACATAGATTGTCGACAACCTTTTTAGCCCATATAAAGTATTCATCTCGACGTTCCTGAAAACGTAATGAAAAAAATTTTCAATTGATTTTTATCGGAGAAAATAGCATTCACTATAATATCTGATATACATTTATGTCTGGGGCAGTATAAAAAATCGATAAAAATTATATAAACCGTAAAAGTATTTGCTTTCAATTACAAAAGTACGTAATAGGTATAAATAATTTTAATATATAATAAAAGATTATGTGTGGCATGAGATTCATAGCACCGCTCAATACAAGATTTATTGATGAAAGTCGTTAAGCAGATTCACGTGCTCTTTTACGTAAGTAAAACACATTCACTGGACTCTCCATTGGCGCCGCGTATTGCTACAATACTCCGCACAATATCTCCGTTGTGTGGCTTTTACAAGAGTGTGAGGATTGCAGTTCTGATCTCCTAAAAGTTCATTTTTTATGCAAATGTTTATGGGGCGAAATCAGTGATAAATTTGAGCCTGTTGGACTTCGATTTGAAATTATGTTTGAAATTTTTAACTGGTAATTTGTATCCCATGTTTTATTGCAATATTAAAAGCAACTCCCTCAAATTTAAATAAAAAAAATCGGGCTAACCAATGTCACTAACGTATAGTGGAACAAATGGAAAAAATTCTACAAATTTGCTTCATAAATTCCAATATTTGAGAAGCATCGCTGTGTATTGCTTTTGACCGGGCTTTTTTATATTATCGCCCCAGAAAATGTAGTAAGTTATTACATTAACCTTGTAATAGAAAAAAATTTTACCTCAGACCACCCACTTGGTAGTGTATTCTGGAGATCCCTTAAATTGTCCAGTTTGTCAGCTAATTTGACTAACTTAGCTTTATACGTAGAATTAGAACCATGATCTATTTGTAATTGCTTGCGTACATGTTTTTCCAGAGTCTTGTCATCTGTAACTTCGCGTACAATATCGCACACTTCTGTTCCGAACCGTTTCTAAAAATTTAAAGATAATTATCGTGGACTTCACCACAGTATTGGCGAATAATAAGTTATGTACCTCAATTTCTTCAAAAGTGGTCTCTGTGTCTTCGACAGTGTCGTGCAGTAGAGCAGCCATTAACACAGATTCATCGTCAATATGGCCTTCAGTGGACAAAATGGTTGCAACATTTATGGGATGATTTATGTATGGCGTTTGATTTGTATCCTTCCGCCTTTGATTACGGTGTTTATAAGCGGCAAATTTTAAGCACTCCATAAATCTGCTGGAAGGAGCCATTAGTTGTAATTTTTAGAAAGTTTAAGGAAAAAAATTCAATTTATAAGTGAATTTTGCAAGTTTTTAAATAAACAATAAATTAATAACAGATGAAGGGTTTCCCGGTATAAATACAGCTGATGAACATAATAAACAGGGTTGTACTTTCTCGTATTATATTAAAATAAAATATTTCAGAAAAGAAGTGAAAGAAGCGATTTAGTTGCGATTTAGTTTTATGTTTTTTTAATATAAGTACACGTAAACAGTGGTCCTGCTAAGTATAGTAGTTAGTTGTTGTTAACTACTCGAAGTCTTGTGAACTCCGTCTGGATAAAATATTTTCATTATTGTTGCGGCGAGCTTCTGGTATGGTGTGGCGAGTTTATCTGTAGTGGTGAATAAAAATTCATCAATTCTTCAAAACTGCGAAAAATGCATGGCTCTATGCACTGAACTACTACTATGTTTGTTTGTCTACGTTAAGGATAATTAATCTCAATTAGTAAAGCCACAAAGCCGAAAGGTACAATCAACCAACACGGTATTGCCATTATATCAGTAAATTCCATTTATTCGCATCTACAAAATTAAAAATCAAATGTGGATAGAAAGAAATGAATCCATAGGGGATGAAAACGGAAATTTTTGTAAACTAAACTTAATACAAACAATACTGTCTTTCTTTACCATCTGCGCTTGCTATGTTTGAAAATTCTTTGCCGAAATACTTAATTTTCAGAAGATAGTTACAAATTTTTTTATTTTCTGGCAACATATTAATGTAAGTTCATTTTTCAAAATGTTAACTAAGATTAAATAATTTGACAAAGAATTACCAATTTGTAGCATTTTTGCAAGCACTTTGGATAAAACAAAAGAAAAAAATCCAAAATTCATTTACAAAATAATTTAAATTTAATTATTTTTAATACCGTTTTCTAATATTAAACTTTGTAGAATTGTAAATAGAAGGACACAATGGCAACACTTTGCTCTTTCTTTGTGTGTATTTCATTTTATTCAGCGTTCCACAGTTATCTAAACACAAACCACACCCATTGGTAATGCAGTGTATAATGAAACATCGGTGAATACATCCACTAACAGAAGCGAAATTCATTTATCCTGGACAACCACCGTCCAATCCACCTTATACAGTACATTGGTTTATGTTAATACAGTATCTTGTCTTATGGTAATACAGTACCATTTCGAATAACGGGAGTTTGGTGAGTTTCGATTTTATTCACCACACCTACTAAATTCACCACACTTTGTAAAAACTCACCACACTGGAAATTGACCACAACAACAAATTCACCACACTTCAAAAAATTTTAATTATTTTGTTCCCGACACAGTCGGGGGTGCGCACACAGCAACAACACACACAACGGACGGACCCAGCCCCTTTTGATTCCCGTTTGCACATCCCTGGTGGAACAGTGTTCTCTTACACTCGCCACCCACCCACCCACCACCTACCACCAAAACACCGAACCACCACCAACGCTTAACTCGCCTATTTTATTTACATGGGCGCTTAACTTTTACTTATATAAACCGGAAAACGGAAAAAGCATATGGGAATTAGTAGTGATTATTTTTTGAACGAACAAAACGAATTTTTGCAACCAAAAAGCATGTGGGAATACTGAGAGTGAAAGATTTTTTGAACGAACAAAAACGACCAGTGTTGGTAAAATAATTCACTGGATGAGAACCAGTGTTGCAAAACTGGAATTTTAAAATGGTACGAAAATAAATTAATTATTAAATATTTAATTATAAATTAATTATATAAATTAATTAAATATTAGTAAATTTTATAAACATAAAATTAATTATTTTTATTTGGTCATTATAAAAATAACACTTCAATCAGGATTACGACCACCTAACTTCATTCTCCCGCCACTTATTTTTGTGTGTGATAATTAAACATAAGTGGCGGGGCTGCTATTTAAATTAAAATTAATTAATTAATTATTGAAAGTATAAAGCGTAGCGGGGAAGACCGCCGACATTTTTTGAAATGAAAAAGAACAAAAGTACTGAATTTTTCAACACTGCTGTAGCTTCGCTAATGATATTATTGTTTCGTTCAAGTTTCAATTTAGTGGAAAAAAGTAAGATCTGGGAGCACTGGAAAAAAGAACTTACAAATGATTTTCCTCTACTTCGTTTAGTTTTTAAAAAACTCTCGTTGGAAATAGACTGTGTTGTCGGTTCAGCGTTGAAATAAAACATTTCGAAAGCATTTACCGCGTAGACGTGAGTGTGTGTGATATTTAACTCCAGATTGCATTCCTGTATTAAATAAAGTTTTTTTTTCACCAATAAAAATATTAAAAAAGGTAAAAAACCCCATCCCATATAGTGAATAAATAATATTAATAAGTAAATAAAAATATCCACTGGAAAATGAGAAACATTCCAAAATACGAAGCAGGGTAAATTACTGCCGCCTAGTAAATGCAAAGGTGAAATAAAAGTCATTGGCCGTGCGTTAGTTAGTTTTCTTTCTTTCTTCTTTTATATTGCTCAAAACAATTAGGGGGTTGAGAGGGGATAGGTAAACCAGCAATGAAAATTAAATGGAGGTGAAGATAAAAATGTAATATTTTTTTTTATTTATGAGCGTCTTGGTCTTGTGTAAAGTAATTTCCAGTAATTTTTCCTGGTTAGATAGAAAATCCAAAAACCTGTGTTCTAGTTCTACAGCGTGAGCTATAATTATGCACATATAATTTAGCACATATTTTAATAATTTATTGTAAAGTATGTTTGTACAGATTACCTATTTACTTACTATAACGTTGTGAATATATTTGTCCGTTTGCCCTTACAATATAAGTTCAAGGTCATACATATAAATTTTTATGGAAAGGAATTTCCTAAAGAAAAGTTTTTTGAATTATGACGTATGACGTTTACGTTCGTTCACACGCATCACCGTCAAAATGTATGACTACGCTTAGTTCACTGAAAAGCTTTCTTCGGGTACAAGATTCTTGTTTGTACTAATTTTTTTGTTTTTGAACAGCTGTGTTCAATTCAGTGATCATGCGCTGACGTCATGATCATGCAAAATTTCTAATTAGAATTTTATTTACACAAAACCTGAAGTCTTAAAAATGAATACCTATTTATTATAATGGAGAAAGATAAATTAATTAATTGTGTGATATTTTATAAACAAATTCACGGTATACTAATACCATGAATCAATAGATATTTTTTAAACGTATTTCACCACAAATTAATGAAAAAAATAATTACTTATAGACATTTGTATGTATCATCTATGAATGTATGCGTATTAAATGAAAATACATTATGTTTTTAATTATAATTATACCTAAATGAAAATACCAAATCCTAATTTCTAGAATTGTGTAAAATTAAAAGCAGTTTACTAACTTGCTACATATGTATGTATATTATGCACTACTACAGCCTATTCTGATATTAATTATTAATAGGTATATTTAAATTTATTCATGGTCATACTAAAGTCTGGTTCCTAGTACGTTTTATAACGATAGTAATGAAAGTTTGTTTACTGTGTGGATTAAATATAAAAAAGGAATATTACAATTCAAACAAGTGTACATTAAATTTATTTTGTAAAAATAACTTGCATTTACCATTTATTTTTTTGTTTTTTATTTTCGTAATAAATTTTGTACTTTTAAGTTTACATCGAACAATTTTAGTAGCTCAACTCGTAAATTTATTGAAGAGAGAGAGAGAGAGGTAAGAGAAATAGAAGAGGGAGGGAAGGAAGCTATAAAAAAATACCTTATCATTCGTAATTTTCAAATTAGTACAGAAAATATCTGAATGATTGAATGAAAATGAGAAGTTCAAAAAAGATTAGGCAAAAGTTATACAACTAGAATTGCTCTGCGTAAACCAAATACATACATGTATATGTACATAATATGTACATATTATGTTCAACAGTAATGTAAACTATGCTTTTATTGTTCTTAGTGTATTTCAATAGGCTTAGAGCGGCAAAAATGCATACAGTTTTGAGCTTTACTAAAAAAATAAATTCATTCTCGAATTACTACTAAACAGAAATAAAAAAATTCAATTTTCTTTGTTTGATAACTAACTGGTACTTCTAAATATTTAAAAACGGATTATTTAGTTCGGCAAGTTAAAATTTCTTTATATATCAGAAGCGTTGTTATTACCGCTGCAAAAAAGCAAAACGTCGTAATGTGTTGGTTGGTTCGTCTAAAGCTTTTTCCCTTCAATTGTAAAAGCTTTAACCAATTCATATAAAAACAGAGCAATAATCGCATTTAATCAACAACTGTTTATTAATACCCATCATATGTTTTTGTGTACACAATGCCGAATGACAAAAAAAAAGACACCACCTTTAAAATAAATTTACGAGTAACCGCAAATATAAGTTATACATACATACATACTTACAAATAATAAGAGTATTTCGCTGCAAACCAACAATAATAGAAATAATTTTGAGTTCGTTGTAATTTTTTGTAATTGGGAATGTTTCTTGCTCTCACTGTAATGAGCAAAACAGAACGAAAGAAAAAAAAGTCGTCTAATGAATGTTGAGCCATTTTCATGCGCTTTAGATCTATCGGTGGTGGGTTGGCAGATGACTGGTTGCAAAAATAAAAAGCCGTTTCAATTGCCATTGAGCTTTCTCGCCGTTTACGTTGCGGATACTCGTTGTGTCTCTACTCTTTCAAATTCTTTTCAGAGAAAAAGTTGCCATAGAATAATTGTATCAACTTTGAAAAAAAAAATAAATAAATATTTATATAAATTAGATATATATAAAAGTGAATACTCTGAACGGTTTTTCGTAACGTTAATAACGGTTAAAAAAGGCAAATAGAATTTCTACATTTAACCCAGACAAATAATCTGTTTTAAAATTTTGTCTGGGTGTCGTACTTCTTACGTCCTTCGAAGGGCAATAAAGCTTGCCAGTTTTGTTTGCGGTGACAGTTGTCGTTCGTCAGCGGTTCATACAGTCGATATCATCTACACCCTTTACGTTTTCACCCGGTAGTTCATTAATTCAACAGGGAACTCTTGCCATACGGTTGGGCAGAATGGTGAATACAACTATTTACGATGAACCCTCAAAATTAAAGGTATTAATTAACACGGATATGTTCTTAAATGTTAGAAAATATTACTTAAAAAAGTTACGTTACACAATCAATTTATATATGCACACAGACACGTAATACTGGTTGATAATATTGATTTTAATTCCTCAGTCAAAAATCTATGCTTAATTGTCAAAATAAAAGTTTGAAATGGCTTAAATTGGTCCACTGTAATATTAATAATAATGAAGGTCAACCTTTTAAAATGAAATATTTTTCTTTCTTTCTTTTAATGCATAAAATTATGCAATATTTACGTTATTCATTTACTTGTTTTAATATTCTTTATAACACACACACACACACAGAAAGAGAAAGAAAAAATAAAGAAAAGCGAAAATATTGCTAACAATACATACATCCACACACATACATATATTTATTAACCTTCAAATGCATTTGCAAGTTTTTTTGATTTCCCCCTTTTGACAAACCTTTTTTGAAACGGAAACGAATAAATGATACTATAAAACGAAATTCTACAAAAAACAAAAAATGTAAACAAAACAACAGATCATAAGGAATTACATACATACGTATCGTTTTTGTTTTCTTGTATTTTTTATTTACCTAAATGATTCCCTTAAAAAAAAAAAACAAAACTACACACACACTATGAAAATAATTTGCAATATGATCTTGTTTTTATTTTTTTAATCTTACTGACTGTTAAAGTATATCATATATGAATGTGCTAAGATATCGGGATAGTAAACATATACTATTTGTATGAAGCACTAGTTTTCAATTATTTCATTTAGATGGTCTCATTTTTGTTTTTCACGTTGCAGAATTGTACATATATTCAAGTTTTTTTTTTTATGAAATATATTTAAGTTGTACAACATAATTTAGGTGTTAATCGAAAAGATTGTGTTAACTATTGTATTGAAGTTTATTTTTTTTTCTCTGTTCTAAAAGTTATAAACCCTTGAGATACTAATATACCCTTGAGATATTATATACATAGCTACATATGTGTGTCTATAATAAATGACACGCACTTAATGTTTTTAATAGTTCCATGATGTACGAAATTATTATGAATGAATTGGCTACTTTGTACATGCATACATACATATAAAAATTAAAATAATTTACGATATTATTTACAAAAATTTTAAAGCTTTTATATATTTTGAGTTTATTGAAGTAAATCGGAAAGAGGAAAATGTAGAATTCCCTGATGATTTCCAATAACCTAATAAAAAAAAAAAAAAGAGTAATGAAAATAACAAAAATACTGTTAGTTAAAAAAAAAAGGAGAAAAGAATACCTACTACCTCTACAAATTTTAGTTTATTAGGTTGACCTCTAAAGATTTCTTACATTTCGTCTAAAATCAAACGAATCGAAAATTAAAATGCCAGTCGAGTATACAGAAAAATTAAAAAAGAATTCTTGACGAGTGCTTTTACACATTTATGAAGGAAATTATCATCATACTTTTCGAAAAAGACGAAGGGAATAAAGCAAAGGTCAAAACCTTTTTTCACATAGCGAATCGAAATAGGAATAAGTAGTTTGGTATGAGGAACTTTCGATGTTAGTATACATGTATAGTATGCTATTCGATCATAATTTTATTTTGACATTTTATCCTAATCCTAATATATATTATAAATCTTTCTGTAAGTCTGTTTATGTGTTTGTTAGCCAATCACGCCTGAACGCCTGGACCGATTTACTTGAAACTTTGGATATAGATCGGGCTTTTGTCGGTGCAGGTTGTAGGCTATAAATTTGGCCAGAAGGGGAGAAAAAATGGGAAAAAATGGTAATAGGTAATTTATTATGGTTAAGTTACCCAAATTTAACGGTATTCCGTTTCTAAAGTTGAACCAAAAGGGGTCCAAAAAGGGGGAAAGGGGCCAAAAACGGGCAAATTGCATACATTTATATTTAGGACTTAGAGTATTAAAAAAACTGAGTTGTTTGATAAACCGGTTTCCGAATAATTTGAAAAATTGCATTTTTAAGCAGCCGGTTTCGAAACCGGATTTTTATTTATTGTTATTTTTATAACCCACGCAACGCCGGGTACAATCTTCTAGTTTAATTATAAATACATATGGAAGTGAATTGTAACTAAATTACCCTCCCTGGTAATTTATTGAATCAATTTGTTTTATACATTAAAGTACATATATATGTAATACATATAAATGTATATATGTAATACATATAAATGTATATATGTAATACATATATATAAATGTACATATGTAAATATAATGTAGGTATATAACTTTATGCTGTATTATTTTTTAAATAACTAGAAATTTTAATTTATCACATACTTTTTCAATTCTTTCTTTATAGAGAGACGAAGTTCCACAAATGATGGCCGCTCAAGCTGAATCTCAATTGGACCATATGTGTCGGTTGGAATTTGATGCCCCTGTTTCTCAAATACGTTTGTCGGGCATTATATGTACTATTGGCCCTGCTTCCGTAAGTGTTGAAATGCTTGAGAAAATGATGGCAACTGGCATGAATATTGCACGTATGAACTTCTCCCATGGCTCTCATGAATATCATGCAGAGACTGTTAAAAATGTTCGTCAAGCTGCTAAGAACTATTCTGAAAAAGTCGGTTACGAATATCCTGTCGCCATTGCATTGGATACCAAGGGCCCTGAAATCCGTACCGGTTTGATTGCCGGCAGTGGTACAGCTGAAATTGAATTGAAAAAGAACGAGACTATTAAATTGTCAACCAATAAAGAATACGCCGACAAGGGTAACAAAGACGTTATTTACGTCGACTATGAAAACATTGTGAAGGTTGTCAAACCCGGTAACCGTGTTTTTGTTGATGATGGTTTAATTTCGTTAGTTGTTAAAGAAATATCCGGTGACACTCTGACTTGTACGATTGAGAACGGTGGCTCGTTGGGCTCCAGAAAGGGCGTTAACTTGCCAGGTGTACCTGTTGATTTGCCCGCTGTTTCTGAAAAGGATAAGTCCGATTTGAAGTTTGGTGTAGAACAAGAAGTTGATATGATTTTTGCGTCTTTCATTCGCAACGGTGCTGCTATTACTGAAATTCGCGGTGTTTTGGGTGAGAAGGGCAAGAATATCAAAATCATTTCAAAAATTGAAAATCAACAAGGCATGCATAACCTGGATGAAATTATTGCCATTGGCGATGGTATCATGGTTGCTCGTGGTGATTTGGGTATTGAAATTCCTCCCGAAAAAGTATTCTTGGCTCAAAAAGCCATTATTGCCCGTTGTAATAGAGCTGGCAAACCTGTAATCTGCGCCACTCAAATGTTAGAGTCAATGATTAAGAAACCACGCCCCACTCGTGCCGAAATTTCTGATGTTGCCAATGCTGTTTTAGATGGCGCTGATTGTGTCATGTTGTCTGGTGAAACTGCCAAGGGTGAATACCCATTGGAATGTGTATTGACCATGGCCAAAACTTGTAAAGAAGCCGAAGCTGCCATTTGGCACAGAAATCTTTTCGCTGATTTGGTAGCAGCCAGTAAATTGACAACTGTCGACGCTGCACATGCTGTTGCAATTGCTGCCGTTGAAGCTGCCAACAAATCATTGGCCTCCGCCATTGTCGTAATTACTACAACTGGCAAATCTGCCTACCTCATTAGCAAGTATCGCCCAAGATGCCCTATTATTGCTGTCACTCGTTATTCTCAAACTGCTAGGCAAGCTCATTTGTATCGTGGACTCGTTCCCTTAGTGTACAAAGGTAACTATCGAATGTTTTTGTTGTATATATAAATTTTTTTCTATATTACCGGGTTTTTTTTTTAAGAACCCCAACTATCTGACTGGCTTAAAGATGTCGATGTACGTGTACAATTCGGTGTACAAGTTGGAAAGAAGAATGGTTTCATAAAATCTGGCGATCAAGTCGTTATTGTAACAGGATGGAAACAAGGTGCTGGTTTTACCAACACTATGCGCATTGTGTAAGTATACAAATTTATATTTTATCTTAATTTAAAAATGATTATAACTCTTTTTCTCCTTTCTAGCCCTGTCGAATAAATTCAAAGACAGTTTACTTTTAGCTCTGGAAGCTTTTAACTGCTATAATTCAGCCGAACATCGTTGATTTGTACCTTAAACACATACAAAAAGTAAAATAAATATTATGCATAATTGATTACAAGAAAGACATCAGTCATCGGCACAATTATTTAATTCATAACTAAATTATTGAACTCCCCCTCTCATGTATTTGTAGAATAATATTATTAATGTGTTAATAAAAGTTCTGTTTAAACTATATTTATAATTTCATCAATTCTTCTTCAGGTGTAACATAAATGTCCTTTAATATCCATAGGTAAGAGCTGGGTTCCATCGCCTAGGGCGGGCCATTCGCTGGATATATCTGGCGATTGTTAGACCGTTTATTACTTATGGGTGTGTTGTTTGTTGGTGTGCCTTAGATAAGAATTTTCAACGGAAAATCTTAGATAAGGTTCAGCGGATTGCCTCTTTGAGTATCACTGGAGTAAGGAAGAGTTGCCCTTAGGATGCCCTAGACACTGTGCTCTGCCTAACTCCGCTCGACTTGAATGTCAAGCGGTGTGCAGCGCGTAGTGCCATACGTCTGAGGGAATTGGGTTGCTGGAAACAGTGCTCGATAGGTCACTCCAGAATTCTGAATGTCCTCTTTCCTGACCGAAGATATGCGCTTTCAGATGATTATATTGTGCCTGAGGTTATGTTCCTGCCTGCTTTGAAAATACTTATACCGTATAGGGCACAATGGAATGGTGGGGTCTCCAGGGGCGGAGTGATATATCCATCTTCACAGACGGGTCTAAGTTAGGTGGACGTGCAGGTGCTGGAGTTTTCTGTAGGGAACTCGGTCTTGAACTAAACTTTAGGTTGAATGATGACTGCAGCGTTTTTCAGGCGGAGATTTTCGCAATCTTAAAGGCAATTGAGGCCGAATCTTACATCATCTTTGTTGACAGTCAGGCTTCCCTTAGGGTCATTGCATCGGTCTGGTGCAAATCACGGCTTGCTCGCGAGTGCAAGGAGTCGTTGAGGACTTTTGGACTTTACAGAATACTAGGCAATGAGACGGTGGATGCCCTCGCTAGGCTAGGTTCGCTTTCAGGGTGCGATTTGATAGTTGGTCCTGATCCACCAGTCTGCCATCTCTATGCCCTCATCGATGGATGGGTCATGGATAAGAAGTAGAAGCGCTGGGGGGACGGATCGGGTTGTTTTATCTCTAGGTGTCTATGGGCTGCAGCAGTAGGAGAAGAGGCTGGCTGCTGGGCTTGAATAAGGCTAGCTTAAGGTTGTATGTCAGTTTCATCACGGGGCACTGACGAGGATCTGGAACAGATCCCAGCCGGACTATTTTGCAATGAGGAGGAGTTCGAGACCATCGAACACCTCCTCTGTAACTGCCCAGCCCTTGGTAGATTGAGATTGAGGATTGAGCATGAATTCAATGTCGAGAGCCGACATCAAGGCTCTCCACAGATTAATGAGTGGCTTAGGCTGGTTGAGAGGTGCTAGGACCCCATCGGTGTAGTTGCGCTCTCCCACCCTTTCTGTTGTTGTCTGGTCTGTGTGATTCCTCCGTTTCCCACTACCCCCTTTCTCCTACATACCCTCCTTCCCTCCTTGAGGACGTTGTACAATGGGTCAGTTCAGCCTCCGGGTACTGACTTGTCTTGTTTGACAGGTACACGCCCTCTAACCTAACCTAATTTTATTCATGAGTGTCATCTGCAGCAGTTTGAAGTCGAGTCCGAACGAGAGATGTCTGAGAAGTTTTTAAAGGCAATTTTATTTAATCCCATAGTTTTTGCCAGAGATCCGCTGATAGAAAGTTTCCGAAGAAATATTTTTATATTTTCGTTCTGAAGTCTGACCTGCGGTTTGAACTCGAGACTTACGTTTAATAAGCCAGCACACTACCTACTTGACTACGACGACTTCTTATATTTATAATTTAGTAGATTTTATATAGAAATTTTAGAATGAATCTTTCTATGTGTCTACTAACTTTACAAATTATTATATTTATTGTGTGTGGATGTATTTGAAATAAGAAATTAGCTTGGGATTTTCAATTAAAAGAATTTAAAGAGCTGCTTTTGGAACGGTGGGAAAACAGTTTTGTACTTTTAACACTGACAATAGAGTTTTGACACCTTAAAATAGAAGAGTGTGTATCAGATAAAAAAATGTATATCAAATAAAAATAAATTTATATATAAATTGTTGACAAAAATTTGAAAATATTTCTAAATTTATCGTATTAGAAAATATGGGAACTGTGGGTGAAGAAAATACATTACTGGAGCACACATGCAAACTAAACTTTAAAGAGCCAGCATCCCATCATCTTTTAACTGGAATAGTCGGCACAATTTCAAAAGTGTCGCGTTCAAAAGAAGTGCTTAAGAAAATGATTTTATCGGGAATGACTATTGCACGTTTGAATTTTTCCCACGAAACTCATGAGCTACATGGTGAATCTATTAGAATGATACGTAGTGCAGAGGAAGAATGCTCCAAAGAGTTGTCCTATTTAGTTCAAGTAGCGATAGCTTTAGATACGAAAGGACCCGAAGTGAGAACTGGTCTGTTAGAAGGTGGTCCAAATTCCCAAGTGGAATTAAAAGTCAATGATAATATACGTTTATCGATCAATAGAGATTTAATGGACAAAGGAAATCGCGAATGTATCTATGTGGATTACGAAGATATAATCAATGTTGTTCAGCCGGGTTCGGTAGTTTTTATAAACGATGGAGCAATAAAACTAATTGTAAAAGATTTGGGAGTAGATTGCATAACTTGTCAAGTTGAACGTGGTGGAATGTTAGGATCAAGGAAGAAAATTAATCTTCCTGGTGCGCTCGTCGATTTGCCGGCTGTGTCCAAACAAGATATTAGCGACTTGAAGTTTGGACTTGATCAAAATATCGACATTATTTTTGCATCTTCGATAAGAAGTGCATCAGCTGTCCAAGAACTACGGTCACTGTTGGGAAATCAAGGCAAAGATATAAAAATTATAGCAAAAATAGACTGTGAGCAGGCCTTGCATAATGTGGATGAAATTTTAGCAGTTTCAGATGGCATTATATTTGCAACCGCAGATGTGGCTATTGAAATACCTTCTGCTAAAGTATTTTTAGCACAAAAGGCGGTAATGGCGCGTTGCAATAGAGCGGGAAAACCAATAATAGTAGCAACAAAACTACTAGAGTCAATGCGAAACTCCATTTTCCCAACGAAAGCAGAAGTTTCAGATTTAGGAAACGCTGTTTTAGATGGAGCCGATTGTGTTATGTTGGCTAGTGAGACTGCAATAGGGCAATATCCTATAGAGACTATTAAATGTACAGCATCTATTTGTCGCGAAGCTGAATTGGCACTATGGTACCGACATTTATACGAAGATCTTTTGGCCAGAAATCCAGCAACTATAGATGCGGCACATTCTGTAGCGATATCTTCTGTCGATGTCGCTAAAAAAACATTGGCTGGTGCAATAATTGTTCTAACGACATCGGGGAGGTCGGCATACCTCTTGGCAAAATACCGACCCAAATGCCCAATACTCGCTGTAACTAGGTGCTCTACAACGTTTAGGCAATCTCACCTTTATCGTGGTGTAATACCCATAATGTATACAGGTAGATTTATACATAAAAACTTTTGAAATCCACAATTATATTTCCTATATATTCCATAGATATTGCAAATAAAAACTGGTTAGAAGATGTCGATGCCAGAGTACAATTTGGTTTGAATATTGCTAAACGCATGAAAATTATAAAGACTGGTGACACCGTAGTTATTGTTTCACCTTGGAAAGATGGCGGAGGATTTACGAACACAATGCGTTTAATTTATGCATTCTTTGAACAAGAAGACTTCGACTGCATGCTCAAAACGGATCGTAAATTAACTAAAACTCTTCCCGTGTAATATAGCATTTAAATTATCTGTATGTTTTATTTATATTTGAATAAAGTCAATGTATGTTAACGTAATACAATACATCAATGGTTATATGTTGTATCCTAAATAGTCGTTAATAAAAATAAACGAAAAAAGAACAAACTGAGTAATAACGGAGATAATATTTCTTAGCTTAATGCCTCATAATGTTCGACATCATCAACTTGGTCTGTTTCCGTTTGATGCTGATGATTTGAGGTTACATGGGTAACCGACTGGTTAATTATATAAGATCCACCTCCACCTTCAGAAGACACAACCATCGCTGACGTGGGAGTGTTATTTGCCTGTTCGCTTTCCGTTAAAGCTCGTAGTTCTAGTTCACATATCAGTTGAGAAACTCTCATCTTTGTTTCAGCAATAAGTTTAGGCGAAAGAGCTTTAACACTTGAGCTTACGCTTTCAAAGAACAAATCAACGTGGTTCTTTTCCCTAGGCGGAGAAAGCTGTTGTGCTGACCCACCCATTAGTTCTTTGAACGAATCCATTAGTTCACTTTTGTCCTTTTGAATTTGCATTAAACGTTTCATAGAATCCTTTCTTTCGCTATCAATTTCTATATTACTGACACTTTGGGTCTCCATAGTTTTAGCTATTTTACGTGGTCGCCCAACGCTGGCTTTTGTCATTGGACGTTGTTGACTTACAATTACATGTTGATCTATTTCATCTATGGATAACATTTCTTGTTTACAAAGATTATCTTCATTTGTGTATTGGTCCTCGGAATTTAAATCCGTTTGTTCATAACC
This sequence comes from Sarcophaga peregrina, assembly GCA_014635995.1. Lineage (NCBI taxonomy): Eukaryota > Metazoa > Arthropoda > Insecta > Diptera > Sarcophagidae > Sarcophaga > Sarcophaga peregrina. Next base: position 1,178,097 of record CM025789.1, read on the forward strand.
AAACTCAGTTTCTTGATCCGCTCTAAAGAAGAAAAAAAACCGGAAATAAACGTGAACAATATTTAGTCGTAATATATAATACACATTTATTAAATTACTTACTCGTCAATGTAATCCTCCATTCCCATTTCAGAGTCCTCTTGTGATCCAACTGACGTATTAAATTTCTTACGCTGTTGGTAGTACTTACTACGCTCCTGACGTATACTAAGATTTTGACGTGCAGCACCTTCGCCCTTGTTTATCAGTATTTCAAGGTTTCGAGCGTGTTTACTTGTCCTCTCATGTCTCTGCAAGTGGCATCTATTGCAATCGAGCCTACACTGGCAAGCTCGACAAAATGGTTTATTCGGTGCATCTTCGCAACGTGCCAGCCACGGTGAAAATATACTCAACCATTTTTCACAAAACTTTTGCGAATATTTCACCTTATTAGATGATGAGCTGTGATGATCTTTAACGGCCCCAGGTTCAGTTTTCAATTTCGTTACTTTCCTACACGAATAGTAATAAAATTATGCCCAAAAATAGTAGGTTTTCTTAATAACATAAATATGCCAGAAAAGTAGTAGTAGGATAATGGCCCGAATACAAAGCTGTTGTTTCTATTTCATTTTAATACCTTTAACTAGGTATCGCGCCATTTTGACTACATTACTAAGTCTTACCAATCTGGATCACTAGGATCATCGTGATAATTCATTTTATTTCTTCTCCAAATAGTGACGCTTTAAATAAATTCAATATTTTTATATTCGTCTAAAGAACAATATCTTTAGACAACTTTTCGTGTTTACAAATAGTATTAAATTCGTCGTAAAGTAGTTATCGACTAAACGAAGCCAACGCTGTCAAATGGCAATATAATATTGCCAGATCGAGTTAATTTGCTTTGTACAAGGAAAATTTCTATGTGGGTACGCTAATATTTAATTCAATAAAAAGTACAAGTAATTGTTAACAAAAGGCCTTTTTTATATACTTATGTACATTAACAAAAATGTAAAAACGATTTTTTCCAATCAGTAGGAGTTTTTACATTAATACAATTATATCACAATACAATTATAGTTACTTTTTTAAATTTATCTCAAATATAGTGATATCTATCACATCAGTCTGTTCTTAATAACTTTTATTGAGAATTCTTCAATAACCCACTTTTAAGGAAGTCTTATTTCTAGGATAATGTACTATCTAACATTATCCACAACAATGGTCCTTAACTTTATCATCTAGTGAGAAGTTTGGCAGCGCTGTTTACATTTAATACACATTTATTTTTCTAGAACTAAATCCTTTTTAAAAAATGTCTAAAACCATATCATACTATTATTATTATTATTTTTTTTTTTTGCTTGAAACAAAAAAAGTTTGCAACAAGTTTTTTCTCTTAGAACATAAAAGACCAAAATCACAACAGAAAATGTTGATAGGGTAGTTTGCGTTAATGATGCGAATTTTTTATTATATTTTTGGCTGATATGTATAAACATAATGCGTTACTTCCCCACCAGCGGTTTGGTGTTGACTGTTACTGTTCATTGTTGAATCTATGGTAAGTAAATTTGCAACTTGCGGACTCCCGTTACCATCAATAGAATGTTGAGCTTTTTCTTCTGCTTCTTTCTCGCATATGGCACGAAGTTCGAATTCCGCTATTACCTGTGAGACTTTACTTTTAACTTCAGCAGCTAGTTTGGGAGGCAGGTTCTTTACAGATGCACTTATTGATTCGAAGAATAAATCAAAACTATCTTTTTTGACGGGAGAAATATACGAAGGCGTACTATAGTAACACTCTGGTAGCCCATTCTCCTGCTCAACGTTTTTATAAAGTGCGGTTGACCCTCCTCCGTATGATGATCTAGGCGATGGTACCTTTCTGTGGTTAGTTCTAATTGACGTTTTTCTTTTCAAAGTACATTTCATGTCATGTTTTGCATTTATATCTACCGGACTGTTAGTAGATGATGTCCTAGTAGGTTCCATTTTAATTGTTGTATACTCGTCATCCACATCTTCCAGTACTTCTTCGACTTGACTAAACATTATAACAAACAAGAACAAATATTATATTCATGAAAATACAAGCGTAAAAACTCTATATTATTAATTACTTACTAATCGTGATCGTTATCTAGGTATCCAGAAGTATGAGCTTCAATGAGTTCCGCTTCCGGTTCATTAACGGTAAAAACATTTTCAAAACCTTGCAGTCTCATGTGTTTAAACGATCGCTGATGCCTTTCTAAATGACTTTTTTTGCAAACCAATTCTCTTCTACAAATAGTACAATATCCAACGGATTCATTGACTTTATTCGGTCTCAACCAAGGAAATTCAAGCTGCCATCGAGCGCAAAATTTTTGGCGCGGTTGACGAAGATGGCTTGAACTTTTGGGGGCCCTTTTTCTAAGCGTTTTTTGTTCATGGGTAGTGTTTCCATCGTTATTATTAATGGGGTTGGTGCTAAACAGAAAGAAATATTTGGCCTACTGATGACGAAAATAGTATATACATACATTATTAAAGCACAAACCTTATGCTCTGTTCCAGTTCCTCTATAAATTCTTGATCATCGTACGACATTTCTTGCTCTTCGTCAGTCATGGCATGTATCGTACGATTTAAAAATTATTTCCTGCACAAAGTCAAAATAATTTAAGGGAAAAGGCTAAAAATAAGGCCTTTGTGTAAAATTTATGCAGAGTACACAAACACAATTTTTAGTGCTACCAGTTCGTCTAAAAATAAATAAACACAAAATAGTGGTGGCAACTAGAATAAAATAAACAACGTTTTTTAACTATGCACAAACACATTGGAGTAAGTTATTTTAATTGTAATGAAATCAAAACTAATGTAATTTTTTAAGTTTTTTAAAAATATTCTATCCCAAATGCATGACAAATTGTTATTGGTAATGAATGAAATTGACATCATCACCAACACTATCTCCATCAATTGCTAATCTGGCAACCTTACTGTCAAACGTCTTTATCTCCGTAATAGTTGTTGATAAGTACTTTCATAAGAAAAAAATCCAAGTACTTTTAGTACTATTGAAAAAGTTGTTTTCATTAGTTTTTTTTATGAGCTATAAACAAAAACATTAAAAAATAAATAATAACTTGCAATTAATATGAATTTTAATGAAAATTCTAACGATTCTGATTGGTAAGCAGCAAGAATAATATGAAGTAAACTTGGGGCAGCGCAGACTAAGATCTGAAAGTCCGCTTACATTTTTGCGTGTGTACATTTGTAAAAATGCTATACGATTATAGTTTTGGATTTTAGTGCATGGGACAATAAATTTTAAAACATTGTTTTATTTCGTTAAATCCTATAGGAATATAACTCCTATGAAGAAGGAGAAGGACAGCGATGGAGATGTAAAAAAGCCGACAACTAAGATAAAGGAGAATAGAAACTTTTGCGAAAAATGGTTGAGTATCTTCTCCCCGTGGCTAACGAGAAGTGAGGATGATCCTAACAGACCGTTTTGTAGAGCATGCCAACGACCATTGGACAACAATAGATTTCGACTACAAAGACATGAGAGGACAGCTAAACACGCACGTAATCAGGAAATCTTGCTAAATGAAGGCGAGGAAGTAGTTCGCATGTGTCTTAATAAAAGTGTAAAACGGCGTAAGTATTATAGGTTTAATGTATACTTGAGTTAATTGTTTCCATAAAGGACAGATTTGCTTTGTAGCTAAAAAGGTGAGCCCCACTAAAACGAGTGCAGTGGATATAGAACATATAACAAAATTTGAGACAGAACTTCCCTTGAAGCAGAAGCACATAAATCCGAAAAGGATTAAAACGACGATAGAAAAAGAGGAACGTGATTCTCCTTATATGTTCACGAAACGTGAATGCCATGATATGAGTGATTATTATTATGCACCACCGTCATCGCATTCTCAGCATTCACACCAACCACCTCCAACACAACAACATCATCATCATCAACATCTACCGCTACCACAACCTAAGAAGGACAGCTTTGATATGTTTTTCGATGCGATTAGTGCTACAGTCAAAAGTTTGCCACCAAAATTAGCGGCTGAAGTTAAAAGTCGAGTATCCCAAGTTATAGCCGAATTTGAATTGAGAGCCATTTGCGAGAGAGAGGCTCAGGAGAAAGCCCAACAACAATCGGTAATCGCAATACCAACACAAGTGGCAAACGTAGTTACAATAGATCCAGTCATCACAACGGAATCTAATGTAGCTAATACAAGTGTTGCGAGCCAACAAACAGTTGCACCAGCCCCATCTACAGTTACTCAGTTTGTGTATTCGTATCAACAAAAAAAGGAAACAAATTAGTGGGAGCTTGTTCATATTTCTTATAGTACATTTCCGTATTACAGTGTGCTATATTTACATGTATGCATGCAATACATATGGATATATACATATATTCTTTAATTAAAATATACAAATTCATTTTTATTAAAAATTAAAAGAAACATTTAATTCTATTCAATATTTGTAAATTACTTTATTTTTATTAAAATTATTGTCATTTGAAATCTACTATTTGATTTAAAATTATAACTGGGTCTCAGTTAACAATCTCATGGGTATGTTTTTGGTAAACTCCATTACATAGTAACAAATACGACAATACTATTAAAAAATTTAAAGTACCAAGAATTGCTGTTAAAAGTTTAAAATAATTGTCATTTTCTTTATTGCAAATTTATAAAATTCCAAGATATTGTTGGTGACAATATATGTATTTCTGTGGGATTAAATAATAATAGCTTAAGTCGAAATTTCGTGTTTAGAGTTATTAAGGTTTGTGTCTAAACTAAATAGTTTTTAAGTTAAGTAAAGTTAAAATATAAATGCGTATAGCTTTATTTATAATGGCATTTTATACATTAAATGTAGTTGAGTGGTACATCTTGAAGAAGAGAATAAGAATATGTAATAAAATGAAAAAAAAAAAAAAAATACTTATGTCGACTTAAGCTATTATCATTTATTGCCACAGATATATATTTAACAGTGATTTCAATGAAAATGGAAATTATATGTATTGCCCTGATAGTCTAGTGGGTAGTGTGTTAGACTATTAGCGTGAGGGTCTTGGGTTCGATTCCCACCAGAGCCTAAGTTACTCAGCTCGTATATAATTAGAATATAATTTATAATTGTATTGTAATTAATAAATAGGTACTTTGTATAAGAACTACAATATAAAATATTTCATATCCTAATTATCCTATAATGTTCTGAAAGAAACTCTTTTCTTTAATTAAACAGAAGGACTTTTATTACGCTAAGGGAGTGAAGGTTGATAATATTGAACACAGTGTCTATTAGTAATAATAAGCCGAAATTAAAAAAAATTTATCAGTTTAATTAATGGCACATATTTCAGATGTTAAGAGATTACAATGAAAAGCGATTAGTAGATCGTTTTGAATTATGTTGCGGCCAATTTTAATGTTGGAAGGCAGAATGCTGGCGGTTGGGTAAAAAATCTAGATTTTCTGATATTCAAAATACCTTCCTTCTGATATTTAATTTCATTAGAGTATGGCAACACTGTTTGACAGCGATATGTCAGCATAGTAGTTAAATAGCGGCATTTTCTCTCAACGATAAAGCGAAATATTTCTAGTAACAATTCTAAATTAAAAAAAGTTCAGGTTGGATATTTTCATTGCATATTTTGTTTCCATCAACTAACTTTTTAAATTAAAAAACTTTGTATATGCCGAGATATAAGTGTGCGTTAAAAAGTTAAAATCTGAAGAAGTAAATGCTTAAGATTTATTTGCAATATTTTACTAAAGGGAGGTCATGAAGAGCTCAATGCCTCAAGTCGTTATCGTTGTGCATACAGACAGCAACAAACAGGAGAAAGATATGTCCACAGATGGAGTATGCAACCGTGAGAATTCAGTAAATTGTGAGCCAAGGGATTGTAGCAAGAATGGCTCGCCTAACAAAGACACAGAAGTTAATATGGTAGTACGTGAAATTGAGGAAGATGATCCCGAATTGATTGTTGTTGAAGAAATTCAGAATAAAGCAATAGAAGTGGACGAAGAAGATTCAAATGATGTAATTGAAATGGCAGAAGAACCTTATGCTTCCGCAAGGGAAACGCAAAATAATAACACTAAGGCTACTGAGTTTGTTGTTGTTAACACTGCTAATATTTCACTCATTGATGCAGGCAGACAATGATAGCGAAAATGTTAGTGGGTATCCCATGGAAGATATCCAGGTCAAAGATGAACTGACCGAAAATATTACAGCAGATGTGAGTTCAAACGATATTCTAGAGAACGATCCAATGGACTTGCTTGAATTAAATAATCGCAGTGAAAGCACCAGTAGCACACGGTCGCAGGAGGATATAGAGGACTATTGCGACGGCATGAGTACGTCATCTGCTCAAACGGGCTCAAGTTCCTCATTAAGTGTACTCAATTGGATTAAGGAATACCCTTGGCTATTATATGAGGAATGCAATGACAATGGTTATTGCTTATATTGTGATGCAAAAATTAATATAAAATCGCAGAAAACAGTCAAGCAGCATGGGCTATCTCTTTATCATAAGGAGCGGTGTGAAAATTTTTTGGCATTTCGCGAGGAGGAAGAAAAAAACGGCTTAAGGTAGGTAAGCAGTAAATAACTAGAGAGAAGGTTTGGGTCAATTTAAATGAACATTTCATTTAAAACGTTATTTCATATTTTAAACTATCGTTGTATAAAACCTAACGTAAATAATTAAATCTATATGGAAATGCTTCTTAATAAATGTTCTATTGGCTTGTATAGTGGCACTACCTTAAATTATTGTGATTTCTATACGATTTTATCGATATTGGTAAAATTGAAATTTCTGAAATTGAATTACTTTTCTTTTAGCACTGGATTAGTTGAGGTTAAGCAAGAATTCGGTACAGATAGTTATGTTGAAGCGTTAAAACTTAAACGAAAAGCTCAGAACGAGGCTTTTAATAACTTTAACTGGCGTAGATGGTTACGAGACTATTCCTGGTTGGAACGTGACACTGCTGAGGGTACAGTTGGATTTTGTAAATATTGCCTTATGCATTTGAATGTAGAATTTTCGTATTTACGAGACCGTCATCAAGAAAGTGCTAAACACAAGGATGCTGAAAAGCAACACGAAGAACTTTGTAAAAAAAATAGACAATCGAAACTGAGTGATGGAAAAATAAGTGAAGCCAATGGTGATGACAGTCAGTCAAAAAAGTAAGTTGAATGAATTATGGACAAACACATTCGTTTTTAACACCAAAAATTGTTTATTGTTTTAGTGAAAGATGGTTGGAAATTGTAGAAAGTGAGTCCCATTTCACAAAAATTGTTCAATGCAAATTATGTCAGACAAAGATGGCTAAGAATAATTTTTTGCGACACTTGCGTACAAATCTACATTTAAACAATGAAAAAATTTACCAAGAAAAGCAGACACCATCGGACGAAAAAAATGTTGATCACGGGGGTCAATATAATTGGCAAATATATGCAAAACAACATCCTTGGTTAATATCGGATCCAATGGATCCGAAATACGCCTACTGCAAATATTGTGAGAAACGCGTTATTTATGGTAGTTCAGCAGCTAAAAGATCTACACATGAAAATAGCTCACAACATAAATATAATGAAAATGAGTTCAAATCTCGTCAACCTAAGGCAAATTCCAATAAAAGAGGACAAGATAAAATAAATAATGTGAATAAAGGCGAGGAAGAAGATGAAAATGTTGCTGAACAAAACGACGACGAATATGACGTTGAAGAAGAAGATGATGGTGATGACAAAGGAGGAAATGAAGAGACCAGTGAAGAAGAAGAGAATACGGATGGTGTAGATGATGATTTAAGTGAAAAGGAGGCAGGTGATGATAATGGTGACGATGATGATGGTAGCTCAGAAAGAGACAGTCAAACTGACAGACCTGAAGAAAGTGAGGATGAAATCGATTCCAAGTAAATATACAAAAATGTATGTCACATTTTTAATTCAACTTCTGATAATTTGCAGAAAACGTGTATATAGATTAACAGAGGAGTGGCTTAGGCAGTATACTTGGTGCAAGAGATACAACAAAGATCCCACAAATTTTTTCTTTTGCATTTATTGCAAGATACCATTGAGAGCTGCAAGTTCTAGGCCTAAACATCAAGCATCAGCAGCGCATATTGCAGCCGAGGGAGAATATATAAAAAGGCAAGAAAATAAGTATGTTTTCCATTTTAATCATCCTGGTCTCAACATTGTGATTAGAAAATAATTTTCAAAATTTTTAGACAAACAGTTTTGGGGAGAAAACAAAGTAATGGGAATGATGATGCAACATTTTTGTGGGCTGTACCTTTGAAGGGCAATTTTAATATGTACTCATGCAAGTACTGTCGAGTACGAATACCAAAGCATTATAGTAAAAAAAATCATGCAGCTAGTAGAATTCATCAAATTAATGAAAGCATTTACAAATCTACTGGGTACTTATTTGTTTTTACTAAATATCTATTACGAACAGAATAACAAAGTTTTTTTTTTTACATGCACAATTTTGAAGGCAAAAATCATTCAGTCAAGACGAAGAGAATAGTAAACCTATGCAGACATTGAACATTTCTACTCAACCAACATCGAAAAAAGGACAAAGTTTTGCTAAAGTCATAATAAAAGTACCCTCGACATTGACACTAATTAAACAATGGCAGAAGAAGTTTCCGTGGTTGACCTATAAACGCAATGAATTGCGATCTAATTATGGATATTGTAAAGTATGTGACTGTTCGCTGTACTTGCGTTCGTTTAAGCACGTTTTAAGACACGTACGTTCGGGACGACATGTTCGATTAACTAAAATGAAGCATAAACAAAAACAGGAACAAGACCAAGATCAAGAGGATGAGTCTTCTGCGATAGTCAACGGTAGGGATCCAAAAACAGAATTACCAACCTCACCCGATCAGATAAACGATGCTACATCAAATAAAACTAATCTTTTGAATGCAACACCCCCAAAAATCAATGAATCGCCGAAATACTCCAATTATAGGTCGACTATAATAGAATTGAAGAAACGTTTTTCGTGGATTGAATCATCAGACAAACCCAATTATGGGTATTGTCGCTTTTGCAGTACAAACATTCCTCTCAAGATTTTATTTCTTCGAAATCATAGCAATTCACTGAAACATCGATCTTGTGTTAAGGGCTATCGTGGTGAAGATGAGAAAGTCCCTAATAAGTCCAGTGATGATGAAGTCGTAAACAAAGAAGTTAATGTCAGAGGAGAAAAGAATGCTGATGATGACGATGTAATGATTGTTGAAGAGAACAATGAAGAAATTCTTATATCGGAACAGGATGAAAATTGGACAGTAAAGTGAGTAATTATTCAATTTCGTATTATATTCGCTTAGTACTATTTTATTTTAGATCCGAAACAATGGATGAACATGAGGAACTAGATTTTCTTTTACAACGCTCTTTCAACAGCATTCAGAACAGAACAAATGCACAAAAAAATGTACGTAGAAGTTTCGGTGTTGAAGTTCAACCTCCACCGAAACGTCTAAAGCGATCACAATCGTTTAAACGTTTAAACGATAATAATTCTTCTCTGGTGGCCAATCTTTTAACAACACCATTAACATTAGCATCATGCTTGGGGCCAATAATACAGCAGCAAATACAACAACAAGTCAATAGTACACACCAGTTGTTAGTGAACACTTCGACTTCCATGACTCCAACACAAAAAACGGTACTTCAACAAGCTGAGTCAGAAAACACTATCGATTTATTTTTTAAAAGTGTTAGCGAAACGATGAAAAAGTTACCAGTTGACATAGCAGCCGAAGGCAAAGTGCGGGTTATGCAAATAATATGCGATTTGGAATTACAAGCTTTAAAGAGAGAACAATCTTTTCGCACTGATATTGTGTCCAGTAATACAAGTGGAATAAACTACCAACCAGCGTCAACATCGTCAGTAACACAACTGGGGTGTAACAGTGTTAATAGTGGCAATAATAATAACGATAACGTAATCGCTGACCAGCCATTGACTTGCAATGATACTATTATAACACAAATTCATGCGAAATCGGACGTGTCACCTTCTGCAACTTCTACAACGCTGGCAGTTAATAATATCGAAAAGTTACCTTCTGCTACGTCTACATCTCCAATTATAGGCCTAATGGATAGGAATGGTATACAAACAATACAATGGAAGCAGGTTTCACGAAATACAACTAACCCCACTGTTACTACAGTGGCTAACACGGGTATACGTTGCATACCATTCAAAAACCTTTCCCAGACTGTGGTGCCAGGCGATCAGACCAATTCAAAACTAACACAAATACAAATGCCACTAAATGCAGCATCTCAGTCCGTCGGTTCAAATGCTTCGCCTGTGAGCACGCAAAAGAACTTAATCAATTTACGTAATATACAAATTTCGAAAAGACTTTCTGCAACGCCGACGTCAACATCAGTAAATATAGTTAATAATGTGCAACAGCAAAAGCAATCATCTTCACAGTCATCACTAATAACAAACAAAAGCCCTCAAAGAACGTTCATTACAAATATTCAACCTCAACTGCAGCGGTGGGGGAGTACCTTAAATGGAACTCATCCTACACCCACAACATCAGCAGTTACTCAACATTCACAAATGTCATCGCAGCAGGCTTCAATGCCTGTTGTTAAAAAGAATTAATTTAAATCTATAGGGAAACATATTTTTTGTTTAATTTTATATTTTGTTTTATCACCAAATATTCAGCGCTTTATTGCGGTAAGTTTGAGTACATATAGGTATTTTTTCTCTTCATATTAAGCCAAAATTGTAAAGTTACGTACACACTTAATTTGAGAATTAATTCTTTTACGTTTTTTACAGTTTTGCCTATTTCTAATTTTGTACATTTGCAAAGTTGAATTTGCATTTTTTTAACTATATGAGATAATATTATTTGAATATTGTATTGAAACTGCATGCATTGCACTACTTGTTACTCGTCTACATACAGTATGTAAATAATTTGATATACAATATTGCTGCTCCACACGATTTTCTTTGAAAACTTTAAATATGTACGTTATTATAAACAAAACTGTGACACTGAATTTTTTTTTTCATTGTGAAGTTGAAAGATTGTTAAAGAAGCATATTTTATTTTCTTGAATGAATACAAATGTAAGATAATTATATCAATAAATTGGAATGATGTATTTTATATAAATTTTATTTGTTTAACATTTGTTTTTCTTACAAGACCGAACGTAATGCCACTTTGGTTCCTACTATAGGTTGCTTTGATAAATGATTGTGTATGAAATATATAATAAAATGCTTAAAAAAATTCAGAGATAAAAAAGCCAAAAAAAAAAAGAAGTGGAAAAAACTATTGTTTGAAACTTGTGGGATCGGCAACGGGTAAACCCTTATTACTCGTGGAGTTGTCGCTTGAGGGATAAACAATTTTTTCATCAGATACTATTGGCATAAGTTCAATTTCTTTAGTATTGCCAAGAAGACGTGTTGACTGCAGCATAAAACCAATGTCAGGTCTTTCGTAGTTTCTAACATGTTTATCGTTGTATGCACTTTCAGTTGCGCTTTCTATTACACTCGAACAAGATGGGAATGAACTACCATCTAACATATGGTTGAGATCGGTTTCATTTGGCTTTTTTTGTGTTTCAGTCTTTTGTTTATATTTTTGGCGTCTGATTTGTTGTTCATTAGCCTCCAGAGCCTGATCAATAGGCCCGGCACGCGAATGCAAAGGGAACATGAATTTAACATCTAAAAAATTACATAATTCTTCAATACCATCTAAGGCATTTACAACTTCAGATGATGTTTGTTTGGGCAGATTATTTCTGATAGTGTTCAAATATGTCTGCAATTTGTTGCGTGCTACTGCAATGACTGTTTGTGCATTCTTCAATTCCAAACGTACTAACTCAGGGTTCTGTAAATAAGGATAAAATTATATTTAAAAGAGTGCTTTAAAGAAAAATTCAACATGTGCCAATTACATTAGCCTTATACCCATCCATGGCTATACGATTTTCTTCGGAAGCCTGTTTAATTCTGGCAAGTAATGCTTCATCAGCGGCATTTCGAGTTTGCATTAATGTTATTTGATTTTCTATGCGTGTGGCGTTCTCACCTAATGATGTAGACCGTGTACGTTGCGTTTGTTCTGTAATAAACGAATCACTGTGTCTGTTTATTGGGGCCAAGCCATTAGAAATTACTCGTCGTTCATTAGAAGGCATAGTAAAATATACAAAAGCGTTGGTAGGCCGCTCATATTTCTGAAAAAATTAAATGCTCAAAGATATTTCCAATATTACAGGAATTTATGTACACTTATACCTTAGGCATTTGCATATGAAGGGCATGTCTAAGTATTAAACAGATGTCAACATTGGCAGGATATCGCATTAAATTAGTTAGGCACGTGGTATAGTCGCTAAGTAACACTACAATGAGAAAATAATTTAAGTTCATTAGAAATACACACATACGCACACATCCCATTCTATATGTGGATAACAGATATTAGTTAATAAAATTTGTTTTACATTTATCTCTTATATGTATTAACATTGCCACAACTATATAATTGGGCAAATCAAAACGATCACTATCAGCAAATATGGCATCCCAAAGTACCAGTAAGTCTAGCAAAGCAAATTCTCGACCGAACAACAAACGCAACCAACGTCTGAAGTAATAAGAAATTAATTATTTAATAGACAAATCTACACATTGTAGCTAGAAGCTTTTACTTACATGCCGAAAATGTGCAGCGGTATATCTAGTTTCATTAGGTAATTGTGTAAATGTAAATCTTCCTTTGCTAATATTTTATCACGTATTAAGTTTAATTGACCGACCACCTCAGCTTCCGTACTGTAAGTTGGTTTGTTCTAAAAAGTAAAATAAAATATATTTTATAATTTTTGTGACTTGATATCTCAGGAGAATAATACCTCCTTTTCAGATGTAAAAACACTTTTGGCACCATTTAAATTATTTGATAAGGTGTTATTGACCCTGTAATACGATTCAATGGATTGCATAATACGGGAAAAAAGAAAACTGAAAAGAAGAACCAATATAAACAAATGAATTTATAAATATATTCATACAAATTACTATGAATCAGCTTCCAAATGTAAGGGATTCAATACATCTAGTAAAGTATTACTGAAACATAAAATGAAATTGAAATAATAATAGCTATTACATCTAAATGAATTTAATTCTTTATCGTACTCAATTTCTGTATCCTTAGCAATCTCTTTGAAATGTAACAATGATTGATGATCTCCATACATCACAAATATAACTGGCGCTAATATTTCATGCATACCCTGGCGGTAACACATGTACGGATGTTCTCGGGCGTAATAGAACAAAATATTACACTACGACAAACAGAAAAAAAAAATATTGGAGAACATGTTCAAAAAGGTTACCTTCTAAAAGTGATTTTTGAATTAATTTACCATTGCATTTTGTATAAGAACTTTACGGAAGAAATCGACACTGGGAAATGTACGCACCACGTCTTGTCTAATAACAGCAAATAATTCTTGGTCACTAAAGTATTGATTCCAAATACTCTACAACAAAGAAATAAAAAAAAAGAAATAATTGAGCACACATACATGCATTTTATAATCTACAATTTGTTTCGTTTCAAAAAGCAAACCTGTGAAGATTGTGATAATGGATCGTCATTTTCATATGTCTGATGGCCATCTAGTTGATGGGGATTTTTAGCAAATTCTTGCTTTAATTTCTCAAAGCTGTAATAAAAGTAATTTCTTTGAAATAATTTCTCTTCGAATCGAATTCCCTCTATTACCATTTTCGTTGTTTCTCCCGCTCAAGAGACCAATTGCGATGGTCTTCACTCAGCACTCTTAGCAGCAGGGCCCAATAAACGCTTCGAAACTTTGAAACCTTTAACTCACCTTCAACTGCCAACTCTCTTACAGATTCAGGTTTATCATCCAGTGTTTTCAATAATTGCTGCCACTCTTGTCTGCAATCATATTGATTGGAATTGAATAATTATTTTAAACTCAGCGATTTGCCAGAATTTCACCTATAACGTTCCACTGAAGTCATTGTATTTATTTCTATCCAATTGTTTGTTTCTAATGTTCTATCTTTTTCCTCCCTGACATTTGCATCAAATTTTCCAGCGTTTGGTGGTATATACAGTTTAATGGCTTCTATACCTCGAACTGTCATAATATATGGTCATTTATGTTTTATTATTAGCTTACTTGGCCAAGGCAAAAGGAAAAACAGTTTATTTATTTAAAAACACTATCAGGAATCGTCTGTTTATTCACATTCGGATTATATTAATCAAAACAAAGACTGTCACTTACTTTTTCCATTTTGACAATTGCATTCAGCAAAATTTCATCGCATAGAAAAGATAAGAGAAACAGTGATGCCAGAGAACATTCTGTTTGGGAGTCTTGAAACATCTGCGCTAGTAAGTAAATTTTAAAGTCTTTTGCTCTACTGTATTTAAATGAAGAAATCTTTTTAATTTCAAATGCAAATAAAATGTGTATAAATTGTGCATTTAGTGACTTTTTGTTATAGTCACTGTGAATGCTTGGAAAGTTTGTAAAAGGTAAATGATTTCGATTACCGCCAAATGGTAAATTATTGATTTGAAAACATACGTATTAAAAAAGTTCCAATTGGCCAATAGAATACTGGAATACTACCTGCTCTTTGTAACTTTTCAGAGAGATACAAGGCGAATTCATAGAAGGTGGAATAAGTATTACAATAAGTACAACAATACAAAAACAACAGTTATTTTTTTTATTGAGATGTGATCATCTTGTCAAAAACATCTGACTAAAGAATGACGATGGGAAGAAAAAATAAAAAATAAATTTACCTATATAATAAATAAATATAAATAAATTTATCAATGAATTCGCCCAGGAGAGATACTTACATCGACAAATTATTTATCTTACTGGTGTAGAAACTATTATGTAGTAAAGTGTAAATGTACTGAATCCCTAAATAAGCGAGGCAAACGGAAACTTTTCCATCGCTTTGCTTCTACGCTCTGTGGTCATATCTAAACAAAAGCAGACAAATTTACATCTAATTTTTAAAAACAAATTCACAAAAATTTTCTTAAGAACCTTGTTTATTTTCAAATCTTTTAGTGTTTCCACCTTTTTCCTTTATTTACTTTAGTTTTTGACAACTAAATTTATGCTCAAATTAATAGATACAATTCACGGTAGATTTATAGACGATAGTCTCAAGTGATGAGGTTTAAAATGTCAAAATGTTGTTGTTTTTTTAGTGTTTGCTGTAGCCATTTTTATTTCTATTGTTATTCGTCAGTCGTGATGAATACACTTGGTCAGCTGTTTTTGACATTAGGCATACTCTTTACAAAAGCAAAATCCCTGTTGTTTGTGCATTGTTGTACAGATGTTCCTACCTCTTATATAAATCTATCTTGATACAATTTATTTTAAAATATGAAAGTACCGTTAACTATGAAAATTCCTTCGAAAACGAAGCCGGAACATTTATTTTTATTATAATTGGGTTTGACCAAATCTTTAATCTTGATACACTTTATAATCTTTTTCGTAGTAAATTAAATTTTTGTGTAACTTTTCGTTGTATAAATATCACAAAATATTTTAAAGAAAATGGGAGATAATTATCATTGTACTGAAGAAAGAAAAGAAAAAAAAGATAGACGCATAAGATTTCAGGTCCATTACCTTTTTTCATTTTTACTTAAGACGATTAAGAGAATTGTCGCCGTCTAAATTAGATCTTCTTTCTGCGGTACAACATGTCTATACGAAATATTTCGAAAGTAGCGATTCGACGGACACCGCAAGGATGCGTACCCACGCCCTTGCTATGTAAGCTCAATTTTGACATTACACTGAAGGCCATGGAAAGAGCATGCAACATTATTATCGCCAGGCAAATATGCAAAATTAATTTCAGAAATTCTATAATTCTATTACTACCGAAATGAATCAACGAATGCGGACTGGGAGTAAGTCTAACCAAAGAATATGGATATAAAGAATGCGCATTACATAGAAGTAAAATTTCTTATGGCGGGTTGTAACGTAACGACCTGCTCTCACAATTGCGCTGAGAGAACTCACACGCATTCTTGTGCTTTTTGATTTAGTTGTCGACAGTGTTGAAAAATTTAAATTTCGAAATGGTACTAACACTGAAAGAGTACTTTTTCGCATCAAATGGTACTTTTGTAAAAAAAATACGTACATACATTTTAACCCTCAAACAGAATTATGACCTAGCTGCTCACACCACTTATGTTGTGTGCGTTCATTTTATATATGAGTGGCAGGACCGAAAGTCTACTCCGCATGATAGATTTTTGAGAAACGTTTTCAGTTTTATTTACTATCGGAATTTTTGACATATTTCGTTATGTTGGAGTTGTCTGACATGGAGTATGAACGTCGGGCTCACATCTAGTAAGCCTGCACACTATCTGTTAAACTATTTATTTATTTATATTTAATACACGTACGGTACGGAATAGAAAAACTAACGACTTATTTGTATTTCTCACATATAAAACAAAAACTGCTGTCTCTGAACGTAACAAAATGTAAAAATTCCGTGTAGTCAAACGTCGACGAAACGCTATGGACTATACTTTTGTTTGTAGCATATGATTATGCTTACCGAAATCACATTGCGGTACGGACAGCGTTCTCATTGTTTATCGTATTCGAAAAACGTTCCGTGGGCGTTTGGCTAACCGGGACTAAGGACTAATTCTTCCTTTCACATTTCGTTGCTAATGCATTAATAGTTGAAAAAAGCGCAAGACGTAAAATATGTAATAATAAAAAACTACTGAATGCGTCTTGGGGGTACTACGGTATTTTTGAAGAGAAAAAGTACTGAAAAAAGTACTAAAGTACTGAGTTTTTCAACACTGGTTGTCGATCAGATTCCGACAGGAAGACATGTACGGCGGATGTTTTGTTATTTTATTTCAGAATGACACCCAAAAAATATTTTATGTTAAAAATGTTTTATGCCATTAGCTGGGCGTATTTAATTTTTTTTATTTTGTCGCATAGTGTAATTTTTTTAAATGCTTTGGAATTCTCGTCTGTTTCTATTAATGCAAAATTGGTTTTTAATTTTTATTTATCTATTACACATGATCTAATTTTTAAGCCAAAGATGAATAGCTTTATATTATTTGAATAAAAAATAAATTGTTTTATTTTATTGATCTAAAATTATTAAGCCAAAGATAGATAACTTAATGTACGTTGTTGAAATGAAAATCAAAATAGCTTATATCACTAACACTTTTCTATGGCTGTAAATTAATAAATTCTCTCCACTTATTTTCTCTCTCTTACTTCTAATCATAACCAGTGTGGCCGTTTTTAGCTATTTTTAACAAAAATTTCCGGATTTGGATATTTATTTTTCTTATAAAATGAATCAATTAGTAAGGCTAAAATTTTATTTTGTTATTGTTTGTTTCTCTTCTTACTATGTTGTATTAATTATAACTTATTTTTGAAAAAAAAAATAAAATAAAATTAAAAACTGTGAATTTAATTTTGGTTATATTTTTTCTTATTTGGTGATTTTTTTCACAAATGTGGGTTACAATATTTTTGTTAGTGGGCAACACTGACCAGAATAAGTGATTTCAGGGATGATAAATGACACCAATGAAATGGTAACAAAAAAAATTTTAAAAAAGTACTTTTCGGGTTGAAAAAATATCAAATTTTGAATTATTCATATTTTTACACCAATTTTCCTTCTTTTCAAATTATATTAAAGTAACATTTTTTAATTTTTCTTTAAAATAATTTATTCAAGCTTCAACAAAACAAATAATACATAACAATTAATGCGAACAAACAAAATATAAACATTTAAACCAAAAATAAACAGAACATTTCATTTAAGTATATAAAAATTAGGTACATTTTAAAGAGATCAATATTATAAATCATTTTTTATGTTTTTATTTTAGTTTTGATAACATGTAAAACAAATAAAATATAACAATTCATGCGAACAAAAAAAAAATAAAAAAATAATATATTAAAAACTATAAAAAAGACTATAAAAACTTACCATATCACATTCTCATTTGAGAAAGTAAAATTTAGGTAAGTTAAGAAAAAGTATCAAGTATATCACGGTGGTACCGAGGTACTTGGGAGCGTCAGAAAGTATAAAAAAAAAAAAAAAAATATCAAAGTATCAACTTTATCATCCCTGAGTGATTTCAGAAAAATTAATAAGATGAGATGATGAGAATAATGCATTCTTATGCTCTTGGTTTCTGTTTCCTTCTCATCTATCTTTCCCCCCGCGTCAGGAAATGTTTTTGACAATTATTCCAAAATATGTTAAAATGCACATCCTCTTTACTTTATTTTCTTTGGTCTAACCAAAACAGAGTCAGTACTATTCACAAGGAGATACAAAATCCATAAATAACAGAAAGGTTGGCAGCTGAGATAATATCGAATTATTGAAGCAAATGGATGGAATATGATTACGGATACGTCATCAGTTACTTAATCAAGCAAGGAAAACCGGAAATCGAAATACTCAAAAAATTACCATAAATATTGTTAAAAAGATTTTTTTCACTTTAAAAGAATAGGCCCAAATGGAATACTCCCGCCTTTCATATAGAATGATATGGACATTGAATTACCTCATCTAATCGGAATCTACAACACCAGGATTGACAGGAAGCAGGCTTGGTGTTCATACGAAAACCTAACAAAGGTAGTTATGCGACCTCAACAACATTTCATGTGATAAACAATGAAATGAATAGTAGGTAACTGGTTGAAAAGATCTAAATCAGATGACACCATGTCTGCCTTAAAGGAAGATCGGTGGAACCAGATCATATGAGAGTCAAGTCACGCAAGCAGATGGCGGTATTTGTGCGCAAAGACAAATGAGCAAACCTTATTATACTTGAACTTACTAAAGTAGGGGCTTATCAGCTGCTGTGCTGTAAAAACTTGATGAAGGAAACTGAAATAGCACATGAATTTGTGAGAGGTGCCTTGTGACGAAAATCCTGTGTTCCATAAACCAATGGAAGGTAATAAATACATGTATCGTTCGAATATATTTTAATAACCAGGCACCGAAAATAACTGTTATTTTTGATTAAAAAAGCAACTGCAAGGAAATGTCGGAGAACAAAATCAAGTATAAAATTTTGATTGCCTTGAACCAAATTTTTATAAAAGCGATGCTTTTTGAAAATCTGATTTTTATTTTTTAGTAAAAAAATAATTGTTATTTTTTGATTTTTATTTTTGCGAGCTAAAATAACACTTACTTTTGACTTTTACTTTTTCGAGCAGAAATAAAAGTTAAGTTTGTTTTTTCAATCCAAATTTGAAGGCAATTATGATTGTAAAACTTAATTCTAATAAATTTTAACATGAAATACTAAATACTATTGTTTTAAAGAATTTTTTAATAAATTTTATGAATCATAAATTAAAACAGAAATACCTTTTATTTTTACTCGAAAAAATAAAAGTCAAAAAATAACTTTTATTATATAAGAATAAAAATAAAAGTCAAAAAATAACTTTTATTTCCTAACTCTTACGATAAAAGTTATAACAGTTACGGTCCCTGTCAATAACGTTTAAAAATAATTAAAGTATTTGGCAAAAATATACTTTTTCGTTTCGCATTATTAACGAAGAAAGAATATCATTAAAATTTAGTCTTGTACCACTTACATGCTAAATATAATATTTTAAAATTAAAATTTTAAATATTGCAGAAAGGTCAGTGCCACCTATCAGTATTGAATTGGTTTCGAACAATTTTAATACATAGAAATCGAATAGTACAGTTAAATGTGTGTGCATTTGTATGTTGGCACGAAAAGATGGACAGGAAATAAAATCCAAATAAAAAGAAAAAAAAAACATGAATTTGGTAAAAGCAGTTAAACAATGAGGAAGCAAATTGAATCGTTTCGCGTCTAACCGATCGCACACAGTGACGGACAACCAGTCAGCATGCCAATGGATCAAACAATTAATCTAAAGCAACAATAAATAGAAAAACACACACGAAGAAACCAACCAACTAGCCAATGTTGTTTATCACGAAGAGGGTCAATGATGTTTTTTGATCTAAGTAAACCTTTGGCTAAGACGTTTTTAGCGCCGTACTCGTATTTAAATCTCTTCAGAGACGCACGCACATTGCTAAAAGTTATCTTATAAATCTTGTCTATATGTGTGTCAATGATTCAATTTCAAATAGCAAAATCACAAGATACACAGTTACGCACACTCATTATTGTGTTATCAAGCAACACAGCAACAACAACCTATCGTGGAAAGATAATAATAGATTAGCACTTTAATTAATGTTCAAAATTCTGTTTCTCAAACAGACAGACGCACATAGGCGGCATAAATAAATTTGCAAAATTATTCGTATGTAGAAATTCTTAAAACGGTTTTGAAAAAAGTGAAATAAATTATTCTTAAGACTAGTTAGTATTTTATTTTATTTTATTTTTTTTTTGTTTTGTACCGGTTTTGACCTACTGACTCTCTTCTATAAGAAGTATTTTGTTAACATTGAACGATACCTCTTGGAAGTTTAAATTTATCATTGTATTTACTTATAAAAAAGATGTTTATCTGTTCAAAACGAAATTATTTTCTTTAAAATAACAGTGTTACACTTTTATCGATTAATCATTGTGAGATTGCGTATTGCACTGTTTGGAATGCAACAAAATAAATAATAAAATAAACTTATGGACCGAATTTCTATCTATGAATCTTTGGTGAATCGCAACAAGTTTATTTTTCAGATCTGAAGCGAAATCGTCTGTATCGGGCAGTGGTAGGGAACTATTCATGAGTAATTCATTCGGTCCTATAATATCAACATATAATGGAACGAATAAAGGGAGCAATCTCCCAAAGTAAGCTAAAGTAACCAACTCTTGCTTAACATTGTGAAAAGTTTTATGGTTAAACAGTCTGTCACAACAAAAGCAAGTAGGGTAATTTGAATACCATTATTGTTAAAACAAAAAGGTTTAACTTTAACCTGGATGCGATAAACAAATACAGTATACGTAATAATTTCGTTTTTTATTTTGGATATACGAAATATGGTACCAAGTTCAATATGCAATCAAGAGCCAAATCACTAAAGAAAAGTTGAAATATGAAACTAGGAAAGGTAAAAATTTTCGATTTGAGTAGAATTGGCAAAACGTTTAGCACACTGAGATTGATGGGATGCAGCTAAAGTTAGTCGAAGAATTTGGTATGAGTAAATTCTCAGAGCTGCTCAAAGCAATGTAGATAATACATAGTAATAAAACTTGTTACAAAATCTATATATGTTATGCTATTATATTTCTATTTAGACACGTTCAGTTAGAAACATTTTTCAACTAAATATAATACTTTATATAATTCGAATATACATACATATGTACATTATTCACCATCCAGTGGTGCTATTTATTTGTTTGCAGTGGTAAATGTTTTAATTTAAAATAACTTGTTCCATTCAAATTGTTTCTAATCCAATTCGACGTGATATTCAATTCATTGGGTCTAGGCAATCAATGTGGAAGTTCTATGTCTTATCAGCATAGTATTGCATTTGTTGCCTGCGCTAATGTTCGATGTCTGTCTAAAGCGAATACGATTCAATATTTTTATTTAAAATTTGGTTCCTTGAATTTGTCGGTCAAAGTCAATGTCAATGTCAATGTTAATGCTTTATTGTATGAAAGAGAAGTTGCAAAGAAAAAAAAAAAGAAAAAAAAATAAGAAAAACAAAGAAAAAATAAATAAAAACAAATTTAATCCAAAAGCCGATATTACACCCATGAAAATAGTATAATAATAAACACAATAAAATATTTGAAAAAATTGAAAAACTTTGCTCATGTTTAACTAATTGTCTGTCAATTCTAGACTCTCTAGATTTAAAGTTAGTTTCGAGTATATTTTGAAATTTTACTATTCCTATAAAGAAAACCGGTTTTTCAATTTGTCTAGGCAAATTTTTTGAGTGTATTTTGTGCTTTTGTAATAACAAAAACTCAGAAAAAAAAAAGGTTTGGTGGCTTATATACATATGTATGTATAAGTGACGTATACGTCACAACATGGTTTAAACGAATACATAGTACATATTGAACGGTCTTTTGGATACAGCAAAACTTAGTAATATACATTTAACCCTTTGGTTATTTTACATTTTTTTTTTAATTTAAAACCTCAAGATCAGAATGAAGTGTATCTGTATGAATAATAGTACAATTTATTTGATTTTTTTAAATTTTTTTAGAGGAATGCTGTCTTCTCCCCCTTTTTGATTGTATTCAAATCAATTAAACCCAAAAATTAATTATAAAAAGAGTACAGAGAGTTTAGTAAAATATTTATTTTTATTTACAGAAATCACATAAAAACAATAACATGAATCTTCGAAAGGAACCTAATGAATTAAAATAATATTCTAAGAGATCTCTACAAAACAAAAGTGACCTTATATAGTATGTGCAACGAACTATATTTGTTGCCGTGTTTATAATCGTTGTTGTTATTTTTAATTGTTATTTCACTGTATAGTCTATTCCACTTTGCACAACTGAAACACTGTCAAAATGTATTTCCTGATATTTTATTTCATAAATTATTATGTTATGTTCGTTGTTATTGTTGTTAATGTGTACTCACTCGTTTATTGTTTTCGAGTGATTAATAGGAAAACAAAAGAAACGGTATTAAATTGTGTTCCAACATACAGACAAACACAAACAAATTACCAAACTTTCAACACCGGTTTTTAATGAAAAATATTTCAATTTTGTTTTTTCAAATTAACGTAAAGTTTTATTTTTGTCTTATACTTCTTTTTTTTTTAATCTGTTGTCAGGTCAACAATATTGACATCGGCAGATCCAATCAATAATGCATCTTTTTTGATCGCAACGATTATATGAAAGGCAACTAAAACTGAAACTAAAATAGAATTCATACATAAAAAAAACAAAATAAAACAACTTTAAATAAAAACTGTATTTTTTGTACGAATATTGTTTTTATATAATCTTAATATTTCAATCTTTTATCATAAAATATAATGGTAATAATTACGTTGGAACATAGATTTTCAAAAGTCCTTTGAAATATTGGCCAATGAAAAATTGTTTACCAATTTTTTTATTTTTGCTTTAAGAGAATATTTATATTTATTTTTAATTCTTCATAATTTTGAGCTTGTTTTTTTACTACCGGCCTCTCAATGTCAAGAATATTCATAGTTTTCAAAATTAATCTAATAAAACTTGTTTAATAATTTTTAATTTATTAACAAAAAAAAACAGCAAGTAAAAATTAAATTTTTCCCGCAGATTAAAATATAAAATATTTGTATAAGGCAACGGCTACTAATGAGTTTTTGTTTTTAAAAGAAAATTATGAAAATATTGAAAAATTTTCTTCTTTTTAGGTTTTTTACTACAGTGAACATTTTTTTGGATTTATTCATACATTTATGGATTTTGAAATAAGAAAAGACAATGTGTCGAATTTCGTAAAAGTCGGGCTATAATTAAATAAATTTTTCAATTAGCGAAGAAGAAGATTAGAAGATTGTCATAATATCCCACAGTTTTTTAAGTAACATAGTATATAGTATTGTGAATAAAATTGTTGTTAAACCTTTTATTACTCACATAAAAACAAATACAAATCTTATGGATATCAGGCACTACGATTTCTATATAAATACTACTAAATTATAAATGTAAGAAGTCATCATAGTCTGGTTGGTAGTGTATGGGCTTATTAGGCAATGTTTCTTCGATGATTTCTTCTCAGCAGATTTCTGGCAAAAGCTCTGAAGCAAATAAAATTGTCATGACCTGTCGTTCGGAGTCGACTTTAAACTGTAGGTCTCGCTACCGATTTATAAAATCATGAATGGTGTTTTGTTTTGCATTATACTGTATGTAATTATATTCAAAACACTTATCGCTTATACGCCCTTATGCTTAATTAGATAAAAATGTTATGTTTACAGGTTTAACTTCTGAGGTCACGGCAGTTGAATACATATGCATATAAAAATAGGGTTTGAAAGAGACGAAATAAAAATTAAAAACTTAATCGAAAGAAAGGAATCTTAACTGATTAGTTTCCTATTAATATTCTGTGTACAATAATAAATGATAATTGATATTGTATATTAAAATTATCTTCACAATTTCATGTTTTTAAAGCGTTGCCCAATATAGCGAACAGCGATAAAAAAGAATTTTGAACAAAAAAAAAAATGAAAACAATAAAAAAAATCATATTAATATCGCTCAGTTATAAAGAGCTAGACTAGTAGTGGTTCAGGAATTCATTAACGCTTTACTTGTTATGAATTTATTCTAATAACTTTTCATTAGTTCTATTTAACTCAAGTATATACAGTATCGGACAAAACTAAAGACAAATATTGAGTTAAATTAATAAATTAATTAATTAATTACAGAAAAACCTCCATTGAGATGCGTTTTCAAGCGATATCTACTTGTTGGAAAAGGTCGGCTTTTTTTTTTAAGAATCGCTTAATATTTGATGATCTCCAATATAACATACACATTCTATGGGGTTGAGATTAAGGATTTATAATGACCACTTTATTACATTGATCTGATCACTCACAAACGGTATGTTTCAGGTCATTATCCTGCTGATATGCAAACGTGAGAACAGTACCATAACTAGAGTTAGAAAAAAAAACACGTCTATAGTAAATTTAATTAAACATTACGCCCAGATCCATTCTTTGACGAGTTGTGAAAGATGGGTTAGTAACATATAGAAACCATCGGAATTTTAAAATTATATTGAACAACATTCTAGCAAACATAATTTCGTGCTTTAATTTTGTCCAATACTGTATATTGTATAACTATATATACACACACACATACAATCTTAATCACAATCGCGAGTGTTTAAAGCTAGAAACCCTGTCAATAACGACTCTGATCTACACACCAACCAAAATTTCCCCTTTATTTCAATGTGTCTTCTATCAGTGCGTGTGATTCTCTTTTTTGGATATGAATAAAATCAATTTTATTTCTAATGTATTCACCAATCGTTCATAAAATTTATGTAAATTAATGTGGCGAAAAAGAAATATTAAAAATGCGGAAATATTCGAGTCATAGTTAAATACGAACGTATGTAAGTATGTATGTATATAAACAGAAAACGAGAATATTATTTATAACATCAAAGATTGTATGGATGTACAAAGTACAATTACATTTAGAACTCAAAATAACAAAATAATAATTTTACAACAAATCCAACCAGGCGCTCTGATACCGTACACAATAGATGTGCTTTGTCGCAAAGTATCAAAAGCATTAATAATTCAATTATAATTTATAATATTATTTACTATTTAAAATTTGGATCTGGGAACAACAAGATTTACATTATTTTGGTAAGAGAATGATTGTTGGTAATTGGTAAGAACCCAGGAATCTTTAAAAATAAATTATTTTTCTCTTACACCGCTAAGCTGTATCACTTACGTTCTGTTCAATTTTATTCAAAAGTAAGAAACAGGTTAATTATTAATAAATTATCGATGTATTATAAATTAGCCGAATATAATTTCGCTTCAAAATATAATTAAAAAGTAATTTCGGGGCGACTGTTTTTAAATGTTGCCAATATTATGACAAACTCAATATACCTGAATTGTGATCGTTGGTGATGATGTAGATGATGAGGGAAAATAATTAAAAAGAAAATTTTATTTGATCCTCTTAAATACTAGTATAAACGTTTTATATTTCGCTTTAAAATTCAAATACAATGAAAATATTTTTAACATATTCAATAAGTGTTAAATATTAATAAATATTTGAAAATAAATAAATATTATTTGCCTTTGCGGACGGAATAAAGTTTATTACTGAACGAACTTTACAAGTGGAAGGATTTAAAAAGTTGTCTAAAAAGTACGCAGAAGTGCTAAGATGTAATCTGGTATACCTCTAAATTAATTTTGATTGGTACGAATATATTAGTATTTATTTAGCTATGAGAGGCCTATTAAAAAACCTTATATACATACATACATATGTATGCATTTAAAAGCTGAACTGAAAAACCTCAAAAACTGGCATGAGTTACATTATTGAGATATAATCGTATATAATAGAGACTTTGATTTCCTACATTCTACACATTAAGTTTTATTTTAATTTTTTTCCCTTTAGTATTTTTTTGTGTTCATATTAAATTTGGTGAGAAGGATGAAGAATGTTTTTTTTTTTTATGCATTTTTATTTTCGCAAATTGAACTATTTATTATGAGTAATCATAATCGATTAACGTGATGAATACTAAATCAAATTATTTTAGAATTTAACGTTGGAAACACATCTGTTTTATATTCTTTTGTCAAGCACTGTGATAAGAGTCACATCATCACTGACTGTTGAGATTGCACGATCGATATGATTCGATGTTTTGGGGCTACCAAACACATACACATTATTTCTATTTTATGCCATTGACCGACCGACGTACTATTTATTTGTTTTCATTCCATACCATATTTGTTGTTGTTATTTAGTCGAGTCTATACCTTTGCTGAATTTATAATGAATTTTTATTTCAATTGTTGTCATTGTTGTATTCGCATTGTTGTTAACTTAAGTACAAAAACGTAATTGTAACAACTATTTGACCGTATCCTTGATAATGAAAATAAAATATATTCTTTTATTGTTGTATATAATTTTAATTTTAACTTCCTTTTTACTGAACGGATTAGTCATTAATAAACAGAAAAAAATACGTTTTATACGTTTTGTCACTGGTTTTATAAAATTACGAAAAATTTCAAAGAAATTCAAAAACTCATTTAAAATTTTGAATCTTTACATTGTACTGTGATAGCAGAGGGCTATGGCCACACATGGTGTATTGTACTAGAATGGATTTTTGAGGCAGTCAACCGAAATGTAATATTAATAATATAATATTAAAATGTTCGTTATAATATTTCTTAATAATATTAAATCTTAAATAAACTGGCTTTGTTTTAAATATAATTTCATATGAATAATCGATTTTATAGGAATATGGACAGAGGAAGCACCGAGCCAACTGTAGCATTTTTTTACCCAATTTTTGCTCAAGCGTGAGGTATTTACTACAAATTGACAATGTGAACAAATCCATATCAGGTATGTATATACATATGTATATGTTTGCATATATTTAAACCTATCTTAGTATGCTACAATTTGTTTTTATTTTATATTTTAGTGTTTTGGGTAAAAGTTAGGTTTGAAGAAGGTAAATTTAAATAATTCAATCATAAAAGCGTTTATTTTTATTTGTGCAATAATCCTTCCATTAATAAGTTATTCTTGGATCTTGGTCTTGCATTATATTTCGTATCAAGCTTCAGAATAAAATTTCTATTGAAAGACAATTTGAAGGCAAGTCACTTCCAACCTAAGATTTGTGGTGAGACACAGCGCCAGAATGTTTAATCTTAAAATTTATTCGCAAATCATTGTACATACTACATTACGGTTTTATAAAAAATAATTTTTTTAAATAAAATTTAAAATATATTATAAAAATCAATCACGTGCATTTTTATTATATTCATGCGAAGAAGAAATAAAGTTTCTTTAATAATTGAGTTCAGGCGGACAATTTCAGTTTTCCAATCAGTTTTTGTATTCCAATTTCAATTATTTTTTAAGTTTACAGTTTATTTAGAAGTCGCCGTAGTTTAGTAGGTAATGTGTTGGCATCAAAACGAAAATATGAGAATATTTCTTCGGCGACGTCCTCTCAGCAGATACCTGGCATTCAGAGTCGACTTTAAACTGTAGGTCCCGCCACTCCTGTATGTTTATTTAAATTAAACACATGAAAATATAATGAAATTATTTCATTCAGAGTTTTCTAATACATATCAAATAATAATTTCCTAGACTATCGCTGTTCCATCGCTATTCTGTCAGTTACTTGTACAACTAAGTAATTAAATTGCAAAAGTGCTTAGTTATTGTAAGCGCTTAGTAAAATGGCCAGATTTCATTTTCTCCAATTTATTTCAATTTCTCAACTAATTTAGACTAGAAACAGGATATCGAGTCTATTTAATATTGATAACGAAAGATAAGCTAATTTTGACGCCGCCCTCGTTTGTAGTTTGTTTTTAAAATTGGAGTTTGTTTATGTTCGCTAAAATTATTTACCAATGTACGTACAAATACCATATATGTACATACATATGGATGCATGTATAAAGGTAATCTGAAGTATTCTACTTGAGTCTTTATTTTCACAATTTCTTAGTTTGCTAGGCTTTTGTAACTCTTATTTGCCTCGGGTATGCTTATGTATGAATGCCACGATTATTCACATTCACACATAGGCATACGAAGTTTTCATTTCATTTTATTTTGTTGGGCCCAAACAAACACAATGTGTCAGTGTCAGTTCAGGTGTCAATATTTGTGTTTCTTTAAAAATCTATTGACGACCAAATTGATGGCCTGTGTTGTTCTTTTGTTTGTTTCTTTGTTTGTGGAACCATTAAAAAAGTCTAAATAAACATTTAATGAACTTGTTAATTTCGTTATGAATAATATTTTTATTTATTTTTTTTGCTGTTTTACTTTTTTAAATCTATTTACAACAGTACAACAGTATGAGTCTTCACTCAATATTTTCCTCTTTTTGCTTTTGTTCAAACAATTTGAAATACACGCATGTGTACGGCACAATATGTACATACAGTGAGCCCAAACTGTGTGGACGAAGAGGAAGATGCGGAGAAACTAGATTAGGACCAAACCGGCTCATGGAGGAGCTGTTGAATTCTAGGACGCTATGGAGCCAATACAGCCAGAAAATGGCCGAAGTAATGATAGTACTCCGAAGGTTGGAGGAACGAAGACGAAATTTGAGATGATGTGATAAAGCTTTCGAGCTAACCAGCCCCCCGCGAAGTAATACCTTACGGCAGTCCCGCGGGGGGAGAGTGGTTGATGTGTGTAGGGGGTGGGTTTTAGTACGTAGGCACCAAGGATGGTGAATCGTGCATGCTTTTGTTGGAACAAAAGTATCTTTAGAAGATTTACCAACTCCGGCTCAAGACAAAAAAAAAAAAAGAAAAAAACAGTGAGCGTCAAAATAATGTGTAGACCATGAATAAAATTCTAACAATCATCAAACTAAAATTTTAACACTTAAGGAGAGCGCCCGAAACAAATTGGCAAATTTCGTAATTTTTTGCATTTTTTTTATTTCAATTTTAAAAACTGGCAATTTATTAATGTATATATATTTTTTTTTTGAATGTACACTTTCTTTGACGCTCACTGTATGTACACTTGTGTATACATATTGTGTATACGAAATTGGCAAATTTCGTAATTTTTTGCATTTTTTTTATTTCAATTTTAAAAACTGGCAATTTATTAATGTATATATATTTTTTTTAATGTACACTTTCTTTTGACGCTCACTGTATGTATGTACGTTATTGCGTGAAATATGTGTACACTTGTGTATATGAGTTTGACGTGTGTGACATTGTTGGCATCCTGTGATACTTTTTCAATTTAATATTTATTAAAAATTCTCTTGTGTTGTACATACATATATACATGCATAAATTTTATAATTACGGATCGGATTATAATTTTCCGATCTGAGAATCATTTTTTAACCAAATCAGTGGCAAATGGTCTTTATTTAACCCAAGGAAATTTTTTCTTGCAAATTTCTTATTGAAAAGAAATTGATTCAAGTTAAAGAACCCATACAAACACCATGAAAAGTGGGTTTCAACATTATTGGCTTAATGCTGGCATGGGTGCAGCGTAAAATTTCAAACTAAAATAGAATTTCTTTTGAACATTGTGAAGTCCTTGAATACAATAATTCAAAAGGAAATTCCCTGTCGAATGTATTATTATTATTTTTACATACACTGTCGTTGTTTCCTTATTCCAATTTCACACACCTGATGGCGACAAACATACATACATAATATATACATAAATTATATTTATATAATATATTTTATATATATTTATACATATGGATATTGCAGATTATTCCATAATACGGGGTTTCATCAGTAATGTAACGTTGATTTAGAAGACATTTTATAAAACATTTTATTCTATAGTATATACATATATATATATATATGTATGTAGATATGTATATTGTGTATTTTTTTTTGGAAATGCATTCCGTGTTATTGATTTTAAATAATATGTTTTATAAAATTGGATTCAAAATATAATTATTAGAATATATTAAGCGACATCTATAATATACGATATTGGCCCTGAATTAAATAATTTGGCAATAAGGGAACAAGAAATCTAGAGAATCTAATTCCGCTTGTCCTTCAGAACGGCTTTTTGATTAATGCCAATAGATTTTAGACAGACTCTAAAAGTCATAAACCTGTTTTGCCTTCTCTTCCAATTGCTTCAGAAAGGCGCGCAAGCAAGACAGAAAATAGCAGAGGAATTTAAATGGAACAGATAAAGTTGCAATTGGATTGAAAGACAAGAAAAATCAATATAAATTTGTATAACACAGTACATAACTTATCTATGTATCAAAGAATGATTTTGAGAAAAACAAACAATTCTAATTATGCGAAGAACATGCCAATATGTGGTGGAATATGTGTAAAAGAATAAGTTAATGTTCGTTGTTTATGTCATATCCGGCACGTCTGCTTAATGCTTGTCGAAAAATTTGCATACTTCTTTAAACTGGTTGGTTAGTCGAAGTTTTGACCCAGTTTATTAAAAAAAAAAAAAAAATAAATGAAATAATAATAATAATAATAAATAAATAAAAAACGATATGATGGAAAACTTTGGAGGTCAATTTTAATTTCGTGATGAGAATGCAAATTTAGAAAAATCTTTTATTATCGATGATAAAGATGAATCAAGAGCAAAGGTCGAAGTTAGTATTTCTTTTATTTTAGAAGGTATTTCAAATTGAAATTCCTTTTGTTTGCTCTGTGCCACACAAACAATTCATTTAATAATTAATTTGTTGCAAACAAAATACCATAACATCATGAAATTCTGATGCAATTTTTTACGGAATGCTATCTCGAAAATATTAGTAGAAACAATTGAAACTTTGATGAACAACATTCGACAAAAAAGTTGCTGTTATACAACCATAGTTATACCAGAATGTTATTTATATGCCGCCGATACGCTGTAATAACACTATGCGACAAAATAAAAAAAATTAAATATACCCGGCTAATGATATAGTGCAGGTTGTGAGTTTTGTTGAGTAGATCTCAAAAATATTTTCTTTTATTTCTCGAACCCTCCAAACTTTTTTATTTGACAAAAAGAGTTTTTTTTTACTTTACGAACAAATTTCTGGATTACTTAAAACATTTCTGACCCTATTTCCAAAATTTATATTCTGTTTATCACTTATCCCATATTTTTTTTTTTATTAAAATTTGCTATTATGAATGGACAAAATTAAAAAATATGAAAAAAAGATTCGAATTTTCCGAGTTTACATCAACAAATCTCATAGCATATTAAGTCGAATAATATATGTATGTATGTCCGGTTTTAAAGATCCATTTCTCCGCTTTCCAAATCGGGTCGGAAATGTATGAGTAATCCAAAATTTTGTGCGTAAATTCGAAAGATACTGTTTTTGTCAAATAAAACAAGTTTGGAGGGTTCGAGAAATATAAAAAAGATATTTTTGAGTTCTACTCAACTAACTGAACAACGTAGACTATGTAGTTACTCGGGTGTATTTTCACTATAGCACCGTGTAATTAGCAACATATAATATCTCGAACATAAGATCCCCTAATACTCAACTGCAAAATATGTTTCTGTTAAGATTTTGTGTTTAATATTTACATATTTTAAAAGTAAATTCGAACATAAGTCAACCTGTACTACTAATTTTGTAATATTTATGATTTCACAGACAATTCACTATGTGTGCGGATTTAATATTAATATGTACGTATATATGTATGTGCATACATACATACGTTTCTTCACATGGTCATATGCATGTTCTATAGATATTAATTCCTATTTTTTTTTTTGTCACTACCAATCCCTCATGGGTGCTTAAAGTTTCAACAATGTGAGTATGCATCGATGCTTAGCACATATTCAAGATTTGTTTTAAGAAGATTTGCTGTTCTTTATATTTACCTGAAGTATCTTAGAAAAATGAAGAAAATCAAGGTCGTGTGTACTTTTAGAAGTTGAGAGAAAACAGAAAATTAATAACAAAATAACATATAATTATCAAAATGACATGTCTACAAACAATTAATGACATTCATGGACATTAAGGGGATGCTAACTAAAATGAAAGATTTGGTTTGATATGAAAACATTTGTCTACAAATATTTAATGGAAATTTGAAAAAATTTGTTTATTAATTAGTTTACTGTTTACAATGAAATACTTGGCTAACGTTTTTCATCATTGAAATCCCAAAGTTTTTTAAATTAATTTAGTCTGACCGAAATTTTCGCTATTGCGGCTAATTATAGAATTAAACGTTAATATTTTAATTTTCACAAGTTTCTAAAATTCTATACTGGATTACGGAAAAAAATAAAACAAAATAAAATAAAATGTTACAAAAGTCTCACAAACATATGCTCCCCCCTAATGAATCTACTTGTATACATATGTATACATATACATTCATAAGAAAATTCAGCATATGATTTAAGCTTTCTATCTTCGTATTAATGGATATTGTATTGTATTGTATTTTTGGTGTTAATTCAGCTATGAAAAAATGGAAAAACAAACTTTAATTTTTCTTTATTTGTCATGTCATACACTCATCCATAATGTGGTTACATTTCAAGATGGGTTCGTATCTTTGAGTTTTTTTTTTTTTTGTTATTTGTAAATATAATCGCAAATAAAACATCAATTAGTGTGAAATGACCATAAAATTGAAAACAAAGATCATAAGAACTATAACAAATTGTTTATTCATATAATTTTATAATATTTAATTATTTAATAAGTTTTCATTAAGGTTTTTCATATTTTAAGGCCTTACAATCCCTTTTAAAAAGGTGATTGTCTTTTTTCATTCCCTTCTTTTAGAATGTGTTCATAGCGTTCATAGCTGCATAGATTATACATATATGTGTATATACATAATGTATTACGATTTGTTAACAACAAAAAAGTCCTTTCAAGATGTTCACATCGAACCTTCCAAATGCTTAACCTCTCCTAGTTTTTGGACTTTATTTAATCAATTTAAATTTCTATGCGACCTTAGCAAGCAGACATTGTAAGGTTTTTGTGCAAACATAAGTTTGTAAAACCATAAATTTATTTGGCCCGTCCTAGCAAATCATAATTGTAAAACGTATATCTTCGGGACCTGTCCAGTAAGCATTAAGGGAGACACACGCATAATTTAATAGTATAATAAAATATTTTCGCTAAAATGAAACATAAAGCGTTATAAAATACGTTTCTATTGTATATTTCCCAAGAGTCAGAGTTCAGTAAAAGTTTACTAACATTAAGGCATATTTTTCGGGAAAATCTTATCAATATGAAGACATGATTTTGAGCAACCATTAGTTTGAATTCATTAGAACATGGGAATAGCAACTTGTGCTAAATAATATTCCAATATTTTATTCAAAAGTGAAAGACACCTCTCCAGAAGACTTTATTTTTTACCTTTAAGAAAAAAATTTAAGCTTAAATTTGATTTAATCATTAGTTATAGTCTTTTTGGAGTTTTTAAGGTGATTTTTGAGGGAACCGATATTTAATAACTTTAATGACTTTATATTGGGTAAATGGGCTTTGTAATACGTAAATATGTGTATAAATATAAAATACATATACATATTAACACAGAACATAATTAAATCACTATTTAAGCCAAATTATTAGACTTCGAAATTAATTTATATGTATTACAAAAGTTTTTAAATGATAACTGCCGCTATGTCTTAACCACGACTTTAAATTGATATGACGGGACAAGACGGAAAATTTTAACGATTTTACTGTCATGTCCTACGCCAAAATATGAATGTGTTTTCGTGTATTTTCGACAAATGGAAATACTTATTAAATTTAATTAATAGCCCTTGCAATGTCTCATATGAGAGAAACTACGCCAATTGTCTTGACTGAAGGGTTGTATGTATGTAATGTCACATATGTAAGTATGAAAATACGTTATATGTTATTTTAATTTAATTTACTTATTGAATAAGTTTTTATATCTTTGAAACATATTTTAAATTTATATAGAAATGGAAAAAGAAATATTCTGGAGTATAACACTTTTTAATTCTATTACAACAAGTTGGTACCTGCACTGTCGTCCATAAGGCAGTTACTCTTTAATAAAATTTGATCTGTTGGAAAATTGTGTTCCAAAAGAAAATTGTACTGTCATGAACTTTGAAGAAGCATCGGTAATCGATTTCGTTGCCAAAAGACTTTGATAATAGTTAATAGAAAATTTACTTAATTATGGCCATGATGTTGATGATATCGACGATGACGACAACGAAGATGCTGGATGATGATGTGCTTAAAGCAATTACTCTTGACCACAATTCTAAAAATATAAAATAAGAAAAAATATTCGCAAATGTTAACGTTTATTAACTTGCTGGTTTTCTTTTGGTGTTTTCATGTTACCATAGGCACCGATGTACCAATGTACTTGACTAACAATTAAATTAATTAAAAAAAAAAAATTGAAAATAACTTTGAAAATATAAATTTTATGCGGACAAGTGTTTGACATGCCCTAAACCAAATTATTGCAAAAAAAAAAAAATTCATAAATATAATAAAGAGTTTTAAATCGATGGACTAGGCGAATAAATTAATGAATGAATGCTAACCAGATCATCTTGACCGCCGATAACAAGATTAAAGTCTAATACTATGCTGGCTATACTATCAACCAACATAAACAATCGGCCAGAATCTGCAATACTTGTTGCTATTAGATTTAACCAACAAGAATACAAACCAGCAAATGAGAAATACATAAATCAAACTAATAAAACGAACAACAATAACAACAGTAATAAGAGAAGAGCGATCAAAGCATTAGACAAATTAAAGTTAACCCCAGGTCGATGAAGGCATCGATACTTTAAGAAAACCCCGGGCCCACATCAAATCATCGTGCAGTTCACAGTTAACGTGACAGTGATACAAACGCATACCCAAAAAGCTCTCAGCTCAGTTCAGCTCAGCTCCATTCATATTCATATTTAAAGCCAGTAAAATATTGTTGTGTTCATCGACGTTATCGTTGTCGCTGTCGTCGTTTTAAAAAAAGGTTGTTAAATTGAATTAAGAAAAGCATAAAGAAAACCACTAAAACAAAAACAAAACATTAATAAGTTGTGCTTAGAGTATTTAAACAAAATAACAAATCGAATCGGAATAAAATAAATGAACAATACCATTGAGACTCGTACTCATTTGTATAATAATAAAAAGGCAAACAACAGACAGCGGTTCTCTTCAGATTCAGTCAAAATTCTCAACGACAAACAAGCGAAATATTTCGAGCAGTCTTTAAAATTCGGTGTAATTACGCGAAATTAAATTGTTTGCAAACTAACTTCGTGCAGTTAGCATATAAAATATTGTATTCTGGCAAGAACCTTTAATTAAATACAAGTCGATACACGGACGGATTAATAAAAAAAAAATATTTTTTTTAACGAATAATTCGATAAAAGAACTTTTTTTTCTTTTATTTGAAATATATATGTAGCTAGACAATACATATATATATTTTCAAGTTTGTGAATAGAAATAAGAAAAGTTTTGCTTCCGTATCCCACAACGACTCAATTGATATCCTGCTCCGAAATGATGAGCTGAAGGAATATTTTAAAAAAAGTGTGTAACAAAACAAAGACAAAACAAAAAAAAAATATATAAATTAAAGAACTATTTTACACACTCTGTATTTTGTGAAATCAATTTAAAAACAAAAACAAACAAAAGAAATTAACGACAACAAGTAAATATTTATATTTGGAGTTCCCTTCAAAAAATTGCAGGAACGCCGGTGAATTGCGTTACGTAAAGGATTACAAAAGTTTAAGGATTATAAAATAACTGCAAAAGGTAATTAATTGCATACGAACAATATATATTATTGTACTGGCAATACAATAAAAATAAAATTCTAAATTTTTCTGCATAACCAATTGTAGACTACATATATGTTCATATGTATAGAATTCTGATTAGAATTCTGATTATAATATTAATAGAAAAAATTAAGTTATTTAATAAATTTTCATCAGTTAATATTGCAATTTATGAAGCTGTATCAAGATTTTGTCTAAACTTTGGGTAATTTTATTTGAAAGAAAATTTCAATTTGTTTTAATTGTTTAATCCTTTAGAGAAAAATAATAATTTTTTCGTTTCCACTAATGGTACGAAACTTTGCTTTTCCTTATCTGCTGGACACAATTAATAACTGAAATTAAAATTTAAAAATTTTCTTTTTATTAAAAATTTTATTTATTAATTTTATACATTTTTCTAAACGTGATGACATTTTTGCTAAAACCATAAAAGGTTTGCCCATCAGTATTCTCATAATGATCAATCAACATGATCGTAATTGTTATAAAGAATATTTGTTGTTTTCATAGTAACAGAACGATTGAATATTATGCGATCCTATTTTAGTATGCCTAGACATACATACATACATACATTTTATTTGTTATGTGGCTTTGAATATCAATATAAACCAAAAAAAAAAAAAAAAGTAAAGCAAAGCATCAGTAACAATAACAATAATTGATAATAATGATAAAAAATATTTAAAATATTAAAAATATACTTACATACATACATACATACATACATATGTATGTAGAAACATAATAAATATTATAAATGAAAGAAGGAATTCGTAAAAAATAAAAGAAAAAAAGTTGGAAAAAAGAGAAACGTGCTTCAGCATTATTAATGATTTCCTAAAAGATGACAAACCAATCAACTAGTCGTCTAAAAAAAGAACGCGGAATATAAATTTTAATTTAATTACAATAACAAACGTATTTTTCTTGATAATTGTTATGCCATATATCGGGTTATTATATGTATATATAAATTAAAGTGTATGTGTGTATATATATATATCTATGTAAATTTTTGGTAGAACCAAAATATTTTGGCCCATACCTGTCTAAACTACATAATTAAGTGACCAACTTGTATAATTTAATAGAATATTTTTTGTTTGTTTTTCCACAAAACTACAGAAAAATTCGGAATTCCATTAACCCTTATAGAACGATTATCCCCCACTGTTTAATGGGCTTAAATTTTCTATTAGAATTTCATTTGTTTTATATTGTCTTTTAAAGGGTTAAAGTTAAAATATTAGTCTCTTAACGTCAGACTTAATGAGTCTTTTCAAATAACCTTGATCGATCTCAATTGTTAAAATCTATACGAGTTTGGCATAAAATAGCAAACCAGCTAAACGAAATCTTTTTATAATAGAATCATTAATTCTTTTCATGTTTTATTTTTAAATTAATTATTTGAATAAAAAAAAAAAGAAAAAAATATCATAAAAACAAAGAACGCAAACGAACGAATTGATTTCAGTAGTTTATGCAAATTGTTTGCGGAAGAACACATCAAATCTTAAGATAATCAAAAAAGCATAAGAATCAGTTTAAGCAACAATGGAACAAGTTAGGGCTCCATTTAAATAAACGAGTTATTTATCGACTAGAAAAACATGTTTCAATAACAAACATTGTCTTAATGATAGAATCTATTATTTGGTATTTGAGTTCAAAAACATATTCAAGTGCATTATAATTCTGCGGTCAACAGGTTTATGTGCAATTAAAAGTTTGTGTGTACATAGACTGATCATTGCATTGCTGCAGCTGTAGCTGCAGCTGCTACCTGTAGCCCTGAGTTCATCTTGGCGAGGTGATCTCCCTCTGTTTTTTTTCCTTTATTGCATCAAACAAACAAGTCTGCTATAATAATAATGAAAATAAATTGCAACATATTGTTGCATATTGATGCTGTCATAAAGAACATTCCACAGCACTTGTATATTGATTCCAAGCTATTACGATTTCTAAATCCAATAATTATGACTGAACTATTAAATTGATTAATTCTAAAAGGTGGAATTTTTTTCTTCAACACTAAAACTATTTGTTTAAGAAAACACTGGCCGACATGTAAATGGGCATGCCGTAAAACTCTTCCAATAATAGAATAGAACATAAAAACTAAACAGCTGAGTCAGAGTTTACAAATGATTATAAACGTTTTACATGCAAATCTAATAACAATTTTTCATGTGTTATTTTTATTTTTTTTTTTTTTCAATTTAACGGTGATCACCTTGGCTTCATTTTGAGACTCTTTGTACTTGTGTGTACTTACGAAAAGCATGTTTTATACCAAAACACTCATAATGGAAATATTTAGAATTAAAATCTTAATGTAAGCATTAAAAATGCTCTTCAACAGAAAAAATAAATCCCATTGTTATGTTTCAAAATGTTGACCTTGAGTGAGTTATTGGACAATTTAAGAAAGTCTATACGTAAATTATTATACACTTAGAACATTTCGGTTAATTTCCTAATCTAGTCGTAGTACGAAAATCACTTAGATTTTCTTTTATTAAATTCACATGTGGATATTTCAAAACAAACATTTATCGAATGCTGTATAGCTGTCATAAGAAAGATACGGGTTTATGGATTCAAATAATAAAAAAAGAAACGAGCTCGTCTTTTTTTTTCCAGTTCATATCTGTACGAGTATTCAATAATTCATGAAATCAAAACTGAATAAAATTAAAATTTAAAATATTTCAAATCCCATACAGACGCAAAGATAATTAATAGTTGTGGGTATTTATTTAGTATTTCGATATTAATTTGACTTCCTGTTTGTCTTGTTCACTTTCGATCGGTTAATAGTATGACGTGTATTCATTATGAATTGTATTATTGAATATCAAAAATGTTAATGGTAATGAGGCAACTTAATGATGCCGAAGGAAAGATTAATCACGTTGTGATTGCTGTATTTGAGGCTATTCTCAAATGGAACTTTGTATGTCGAGATATTGTCTTTAAATCTAACGGCACGATAAGTGTGCCAGCGTGACAACAACCAACACCCATTATTGAGAGTGCATTTGAAATAACTAGAGTGATGCAGTTGGAATTTGCAATTGAAATGTTCCTTTGCCACATTTAAATAACATTTGTTACATGAAATAACGAACGATAAGAGCATAAATTTGTATTCCGTAGAGTCAGGCATTTAGAGAATCTTAATTTCAGTTTTCATTCACACATAGTTAATCATAATTAAGTTGCGTTGTTTTACACTGGGAGAAATTGTAAATGAATTGATTTTTTTTTTTTTTTTCAGATGACTCCCAATATTATAGGAAGTACATTTATTTTGGCTGAAACTACCATTTCGAATGCAGACGCCAATAATAACAAAACTACAGCAGCTAGTAATGGACCATGTTCGGTGACTAGTAGTGCACCAGTGGTAAATTCGGAAGCGACTACAACGAAAGTTGAGCTAGTTGTTAAAAAGGTTAGCAACAATCCTGTGGAAAGTAGACAATCACAGGTGGCAGCGGTAAAGAGGGGTACCAACACAAAGCAAGAGTTGACTCAATCGAAACCCTATGAAATGGAAATTGTCTGGCATAACGTACTTTTGTTCATCATTTTGCATAGTGCAGCCTTTTATGGAGTGTATTTGGTCTTTGCCGAAAATGCCTATATAGATCTCTTACTATGTAAGTACATCCTAGTAGTATAGCGGCTATCTGGCAACTTTTGCTCAGTGTAGCTGTCGGCGTTTCGCTTACGCCGTGCAAGCCTGAATTATAAATTTAAGTTTCAAGTAGATTTGTTAACGCAAATAAATAATTTGTGAACAAATTTTATTGATTCTTCTTTCGACAGCCTACATTGTTGTGTTCTTTGGCGGCATGGGTATTACGGCTGGTGTACATCGCTTGTGGTCTCATCGTGCTTATAAGGCTCGTCTACCTTTGCGTATCTTCCTCATGTTGTGCCAATCGTTAGCGTTCCAGAATAGCATTTATGAATGGACAAGAGATCATCGTGTACATCACAAGTTCACAGATTCCGATGCCGACCCCCATAACTCTAGACGTGGTTTCTTCTTTGCTCATATGGGTTGGCTGATGTGCAAAAAGCATCCTGATGTCAAACAGAAGGGTAAACAAATCGATATGAGCGACTTGGAGGCCGATCCTGTTGTTATGTTCCAAAAGAAGTAAGTTTCATCACACGGCGAGTTTAGTTTTGAACAGCAACCTTCAATAAGTATTGTGTTTCAATTGCAGATACTATTTCTTTATTATGCCTATTTGCTGCTTTGTTTTGCCTGCTTTATTCCCATACTATTACTTGGGCTCTTCTCTTAAGGTATGCTTCTTTGTTGGCTCCATGTTCCGTTATTGTCTGTCGTTGCACGGTACTTGGTTGGTAAATAGTGCTGCTCACTTTTATGGCATGAAACCCTATGACAAAAACATCAGTTCGGTTAACAACAAAATGGTATCAATGATTGCTTTCGGTGAAGGCTGGCATAATTATCACCATGTCTTCCCCTGGGATTACAAAGCAGCTGAGCTACCTTACTACTATAACTGGACCACCGCTTTCTTGGACGTAATGGCCAAAATAGGTAACTAAAGCATTTTCTGTATAATTATATTTTAGCATTATTTAATCTATTATTTGATTTGATTTCTTCAGGTCAAGCCTACGACTTGAAAACAGTATCTGAAGAAATGCTTTTAAAACGCATTGAACGTACTGGTGATGGTTCTCATCCCTCCTGCATTGACTTGAACAACAACAATACCTCTAACACTGGCTCTCGCATAACCCCCGAAATGCTAGCAAAACTCGATCATGATAATGAAGAAACGATGGTCTGGGGTTGGGATGACAAAGATGTTCAAATTGAAGACCGAATGGGAACTAAAATAATCGAAAAGAAAGAAGAATAATTACTTTAATTTCTCTGCGAGAGATCCCACTAGTAATAGCATAGGTGTAGTACTACTTGCATATAACAGAATGAGACTGGCTGCGAGGAAGTAATATCAATAGATTGAAAGGGATAACTAAGGATTAAAAGTCGTTAAAACTAGTTATTTGTTCCCTGAAAATCTTTGTTCCCGATCAAGTCTAATCCCTATTATGCATGTATATTCTCTGTACATGTGTGAACATACATACATACTCGGATTTACATAATTTGTATATGCGCAGAGGTTCTAGCTTCGTTAAGTTTATTTTTATTATTCCTTTAAGTTTTTAGTCTAATACATTGATTGATTTTTAATTTTAAGTAATCTTTTAATTCCAACTTTAACAATTTAAAGGTGATCACACATTTTATTACAAAAACAAGCAAAAGCCTTGAGTATGCTGCCATTGATTCGATTTCTATTTTTATTATTAATTGTTTACTGGGTTATACCATGTAGTGTCCTTATAAGAGTCAAAGTTGATGGTGAGAGTTTTCTAATAATCCCCCTTCCATCTCTCCAGACAGTCTCAACACAAATTATTAATTATATAATCTATTAGGTGGTAATTAGTTTTTAAGATGCATTTAAAAGCATTTGTACATTTCGATATACATTTTAACCAAAAATTTATACACAAACACAAATACACTATACATATATATATATAATATAGTAATAGGAAACAACATATAAAATAAAACAAACAAACAAATAAAACGGAAAATTAGAAAAAAAAAACAAAACAAAACTTGTATTTATTCTAATTAAGAGTAATTAAGAATAAAAATTGATAGGCATTATACACCAATAATATCTCACAGGCAGGCAACACAAGCGTATGGGTCGAATGTAACAGATTTAATCGTCGAAATTATGCATGGATAGGCGCGAACAGAAACATTAAAATCCGACAATAATATGTAGACTAACCAGCTCTTTTCATTACGTAATAAATACGGAAGAGAACAGATACGTTAAAACAGAAAATAATTTTACGATGTCGTCATCTTAAGAAAAGGGTAGCAATTAAAACTCCACAAAAAAAAAACCCCAAACCAGTAGGAAGTATTCACCATTAGAATATATATTGGAATTAAGAAAAAAAAGAAAAAAAGAAAAACGAGAAGAAATTGTCTCTTAAGCTCATTTGTTTTCCAGTCAAACATGAAATAAATTTAAAATTTTAATTATGAAGAAGATATTTAATATTTTCCTATCAATTTGAATAACAAGCAATCAAAAGTAAAAAAGAAACCAGTTTTGGTAAGCACGTGAAAAATAAACCTCAAATAAACTTCAATCGTTGAAACTAGAAAAGTAATTCGTCTGTCCATATCAGCTGCTTGGAATTATTATTATTGGTCTCAATCGATTATTTCAAATCGATGGATCAGTATTTCATTAGCGTTTTTAATAATACTACTATAATAATGTAGTTTGAAGGTAACAGGTTGATATTAATAGCTTCCTGAAAATCGAAAAAAGAAAAATAAACTACAGAAGCAAGCAATCGATAAAGCGTTCCACATATAGAACAAGAAATGTGAACACATTAATGGAGCTATCGTGTCTGACTCTAATGCAGGGAGTTCCAATGCTATCATTTATTTATTTATTGTTTTTTTTTTTCAGTGAAATAAGACAAGGAAGCATCGACAACATATTCTTGACTCTGAAAAACCTTTTAACGAGAGTGATTATGTGGTGTACAGGGTGGTTGATATGTATTGCAACCAACTTCAGGTTGTTATCATTTGTAAACCGCTCGTCTGACAGCTGACAGATTTATTCCAGTGACATTTCATTTTATTATTTACAAGCTTACAAAAGCATTATGATCCGTTGCATTCAGAAAAAAAAGAGTGCTTTATATTTGGCTGGAAAACCACAGGTGGCTATCGTTAGAGCCCTCCAGCATTTAAATGTGCATACATTTTTTGTTTCTCGTACCATTGCTCGTTACCGTGATACTGGCAGTATTGCGTCGCGTCCAAAAAGTAGACAAAAAAAAAAAAAACGGTAACAACACCAGAAATGATCCGAAAAGTGAAGGCCAGATTTGATCGAAATCCACGCCGCAGTGGCAGAAAAATTGCTCGAGAGCTGAACATATCGCGAGCACGGATGCAATACATATTGAAAAATGGGCTTGGACTAAAGCCATTGAAATTCTAAAAAGCGCAAAAGCTCACCGAAGGACAAAAAAAGTTAGGCTGGAAAGAGTCAAGGAGTTACTTCGCTTGCACGAAAATGCCAGTTACCGAATTTGGTTTTCTCCGATGAGAAGCCATTCCAAATTGAGCATTTTGAGAACAAACAAAACGATCGGATTTACTTGCCAAAGAGGTCAGCTGAAAATTTGCACCTGCGATTGGCCACCAGAATTCAAACGCCGCCGATGGTCATGGTGTGGTCCGCCGTAACGGCCGATGATCGCTCCCCTCACGTATTCATCGACGGTGGGGTCAAAATAAATCCCGAATATTATCGAGAAAATGTCTTATAGACAGTATTGAAGCCCAAGGGTTTATAGGTTGTAAATTCCCAACCAATAGTTGACTATTCTAAGGAGATGAAATAGAGAATGAAATTAGAATACTAAAAATTGACCGATACGTAGATATATTAGTTTGTGATTACCAGCTTAGGTTAAATAAAAATCTAAAAACAATATAAATAAATTAATAAATAAAAGTAAAACAATAATTAAGACACCATGTCTATAATTTTGCACGCATCCACACAAACATATTCTGCAGCCTCGTACCCAAACAAACATACTTTGCTTGAGTTTTATCTCGTGCAACACATTTACAAATTGTATGTGACGAACAGATCAGATACTACGTAGCAAATCGAATATCATAACCCTAGCACACTATTCAGTAGACAACCTGTCTGACGAAATGTGGGTCATTGTCGCATTTAAATTCTACTTTAGATGAATAAGTTGATGATTGTGAAAGTCATAGAGCTCACTAACTTAGCAGAAGCAAACAAATTCGTATTTATTTTCTACTTTGTAGAAAGGAGTGTTCGCATGTTC
Organism: Sarcophaga peregrina; assembly: GCA_014635995.1. Lineage (NCBI taxonomy): Eukaryota > Metazoa > Arthropoda > Insecta > Diptera > Sarcophagidae > Sarcophaga > Sarcophaga peregrina. Next base: position 1,222,526 of record CM025789.1, read on the forward strand.
TAGTTTCGGTTTTCATTTCATTGCTTAAAGATAGTGAAAGCAATTCAAATCCTGTTAGTATACGATGAATATACGTATGTATACAAGTACCAATTATTTCTTGTTATTTCGATAAGAAACAACAATGAACAATAAACAACAAATGCAGAGTCTGAATAGAGCATTCGAAAGTATGTATGAAATTAAATGAAATATTTGGACTGGACTCTGTGAATTTGTTTTAAATTCTTAAATTAATTCTACATTCTCAATATCGAATAAAAGTTTTTCTGAATGTTTAGACTTAAAAGATTTCGCGGAATCAATAATAGAACAAGATTTGTTGAATTAATTTTTAAATAATTTATTTATTTAAAACATGTTCCTTTCATTAAGTTTGTTTTTAATTTGTATTTATTTAAGAGTTCTGAAAAAAAAGCAAAACAAAACAAAACTACAATAATGAAAAACTAAACCGGAAAAACTAAAATTATAATAAATTGAAGACAGAAGGAGAGAGAGAGAGAGAGATCGTTTGATTTTAATCGATTCAATTCTAATGGTAACCATTGTTAGTATAACTATAATTTATTTGCTGTTCATCTTGGGAATTGACATGAGTACGTGCCGCATAGATTAGAGCAGCCATAAAAGCCGTGTTATTCATTATCATTGTCGTCAGGGTTGCCATTTTAAGTACGGGCAGAATGAAGGGTAGAAACGTTCCCATCAGAATGGCCGGCATAATCTAGTGAGCGGGACAAATTAAAGATTTTTAAATAGCAATTAGCTTAGATGTTATTCTTTCTGCTTACCATAACGGGTACAGCCATTTGTAACATGGTGGTCTTATAGTCGGTTTTATCCTTTTTGTGTTTTTTACGAATTTTGGAGTCCTTCTTTTTCGACTTGATATCATCTTCATCAAAACTGGCATTATCCTGACCCTCTATACTGCTGTCGACAAATCCACTGTCCTTGAGAATGCTGTTAAGTCCATCGTTACTGGAACGACCCCGTTCACCCACATGATGTTTCGTCTCTTAAAATGCAATAAAAGTCGTAAAGATTAGAATATTTGATTGCCTGTCGAGATGCTGCTCATGTTCATACTTTTCTTGAGGGAAAACTTTAGCTTATTCTCTTTGCTTGGCACAATTTTCACCATTAAGCCAGGCAGAAATCGCAATTTAATATTGCGATTTTTGAAAAATCTTTGAAAGTATAAAACTAAACGTTTATTTAAGTCCTTGTCTGACATTTCTCTAAATCGATCAGTAACCAAACTGCCCATTTGCTCGTCTTCGCCAAAGAACTGATTGAGAAAATCTTTAGTGATATTTCCAGTGTTGGGCCACTGTTTGCGGTCTTCCATTTTCTGTAAGACGTATAACTTTGTACAGCGCAAAGTGCTGAATTCACACAGGCACTCATAAATGCGCATTGGAATTGACGCCCGAAAGTATGGCACAGACATCGCTGCAGACAGTGCTGAACTTGTCAATTCGTTTTGATATTCTACGCTAGAGGCGCTACTGCGATCGCTTTGAACTGTGTCTGTGACATTTGGTTGTTGTCCCGGCTGTTCGGGTTGATGGTCAAATTGATATGAAGGCGTTATAAGTACAGCCACCAATAGAACTAATTCCACATGACAAGGGAACTTGTAACGTTTCATTGTTTAAAAGTTTACACAATACTTTCCTTGAGCTCACACAACTTATCTGATCTGTTCTATTTGGCAATTTATCGAAAATACGTTTGTTTTTTTGTTCAAACTGTTGCTTTTGAAAGCGATTTTATTTTTCTGCAACTAGTATGTTGCACGTTCTGTTTGCTACTGATCAAGCATCGTTATTGGGTCCGCACATTTTCTTCACGAAAGAAGAAAAAGAAAGTTTCTTGCTTCAATATGCTGTTTCTTTTCTCTATTTAACCAACTTTTAAGCGACATTCTTATGCTCAACAGTTTCCAATGTTGGTTTTGTTGTTGTTTTTTATTTATTTTACTAGCTTTTGTTTCAATCACAACGCTATTGTTTAATGTGGAATATCATTTAAAAGATTCTTGCTTCTTCTTGTTGGTTGCTGCAACCAAACATAGTCGTAACTGTTGTCTTCCTGTCTCTTTCAGCTGGTTTTCCTTGTGATCTGATTCCTCTAACGAATGCAATTAAGCAAGAATATAATACACTTTTGTTGCAGTTAGAATGTGTATGTGCATGTGCACATGTGTAATTGTGACCCAATTGCAGCCGACAATTGTGTGTAAAGGAGAGTGAGAATCTTATGGATTTTATTCCATCCAGTTTGAGTTTCAAGTTCACAATTACTCGTTTGCGTACAATATAACTAATTGTAATGTATTCTTGTTTTTATTCCATTGACCTTATTTTAAAAGAGTTTCTGTTTTCTCTTCAACACACAATAAAAGTAGTTGAAGAAATTAATAAATGGGATACTGTACGTTTATTAAACGCAGAAAATAATAAGAATAAATAATAAATGAATATATGAATGATAATATGTAAGAATAATAATAATAAAAAATAAAGAATATATAAAATATAAAAAATATTCAAAGGTTAGTTTACACGATAAGGTTGTACGCATGTAAAATCGGAGAGAGAAATCTCAAGAGTCCCATTCGTATTTTACAAACAAATGTGTTTGAAGATCTTAAAATACTATAAGTTTCGTTATTTCGTTTACATGATCGGTAAAAAAGCAAAGCAAAGTAAAATAAAACATTCCTGATCTAATGAAGAGTGGTGAGACATACGACTGACAAATTTCGCACCATCTTTTCACTTAATATCGGTTGCTCTCATTACGTATCAGGGTGCTAAATGTCTACAACGATGAATTGTTACATAAAATTCCTAAATCTGAATATTTTCCCTAATTGTATTAAAATAGAATAATTAGTAGTCGTCGTAGTCTAATAGGTAATGTGTTGGCTTATTAGACGTAAAGCCAGGGTTCGAATCCCAGGTCAGACATCAAAACAAAATACAAAAAGTACTTCTTCGGCGATTTCCTCTCAACAGATTTCTGGCAAATACTCTAAGAGTTAAAAAACCAGCCATTAAAAGTTTCTCAAAAAAATCTGTCGTTCGGAGTCGACTTTAAACTGCAGGTCCCGCCACTTATGTATAAAATTAACTTACACAACATAAGAGGTATGAGAAACTAGGTCAATAATCCAGACTGAAGGCTTGTGATGACCAATTATGTGTGTATGTATGTACTAAAATAGAAATTGATTTTTATACCACTGGAATACTTTACTTAGCGACTGTCTACAGAATAATATCTATCAGATATACAATTTTCTAAAGATCCTCTTAATTTCAGTCGATCATTTAATAAATTCATCATGTAAATATTTGTGATTACAAATCATAATAATAATAACATTCATTTGATCTTTCTAATTATGACATGTACTACATATATGACTAGAACTTTCTTTTAAAATAGGAAGTTTCAAGTGTAATTTTTTTCATTTTTAATACTGATCTTTTATACTTTTATTAATTTTTCAATTAAAATTTCGCCTCCATTAATGAGAATATCACTAAAGTTGAATTAATTGTTAAACGAGTTTGATTTCATTGACTTTATTCAGTGGTGATGAGTGACTTTTGAATTTTTCTTCTTATAATTTATGCAGTATTCTTCTTCATTCGCCTATAATTCTGGTTTATTGGTTAATATGAATGCCATTTCTAACATGTATGTATGTATGTTACCACAAAAAAGCAAATATTTATTGACTATGAACATGAACATCACGTTAATTGGAAAATGTTTCAATAATATTGTATTTACCGATATTTATAACAAATTTCAAACTCAATAAATACAGGACAAAACAAAAATGGCGAAAGAAAAATTTTTATAAAAAAGAACAAAAAAAAAGAAAAGAAAACTTGCATTTAATTGGGTTAAAAAAGTGACAACAAGACAAGACAACGACAACAATATTGCTATTGCTGGCGAATTTAACGATCATCAACGATCAGAACGGACGACAATATAAAGAAATTGACGATAGACGACATTAATGCCCATGGCATGTCCGCACGCTTCTTGTTTAAAGGTGCCGTTCTGAATTTTAAGTAGACCCACAATAAAAAGTGAAATTTTTTATGTTTTCAAAATAAACAACAACAACAACAAAAAAAAAAAAAAAAAATAAGGAAACTAATTACAATTTAAACATTTCTTTTTTTCAATTAAATTTAAATTTATTAAGGAATTATTTTTTTGTTTTTCTATCGTGAAGTTTCATAATTCAGTTTTGTTTTAAATCAATAAATTAATTACAATAAATAAATAAATAAATAAATATGTATGTATGTATACGAAAACTAATTGACTAACTTAGCTTAGTTTTTGGTAGAATGACAATGATTCAAGCACAGCTACGAAATACGAACTGTGAACAATCAGTCCGATTTCGGATAACATGTGCTAAACGAGAGAGGTATGTAGAGTAAAGCTTACGCTGCCATTGAACGTAGTTTTTACCATTCCTTCTCTAGCCAGACAGGTTGTTGAGTGTGACTGTGCGAGTAGACTACGGGTACAGGTGCTGGAGCAGCTGTGTAGGCGGCAGCATGAACTTGAGGTAGGGCACGAGACAACATTTGACCGATAGCTAAGACCAATAGGATGACACCAACACCCAAACCCTTCATCGATACAACAGTTAGAGCAGCCAACAAAGTGGTAATGACACCAACAACAAATGCTCCTGGCACGACGGCAAAGCTCATACGTTTTAAGAAGTGATGACCAAATGTACGAGATTCTGAAAAGCAATAAATTATTGTTGCATTGAGAAACTTTTATGAATGAATTCGTTCTTTAAATTTAACTTACCGCTAACATCAGCATTTTCGCTGTCGGTGGTCTGTTGGCAGAGGACAGCGTTGAACATGACACACATGATAACAACAGAGCAGATAATTTTTTGTTGGGTGGCCATTTTTAGTAATCCTTTGGTGGGAGTAGAAGAAGGAACGAATGTAATTAATCCACAAAACTGAAGACACAACAGCAAAAGTTTCGAAAAAAACTTTGTTGATCGTTAAACGATGACAATGAAATGAATGAAGTCTTGACAGCGCCGAAGGTTTTTATTGTTGAATTTGACGACAATCGGAAACACCCGCATTGCAATACATAGTATGCAAATGGCCAGCGATAGCACGATTTTGTTTTTGTATTCATTTATGTAGTCAGTAGTATTCATTCACATGTACGTATGTATGTATATTCAAACATTTCAATTATAAAATTTCTTTATTTCTACACATTTCTTTAGCCACTGTTTTCTTCTTTCATTTTTAACCAAAATTAGTCACAAAACCTAGACTTCTTCTTCTGTTTGCTGTTCGCTGTTCGCTGTTTGATAAGAGAGTAAGCTAATCGATTGACCAAAAATATTGAATATGTACTTTCAATATGTGCGTTTCATTGAATTTGTTTTGGTCGCATTATTAACATGCAGAATGAAACTAAACCAAATAAATTAAAATTGAAATGTGTTTACAACTAATGGTGAATCTTTTTTCGGTAAATGAAATTTACTTACTGGCCATATGGGGACAAACATTTTGCCTAAAATGGCCAAGTTCATGAAGCGATTGTAAGTAGCGCATACATTGAGGTCTAAATAATGGTCGAACTTAAATTTCGTTCCATAAACTCAACTTGATCAATAATAATTTCGTTATTCTCTTTAAATACATACATGTGTACAGTATGTATCAATAAATGCCAAGGTATTCTAAAGAATGTCATGTTCAATATACATATGTACATCTGCACATACATATATTGAGAATTATATAACAATGGTTAAAGAATAAAATTTCGATTTTTAAATTTGTTAGACATAATTAATATTGATTGAACTTGCGTGAATTAGATTTTCATTTGCAATCTAATGGTAAAAATTATTAAAAATTACTATAAAAATAATATTAAAACAATAAACATACTTATACAATATAAAGATTTATGAATGATAACATAAAAGAGTGCTGCTTCATTGTAATACACGGCTTTGTAGTTTTAAAGACATAAAGTAAATGTAAAAAATAACAATGCGATATCTGAACTCAAACGTAATTTACTTTAAAAAGACATTTTGGTTCACGGGTGTTTATGATTTTATATTGATGCACACAAACCCTTCACATGATAATGTGATATTAATTGTTTTAGGCATTAATTGACATTAATTGTCTTAAATACAAATATAAGGCAACTATGTTGAACGCTTTGAAATAATTATTATCAAGCCAAGCTATTCCCTTCTATTTACTTGCGTGGTATTTTACAGGACTGCAAATTCTAAATATGTGATCGAGATTATTTACAGAAAAGCCTAATTAATGTTCAACAGCTGGCATGAAATAAATGAAATTCCAATTAATTCTTCTAAATAATAAAATTTTACATTCTATAATGCAGTTTCGATTGGTCAGAATGGTTGCCCTACAATTTCATATGAAGACAAGTCTTATGCATATACTGTACAATAAAACGACCACCTACTTTTGAAACGTATGACCGGTGTGGAAGTACGATTATGATCACATAACAGTAAGCTATTTAATAGAACGTCCAAGCCTGTATTGGTGGGTAGAAGAGTATAGAAGAGTCTATGGTTTTATTTATTTTTTAATTAAATATTAGCCTCAATCGAAGAACTGCGTTAACGAAACCCTTAAACAATTTTTGCTCCACAATCATTGTATAATATCCTGAGACGGTTTATTTTTAACGTTGCGTAGAGCGCAAATCCTATCAGTATAGCTTGATATTATTTTTAATTCATATAAAGCGATATATAGGTACACATGAATACAATATATGTACATACGGATGTCAGTTCAAATGAAATATAAATGTGGTAGAATGTGCGGTTTTAATAATTTACAAAACGTAAATTAAATACAGTTTATTTTGTACGTGTTCAAATTTGAATGCCTCCAAATATGTAAAACTTAAAAAGGGGCGTTTAATATCTGACGTCATTAAGAGACTCCTGCGATACATACGCAAATTGAATTTGAAACTAAAGTTCGTTAAATCACTTTCGTTTAATATTCATATCTGATGAATTAATTTTTCTTTTTAATAACTTAATAAACTCATCTATGGGTATTGAATCAACGAAAACGAAAAAAAAGGGTCACTTGTAATTCACAATCGTATTGAAGACTTTCACTTTTACTTTAGAACCCACTAAAGGCAATAAATAAAAAATTTCAAATATTTATTCGTAGACTTTGTTTGGCTGATCTTGAATGTGTTTGCATATTGTACGGATATTGTTCGAGTTTGTCCAAATAGATTGTGATAAAATTTGATTGTGGATAGAATGCAAACTGTAATATATAAACGTTGGAGGCTCTTCTGATAATATTGTATTAGGCCAGAAGGTATAATAGGATGGCATTCATATACGAGCGTCTAATGTTTCTGAATTCTCAAATACAAACTTCGGAGAAAAGTTGGATTAATTATGACAAATAAAGAGACTTTTATGGCATTGTTTTGATCTATAAAACAGTGTCCATATGTATGTATAATCAATGTAAAATTAAGTGTTTCTATCATAGAGCGTTGAAAGCATAAAAATACTTGAATAATTGAACATAAACTGCGTAAATTATCATTTTATAAAAAATAAAAAGAAATTAACCGATGATTAACCAGATTAGAAAGATAGAAGACAATATAAAAAAAAGAAATTAAGCAGATGAAAAAAATGGTATCATATTGTATGTCGAATAGAAGAAATGAACTGAACTAAAAAAACAAACACTCGTTTATTTAATTGGAACAAAAGTTACACATCCAAGTCCGTATTTGACTCCTGTTCACAAAAAGAACACAAAAAATAGAAATGAATTCTTACATATACTCGTATTGACGCATTACTTATGTTTAGGCAGTCGAGCCAGTAAAAAGAATACAGTGTGTTACCGAAATAAATTTTTTTCGGCGAGATCTTTCCAAAAAGTCCATATGGAAACGTGGTAAAATCAAAATTATAATATTATTATTGTAGCTTAGCATATTTTTTCTATACGGAGTAAAGCACAATAATTTTGGTGTTTGATTTATTAATAGTGGTTTAGAATGAATTATTTTATTATTGAAAATTTTTGAATTGTAGCTATATTAAAGATTAAATTTTAAAATTTTATTATAAAAAATTTTTGATCCGGCAACTAAAATACTTGGTAGCCAGTTGATAATTTATTTTTAAATGGGAAAAGTTTTTCGTGTGCAACCGTTTGGAGAAATGTTGGTGTGCATCTCTTTTTCTAGTCAAGAAGCAAAACAAAGCGGTTAAATGGAAATTCAAGAACTTGATTGCTTCTACATCTATGGCTCTAGCATGCGGTTGTGCCACAAAATGAAACAAGAAAATATAGAGAGCAAAACAAAACCAGATAAATGCAACTGGGTAAGTGTGTGACAACAGCTTCCAACCAACACCGTTCATGTGACTGAGATCGCAACGAGATGCTGCCAACTGACCAAGTTAATAAAATCTGTGGCTGAAATTAATACGGAGGCATTTTCATAGTGTTCATTCGAGTGATTGGTCGCATACACCAGGAGGCTCATTGGGATTGTTTAGTTCTTACTCGCAATTAATTTCCAGTAAATAAACTGTTAAAATAACTAATCAAAAATAGTTTCACACGTAATTTGTTGAGGAAATCTTAGAATGTTTATAAGATGAAGAAATTCGTTAAAGGCTTGTTTCTATTTTATGTTCTTCTAATTACAACAAATCTGAGTTTCAGCGAAGAGGAAGAGGTGTTTCAAATACACAAACCTCAATCAGAAGTGGATCATGATACTGCGGAGGTACCTTTGCAAAAATTACCAGAGCAGAAGGATGATGATGGGGATGGTCGAAGTATAGCAGACTCTGTGAAAAATAGTGCCAATTTTGAAAAGCAATCAAAGCCACTGAGAAGCATTTTCTTGGGCATTTACAAGAATTATAAAAGCACTTACTTGGGAAATAAGACCTTGACGGAATATAAACAAAGTTTAAGGGAGAATATGAAAAATAAACAACAATTACAGCCGCAAAATATTATCGAAAACGAGAGTAAAACCGATCACGATAACGATGACGATGGAGTGGTTACAGAATATCTCACAACTACTGAAGCAGCACCAACAGAAACCACAATTTTAACGACAGTTTTGCCACCTGAAAAGCTGCAATCAAAACCAGTTCGGAAGCGAAAAAATGCGGCAACTACTGGAACCAAACAGAATGCTACAAAATTTGATACCAAAATTCAACTTTATAATGTCGGTCCAGCACTGAATATGAGTCTTGATATGGCCAATAGCATTATAAAGGTTAACCTAGATTCAGAGAGTTTAAGGGAACTGGCAACGGGACGTTGGCTGAATGACAACACTGATGAAGGTAATGAGTTGGTTGGTTATTTTCTTTTGAAAAAATATTTTCACTTCTTAATGTCATTTACAGGTCGAAGCAAAAAATATGAAATGGTTACACGCATATTACCGCTTTTTATTTTGCCATTTCTAATACAGTCTGCCATAGTACCGTTTCTGGTAACCAAATTAAAGCTATTACTGATGAAGTCGATGCTGGTGGGAAAGTTAGCAATATTCCTCTTGATTATATCGGCCTTCAGGAACAGTAATAAGCAAATGCAAACGTACGAAGTGGCACCTTCTTATTGGGCAGGAGAGCCCAGTCGCAGATCTGAGTTGGCTGCAGCTGCTTCTAATATGGCCTATAACGGATATCGGGTGGAGGGAAAGCCTGCGGCTTGGATTAACTGATATTAAGAGAGCTGAAGAAAATTTAATAAAATACCAAAAAAAAAAATCAAAAAAAAAAAAAATTCGATTCGTACTCTCGTTGTTTTACTGTAAAAATGTCTTGTATTGTTGTATGGTGTGTTAGAATTTAGTATTTGTGAAGTTAATAATGAAAAATCGTCTAAAAATTCTTGTAGATAAAGGACCATTTCAATTATACAATATTTCAGTAGCGATAAGTAGATTGTAACTAATAATCGATAACTAACAATCAATCGTAAACATAAAACAATAACTTTCATTGGCATAGTCTTTTATTTGCTTAAAAACTAATAACACTTATTATTTAAAAAGAATAATTCTATAAATCACACATATGTACATAGGTACGTTTGTAATAAAAAATATTTTCTAACTAACAAATATTGGATCGTCCAGCGATTTTGAATAAATTGGCTATAATAATGGTTCCATTTAATAACAGTAATATTGCTTTTGAACTGTTATGCACACTTCGCACTGAAATTGGAAGTCCCACGTGAGTTTGCAATTGCAGCGATTTTCAGTGATAATATTCTTTGATTGAATTGTGTGGCCGCATTCTTGGCAGAGATGACGGCAACGTGAACGTTCTTCTTTGGTAAGATTATTTCCATTGTCAACTGTAGAACATTGGCGTCCATGCATCCCGTGCCATTGGGGCACTGCATCGGGTTCACAGTAATTGGGTGACTCTTTCATGTACACCAGAGCGTCGAGTGGAATATTTTCCCACATAATGCGTGAGTTTTGCGGAGTGTTGGTTAGTTGTATGCTTTCTTCGTACATTTGACGAATATCGGCAGCAATGTCTTCAAAAGGTTTCAGTACGTGCCGGCAATTTTCTTTAATACACAAACTATTGGGTGCCATAATTCCACAGCCACATTGTTTAACCAACGATTTCTCAAACAAATTTGTGATGGCTTGGTAGTTATGTTTTGATATTTTACCAAAAAAGTCGTCGACAAATTCTACACGAATATGTTTATTAAGCAATTGTTCTGCAGCCTTCGGATCGTCCGAACATTGGGTGTTATAGGGATTATCGGAGCAAGTATCACATTCCGCTATAATACCACTGGAACAAGTTTTCGTAATTGTGTAAAAGACAGCAGCCTGTCGTGATAGCGTTGACATACGAGTCTTCAGGATCTAAAAATAATGACTGTGAGGCGCGTCTTAGGATAAAATCTGAGTTGGGACAATTCCAACGTTCCAACTTAAAGCTATTTCGACAAGTTTCCATGGCCATTTCTAAACTGCTATCCAGAACATTTTCAATAGAAAACTGGTGCCTGAAGTTTCGCATACACTTGGGAATTATGTGTACTTTGAGTGGCGTAATAGCTTAGCGGATCCGGCAGTGGAATTTGGACTTAGAACCGCACGCAAACAGCAAAATAGAACGAATGATACCACCAGAAGATAACACATTTCGATGAGATGCTTTCTGTTTTGTTCAATGTTAACGCAAAGAGTGGTGACTGACGACTATTGACTATCAAAACGGTAAATATCTTTTTATATAAAGTCCAGGTAGTTTTGAAACCAAAAAAAAAAAAAAAAACAACAAAATTATTCCGAATCCTTCCATTCTTATTATAAAGTTTCGTTTGGGAAAAACAAAATGGAAATTTTATTTTAGTTTCGTTGGAAAGTCCCATGAAGCGCTAAGAGTTTAGGTAATTTCAGGTAACCAATTAAAATTATTTCCCACGCGTTTAAAAGGAAATAAAACTTTTCACACATTTCATTGATTACTTGGGTTTTCTAATGGAAATTCCCGTCATTATCAAACGTAAAAAATTGCTCAAAACTTGATTATGTTACGTAGATTATCGTATTTCGTTTTTGTTGCCTAGAATAACCAGGACATTTTAATCCAATATTATTATTACATACATACAAATTTTTAATTTGAATTTGCAATTATTTTTATTATGAATATCAGAGAAACGTTATCAAATAAAATATAAAAGAATTATGAGAGTTTATGTGGGATTCAATGCTTTATCGACCACAATTGAAATAATTTGACTTTTTCTTTTTAGTTTTAACGTAGTGAAAATACTTGGAGCTCTATTATTGTGGTTAACAGACCACCAACACAATATGTTCATTCCGAATTTTGCAAATATTTTCCAACGGAAAAACCAGGTAGAAATTCCATTAACAGAAAATCATCGGCACATATTATCTTTTTCCGAAATCGGAGTTTCTGATATGTTTTCCAATTTATTTTGGGTAATTTGTAAAGATTTTTAAATTCCCACAGTACATAATGACATTAAAAACACACCGAACGAAGCGAATGAAGCTGTTCAGAGACTGAAATCGATACAAATAAAATTCGTTTGTACGCCATTGTAATTGATTGTGTTTATTTGAACAATGATTATTAAAATATTCGTACATATTTTGTTTTAATATTGGCACATTCTAATCAGAGATTTATGTGCTATAACCCGTCATGTTGATAAGATTTTTAATCTTAAACTAAAGATAAACTTTATAGCCAAGCTAATTAGGGAGAGCAATGCCACTTTAACAATTTAGTTGTAGATTATACACCGACAGTGACGGTTTCCCACTCGGGACTACAACGGTAAGTAGTCAAATAAATTTTTGTTAAAAAAAAAAAATTTGAAAAAAGGAGTTTTTTTTTGGATTCCAGTTAAAGCGTCATGATTATAACGGCAAAATTGGTAACAATATTTTTGGGCTTGGCCCTAACGGCTTTTACTGTATCGACAATAGTCTTGGCTGTGCAAAAATCCAATCTTCAGGATGAACTACAAGAAACCAAAGAAAAATTACAATTAGTTGAGGAAGCTCTTAAGACCACGACTACTACTACTACTACTACTACTACTACGACGGCGACACCTGTCACTCCCACACCAACGCCGACTTCAACAATAGCAACGCCAACGGAATCATCGACATCCACTGAAGTGATAACAACTACCACACCAGTACCAGAGGAAAAGGTAAGATCGCTAAATAAACATCGAAATTATCGAAATTTTTATTTCAAATTTAATTTGTTTTGGGTTAATTTGCCAGATTAACTATCGTTTGCCCACTACAATGCATCCGATAAATTATGACTTGTACCTGCACCCGGATGTTTCAACTGGAAACTTTTCCGGTCAAGAGAAGATTGCAATTAATTGTACACAGAGTACTGACAGAATCGTTCTTCATTCTTTATACATGACCATTAAGAATGTTTATTTGGAAAGTTCGGGCAGTTCAGTAAAAACGTTCTATTTGGATCCGGTACGTGAATTTTTAGTAATTGAACTCAATGAAGAAATCAAAGCACCACGTGTATTTTATTTGGGAATCATTTTCGAAGGCAGTATGAAAAATAAAATTATTGGCTTGTATTCATCATCATATCTGAAGCCAGATAATTCTGTTAAGTAAGTTTCGTTGAATTTTTTTTTTTTTTTTGAACATAAAGAAAAAGGAAAAGTAAAATATATGAACATTTTATTTTAATTCTCAGATGGATAGCGTCATCAAAATTTGAACCCACATTTGGTCGTCAAGCCTTTCCATGTTTTGATGAGCCTGCCATGAAGGCGACATTTACCATTACTTTAGTTTATCCCAATTCTGGTGATTACCATGCTTTATCCAATATGGATATTAAAGTGAGAGAGAAAGATCCTTTTAGTGTTAAAAATACGAAACCACAATTCAATGCTTTCATCTTTCTCTTTGTAATATTTAGGACATTAAAAACCATGGTGAATACAATGAGGCGTACTTCAGTCAAAGTGTCCCCATGAGTACATATTTGAGTTGTTTCATTGTATCTGATTTTGCCCATAAAGCGGTACAAGTTGACACCAAAGGCATCGGCGAGGAATTCACATTGCGCGTATTTGCCACACCAGAACAAATAAATAAAACAGATTTCGCTTTGAGCGTAGGAAAAGCGATCATTGAATATTATATACAGTATTTTAAAATTCCTTATCCTTTGCCAAAACTAGGTAAGTTTGAAAGACGTGAAAAGAAAACAGAAATTTCACTAATTTTAATTTTTATACAGATATGGCTGCCATACCAGATTTTGTGTCTGGCGCTATGGAACACTGGGGCTTGGTAACATATCGTGAAACAGCATTACTGTTCGATGAAGCTGTAAGTTCCACAGCAAATACTCAAAGGGTAGCCGGTGTTATTGCTCATGAATTTGCTCACATGTGGTTCGGAAATTTAGTCACCATGGATTGGTGGAACGATTTGTGGCTAAGTGAGGGTTTTGCTAGTTACATCGAAAACAAAGGCATTGACGCCAAATTCCCAGATTGGAAAATGCAAGATCAATTCATTATATCAACTTTACACGGTGTCTTGAGTTTAGACGCTACATTGGGTGCCCATCCTATAGTGCAAACAGTTGAAAATCCCGATCAAATTACCGAAATCTTTGACACAATCACCTACTCCAAGGGCTCCTCAATTATCCGTATGTTGGAAGACTTTTTGGGTCCTGATAATTTCCAAAACGGAGTTACCAATTACTTGGAAACGTTCAAGTTTGAAAATGCTGTCACTGATGATTTTCTAACGGTCCTTGATGAACTGAATTTGGGCATTGATGTCAAGAGTATTATGCGCACTTGGACCGAGCAAATGGGCTTGCCGGTGGTGGAAGTTGAAAAGATTTCTGACACTCAGTATAGACTAACGCAGAAACGTTTCTTCTCCAACCCAGTTGACTATGAAGGTGTTTACAATGATTCACCATTTAAGTACGTCTCTTTACGACTATTGTCGCAACATTTCAAAGATTCCAATTAATGAATCGTTTAACGTTTTTTATTTTTTATTAGCTACACCTGGTCCATACCAATTACGTATAAAACTAGTGCCTCAAACGAAGTACAACGTATCTGGTTTTATTTCGACAATAAAGAAAGTAAGTCAATTCACTTGGAAGCGCACATTAGATTAATGATTTCCTAATGAGCTGACATTTTATTTGCATAATTGTAGTTATCGTCACTTTGCCGCGTGCTGTGGAATGGATTAAATTCAATTACAATCAAGTTGGCTATTACCGTGTCAATTATCCCACGGACCATGTGGGAGAATTTAGCCAACAAACTTGTAGAAAATCCAAACGTAAATTAGTTCTCAATTAATGTTTAGTCCGAATAAGATCATTAAACTATTTTGTCATTGCAGGTATTTTCCGTGGGCGATCGGGCCTCCCTTTTGAACGATGCTTTTGCTTTAGCCGATTCCACTCAGCTGCCATATTACATATCTTTGGATATGATGAAATATTTAACTAAAGAAGATGAATATGTAGCTTGGAGTGTGGCTGCTTCAAAATTAACCTCGCTTAAACGTACTCTTATGTTTACCGATACTTTCGTAGACTACAACGTCTATGCCAGAGGTCTAGTCGAGAAAATTTATGAAAGTGTCGGCTGGACTGTGGGTACTGAGCATCTCAAAAAGTATTCAATTTACGTTTAACGTATTCAAAACGTAAATTTTATTGATTATTTATTTTTATCGTTATTACAGTCGTTTGCGTGTGACTATATTGAATACTGCATGTTCTTTGGGCTTACCAGCATGTTTGACTGAAGCTTCTGAACAATTCAAGAAATGGTTGGAAAATCCTTCTAAACGTCCTCATCCCGATGTTCGTGAAACTGTTTACTATTATGGCATGCTTGCTATGGGAAACGAGGAACTATGGAATAAGATGTGGGATTTATTTGTAGCCGAAACTGATGCTAGCGAAAAAGTTAAACTAATGTATGGCCTATCTGCCATTCAAGAACCCTGGATATTGAGCAGGTATGTGTGTTCAGAGGAGGATATTGAAAAAACAAAAAATGTATTCGATTGAGTTATCGGTGTTGTCATATTTTTAGATACGTCGATCTGGCCTGGTTTGAGGAGAACGTACGTGGTCAAGATTATTTCTCTTGCTTACAAAACATTGCCGCCAATCCTATTGGAGAACCAATTGTTTGGGATTATGTTCGCGAACATTGGCCACTTTTAGTCGAACGTTTTGGCATTAATGAACGTTATATGGGCAATATGATTCCTTCGATAACATCTCGATTCTCAACGCAAACCAAATTGGAAGAAATGCAATATTTCTTTGCCAAATATCCAAATGCTGGTGCGGGTACTGCAGCACGTGTTAGAGCCTTAGAAAATGTTAAGAACAACATTGCCTGGTTGGAAAATAATCTCGCAGATGTACGCGACTGGCTACAAAAGTAGGGCGACCATTTTCAATTTATTTAAATTAATTTAAAGCACAAACTTTTCATAGCAATTTGCACAAACTTTAGAAAAAATAAAAAATAAATTAGATTAATTGAAAATGTAGAAATTATTTTTATTTTACTGATGTAGTCTAGAGTTTTTGAAATGTTTATCAGTTGATCACATTGATAGTAGAAAATCAGTTGGGAAAATCGTATAATTTTTAATAATTCGATGTATTGCATAAACCTATTAAAGCTACAAATTTAGTATATAGATACATACATATGAATGTCTATTTCTTATATAAACTATAAATTTTATCACTAAATCGAAAATCTATTAAATACCACTCTAAGATAAGTAGGAAAATTTTGAATTTAGACCGAATCAGTAATGAATTAATGAAAGGGGAATATGATTTGTATATCATTTACTATAAATGATTGCCAATATTCATAAAGATTGGAAAGCGACGGGTACAAATTTTAAAACTGTTTATAATCGCATTTATTATGGACGATAAGATATTCGCATTCGTTTGGCTATCTCCACTTAATGCCAATCACCATTGCCACTATTAATGATTATAACAGCCAAAGTTATAAAACCAAACATTTTTATAGTGCCCATTGATAGCTCATAGAAACGATATGATAACTAAACACGATCGAGAATTTAATCTTCGTATTTACTTTGATTATCAACTGATAGTTATTTGATTTATTCGTGTTTAATTTACTTATCCACTTTGTTAATTTCTTCGTTGAATTTTAATAGTTTTCTACGGTCTTCCAAGAAGACCGCACGTTGTTTTGAGTTAATAAAAAAGACGTTGGTTGCAACATGTTGCGCCAGCCAAAGCTGTTGAAAATTGTATTGTGTTGGGCCGTTGTGGCTTTTGGGGTCTCTACAGTAGTTCTGGGGATTCAACATTCCCAATTAAGCGCCACCGTAGAAGATGCCAAAAATAAGTTGGACTATATGGAAACTCACTTGCAGGGTGAAATTAGTCCTCGACTTAGACGAGCATTAGCAGATGAAAAGGTAAGTTGAATTTAAAATGTGATACTCCATCATATTTATATATACATATTACTGCTATTAATTGTTATTGGAGTAATTACATTATTGAAGGAAATAATCCAGTGAAACAAATTATTAATTTGCTTTCATTAAAGTGTATTTAAAATATTTATTCAGTATTAATGTAATAAAAATTAAAGTAATTCTATAATAAAGTTCTGTTATTGTTAAGCAAAAATTACTCACGATCGTAGAAGATTCATATAGGGATAAGTAAAAAAAACCCCTTTTTTAAGATGTCGGAGAGAAGCTTAAGTTTGAATTTTATAAACTTTAAGTAATTTACTAAGGCTGTGAGGCGACTTCAATAAATATCCAGTTTAAATTTTTTATATTTACTGCCTAAAACTGTAAATATGGCGAGTTTTTCTTCTAATTGAAATGTATCTTTCAAGGCAGACAGACTACTAAAACCTATCTAATGAACAAATAATGAATTTTGTTTCTTTTAAATTTGAGGCAATTAAAGTAAAAAACATATAAAAATGAATGGAACCACCCATTTAGTGAGACACCCTAGCCACCAAATATCTTACATTCCGGAAACTTAAAACATTCGCAGAAATAAGACTTTGGCAAGATACAAGAAATGTGTGCGCTATTGTAAATACGAGAGTGTATGTTAAATCACAAAGAATTCGGTGGTATGGTTACATTGTGCAAATAAGCTACAAAAGAGCTGCGTTATAAGTCCTCAAGGCGATAAAAGAAGAGGTCGATCGACAAAAAGTTGGAGAATGATGGAATAAAACAGGACATATGAATTACAGGCATATCTGGGCTGAAAAAAGCAAAAGAACGAGTAATATGGCGAATGAATATAATGATTACAAAAATGTAATGGAACAATAGGCAAAAAAAAAAAAGGAAAAATTCTTTTTTCTGCACCTTACTTCTTTTTAAGAATTTTCTTTGGCAATTGAGAATTTTTGTTTTATATATTGACGCGATCCCTATAGAATAAGAGATTACTAAAATTTCCAATATTAAATAATTTATGACTATGTACTTAGATATAAATCGATATAATTTTTTACCAGATAACAATATCCATTCGCTTATCAAATGCAACTTATTTTTAGTTTGACTGTACATAATTTAGTACTCTTAATATTGTATATACTACATACATATGTATATTGTTTTTATACTTTTAGATAAACTATCGTTTGCCCAGTGCCCTAAAACCCATCTCATACAATTTGTATTTGCACCCTGATATCGATACTGGAAACTTTACCGGACAAGAGAAGATATTAATAGGCGTTGTGGAGGAGACGAGTCAAATTATTTTACATTCAAATAAATTACAAATCAATAGTGTTTATACGTTGGAGAACGGTTACGATGTGGACAGCTACAGTCTGGATACGGAACGAGAGTTTCTCGTGATTAATATGAAGACTCCACTAAGGCAAAATACGAATGTTACTTTAGGTATTCTCTTTGAAGGGCAAATGTTGAATAAGATTGTTGGCTTGTATAGCAGCACCTATGTGACGCCAGAAAACGAAAAGAGGTGAGTGAGTATGATTTAATTTTTGATATATTTAGAACCCCCTAAGGTATGTTTAATATATCCAAATTTATTCATTATAAAAACTACAAACTGCATGTAAATTTTACAGTTTTTGGCTTAAGCCTAAAAGTACGCTTTAACGTCTCTATCAAATTTATAATAAACCTTCATGCAATAAGAAATAATAACAAAAAAAAAATTACTTTGCCCTGAGCAAGTATGTACATGATACAATGAGCGTCAAAAGAAATTGTGCAATTCGGACAAAATTCTAACAAATCAACAAACTTAACTTTTACCACTTGTAAGGAGAGTGCTCGAAAAAATTTGACAATATTTCGAATTTGTAATATTTTTACATTTTTCAATTTTAAAAACTGGCAATGTAACAATTTTAGAATATAAATAACGATAATTTGTATAGCTTTTTTTATGTACACTTTCTTTTGACGCTCACTGTATTTCTTTTGATGCGCAGACTATACCACATACATACGTACATACAAACATATTTGGTCATTACAATCTTTTTTATTATATTTTTTATTTATGTTAATTGAATTTCGTTAATTCTTTGTATTAATCAGGAAAATTGCCACATCGAAATTTCAGCCCACATATGCTCGGCAAGCTTTCCCATGCTTTGATGAACCCCACTTAAAAGCGCAATTTGAAGTCACTTTAGTCCGACCTTCAGGCGACGGTTACCATGCGCTATCAAATATGAATGAAAAGGTATGATCTGATAAATATTTTATGAATTGTCATCGTTGTGAATATTTATGATGAATATTTTCGTTCCTCGATCAGGATTCTTTGTTTTTGGGCCAGTATACTGAAGTTTACTTTGAAGAGAGTGTTCCTATGAGCACATACTTGACTTGTTTCATTGTTTCTGATTTTGCTTATAAAAGCGAAACAGTTGAGCCTTCGTATGGTGAGAAGTTCGATTTGCGCATTTTTGCTACCAAGCACCAACTGGATAAGACTGATTTTGCTCTGAAAACAGCATTAGAGGTTACCAAATATTACATTGATAATTTCAAAGTTGATTATCCCTTACCCAAATTAGGTACGTAATATTCAGTTTTTAAAAGCAAATGTTTTCAGTTACGTTAAACATTTTTACAACACACTCTCCTATTTGAGTTTAGATATGGCTGCCATACCTGATTTTGTTTCTAATGCCATGGAACACTGGGGTCTCTTGACATATCGTGAGACTGCTCTATTGTATGATCCTAGCTTTAGTTCAACGTGGAATAAACAGCGGATTGCTGCCGTTATTGCCCACGAATTGGGTCACATGTGGTTCGGTAATTTGGTAACGATGGCTTGGTGGAATGACTTGTGGTTAAGTGAAGGTTTTGCACGTTTTATGGAATACAAAGCAATTAATAAAGTGTACAACGATTGGGGATTGGTAGGAAGAATACAAATTTATCAATAAACATATCAAATCCAGCTATTCTGTTTTGTAGCCTGATCAATTCTTAGTCAATGCTTTGCATGGTGTTATGAAGTATGATTCATCGGTAGCCTCTCATCCAATTGTGCAAACTGTCGAAAATCCCGACCAAATTACTGAAATTTTCGATACGATCAGTTACGAGAAGGGTGCCTCTATTATTCGCATGCTGGAAGATGTTGTTGGTACTGATAAGTTCGAACAGGCCGTTACAAATTATTTGAAAAAATTCAAATTCGACAACGCTGTCACTGGTGACTTTATTACTGAAGTAAAAAATACCGGCTTAGATTTTGATGTCGAGTAAGTATTTTGCTTATAATAGGTCTTAAATTATAATTTTAAATGTGAAATCTTTAAATATTGTAGATTAATGATGCGCACTTGGACAGAACAAATGGGCTTGCCTGTTGTCAATGTTAAACGTTCATCGGCTACAACGTTTGAGTTGACTCAAAAACGTTTCTTTTCCAACGTCGAGGATTATAATAACGTTTACGATGATTCTGAATTCAAGTACGAAATAAAAATTAGTTTTTATTTTCTAAAAAAAAAATTTATTAAACTTTTTTAACTATTTTCAGTTACACTTGGACCATACCACTAACTTACATTTACGATCATGATTCTCAAGTGCGTCGCAGTTGGTTTGATTATGACAAGAAATCAATTTCTGTTTCAGCACCTATTGAAACCAAATGGCTGAAGTTTAATAGCCATCAAGTAGGATTCTATCGGGTCAACTACGAGGTGGAAATGTGGCATGAAATTATTAAAGATCTTGTGGCGACACCAGCCAAATTTGAAATTGCCGATCGTGCCCATTTATTAAACGATGTCTTTTCTTTAGCCGATGCCAATCAAGTTAGTTACGAAGTTGCTCTCGATATGACAACTTATTTGAGCAAAGAAAATGATTTTGTGCCTTGGAGTGTAGCTGCTACAAAATTACAAGCTCTGCAGGGTAATCTCATATTTACCGATTCATACATGGATTATTTGCAATATGCCCGAGGACTTGTAAGCAAAGTCTACCAGCAAGTAACATGGAATGTTGATGAAAATAACCATTTGAAGAAGTGAGTTAATTTTAGGTAGAAATTAAGACGATTTTATTAAAATAATGTCTTGGTTCTCTTAGTCGTTTACGAGTAAGCATTCTAACTGCCGCTTGCTCATTAGGAGTATCCGATTGTCTTAATGAAGCAGCCACCCGTTTTACTAAATTCTTATCCAATCCTAATAATAATAAACCTGATCCAGATTTACGCGAGATTGTCTACTACTATGGCATGCAACACGTAGGCAAGCAAAACGAATGGGAACAATTGTGGGAATTGTTTGTTACAGAACAGGATGCAAGTGAAAAACTTAAACTCATGTATGGCTTAGCTGGTGTTAAAGTGCCATGGCTGTTGAGGAGGTATCTTTGAAATGATTTGAATGAAAGTTGTTTTCTTTTTTCATTGAAAATTCTTTTCAGATTTATTGATTTGGCCGAAGATGAGGACTATGTCCGCCGACAGGATTACTTTACTTGTATACAAAACATTGCTGCCAATCCAGTCGGCGAACCAATTGTTTGGGAATTTGTTCGTGAGCATTGGGAAGATTTGGTAGATCGGTTCACTTTAAACGAACGCTATATGGGTCGCATGATACCAGCCATTACTGCTCGTTTCGCTACCGTTACTAAATTGGAAGAAATGGAATCATTCTTTGTGAAATATCCAGAAGCAGGAGCTGGCACAGCGTCTCGCCAACAGGCTTTAGAAACTGTTAAATATAATATTAATTGGATGAAGACCAATTTGGATGAAATCACCAAATGGCTAACAAAGCAATCATAATTACATTTAAATAATAAAATCAATGAATAGAACATAATTAAAATTCTATGAAATTATGAAACATTTCTCTTGTATCGTTTTTTTTTTTTTTTGATCATTTTAGCCAAAGTTGCGAGTTATTATGATTTTTTCAAAAACTAAATATTCAGGGCCTTAAAGGTTTGACTCTTTTCGTTTTCGAAACCTTTATATTGTTTGGAGAGATGTAGTAAGTAGGTGAAGGATAAGAGGTTATTCACTAGACTCAGGTCATTAGAAAACTTTGTAACAATAATTGAATTGCACTACCAAACTGATGCATTAACGAGAACCATATTTCTCAATATCATGGATATTGGAATTGAGAACTTCGGACGGAGCTCATTTCTAGTTGAAAGAACTTTCGTATTTCGGAATTTAAGATATTTTCGGTAAATTATAATTATTTTTCATTGATATTATGTTCTGTAGTTGCTGTAGTCTAGTAGATAATGTTTTGGCTTATTAGAAGTAAGGCCCGAGTTGAAATCCCAGGTCAGACATAAAAATAAAATTATAAAAAAATATTTCTACGACGACTGCCTCTCAGTAGATTTCTGGTAAAAATTCCGAAAGTAAATAAAATTGCCATGATAGAACTTCTCAAAAAATCGACTTTAAACTGTAGAACCCACCACTCATTTGAAAAATTATAGCACACAACATAAGTGGTGTGAGAAGCTAGGTCGTAATCCTGACTGAAGGGTTGTAATGACCAATTATGTATGCTATGTGTTGTGTTCTGGTGCTGTCATGGTACCCTTTTTTCTGCACTAACAAAACTACATACATATACATATGTAGCGTCAATCATTCTACAACTACAATTCAACATTCATATGTACATATGTATTTATTGTAATGTATACTGGTATCGATAAATACACAAAACTTAAGTAATTAGCCATTGGTAGGGTTTTTTGAGTTTAAATTCGTATTGTAAAAATTTTCACAAAAATTTTATTTGAAAACTTCTTTTTTTTTAAATAAATTTGAAACATTTTAAAAGCAGATACTAAATAAAAATAAAATGACTGAGTTTTCCGAATATTAACACAATAATATCGCAAAAGATTTAAACGAACTTTGATTTATTCAACGGACTGTAGAGTACATGTGGTGTTAGCAGTATAAAAATGTATTTTTTCCGAAATGTCAAAGTGTCTTTATTAGTAATTATGAGTAAAAGAAGAAGACGATATAAAAAAGTGTTTTTTTTTTGTAAATATTTAGGATAATACAAGTGATTGGGTATTTCCGTATTTTTCTTTCAATCAACTATTCTATATTGCCTATTTAGAAAGCAATCATACATAAATCATGGCAATAATCAAAATCCATAATAATTTCTGGATCCATTGTATCCAGATCCAGACACAATTATTATTAGCAAATTGATCACATAGAAAAATAATTTGTACGACCCATTTAGTTACAGATTCAATCTTTTTATCTAAAAACCGGTTAAATTCTTACAAATTATTTTCACTTAAAATTTTATCTTTTTATTTTATTATTACTTTTTTACTATACCCGTTAATAATAGTTGATTGTTTTATTAACTAAAATAATTTTTATTTTATAATGGTCCAATAACGTCCTAATCTGAGACCAAAAAAAAAAGTAATAAAGGAAGAGGTGATCGATGATTTGAACGAGTCCGAAAGATAAAGTGCGATAATATCAAGTTGTTCAGTAAAAAGTTGTAAATTTTATTTCTATATCGTATATCATGCGCCGACTTAACATATGATAAAACAAAAAAAAAAAAAAAATATAACTATGATATGCAGAAAAGAAATCAAGTTTAATTTTTAAGCAAGTGACATTATCAATTCACTTACAGTTGGTGGATAAATTTTGAAACGGCAATACACAATAGCCAATGCAAGCCCAAACAAAGCCTTAATCGAAGTTTAATCAGAAAAAGATTAAAAAAATTCAATTTTGAAACATCGAAATGATTGCGTGTAAGTGAATACAAATAAATTATATAAGGACGAAAATTTAAATCCAGTTTTTCAGTGCTGACTGCTAAAAATATAGCGATTTTTCTCGCTTTGGCCACTACAGCGTTTTGTGTATCAACAATTGTGTTGGCCGTACAGAAAAGCAATTTGGAGGATGACTTGCAAGATGCCTTAGATAAATTAGATACTATTTCGACTTTGACCACACCAGCAACAATTGCTACTTCTCCTATAACGCCGTCGTCAACAACCGAAAGTCCTCAGAACCCAACAACTGAATCTACAACAGCAGCAACGCCATGTAATAACAGACTCTTCAACAATTAGTACAGCCAGTCCAACACACTCCACTCCATCCACCGCATTTCCATGGCCGACAATGACAGTGCCAAGTGAACCAACTTTTCCTACTTTACCAACAGGTCTTCCTAACCCCGAAGAGGTATGTAATTAAAACGTCATAAAAAATCTTTTTTTCTCCGCAAAAATCACAAGTCAATACATATGTATGTAAATACATACATAATTAGTCATTACAACTATTTAGTCAGGGTTATGACCTAGTTTCTTACACCACTTATGTTGTGTTCGTTAATTTCTTTATACATGTGAGGCAGACAAACGACAGATTTTTGAGAAACTTTTTCATGGCAGTTTTATTTACTCTCAGAGTTATTGGCAGAAATCTACTGAGAGGAACTCGCCGAAGGAATATTTTTTCATATTTCGTTTTGTTGGATATGTCTGACCTGTGGTTTGAACAGAATAAGCCAACACAATACCTATTAGATCACGGCGATATCAATCGCAAGTCAATGTTAAATTTTTTACAATAGCACATACAGTGGCGAGCAGAAGTGAGTGCATGTTCACAATACTGAGTTTCGGCATCCACAAAAACAAAACCATACAAGCAAATACAAAAAAAAAAAAAATTAATTTCAATTCTTTATTTTATTCTTAACAAATATCAGTAAAAACCCAATAATTAATGAAATGAATTCAGTGAGTTTGAATTAAAAAACGAAAATAACCCACATAAACTCAATTTTGCACGTTTCAAGAAAATTCAAGAAACTAACCAAATTTCAATATTTGGTACATAGAACCTTATTAGAAATAGCTTGATTTACGCGGTTTAAGATGCTTTCTACTAAATGAACAATAACATCTTTCGGAATTCGATTCCATTTCGCATTTATACGATCCCAAAGTTTAACCATGTTTGTTGGGGCTGTTTCGTACTGTCCGAGCCGGATTTTCACGAATGGCCAAAGATTTTCTATCGGATTGAGGATAAGACTTTGTGCTGGCCATTCCATCAATTGAAAATTTTGTTTCCCACTCCATGTCTATACACTTTTTGCTGAGTGCTTCGGCTCATTATCCTGTTGAAAAAAAATTTCTTATTCGGGATAAGCACACTTGTTCATAAAATTCGGAAGATGGGTTTGCAGAATCTTTAGATAGTCTTTTTTCGCATGATACCATCTACTAAATATAGAGGGCCAATATGCCAATATTGAAATTAATCTTTTTTTGTATTTGCTTGTATGGTTTTGTTTTTGTGGATACCGCCACGCCACTGTATGTATGTATATATGTAAGTCCAAATTGTAGTGCTGCAGTTTATTAGTTGTAAGAATAATTACAATAATTATGAGAGTTTTATTAATTTATTTCATATTTTTAAATAACCACATATCGCATTACCGAAATTTTGAAAATAAATAAAACAAATCACTTTGACAACAATATTTTTGAAACAAATTAATTTATAAAGTAATTCGAAAAACATTCGCTAATTAGAGTGCTGAACTTGGACGATTGATTAATTTGAAATTAGAATTCATCTTAAAAAGATTTTTCTAACTTTCTCAATTACGTTAGCCTGTCCAAACAATGGCCAAAACTGTAGTATCATTCGATGGATATATGGATAATGTCAGACTGATAAAGAATACAATGAATCGAAATTAAACTGACTTAAGGGCTTACGATAAAAACCTTTAAAATAATAATGTTCTCATGCACATGTATTTAACATAATAAAACAATTGGTTTTTATAGTAAACAATTAAAAAAAAGGAAAATTATTTTATTTATTTAAGAGCGTTTACTAGTGTAAAGTATTGGAAAAACAAAATCTCTAGCACTAATCGTGGTAGTAAAATGTTGTGATATTTTCTTGATTAGACTGGCTGCTAAAGTAAAAGATACTACTGACCGGTGGTCGTTAATTCGTATACGAGTACATATACAAATGTGCGTGGATATAAAAGTTCATAAATGTATGTCGGAGCGGTAAAAGAATCTTTATTGGAAGCCAACTTGTTATCAATATCGTATCGTAATTGCGATAATTACTAATTTAATTAAATTTGTTGTTGATATCTTTAGCGATTTGATAAGATTTTCGAATATACATCAACTGTCACAGTTTCGTTAAGTTTTCTGTTCTTACATTTGTATTGAAAACGGTCAGTTTCTCAAATGTAGTGAAACAGTATTTGACTACGATTAGTGTAGAACATAGGACAAAATATTGTCCGGATTTTATAAGAATATGGTGGTCGATCTCACTTCTCTTAAAGGTAACTCAAAGTGAATTGAAATTTAAATCTTATCCTTCAATCTTAAAAGAGATCTTCACTTTTTCTGTAGAACAATGTACTCCAAAACGATTTGCTATTTTATTTGGTTTGCTGACCATTTGCCTGATCGTTGCCGTTACTATTTTAGCTGTCGATAATGCTATGATGTCCGCAGATTTAAAAGATGCAAAAGTTAAAATGGAAATGTTAGAATCCTACATTCAAAATACGATACCAAAGACTACAACAGTTGCACAGATCTGAAATAGAAGCAATAATCTATAATTGCATTCGTGTGCCACTAGTTTTAAAATTATTATACGATCTTTATTACTTTAGTGGTTGTAATACACAATATTTTTAACTAATAAAGTTTATCGATAGCAACGATAACAGCTTATGATTAATTTAATTTTTTAGTTTTGGTTTTTTTGGTATTGTTTATTTTAACATTTATTTTTCTTTTAACATTTATCATAACAATTTATAGATAATTTATCGCCTGCCACTTGATATTCGCCCCATCAAATATAAATTATATCTACATCCGGATCTAAAAGGAAAAACTTGTGAAGGTACTGTTTCAATACAGATAGAAGTCGATAAGGAAACCAATTTGATAGTCATGCACGCGAAAAAGTTAGAAATCGGTTCCATTTCCATTTTAAATATGATGGCTCGCATGCGCATACGTGTTAGACGTTCTTATTTAGATAGTGAACGTGAAATGTTCTTTATTGAACTGGATGAGATACTTTATACCGCTACGCCCTACACAGTATCCATTAGTTACAATTGCCAATTGGATGGACTTGTTGGCTTGTATGCCAGCACGTATTTGGGAGCGAATGATGAAAGCCGGTAAGTGTAAAATATCAAGTTTGAAAAAGAATTCATTTACTTCACACGTTTAATGATAAAGCATTTTTTTTATTCGGATCACAAGTTTTTACTAACAAATCTTTCGTTTTGCCCTAGAGTAAAACAATTTCAAAAATTGTACAAATTTAGCCAGACCTATTCATTTCGTATATTGTAAAAGCTAAAATAAAAGCAAATAAATCTCAAATTAGATTCTCATAATGGAAATGATAAGACAATGGAAAGGTCTTGAACCATAATTTGGTTTTATATTTCGGTTCAGATCAAATTAAATAGGGCTCGCTTATTTAGAAAATAGTTCATTAACACCAAAAAAAGACAGAGAAATTTCACCCAAATAATTGTTATCATGATAATATAAAAATACGTATTATATTCTTACGTATTGGCGATTAAATATTATTTTAAAATCTTAAAATACAACATAATGCATTAAAATATAAGACAAAGAAAAAGACAACAAATTGATTGGGATCATCGTAATCTGCTGATCTAATAAAAAGTGAGTTAGGATAGGTGGCAGTAATACATCCTACAGTTTGTTAAAGTTCATTCCACACAAAAAATTGATTTAATGTTGTTTAATTAAATTATTTTTTTTTTCTTTTCATTATAAATAATATAACAATTTTTAAAACTAATAGAGGTTTTCTATTCTCGAATTAAAAGTGATATAATCGAGATTTGGCGTTGTAGCTCTACAAAAATTTGCATATTTTTCTTCTTAGTTTTCCAACATAGAAACTTTTGTCCTAAAGTGGAGTATCATATAGAATGACATTTAATAATAACGCTTTTAAATTAGTGCATGAATTAAAAGTGAACAAATAATAATTTTTGCTAATGTACAATTCATAATTGAAATATTAAAGCAATTCTTCCTTATTGAATTATTGTTTAAAACTTCACTTACTGTACAACAACTTAATGAGTGGTTTGTTTTCATTGCAGAACAAAAATGTTTTTTTTTTTTGTAATTTTTTAAAGCGTATTGAAAAAAGGCATACGAATACAGGACCGTATTTGGATATATATTATTTTATAAATATTTTTATGATAATATTTTTTATATTTTATTAAAGTCGTAAAACTTTTAATAATTATATTAAAAAGTGAACGCCATAATCGGTTCTTCAATATTTGAACGCAACTACAACTATAAACTTCATATCTATGGCAGAAGTTCTTTCGTTGTGTAACTGTTAAGTGGAAACATATTCAAAGTACTACTGAATATTTTCCTCTGAAAAGGCATTTTAAACAATTTTAATTAATTTGTTTTTATAATTTTAAATGGCAATTTTATTCTTAAATTTTGTTTTCTATAATTGGAACGGGACGTAAATACATTGTATCCACTACTGCAGAGGGCCTATATAAAATTTGTCCTTCATTAGAATGCAATATTTATGAAATTTCATAAAAATCACTTCTCTATGTCCAATAGGATTTAAATAGGTTTTTGTTTAATTAATTCGATTCGAATAATAATTTCCTTCTTGACAATAACAAAAAAAAAAAAAAAAAATATTTGAATCAGCAATTTGTTTTGGTACTCCATGCATTAGAAAAATATTGTCTGGTTTCTGGTTTAATAATATAGTATAAAAATATACTGGTTAATAGTATTATAAAATAACTCAACAATTATCTTTTTGAATCGTTAGCAAATTATGAAAATGACTCTTTAGCAATATTTTTTAACAAAAGAATTGTCATAACATATCAGCCAATTAAAAATTACGTGCAAAATGTTGGTCATTTCGGACGATAAAACTCGCATTACAACTTTTATCTTTGTTACTCTCAAATTTTATAAGCCCGCGTTGTGCGAGAGTACAAAAACTGAATCAAAAGCCGGTCTCATTCTGAAGCAATGATCTGCAAAACGATCACAAAACATCGAAACTTGTACTCGATACCATCATCATGACTGACGACAATCTACGGCTGGCTCTCCGCATTCAAAACAGCATTATTATAAAATACAATAACAAACGACAAACGACGAAAGCGTATATTGGAATTCGAAATAAAAATTAAAGCGTTTGTTCGCTTGTATGTTGTGTATTGTGTTAAACGAGTATTTTACTAAGTCTTCATGATGTATTGAAATCAAAACTTAAAATTAGTCGAGAGCGAACGTTGGCCAAAAGTGGAGACAAGTACTGAAAAAGAGTCGTAAAAAAACAGAAAGAAATCTTTAACAACTAATGAACTAACGGTTCTTTTTAATATTATAGTTTGTAAACAAAAAAAAAAAAATTTATAAAAAAAAAGCAGACGGTATAACTAATAAGTGATAAATAAAAAAAAAAAAAAAACATAATTAATGAAAGAAAATACAATACAAAAATTTAATTGTCATTGCGTTAAATTTAAAATTGTTAACGAAAATCCCATCTCTTGTGTTACGGAAAAGTGGTCAAGGAATAATATATTGAAAGATATATAAAAAAAAGTGAAAAGTTAACTAAAATTTACTCAAGCTAAATAAAAACTGGAAAATATAGAAAAATTTGTAATGAAAAGTGAAATCAATAGAAATACCACTACACCTTTGAAATTTTATAGTTCAGAAAACACAATGAAACTTTTCATTGACTTTAACAATTGCACTTAAAGGTCATGATTTGTCTTGTAATTTCAAAAAAAAAAAGGTTTCTCATCTCAAATACAATGTCGGAAAAATTTCTACTTTTAGTCAAAATACTAAAATGGCCTAAATATTGCGAACAGGTTTTCAACAAATTATGAACAACATTTAAAAAATTTATTCTATTTTATTTCATTTCACTTGATTTTAATTCTGTTTACTTTAAAGTATTAAAAAAAATTTAAAGAAAAATACATTTTTAACCTCAATTGATAGACAGTTAAACGAATGGTAGACGAACAAAGACAAGATTAATGTGAATAAACTGAACTGTGCCAGCAATCGTAGAGGGCGATAGAAATAGGAAGATTTAAGAAATACCGCTTATTTTTTTTTTTTTTTGGTGTTTGGATGGGACAATTCATTGCGAAGAAAAAATGAAATAATCGCCTTTAAGTTCGTCAACACCATGAAGTATTTATTAAATGTAGTGTGCTTGGCTTTTGTATAGAATCGATAGTTTATACATAGAATTGTAGAATTTTGTTGTTTTTGTATTGTATTGTATTGTATTTTAATGTTTTGGTTTATTAGTTTATTGTTATTTTGGTTTTGCAGATGATATTTATTCAACCATATCACATACGAACACGCTCGTTACCACTTCTATTCACTCACAATTGAAAAGAATGTGTAAATGTTTTGTGCATACATATGTACATACACCATCCTACAGCTAAATAAAGGACAAGGTTTAGTTAGAATAGTAATCGAACAGAAAGTCGGTATTATATTCTAAGTATGGGGCGTAAGGAATTTTTTAAATTATAATTAAAGTGCCTTGGCTTTTAAGGCTGTGCAAGAAATTCTCCACACATCTGATCTCCTCACTATATACAGCAGTTATATCCGAGCAAAAGTGGAATACAACTCTCATGTATGTGCCCTTGCCTTGAACTCTAATTTGAGTTCAATTCATTTGGGGAGTGTTGCGGAATATATTGAATGTTTTAGTTACCGTTTATGAGATTACTAACTCAGTATTAGCTGTTTTTAACTGCATAGAAAAATCTTGATTGTTCTATCAAATATCCATCTTCGAAACGAAACAAAAAAAACTTTCCATAATTAGAAATTTAAGAGATCATGATTTGAAGCCATAATATAAAACGCATAATACACAACGAGATTTGTTGATTTGTTAGTTGGATGATATGTTTTCGATGTCAATGGACTGTGATTTATTTGGATTTGGATTCGGTTTCAATTTCATTAGGGTGTTAAACTATTTCTTTTTCTTTTATTGTACAATACACGGTATTCGTATTCGTATACGTAAACGTATTTGTCTTTTTCTTTCTCTCCTTTGTCTATATGCTCGAATTATTTGTTTGACTCATTCATTCACTTGTTTTGTAGCATTGATATGATTAATGGCATGAAGTATACGAGTGTACATATGCAAGTGTGTAGCATTACTTTGCATTTTTAATGCACTTTTATTGCAATTTTAATGTTTTAGAAATTGTGTTTATTTTATATTTAGGTTGCGTTGCATGGAACGCAAACACGTCTAATAGCTACGCACAATACAAAACACATAGAAATTGACCAATTCAATCGAAGCGACTGACTGACTGTAAGTGCATGTCTTTCCATGTGCTGTTTTTATTTAAAATTTTTTTTTTATTTTCGTTACTTGTTGGCATTACTGAAAATACGGGTTATAGTACTTTCTACACATTTGTAAAAGACAGTCAGTCGAACAATCGGATAGACGGACAGACATACTTTCAGTAATATCACTAACTTGTTCGCGTAATTGCTGTTGGCTGGTATTTATTACCGGTTTTCTCATTTCAATATTATTCTTCTTAGCAGCTTTAAAGTATTAGTATTTTTTTTGTTTTTTTTTTTTATTATTGTTTTCATTTTTGTTGTTATTTATCATTTAGTTTGTACCGATGTTTGGGCATAAAATCTTTGAGTTTCTCAATCTTTTTAAACATAGTGATATTAACGCTGCTGTCATTCATTCTGCGCATAAATGAATAAATACTTACGAAAACAATATTAGAATGTTAATAGCTGGAGTATATGGCTCATTGAAATTTTGTTGTGTTTCTTAAATAGAAATTAACAAGTTTCCGTTTTTGTTGTTTACATTTGTAAAAGATTGTAATTATTAAACAATTAAAAAATGTTTCAATTCATATGAATGCCAGTCAGAAAAAAAAGAAAGTTTTAAAAAATTAAAATTTAGATGTAGGAAATGTGAATCCGTTCATATTTCAATTTATGAAAATTCTTATTTAAAGAGAGCCTTCAGGGTATGATTCATGGTGTATAAATCTGTTGCAAAATTTTATATCAATCTTTAGTTATAAGGAATGATGACAGTAAAATTGAATTTTCCATTTTGATTTTAAAACTATCAATTATTCACACCCTTGACAGGTTTATTTTCTTAACTGCACCCAAAAACATTGCATTTATCACTCATTTGGTTTAAATTGTTATTGACGCACAAAAGCGTTCGTTTGAAATTCCTTACACGTGCGCACATGCGCAACATGAATTTTATAATAAATTTTTTGATTAAATTGTTTGTTTGGTTTGTGTTTTTTTTTATTCGTCATTAAAATGAAGAAAAAAAAAAAAAGAAATATTCATAGAATACAAATACGATAACAATAAATAGTAGTAATTTAGTTCAAGCTACGTTTGTAAAGTAATCAAAAACAAGAAAAAAAAATATAAAACCAAATACAACAAATAAAAAGTAAAAAGGTTATTCGATATTTAAATATTACCATACATATATCTGGTTAATACGAGCAGTACATTTCAAATTAGTTCAGGTGTTTTCCAAGTTAAGTTACTAATCGAATAGATTTTTCTTTGCAGGTGCCGCGTCCCCTTTAATTTTGAAAAATTATGTGTGCCAGTATGTCAGGGTAAGGGCCGTTAGTAAATACTTACTGTTGCTTTTATTGATTACAGTTATTGAAAGGTTTTGCTTTTTCTTTGTTAGTTTATATAAATCGTTATTTAAGTTATCGTTCGTTATTTAAGTTGAATTTTGAATTTTGGTTTTAGTTTTTTCCTTTAATACAAACACAATTATTAAATACTCAAGGCTATTCTTGAAGTCATTGGAATAAAAGTTAAATGGTTGCAGCATTGCATGCATATTTCATGCATTTAAACCACTGGCCCCTAATTAAAACTAAAAGTGTCCAGACTAATTAACTTTGAAAGTTTAATTAGTTCACTTAAATTTATCGCCAGCGATGTTGATTTGGATGTTTGCCTTTTTAGATTTATAACTTGTTTTACTTTTTTAAAGGCGAGTTCAAATCATGTGGTTGAACTTGAGATAAAAATACAATATTGTTGACTTTTTTTATTTTATCCGTGATTAATACAAGACGAGTTTATAATAATAAAAATTCAATAAATGTTCTTTCATGACTATCCATTTGTTTATATTTTTCAATTGAACTATGGACTTATCTTTACTTCTTCAGTTTGTTAAATAAAATTGATAACATATGCATCTAAAGTTGGTCCATTAGAATACATAGTTTTTGATGAATTCGCACTTTTCCAATGTTGTTCAGTATTTTCTATGTATGATTTAAATTGCATTTCATTTGAAGCAAAAGTCATTTGTCAAAAAGTTCAATTCCCGTAAAGTGGTAACAAATAATAGAACAAATTAAATTAAATGATTCCTTTATCTATTTGTTCAATAGAGAACAGACACGACATATAGAGGCGTTTGCAAATTTCATTTTTTTTTTATTGTATTTTTTTACGCCTCTAACATTCATCGTAATTGATTGTAATACATTCTACACAATTTGTACAGTAAATACGTACGTACATATTTCTTTTTTTTTAATATTTTACAAAAGCAACAAAGTCTAACTGTTATAGGAAGATCACATTGACAATTTGAATGACATGACGCAACCCACACGTATGAATGATATTGTGTGCTGCAACAAAAGCAACAAAATAATGATCATCACAATACAAAATATGTGAATATATTTGCAACAGAATACACACCAACAACAACAAACAACAATGAAATGAATCTAAATGAGTGATGCATTATAATATGATAAACCTCATTATTATCGCTTTTGTTATAGCAAGAATAATGAAGATAATGATGAATATCATAATCCGTCATAGCCATTTCCATCATAATATTTTGTCTATCAATTATACTGTTGCAGAGTGCAAACTTTAATAATACTGACACAAATACATTAATTTATTTGCTCTTTCGCTCATTCAATCGCAATTCTTTTATCGGCTACATTCGGATACATTACATCGTATCCACAAGTACAATATATACATTTTATGTATTTGTACACATATTTAAAGTTAAAAAATAATACAACAATTACCAGTTGTAAGTAATTATATCAAGTTAACATAACTGAAGATACTTTTAAATAAATTTTGTGGGCTGCCTAAAGTATAGGTCCATCTATCTCCAGACGGTAGAGAGACACGATTAATAATTTTTTGACTGTTCCCAAGTCATGGACATTTCTTTCCTAACATTGTTGTGGCCCAATCGGATTGAATGGAAACGTGAGTTTTACCTTTTCAATATTATTCAAATGTTTATGTACAATATAAAATTGGCTGTAATTAAAAGTTTTTGAAATTGTGTAAAAATACATTTTTATTTCCTATCGCTTACCGCAATATTATGATTTGTAAATGCTGTTTCACATTTTGCAATGTGCGTAATGATGAGGATTTTATAATGCGTTTCAGTGTTAATATACGCACTAAAATTTTACTCATATAAATGTTTCTTTTTCTTTTTCATTTTATAATGTATTGAATTTCGATGTACATATATTTTCGCAATTATATGTAATATTGAAACGCAACGCATCATCATTTAGTATGAATTATAATTTAGTTGACCTCAGTTATGGCTAGAGTAAACGGCCCAAAAATGTTTGTTAAACTGAATAAGCTTGTGCAGTGTAATATCTGAAATAAATATCAGATGAAACAACAAAACTTACAAAAAGACTTAGCTTACCCGACTGTTAAACTAAAGAGTTCATTGACTGTGTAAAGGTGTGAACATTTAACATGTGCTAAATCTTAATAAAAAATAGAAATTGTAATAACTTATAAATAATTAGAAACAGAAAAAATCAAAGGGAGAATTTTATTATATTGTGGGTAAAAATTTTCTTGAAGTACACAATAATTGCGTAAAATATTGCACGCTGCAGTTCAACGTAAATCGATATACGTATGTATGAAAGATAAATCGCAAATAGTTTGTACGTAAACAGTTGTAATTATTGCACAAATCATAAAACAAAAACTGTCTTAAAAGAGGAGTAATCCGATGTAGTGCCGACAACCTTGGCTTAACTCAAAAAACTCCATCTCTGTATTTGTAATCGTAACTAATAATACTAGAAAAATTCATTGTAGATATGTACGCCAAAGAGGTTTCAAATCAAATACTTGGGTATGATTGTAATCACGAATACTGGCACAATGATATACATACATATGTACATAAATAATTAATATCATCGTATTGGTATTTAGTATTATATTTGAGTTGTATTTTAATTTTTTTAAAATCATTTTTTATTGGCAAAGAATCATTTTTAAATCTAACTTGAATACTTGGTATAGAATGATATAGAAAATTACAGTTTTCAAGATTCAATAGCGTTATTAAACACAATATAAAGGAAGGTTATTGTTTTGTCCCTTTCATCTTCTCTTTGTTATGATTTTTACACAATATTTCAATCTTATAATATAACGTTATAGACGGCTTAACTAATATATTAAAATAACATATTTGTCCATAGATTAAAACAACATTTTAAATTTCCCTTTTGTTATGACCGATACTGTATGTATGTACCTGCGTTTTACTATTATAGAAAGTGTATTTATTGTAATCAAAAACAAAAACAACTATGACGGTAGTGAGATTTGAAGTCGATTCCGATGACTATGACTACGACAACGATAACCACGACCTCGATGGTAAAGAGATAGACTTATTACAGTTCAACTTATTCTGACGAAATCCAAACTAGATTTGCTTTAACAAATCACACGTATATTATATACAGTAATTTTCTTTAATTTAGTGTTTTTTACACATAAGAAAAATACAATATTAATGGCAACATTAAAATAAAGAAATTCAATTTGAAACCCAATAAATTCATTTCTTTGTTAGTCAATAACTGCAACATTTACATTTAAGCGAATCAACCGTTAATCTGGTGATGTATGTATTTTTTTTTATAATATATAACGAAAGCAACAAAACTGTTCATACAATTTGATTAACGCCGGAAGCATATCACTTAAAGTCATGTATAGTTGCGTTTGGCTTAAATCAGATTTAAATTTAAAATTACATAAAGATTCGATCTTAGTTTGTTAACCGGTTAACAAGATAAAGTGGATATTGAGCAATATGATGCTCATGATGATAATGTTCAAAGGTCAACAAGGAATCACATTATATATTTACAATTTAATTGTTACAAATGGAATCTCAGTAGAATTTGGTTATTATATTTTTGTAAACATTTTTGAATATTGGCTGATTTAGTCAGGGATTTCAGAACCTATTATTTTAAACGATTTTGTATACATTTATTATAAAGTGAGAGTAATTCGACCAAACAATTTATAAAATTTAAATTAGTAGCATGCGTTAAAAATAGTTGTAAT
Source organism: Sarcophaga peregrina (assembly GCA_014635995.1). Lineage (NCBI taxonomy): Eukaryota > Metazoa > Arthropoda > Insecta > Diptera > Sarcophagidae > Sarcophaga > Sarcophaga peregrina. The sequence goes on from CM025789.1 coordinate 1,259,405, forward strand.
CGAGCGCTTAAGCATATTTCTTGATTTATACAAAAGTTAGTTAATAAGGGGATATGCTGACTATTGAGAGCGTAAATAACACGTATGTATGTATTCATAAGGCCTCAACAAATGTAATTCGATCTAGTGCACGGCATTTAACTCTTCACCACAGTGTACAGCCAGTCAAAAATACAGTTTTCGTTAATTAATCCAAATCCAAAATTATGTGTTGCTTTCACTTTCATTATAATTTACAAACGTCCCTTTGCCATGAATTAAACTGAATGCCAATTTTGTGTAGTTGTATGAATACAATAGAACTTTTAATGAGAAGCCTTTTGAAATTACTCAGTTAGTGTAACGTAATAGACTTACCATTAGAAATAGTTTTGAAATTGTCATGTCCAATTACATTAAATTTATAATTTCAATTATCGCCGTAACAAAAATTAATGTAAAGTTAGAAATTATAAACATTCGTAAAAATAACACAGATGACAACACAGAGATTGTTTGGGATTGTCATTGTCCAATCACATTATATTTATAATTTAAATTATCGTAATACCAAAGATTCTTTTAAGTTTTAACATTGTAAGCAATAATAATTAAATACTTTCACTAGCAATCACTTTAAAGTTTAAACAGTCAAATTAAATTCAATAAAATTAAAAAATAGCGTGAATTTTGTACAAATGTTAATGAAAGAGCGAATATAACGTTTAATTTGCGCGTAAACATCAATTGCCATAGATTAAAAAGTTGCCAGAGTAAACAAAATAGTGAAACGAAGAAGAGGACAATAGTAATAACAAGAGAATGTACCCGCCTCAACAACATCAACCAAAACTGCCGATACCAATAAGACCGCGGTCATCGTTATCCACTGACGAACATCACCACCGATTGAAGGAGACTCATCGGTTGTCAAACAAGCCCAGCAACACAGTACTTGACTCTAGCTGGATTCTGTGTATTTTTATTGGTATTGTGTATATTCCTATTGGGAGCATTAGTGTATGTTGGTAAAAATATTGTCAATGAACAGAATAACAAAGGTGCGTTTGCCCCTCGAATAATGAATGTATGTCAATGTGCAAAAAAAACAATTCAGACAAAGTTCGCAGACTTTCTAAGGAAACTATTAATACGTTAATTCATACTATAACGGTCATCCATAAACATCTCTGTGAAATGTTAAGGTATTGTACAATCTGGTATCCCTATTCGCAGTTGTCTTTTACGATGCTGTTATTATTTCACAGTGATTGTTTGCCGGTTTATTTTCATGTCATTCGTTTCTTTGTCTTTTAATGATTTATTGTGCCTTCGGTACTTAAACTTTGTGTGATTTATTTGTACATTGGCATACCTTTTTTTTTTTGTTTTGAAAAGAAATCTTATCGCAACCATTGACTATTCAATATTTGGCAGACTTCAGCTATAACGAAACAGTTGTTCAAGAAGAGGACGAGCAAGTGAATGACGTTTTACGCTTATCGACCAAGCCAATTATACGTTTTCGTCCAGTGACCTCAACTACGGAGGTACCACCAAACACGAAAGTTATTCTCTTCAATAAGACTACCTTAGCACCCAGAATAATGGCAACATCGAAAGTTTTGCAGTACCTGTCGTTCCGTTTGCCACGTGAATTGAAACCATTACGTTACAATCTGACACTTCAGCCGGATTTGAAGAATAAAACCTTCAGTGGAAACGTAACTATAAGATTGGAAGTGTTGAAACCCATCTCATTTATACCAGTGCACTCGAAATTCTTGACAGTGGAAACTAAAGAAGTCCTAAAACTGGGTGACGAAGAGAAACCAACTCGTCAAATAACACCATCCCTAACGTTTGAACATCCCCAATTCGAATATTGGATAACTGAGTTTGACGAGCCATTGGAAGTGGGCAACTATTCATTGCAATTGGCATTCAATGGATCATTAGTTGATCGAATAGTAGGTTTTTACCAAAGTTCTTATTTAGACAAGGAACGTAATGAAAAGAGGTACAATAAAAATGCTTTATCATCCATCATAGTTGATCATAATTTATTGCTTGTGTAGTGCTTTCAAATCTGTTTTAATATTTTTAAATAAACAATTTTCCCTTAGATCGATTGCAACTTCGAAGTTTGAACCCACTTATGCCCGTCAGGCATTCCCTTGCTTTGATGAACCTTCCATGAAGGCGATGTTTAGTATAACGATTGTAAGACCTACGGAAGACGGCTATCATGCTTTATCGAACATGAATGTTGAGGTAGTTCATGTCATGCGTCGTTTATCAAAAGTACTCTAAGATAATAAAATTTTTTATTGAATTGTTTCAGGAAGAAAAAGATATTGGTAATGGTCTAACTGAGGTTACATTTGCTGAAAGTGTTCCGATGAGCACATATTTGGCATGCTTTATTGTATCGGACTTTGCTCATAAATCCAAGATGGTCAAGGGAACCTTGGACGGTGTTGATGATTTTGAAATGCGTGTATTTTCAACTGCTGCTCAGGTTGAAAAAGTCACATACGCTTTAAATGTTGGTGCCAGTGTTACAGAATTTTACATCGATTACTTTAATATTTCATATCCATTGCCTAAACTGGATATGGCCGCCATACCAGATTTTGTCTCGGGTGCTATGGAGCACTGGGGTCTGGTAACTTATCGTGAAACAGCGCTTCTTTACGACAAAGGAATTAGTTCTAGTGCTAATCAACAGCGCGTTGCAACAGTGATAGCTCACGAGTTGGCTCATATGTGGTTCGGTAATCTAGGTAAGTTTATAGCAGTGAATTTTATTTATATAGACTTCGTTATATTATATTTTATTTCTAACGTCGTAGTGACTATGAAATGGTGGAATGATTTGTGGTTAAATGAAGGTTTTGCTAGCTATATTGAATACAAGGGCGTTAATTTTGTCCATCCGGACTGGCAAATGGTAAGTATATAAACCAATATTTAGTTGTATGAGCAGTATGTACGTTTCTAGATGTTACTTATAAAAAGTTTACGAAAACAATTATTCAATTGAAAGTCAATAAATTTCTACAAAGAAGAATAATGTATGATTTTAGCATTTAATACAAATAACGTTTAAGTTTACCGAGAGTATTGTTTATTGTACAATATATATATAAATGTATTTTGTTATCACTTTTTGTAGTTGGATCAATTTCTTATTGCCGATTTACACAGTGTAATGAAATTGGACGCAACATTGGCTTCTCATCCAATCGTACAAACCGTCGAAAGTCCAAACCAAATTACAGAACTCTTCGATACCATAACATACTCAAAGGGAGCTTCTATCATACGTATGTTAGAAGATTTAGTTGGAGCTGAAAAATTCCGAAATGGTACCACTAACTATTTGAATAATTTCTACTTTAGTAATGCTGAAACGAATGATTTCTTAAGTGAAATGGAAGCCTTAAATTTAGACTTCGATATAAAGTAAGTAAAATAACAAAATATTAAAAAAATTCTAATTTAAATGCAATAGTAAAACTTTAAAAATGTATATTTTGTCAGGTTGATTATGCAAACATGGATTGGACAAATGGGTTTACCTGTGGTAGATGTAAGTCGTAGTGGTAATAGTTATAAATTAACCCAAAAGAGATTCTTTGCTAACCCCGAAGACTATAATGGAACTTATGAAGACTCTGAATTCAAGTGAGTTATTGGTAGTTTATTTCAAAACAATCTCTTCTTTGTATATTTAATCAATTCCTTTTGTTTTACAGTTATCATTGGTCAATACCGATTACCTATTTTACTAGTGCTGCCAGTGAAGTACAGCGTGCTATTTTCAATTACAACGATAATGAATGTAAGTTCACTGTAACTGTTTTAAGTTGATTTAAGTAAATATTGTTCATATTTCAGTAACAATTACTTTACCTACGGCCGTTGATTGGATTAAATTTAATAAGAATCAGGTCGGTTACTATCGCGTTAACTATCCTACCGATATGTGGGAATCTCTAACAAAAGCTTTATTTGAAACTCGTGGTGCCTTCAGTGTGTCTGATCGTGCCCATTTGATAAACGATGTGTTTGCTTTGGCTGATGCTGGCCAGATTGATTATAGTACCGCCTTGAATTTAAGCATGTATTTGAAAAATGAATTGGATTATGTGCCTTGGAGTGTAGCTGCTTCACGTTTAAATGCCATCAAAAACTTGTTGTATTTCACCAATTTGTACCGTGATTTTGTCGACTACGCACGGCAACTACTAAAGGGTGTCTACGAGTCCGTGACATGGAATGTTAGCGAAAATCATTTACAAAAGTAATTTATTTTATTATCGATTCTAACATTGTAATGTTTATTAAATTATTTTAATTTTGTAGTCTATTGCGTGTGACTGTATTAAATGCCGCATGTGGTTACGGTAATCCTGAGGCTTTGGAGGAAGCTGGAAAACGTTTTACAGCTTGGTTAGACAATCCAGCTGAAAGACCGAATCCAGATATTCGCTCCACTGTATACTATTATGGAATGCAAGTAGCTGGTAACGAACAGATTTGGAATAAAGTATTCGATTTATTTGTGGCTGAACAAGACGCTCAAGAAAAGGTGAAGCTCATGGAAGCTTTGGCGGCCATTAAAGAACCTTGGATTTTGCAACGGTACGGTGAAAAGAAATTTGACTGAAAATGCTTTGTAATATAAAAATTTATATCTCGTTTTAGTTATATTAACTTGGCTTGGAATGAAAGTTATGTCAGAGGTCAGGATTATTTTAGTTGTTTGCAAAACATTGCTCAAAATCGTGTTGGTCAACCCCTGGTATGGGATTATGTTCGTGAAAATTGGCCACGTCTGGTAGAACGTTTTGGAATCAATGAACGCTATTTGGGTCGTATGATTCCTTCAATCACCTCTCGTTTCGCTTCTCAAACCAAATTGGATGAAATGGAAGCTTTCTTTGCCAAGTACCCTGAAGCTGGAGCTGGTACTGCTGCGCGTAAAGAGGCTTTAGAAAATGTCAAGAATAACAAAAAATGGTTGGATCAAAATCTAAAACCTGTTGGCGAGTGGCTTAATGCTCAAAAATCTTCGGATACAATAGAAACAACAACAGCCAATAGCATCAATCAAATAATGAAATAAATCGCGTTGCATTTACTTCTGAATTGTAACCATTTTTATTTTTGTAAATTATTTCTTCATTTCAAATTTAAACTGTATTATACACTTTCTATTCAATTTCTTATCCTAAGGCTTTATTTTTCTTTTATTCATAATTCAGGTTTAAAATGTTATATATGTAGTATTTTTTTTTAACTGTTATATTATTATATACATATAATATATATATTGTTTAATTTTATAAGTCAAATTAATTAAGTTGATAAGATCGATACTATGTTTTCAAATTGGATTTAAAATATCGAAACATATATTGGTTAATAAAATTCATTTGTATATAAATTCTTATTGTCTTATTGACAACAATTCTAAAATCACAGCAATGATCTGTGTAATCTACGAAAACTTTTAAAATGCATTAAAGAATAGTCTGTAATGTAAGCAACTTTATTATTTTTAATTAACTTGTTGAATTCTATTAACATTAACAGTATCCATGATGAGAAGTGCAAATTTTATTGATTTCTGTAATAATCGCAGAATAACCAGAAGTACCATAGAAGAATTCCAAGAGCATTTCAAAAACGGTCGGTAATTGCTGTTAATATTCTGATAATCTAGCATGTGGCAAGTTTTTTTTATCTAGATAAAGTGACGCCTACGCTAGGAACGCGGAAGTTATAGTTGTTTTAGATTGGTTTTAGTAGTTCAAGTATGAAATCTAGATAACCAAAAGGTGTAAAATATTAGAATACAATGAAGACAGGGTACATCAAACATGAAATGTGGCTGTATTTTAAATATTTCACTGGATTCCGGTTGGTACATCTCTGGAAAAACGAGTATTTATTCGTTATCTAATTCAACTTCTATATCAATGCACATATTCATTTCAGAACTTGTACAAATAAACGTAAACATTTACCACTGAGTGCAATAGATACACGTAATAAGAATGTTTGTGTTTCCATTCGTATTGTTAAGTTAATTTTTCGGGAGACAGTTGTAACTGTTGATGAAATTTAATTTCCTGTTGTGGCTTTTGCTTGTTTCATTTTTGTTCATTCATGCTGTTTCGAAGTCCTGATACGTTACCATATTAAGTTAAAAAAATTGTTTTTTTTACAATGTTTATTGTTCCATTTGCTATAAATATTATTCTTAAAAATTTAGCTTTCTTTTTTGTATTTTTTCAATATATAAAATATTATATAGTGGAGCCTGATGTATACCGAATAGTGGTTTAATCAGGACCTGGAATGCTGATGATCAGTAAATTGTTATCCAGTGGGTTGCAATACTGTAAGAATGTTGATGCTTTCAACACTTAAATATTTTGCTTATAATGAATATGTACAAATTTATATACATTTTATATACATTAAATCAAGGTAGATTTATATAAATCTGCCGTGCATTAAATTAAACTTATTCAAATAGTTTAACGAATAAAATAAAAATAAATGACTAGCTCTGCCAAATTCTTAAAAAAATAGAAAATAATAGGGACACTTCAATTTTTCAATATCGCCTCTTTATTGCAACATATTCATATCTCAAAAAATTAAAAATTTGTAGTTACTTAAGCAAAACTGCTCTTTCAGACCTTCTGTACATGTTGAAAAAAAATCAGTTTTATATCTCAAGCTGAGCCAAAGTTATAGCAAAAAGTGTTTGCGGCAATTAGATCATAAGACTTATGTCTTGAAAACCTAAATCGCATTTTGCCAAGTTAAAGTTTTTTTGAGATATGACTATGTTGCAATAAAGGAGCGATATATTCTTATATTTTTAATTATTTTTGCATACATATTACAAAGGATATACATTAAATTAAAAGTAAATAGTTTAACTAATAAAATAAAAATAAATGACTAGCTTTGCCAAATTCTTAAAAAAATATAAAATAAAGCCCTGAAAAAATAATAGGCACACTTAAATTTTTCAATATATTCTTATCTTTTCAATTATTTGTCCATAAATATTACAAAGTATATACATTACATTAAAGGTATTCAAATAGTTTAAATAATAAAATAAAAATAAATGACTAGTTCTGACAAATTCTTAGGTTACAATACTTTATATACAGTGGCTCCATCGCATAATCGGACAAGCATTATTCTGATATGTATTGGCTTAAAACTTGAAAAGAATATATTTTATAAAGAAAAACGAAATTAACTCAATTTTTTGTGCTCAACGCATAATCGGACAAATAAGAGCTCCATTGATAAAAATGACAAAAGACAACAATTAATACTTTGTGGCATATCCTTTGTTCTCAAGAACGGCTTATAAACGTTTGGGAATTGATTTTGCCAATTTGTAGCGCACCACAAGTTCCATGGAGCTTCACGCTTACAGTAAAACCGCCTTAAGCTGATTCATAGTTTTAAAATGTTGTCGGTATACTCTTCTAGCATATTCTTCAAAAAGATGTTCAATTACGTTGAGATCTGGGCTCTTTGCAGGGGTTGCCATAAGTTTGGGGCAATTATGGATCAACCAAAGCTTTGCTACACCCGAAATGTATTTGGATGATTGTCCTGGTAAAAAGCAAAATCGTTCGTTATGCCTAAATTCTCGGCATTTTGCTTTACATTTGCCTTATAAATGTTGAGGTAGCCAAATTTGTCCATTTTACCATCAATGAAATACAAATTGCCCACCCCTTCACTGACATGTAGCCCCAAACCATAATAGACAATCCTCCGTGCTTAAAAGTAGATTTTGTATTTTGAGGATTAAATTTTGCATTTGGTTTACGCCACCCAAACATCTTGGCATCTGAACCATGCAAATTGAGTGTGCTCTAGTCAGTGAACAGGACCTTGTAACGAATAAAAACTATCAGCAAAAATGTATTTTAAGACATCTTTACACCAAATTACCTTATTCCAAAAATCTTCTATTTTATGCAAATACTTTTTAGTAAATTTTATTCTATTGTTTTTATTCTTAGGCCTAATAAATGGCTTTTTTCTGGCAACTTTACCTTGGTAATAATATTTGTGCAATGTATTACGAATGGTATTTAAGCAAACATCTTTTCCACTGCTGTTTTTTAAATATATTTTTAGTTCTTAGCCATAACGAACGATTTTGCTTTTTATCAGGACTTATAGGAATCCCTGCACAGACCCCAGATCTCAACGTAGTTGAACATCTTTGGGAAGAATTAGCTGGAAGAGTATACCGACAATAATTTAAAACTTTGAAATAAAACCTGTGGTAGGCTACAATTTGGCAAAATCAATTCTAAAACGTTTCTTAAGAACAAAGGATATGCCACAAAGTATTAATTGTTGTCTTTTGTCATTTTTAGCATTGGGGGTCTTATTTGTCCGATTATGGGTTGAGTGCAAAAAATTGAGTTAATTTCCTTTTTCTTTATAAAATTACCGTTATCATAAAAAATGTTGTAATTTTTTTTATTAATCTGAAAGTCTGGAATATAGAGTGTAATAAAAGTTAAAAAAAAAACATATATTTAATATATTCTTTTCAAGTTTTAAGCCCATACAAATCAGACTAATGCTTGTCCGATTATGCGATGGAGCCACTGTATGTACGTATTTAAAAACAAAAATAAAAGACACTTTGTAGCGAATTATAAATAATTACCATTTGAAAATCATTCTCTTGGATCCGTAACAGAAGTTTATTAATTATATTTTAGGATTATTTCATAGTCAAACTCATTTTCAAAGACACTATCAGATCAAAATGACAACGAAAGAGAATTACGAGATAAATTGATGCGTTTGCTTTTATATTGACATGAGTCATGTAATACCCTAAATTCAAACGATGTTTATGCAAGAAAATGATTTTACGAGAAATTCTTGTTGCTTTTCAATGGTGATCATGAGTTGGCGATATTACTGATGGTTGTTTGACTTTAATTTTTTCTGAAATTAAACATCAACGTTCTTAAAATCCAAACTTTAAATGTAAACATCGTCATGTAACACTTGCAGGACAGATACACTCAAACGTTGCAAATGATGTACAACATGTCCTGCGGCTTTTAAAATGTGACAGGTTGTATAAGCAAACGTAGTACATTTGAGATTTCAAACACTGGTTTTAGAATGAACACGGTTCATTTGATCGTGTATGTATGCGTTAATGGTGGTGGATGATTCCTATATTTTTTAATATTTTTTTTTTTTTTAATTTTTCTGGACTCAATTTTAATAGTTATTACAGCATACAATTCAAACTTATTTATATATGTACATATATACATATACATACATATTTTGAACATCGTATTCCACCTATTTCTTCACATTGCTGTATAATTTTAATATTTTGTTTTTCCCATTGTTATTTGTTGTTGTTTATTAAACAATGAGGTGCAAAAGACTTCATCATGAACATGATAAAATTTCCTGATTATTTCAAAATGTGCTCTTCTGCCTTCACACCTTTCAGGAACAGTACAAGTGACGGTTTATTCGTTCATGATTGTGTGTGCTTTTTTGGAGAAATTACTTGCTTCATACATAATTAACTTTACTCCCCGAATGTAGGCTTCACAGGGCGATATGTGTTTATATTTAAAACACGATGAATTTATGAAAAACTCTTGTATTTACTTTTGTATTATTTTAATCAAGGAAATCGTAGTTTAAGATATTGGAATACAGATCCAAGTGTGTTAGATCCAAAATTAGGATTTAGGATTTTTTTAAATGCAAAAATATAAAATTATTCAATAATTAACAAATAAGACAAAAATAAATATATTTTCCGACCAGTAGTAGACTTATTAGTTCTTTTTTTGTTTTTTATAAAATTTTATTTTTATTTTTTAATTAAATATTTTATTTATATTTACAATTAATTGTTCATAATACGTCTTCTTATTTCAAATTCACATAAAAGTAATTGAATTTTTCTTTACAAAAGTCAAAATTTCTATACGAACGAGGACTTGTGTCTCATGCAGAAAGAACACTCGTTCATACTTGATTTCTTTTAATACTCATACGCATACGGGGCCAAACGATTCACTTCGTCCACTACAGTCATAGTTTTCAGTCTCTTCATGAAATAACATTTCAAAACATAGCAGACAATCAATTAACAATTCATGTTTTAGTTGTTTTTTCTTAATTATTATATTCTACAATACATATACAGTGAGCGTCAAAAGAATCTGTACATTAAAAAAATGAATAAATTACTATTATTTTTATTTCAAAATTGTTTCATTTATAGTTTTTAAAATTGATATAAAAAAGAAAGAAAAATTACAAAAAAATTTCGAAATATTGTCAAATTCTTTTGGGCATTCTCCTTAAGTAGTAGTTTGGTGATTGTTAGAATTTTATCTTTAGTGTACAGTTTCTTTTGAAGCTCACTGTACATGTTTGACTAATGTTAACAAAACTAAACATTTAATGCAATTAATACAATATATAGTGTCGTACAATAATTTAGCGTAATTGTTGTAGTTGGTAAGGAAAATGCCGTAACTAGAAATATATTGGAGGAATATTAAAATATTTAAAGTGTTACTAAATTATCAATACGTTTTGAACTGTTTTAGAACCTCAATACAGATGATGACTTACTGACACGCTTATGTGCTTTTCTGTAAGCAATTGTTTTGCTATTATGTTATAACATATGATAACAAAACTATCTATAAATGCTAACAAACACTCTGAGGTACATTAAAATTAATAGAATTTCACCATATGGTGGCAGTGTGTGTTTGTATGTGGCAATAAAAACATCCTTGTACATCTTTGTGGTTCTATTATTTCTTTGTCAGTCCAGTTATTTTCTTTTTTGTCTTGTTAACCTTGACAACATTTATAGCAACTGTATAACTTAATTATTTCACAAAAAAAAGAAAAAGGAAAAAGAAAATATACCATAAACCAGAAGTTGATGTAAAAAAAAAAAATGCGATAAAATTCAAAAGCAAAAATAAAAAGAAAAACAAAAAAAAAAATCGTTTAAAATCTTACATTTTTTTTCTTTTTTTGGCTTTAAGGAGACAATTTCATTAGTATTAAGTTGTTGTATATTTACCAGTTGTTTTTCTTGTTGGTTATTCTTATATTGTTATTGCTGTCGCTGTCGCTGTTGTTGTTGCTGTGGTTTTGGTAGAGAGATGACAAAACATGTTGTATTGTTGTATCGCATAAACAGAATTTTCTTTTCCTGAACTTGCAAGTACAAGGAGAGAACTTTGTTTTCATTATAATATTCAAGAATTTTAATTATATTGAAGACATACATACATACGAATATACATATATGTATATATAATATATCTTGTGTGTATGTATAGGTACATGAACCTACTACCGTATATAATACAATACTTTATGTATGCAGTAAGTATAGTATATACACGTGCATACTAAAATATTAAAAACATATGCATGAGCGCTTTACATCTGTATTTGAACATTTTTGTAATTTTTTTGTTCTATTTTGTTTTTTCTGTGTTAAGTGAGGAAGGAGTTAAATTAAATTGAGAATAAATATGCGTGAGTTTGTGTACATACACGTACTTATACACATATAATTAACATGAACATTAACGACATCTGTTGCACCTTGTGTAGTAGGGTGAGCATTAAAAAGAAGAAAAACACTTTTTTTGAGTGTCAAATGTTTCTTTTGGTAATCTTCCTCCTCTATATGGCGGGTATCATGGTTTTGTTATAAATTGGTTACGTATTTTGTTTGAATATTTGAAAATTTAATTAAAAATCAACTTGAAACTGTCAACAGTCACACAATCACGCATACACACACTCCTATACAAAGACACCTACAGATTTGTAATCTATATTCCACTCCAATTACCCTAATCATGTAATCTTAGAAGAAATTGTATTCAATTTTCTTTGAAGACATTCTTTATATGCGTAGGCACAAAATATAACGTGGTAACGAAATTAAATTTCATTGTTAGGCCGTAATTTGATCTCATTTTTATTAAAATAACTATTTGTCGATTATTGTATATGTAAATAGCACACTGATTTGAAGTACTCGATTTATCAAAGCACACATGATCTGGCAATGATGGTGGTGTTATCAAATATTCTCTTCTTCATTGTACAAAACTCATTTGAAGTGTTTCAAGTTTTAAGAAATTTCTTATGAAAATGTATGTAGTCATAGCGCACACAAGGGCATACAGCGTATTTCAGCCATTGGATATAAGACACGTATATGAATTAACAATTTTCCCTTATTACATTCTTCTCTTTGATATAGCAGGCCCGTGACTATTTTTATTTACGTCTGACATTCCATTGCTAAAAAGTTTTCCAAAATTTCTGAAAATTCTATTTCAAAGGAGTTTCTGTTACATTATTTCGAATGAAATTACCTACAAAACATTAACTAGATACCCTTTCATTTATATGTGAGTAAATTTACAAAGTACATGATTTATATGAGGCATCATTTTGACATGGTCTCTACATGGTCTGTGTGTTGGCCAGTAATGGTTTCTATTGCAATAAAATATTACAATAAAATTTTTGCTAATTACTTTACCCACACACACACATATTTATTACAATACATATACGTTGTTTCTGTTAACCTCAAGCACTAAGCGTTACGGATGCC